>CM064863.1:71058687-72379687 GCA_032719365.1 Prinsepia uniflora
TTGCTCTATTTGTGCGCGCAGGTCGAGGGTGTGATGTCTCTTTGGGCTGCAATTCGTTATCAACCTGATAGATAGTTTTTAGGTTTGGATAGTGGATGGAGTGTGATTGGCCCGATACGCCGTGCGTTAATGTGATTCGACCCAAGTGGGGTTGATTGTGACGAACTGGTCTTGTGGGACCGTCGGATCGGTCATGTGATATTGGATTGTTGTGCTGCTAGGTGCAGCCAGGTTCGGGGAACCTCATGTGAGTAATGGTTTAAAAATGTGAACCCTAGTGGTGGTTGTTGGTGTGAGAGATGTTGGTTCATCGGAGTTGGCCGATGACCTAGTGGTGGAACCCACATTGAGTCGATGGTAGGATTGGATTTGACGTCTATTCGATGTCAGGACCGCGGGGTCGGTCAGGTTGTGGATTTTATATTACGAAAAGCTGTTTGGTTCGGTTGAACCATAGGGTGTGATTGTGGAACCCTAGTATTTAAAAGGTAAACCTTAATTGTGGCTAGTGGATGAGAACTTGTGCTGCGACGAGCGGTTGAGGTCATGGATGACCATGGGGATGGCTCTGGTGAGTCTAGGCAGAACTATGGGATTCGATTTACGGATACGGTTCTGAGATAAATTATGGAATCCCGTGTTGGATCGGGTATTAGTGTGAGGTATGGATGCGTATCTCGATAGCAATGACAGTTAGTCGGAAGTCATATGGAGATGACTGGCTATCTAGGGTAATCAGTGTGGTCATAATACTTGGGGATCAGGGGACGTTCGGGGAACGTTCATTTTCCTGATGTGGATTGTCAGAATAGTGGTACCCATAGTCGTGAGGTACAGGATCGTCGTTCGGTATGAACGGAGATCCAGGGTTGTCGTATTTGCACACGGTGTGCAAGTATGAATGTTTGCGGGTTGGTACTTTTGTGCTGATGCTAGTATGGATGCCTGTGTGCTGATACTAGTGTTGTTGATAGTGTGTTGGTGCTGGTACTAGCGCTGGTGCTAGTGTCGGTGATGGTGTTGACGATGAGCCACAAGTCGGGGTGTGACTCCGTCATGATGAACATATGTTCAGTCTTCGAGATTCGGTAGTGGTTGAGTGATGAACTGGATGGGATCCAGTTAAGATTGTGATGTGTTGGGATAAGTCCCAATAGTGGTGAGATAACCAGTGGTGAGTGGATTAAAAAGGTATAATTGAGAACTTGGGAAACCGAGTGTTGAACCTGTAAAGGTTGGGATGTGCAAACGGAACAATAACGGACTGATTGTGGACACGGGGTTGTCCAAGTGAGTTGAGGAGGTAGGAAGTCTAGTGGTTAGACTTGACGTTTTGTTGGGAGCGTGTCTGTTTCCAACATGGTTGGAACCTTAGTGTCGAGGAGAGTTGTAATTGGGGAACGAGAGTGGTGTTCATTTTTGGTGATTGGTATTCCGAAGTCATTGGGGTTGACTTCTTGTTTTCTACCCTGGCAGATGTTGCGTGTAGTTACCAGTACGTTGAGCGTGTATTGGTTGGTGGGCCCATGTGTGTTGTGAGGTCATTTGGAGGAGCTACGTATTTGAAATTAGGTAAACGAGATTTTTCATTTTCTGCTTGGTGGCGGACGATGTGGTGTCACATGACGTGGTGAGTACAGTGAGTTTTGTTGCATCCACATAGGATGAGTTTTGACGTCATCATTCTTGGATCATCCTTGGTTTTTCCTAGGTGGAATGACAAGGATCGATACGAACTTGGGTGTGTGAGTCGTAAACGGCGGGATTGAACTTCTTTTCGAAGTGGAGCCCGTATGGTATCTTACTCGAGTGAGTAGGTTTTCGACTGGTCGGATTTTGTCAACCTTAGACGTGTGGAGGTTGGATTGGCTTCCCTATGAAGTCAATCAAGTGTATTGAACGGGTAACCGATAGGTTCGGTTTTGGTGTGTCTTGGTAAATGTGAACGAGATTTCGGGATTTGGAATCGAATTTCTGGGTGACGATTCAAGATTCGATTTTGGAACTTGAAAGTATATTTCCGGATTTGGGTACGAAATGATTATTCCAAAAGCTAGCTTACGGAATAATGATTTCGGATTCGGATTTGGATATGAATTAAAATGTGATGTCTGGGCTTGGATCTGGGATTTCTTACGAAATTGCGGATTCAGATTCGGAATTGGAACTAGTTGTTGGGTGGAGTTTCGATTTGTCTCATGCTGGATTGGGCAAACGTACTCCATTATTGGAACGCGTTCGGCTATGACCTAGGTGGTTGTAGTCTGGTTATTAGGTAGATGTGTGTACTTCGTACATGGTTCGAGGTACAATACCTTGTAGACTTGTGATGTCTAGTTACGGTATACGGGATATACCCGAGGTGTGTTGGTGAACGTGTTGGTAGTCGGATTGGTTCCGATACCATGGGATTGGTTGTGGACCGGACATTACTATGCAATGGGTCATGGTAATTCTGATGTGTTTAATTACACACGAGTCGGGTGAAAATGTCGGTAAGGATATATTTAAGTCCAGTAAGTTGGTGGCTTGTGTGGCCACGAGTGAGTCTAGTGTCAGTTTTCGACTGACAACAACTGTGTGGTGACAGATTGTCAGGATGTGTCAACATAGATTGTTGAGTGGGGTCAGCTGACTCCTAGTGGGAGTGGGAAAGGAACCGTCGAGTTGTTGCGTCAACGAGAGGGTTGATTTGACAAGTGGTGTCAAATTCGAAACAAATAGTTTCAGTCATTCGACGGGGTCGAATGTAGTCGTTGCGTTTTGAGTACTAGTGGTACTTTTGGGCGTAGACAAGTTTTGTCTAAGTAGTTGGTGTGCGGGTGTACACGTGTTGCGTGGTCTATTCCACTTTCCACGGGGTGTTTGTGGAATCATGGTAGTTGAGTTTCGAGAGCGAAACTAATTAAGAAGGGAAGTACGTTGAGATTAGATCGGTTGGAATTTCGAGGACGAAATTAATTAAGGAGGGAAGATTGTAACGACCCGTCCCGAATTCCGGGATTAGATTAGTCATTAATCTTGATTAGTGAGGTTGAACGGTGGTTAGTAGGGCGGAATCTGACAAATTGGTCAAAATGACCGTTTTGCCCCTGGTCGTGGGCAAAATGTTGACTTTTTGATCGGGCGGTCAAACGGACTTTGACCGATGACCGTGACGTAGTTCGGGACGTCATGAGTTCATAGACAGGTGGCACGTTCGATTCCGACATTCGTAGAGAAAGTTATGATGTTCGGAAATTGAGGGGTATTTTGGTAATTTGGCATGTTTGGGGCCAAATGTTGACTTTTTGACCTGGAGGTCCGATGGACGAGGGCCAAGTACCGTTACGTAGGTTTCGTCGATACGAATCCAATGACAGGCGGCATGCTGAAATCGGAGATTCGACGACGACGTTATGGTCAAGGAAGCGAATTTACGAACCGAGGCTCGGATTAAAATAATAATATAATATTGAATAGTGACCGTTGACTCAGCACACCTGGATGAGTGACAAGTGTCACTCATCCCTTGAAACTAGAATCCTTGTCTTAGGGGAAACATCATTATGATGTTTTATTATTAATTAAACTTAATTAATATTTATTTTCTTCATTAATCTCCTTTGTTCTTCAAACCGTGCAAAATGGGGGAATCAAATTGGAGAGAGTTTGCTGCCTTCTCTAACTGGGTTTGAGGGCAAAATCGAGTGCTTGTTGAGACTAACTCAACTGGGTAAACACGGGAGATTGAGGAAGGCTGAGGAACTGGAATTCGAAAATTTGGATTTTGGGGGGGAAGATCGGATTTTAAACTTGGGGCTGTGAGGATCGAATTGGTGATTACTTCGAGCTTTCTGGGATCACAACGATCAGTTTTGTCGAAGGAACGAAGGGATTTGGCCACCAATTGGCTCTGATCACACTTGGTGACAGAGGAGGAACTTCGAGCTTGAGTCGTGGAGTTTGAGGCTTCGATTGATTCAATTGAGGTGGGGAAACTACTTCTCATGATCCCACGATGCTTCTGGGTTCATCAATTGAAGGAAAACGGCTGTGGTTGACAGAACTCCATTGTTGAACAGTGACGGTGCTCGAGCTTGAGTCGTGACGATTGAGCACAGGTTTGATGCAATTGATGTGGGGGAATTGTTCCTCATGGTCCATTGATGCTTCTGGATGCATCAATTGGATGAAACCTGCGGCAATTGACGGAATTCCATGGAATGAACAGTGTTCGGAGTGTTCTTGGTGTTCATCATCGAATCGTGGGAATCTGGGTAAGGATTTGTGTAATTGAGTTTACAGACTTGTAATTGGACTTAAAACGAAACTAACTGAATGATTAATTGAAGGAATTAAGGCTGAATTGATGGACATTGAACCGGGTTGTGTCGCGGGTGAATTGGACCCGTTTACTAGACAAACGGGTTGGGCTGGTGACACTGTAGCAGGCGCGTGGGTTTCACGCGCAGCCACTCACGGCGGCGCGTGACGGCGCGTGGGCACGAATCTCGAGGTGAGGTCAACATGACTTCTGTCCTATTTAATGTAACGGACATTTTGGGATTGGTTTCGTGTCGATCGGACACCGTCTCGATATTATTCGGGATATCCGAAGGTTTTAAATTAAGTTTAAAAATAAGTAAAAATTCGGGAAAATTACGGGACTTTGATAGGATGTTAATGTTGAGGTTAGTGACCCTCTAATGTGATTTGGACAGGATTGGGAGTCCTGGTGATAGTGGTGAGGCCCGGGAGGGCCGGTGGCACGCGTATCGAGGCATACCGTTAAAACGGTCTGTGAGTGGACTTTGGTTTTATAAATTCTATGCATGCTTAAATGTTTTATATGGATTATGGTTGTGATTGTATGATGTTGATTTGGTTGTTGGTAAATTGTACGGTTTCACGTATTTCGAGGCGATTTACGTGCTTGCACGTAAATCGAGGTTTTCCGGTTTTACATGGATTTTTCATATTTATAACTTGGATATAATGTGATGAAATGGTTTTGAAATTGGAAATATGAACTCGGGCTTGAGGCCCAATTATGTTGGAAATTTCGGACTTGGAGTCCATTTGAAAATCGGGACGGGGGCCCAGTTGGTTAATGAAATCGGGCCAGGGGCCCAGTTGGTATGAAATCGGGCTGAGACCCATTTGAGTTATGTTCTCGGGCCAGGGGCTCAGTTGATTTGTGAATTCGGGCCGTGGGCCCAGTGGGTTTATAAAGTCGGGCTGCGGGCCCAGTTGGTTTACAAATCGGGCCGTGGGCCCAGTGGTTCATAAAATCGGGCATGAGGCCCAATTGGATTATAATGGTGATTTCGGGTCAGGGACCCTATATTTAATAATTGTGATTTTGGGTCAGGGACCTTAAATGGAATTACATGGTTTTATGGAAATTTCGGGCAGGGCCCAATGGTAATGTTGTGATAAAAGGATTTAATAAAACTGTTTTCCATATACCATCTGGACACAAGGATATATGATGGTCTCCTCCAGATGTCTGGGACACTGGGGAAGTCACGGTGCATTGCCTGCGAGGGGTCATTATACGGAGCAGCCGGACCGTATGATGATTCAGGAGCAGGATTGCTATGATTGACGTCAGGGACGTCAGACATCAGGGATGTCAGATATATGGACCCGGAGAGACCCCGGGCAGCACGCGTAGCTTATGAAACCGTGAGATATGACGTCAGGGACGTCTAGCGTCTGGGACGCTAAGCATCTGGGATGCTGGTGATGGTAATGGTAAAATATGGATTAATGGATCTATGAAATGGCTTTTTGGTTGGATATGTGTTATGTGGTAAAAATGGATTATTGGTTAAGAAATGGTATGTAGGGTCGGGGACCCTAAATGGTTTTGGATTTTTGAATTGATGTTCATTTATGGTCGTGGGTGGTGACCCACATGGTTTTAATATGTATGGTGGTGGTATTCCACAGTTTTGGGCTGAGTTCCCACACTTGGTTTTTGGTTAACGGTTTTTTGGGCTAAGGCCCTAAGGGCTCGGTTGAGCAAACGTTTTGGTTACTGGTTTTTGTGGCATGCATACGTTTTTATTGGAGGGCATAAATGTCTTATAAATGTATTTGGTAAACTTATTGGTTTTTGTCCACTCACAGCTTTTGGTTTTAATGCCCTTCAGGTTGATTACGGATGCGATTGCAGCAGAGACTGGGACATTGCACACCTCCTCCATCGATCCTTGCGCACTCTGGATGCCCCGTTGGGAAGTGGCTCTTGGTTATCCCTTGTCTGACGCCTCTTGTTGGACGGGAGCAGGGCACATTCCACGGTAATCCCGGGGGGATTGGGATGGGTCCTGTCAGTGATAGTCTTTGTTTATTGATATTGATATTAACTGGTGTGTGGATGTGAAGTGAATAATATACAAAAGGTAGTGGGTGGAATGCGGCCATAGTGTGGCGATAGTGGAGTGTATCGACCTGTCTCTTAAATGTTTGAAAAAGTATGTAAAAGGTTAGCTGTATGTGCTGGTTGTTTGCTGGCTGACTATGTTTATTAAAGGTTTGGGTATTGGTTAAAGTTTTGGGTATTTGTTGGTTGTTTGTGTTGGTATTGTTACAGTTAAATGTAACGACCCATCTCGAATTTCGTGTTAATCGAGATTAATCGAAGATTATCAGACGATCGGGGTAAAATTACGATTTTGCCCCTGAAAAATGGTGAAAATTTTGACTTTTGACTCAGGAGGTCAAATGCATGTGGATCGAGATCCATTACATAGATCGAGATGATATGAGTCGGTTGACAAGTAGCATGTCGAAATCGGATATCGTACGGGTAAGTTACGGGTTTAGAATCGTTTCTCAAACTATTCATGATTGCACGAATTATGAGAAGTTGACTTTTTGTGTTTGAACAGTGGGCCCCAAAATATCTTGTGGGGACTAATAGATGAGTGACAAGTGTCACTAATCTACTGATCCACACACACATACATGCATTTACCATTTTCCCTTCTTCATTCATCTAAACCCGTACACACCCCCAAACCCTCATCTTCTTTATGTTTTCTATCTGAGAGAGAGACAGAATGAGAGGGTACGACTGAGAGACGGACCAGGACGGTGGCAGGGAAAAACCCAGGTAAAACCTGAAACCCATTTTGGGCTTGGATTTGGTTTTTGGTTTTCAAACGTTTGGGAACTGTTCCGAACCTTTGAACATGTTGGTTGAGCTCATATGAACCTAGAGGGATCAAAATGGACAGTAAATGACAGCTGGGTAGGTTTAGGTGGTGGTTTAATGTTTGGTCGTGAGAGGCTGGGTTCGAATAGGAACTTTCAGACCTTTTCTTCTTATTTTGAGATCGTATATCCCTTTCAGGGAAGTAGACGAGTTGATTGGGCGAAGAACAGTGAGTTTTGGTGGCCGGACGGCTGAGTTCTGGCTGGGACATGGTCGCGGGTTTAATGATGCACTACAGTCAAACAGGTCGACCCGTCTGAAGGAAGACGATAATGACGTGGCAGTCCATATCATCTTGTCAGGCCACGTGGCCAACTAGGTAGTGCCACATGGCAATCTGTCAAACGTTGTCAGATCCAGTCAGCAGTTCAGACATTGTTAGACTACATGGATCAGTGGGATGGTGCCACATGGCAACATGTTAGAGGGTGTTAGGTGAAATGGCCGATCCACGTCAGCATTGTTAGACCACGTGGACCAGTGGGGTGGTGCCATGTGGCAGTGTGTTAGAGGTGTTAAAGACACGTCGCATGACACGGGGCACCAATCAGGGTGTGCCACGTGGTAGCTGTCAGAGCTGTTAGATGTCAGATGTAACGACCCATCCCGGAATTCGGGATTAGATTACTAACTAATCATAATTAGCAGGGTTAATCAGTGATTAGTTGGGCGAACTCGGACGAACGGCGCAAAATGACCGTTTTGTCCCTAGTCGTGGGCAAAACGTTGACTTTTTATTCGGGCGGTCAAACGGACATTGACTGATGACCGTGACGTAGTTTGGGACGTCACGAGTTCATAGACAAGTGGCACGTCCAATTTCGTCGTCCAGGGAAAAAGTTATGACATTCGGAAGTCCAAGGGCATTTTCGTAATTTGGATGAAATAAGGGAAAATGTTGACTTTTTGATCGGGAGGTCCGATGGCCGAGGGCTAAGGACCGTTAGGAAGGTCTCGATGCCTTGAGTACGTCAACAGGCGGCACGTCGAAATCGGACTTCGAACGGGAAAGTTACGAGTCACGGAAGTTCGATTTCACTATGCACTTATTACGAGGCAAGGACACGTGGCTTATTCTGATTGGGTCAGATGTTCTAGGTGGGGCCCATGGACCAATAACATTTAAATATGGACTTGTGCTTTGATCTGGTGAATGTGGATTAAAATAATTGGGTTTAATTATTTAAAATTTCCACTTAATCCCAATGGTGAATCTGGACCCTCCATCTAATCTAAGCCTCCAACCTGGGCAAATTTGGGCCGTCCATTTCCTTATCCTCCATCAGTTCAAATTTCCCACCTTCTCTGTACAAGCACGGCCGACATCACTATCTCCTCCCCATACCTCACCCATACGCCTATGTCTGTTCCCTGAGTGCTAATTGTACTAAGAGGGAACTGGGTGAACGTTGGGCAGGAGTGCACGGGGAAGGATTAAACAAAACTGGGTTGTGGTCCATATGGGAAACACGATCAGTGCACGGGTGAATTGTTTATGCTTAAAATTGGAACTGATTATGGACTGATTTGTATTATATTGATAATGGGTGTAAATGTGGGAGACATTGGCTGCAGGAGGAGCGTGCATGGGCATGGCTGGTGTCTCTGATGCAAGAAGAAACAGAGAACTGTTCCCACACATGATCAGTCGTCCCAAGGCCAAAACTGAGTGATTTGTAAGCGGAAGAGAGTTAAGGGGTTGAGAGGAGTCTTTTGAGATGGAGAGAGGAAGGAAATGAGAGGATATGGTGAGGGAGTGTTCTGAAAACCCGAACTGGTTCTGGGTGAAATTCAAAGTCGAACTTCTAGTTTTAGGCGAACCCATGACTAATTGATGATCAAATAGGCTTCATGGAACCTTCACGAGTCGATCCAGACCAAATGTGGCCCTTTTCGAGGCTCCTGGAGCCGTGCACAGACTCGGTGGATGGCCGGAAAATCCAAGCTTGGAGTCGTGATGATTGAGGTTAGTTCTTGTGAAATTACTCGTGTAATCATCCTTAGAATGAGTATACGACACTCCCCAACTAATTAATTGAGAGAAACTGTGACTGTTTAATGAATGGGGACTATAGACCCGATTAGGACCCATATTCGATTGAGCTGGTTTTAGGCCAGGTCGACGTGAATGAGTAAAACAGAACTTAAATTAGGTCCATTACGATGCTATCTGAGAGTTTAATTGAAGGAATTAAGTGGATATTCGCAGGGATTGAATCGGGTAAAGTGACGGGTTGCAGACCCGTATTGCAGTGGAATCGGGTGAAGGAGGAGGTGAACAGTTCCTGTCACTGTAGCAGCGCGTGAGTGTCATGCGCAGCCGCTTGCGGCGACGCGTGGGTCCGATTTTTGAGGTAAGTCCAACATGACTTTTGTCCTACACATTGTAACAAACATTTTAGCGTTGGTTTCGAAATTATCGGACACCATTTCGATGTTGTTTTGAGGGTCCGAAGGTCTAGGTTACGTTTTTAATTACCTATTAATTCCCGGAAAATTTTGGGAAGTTAGTATGTTGTTATTTGAGACCTTAATGACCCTGGAATGTGATGTCGGATAGGATTCGGGTTTCCTGGAAAATGCCGAAAATTACGGGAACGCGTGCGGCGCGAAACCGAGCTTAAAGAATGGTGTGTGAGTGGACGTTGCTTTCTAAATTTAATGCATGCATAAATATTTCTATGATTTTATGTTGATAAATATGCTATTTTGGTTTTATGTGATTTCACGCTTTTCGAGATAATTATCGTATTTTACGTATTTCGAGGTTACAGTTTTCTCCTACGCATGAATGATGTTTTGATGAAGTAATTAGATATGATTATGCATGTTACGTATTTATGATGTTTTGAGTATATATTTGAAGTAACTTTATGAATGGTGATTGATTTCGATTTCCGTATTTATACGTATTTTTGATATGCTCACGAAATTGCACGTGTTTCGAGATTATGGTTTCCCGTATGTTTTGGATGATGGTTTAACGAAAGAATTTATATAAATTGTGCGTATGATGTTTTAAGAATGTTGTTTACGATTGTGAGTGTGATTCACGGTGTTGACACGGTTTTCGAGATTTCTGTGATTTTGCACGTTTTACGAGATTTTGAGTTTATTGTGATTTGATCACTGTTTGATGTTTGAATTTGGAATTTGAAATGAGGTTTGTGATTTTGGGGATTTTAAAATGGATTTTGAAAAAGTTGATTTCGGGCTTGATGCTCGGGGCATAAAAGTAATTTTGATGAACGAGATTTCGATTTTCGGAAGTTTGAAAAACGGATTCTTGGTTTGGGTTCGGAATAATGCTTCCGGATGCCGGCTTATGGAATCATTATTGTGAATTCGAATTCGGGAATGGAAAAGGATTTAACAAAGTGATTTGGTCTGATTTTGCATGCCCCGTGTTTAATGATAATTTGATTATGTTTGTAAAGTATGATTTGGGGAATTGAACGTGGAAATTCGGACCATGGGCCCTGTTGTGAAAAATGTGATTTCGGGATGGATCCCGCGTTGTTGTGATTGACAATGTTTTGGGTTTAAAGACCCGTTGAAAACTGTTTTGGGTTTAAAGACCCGGTGCTATTGCTGGAGCACATTTTGAGTTTAAAGGCTCGGTTAATTGATGACGGGGGCGGGCCCGGAAAATTGGGTTTAAAGACCCGGATCGAGTTTAAAGACTCGTGAGTTTAAAGACTCGGTTACTGTGATACCCCCGAGGCCTATTGATTATGTTCCGAGTTTAAAGACTCGTTGACATCCCGGGAAGGCCTGATTATGCGCATGGTTTTGAGTTTAAAGACTCGAGCGCACTTGATATCCAGCAAAATGATTGTCTTGTGATTTATTGTTAATTTATGATGTTTCGGTTGAGTTGGGCAGTGGCCCGGTTTATGTAGTTGATGGTTTTGGATCATGTTGAGTACCTGGTTTTGATTCGTGGTTTTGGGCTGAGGCCCTGTGTTATGATTGCGGGCTAAGACCCGATGGTTGAGAAAGGAAAAATGATTTTGAGTTTCATACGAGCTTTTCTTATGTTGGAAATGTTAACCGACTGCGAAATGATTTTGTATGCGTGCATTGTTTTTACGCGGAGGGTAAAAACGTCTTTTGTAATTTTTTTTATGAACTGGTTTATTTTTTGTACGTTCACACCTTTTGGTTTTATTGACCCTCCAGGTCATGGCACACTGATTTTGAGGCGGAGGCATGAGTAAGCACGTGTGGCTATCCCTGGTCTGGCACGTACTGAGGGTAACTTGGGGATTTCAGTCGTCTTGCCAGACGAGAGCAGGACCGGGCACGGTTAACAATGCCCATTCGGGGGCGGTCCTGTCATCAAACCTGTCAAGCTGACGTCATCGTTGACTAGCGTGACGTCAGCGTTGATCGTTGTTGACTGGCGTTGACCAGCGAGTATGGACTTTGACCAGAACGTGAGGGCACGTAGGCATGAGTTTCTAGGTTAAATCAGTCTTGTTCGAAATGTTTAGATGATCTAAATCCAATGGTGGCGATTTCAAGTCGATCAGAGATCGTTTGATAGGTCATTTAGAGGTTTTTAGCCTCAGGAAGCGTGTTCGAGGCATGTTGACTATTTCGGGAGTTTTGAGGGTTTATGGTATGGACTTGTATAGGTTGATAGTGACCTTTTGATATGATTTGGATAGGTATGGAATTCTTGGAGATTGTGGATTAGCCTCGATGTGGCTTACGGCACGAGATTTGGGCGCGTAGCACAGACGGTCTGTGAGTGAAATTTTGACTTATAAATATGATACATGCATAACTGTTTTATATGTTTTGTGAACATGATTTGATATCCAATGATTTCATATGATTTAAATATGATTTGGGAATTTTCGTAGAAAATGTGATATTACACGTATTTCGAGATTTCTATTTTTATGTGATAATTGGGATATGGTCGAGTTTTATACGTGGAGAGGTGTGAAATCGAGGATTTGACTGATTTCATGGAGAGGCGTGAAATCAAGGATTTGGTTATTGGTTTTGAATGATTTCACAGAGATGCGTGAAATCCTAGTTCGGGCATGAGGCCCAGTTGATTATGGAATTTGACTTAGATGACAGTCAAAGGGGACTTTGAACAATGACTTGAATAATGAAATGGTTTTTGGATTTGGAAATAATATTTGAGCTTGTGTCCTAGTTTATATGTGCTTTGACTTAGAGTATAGTAAACGTGAAAGATATTGGGCTTATGACCCGGTTATGATTTATAATATGAGATTTCGAGCTGTGACCTTGTTGTGGATTTATGAGTTTTGATTTGATAGGATTCGAGGAATCCTAGATTTGGGAAATGTTTTGAAAATTGTTTTTATGATGGTTTTGTAGAAACTGATTTGATGAAATTATATCCGGGCGTAGACCATATTGAGATGTTTTGAGATAATGTGAAATGTTTTCCACACGATCATCCTTTATGATGTGATGATAACCTCCGGACATTGACCATCTTGTGTGATGTGAATCCTGGAGAGGTCATGGGGACACTACCTGCATGAGTGTCAGAGATGGATATTTTTCAGACGTCGAGCCAAGGCTTCCGATCCTGTAGATCATTGCTCAGACGTTGACCATCTTGTGTGATGTGTGATCCTGAGTTAGAGCACCTAGACGTCGAGCCATGAGCTCCGAGCTTGGTGTATATTCGGATGTGTAATCCCGAGTCGCACGTGTAACGCTGATATCATGACTGTTGAGATGAGATGTTGAGATGATTAGATAAAGAGGATTTGTTTATGTTTTCATGGGACTCCGAATGGGAGTCTATGGTTCGGGCAGAGGCCCTATTGAGATGTTTTATGAGATTGTTTTGGGCTGAGACCCACATGTATTGGGTTTGAGCTGAGACCCACATGATTTGATTTGGGCGGAGTCCCTAAGTGATTTCGTTTTTGGCTGAGACCTTACTTAGGAAATGGCTTTGATTGAGCCATGTTTTCATTTTGTTTTGACTTGAAAAGCAATATGATTTGCTTATAAGAAAGTATTTAAAATCTTGTTTACTGATGCATGTATGCTTTTACGTGAAGGGTATAGATGTCTTTTTGTTAAATGGTTTTATAAACTGATTATTTTTGTCCATTCACTACTTTTATGGTTTTTGATACCCTTCAGGTTGATCGCAGATGCGGACTGTAGTAGAGACCGAGACATCACTTGCAGTTGCGGACTCTACAAATCACTGTGCATTCTAGTAACCCCGAGCGGCTTACAGTTTATCCCTGGTCTAGCACGTGGTGTCAAACGGGAGCATGGCGCATCCGACGATAATCCAGGGGGATTGGAATAGGTCATGCCAGTTTGGTATCAGAGCACTAGGTTTCTCCTATAGTGTTGCGTATGTTACAGATGTGATGTCTCTGGGCTGTTTTCATCCCGTCATCAACCTAATAGTGTGGGTAAGAATAGAAAGACTAAGTGAGAATGAACCCCGGATAGATTTTGTTCGGTATCCTATGCCGTGTTTCGTATATTGCGTGTTCGGATATACTGTATTTCAGTGAGGTTTGACCCTAGTAGGGCCTAGTAGACCCCGACGAGGGCCGAGTTTCTTGTGGACCCAACAACTGAGAGTTGTAGAGTTATTAGTGAACGAGATCCTTGGATAATAGTTACTGGTTAGTTGGATACCAGTTACCCCAGTATGGCGACTTTTCAGAGTGGAGATCGATGGAAGGTCAGGATAGATGTGGTGTTGTGAGTAGTCGAGGTCGTGGATGACCCGAGTTGAGATTGGTTGGACAAGTTACCAGAAGATTGGCACTTGTGGATCGGATCCCATTATGGACCGATAAGTGGATTATACGATTTCTAACAGATTCTATGGGCGATGGGTTGCTGCCCGAGTGAGTGATGGGTCACTGTTATGAGCAGTTGGTATAGGTAGCAATGAGCTTCTTGGAATAGTCTGCACGAGGTTCGTGGTAGACAGCGTTATTGATTGACATGGATGAGACTATCAAGAGTTGGGCGACATTCAAGGAACACTCATACGTTATTTTTGACCAGGCATATCCAGATACGAGAGAGGCAGAGTACCTCCCAAGATGAGTGGAGGGGTATAATCTCCTGCTCATGTTGAAGATTTGACGGATGTTCGGTACGAGCAGAGGGTTGGGACATACGTGTAATGACCCATCCCAAAATTTTGGGATTTATTTATGATTAATTGAGGATTAGTGAGGCTAATCGGGGATTAGTCGAGGATTGTCGGACATTCAGGGTGAAATTATGATTTTGCCCCTAGACGAAGGCAAAAAGTTGACTTTTGACCTGGGAGGTCCAATGCACGTGGACCGAGGACCGTTACATAGATCGAGTTGATACGAGTCCAAAGACAAACGACACGTCAAAATAAGACATTCGACGAGAAAGTTACGAGTCACGGAAGGTTTGAGGTACTATTGCACGAATTACGATACGAGTGGAATTTTATCTTGAGTGTGGGCCCAGATATTTTGAGCAGGCCCAATGGATAAGTGACACTTGTCACTCATCCATTGCCCACAAACACACATACATGCACCCACCCCCTTCTCTGTTTCATTATACCTCACCCAAAACCCAAATACCATAACCCACCCCAACCTTCACAAACCTTCATCATCTGTTGTTGGCATGAATGGGGAGGTGAGAGAACGGACTGAGACAAGCAGGATTGTGGCCACAATGAGAGCCACCGTAGATGGTGGCTAGAAACCTGCGAAGGTACAATTTAGTTCAAAACTGGGCGACTGTTCTTCGAATTAAAGGTAAAGTTCTAAATCGTTTTTCTTAATTTTGATTAGAGGGATCCCTTCTTGGGATAGAGAGGAAGAGAATGGGACCAATGACTTCGATTTTGGTGGCTAGAGATGGAAGAACGGATCGGATCGGGACCAACGACTTTGATTTAGGCGGAGACACTACTGAGATGATGGCTTCGATTGAGAAGCATTTTTCATTGTGTTTTGTTTTGGGAAGCAATATGTCTTGCTTCCGAGAAAGCTTTTGAAATAACTGTTTTATGATGCATGCATGCTTTTACGTGAAGGGTATAAATGGTATTTTTGATTAAATTATTTTTATAAACTGTTGTTTTGTCCACTAATAGGTATTATGGTTTTTAATACCATTCAGGTTGATCGCGGATGAGGATTGTAGCAGAGATCGAGCGGGTGACGAGTTTATCCCTGGTCTGACATGCGGTGTCACACGGGAGCAGGCACGTCCCACGATAATCCAGGGGGATTGGGACGGGTCCTGTCAAGTTGGTATCAGAGCATAAGTTGCTCTCAAAGTGACGCGCAGGTGCTAGATGTGATGTCTTTGCAGTAGTAATAACCCATCATCAACCTGATAGTTAGGGTAAGAGTATGGGGATTTAGTGGAATCGGACCCTGGTTAGGTTATCTTTGGCACGTGGTGCGATGGTTTAGAGTTTGATTATCACAGGATGCCGTGTTTGAGTGAGGTTGGATCCCGAGGAAGATAGATGTGCATGTGAATCCAACGGCTTAGAGTCGTAGTGTTACTAGTGGATAGGACCTAGTCGACCAGTTGTCCTAGTATGACGACTTTGAGAGTCGGGACCATTGAGCGGTCATATCAGATAGGGGATTGTGTCAAGTGGTATAGGTGGAGGTCGTCGAAGACCCTAGTTGAGACTATTGGGAATAAGAACGTTTGATCCTATTTGGCATGAGATTCCTTACTTTCAGTGTGTCAAGTCCCGGAGGGATGTGACTGGCGGGGGATACCACGATATAGATGTTGTGTGGTTTGGTATGGTAGGCTGTGATTGTGACATGTAGTGGAAGTGTAGTGGTAGACACTGAGTAAGGACAAGTTCTTGTGGGCCCAACGACTGGGAGCTGTAGAGTTACGAGTGGATGTGATCCTTGGATAGTGGTTATTGGTTGGTTGGATACCAATATCGGAATATGACGACTTTTCGGAGTTGAGAGTAATAGATCGGTCAGGATAGACGTGCTGCAGTGAGCAGCCGGGTTCGTGATAACCCTAGTTTGAGATTGATTGGACAAGTTACTAGGAGTGGTATTTGTGGACCGCATCCTGAGGTGGACCAATTGGTGAATTTTATGCGTTGAGCGGCTGGTACCTACAGGGAGTAGACCGCATGAGTATGGTGTTTTGATTACGAAGCATTTTTGGGATTGGTCTGCACACTGTTGTGGCAGATGTTGCTATCGATAGATGTGGACGAGTCTTATCGAGTTGGATAGGCTCAGGTTACCATGACGGCTGAGGCGATAAGGATTCACCAGTCTTGACGATGATACGGAGGTTCGTGAGTGACTCACGGTACGAGCAGTGATTTTTGGATTCGACTCGGTTACGACTGAGTGCGATCACAGAAGGAGATGTTGAGTTTTGGGTGTTGGCGAGTGTGCCACACTACCTTAGTGGAGGTGACTGAGATAAGGGGGAAATGACAGAGATGAGTTGAATGGAATCCAATCGTGAGCGGATGGTTCCAAAAGACACTGAGTATGTCTAAGCGATGTAATGCCAATGAGGGTTTGGATTGTGACCGAGATGGTAGACGTGCCCTAGAGTGGCAAACATGTGAGTTTGGTGGGCACTGAGCGGAACAGAGAAGATCCCGAGTGGCTCAGTGCGAGGCATGGGGTATACCTGGATTAGTGACAGGTACCCTAGTTCGTTTTGGACGGATTGTACGAGTGTGGGTGCATGAGTTGAACCTATAAAGGTAAAAACGTGAGAATCAGATAGTGAAGGATGACATCCTTTTGGATGTGCATAAACGGTATAAACGGAAAGGTGAGTTGGATACTAAGGTTGATAGTTACGGACACGTGGTTGATGTCCACGTGAGTGGTGGCTTGGAGGCTGGGAGAATACGATTGAACGGTCGTGAGAGACGAGGGACACGTGTGTGATGCCCCCAGTTGGCTCAGCGATCTTGGCCATGTGAGTTTCGGGTTGTGCTGGAGTTTCCCGATGTGTTGTTGGCAAGAGTAGTTGTTACCACATTCGAAGAGTTGGTCTGGAACCAACTGCTAATAAGTACACTTTCTTCTCTTGGGAGTTCTCACTCCTAGATAGGTGATCCTGTGAGAGCTGAGTTGAGGACTTGAGAGTCCATTGGCAATTGTTTTTGGTCGACGGAGGGTGACCATACCTCCTGAGTTTCATATAAGCTTGTTTGAGGAGAAATCTGATTGTTGAGACAGAATCACCAGGGTGTGTCCAAGGTGGACTCGACGCCCGATTACCTATAATGCTTGAGGATGCTCGTTTGGGGACTAAGTCCTGTAGTTGAAAAAGATAAGTATGCTTCCAACATGGTTGGAACTTCGGAGTCAAGAGAAGTTGTGATTGTGACGATGAAAAGAGTACTTGATTCCTCATTGGAGATGGATATTTCAAAGTCGATGAAAGAGACTTCTCATTTTATGCGCTTTAGCAGGTAGTGCTTGATGCCGCAAGATGACATAGGATGAATTTTGATGTCATCATCTTGGGTCATCTTTGATTCTTCCCTATGTGGGATGATGACGAGTGATATGACAGCAAAAAAGGTTCAAAGAAGGTGTAAGAACTAAACACCTAGGCTGTGAGTCAAATTTGAATGACTTGAAGAGCAGATGGTACTTAGCGTCACCGGATGTGGAGAATGAGTGTCCGATGTAGTGGACCTATGTTGATATTATGGGTTATGTATTGTTGGCTAAGTGAACTAGTAGGGACCTGACGAGGGTCGAGACTCGTGAGGGTAGTGGACCCTAGGTGGAGCGAGTCGTGTGGTGATGATCTAGAAGATCGAGCTGATTGGGAAGATTGTGGCAGATTGATGTTGGCCTCGTGGAGAACGGTTGAGTTCTGAGCCATGTTCGGAGTGAGGACGTAGCCTGAGTGCGATCCTTGAGCATGTCGGGGTAGTGCCTTGATGATTGACATGATGTGGGTGCACCTGTGAGTAGTACACATTGGACGAGGGAATTGACCACAGTTAACTGGTATGTTGGGTTGAGAGTTACCAGAGAGGATGAATGTTTTGTCTAGTGGATAGAGTCCAAGATGTACATGAGATGGTGATCGGATTAGATCCAATGGTGACAGTTCGACGAGGACTATGATCGGATGTGGTCCTACCTGATGTTATGTTGACTAGACGTCGAATGCTGTGTGCTAAAGCAGAGTGGTTTGTGAGGGTTTAGTGATTATGTGAGCCGAGAGCTCAGGGTCATGTGGGCCAAAGGAACCCTAGTGATTTTATATGTGATTACCTCTACTAGCAAGTATTCGATGTGGTCCAGATACACCTAGGATGGGTGAGATGTCAAATGTGTTTCGATAGGATACGTGATATGACAGTTCGAGACTCGAGACGAGTCAAGATTTCAGCGTAGATCGCTGAGTGACATGAGATACGATGTGGGGACTCGAGAGCGAGTCGAGATCAGAGCGACGCAACGAGAGCTCAGTGGAACCGGGAGTTGCTGGCTGGTCATGATAGTTGTTGATGGGATTGGCTTATTTACAAAGTCAATCTGGCATATTATGGTAATGGAATGAATCGGTATCCAACAGAGTTGGATAGGTGTGTAGTAGTGGGACTCTAGTGAGAGTCAACATGAGTATGGGAAAAACGAGAGAGTTGACTGATATGAGTACTGAGGCCGATAAATGCCGCAGATTTGAGTATGGACTACGAGGAGAGATTAGTGCTATTGTGACAGTAGGATCTAGAGGATGTTTGTCAGATTGGATGCTGAATAGGATACCAGCTTAGATTGTCAATTGAGAAGAACCATTAGGCTGAAAAGCCGATTTGATGTTAGCTTAGTATAGTAGACCTATCAGAGTGAGTGACAGGCGAGATCGACGAGTGTCGGCGTCTCGAGTGAGACTTACGAGCCGACATGTGGTTTCTCCAAAATTGAGTTGGAGCTTTCGAAGCTCCGGTGACAGTGGGTACCGATGGGTACTGTGGTTGTGACACGACCCACCCTCAATCCCCCAGGATTAAGGGCTAAGTCATGCTCCCGTCTAACTTACGTGTGATACAAAGGCTAAACCGACGTCCAACCTCCATGTAACACATAAATCGAACCAGGGATTCCCAAACCAACTGTTCAAAACTTTCGGACTTCCCAGAGCGCGCAGAATCTACTGTGGATTGCGTGTGTAATGTCTCCGTCTCTCTCTACCAACAGCCCGCACCGCAACAACCTGGAGGGTATAAAAAACATAAAAGACCGTGAGTGGAAAAAAATGAATAATAAGTTTAGAAAACAGTTCATAAAAAATTACATTTATACCCTCCACGCAAAAACCAATGCATGCATATGAAAACCAATTTACAACACCAGTTCATATCCAAAACCATCAATGAAAACCAGAATTGTTTCTTTCCTCAAATCCGCAATTCCAATCCAAGGCCTCAGTCCAAAATCATACATCTGTATCAAAGTACGGGAACTCAGCCCAAAACGCATCAAATCCAAATCATCCGGGCCATTGCCCAAAACATCAGAAAACCAGTGAAAAACATCAATCATGCGAGTTGCTGGATCTCAAGTGCGCCCGAGTCTTTAAACTCAAAACCATGCGCATAATCAGGCCTTCCCAGGATATCAACGAGTCTTTAAACTCAAAATACAATCAACAGGCCTCGGAGGATATCACAATAACCGAGTCTTTAAACTCAAAACATATCAATCCAGGGCCCTCCCTCGTCAATCAACCAAGTCTTTAAACTCAAAACCAGATCCAGCTGTTTTTCTTTTTCCGGGTCTTTAAACCCAAAACCATTTTTCAATCAAGTGAAAACAATAGAAAATCCATATCCGAATTCGCAACGATGATTCCGTAAGCCTGCATCTGGAACCATCATCCCGAACCCAATTCCAGAATTTCTCCTTCCAAGTTTCAAAACCAAATCCGAAACATCATTTTCGAAATCCAGTTCCAAAACCGAAATCGCGTTTATCGAAATCACATGAACAGGGCTCCAAGCCCGAAATCACTTTTCAAAAATCTGTTATAAATCATTGAAATCAAATTATATTTCAAATCCCAAAATCAAATCATCAAAACCACGATCAAATCACAATATAAATCGGAAACTCGTAAAACGTACAAATACGTAATAATCTCGAAATACGTGCAAACCGTAAATCATCAAGTTCAGAATCTTAAACATAGAAATCACAAATAGAAAACATATAAAAAGATATATGCATGCATCATAAGTTAGAAAGCAAAGTCCACTCACAGACCATTAGTGCCGCTGCCTCGATACGCGTGCAATTATACTTTCCCAGCTAATCCACTATCACCGACTTTCCCGAACCTGTCCAAATCCCATAATAAGGTCACTAACTATTTTAGTTAGCTTCTACTAAAGCCCCGTAATTTTCTCGAATTTTCAACTATTTTTAAACGAGCCCTAAAATCTTCGATAACCCGAAGCATATCGAGACGATATCCAATCGACTCGAAACTAGCGTCAAAATATTTGTTACATCGAATACTTTAAAAGTCGTGTTGGAACCATCCTAAAAAACTGTGCCACGCGCCCACACGCACCGGCACTGTTCATCTTCAACCTTTGTTAAACCAGTGTAGACCGGTACGGTTCAGACCGGTCCAACCCAAACCGACGTGGGCGGTTCGACCCTGTAATTCCTTCATTTTCGTTCCATTTTCGTTCTATTTTCACCCATTCCAACTCCTAAAGCTTTATCTAACTATTTTCTATCCATCTACGTGATCAAGATATAGAAAGTAGGTCGAGATCATACCTTTCGCTTTGAAGAACATATGGCCAAACTCCCACCGTCGTGTTCTCATGACTCCGACCACCACAAGCCTTGGTTTCACATCCTCTAGGTTTGTTTTGAGCTCCAAAACATGTTCCAAGTCACAGAATCGATCAACAACTTCTATAATCAAAACCACCATTTTCGAATTCAACCTAATACTTCACGGGAAACTCACCTTACCACGCCATCGTACACTACTGTGGTGACCACCACACTCGTCTCATCACCCTCTTCATCTTTCCTTCACACATCATGGACCAAGGATGAGGATCGAAGGAGTTTAGCTGGATTGGTTCACGATTTCCTCTGTTTTGCCTCACGGGTTTAAGTCACCGTCCACGATGGTTCTCGTGGCAGCACCACCACGACCACCTCATCATCCTCACTCAATCCTCTTCATAACCCACAGACAAAGAATGAAGATTAAGGGGTTTGTAAGGATGGTTTCTCATGGTTCACCCAGCTCTCTGTTTTCTCGTGGGGGACCTTCCACGGCCATCCAGAGAAGGGACAAGTGTCCCAAATCTGGTGGACACAAATCTCAATGTACTAGGTGTCCCAATTTCTCTGGGCACAGATCCCTATGCACTAAAATGACCAAAATGCCCCTGCCTTCATAAATTACCATTTTGCCCTTCGCTTATTTAGACCAATAACTAAACCGTCCGAAGTCCAATGGCAACATGCTGCCTGTCGTTGTACTTAGGGGATCGAGACCTACCTAACGGTCCTCGAATTACATGAAAAATATATGTCGTATGAAAAGTCAACAAATTGCCTTTTTTAACCAAATTACCAAAATACCCTCAAACTTCCGAACGTCATAACTTCCTCCTCGGATGTCGGAATCGGACGTGCCACCTGTCTATGAACTCATGACGTCCCAAACTACGTCACAGTCATCGACCAACGTCCATTTGACTTCCCAAACTAAAAGTCAACATTTTTGCCCATTTCAGGGGCAAAATCGTCATTTCGCACTGTCCGTCCGAAAGTATCCAACTAATCACAGGTTAACTTCACTAATCCGTCATTAACTACTAATCTAATCTCGATTTCCATGACAGGTAGTTACAGGTTGTGTCGAACGTGTGCGTGTACATGAGAGTGCCCCGAGTGGGAGACATGATTAGTTTCCACGCTTTGGTCATAGAATCGGGTCATTTTGAATTTCGGGTCAGTTTTATCAAATGACATCATCATGTCAGATCTGACATGTCAGCTAACATGTGTCAGATGTTAGATGTCAATGATGACGTCACTGCTGACGTCAGCAATGACGTTTACGTTGAATTTTTGGTCAACGTTGACCCGCACGTGGGGACACATGGGCATGCATTCCGAGGTGAGACCAAGACCATTTTAAAGGTTTCGACGATATGAATTCAATGGTGCTGGTTTCGAGTCGATCGGAGATCGTTAGGTTGGTCAAATTGAGATTTAAAGTCTAGGGAAGCGTGTCAGGGACACGTTGACTTTTCCGGGATGTTGGGGATTCTTGATATGGACTTGTATAGGTTAGTAGTAACCTTTGAGTATGTTTTGGACAGGTTCGGATGACTCGGAGAGGTCGGATTAGCACGGGGAGACTTATGACATGCGTTTCGAGGCGCAACATGAACAGTCTGTGAGTGGACTTTGTTTTATGAACATGATGCATGCATAAATGTTTTATATGTGTTTATGAACATATTTTGAGATTCCATGAGTGTTAGTGATTTAAATATGAATTGTTTGGCATTTTCAGAGGAAAATGCGTTATTGCACGTAGTTCGAGATTTTTGTTTTATATGATGTTTGGGCTTTGGCCGAGTTTACTACGTGCATGAGTTATATATGATTCCGAAGGTTTCACGGAGAGGCGTGAAATCGAGAAATTGATTAACAATTTTAAGGGATTTCACGGAGATGCGTGAAATCAAGATTCGAGCACAAGTCCTAGTTGCATGATGATTTGAAAGTGTTTTGGAAATGAGAAATGGTTTTCGGATTTGGAAATATTTTTCGAACATATGACCCAGTTGATTTGAGGTTTGACTTAGAGTATAGTCAAACGTGAGATAAGTAGAGACGTGACCCAATTATGAGTTTTACGAAAGATATTTCGGGCATGAGACCCAGTTATGAATTGACAAGATTCGAGGAATCCTAGGTTATATTTCGGGCTATGACCCATTTGGTGATATTTCGGGTTGTGACCCATTTGGGGATGTTCCGTGCTTGAGGCCCTATTGATGATGGTATTCGGATGAGTCCTGGATGATATGACGCTCACCTCCGGACTGCGGATGTGTTCTTTCTAGAGAGGTCATGATGCACTGCCTGTTGTCGAGCAGCCACGGGAAGCAATGACCGAGGGAGGCTTGACTTAGGAGTGCTGATGTTATCCTCTGAAATCGATCGACGATGTGTTCACGATGATCTAGAGACGATCGCGGCGAGTGATGTATTCACGGCGACATGCTAGGATTTTGAGCAGTCCTGAGCTATATGCACATGTGCTAGGATTAGAATTGTTACTGACATTGAGGATGGGATGTGTTCCCATGTGTTCTATGATTTGGGCTGAGGCTTCGTTATGGTTTTCATTGATTTGGCTTTAGGCTGCGACCCTGTATGAGTTGGTGAACCGAGATTGTCAGATTGGATAGGAAAGTAAGACAAATTGGTTTTCTAGGACATACAAGACTTGTCGTGATGTTCCTGATAGAATGGTTGACTAACTGTCACTCTTCAGTTGAGTATTCGAGGAACCAATTGCATTGGTAGTCCTGATTGGTTGAGGTTCGAGTGAGTTACGGCTTGGAAGCCGAGAAAGTACTATAGAATGGTCGTTCGTGATATAGGACACATGTTGTGATGTCCCCAGTTAGCTCAGTGAGCTTAGAGTGGGATAGTTATGCTGAGTTTCCCGATGAGCCATTTCTGACTAAGTCCTGTAACTAAACTTAATGGAATTGGGATTCAGTTGACTTGGAATGTCACTGATGGGAAAACCAATGTTCTTTGTCGAAATTCGATGGAACTTCGAGAGTAAGATATGACAAGGCAACTGAACAATGTAAATATACTTCCTTGTCCTGGATGTTATTAGTGAACTTCTCATCACTCATGGATGTATAAACTTGTAAAAGTCGAGTTGATTTGAGGAGTGATACGACCGTGGGAAGAGCACTACATTAGCAATCAACAGATAGTATGGGTTGGTTAGAAGCCCTTATCAAGAAGTAGAAAAGACTTCCAGGTTTGGGTTTAAAGAGGGTGTAAGAACTTAATACCCAAGTTGTGGGCCAAATCTGAATGACTTGGGGAGCGGAAGGTGCTCAGTGTCACCTAACGTGATGAATGGGTATCAGATTTGGTGGAGTCGTGTTGGTTTAATGGGTCATGGTACATTGGTTGAGAGAGCTATTGTAGATCTACCGACGATCGAGGCGTAGAGGATCATGTTGGTCGTGGATTGAGAAAATCGAGATGCGTATAGATCATTGTGGTCAAGGATCAAGTTGATCGTGAATACCAAGACAGGTGTGGATCGAGAGAGTTGGGATTGGTGTCAACCAATTATGACGATTGAGATTGAATTCATTCAGATAAGATGAGTGTCATGGATTGTCGGTTGAAGGTTATCCCCATGTTGGTAGCCGTTGGCGGGATTAACTCAGAAGGGAGTTAATCTAGTAGGAGATGATGATCGATTGAGCAGAATTATGATCACTGCTCTAGGTTGACTCTTCCGAACATTAGGGGGAGTTTTACCACGGTGGCGTGTGGGTAGGAGAATTGGATTTGCTATCCCCTTGAGAGATCTACAGGATATTAGAGTTCACAGAGCCTTATGAGTTGGTACACCAAGGGAATGGAACTCGAGGCAGAGGAGACGGCTGGATTTGATTGACAGATGTTGAGGATACATTAAGTATCATTCGGGAAAAGATGAATCTAGAAGCCGATGCCTCTAGTAAGATATGTGCAGGCTCGTTATCTCTGATTTATAGTTGAAGGTATTGTGCTAGTAATGGACGACCAGGAATGTGATTGGACAGTAATCCAGTGAGATACATAGGCTGGATTAGAGGTTGACAGCACGACTTCAGAATCTGACCCATATCTTGGTGTCGAGGTTTAGATTGGTACGTAGTGGTAAACGTAAGTCAGTTGGTTTCTAGAGATGGTCAGGTGACCAGGAGGACTTAGAGATGATGTTGAGTATAGTGTACCGTCTGTCCAGAGCAGTGATCAGACATACAGGGTTCTGTGATAGATGAGGATTGGTATGCCAGTCACATGATAGACGGATTAGATCCGAGATCATGGTGCTGTGTGGATATTGGTATGTGCTCGGACGTTGCGTGAGCGCAGTCCTTGGGCAGGCCTATGAGTAGCGCCTATGTGATTGTGTGATAGGTGTGTACATGTGAGTAGTGCCCCGTTTGACAGCGAGAATGCTGAGTATTGACCAGTCTGATTGATGTGGTACGATCATCAGATTGAGTTTGAGACGGACATGGTATGGTAATCGAAGGGGGTCTGACGTTGATTATACATGGAGTACGAGGACCGAATATCGAATACGATGCACTAGTGCAGAGTGATTGTGATAGGGATCGGTTGTTGTGTGAGCATAGAGCTCAGGGCCATGATGGGCCAAAGGAACCCTAATGATTGTGTATGTGATTATCCTAGATAGAGCAAGTATTTGATGGGGTCAAGATACATCCTGAGTGTACTGAAAGGATGAGTGAGATGTCATTTTGCGTATCGACAAGATGGGTGAGATGTTGGTTTGTGTATAGACATGATGAGTGAGATGACAGTTGAGACTCCTCTCGAGTCAGGACCACAGCGTTGGTCGCCGAGTGACACGAGGTACTGTACGAAGTACCCTGATAGGACTCTAGAGTGAGTCGAGTTTTTCGAGTCACTATCGAGAAGAGACAGTGGATCTATGAATTATCAGCTAGACACGCTAGCGTATCATGAGTGTGATTTATAGTTAGAGATCGTCGAGTGAGACAGAGGACTTGGCATTGCTAAGTAGGAACATGATTGTCAGATTGGGCTCTGAGTACACCTGTATAAGTGAAAGGTGAGATCGACAAGTGTCGATGTCTCGATTGAGACTTGAGATTGAGTGTTGGGATTTTCGGTGACAGATGGTCACGCATTTGTAGGATACGATCACAGAGGATGAGTTAAGTTTCAGCATTGACCGTTGGATTATGGTTGACATCGAGTGACAATGATGTTGGTGCATACTGTGGATAGAGGCTCTCATGTGTACCTCGAGTTGGAGGCATGATTGAATTCCCGCAGTTCTGGTGCGGATGAGAGTCGATTTGAATTTCGAGGACGAAATTATTTTAAGGAGGGTAGATTGTAATGACCCATCCCGAATTTCGTGATTAACAAGAATTAATTCAGGATTAATTAAGGAATAAATAAGGATTAATCGAGATTAATCGAGGATTATCGGACGATCAAGGTAAAATTACGATTTTACCCCTAGAAAGGATGAAAAAGTTAATTTTTGACCATAGAGGTCAAATGTATATGGACCGAGAACCATCACATAGATCGAGACATTACGAGTCCGTAGACAGGTAACACGTCAAAATCGGACATCGTACGAAAAAATTACGAGTCTATAACTGTTTCCTAAACTATTCACGATTGCACGAATTACATCAAGTTGACTTTTTGTGTTTGAACAGTAGGGCCAAAAATATATTGTGGGTACTAATAGATGAGTGACAAGTGTCACTCATCCATTGATCCACAGACACATACATGCATCTACCATTCTCCCTTCTTCATTCATTTAAACCCGTACCCACCCCCAAACCCTCATCTTTTTCAAGTTTTCTATTAGAGAGAGAGACAGAATGAGAGGGTGATACTGAGAGACGGACTAGGACGCTAGCAGGGACAACGGAGCTGCGTGGTGGCCGAAAAATTCAGGTAAGACCCGAAACCTATTTTGGGCTTGGATTTGGTTTTTGGTTTTCAAACGTTTGGGAGCCGTTCTGAACCTTTGAACGTGTTGGTTGAGCTCATACGAGCCTGTAGGGATCAAAATGGACAGCAAAGGACAACTGGGCAGGCCTAGGTGGTAGTTCAAAGTTTGGCCGTGAGAGGCTGGGTTCGAATAGGTTATTTTAGACCTTTTCTTCTTGTTTTGAGGTCGTAGACCCCTTTCTAAGAAATAGACAAGTCGATTGGATGAAGAACAGTGAGTTTTGGTGGCCAGACGGTTGAGTTATGGCCTGGTCAAGGTCGCGGGTCAAACGACCCATTACATTCAAACGGGTCGACCCGTCTGAAGGAGGACGATGATGACGTGACAGTCCATGTCATATTGTCAGGCCATGTGGCTAACCAGGTGGTGCCACATGGCAATTTGTTAGAGGTTATCAGGTCCAGTTAGTAGTGATGGGGTAGTGTCACATTAGACATTGTCAAACCACGTGGACTAGTGAGGTGGTGCCAAGTGGCAACATGTCAGAGGGTGTCAAGTGACGTGGCAGCTGATGTGGCAGATCCACGTCAGCATTATAAGACCACTTGGACCAGTGGGGTGGTGCCACATGGCAGTGTGTTAGAGGTGTTAGAGACACGTGGCAGGACACATGGCACCAATCAGAGTGTGCCACATGGCAACTGTTAGAGTTTTCAGATGTCAGACCTGTCAGGTTGACATCAGCAGGTGATGTTAGCCGTTGACGTCAGCGTTGACCACCGTTGCCGGCATTAACCGTCGTGTGTGGACTTTGTCTGGTGCGTGGCATGAATTTTGAGGTCAAATTGGTCTTATTCAAATGGTTTTGACGACCTGAATCCAATGGTGGCGATTTCAGGTCGATCGAAGATCGTTTAATAGGTCATTTGAAGGTTTTTAGCCTCGGGAAGCGTGTTCGTGACATGTTGACTATTTTGAGATTTTTGAGGGTTTATTGTATGGACTTGTTTAGGTTAATATTGACCTTTGGATATGATTTGGACAGGTCTAGACTTCCCGGAGATTGTAGGTTAGCCTCGACATGGCTTATGGCGCGAGATTTGGGTGCATAGCACGGATGGTCTGCGAGTGGACTTTTGACTTATAAATATGATGCATGCATAACTGTTTTATATGTTTTATGAACATAATTAGACGGCTGAGTTCTGGCCTGGTCAGGGTCGCAGGTTAAATGACTCGTTATAGTCAAACAGGTTGACCCGTTTGAAGGAGGACGATGATGACATGGCAGTCCACGTCATCTTGTCAGGCCATGTGGATAACTAGGTGGTGCCACCTGGCAATATGTTAGAGTTGGCAGTCCCAGGGTAGTGATGTGGTAGTACCACGTCAGACATTGTCAGACCACGTGGACCAATGAGGTGGTCCCAAGTGGCAACATGTCAGAAGGTGTCAAGTGACGTGGCAGCTAATTTGGCAAGTTCACGTAAGCATTATCAGACCACTTGGACTAGTGGGGTAGTGCCATGTGGCAGTGTGTTAGAGGTGTTAGAGACAAATGGCAGTACACGTGGCATCAATCAGGGTGTGCCACATGGTAGCTATTAGAGTTGTCAGATGTCAGATCTATCAGGTTGACATCAGCAGGTGATGTCAGCAATTGACGTCAGCGTTGACCGCCGTTGCTGGCTTTAACCGGCGTGTGTGGACTTTGACTTGCGCATGGGCACGAATTTCGAGGTCAAATTGGTCTTATTCAAATGGTTTTAACGACCTGAATCCAATGGTGGAGGTTTCAGGTTGATCGAAGATCGTTTGATAGGTCATTTGGTGATTTTTAGCCTCGGGAAGCGTGTTCGAGACACGTTGACTATTCTGGGAGTTTTGAGGGTTTATTGTATGGACTTGTGTTGGTTAATAGTGACCTTTGGATATGATTTGGACAGGTCTGGACTTCCCAAAGATTGTGGATTAGCCTCGGCGTGGCTTATGACACGAGATTTGGATGCGCAGCACGGATGGTCTGTGAGTGGAATTTTGACTTATAAATATGATGCATGCATAACTATTTTATATGTTTTGTGAACATGATTTGAGATGCAATGATCGCATATGATTTGGGAATTTTCGTAGAAAATGTGATATTGCACGTATTTCAAGATTTCTATTTTTATGTGATACTTGGGCTTCGGCCGAGTTTTATATATGCATGTATGTATATGATTAGATCGATTTCATGGAGAGGCATGCAATTGAGGATTTTGTTATCGATTTTGAATGATTTCACAGAGATGCATGAAATGCTATTTTGGCAATGAGACCTAGTTGATTATAGGCTATAGACTTTGACTTAGATGACAGCCAAAGGGAACTTTGAATAATGAAATGGTTTTCGGATTTGGAAATAATATTCAGACTTGTGTCCTAGTTGATTTGTGGCTTGACTTAGAGTATAGTCAAATGTGAAAGATATCGGGCATGTGACCTAGTTATGATTTATGATATGAGATTTGGGACTGGACCTTGTTGTGGATTTATGGGTTTGAATTTGATAGGATTCGAGGAATCCTGGATTTGGGAAATTTTTTGAACATTATTTTTATGATGGTTTTGTGGAAACTAATTTGATGAAATTATATCCAGGCGTAGACCCTTTTGAAATGTTTTGAGATGATGTGAAATGTTTTCCACACAACCATACTCTATGATGTGATGATAGCCTCTAGACGTCGACCATCTTGTGTGATGTGTGATCCTGGAGAGGTCACGGGGACACTACCTGCAGGAATGTCAAAGATGGACATTTTACAAACGTCGAGCCAAGGGTTCCGATCATGTAGATGTCATCGCTCAGACGTCGACCATCTTGTGTGATGTGTGATCCTGAGTTAGAGCACCTAGAAATCGAGCCAAGGGCTCCAAGCTTGGTGTATATTCAGATGTGTAATCCCGAGTCGCATGCGTAACGCTGATATCGTGATTGTTGAGATGAGATGTTGAGATGATTGGATAAAGAGGATTGGTTTATGTTTTCATGAGACTCCAGATGCTAGTCCATAGTTTGGGCAGAGGCCCTACTGAGATGTTTTACAAGATCGTTTGTGACTGAGACCCACGTGTATTGGATTTGGGTTGAGACCCACATGATTTGATTTGGGTGGAGTCCCTACGTAATTTGATTTTGGACTGAGACCCTACTGAGGAAATGGCTTTGATTGAGCCATGTTTTCATTGTGTTTTGACTTGAAAAGCAATATGATTTGCTTTTAAGAAAGTATTTAAAATATTGTTTTCTGATGCATGCTTACTTTTACGTGAAGGGTATAAATGTCTTTTTGTTAAATGGTTTTATAAACTGATTATTTTTGTCCACTCACAGCTTTTATGATTTTTGATACCCTTTAGGTTGATCGCGGATGCAAGCTGTAGTAGAGATCGAGACGTTGCGGACTCCACAAGTCACTGCACACTTTAGTAACCCCGAGCATGTTACGGTTTATCCCTGATTTGGCACGTGGTGTCAGACGAGAGTATGGCGCATCTCACGATAATCCAGAGGGATTGGGATGGTTTGTGTCATTAAAACATGGATGTTTCGTGTTTGTGTTGAAGTTGGTATTATTGGTATTTTTGAATGTTTCATGTTTGTGTTGGAGTTGGAGTTGTAATCAAGTGCATGGTTAATGTTTAGGGTGTAATAAAGTTGGTTTTTTGGTTTAGGTGGAGTTGATGATGTAGTGTCCATTGGCTTACATCATGGTGGACAGTTCATAAACACAAAGGGAAGCTGGACATATGAGCGTGGTGCGGCTTGGTATGATTGGTGTGCTTGATATTACCTATCTTTGCTGGAGTTAAATGACATATTGAAGGACCAACATTATGTTGGAGACAAGCTTCATCTAGAAAATGTGGAATTTTACTTTAAAAGGGGACGGAAGTTCTTCAAGATTGGTAATGATCTGCAACTTCTAGACTTGGTTAAAAGGTCAGCGCATACGAAAGCCAAGAGTCTCAATGTATACTGCAGACATGATGTGGAGGGGGTTAGTATTAAAGAGGTTGTTGCAACTATAGAATACAGGTCATCCATCCATGAGCAAGAGGACTAGGCAGAAACGGCTAGCAGGGAGAATCAAGTCACCTGCGAAAAGGATTAAGTTACCTACAAATGAAAATACAATCAATAATGATTGAATGAAGATGGCAAGTGAATTGCGTCCGCACCTCTATACGTTTTGATTTTTCTTCGATAAATATTTCAAATTAGGATTAGGCACAATTTTGAAAAGAAAAAAAAATCGACCAAACCAACTAGATTGGTTCGTTTATTTATTTATGTAATTTTCATTATTACAACCATATCATGAAAGATAAATTTGCACTAAAACATATAATAAGCTACTAGATCTCCAACTCCACATACTGTGATGCCCCGGAAATTCGAGAAATGTAAATTTGAAAGTTGGAATGTAAAATGACGTTTTTGCCCTTGTAAATGTGGTGGTCAAAGTTGACTTTTCATTTTGAAATACTTTTTGCACATTTTTTGAGGACCGTTATGTAGGTCTCGAGATGCTGAGTCCGTAGACAGACGGCACATCAAAATTGGAGTTCGGATACGATCGTTACGAGGCTAAAATGTCGAGGGGCAATTTGGTCGAATGAGGGGTAAAATGGTAATTTGGTCCTTTTCAGCTGATTTTGATGAATTGGCTGATGGTGACTCATGTTCTCCATTAAGTCATGTCACTTGTGAGAAGGAGCTTAGTGGCTTGTTGTGGCCCACAGGTGGTGTGATTCATGTATGATGTTTATGTGTTAATAACAAGCAAAAGAAAAAACTAGAGAGAATTGATCCCAAACAAAAACGTCCAAACATCAACCCACCCTGAAGCACTAAGGTATTTGAACCAATTGAGAGGAATAGAGAATCAAAACAAGAAGGAAAAACAAAAGGAAAGAAAGGAAAACTGAAACCCGTATCCTGAAATTCAAAAAGAAAATTGAGATTTCGAATTTGAATTTGTAGACTTCGATTACCATAATTGAGCTTGAATTAAGTCTTCTAGGATCATTTCGAGTTGAACCACTTCAAAAATGAAGGAAATTGACGAAGAAAAGGCTAAGAACAGCCCCTGCGAAAATTGGAAAAATTCGAACTTAAGTCGTGTAATTTGGAAGTAAGGAAATATGCAATTGATTTTGTTTTCACATTTAGAATGATCCTAAGATGTTTCCTGGTTGATTAGGATGAAGAAACAGATGGAAATTGGACGGAATTGAGCCTGTGACCCTTTTGGAAATCGAATTGGAAATCGATCGATTGAGGTATGAATTCATGTAATTCAGTGTACATATCCTTAATTAAGATTGATTAAATGAAATTCGGTGAAAGAATAGATGAAAGTAAGGTCGAATTGATGGATTTCTAACCGGGTCGAGTCGCGGGTTCACAAACCCGTTTTGCAGATAGACGAGTTGGGATGATGACATTGTTCATTGGCGCGTGGGTTCACGCGCAGCCCGTTCAAGCCGCGCGTGGGTTCACGCGCAGCCCGTTCAAGCCGCTCGTGAGGGCGCGTGGTTGACTTTTTGAGGAAGTGTTCAACACACTTTTTGATGTTTTCGACGATACGGACCTATTGGCACAGGTTTCGAGTCGATTGGACATCGGTTCGGGGTACTTTTGGGTATCTGAAGTGCGTAGTTCGTATTTAAATATTCTTATTAAATCCCGAGGTTTAGGGGATTGTTATAAGAGGCTATGTAACAACTCAATGACCCTAAATTGTTATGTTTGGCAGGCCAGGCGATCCCCGAAACGTTTGAGGAACGTACAGCTCGAGATTGAGCAACTTGGACGGTATGTGAGTGGACGTTTGTTTATAAACTGTTATGCATGCATGGTTAAATGTTTTACATGATTTGAGTTGCAATGACTGCATGATCATTCGATATTATTATTTATTGATTTTATGGAATATTTAATCGATTTTCGGGCATGATTTACGATGAATTGTGAAAATAATGTTTTGGGCTAGGCCCGGATTTGAAAATGGTGTTTTGACTTGGTTTTAAGTCGAGGATTATATTGAAAGGTTTTGGGATGTAATCCCCAAACGGTTTGCATTGTGATTGTGATGAGTTCCCAGGCGGTTGAAGCTAGGGGTATTTCCCAAACGACCGGAGCTTGGGGTGATTGTGTTTGTTTCCCAAGCAGCCGAAGCTCGGGGTGATATATGTGTGTTCCCAGACAGCCGAAGCTAGGGTTGTTCCCAGGCGGCTGATGCTCGGAGTTATTGACTTATTGTTGGTTGTCTACGCGTAGTGCTGATGTGATTGTGTGATTGACTGTGTACTTGTGAGTAGTGTTGTTTGCTTATTATGCTTGATATTTGGGTACTAGTGACGAGTATTTTTGTTGATGGTCTTTGTGATTGGTTTGATAATTTTCATGTGGTTTGGCTTGAGAGCTGGCTGTTCGTATTTTTTACTCTATGCATGCATGTTTTATAACTGGAGGGTAAAATGATCTGTTTTGAAGTGTGTTTTCAAACGATATTATTTTTGTCCACTCATACCTTTGTTGTTTTATTAACCCTACAGACCGTGGCGCGATGTTCGGGGAAGATAGAGAGGCGGATGCATAAGCGAAAATCAGTATAGTCATCCCTTATCTGACATGTGCTGAGGGTGTTTTCGGAACTTCAGTTGACTTGTCAGACCGGAGTAGGACCAGATACAGTTATCAAAATCCAGTTGGGACAGGTCCTGTCACATACATATATACATTTTTTTTTACAAAAGAAAACAACTTCATCAATTGAGGCAAACAGAAACGTTTACATCATTAACTAAGAAGTCAAAAAAGCATAGGGACTTATGACCGCTGTTTGATGTGGAAAGGCCTTGAGCCCCTATGAATTTTTGTTTTCTGCACATACATACATACATATATACTGATTAAAGCAAAAATATATTTTAGTACCTTGTTTTTATACGAAATTTCAAATGTTATATTTAAATCTCTTAAATTCCTTAAAACATAACAACTTAATTATGTTAATAAAATTTGACAAAAAAATTTATGTTAATAATTATTCTGTTAAAAACCCTTTAAAGGCTAATATGTCATTTGTAGGACACATCTTTTAGAGGTGTATTTGTTTATAATTTTTTATTTTTATTACATTTCCTATTTGGATTTATATTTGCCAATATATTTTTATGCAATGAACGATTATGTATGTTTTTTTTGGGTACTTTATTTATTTTAATATTATTATGTTGATTTGAATCATATGGATACCACTTGGACAAATAAAAATCGTTCGAATATTAATATAAATTAAATTAAATCACAAATTTAATTTTTAATCTTTAAAATATTTTTTTATAGAACCTGTCAAAATTCGAATTCTGACTACACCACTTAAAATCACAACCAAAATGCTCAATTTCACTAATCGACTCCCACCCTCTAAAATAAAACAAAAATCAGTAAATATGGAAATTTCCGAATTCGTTACTAATGTCGTTCATTCACCTTCAATTACAACAACTGCATACACATTTCAAACTTTTTCCGAAATTTTCAGATTTTTTCTTTAATTCCTTATAAATTTTTATCAATTATTGTTTTAGCTATTATGAAGAATTGAATTCAAATGTGAGCAAGCACAAAGCACAATCGATTGTGAAGGATGATTTCATGGGCTGGGTTTCTTTTGATCTGAAAGAGGTTCCAAAACGGGTTCCTCCAGATGGTCCTCTAGCACCGCAATGGTATAGATTGGAGGATAGGAATGGGGCTAATGCTAGGAGAGAGCTTATGTTGGCTGTTTGGATGGGTACCCAAGGAGATGAAGCTTTTCAGAAGCATGCGATTCAAATGCGGCCACAGTTAGCGGAGCTAACAGTCTTTCAAATATTCGGTCAAAGGTGTATCTCTCTCCCAAGTTTTGGTATTTGAGGGTTAATGTAATTGAGGCTCAGGACTTGCGTTTTTGTGATTCTGGGCATTTTTGTTCTGAGATTTTTTGGTAGTTTAAATAGTTTTTGGGTTTTGATCAGATATATGTGGTTTATATGGGAAGCAAAAACGGTGATGACCCATAAGAGATTTTGGCTCAAGATCATCAAATACTTGCATCTGTGCATGGTAGAAGGTGAGGATTTCTGTAAGTTCATGCCTTCATTACATCATTCAAATCAAAATCATCTATTTTCCTACTTTGAGTTTGCTTCGCTCGTCTCCAAGCGTACTGGTGATTTCCGTCAATGGTTTTGAACAACATAGAGCAAGCCCAGAAATCTCTACGTTGCTGGTGATGAAAAAAAGGAAAGTAAACAAAATAAATAAGAGAATGATATTCTGAAATGGAAATCTAAGCAATTCCTTATTTTGTGATTACGGGTTGCAGATTATTGCTTGGGAAGGATGGTTGACACTGAAATCGGCGAGGACAGCAGGAGAGGAGGAGAGATGGGAGAAGAGGTGTAGAGAGAAGAAAGCTATTGAAATTCCATCATTATTATGAAATTCCACAATTACTCTGTCAATTTAATATATTTTAATCAATATAAGCATCACATAGACATTTTAAAGCCAAAGAGAACTGTTATAACATAAATAGAGATGAGTGAGTCAACTCGGCTATTTTAGGATACTAAGTAAAGCAATAACTAATTTAAAGAGCAATAACTAATTTAAAGTGCAAAATGGGACTAATATGCGAGTTCATAGTACCTTTAATCTAATAAATCATTAAGGAAAATTAATCAACTATAAAGAAAAACCCCTAATAACATCACTTCCTACATTATTAAACAGCAACGAAAGAAGGGTAAAATGGGGTAAAGATTGGGCAAGAAGAGAAAAGAGACGATGTCCTAAAATGTCTTCAATCAGATAGGTAATGGTGATGGTCCTTTTCAATCTGTTTTGCTCAGTTGAAACCAGACCAAATCGACCAATGAAACATCGTACTATTTTCTAATTATTAACCAATGCATTAGATTCCATCTCTAAAGTTATGGAAACTAAATTGGGGAGGCAAAGAAAGAATCAATCCATCACCTGAGCTGAACCCTAAACCTAGACGAGGCAGGTGCGCTAGACATCAAACTTAATAGATACTCCTGGGACAAGAAGAAAAAATATCTAGATATTATTGCATTTGTCGTCCACGCTAAGCTAAGCGAAACGAAGTAATGCATTCAAGACGGGTGGCAATACCAAAAAAACGAAAAATAACTAAAACTCAAGTCTCACAAGCCCAAGAAAACCATACCTCATACAGCAAATATGTTTAACATTACGATAGAGTTCCATTACAGTTTCCATGTAAATCAACACCAGACAGTAATTCATGAACGCATCATCAATAGACTACTGAAGAGAAACTCTAATCTAAAAGAGACTCTGACTAGGGTCACCAGAATCTTCCATGTGGATCATTAAATCCTTCGTTTCTCATCAAAACATAAAATATTCTAAGAGAATCGGATAAATAGAACTAGAGTTCATGTACAAACATAATGTGCGAGAGCTCATATCCAGCCATGTGTGAGTGCTTGTGCTTGTGTAGGTATATACCATAATAGGAATGAGGAATCTCATAGTTGTAAAGTAAACAAGCAGTGTACTCATAGGACTCTCAAAACACAAGAGACTCGGAAACTTCAATTAACAAAGGGAGTGAAAGCACAGTGATGAAATAAAGAGACAAGATGCTTCATCTGAAAGACTAAATTACAAGCTGCCAGAGATAACCCACCAGTCCAGGTTTTGCCTTCCATGGGTAAGTTGGTACCAGAAACAACACTTACTGTTTACAGCTTTACATACATAAATGTGAGCAATCAAATTTGGAAAAAATTGATGGCATAAACCAAGTACTTTATCATACTTGTAAACCGTTATTAAAACATCTTAACAAACTCTTTTTACAAAGCTCAAACTTACAAACATGAATTATTGTATAATCGATGCATGCACTGTAAAAACTGATGCAGTAGAAATGAAGATATCCGACCAAAATTTAGAACAGAAGATGCACCGAACAAGAGCAGACTCCAATATACTGAGAGACATAGATAAGCTACAATTTGCATGAACAAGAAAAAATTTCTGTTTGAAATGAACTAATCATTTCATACTAAAAGTATAAAAGAAGCCGACTCCTAAAAAAAAGGTAATAAAAGTTTAGAATTTTAAACCAAAGTCTCTTCAATTTCACTTGTACGGATTTCAGTAGTATAACAAGAGATGCTTACTCCCTTTGGTTTAGCCTGACTGATTGCAGCAGAACAAAAAGATCCCTAAAAGCCAAAAGACAAAGGCTTTTTTATTTGGTCCACAAATTTTTTAGAGACAATTGAGAATTTTTTTTGTACTACATAACATCCTCAATGCCTGTATTGTGATGTCCATTACATCGAAACAAACAATCTTGAAAGTGTATAACGGTAATAACACGAAACAGGGTTACACGAACATCAAGATATAGAGAACTGCAACCACTACCAAAAAAAAAATGAAAATCGCAACAGAGAGAAAAATTCAAATTGATATATGACATTAATCACAAGAGAGGGAAAATTTCAAATTGATATATGAAATTACTATTTTCAAAACGGTGCCAAGGAAAGAAAACTAGACGTGACCATTGCTGTAAATTCATAATGGAACATAAAGGCAATACTGAATGTGCTGAACATATGATACAATCCTAAATTGTTCATAAGAATACTTGACTATCAAATAAGAAGACAAAAATGCAAACAATCAAATTGTAAATGAGACAACACGAAAGAGCATATAATTATTAAACCACACCAGTCAATTAGGCAGAAAAGAATATCAAATGATAAAAACTAAGAAACGGAGCATGAATCACAAGCCACAATCTAATAGAATTATTACCAAGGAGAAAGCCCAAAATTCATATATGGCATAAGTTCAACTACAAAGGAAAAATTCTCATTGAAAGTGCCCATCCGTCAGTTTAAGAAAATGCATACATAAAACTCCACAAACCCAATTACTAAAACTAATACCTCGCTAACATATGGAACTAAACACTAAATAGTACCTTGATGTAGATTCGACGAATAGGCCCGACCCATAGCCCATCATGGAATTTGAAAGATCTGACCCGATCATATCAGACCGGGTTGAGAAGCTGAGAGAGTTGTGGTTTAGGATCTGAGTTCATGCCGATGACGATGACCAGAGGAATGAAGCCATAGTGGGTGACGACCTTGGCCTTCTTCATAAACCAGGTGCTCCACTCCTTCACGGACTGAGCCGCCGAGTGCTCATCGGCGCCCTTGGGGGCTTTGTTCGTTGCCTTGCCCTTGCTCTTCAGAGAAATCCTGGACGCCATTGAAATTTTTTTCCTCTAGTTGTATGTTGATCAGGGCTCTCTGAAACCCTAGATTATAATGGTCCGCAAGGACGTTGGGGCGCTATTACGTGTCGTTAATGTTAATCGACGTGTGTATAACATGACGTGTCCATCAATGTCCAAATGCATTAAGGATTGCAATTTGTCTAAATTTGCACTAGAAATAGGTATACCGTAAAAAAAACGTTGCACAATTTAATGGTTGTCTTGTTTAAGGCCATTTAAGATAGTTATTGTTCATGCCCGAAATCTTTTGTTCATTTTAGGAGCTGAGACATGATAGGTCATTAATTAAGCATTATTTTATATTATTTTATACTCTTTATACTTGACTTTTAATATTAAAATAATAAATAATTAGATAAATTAATTTATTTTGTGTTATTTTTGTTTAAATAAATAAAGTTTGTAATTTGGAGCATTTTGGTCGAAAGAATCGTCTCGATCGGAATTTTAATGAAAATATTATGGACGAAATTCGGTGAAATTATTAATTTAGTTTTAAATTAATTAATTGTCAATTTCTTTGCAGCCCAAACCCATTCAAAACCGTGCAGCCCAAATCGCTGAGCCCAGACAGTCGCAAGCCAAGGCCCGCTTCGAATGTTCCTGTTTCCAACTTCACGGACTTCGGCGCGCGCTCACCGAAGCCCAGATAGCTCCTCCGCGCGCGCTTGCCGAACACCCAAACAGAACCTCGGCGCACGCCTACCGAAGACCGTCGCTGCATTTCAGCGCGCGCCTGCCGAGCTCTGCTTGCTCCTATCAGCCGATACCCACCGAAATTTGAGTGTTCTTTTCAGCAGCCATCAGCCGAACCAGCTGTCTTCCTTTCCAGCAAGGGCTGCTGGCCATTTCAGCCACTTTCCAACCCAAATTTTCAACTTTACAATTAAAACCACTTCTAAACATCATCACAAATCTTTATTACTCATCATTCCATTATTTAACATTTTTTATTGTATTTTTTAAATTATTTTTGGTAGCTTTTTCTCCCTATAAATAGGGTTTCATTTCACTTGTTGAAACACACCTTCTTTGAGGCACACATTTGAGCCTTCTTTGAGAGAAACTTTGGCAAAATATTTCCAATACAAGATTTAGAGTTTGAGTCCATATTTCCTGAGTTTATTTCCTTCATCTTCACACGTTTCTGCCCGCTGTCAGGGTTCCTTGTGAAAAATCATGTTTTTCTTTAAACTCTTATTTTTATTATTGATTTTGATTATAGTTCAATATATGTATGGTATTTTCTTGATAATTTTTGTAAGTGTTTAATGCAATCTCCATGTGTCTTACTTTATGAATTTTAGTTATTTTATACATTTTAATGCTTCATACTTCAATTTGATGTTAAATGTTTTATCCGCTGTCGATGCACTTAGAGTAGAATTGAAGAGACTTAATGTTGATCGCTGTCGGTGCATTCAGTCATAAACAAAATGTAAATCATGTTGTAAGTGTTATCCGCTGTCGGTGCATTTATAATATTGAAAAATGTATATAGGTAATTGAGACGATTAAGGTAAAATTTCGTGATTGTTTTAATATTTGCAATTATTAGAGTGTTAGTAAGATTTGTGCTTTAAGAAGGTCACTTGTACATAAATTAGAGTAGAAGTAAAATTAGTTCATTTATGCTTTTATTTATTTGCATGATTACAAACCTTTTCAAAACCCCCCATTTTTATTTTTTTATTCTTTTATTCTTTTATTACTTTATTATTTTATTCTTTTATTCTTTAATTTATTGATCCTTTGATTAATTAATTTTTTAATTCTTTAATTCTTTAATTCTTTAATTCTTTTAGTTCTTTATTATTTGATTCTTTGATTTCTTTATTCTCTTATTCACCTATTCTTTAATTTATTAATTCTTTGATTATTTAATTCTTTGATTATTTAATTATTTAATTCATTATTCTTTTATTCATCTCCCACTAACACATTATTAATGTTCCCTAATTTCCCCGGTTAAGAACGATCCCTATTTACCAATACTATATCTACAAAAAAAGGGTTTAAATTGCATAACACTCGAATTACATGTTTAATTTAATGCGTAGTTTGGATTTAGTCAATTTTTGGCTCCGTTGCTGGGGAAATTGAAAATCATTTTTAATTTGTTAGTGTATGTATATGAATTGTGCATATTATACTTGTTTATAAATTTTACTTTTGTTAATATTATATTTGTTTATAACCTTTACTTACTTGTTTATATTTTATTTATCCATCTTATTTTTTGTTCTTATTATTTTTGTTTATAATGTTCATACTTTACTTATTCATAGTTTCTAATTTATACTTGTTCATAACTGTTCATAATTGTTTTTTATATATTTGTTCATATTCAAATTGTTTATGTAAATTTAAAATTCTATCATACTTGTTCATAATTTAAGTTTATTTGTACTTGCCGTAAATGCATATTGTACATATTCACTTTTCCTTACTTTTATTATTATTATTATTATTTTATTTACACTTTAATCCATTAACTTTAACTTTATTCCATTAACTTTAATTTTATTCCATAATTTTAAATTTATTCCATTACTTTAAATTTATTTCATTAACTTTTTTTTATTCCATTAACTTTAACTTTATTCCATTAAATTTTTACTCCATTAACTTTTTGATTACACTTATTTTATTCTTATGTAATTATTTATTTGGTTATGTCTTGATAAAATTTAAATTTAAATTTAAAACAAATCAAAAAAAAATTTAAAAAAAAATCTTATCTTATCTTTATGTTAGTGTTAATTCATACTTGTAAAATAAATGTTGTATATATGTTACTTGTTATCTTTTATACTTGTTCATAAGTTGTTCATAGTTTTTATATTTCATAGTATACATACATACTTGTTCATAATAGACTTTCATTTATGTTTGTTTATAATTCTCTTACTTGTCATATTATTCTTGTTCATACTTGTACATAATGTTCATTCTTTTTTATTGTTCATAAATGCTTATGGTACATGTTCACTTTTCCTTATTTTTACTTTTATTTATTTTTATTTGTTTTTGTAATTAAAAAAAAAATTTCCTTTTCTTCATTTATTTAATTTTTAAATTCCGAAAAAAAATTAATAAAAAAAATTCTTATCTTCACTTTGTGTTAGTGTAAATCTAAATTGGTAAATAAATCTTATACATATATTAGTTTGTTAATGTGAACTTGTTTTGTAAATATCATTACTTGTGAATGAAACCATACTTGTAAATAAATTGTTCATACTTGTATAAATTGTTCATACGTAAATTGTCATGTTATATTTGTAAATTGTGCATAAAAACATACTTGTAAATAGTTTTTGCATTCATGCATTAGTCTCGGCTATATGTAGATTACTTGTACTTCGAAGTTTAGATTTTGATCTTTAATCGGCGAAGACTCTTTTGTTAACTCTCACCCACGGTGATTGTTAACACTTGAGTCATCTTAATTCCTCTGGAGTAAGAAATTTGAGGGTGATGTCTAGGACAAGAAATGGTACTCATAACGGGTTTTGGGTCTATGAAAGGGACATCAATGGAGTTTAAGCCTCGGGATGTCTTGAAATTAGCCCTGCCTCTTATGTGTATTCTTTTTAACCTGGTCACCTTTGAACTTGCCTAAACAGTTGAATTAATCCAAGATATTTACTTGGGTCGCACGGACGTTTAAGTCTCCATCTAAACTTTGAGGCTATGTGAACCATATATATCTTTGACTTCCCCTGACATGTAAATATTGTTTATATCTTAATTTACATTATTTGTCATGACAAAGTTAAATTGCATCTTTAGTTTAACTAACTTGCATCTTTCATTCTAATTTGCATTTCATCTTTCATTTAACTTGCATTTCATCTTTCATTTAACTTGCATTTCATCTTTCATTTAACTTGCATTTTCACTTAACTTGCATATTTAGTTTAACTTGCATTGCACTCTTCCTCTAACTTACATCTTTAACTCAAATTGCATCATTAACTTCAATTTGCATATCTAACTTGCATTCTTGACTAACGTACATCTCTGACTAACTAACTTGCATCTATGTCTAGGTTGGATGGACGTTAAACTTCAAGCGCTTGTTGGGAGGCAACCCAACGTGTTCCCGAGATGTGAAGGAGTCCTCAATATAGATTTGCTATCCTTCTACCCTTCACTCTCTTTTATTTTGTTTATTTAATGTTTTCCTATTATTTTCGTAAATCATCTTCCTTACTTTGATTCTATGTTTAATTACTTCGTATTTTCCTACATTGAGGACAATGTAGAATTTAAGTATGGGGGAATGGTTTACAATTTTAATCAATTTTAATTTTCCAAATTTTTTTTTAAAAAAATAATAAAAAAAAAGGTGAAAAAAAAGAAAACAAAAAAAAAGAAAAAAAAAATATTGTTTTCTTGAATCTTTTTGTTTTAACTTAGTGTTTTTATGAGTCTTAAGTTGCCATTTAACTTGTCAATGACATAAATGAACAGAAATGAATATGTTATGGCCATAAAGATAATCACTACAACTTGAATTTGTTTGTTAATATTTTGTGATTAAGTGATATAACTTGAAGATAATGCATGTAAATTGGCATATAAACGAGCATGATAAGATAAGTATGAATCATATGAACCTTATGTGAGCTTTAGAACTTTATATACGTCTTTGATGAGTGATTCATAAGTTCTTTGTTTAAATTGATATACATATGCCTCATAACTGCTTGCCATAGTTTTTAATGAACTCTAGAGTACTAGAACTTATTCTATGTGATTTTCAAAGCTTTTAAGTCAATAAACTCTCTGATTTTGGAAATGATTAAGGCATTAGGGTTAACACCACAAATTCAAACATCCATGTTCCTTATTTTGTGCGCACGAGTTGCTACCCCCTTAGTTTTAACCATTTTGAGCCCACATTAAGCCTTTCTTTCATCACCATGATTATCTAAACACTTGAGCTTAGTATAGACATCCTTTACCCTTGTTCCAAGAACTCGGTTGAAGATATAAAGATTGTGTAAGGAGAAAATAATGATGTTGAAAAGACTTTTATGTGAATTATTTGGATTTACCGACTCAAGCTTTGTTGTATTGTTGGCACATGTTATTACCTTGATATAAAAAAAAAGAAAAAAAAACAAAAAAAAAAAAAAGAAAAAAAAAGAAAAAAAAAGAAAAACAAAAGTTGAGTCTCGATCAAGGTAATAAGGTTTGGTTATGTAATGTCTGAGTTAAGTCCCTTACATTTGTAAATCCGACAAAAAAATGATTGTGAGGCCCAACATGATGGAATTAGGCCTATGTTTGAAAGGATGAATTACTGACATCATTGCACTAAGGTTGGGAAGTTATGATACGTTTTGGGAGTCTATTGAGTCTTGGAACGAATTGAGCACCACTTGTCCTATATTTTCCTTGCCTCTAAACATGCCCCATTACAACCTTCGTAAAGACCTTATGATCCTTAAGATGGTAAATTTTGATTAGTGGAGTCAATCACTTGAGTAAGCTTATGATTTTGGTTCATTTGTGCAAGTATGTTTTGTTTTTATCTTGAGGTGTTTGTTTGAAATTTTGCAAAAATACTTCATTTCGATTATGTGAGTATTTCTCACATACTTTGAGTGCAAATACAAACCCTCACAAATTGAGTGAACTTATGAGTGCATATCCTTGTAAGTTGATTCATACTTGTCTTATTCATGCAGAGATCTATTTCACCATATTTACTCATTATCTTACTTGTTTTGTTACTATGTATTAACTCTTGAATTCCATGTGCTTAAATAATTTAAGTGAAAATCTTTTATGCCATAATAACAATGAAATTTGAGACAAATGGTTAAGGGTTTGCTTTTTTTGGATTTTGTAGTTTAATTTTAGTATTTGCTAAGGACTAGCAAAGTTTAAGTGTGAGGGTATTTGATAGGTCATTAATTAAGCATTATTTATATTATTTTATACCCTTTATACTTGCTTTTAATATTAAAATAATAAATAATTAGATAAAGTAATTTATTTTGTGTTATTTTTGTTTAAATAAATAAAGTTTGTAATTTGGAGCATTTTGGCGAAAGAATCGTCTCGATCAGAATTTTAACGAAAATATTATGGACGAAATTCAGTGAAATTATTAATTTAATTTTAAATTAATTAATTGTTAATTTCTTTGCAGCCTAAACCCATTCAAAACCGTGCAGCCCAAATTGATGAGCCCAGACAGTCGCAAGCCCAGGCCCGCTTCAAATGTTCCTATTTCCAGCTTCACGGACTTCTGCGCACGCTCACCGAAGCCCAGATAGCTCCTCCGCGCGCGCTTGTCGAACACCCAGACAGAACCTCGGCGCGTGCCTACCGAAGACCGTCTCTGCATTTCAGCGCGCGCCTGCCGAGCTCTGCTTGCTCCTATCAGCCGATACCCACCGAAATTTGAGTGTTCTTTTCAGCAGCCATCAGCCGAACCAGCTGTTTTCCTTTCCAGCAAGGGCTGCTGGCCATTTCAGTCACTTTCCAACCCAAATTTGCAACTTTACAACTAAAACCACTTCTAAACATCATCACAAATCTTTATTACTCATCATTCCATTATTTAACATTTTTTATTGTATTTTTTTTATTATTTTTGGTAGCTTTTTCTCCCTATAAATAGGGTTTCATTTCACTTGTTGAAACACACCTTCTTCGAGGCACACATTTGAGCCTTCTTTGAGAGAAACTTTGGCAAAATATTTCCAATACAAGATTTAGAGTTTGAGTCCATATTTCCCGAGTTTATTTTCTCCATCTTCATATGTTTCTGCCTGCTGTCATGGTTCCTTGTGAAAAATCATGTTTTTCTACTTAAACTCTTATTTTTGTTATTGGTTTTGATTATAGTTCAATATATGTATGGTATTTTCTTGCTAATTTTTGTAAGTGTTTAATGCAATCTCCATGTGTCTTACTTTATGAATTTTAGTTATTTTATACATTTTAGTGCTTCATACTTCAATTTGATGTTAAGTGTTTTATCCGCTGCCGGTGCACTTAGAGTAGAATTGAAGAGACTTAATGTTGATCGCTGTCGGCGCATTCAGTCATAAACAAAAGGTAAATCATGTTGTAAGTGTTATCCGCTGTCGGTGCATTTATAATATTGAAAAATGTATAAAGGTAATTGAGACGATTAAGGTAAAATTTCGTGATTGTTTTAATATTTGCAATTATTAGAGTGTTGGTAAGATTTGTGCTCTAAGAATGTCACTTGTACATAAATTAGAGTAGAAATAAAATTAGTTCATTTATGCTTTTACTTATTTGCATGATTACAAACCTTTTCAAAACCCCCCATTTTTATTTTTTATTCTTTTATTATTTTATTATTTTATTATTTTATTATTTTATTATTTTATTCTTTAATTTATTGATCCTTTGATTAATTAATTCTTTAATTCTTTTAGTTCTTTATTCTTTGATTCTTTTATTTCTTTATTCTCTTATTCATCTATTCTTTAATTTATTAATTCTTTGATTATTTAATTCTTTGATTATTTAATTCTTTAATTCATTATTCTTTTATTCATCTCCTACTAACACATTATTAATGTTCTCTAATTTTCCCGGTTAAGAACGATCCCTATTTACCAATACTACATCTGCACAAAAAGGGTTTAAATTGCATAACACTCGAATTACATGTTTAATTTAATGCGTAGTTTGGGCTTAGTCAAGACACTCCAAGGCAATCCTAGCTGGACCTCCGCGTGGAACTTTTTTCTGCGAAGTGAGGGAGGTGGACCGTTTGTGGGATCTCTTTTACTTCAATGCAATATGGAGATACTAGATGAGTTGAGCGTAACGGGCCTTAAGTCACGGTCGATCTCTAGACGGGTGGACCAGGAAGCAAATGGGCATTTTAACTCAAGTGCATGCGTGCCACTAGTAGAAAACTAATACTATACAGTATAGTTGGGTTCTGTTTTCGGCCCGAAAACTTTTCTTCTGATCAATACAATTGTGAGATGGGTGGACAAGAAATCCTCGCATTGTTCTGACGACGTTATTCCGCCATAATATTCAAATCTGATGACGTTGTTATTTTAGTAATTAAGTAAAATCCCCTCAAGTCGGGATCAAAGTACTCGGATCAATGCACAAAGGTGGTGTCCCGACTTGGTGAGTCGTGAACCACACTTGGATGGTATATTCCGAGGACCAATCGCTACTTGAGGAAATCTGGTTGTATTGAAATGGAAAAATGGAAGTACAAGTACATGAATATAAAAGTACTGGAATTGAATAACAACTCAAATTATAAGTGTAGAAACAATAAACTATTTCCTTAGCATTTCAAGCACGTAAAGAGCAGGAAATTCGGGAAATCTTCAACTGAGATGAATATCAGTTGGAAATTATGCCATGAGATGACAGAACACTCAAATGCAACGGGGAGACATCAAAAAGGGAGGTTTGAGTCCCTCGATGACTTTTCGTATGTTGGTAGTCGGGGTGGCTATCTGTAAGATGGTGGCCCGAGGCTGTCCATGAACTAGTAGTCGAAATGACTATCCGCGAGCTGGTGGTCGGGATGACTATCTGTGTGTCGGTAGTCGGGATGACTATCCGTGTAATTGGGCAGGAGACTGCTCGTGTGCTGGTGGTCGGAATGACTGTCTGTGAGCCGGTAGTCAACAATTTCAACCTTTATGACATTAAGTGGTCAGAAAGACAGTTGATCTTCCGTGAACCTGAAGAACTGGTCAATCGGGAAGATGGTGACCCTTATGACACTGAGTGGTCAGAAAGAAGGTCTATGTAGGAATGAGAATCCCACAATTATGACGTTGTTTGGTCAGAGAGATGGTTAGGCAAGTACATAAATGCCTAGAAGGGGTGAGGAGAGAAGCTGCATCCTGATTTCCTAATTCGAATGAGCAGTTTTTGCCACAAGGGCGTGCTGTTTTCAAACCATGAAAAGGAATGTAAAAGTACTGGAATTGAATAACAACTAAAATTATAAGTGCAGAAACATTAAACTATTTTCTTAGCATTTCAAGCTCGTAAGGAGCAGAAAAGTCGAGAAATCTTCAACTGAGATGAATATAAATTGGAAATCATGTCATGAGATGGCAGAGCACTCAAATGCAACGGTGAGACGTCGAAAAGAGTGGTTGAGTTCCTCGGTGACCTTTCGTATGCCGGTAGTCGGGATGGCTATCCGTAAGACGATGGTCGAGACTGTCCGTGAACTGGTAGTCCGAATGACTATCCGTGAGTCGGTAATCGGGATGACTGTCCGTGTGTCTGTAGTCGGGATGGCTATCCGTGTAATCGGTGGCTGGAGATTGTCCGTGGGTCGGTAGTCGAAATGACTGTCCGTGAGTCATAGTCGGAATGACTATCCGTGAGCCAGTAGTCGATAATATCAACCTTTATGACACTGAGTGGTCAGAAAGAAGGTTGATCTTTTGCGAACCTCAGCTAAAAGTCCAAGAACTGGTAAGTCGAGAAGAGCGTGTCCATTATTGTAACGACCCGGAAATTCGAAAAAGGAAAATTTGGAAAATTTGAAGGAAATGACGATTTTGCCCCTGGAATTAGGCGAACATTTGGCTTTTTGATCGAGACATTGTTTGGACCTTCCGGAAGTGCCATTGGATAGGCATCGGGACGCTGAATCCGTAGACAAGCGGCATGCGTCAATCGGAGGTCGGACGTGAAAGTTACGGGTCTACGAAGGCTAGGGGTATTTTGGTAATTATGTAAGGGAGGGCAAATTCGTCTTTTACTTATGTGATAATTCATCAGGGACAATTGCAGTACTTGGACATCTGTCCCTCTTGAATTTGGATTAGGACTGGCCATCTGGTGACACCTGTCACCACACTTGACGGATGAGTGGCATTGATGCCGCCTTGGATATGGTTTGAAATTATGGCCGTGTGTGTGTTTGCTTAAAACATAGAGAGCTCAACAAATTGATCATTCATTCTACTCAACTAAAACCAGTCGACAACCTTGTGAAATTGTGAGAATTAGAACAACATAATTGAAGGGCCATAACGAGGGACTGAGAGGAGATTTGAAACCCCCAATTCGAATAGTTTGAAAATCAAGGAAAAATTCGATTTCCACATTTTGAGCAGCAAGGATCCAAATTGAGGCATGATTAAGCTCTCTGAGACCATTTCGAATCAGGACACCATCAAAACGAAGGAAATTGCTGTCGTTTTGAGCAAGAACAGAAGTCTCAATATCAAAGCAAAATCGAGCTTGAGTTTGTATACTTGGAGGTAAGGAAGCTTGAAATTGGTTTCGAATTCATGTTTAGAATGAATATAGGATGCTTTTTGTGCGATCAATTTAGTGAAATAACATGAAATGGGGTGGAACCCGATTTAAGACCCGTCGGGTTTTCACTTTGAGTCGATTGATTTGAGGCCTGTTGTCATGAATTTGAGCATACAAACCTTGAATTAAGAGTGAATATATACAATTAACTGAAAGAAATGCAGGAATTGGGGTCGAATTGACCAAGAACAGATCGGGTTGCACCGCGGGTTGCAGACTCGTATAACAAGTAATCGGGTTACAGGGACGACACTGTTCATGGTTATTGTAGCAGCGCGTGGACTCACGCGCAGCCGCTTGCGGCGGCGCGTGAGGGCGCGTGGTGAGGTTTCTGGAGAAGTGTTCAACAGGTGTTTTACTCTATGTAATGTAACGAACATTTTAGGGTTGGTTTCGAGTCAATCGGACACCGTCTCGATAATGTTTCGAGGGTCCGAAAGTTTATGTTCTATTTTAAAAATAATATTTAAATCCCGAAAAATTATGGGGAATTGATATGATGTAAATTGAGTTGTTAGTAACCCTGAATAATGATTTTGGACAGGATTCGAGATTCCTGGAAAGTGTCGGAAATTACGAAAACGCATGCAGCTCAGAAAGCGAGCGATTTGGACGGTGTGTGAGTGAACGTTTGTTTTATAAACTGATATGCATGCATAGTTAAATGTTTTACATGATTGATTGCATGATTTGAATTGCAATGATGTCCTGATGATGTGGCATGATTATTTGTGATTATATGATTATTTTAATCGGTATTTTGGGCACATTTTACGAGGAATACGTAAATGATATTTTGGGCTAGGCCCGGAGTCAAAAATAATTTCTGGATGATTTTACATGTTTTCAAATGAGACTTTACGGATGTGCGTGTAAATGGTATTTGGGCTTGAGGCTTGGTTGAGAATGATATGACTTGGTTTGAAGTCATGGATTTGATTGAAATGTTTTGGGATGTAATCCCGGATGGTTTTCATTGTGATTGTGATTGTGGATGCCCAGACAGTTGAAGCTAGGGGATTACCTAGTCGACCGGAGCTTGGGGATATGATGGTATAATTGTGAGTTGTTATGGTAAGCCAACTTCTCGGATGCGACTGAGCCTGGATGTACCACTCGGATGTGTCTGAGCCTGGGGATGTGTTCGTCCAGATGTGACTGAGCCCGAGGGTTGAGCCTAGAGGTGTATGATCCCGAGAGTGTGGCTGGATATTGACCCACGCGTAGTGCGGATGCGACTGTGTGATTGATTGTGCACTTGTGAATAGTGCGGATTGGCAGATTGATTGATTGATTGGTTGTGCTGTTTGATGTTGATTGTGATTACGTACTGGTATTGTGTATGAGTTTCTGGTCTGTGTGTCCAGGTGATTATGTTTTCATGTGTTTTGGCTTGAGAGCCGGGATTTGATACTGTTATGTGATTTGGCTGGAAAGCCGGTGATTATTATACATATGTTTTACCCTATGCATGCATGGTTTAATAAATTGGAGGGTAAATGATGTATTTTGAAATGCGTTTTTAGTGATATTATTTTTGTCCACTCACACATTTCTGTTTTGATGACCCTCCAGGCCGTGGCACGACGTTCGGGGCTGATCGAGAGGCGGAGGCATGAGCGGAAATCAGTGCAGTTATCCCTTGTCTGACAGGTACTGAAGGGTACTTTCGGGACTTCAGTTGACTTGTTAGACGGGAGCAGGACTGGGCACGGTTATCAAAGTCCAGTTGGGACGGGTCCTGTCAATTATGACATTGAGTGGTCAGAAAGAAGGATTGTGCAGGTGACAGGACCCGTCCCAATCCCACTGGGACCACCCTGGGACGTGCCCCGCTCCCATCTGACAACGACTCCCAACATACCAAAATTACCCTTAAATAAAACTAAATACTCAAATAGATAAATAACGTGCAACAACATTGTTCAGAGCGATAGCTGTCAGACAAGGGATAGTAAAATAACAAAACGTGAGCACAATAGCCAGAGTACATTATTTGGTGCTCAACCTACCCACAAGGGGGTGTACAGGTGCACAGCTAACAAACTAAGCCTCTTCCTCCTCCTCCTCCGGGTCCTCCTCTATTTCCGTGTCACGGTCTGGATGGGTCAGTAAAACAAGCAAAGAGTGAGTGGGCAAAAAATAAACAGTTTATAAATCAATTTCATAATAAAGTAAATCATAAGGTTTTCGTGCCCAAAACATTGTAATAAAAGATATAAACAGTTCATATAAGACTCATCGAAATCATAAGTGGAAATAGTAAAACAGTTTATGCATGCAAGCCTTTTATAAATTAAACAGCCCACTCACACTCGGTCCTCGCTGCTCAACGACCACTAAAACCTGTATTAACATATCTGAGAGCCACTTAAGGACCCTATAACTCCAATACCAAGACCCTAGAACAGATCCGCCTCGAATACGCAACCCGGGCACTATCCCCGAGGCTTCAAACCCCATTTTGACTATCCTAACGATCTCCGATCGACACGAAACCACCACCATTGGGTTCGTATCGTCGAAACCTTGAAAATGGTACCGGTCCCACCAAAAATAATGTTCACACGTGCCCCCACGCGCCTAGTCAACGCTGCTACAGTGCTGTTGACGTCAGCAGTGACGTCATGCTGATGCCAGCATGACGTCATCACTGACACTTGTTAGGAGACACGTGGCATGCTCTGGTTGGCCCCTGATCTGACAATCTCTGACAGGATGAAGTCATCATGATGTCAGAAGTGACGTCAGCACGATGACATCATCACTGCTACAGTACCGGGCCAACCCGTTTACTGGAACCGGGTCGCCGTTGACCCACCGCTTGACCCGTTTCCACAATCCGTTTTCGGCCACCATTTTCGACGGGGTTCAATCCTACAGTGTCATCTAGGTCTGTTCTATGGTTCTATAGCCTTATAACTAGAAGAAAACCGGTAGAAACTTACTTGGGCTTCGATGAAGTTCACGGCCAAAGTCCGGTCGTCTTCTCCGACTATCCACTCCGTCTCAGTCGTCCAAATCGATCCCTATGAGTTCGTCTCTGACCTTAGAGCATGTCCCTAACCAAAGAGTCGAACCCTAAACGTTAAAATGGGTTGGTTCGTAACAAGGAAAACAAACGGGTCTCTCGGGTTTTGGGCGTTACCTCCGCCGTGTCGCCGTCGTGGCCTTCGTCGTTCGTTCAGTCGTGTTCCTGGAGTCCTCAAGGTGTCAATTGGAGCTCCGTTCAAGTCGAGATGGTGAGGAGGTGGGGTTTTGCTTCCTGGATCCGATTCCTCTGTGTTTCGGGTCTGGGGGCTGTTCGGGTCTGTTCAAGCCGGGGGAATGGGTTGTGGCTGCTGGTGGTGCACGGTGGGGTTCTCGGGATGATGGTGGTGCTGAGGGTGGTCTTCTGGTGGTGGGGGAATGGCTGGTTCGATTATTTGGATTGAGAGAAAATGGAAGGGAAGTGTTTGCACGGTTTAAGGAAAATGTGAGAGTGTTTGTGTTGTGTGAGAGAGAGATGATCGTGCATGAGAAGGAAAAAGAAGATAGGATGAAGGGCTGGGATGGGTTTGATCAGAAATCCAATGGGTGGGATTCAATGATGGAAAATTAATTAATATATAATGGACCAATAGGCTCATAGGTTTGCTTTATTGAATATTTTACCCTTGGATGAGTGACACTTGTCACTCATCCGCTGGCTTGATTTAAATCTAGGGTTTGCACGGATTCCCATAATTAATTATTATTTTAATCGTTTACTCTCAGTTCGTAAATTCCGTTAAAATGCTTCCGTGACCATAACTCTTTCATACGAACTTCGATTTCGGCGTGCCGCATGTCTACGGATTCGTGATGTCCCGATCTACGTCATAGTCATGGGTCAAAGTCCAAATTATTTCCCGGGTCAAAAGTCAAAGTTCCCCCCCTTAGGGGCAAAATAGTCATTTTACATTAAAATATTAATACACCCGGTTCAGGTCGTTACAACCTACCCACCTTACAAAAATTTCGTCCTCGAAATTTACTCAAATATATATGGGTACTGTCCTCTCATCAAATCCTCGGGCTCCCATGTCGCTTCCTCCACATCGTGGTTCCGCCATAGCACCTTAACTAATTGAATCGTCTTATTCCTTAAGACCGTTTCCTTCCAATCCAGAATCTGTACTGGCTGCTCCTCGAAGCTCAAATCTGACATCAGTTCCAACGGTTGTTCTGGCAGTGCATGAAAGTCATCCCGAAGATACTTCTGTAGCATAGACACATGGAATACATCATGTACTCAGGAAAGCTCCGAAGGTAGTGCTAAACGATATGCCACCAGACCAATATGCTCAACAATCTCATAAGGTCCACTATAACGGGGACTCAACCTCCCACGTCGTCCGAATCGGATAATCCCTTTCCATGGTGATAATTTCAAGAACACAAAGTCACCAACCTCAAACTCCAAATCTCGGATCCGTCGATCAGCATAACTCTTTTGGCGATCCTGGGCCGCCTTCAACCTTTCCCTGATAACTCGAATTGTCTCCTGGGTCAAATCCATCAAGTCTGGCCCCATTGCGGTTCTTTCTTCGATTTCCATCTAGCATACAGGTGTTCTGCACTGTCGACCATACAGTGCCTCATAGGGAGCCATCCCAATACTCGCATGATAGTTGTTATTATAGGCAAACTCCATCAATGGTAACCGATCAGCCCACAAATCCTGAAACTGCAGCACACAGGCTTTCATCATGTCCTCTAGAGTCTGTATCGTCCTTTCAGACTGTCCATCGGTCTGTGGGTGGAATGCCGTACTGAAATGAAAGTTCGTACCCAATACAGTCTGCAGGCTCCTCCAAAACCTAGAAGTGAAACGCGAGTCCCGATCCGACACTATCGACTCCGGGGTACCGTATAGTCGAATGATCTCATTAATAAACAGTTGGGCCAAACGATTAGGCTTGTACGTCTCATGTACAGGCAGAAAATGTGCTGATTTGGTCAACCGGTCCACGATGACCCAAATCCCGTCAAATCCACTACGTGTCCTCGGTACTTTGAAGACAAAATCCATCGTAATATGATCCCATTTCCATTCCGAGATCGGGAGTGGCTGCATAGCCCCATACGAACGCTGTCGTTCCGCCTTGACCTGCTGGCAGATCAAACATTTGCTAACGAATTCAGCTATTTCTCTTTTCATCCCTGGCCACCAATAGTGGTCCCGGAGAGTACGATACATCTTCGTTCCCCCTGGATGCATAGCATACGCTGAACTGTGTGCCTCGTCTAAAATCTCTTTCCTCAACTCTGGTACCGCAGGTACACACAATCGTCCAAGTTTCACTAATGCTCCATCGCCCCGGATGGAGAAATCCTGCCTCTGTCCGGTCACAACCTCATTTCTGTAGTCACAGAATATCTGGTCCTGTAGTTGAGCCTCGATGATCCTGTCGACCAACACCGGTCGCACATGAAAGCTAGCCAGCAAGGCTCCCTGCTCGTCCATCCCTAACATAACTTCGCTCTTCCGGAGCTCCACTAACAAGGGAAGGTACACCAACCTCAGGTGTGCAACTGATCCCGCTGATTTCCTTCTAAGTGTATCTGCCACTGCATTAGCCTTACCGGGATGGTACTCAATTGTACAATCATAATCCTTTAACAACTCTAACCATCTCCGCTGCCTCATGTTGAGTTCCTTCTGAGTGAATAGATGTTTAAGACTCTGGTGGTCGGTGTATATCCTGCACGTCACACCGAACAAGTAATGCCTCCAAATCTTCAGGGCATGAACCACCGCTGCTAACTCCAAATCATGAGTAGGGTAGTTCAATTCGTGCGTCTTCAACTGCCGAGATGTGTAGGCAATAACTCTCCCATTCTGCATCAACACGCAACCCAAGCCCTGCAGCGATACATCACTATAAACTACAAACTCCCCACTGCTATCCGATAATGCAAGGACAGGTGCAGTGGTTAAATGGAACTTTAATTCCTGAAAACTCCGTTCACACTGCTCGTCCCACACGAACTTCACCCCTTTCCGTGTTAACCGAGTCAATGGTGCGGCAATCTGGGAGAAACCCTCCACGAATCTCCGATAGTAGCCCGCTAGTCCAACAAAACTTTGTACCTCCGTCACTGTGGTCGGTCTTGGCCAATTAGTCACTGCCTCCGTTTTCTGGGGATCCGCACTAATCCCATCAGGTGATATGATGTGACCCAAGAATCCAATACTATTTAGCCAGAATTGACATTTGCTCAATTTGGCATATAGCTGCTCCTGTCGTAGTTTACCCAAGACCAGTCATAAATGTTTCTCATGAGCCCTGACACTCTTGGAATACACCAAGATGTCGTCAATAAACACGATCACGAATTTATCCAAGTACGCTCGAAAGACTCGATTCATCAAGTCCATGAATGCAGCTGGTGCATTCGTCAGTCCGAAGGGCATCACCAAGAACTCATAATGCCCGTACCTCGTCCAAAAAGCTGTTTTCTGAACGTCCCCCTCGGCTATTCTTAACTGATGATACCCTGACCGTAGATCTATCTTTGAGAAGTACCGTGCTTCTCGTAACTGATCGAACAAATCATCGATCCTGGGTAAGGGGTACTGATTCCTTACCGTGGCCTTGTTTAACTGCCGATAATCCACACACAACCGCAAGCTACCCTCCTTCTTTTTCACAAATAAAACCGGCGCTCCCCAGGGTGATGTACTGGGTCGAATAAACCCTAGATCTTCCAGTTCCTGGAGTTGGATTTTCAATTCCCGTAGCTCAGCCGGTGCCATACGATACAGCGCCTGCGAAATCGGTCGTGTCCCGGGGAGTAATTTGATCGTGAAATCGATCTCCCGGGGTGGTGGTAATCCAAGTAAGTCCCCTGGAAATACATCAGGAAATTCCCGCACAATCGGGATATCCTCAATCCTCAAAGATTCATCCGTTGACTCTACCACATAAGCCAGATAACCCTGACACCCCTTCTGTAAAAGTTTTGTAGCTGTAAGTGCAGATATTACCTTGGGTGATGAATCTCCACACTCTCCATGAAATATCACCTCCGGTCAACCCGGACCTCTCAAGGTCAACCTCATGTTGCTGCAGTCAATGATCGAATTGTACTATGACAACCAATCGACTCCGAGTATCACGTCGAAGTCGTGCACATTCATAAGGATCAAATATGCTGGAAACTCGATTCCTTCAATTTCCACTGGGCAAGCCCGTATCTCCTGGTTCACTCGGTAGGTCACCCCCATTGGTGTACCCACACCCATCCTGCTCAAGTGCGGTCACCTCACGGCCCAAAAGACTCGCACATCACGGTGAAATAAAAGAATGAGTTGCTCCCGAATCCATCAATTCACGAACGGAAATACCATAAATGTGTACAGTACCTGTCACAACTCCCGGAGTAGATCTGGCCTGCTGATGTGTGACAGCATACACTAGAGCCAAAGATTCTGTCGGTCGCCCCCGTCCTCTAGCTCCTCTGTCACGGCCACGCACAACACCGCGTGCCCGGCTGCTGGCAGTCTGGGATACTGAGCTGCCCCGAATCAGCGGACAATCAGAAGCATAATGCCCCGGCTCACTACAAGCGAAGCATGTGACCTCCCTCGGTCGACCCGAGTATCCTCCTGGTGAGGTGCTCATCGGTGAGTACTGCTGCTGCCAAGCACCAGAACGCTGTCTAGACCGCTGAGGACTCCTGAAATGACCAGAACGTCCTCAGCTACCCGAAGATGAAGATCCGCCAGAATGTCCTCCCTTCGAGCCCCGACGGCCCGAAAATCCCAAGTGTGGGCGATCACGTCACCGTGGCTCTCCCTCAGCTCGCTGGCGTGCCAGAATACTGTTCTCAACCCTGGTCGCAGCATCAGTCAGATCCCTCATAGTAGCAAACGAAGTCGAAGTCACCATCGCCTGTATCTCAGGTCGTAGGCCCCACTCAAATCTGCGAAAACGGTCATCCTCGGTGATCACAAAGTTCTCAGTGAAGCGAGACAACATCAGGAAGGTCTCCTCATACTCTGCTACAGTCTGGTCTCCCTGCTGGAGTTGCAGGAACTCTACCTCCCGGGCGTTGTGAAACGATCTCGGATAGAACTGATTGAGAAATCGCTCCCGGAAAGTCTCCCAAGGAATGGTGTGAACAGTCCAGCCGCCCAAGACAAGTTTGTTCCACCATCGGTAGGCGCTCCCATCCAGTAGGAATGTCGCTAGTACTACACGCTCCTCCGGTGGGTAGTGCATGACCTCAAAGATCCTCTCCCAGCGGTCGATCCACTGGTGTGCTTCCTCGGGGTCGGTCCCCGCGCTGAAGATCGTGGCACCCAGGCGCTGAGCCGTTCAATGCTCGCAGTGTCCCCATTCCCTCCATTTCCCTCGTCAGCACGTGCACGGGGATCACGTCGGGGAGACATATCAAACTGTTAAGAGGCAAACAGGTTAAAAGACATCGAAAGCAACCATGTACAAAGTACAAACCGCTAACCTAGTATACTGACTGCTAATCCTAGTGCTCTAATACCAAGCTGACAGGACCCGTCCCAATCCTACTAGGACCACCCAGGGATGTGCCCCGCTTCCGTCTGATAATGACTCCAAACATACCAAAATTACCCTTAAATAAAACTAAATACTCAAATAGATAAATAACGTGCAACAACATTGTTCAGAGCAATAGCTATCAGACAAGGGATAGTAAAATAAAAAAACGTGAGCACAATAGTCAGAGTACATTATTTGGTGCTCAACCTACCCACAAGGGGGTGTATAGGTGCACAACTAACAAACTAAGCCTCTTCCTCCTCCTCCTCCGGGTCCTCCTCTATTTCCGTGTCACGGTCTGGAGGGATCAGTAAAACAAGCAAAGAGTGAGTGGGCCAAAAATAAATAGTTTATAAATCAATTTCATAATAAAGTAAATCATAAGGTTTTACCCCTCTGTTTTCCAAATCTTGCATGCAGTGAAAACATAGTATTATAATGAAATTGTAACCACAGAATCATAATAATAACGAAAGGAGAAACTAACATATTAGTGCACTGTAAAACCCAACCCAAATGATGTCACGGTTCTAAGGCTACGCGTTGCCACTCAGGGTCTCACACCCAAGACTCTCTAGGTACATCAGTGCCCGGTATCCCGGTCACTGCCCGAGGTATACGAACATGCCTTCATGAGAGTAAGCAGCCCAACGGGGGTCAACTCCACTCAGTTAGGGTCCCGTGACTACTCCAGGGTCCACCCAGGCCAACGACCCTCCCTGGAGGAGACAAGATAGACATGTAGGAAAGTACAGTACAATAACAGTATAGTTTACCCTATGTCCCCCCGGACATCCCAGAACAAAATCCACATATAATCCAGACGGGCCTCATGCCCAAAACATTGTAATAAAAGATATAAACAGTTCATATAAGACTCATCAAAATCATAAGTGGAAATAGTAAAACAGTTTATGCATGCAAGCCTTTTATAAATCAAACAGCCCACTCACACTCGATCCTCGCTGCTCAACGACCGCTAAAACCTGTATTAACATATCTGAGAGTCACAACATCAGGAAGGTCTCCTCATACTCTGCTACAGTCTGGTCTCCCTGCTGGAGTTGCAGGAACTCTACCTCCCGGGCGTTGTGAAACGATCTCGGATAGAACTGATTGAGAAATCGCTCCCGGAAAGTCTCCCAAGGAATGGTGTGAACAGTCCAGCCGCCCAAGACAAGTTTGTTCCACCATCGGTAGGCGCTCCCATCCAGTAGGAATGTCGCTAGTACTACACGCTCCTCCGGTGGGTAGTGCATGACCTCAAAGATCCTCTCCCAGCGGTCGATCCACTGGTGTGCTTCCTCGGGGTCGGTCCTCGCGCTGAAGATCGTGGCACCCAGGCGCTGAGCCGTTCAATGCTCGCAGTGTCCCCATTCCCTCCATTTCCCTCGTCAGCACGTGCACGGGGATCACGTCGGGGAGACATATCAAACTGTTAAGAGGCAAACAGGTTAAAAGACATCGAAAGCAACCATGTACAAAGTACAAACCGCTAACCTAGTATACTGACTGCTAATCCTAGTGCTCTAATACCAAGCTGATAGGACCCGTCCCAATCCTACTGGGACCACCCAGGGATGTGCCCCGCTTCCGTCTGATAATGACTCCAAACATACCAAAATTACCCTTAAATAAAACTAAATACTCAAATAGATAAATAACGTGCAACAACATTGTTCAGAGCAATAGCTGTCAGACAAGGGATAGTAAAATAAAAAAACGTGAGCACAATAGTCAGAGTACATTATTTGGTGCTCAACCTACCCACAAGGGGGTGTATAGGTGCACAACTAACAAACTAAGCCTCTTCCTCCTCCTCCTCCGGGTCCTCCTCTATTTCCGTGTCACGGTCTGGAGGGATCAGTAAAACAAGCAAAGAGTGAGTGGGCCAAAAATAAATAGTTTATAAATCAATTTCATAATAAAGTAAATCATAAGGTTTTACCCCTCTGTTTTCCAAATCTTGCATGCAGTGAAAACATAGTATTATAATGAAATTGTAACCACAGAATCATAATAATAACGAAAGGAGAAACTAACATATTAGTGCACTGTAAAACCCAACCCAAATGATGTCACGGTTCTAAGGCTACGCGTTGCCACTCAGGGTCTCACACCCAAGACTCTCTAGGTACATCAGTGCCCGGTATCCCGGTCACTGCCCGAGGTATACGAACATGCCTTCATGAGAGTAAGCAGCCCAACGGGGGTTAACTCCACTCAGTTAGGGCCCCGTGACTACTCCAGGGTCCACCCAGGCCAACGACCCTCCCTGGAGGAGACAAGATAGACATGTAGGAAAGTACAGTACAATAACAGTATAGTTTACCCTATGTCCCCCCGGACATCCCAGAACAAAATCCACATATAATCCAGACGGGCCTCATGCCCAAAACATTGTAATAAAAGATATAAACAGTTCATATAAGACTCATCAAAATCATAAGTGGAAATAGTAAAACAGTTTATGCATGCAAGCCTTTTATAAATCAAACAGCCCACTCACACTCGATCCTCGCTGCTCAACGACCGCTAAAATCTGTATTAACATATCCGAGAGTCACTAAAGGACCCTATAACTCCAATACCAAGACCCTAGAACAGATCCGCCTCGAATATGCAACCCGGGCACTATCCCCGAGGCTTCAAACCCCATTTTCACTATTCTAACCATCTCTGATCGACACGAAACCACCACCATTGGATCCGTATCATCGAAACCTTGAAAATAGTACCGATCCCACCAAAAATACTGTTCACACGCGCTTGGTCAACGCTGCTACAGTGCTGCTGACGTCAGCATGACGTCATCACTGACACTTGTCATGTGACACGTGGCATGCTCTGGTTGGCACCTGATCTGACAATCTCTAATAGGATGACGTCATCATGATGTCATAAGTGACGTCAGCACGATGACATCATCACTGCTATAGTACCGGGTCAACCCGTTTACTAGAACCGGGTCGCCGTTGACCCAAGGCTTGACCCGTTTCCACAGTCCGTTTCCGGCCACCATTTTCGACGGGGTTCAATCCTACAGAGTCGTCTAGGTCTGTTCTATGGTTCTATAGCCTTAAAACTAGCAGAAAACCGGTAGAAACTTGACTGGGCTTCGATGAAGTTCACGGCCAAAGTTCTGTCGTCTTCTCCAGCTATCCACTCCATCTCAGTCGTCCAAATCGATCCTTATGAGTTAGTCTCTGACCTTAGAGCATGTCCCTAATCAAAGAGTCAAACCCTAAATGTTAAAATGGGTTGGTTCGAAACAGGGAAAACAAACGGGTCTCTCGGGTTTTGGGCGTTACCTACGCCGTGTCGCCGTTGTGGCCTTCGTCGTCTGTTCAGTCGTGTTCCTAGGGTCATCAAGGTGTCAACTGGAGCTCCGTTCAAGTCGAGATGGTGAGGAGGTGGGGTTTTGCTTCCTGGATCCGATTCCTCTGTGTTTCGGGTCTGGTGGCTGTTCGGGTCTGTTCAGGCCGGGGGAATGGGTTGTGGCTACTGGTGGTGCACGGTGGGGTTCTCGGGATGATGGTGGTGCTGAGGGTGGTCGTCTGGTGGTGGAGGAATGGCTGGTTCAATTGTTTGGATTGAGAGAAAATAGAAGGGAAGTGTTTACACGGTTTAAGGAAAATGTGAGAGTGTTTGTGTTGTGTGAGAGAGAGATGATCGTGCATGAGAAGGAAAAAGCAGATAGGATGAAGGGCTGGGATGGGTTTGATCAGAAATCCAATGGTTGGGATTCAATGATGGGAAATTAAGTAATATATAATGGACCAATAGGCTCATAGGTTTGCTTTATTGGAATAGTGTACCCTTGGATGAGTGACACTTGTCACTCATCCGCTGGCTTGATTTAAATCTAGGGTTTGCACGGATTCCCATAATTAATTATTATTTTAATCGTTTACTCTCAGTTCGTAAATTCCGTTAAAATGCTTTCATGACCATTACTCTTTCATACGAACTCCGATTTCGGCGTGCCGCCTGTCTACGGATTCGTGATGTCCCGATCTACGTCATAGTCATGGGTCAAAGTCCAAATTATTTCCCGGGTCAAAAGTCAAAGTTTTCCCCCCTCAGGGGCAAAATAGTCATTTTACAATAAAATATTAATAAATCCGGTTCGGGTCGTTACAGCAGGGATGAGAAGCCCACTATTATAACAGTGTTTGGTTAGAAAAATGGTTAGGAAAGTGCATAAATGCCTCAAAGGGGTGAGGAGAGAAGCTACATTCTGATTTCCTAATTCGAATGAGTAGTTTTTTCCACAAAGGCGAACTATTTTTAAACCATGAAACCTTGGTTAAAGGTGTTCATAGATTCAAAAATTGATGGAGATCAATTTTCTAAGGTTGATTGGTTGATTGGCTGTCCTTTGAGAAGCTGGGTTGTTCTCTATTTCTAGGCGGTGAAGAAGCTTGCCACTTGCAGATTAGGGTTTTCCAATGGATCCCGTTTTTCCGTTTATCCCGTTGGAGTACTCCTCATTACCTCATTTTTTTCGTTTTTTTATATCAGCACTGTCTAAGCTTACTTCTTCTCCACGTTCGAGCTCGCTAGGCTGGGTATGTGTGTCTTTTGGCCTTTAATTCTGTGAGCCGATGTCTTGGGCCTAGAGGGTATTTTTTTCGGGTGTAAAAAGTTATATAATAGGGTATTTTGGTCATAGTTTCATCTTCTTTCTGCATCTTTTTCTTGGATCTTCTTTCCTCCTGTATTTTAGCTTCACAGTTTGAAATGGATTTCGAGAATGTGGGTCATAGACTTTGATATATGTTATAATTGTGGGTCCCACGACTTTCTATGTGATTTAAATTGAAATCTGGTTATTCTTGTTTTATTCTATGCATGCATGTTTTTAGCTGCAGGGTAAACATATTTTTATTCGAGGAAGAAGTTGTGACGTTCGGGAGTCTAGGGGTATTTTGGTAATTTGGTCAAAGAGAGGCCAAATGTTGACTTTTGACCCGGGAAGTCCAACGGACGAGGGCCAAGGACCGTTATGTAGGTCGCGTCAATACGAATCTGTAGACAGGCGGTACGCCGAAATCGGACGTACGACGAAAAAATTATGGTCACGGAAGTAATCGCGATTAACCGAACTAATCGAGAACCGGATTAAAATAATATTAAATTAATAGAATCTGATCACTTTAATTAAATCAATCTAGACCCTTGGATGAGTGACATGTGTCACTCATCCCCTACATTCCCTAAATCAAGGATCTGTGTTGGCCATTTGCTTAATTAATTAATTTTCTCTCCTCAAATCCTCACCATTGATTTCTAAGCTCAGAATCAATCCTGGCCCTTGATCTCATCTGCTTATTCTGTTTTAAACCATCAGATATTTACATTCTCACATTTTCATTTTCATTCCTCTCAAAACCGTGTAAACACTCTCACTCTCTGAACAAACACTCCACCATCTCTCAGCCTCAACCCACACATCAGACACCACCAGACCACCCACCACCTTCACCAGACACGGCCACCACCACCACGGCCGCCCTACACGGCCGGGAAACCTCCCAGACCCGAAAGGAAACCAAACAACCTGACACTGCCCAACCTTCCAAACCACCTCACCTGGACCCGTAACAACTTAGAGTTAACATCACTGGAACCTTAGGACGACTCAGACCCTGACTGGACGGGCCACGGTGGCGACACGGCGGCGGTAAGCTCAGAAACCCGAGAGACACCGATTTTTTCCCTGTCTCGAAACGTTTGTTTTTTACGTTAAAATTGTTTGGTTGCTTTTGAGACATAACTAGGGGACCTAGACGACCATTTTGGACCAAGACCCGTGGCTGGAAACTCGACGTCTCGCCGGAGAAGACGACCTGAGCCGACAGCCAGTCTTCCCGTCGGGTTGATGAGAACTGATCGGGTTGAACCGTGGGTCTGCGGTGACCCAGTTACTGTAGCTGATGATGTCATCATGCTGACGTCAGCAGTGACGTCATCATGTCAGAAAACAGTCAGATTAGGGACCAATGGGTTGCTGACACGTGTCCTCTGACACTTTCAATGATGACGTCAGCAGTACTGTAGTAGGGTTGGCCAGATGGTTGACCAGGCGCATGGGGGCGCATGTGAATAGTGTTTTGTGTGGGACCAGAACCATTTTCAAGGTTTCGACGATACGAATCCAATGACGGTGGTTTCGTGTCGATCAGAGATCGTTATGTTGGTCAAATTAGGGTTTGAAGCCTTAGGAAGCGTATTCAGACGGCTTTCCCGGGCCGGTTTCAGTCTAGGGTTTCTTAGTTATTTAGTAGGGACTTAAAGTGACCTTTACGTATGCTTTGGACATGACATGAATCGTACTTTAGCACTTGGACGTGTTTTACGCTCGGGATTGCAGCGAGATTGTACTGTGAGTGGGCCTTTGATTTCACTAAACCTCGGCATGCATAACTGTTTTACTTTCTAATATATCTATATGTGATTCAAGTAAAAGTGCCTATTTATCATGAGTATGATTTATGGCACGTATTACGATGTTTGGGCATGAGACCCGTCTGGTTGATTTTGCACGGTTTTGAGTTATGTATACGTATATGGATTTCGTTATTTATCTTTGGTACTGCATTGTATAGATCTACCCTAGGATTCTGTCTCCTCCGGATGTAGGTACCCCGGAGTGGTCACAGCGCATTGCCTGTGAGGAGTTATTCCACGGAGGGACCGGACCGTAGAGTGACTCAGGAGTAGAATTGCTACTATTGGACGTCTGGGACGTCAGGCATCTAGAATGCCGTACTCGGACTTGGTTCGGGATCTGGACTCGGGATTGAGACCCCGGGTGGCACGCGTAGCCTTGGGACTGTGACCTTATTGGGCGTCTAGGACGTCGGACATCTGGGATGTCGGGGTTGGGATGTATAGTGCAGTGACTGAGATTATATTATGTTGATATTAGTCTGCTTATGATTATATGATTTTGTGGCTTTTGATACTGATGCATGCTTTTCAGAAAACGGAGGGGAAAATCTTTATGTTTTCGGGATGGTAAACTATTCTATTGAGGAGGAAGAGGAGGAGGATCTAGAGGAAGAGGCATAGGTTTACGTTGCGCACCTGAACCCTACTGCTGGGTACGTTGGCACGTAGAGTGTCTAGAGTCGTGCTCAATTAACTGTATTCGGGAACTATCCCTTGTCTGACACTATTTGTATTCGGATATTATGTTTGACGTTTGTGTGTTGGGTTATGTATGACTTAAATTTGGATTTTCGTTATGCATTTGAATTCCTAAGGGTAATTTTGGTATTTTGAGGCCGGGTGTCAGACGGGAGCAGGGCACGTCCCCGGGTGGTCCCAGGGGGATCAGGGCGGGTCCTGTCAGCTATCCCTTGTCTGACAAGTGCTAAGGTTGTTTTTGAAACATAGGTTGACTTGTCAAATAAGAGCATGACCAAACACGATTATCAAAGTAATTTTGGGATGGGTCCTGTCAATCAGACGGATGATTAGTTTAAGATGACTATTCTAGTCTTGGAGGACATAATGAGCTCTATACAAGGCACTGTATGGATGACAATGCAGGACACCCCTCTGTTGAACTGTGGTAGGTGAAAGGAAACTGTTGACGCTTGATGCTTTGGATGTAACTATCACTGACATGACCCATCCCTAATTAATATGAGAACCGGACTGGACTTGCTCCCATTTGACAACTTGGGTCAAATAAGGGATCTTACTAACTTTGACCAAGTCTAATTTGTATTTGGTTAACCAAACCTAATCTTTTCTTGCGAGGTTACCGCTCACATCCAACCCACTAACCCCGTCAAGTGGCGAAAACTTTCAATTTTTAATTAATCCAAACTCTATTATAGAACTATCAATATACAAATACAACACTATGGTCATATACTTCAACTAACAATAGAAGTAAAATACAAGCTAATTCTCCAATTGTTTTATTAATTCAAATTGAAGCATAAATCACCATACAAACATTATACGTATAATCATAATTATTAGGCATCAACATAATAATACAATACCTCCACTCGTAACTTATCACAATACCATGAACACCATTTACTTCCAAGAACCTTTGAATAATCAAATTTCCCTTAATAACCAAATTATCTTTAATTAGGTTCCACTAATAGTTCTTATAATCCAACCAACATTTGCTACTCATTTACTTGCTTACAACCAAGCATACCTAATTACTAACTCATTATGAGCATAGCACCCACATAGCATATGCCAATATATGTACTTATCATTACAACATCAATATCTTCATGCCATCATATGTTATCACCATCATCACAATCCTTATCCTCAATATAGTCATTATAACATATCATTATACATAAAAAGTTTGTACATAAATATTAATTATCTAAATGAGTATTAGGTTTACTTCCTTAAATTCCTTAAGATTTTCTTCGAATTATAACATGAATATAGGATTATACATTAAATACCAAATTCTGAACTTACTCCATTCCATTTCATCCTTAAAATACCAAAATTAGTCACCCAATATTTTTAGGATTTATTAGGGATTTTTAAGTAGGTCACAAACTTTGAACCATCATATTTATCTCAAACGATGTCCATTTATTATGAAACATATACCATAAGATCCATATCAAACAACAGTACAAAAACCATGTTGGACACTTCTCCAAATTCGGCCGGACGTGCCCTCATACACCGCCTCTATTCTCTGCGCGTGGTGGCCACGCACCACCACTTTTGATCTTCAACCTGGGCTCTACCTAGTTTCCTGTAACCGAGTCGCCCGCGACTCAGGAATTTGATCTGACTCGTTCTCTCTCATTTCTTAATCAATTCAGGTGATCTAAATGTCAAAAATCATTGTGTCAAGCCCAGAAAGAGATCTATCACCTTAAAAAGAAGAAAACTTACCTCGAGATTATGGTTCCACGTTCGAAGCTCTCGGCCGAAAAACTGGGCTTTCTGTGCTCCATTCACTTCCAAACCGGACTATTTTCAGCCCAAAATGTTCCCAAGAGTCCAGCTAACACTTTTTCAAAGTGAACTGCAAGCTAGCACTTCTTCATACATCCGAGGAGCTAACTTACGATTTTCCACAATTTAGGCTTCTCGGCCATGGTTGTTCTCGTCTCAAATTTGTCTTGAGTTCTCTTCCTCAAAACTCACTATTTTCTCTCCAATTCTCTCAACTTACTCCTCTATTTTTCTTATGTTCCATTTCCCTCTCATTTCTCACTTCACCTTTCACTTTTCTCTCTTTTTGGTCCTTGAGCACCCAATTCCCTTTCACAAGCACATACATATATACTTAGATAATTCGGTGAAAGGAATGAAGAAGAAAACTAAAGAGTTTTCTAGAAAAGTCTAGGCTTCATAGAAATTACCAAAATGCCCTTAGGCCTAAAATGACCAAAATGCCCCTACACCAATTTAAACTCCAAAACGAACCTATCCGAACTTTGTTTTTAACATACTACCTATCTATGTACTCCGAAGTTTGAGACCTTCATAACGGTCCTTTTGAATCATCCAAAAAGTTTTCCGATAAAAAAGTCAACACTTTGAGTCTAGGGGCATAAGCGTCATTTGACCTTTTTAGGGGCAAAATGACCAATTTCCATTTTCTTGAATATTCGGGGTGTTACAATCACGACCAGACTCCCCTAGCACGATATTGTTCACTTTGGGCCCACACCTTCACAGCTTTATTTCTGGGAACTCAAACGCAACTTCCTAGTAGGTCACCCATACTGGGATTGCTCCAGCCCAACTTCGGTTAACTTCGGAGTTCCAAAGGAATCCAAAACCATTAAGCTCCTAAAAATCCTCGCATAGGTCAGAGTTGTGCTGTGGCCCACTCTACCTAATGCGATATTGTTTGTGATCGGGCCCCAGAGTCCAACTCCCTCACTCCCAAGAGGCCTTGCGCTAGGAAGATACATGCTTACACATATAAGGCACTTCACTTTTCCCTCCTCGAGCGATGTAAGATTGCTTACTGGTCTTGCTTCTCCAAGCTCACAAGTCTTACAATCCACCCACCTTGAGGTCCAGGGTCCTTTTTTGGCACACATTCGGTTGGGGTCCAGCTCTGATACCATTTTCCCTCGATCCGACTCCCCTAGCACGATATTGTCTGCTTTGGGCCCACACCTTCATGGCTTTGTTTTTGGTAACTCACACGCAATTTCCCAGTAGGTCACCCATCCTAGGATTGCTCTAGCCTAACCTCACTTAACTTTGGAGTTCCAAAGGAATCCAAAGCTAGTGAGCTTCAAAAGGCCTTGCATTGGTCAGAGTTATGCATCAGCCCATTCTGCCCAATGTGATATTGTCCATGACCGGGCCCCCGAGTTCAACTTCCCTACGCGCACGGTTTTGTTCCTGGAGTCTCAGAGTCCAATTCCCCCGCTTCTAAGATGCCTTGCACTAGGAAGATACATGGCCACACATATAAGACAGTTCACATTTCCCACCCTAAGTGATGTGCGATTGCTCACCAGCTTTTCTTCCCAAGTTCACAGATCTTAAAATAATGGAAGAAATATTAGAATCATTAGAGAAAGAGTAAAAGCTACACAGGATGGTCAAAAAATTTATACTGATTGCCGGACCAGAGACCTTGAGTTTGAGGTAGGAGATCGAGTCTTTTAGAAATTATCTCCTTGGAAGGGTATTGTACGGTTCGACAGACATGAGAAGTTGAGTCCCCGCTATATTGGGTTATATGAGATTACTAAAAGGATATGCCCAGTAGCCTACATATTGGCATTACCCCCAGAAATTTCTCGAGTTCATGATGTGTTTTATGTTTCGATGCTCAGAAAGTACGTACCTAATGTGTCACATGTGTTGGAACAAAATGACAAGATATTGCGCTGGAAAACTATTCCCCTGATGAAAGTGTTTGGAGGAATCACAACGTGGAAGAGGCGACATAGGAGCCCTAGGCACTTATGCAGGCACAACATCCACACTTGTTTGTTTAAATTTTGAGGCACTGATGTGGGCACAACATCCACACTTTTATTGTAAATTCACTATTTTGCCCTTAATGGTCCTAAAGGAGATTTTTTACTAAGTTTGTTATTTGGACTTTTTATGAGTAGCACTACATAGGTCTTGGAGTTCTGAGTCCATAGACAGGTGGCATGTCAGAATCAGAGACTATATAAATTTTTTACGGGTCTAGACTTGTTAAGGGCATTTTGGTAATTTGGACTTAAGAGGTATTTTGGTCATTTTGCAACCAAGTTTTTTTTTGTGGATTTGTAGGTTTGTGACAGGTGTTCCACTCTTTTGAACCTTGGATGCATCGACTTGGACATGAGGGAGGTGCATAAATATATATATATATGTGTGTGTGTGTGTGTGTGTGTGTGTGTGTGTGTGTGTGTGTGTGTGTGTGTGTTAAAGCGTACATATGTTTCAGTTTTGTGTGAAAACAAAAACACCTACCCGAGCGACCATATATACCAGATAGGAAGAGAAACAGCCAGACTGAGATGGAAAGGAGAAAGAGAAGGGAAAATATAAAGAGGAAGAGGGAGGTAAAAGATTATTGTGGAACCAAAAAATTCGCACGTGAGCACCTAGACCTTTCGAGATAACCAAACTTCAAAACATGGAGGATGTTTTGGCCTAAAGCTTCGATTTCAGGTTGAAGCCAAGGTAAGTTTTTTTTCTCTGTTTTGAGGCCACATAACTTTTTCTATGATCAATTAGATGGGGTTTGATGGTAGAAACAAATAAAATGATGGAGAAATGACAGTTTTTGAGTCAGGTTAGGCTGCTAGGTAGGCCCCCTGCACAAGCTCGTGGATCAACTCGACTGGGGGTAGGGGTGACTCTAACTAGCACATGAGGGCCACATGCAGAGGGTTGCTCATGGTTCGTAGGGCCCTCAAGTGTGGAGGGCTGCTCGTGGTGCGTAGGGGTGTACGCCACCATGTCTCGAGATGCGACCAATAAATTTTTCGATATTCTCAATATTACGAACACATTGGAGCATATTTCAAGTTGATCGGACACAATTTTAGGGTAGTTTTGGGTGTTCAAAGCATATGTTTAGGTTTTAAAATTTTGTATTTATATCTTGGGAATTAGGGATTTTATTCTGAGGTTATGTGGGACTTTAGAAACCCGAGATTATGATTTTTGATAGGTGACACAGCCCACAGAGCCGACGAAATACGTTCGGTTTGAGATTAAACTGCGAATATTATAGTGACTATCAATGGACTTCTAAATTAAATAAATTATTATGCATATGTGAATATTTTAATTTCTTTATTATATGATTTTATTTACAATGGTTCGATCATAATTTTCAAATAATTATTTGATGATTTGTTTCGAGAATTATTGACTAATTTTGAGTACGTGTATTATGGTATTTGCGTAAGCTATGTTTTGAGTTTAGACCCGGATTTTGACATGTTTGATTTGGTTTTGAGTAAATGAAATATACTATATGTTTTTTCTTGATATTTTTGAACTATTTGTTCATGGACAACCATCCTAGAATAGTTGGTTAGTTTCAGGCGTCTGGAGCACGATTTTGTTTTCCTGAGACTGGTGATTTGGTTATGACTCAGACGTACAGTGATCAACTCTATTTTCCTAGGTCTTTACTCAGACATCTAGAGCTTCACTTTATTTTCTCGAGTGGTTTTCCTACTGGTTGTGCAGTTTGATTATGATAGATATTTGAGCATCGAGGATGGGTTGGTTATGTGTGATTCTTGTTGTTTGTACCTACATATATTTTGTATTGATTTGATTTACTAATATTGATTGATTTACTGATGTTTACTCGTACTTCGAGATTCATGGTTTATATTTTGTTTTATCGAGATTCGAAAATTTTACTTATGCATGCATAGTTTTTAGAAAGCGGAGGGTATAAGACTTATGTCTTTCGAGCTATGTTTTTAAATTTCTATTTTCGTCCACTCACACTTTTATTGGTTTTACTTACCCTCCAGATCGTGACGTGGAGATGGGGACTACCTTGGAGCCGGAGGCATAAACTGGCTACTGTGCACTTGTTGACGTCTTAGGTGGACTTTAGTACTTTGAGTTATATTATAATACTTATGCTCTGTGTGTCATAATGTAAATAGTTATGTAAAGCATCCCTTGTTTGATAGTTGGTTGGTTTTATCAATATTATGTCTAGAGCACGACTCTATTTTCCTTAGACTGGTGATTTGATTATGACTCAGATGTCCAAAGCTCGGCTATGTTTTTCTAGGTCTTTACTCGGACATCCAGAGCTCAACTCTATTTTCCCAAGTAGTTTGCTTACCTATAGCGCGGTTTGATTATGATTTATATTCGAGCATCGAGGATGGGTTGGTTATATGTGATTATTGCTGTTTTTGCCTTGATATATTTTCGTATTGATTTGATTTATAAATATCGATTGATTTACTAATGCTTACTCATATTTCGAGATTCGTGATTTATATTTTGTTTTAACAGAGATTCGATGGTTTTACTTACGCATGCATAGTTTTTCGAAAACTAAAGGTATAAGACTTATGTCTTTTGAACTATGTTTTTAAATATCTATTTTTTTCCACTCACACTTTTATTGATTTACTTGCCCTCTAGGCCGTGACACGAAGACGGGGACTACGTTGGACCCTGATGCATAAATTGGTTACTACTCACTTGTTGACATCTTATGGTAGGCTTTAGTACTTTGAGTTGTATTATAATACTTATGCTATGTGTGTCATAATGTAAACGGTTATGTAAAGCATCCCTTGTTTGGCAGTTGGTTGGTTTTATGGATATTATGTGTTTTTTTAGGTTAGTTTCGACGTTTTAATATTGACTATCAGATTGGAGCAGGATCCTTCACGATGATCAAAGTGTTTTTACGAATGGGTCCTATCACTAGCATCAAGAGAAATCGTGCACTGGAAGGTCGCTGTGATGAGAGTAAACCATGGTCGTGGGATTGAGACATCTATCTATAGAATCGAGGTGCGATTCTAAGCTTTTGACATTGGATTAATGTTCTTGGGCATGAGTAGAATAGCTGGGGGTGCGACTCCAGGCCCAGGCGCATGAAGCCCAGTCGCAGGGAAGTCGCCAGTGCGTACGTTGTTTCCTTGTGGTTCAATCAATACGAAAGTTTCTCCTTTTAACCTTGTGAATCTATTGGTACAATTTTCGAGGATATTGCATATTTTTCAAGGTAGTTCTATACGTCTGAAGTGACGATGTTGCTAGTTTACGTACATGTGAATCTCCCGGGACTTCAAGGGATTAAATATATACTCGAGTCCCATTTAATCATATAGCGAGAAGAATCGAAATATCAAACGAGACTTGAGAAGAACCCAGTTATGGATTTGGGCTCAGAAGGAGCTGAGATTTCGAGTTCCAGATTCCTCGGGGTCAATGGGTTGGTGTGGGCAATGACCCCAGGATGATGAATTATGTTGGTTTGTATACCAAGTTAGTAGTTCTGACATAGTTGGTGTATATCTTTTGTCTAACATGTTCTCTGATTTTAGTTATGAAGTGTTAAGGGCATTTGCATACATTGATTGAATTGTCAGACAGGAGTAGGATCATACACAGTTATCAAATTGATTTCGGGCAAGTTCTTGTTATTGTTGTTTCAAGAGGTAAGTCAAAATCAAAGAAGGAGAAACATGAGATGTGAAATAGGGGGAAACAAGAACAAGTTCATAGAAGAGTGTGGTTTTGTTCTGTTAGAGAAAATCTCCAAACTTTACCATAATTTTAGTAACTGCCCATAAACTTTGATTTTAATTTTTCACGTCCCTAAATTTTATCATAATAGTTGATTTTGTCCCTCCATTAAAAATTTGAATAGAATCCATTATAAACTGAAGGCAAAATCATGCACTCATGTTAAATAATTTTTTTTTTAAGTTTAATAAAAAGGAAAATTTGGAGTAATTGTCACTGAGCTTTACGATGATATTAAAAATGCGTTCATAAATTTCAATATTAGTTCTTTCTGTCCCCAAATTTTTTCATAATAGTTGATTTAGTTCCTCCATAAACAATTTGAAAGATATAATAAGCCTAAATCCTAAGTTCTTATTTTCTTTTTATCTCTATGGTTCTCATAAAAATGTTCTCTTCGTTGTTTATGTTCACGTGTACGATAATAATATGGCATAAACCAATTAGGAACTAAAAAATAAAAACTACCTGCAACATACATGGGTATATTTATATATTTAAAAAACCAACCTAGTAACAAGAATTATTTTAATTAATAAAATAAAGGAAATGAAATATTTCATCGAATTATCATCTAGAAGTGGATGTTGTTGTCGAAATTTGATCAAGATGGAGTCGAAAAAATAATATTAAAATTTAAAGACGATTTTAAATGCTTGATAAAATTGAGGGACTATTTCTCTAATTTTTTATTTTTATTAAACTTAAAAAAAATATTTAATACGAAGGATGATTTTGTCCTTAATTTTTAACTTATTTCTTTCAATTTTTAATTAATAGACAAAATTAACTGGTAAAATTTATAATTGAAAGATAAAACTAAAATTAAAATTAAAAATGGTTACTAGAATTAAGAATTTTTTTTTTATAAAACAAATTCCGGAACTGTTCTCCAATTTTTACTTGTGGTGGAAATATGAAATAAAGAAGGGGAAGAGCGGTCGGGACTGGGACTGGATTATCACTGCAGCCAAACAGTGTGAGCATTTCAGTCGAGAGCGGATAGATTGTTGTTGCGGAGAGACTGAGAAAAACAGAGAGAAGTAAGTCCAAATCAGCGGAGGAGCAAAATGGGAGGCGGAATGGAAGCAAACAAGAACAAGTTCATAGAGGAGTGGGGTTCTGTCAGAGAAAATCTCGAGCACAACTTCCGCTGGACTCGCCGCAACTTTGCCCTTGTTGGCATCTTCGGCATCGCTCTGCCTTACTTGGTTTACAAGGGCATCGTCAGAGATTTCGTAATTCCCTCTCTCTCTCTCTCTCTCTCTCTCTCTCAATTATTTTTGTAAATTTTGTTTTCCTTTGTGTAATTTATCTGTGGATCGGGTTGAAATCCCCTAGGGATCGTAAAATGCTTCAAGATCTCTCCTTGTCCGTTTCTGGGTATCAAATTTCGTTTGATTCTTTAATAACTCGCCTCAACCTGTTTGCTTTTCAAATTTCCGTCATTATTTTACCTTCAGGAAATCAATTTTCTCAAATATGATGTTTAGCTTTAAATATTTGGGTTTGGACTCAAATTATTTATTGGGAAATAATTCCTTTCTTGGTTATAAGCTCGTTTAGGTTTGGGGTTCATACTGCTTTATGGTCGTATAAGTAATGTATAAGCCATCATTTGTTAGGAGTTTGAGGTAAAATCCTTTGGCAATTTTAGGGGTTTTATCAATTCTCATGTCTTCATAAATGTGCCATCATTTGTTGGGAATTTGAGGTAAAATCCTTTGGCACTTGTAGGGGTTTTCTCAATTTCCATGTCTTCTTGTCTTTTGGCACTTTAAGGGGTTTTCTCAATTTCCATGTCTTCATAAATGTTTTGAAGCATTTGAGCTGAAGTCATAATTTTTTATGCACTTCAGCTAAATTCCATTGGCATTGCCTTACATTTTTTGTGGCATCACCGGATTGTCATAAAATGTGGCTCACGTTACTAATTTCCGTAGGAGAATTGTATTTTGTACCGACTATTGGGGGGCAAGCCTTACTGCCATGTGAAATTTGAAGGAAATGTTAGGTTATATAGGAGAACGGTTTGAAACCACTCGTTCAGATGGGAGACGAGAGTTGTAATCCCCCAGTGGTACAAGTTTGTAGAGCATTTCATTCACTTTTAAGATCTCGTGCACTCTCTTGGACGAATGCCAATAGTGTTTTTCTTTTAGTGGAACCAGTTTTTCTACGAGAATAAACCTTTCGGTAGGATCAGGGATTAATGGCCTAAATCAATTCATGTTGCCTGTGTCTTTTTCTTGTTTCTATGTCAAAGTAGAAGTCATGGTTTCTATTTGTTTGTATTGGCTTTTGATGAGTAGTTTCTCTATGGGCTTTTGATGAGTAGGTTCTCTATGGGGGTAAATGTTTTAGTAGGAAGATGGATTTACGGCCTTAATCAATATCATGTTGCCTGCCTGATACCTCTTTTTTTCCTTTTTCTTTTCTTATTTCTATGTCATAGAAGAAGGTATGGTTTGCGACTTGTTCTCTATTTGGTCTGTTGGTTGCTGCTTGTTCATATCGGCTTTTGTGGAGTAATTTCCAAACTAACTGATTTTTTTTTTGTGTTATGCTTTGTCCTTTGTCCGACTCCTTTATCTCCCCAGCCTAGTCATATCTATGCTCATTGCATGCTTTGTCCCATTTGTATGTTCGTTGTTGGAGCCTTAAATTGTTTCATGTATATAACATTTAGTTGCACACACTACACAGATGAATAGATGCGAGGGCATTGTAGTTGGATCATTGGAATACTAAAAATTAATAATACTATTGTAGATTTAATGTTTTGCAGCTCGATTAACATTAGTTACTTATCCTCATTTCTTTTGTATTGTCATTAAAAAACTTATATTAGGCGCTATACTGTTTATTTATCCCTGCTGTTTACATGGATTCTATTGTCGATTAATCATTCATTTTGCATCTCTATTTTCAAATTTTCTGACCAGTGATTTTTTGGTCATGCTAATGATTTCTTGAAAGTGTTTGGATGCTACAGTTGACTGTACTCCCACCGCACATTTAATTTCACATTCCAGTGTTTCTGTTAACTTATCAGCTTTGTAACATTTTGTTTTCTGTGATGGTGACAGCACATGCAAGATGAGGATGCCGGCAGACCATACAGGAAGTTTCTATGAGGAATCAGCGAATGTTTTACAATAACTGTGTAGGGACTAGCTATAGAATGTACCCTACGGGCGCCTTTAAGTTTCCCTCTCCTGGTGTAGGGAAAGTGTTTATTTTTCTTTGTTCATGTTTGGTACAGAATATTACCTGAATTTACATCGTGTTTGGAATGTATTTGTCTGTTAAGAATACTGCAAAATCAATGGTAAACTTCAGCCTTGTTTAATATTTTCCCCAATTTGGTTCATCTTAATTCCTGGATACTCATTTATGCATACCCTCTTCCAATCTCTGGCTTTCACACACACATACACACAGCAAGTGCATTTGGAGTCACAATGCCCGTGTTTTTTAAAATTGAATTTGTGCATCTATTCTGGTATGGGTTGTTATATAATGGAATGGTACTAAAGTTGATACCCTCATTGATAAAATATTTGCGGTATGTTTAGTTCTATTGGGCTTCTCTATTCTCAAATTTATAAAGTATAAATTATTACTATTACTCTCTAATTTAGTTTTTAATAGAAATTGAATATATGGTTTTGGTTTTGAAATTTAGGGATTAGAGATTTCTTTAGAGTTTTGATAATTTTAAATTGAGGCTTTTGTGGGAGCAATTGAGTCGGCTATGACTATAGGGATTGCATTCACATGGTAGTTGCTACGATGGGAAACAAGATTACTAAAGGTTATTTTTTGTTAATTGTTGATATTGAATGTTTGATTTAATTGGGTAAAGGTTTTTTTTTGTTATATGTATATTGTTTCAATGATGAAATTGATTTGATTGGTTCCTTTGATTAGTTGGCTAGTAGATAAATTCATATCCAGTTTGTTCTTAATTTTTACCATTGTGAGAATTTTTATAATAATTTGTGTTGATAACTTTTGCTTATTTGTATATGCTAATATGAATTTTTAATCATCATCCGTAGGTTTTCTTTCACAATGATAGATAACAATGGAAATCCAAATAAATCAAAATTAAAGAGTTTATTTTCTTATTATGTAAAAAAATATTTCATCATCAATGAGCAAGCCTTCCGAGTCTTATCTACTCAATTTTTTTATGAAACCCCCATGACTAGGTGCATTTTTTATGTTTATTAACGAAATTCACGTATATAGTCGATTTTTTTTAATATCTAATATGTATTTAGTCCATCTGTAAATCGATTTTAGGAGCCGTCCTTGTATACAAGAGAATGAGTCATCCTTTGATGCTTTTCAAAAGTGCAAATAATTAATTTGAAGTGAGGAGAATGTGAAAGATCAAAAGTCAAAACGAAACTAATTATGCCTATACAGTAGCGAAAAACTTGGGTAGGAAAATAAAGGGTGTTGATGGTGTAGCTTGTCGTGGAATTGGTGACGTAAAATCTGAAACAACGAAAATTAATGTTAATAATAATAGGCTTTTTAGACTAAATACACTAGGAACAAAAAAAAACTCAAAATGCACCAAAAACAAAAATTTGTTTCAATGTGCACCAGGAACATGTGCAACGTCAAAAAAATTGCACCATCCATCAATCAATATTAATAATGCCGTTAATCCTAATGATGTGACAGTAATATTAAAAAATTAATAAGAATAATTAAGACATTTGTTTCATTTTATTATATTTTCTATGACATTTTTAGAGCTTTACTTCTCGTCCTGAGCGAGAATTAGTCAAAGTGAGTGCAAACTAACCCCGACGCCTCGTGGTCAAAATTACCAAAATAGTATGTACCGATCCCTCTCCTCTCGCTAGTTATATTAGGATTAAAGTATGTATCCTCTATGTATAATACGTAGTATGTTAATTATTATTCATACCCAAATTTGTCGGTCTGACTAAAGATCAAACTGACATGCCTCATTCAAAACCAACCATCCCCCAAGCAGCCCCAGATTATGCTAACAAGGCCAGACAAACCCAGGAAGAACAGATTTGGTCGGTCGGACCCATTGAAAAATCATACATGCTGCCCAGGATCATCACATGACACCTGACAGCTCCTAAAGGCAGCAACATTTATCCTACATTGACAAACACCAACAAACACATTCAATGATACTATAAATACAAGGGCATCCCCCTCCAAAAGGTAATGACAATCTTGCCTTCATGTTGCCTAAATTGTTACAGTAACTTTCCCGCTTAAATTGACTTAAGCATCAGAGACTGTTAGGTCGGCACCACACCGGTGTCCCTTTGCATTCACCCTCTTCCTATGCAAGTCACAATACCCCAAGAGGAGTAACGAAGGAGATCAGCGAGGTAAGACTAAGTTGATCATTTCTTGCATCAACAGATTGTCGCCATTTGTGGGAATCTGAAACAACAGCCCACGTTCTCATTCACCAGATCATCCATCCCGAATCGTGCCCAGTGCCATGTTGGAAGAACGAGATGAAGGAAAGCTCAATAACACCCCCTTTCCTCGGGCGAACCCAACGGGAAACGTCCCTAATGCCTATCAGCAGACATTGGATAACTTGATGCGCGAGGTTGCCGCGCTCAAGGCCCAAAATGCAAAAATCGACGTAAAGAACCAACTTCTGACAGAGGAATATGCAAGTACACTTGCCCTTGCAAAGATGTCCCAACGAGAAGGCCAACAGGGAAATGAACTAGTCGACTAATGTTTGGCCGAGCACCACCGGGCCGATCGGCCATGTACTGCACAGCTTGTAGTCGAGAGGTCGTCGCCAGACTAACCGAGGAGGCAGCAACCCAAGCCGAACCTCACCTCTTCTCGACAGTTTCTAGAAGAACGACAAGTCCTGCCAGCTAGGCTCACCTATGAAACTTCAGACGGGAAAACCACTATTCGGACTAGATAGCTAGGCCCACCCACGGGAGAACCACTATGCGGATGAGATAGACTCGACAGCAGACAGTTATTCCCATGGCCGAGAAACTAAAGTCCGCCAGGACAGGAGCCGAAGGCCAACCGAAACCAACACCAGTCTGCCTACCAATCAAAACGCAGAGATCGAAGCCCTCTTGAGAAGGGTACGTGCCCTAGAGGCAAAGGAAGATAAAAAGTAAGGCGCCAGCCTTGAAGAAAGCCAACCCTGGCCCTTTCTCAGAAAGACTCCTCTGCTCTTGACACAGAACCGGGGTCAAGCCCCTAAAGATTGCCCTATACAAGGGGAAGGGAGACCCCAACACCCACTGGAACAATTACACCTCTGCTCTGGCATATCGAGATGCCTCAGAGGATGAACAATGTCTCATCTTCAGCTCTACCCTCATAGATTCGGCCTTGAACTGGTTCTATCGTCTGCCGGCAGGCACGATCGACTCCCTCGAGGACCTGCATTCCACTTTCTTGAGCCAATTCATGATCCAAACCATCAGGTTTGTGTCCACGGATGACCTCTTCTCCATCAGGCAGAAGGAAGATGAAACACTCCAAAAGTATGCTGCGAGATTCAGCCTAGAGTACTCTCGCTACCAAGACACAGACGACAAGGCTGCGTTTAACGCCTTCCAGAGCCGCCTCAAGGAATTTCCCTTCAAGTATGCAGCCTACACCGAGGACTATGGCAGCTACGCCGAGCTTATGCGCAAAGCCAGCATCCACGCTAAGGCCAAATTCTTCCATACTCCTCTGAAGGAGAACAGAAGCACCCAACCCATGCCCCCGCCCACAAACCTGTGGAGGACTCAACAAAGCCCCAACCACAACCACGGTGGAAATCACTCTGAGACGGGTAAGAGGAAGCTTCACTTCGACTTCCAACATCAAGACAAGAGAGGACGATCTGGTCGCAATGACTGAGATTATCGTCGTGGGAACCCCTAGGAGGGTAGGAGATTGGTAGGCGAGGGCGCAGGTCCCAAACGTCGCTTTGAGACTGACACAGTTCTGAATACCACCCTAGACAATGTCTTGTTGAATGTGGAGGAGATGATACCGAAGGCCAAGCCGAGAAACCCCAACTACCGTCCTATCGTCAACAAGGAGGCCTTCTGCCAGTACCACAAGTACAATGGTCATACCATTGAAGAATGCATCGCATTCAAGGACATCGTTGAGCAACTGATCTGCGAAGTCAGACTCGATCAGTTTCTACCTCGGGCACAGGCGGCCTTTGCACGCCTCCAAATCAACACCATCAGTGGAGGGCCAACCCTATCCTCCCCCATCACCTCCAACGGAGCGAAAAAAGGACTTTCGGAGAGCTTCACATTCCAACCAGTAAGTACTTAGCATCGGTGCCAGCCGACCCAGTAAGTTAGCAAAGGTCGGATGACAAGTGATCACCTTCTCCGAGGAAGAAGAAAGAGGTATCGTGTTCCCATACGACGACCCCCTTATTTTCCGAACACTATTGTCCAACTGCGACGTAGGCCGCATCCTTGTCGACACCGGCAGTTCAGTCAATGTACTCTTTTGGGACGCTTTCCAAAGGATGGGATTAAATGAGGAGTTGGATCACAAGGTCACGCCCCTTCTTGGGTTTTTAGGAGATTATGTGTTACCCAAGGATATCATCACTCTGTCGATCACAATGGGCACCAACCCTAAGACCGCTACCACACTCACCACTTTCCTAGTGGTCGATTGCCGGACAGCCTACAACGCAATCCTCGGTCGGGGTCTGCTGAACCAGATACGAGCCATCGTATCCACACATTTTCTACTAATGAAATTTCCAACACCCGCTGGAACGGGCCAGGTGCAGGGAGACCAACTTTTTGCCAGAACATGCTACGTCACTTCCTTCACCAAAACAAACCAGCACCTGCCTGAGGCGACAGAGACGCTCTTGGTCACAGAGTCGACACTCGGAGACGACCCCGTGGACCCCAAGTACATGGAGGAACCCCTGGATAGCCCCCTAGAAGACCCTCGCGACCTGCTACATATGCCCTAAGTAGAGCCCGTGGAAGAGACAGAGACAATCCCTCTTTCCAACGAAACACAAGGACCGCCAGGTTAGAATCGGGTCCAAGCTGAAGCCCAGCACCCGCTCTGCCCTCATCAAGTTCCTCCAGGACAATGCCGAAGTGTTCGCCTGGTCCTACAGGAACATGCCAGGCATATCCACCGATGTGATCTGCCATAGACTCACCTTTGATCCCTCCTTCAAACCGATAACGTAGAAGTAGCGGAGCTACGATGTAGAGAGGCAACTAGCCATGTAGGTCGAGATTACAAAACTCAGCACAAACCACTTCGTCCGAAAGGCTATCTACGCCGCTTGGGTCGCCAACGTAGTTCTCGTCAAGAAGCCTACCAGATTATGGTGCATGTGTATTGACTTTACGGATCTGAACAAAGCTTTCCCGAAGGACAGCTTTCTCCTCCCCAAAATCGACATGCTTGTCGACGCCATAGCAGGGCACGAACTGCTCAGCTTCATGGACGCCTATTCTAGCTACAATTAGGTCCTCATGAATCCGGAAGACCAGATTCACACCAGCTTCAGGACCAACCTGGGTATCTACTGCTACAATGTCATGCCCTTTGGCCTCAAGAATGCGAGTGCAACCTACCAGCGCCTTGTCAATTTTATGTTTGCCGACCAGATTGGCAAAACCATGGAGGTTTCGTGGATGACATGCTTGTCAAAAGAAGAATGGCAGACGGACACATCCCCAACTTGGCCAGAATGTTCAAAGTCCTCAAAGACTAAAAAATGTGCATCAACCTCGCGAAGTGTGTGTTCGGCGTAGGCTCGGGCAAGTTTCTAGGATACATGATCAGCCAGAGGGGAATTGAGGCTAATCCCGAGAAAATCAGGGCCATCCTGGACATGAGACCCCCTCAAACACACAAGGACAACCAGAGCTTAACAGGGCGAGTAGCGGCACTCACCCGCTTCATCTCCAAGTCGACTGACAAGCGCACCCCCTTCTTCAAGGCACTAAAGGGCAATGACAAAAAGATCAACTGGATAGAAGAGTGAAACAAGGCATTTGTGGAGCTCAAGTGTTACATGAGCAGTGCACCACTCCTAACCAGACCAGAGACGGGAGAATACCTCTTCGTCTACCTCTCCGTATCCACTTTCGCAGTTAGCTCCGTCCTGATCACCCTGAGGGCAGGGGCCGAGAATCCTATCTACTATGTCAGCAAGGCTTTCTAAGATGCTGAGACCCGATATCTTGACCTGGAAAAGTTGGCACTCGCACTAGTGGTAACTGCAAGACGACTGCGCCCATACTTTCAGGCGCACTAAATCAAGGTCATCACCAACAAACCTCTCCGACAGGTCCTCTAGAAACCTGACACCTCGGGCAGGCTGATCAAATGGGCTATCGAACTCAGCGAGTTCGTCATCAGCTATGTGGTAAAAACTGCAGAAAAAGGGCAGGCCGTGGCTGACTTCATCGCTGACTATTCCTACTAGTCCACCCAATGCATGCTGCCCGACAACGCTGCTCAAGGAGAATCTCCCGCCAGGGAACAACCAGCACAGTCCATTGTCTCCCCCATCGATCCCGTGCATCCGTGTTGGACACTGTATGTTGATGGTTCAGCCTACCACAACGAATCGGGTGCAGGTTTGGTACTTACATCTCCCGACCAGGTCAAGCTCGAGTATGCTTTCCGGTTCAGTTTCAAGGTCTCCAATAATGAGGCAGAGTTTAAGGCCCTACTGACTGGCCTACACCTTGCCAAAGATATGGAGGCTAAGCAACTACAAATTTTCAGCGACTCCCAGTTAGTCGTCAGCCAGATAAACGAAGACTTTGAGGCCAAGGACGAGTCTATGGCTCTTACCTGGCCTTCACCAAGCAACTCCTTCGGTCTTTCCCAAATTTTGAAGTTACGAAGATCCCATGGTCGGAGAACGGCCATGCTGATGCCCTTGCCCAACTCGTGTCATCTCTGGACGATAAGGAAGGAAGACGGGCTTTGGTTGAAGTCCAGCACAGGCCTAGCACCAGTCCAAACCCTGTATACACCGAACTAAACCTTGAAAACAAGTTAGAGGCCAAGAAGATCAGAAGGCAAGCTACCCGCTACACAATTCAGCAAGACCACCTCTACAAGCGAGGGTTCACCACCCCGCTCTTAAAGTGTCTTACGCCAGAACTGGGGGACTACGTTTTCAGTGAAATGCATGAAGGTATATGCGGAGACCATTCGGGTGCACGTCTACCTAAGAAGGGAAACACACAAGACCCGTCTACCTAACCGACCTAGACAATCAAGAGGTCAAGGAGCAAACATTCATACGTGTTCATCCCATGTTCTTGTCAAAACAACCATCTGGATCGAAATAATGGAATTAGAAATCATCATACCTTGTTTTTGCTCAAATGACCACCGCTGCTACCGTCGTGTGCTTTGATCGGAAATCGCCTTGAGGGTTGCCAAAAATTGCCTGATATCTCTCTCAAATTCACTCAGATGCAAAGTGAAAAGAGAACCTTTCCAAAACTTTTTTATACCACCACAAATTAACCACAGTTAAAAAACTAGTTGTTGTAACCATGGTTGGCCAGTCGAAACGTCATGCACATTCTCTATTAGTGGAAGGGTAACCTCGATTAAAGCACAACATTTAAAGCTCACTACATCGATAACATCAAAGTTTTTCCACTTTGGCATCCCAAGTAGCACATCATCGGCCTTAGGACACCTCCTAGGCCGATCAGCCACCTCATCGTGCGAGGGTCCGCGCAAGCTGACCTACCAAGGTGACGACCACTCACCTTGGCATCCAAGTGGCACAGGATTGGCCCGAAGACATCTCCCTGATCGATTGGCCACCTCATCGTGCGAGGGTCCGCGCAAACTGACCAACCAAGGTGACGACCACTCACCTTGGCATCCAAGTGGCACATCATCGGCTTGAGGACATCTCCTAGACCGATCGGCTACCTCATTGTGTAAGGTTTCGCGCGAGATGACCGACCAAGGTGACGACCACTCACCTTGGCATCCAAGTGGATGAGTGACAATCAGATATTGCCCAATGGGTCCCACTTCAAATATCTATCCAATCAGATATTGCCACCTCATCACTGCCTCATAATGTGTGCATAGTGAAATCGAACTTCCGTGACCCATAACTTCTTCCTCGAATGTCGAAATCGAACGTGACACCTGTCTATGAACTTGTGACGTCCCGAGCTATGTCACAGTCATCGGCAAAAGTCCATTTGACCGCCTGAACACAAAGTCAACGTTTTGCCCACGATAAGGGGCAAAACAGTCATTTTGCATCGTTCATTCGATTTCGCCCAACTAATCACGGATTAACTTCACTAATCCTTGATTAGTCACTATTCTAATCCCGGAATTCGGGACGGATCGTTACAACAATAAACCTACAAAAATTCAATATAAAAAAATGATAAAATAAGTTTAAATATATTTAAAATTGGAAAGAAAATAAAAAGGATGAAAAAATAGGACCAAACTTTATTAAAAAATTGTAAGCAATTGATATATTTAAAATTGGAAAATAATTGAAAAATAAAAAAGGCCAACCTTTGTTGAAAATTGGAAAAAATAAATAACAAAGGAAAAAGAAAAGAAAAAAGTTCTGCTATCTTCAAGGAGAGTCGAAAACAGGACCTCCCAAAATAAAAACCAAAACCCAACCCAACCCTACTAGCCCATGTTTTGTAAGTTTAAATAACTTCCAATATATAAGTATACATATTCAGATGTCTACTTGTCTTCATCTTCAGATGTCATCAGACCAATCAGTAAGGTCGATATCATAAAACAAGCCATCCACAATCTGATCAATCAGCGAATCAATAAACGCGTTACACCTCAAGCTCAAGACCCGGCCCATTTAGCTTCGGTTACTCGACAGCAAGGCAGCAACTGCAGCACAACTCATCGCACCCAAACACACTCCTGCCGCCTCCGCAATCCCCTCCACCTCCACCTTCCCAAACAACGAATTTCCTGTCAACACTTCCATCGATACCGTCATCGAGAAAACCACCATCGCCAGCCGACCCGACAATATCTTCAAGTCCTTTCTCTTCTTCGGGCTCTCGATGTACTTCGACAACGTCGCAACGAACAACGACGTTTCGTCCTGTTTCGTCTTCATCACCCTGGTGAGATCTGAACCGTACGATCTCAGATTACATAGCCGAGGCATGAGTTTGAGATGTTGCCATGCCAGTGAATATCACCAAATATCGATGAATTTCGCCGATAAGTATTGATTTCTCGTGAAATCACGATATTTCGATAGAAATATCGGTGAAAGTGCCGATATTTCCGACCATGGGTTTACCCTCCCTCCTTCCCTTGTTGGACGTTTTGTTTTCTGTTCTGTCCTTCGGGCCTTTCTGAAATGGGCTATGGCCCATTCCACTAGTTTACTCGAACTCATAAGCCGAAATTTATTAAACATCTCCAAAAGCCGAAAAAGAAAAAACATTCACATTCTTTCGCTACTTAGAAATTGAAATTGAAATTACTTAGACGCACTTGCACATATGGATCGATCAAGTTCATTACAATGAAATCATCAACGCAAATTGATGTCATGAATATAAGCTCCTGAACCCACTCTGAGTCTGCAAAACCCACATCTAATCTGAGTCTGCAAAACGCATATCTAATCTGGGTCTGCAAAACCCATACCAAAACTACAAGGCTTATCTTGATCCAAAAACTACTACAACAAGCTTACTCATTATTAGACTTAACAATAAAACCAGACCACTTTCGTTTGACATATCTCATCGCTGCAAGCGTCAACCTGTCACCAGCAATTTGCCTCATTCTACAACCCATTTGCGCCTTCGTCATCTTGTTTTCTGTAAAATCCCTGAGACAATTGGCAAGCAACACCACTTTAGGCGGGGGCAAGAACTTGGAGAGCATGGAGACTATAGCAGGAGGGCTCATCAATGTCGTCACCGAAGGGTTGGAAGTTGCTGCAGCATTCGCCAGCGGGATAAATCGAAGGCCCGAATGAAGATTAAAAGAAGGAGCCTTAAAGCTGATGGCATAAACTGGAAAGATATGAGAGTTCATGAAAGCATTCCACACAATGTATCTTGTAGGACACATCGCATTGTCCACTCCAGTGTCCACTGCGCCGGAACTCGGGTGAGATTGATTTGAACCCTCCGCCACCGTCTCAGTTTTCCCCACTATCACACAGCAGAGCAAGATGTGCTTTAACCCATTTTCATCCGGCGGCGATGATGCCACGCCAAAACCTGACAGCTCATCATGAAATAGATGGATTCCAATGCCACCATGAGACTGTTCATTTGGGGAACGCTCACTGAATCCATAACCCAAAATCTCAAGAATCTCTTCTTTCGATCCGCCGTACCAACCATACTTGACGTTGGGATTGCCGCTGCATCTTTGACCAACCGCCTGCAAGAATATCTTGAACGATGCAAACCTCGCTTTGCTCGTGAAATCGTAAAGCATCTTCTTGTTTATGGCCACAATCTTGGTTTCTCTTCCGGCTGCCAAACCCATACCCATAATAAAGCGTTTCTTCACCCTTTCATACTCTTCGCTGGCCTCATCTAATCGGCGCATCCCATTTCCTGTGAAAGCATCGGAAAATCCACTCGAAACGGTGGTGCTGGAATCGCCGGAATCGGACTCCGAATCCGAAAGTTCTTCCTCATTATTATTCGAATATAAGACAGAATACGAATTTTCATTCTCATTATCATTAGAAAATGAGACTTTGTCCTCAAATTCACTCTGTTGGGTAGACATTTATTTAGGGCTTGAGAATTGGGGATCTATATCCGGGAATCAAAACGATACAAGAGTATCTGAGTGAATCTCAAAATGATACAAGAAGTATCAGAGAAATGAGGAGCTGAAAAAATTCGCAAGGTTTTGACTTCAAATTTGCATTTGATGGGTTGGGGACTTCAATTTTCTTTCTGGGACGATTTTTGATATTTGAAGAAATCGGCCTGCCGCTGTTGGTATTTATAGTGAGTTTGAAGCGGTGCAGGGCGGTTGATGGGCTCTAGGAGAAAGAATTCTGAAGTTTTATGATGTTTCAAAATTGCCCCTGCGTAGGTCTATAAATTCCACCCGCTAAGAGGGCGATCTAGTAAATTCCATCCAGTAACGGTCACGCGAGACGTGCTTTGTTTCTTTCGCTTACTGCCAAAGCAAACTTTTCCTACTCCTATTAGGGTTTGATTTATGGGTTGCTTTAGGATTTCCAATGGAATAAATATTTTATTTATATCGGATTTGACCTTAATTCAAAAACGGAATATGATAAAGATTTCATTATCAAATTTGAATATAAAAGACACCCCATACCAAATTTGAATCATAACCATGAAATCCTAAATAATAGAAAGAACAAAACTTTACTTAATTTCATTACTCACGGAATAGCTTTATTACAAGCAGGATTAGATTCACAAAAAAAAAATATATTCGGCAGTAGCACACATAAACCATAAACAAAAATTAAGAAAGAATCATATATAAAGGAAATACAATAATTCCTAATTAATAATTATTTTATATATTTAGGCTTATGAGTCGAATTTATACGGGCTGATCGAGCTCGGTTTAATGGGCTTTATCCGATTTGGGTCTATCAGGCTTATCGGGTTTGAATACACCAAGCCCAAGTCTAGCCCGTTAACTTGCGGGTTGGGCCGGCCCATACCTCATAGCGGACCGGATCAGGCTTTTTGTCAACGAGCTTAACAGGTACGCACAAGCTCATGGACTTCTGGGCCGTAGATTATGTTTTAAAGAGAATATTTGTGTAACAACCCGTCCCGAATTCCGGGATTAGATTAGTGACTAATTAAGGATGAGTGAGGTTAATCGGTGATTAGTTGAGCGAAATTGGACGAACGATGCAAAATGACCGTTTTGCCCCTAGTCGTGGGCAAAATGTTGACTTTTGATCCGGGAGGTCCGATGGCCGAGGGCCAAGGACCGTTACGTAGATCGGGTCGATACGAATCTATAGACAGGCGACACAACAAAATCGGACTTCGAACGGGAAAGTTATGGGTCACAGAAGTTCGATTTCACTATGCATGCATTACGAGACGGGAATGACTTGGCGATATCTGAATGGGCAGATATTTTAGTGGGACCCATGGATGAGTGACAAGTGTCGCTCATCCCATTGGTCACTTCCCCAAAAAGTGGATCTAAACCATTAAAATAATATTATTTTATTATTTTATATTTCTCACCCATCTCATCTTTTAATCCTGACCCTTCATCCTCACCTTCCATCTCATCTCTCTCACTCTCACCTGATCATCATCCTCTATGTTTCCTCTTACAACCCGAGCACCCATTCCCTTTCATTTCTCCATTTCTCTTTTGGAACAAACAAACACACACCCCATAATCATAACCATTTCTATGTGCTGGTGGAGGACTGAGAGAGACTAAGAATGGCTTGGGAATGGAAACCCGAAAACCAGGGGTAAGCTATTTCGAATTTTGGACTTTGAGTTCTAGGGTTTTCGTTTGATTCTAAAGGCTGGGTCTTGTTTCTGGGGACCTTAGGAGAAGTTTTGGATCGATTTCGAGGACTAGGACGGCCAGAGGCCACGTCGGCAATCGGTTGTAGGTGGCCGGTTCAAGCTTCAAACATGGAGGTAATCGTTTCGGCCCGTTTTTCCTATTTTTAGTGACTGGATTAGTTAGGTTTGTTGTTAGGAACATTTAGGAATAAAAATGGGAAGGAATGGAGTGAAAATGAGGGAGAATGGATTGTGAACCGCGACCGCCAGTTCAGTTAGACCGAACCGATTCGAACCGGTCTGAACGGGGTATGTCGAGAGGTTAAGGGTGACACTGTTTGGCGCGTGGGTTTCACGCGCAGGGGGATTCAGGCAGTGCGTGTGGGCGCGTGGGCCACATTTTGGGGATGCTTCCAACACACGAAATCATCCTTTCGATATAACGAACATTTTGGGACAGGTTTCGTGTCGATCGGACATCGTTTCGATAGGTTTCAGGGTGTCTGAAGGTTTAGGATCGAGTTTAAAAATAGTTAAAAATTAGAGAAAATTACGGGGCTTTAGTGAAAGGTTAATAAGGTAGTTAGTAACCATCTAAAGTGATTTGGACAGGCTTGGGAGTCCCGGTGACGGTGTTTGGCCCGGGAGAGCCGAATGGCATGCATATCGAGGCGGCAGCTCGGACGGTCTGTGAGTGGACCTTGTTTTCTAAATTGATGCATGTATAAATGTTTATTATGTGTTTTAATACTTGTTTTGTGATACAATGAGTGCATTTGTGTGTGGTTACGTATTGTCACGTATTTCGAGGTTTCGGCCTTATACGGTGCCTATACGGGTTTGTATTTCTACGATGGTTTAAATGAAATGATTTTGGATTTAAAAAGGATATACTCGGGCATGAGACCCATTTGGTTTTGTCTCGGGCATGTAGCCCTATTGATGACCTACGGGTCTGAGTCGTGGTCGCGGCGAGTACTTTGTGCATGGCGACGGACGATACGACGCTCGCCTCCAGACTGGGATGCGTTTTTTTCTGAGAGGTCACGATGCACGTACCGTCGTCGAGCAGCCATTGGAGGCTCGACTTCGGAGTGCTGAGGTTCAGGATATCGATCGATGATAAGTGCACCATGATCTAGTGGTGGTCGCGTCGGTTGATTCGTTCAAGGCGGCATACCAGGATTGAGGGCGGTCCTGGACGGATGGTTGCACATATCACTACTATCGGAATCGTGAATGACCCTGAGATATCGGACACGATCCTCAGTTGAGTCATGAGTTCGGGCACGAGACCCAGTTACTTTACATTTATGATTTCGGGTCGGGGACCCTAAATGGATTTCCGGATTCATGAAGGTTTATGAGGACCGGGCATGAATCCATTTAAAGGTTTTAAGAATGTTTTCGATATATATATATATATATATATATTCATATACCTTCCTTATTTGGAATGTGTCCTTTGGGGAGGGTCGTTAGCCTAGGTGGACCTCGAAGTAGTCACGGAGCATTAACTGAGTGGAGTCGCCCCCGTTGGGTACCTTACTCTCAGGAAGGCTTATGAATTATAACCCCAGGGAGGGTTATTGATCTACAGACATTGACCTGAGTGGACCCTGGGAGACTTGGGCTTTGAGACCCCGGGTAGCACGCTCGTAGCTTTAGAAACCGTGACAAGATTGGTTATGTGATTTATATGTATATGTTATATGATATATGATGTTCTGGTTTTGGGCTGAGTCCCACATAGATTCGGGCAATGGCCCGTATGATTGGTTTCACTTATGATTTTGGGCCAACGCCCTAATGGTTTGGCAACTGCTTTTCGAATGCATGCATACTTTTTAGTGAAGGGTACAAAGGTCTTTTGTGAAAATGTTTTATAAACTATTTGTTTTGTATACTCAAAACTTTTAAATGTTTTGACTGCCCATTAGGTTAATCGCGGATGCAGGCTGTAGCAGAGACCGGGACATCACATACCTCCTCCGGATCCTGGCGTACTCTGAAGCCCGAGCCGGCTAAAGTCGAAATTTCCCTTGTCTGACACTCCGTGTCAGACAGGATCAGAAACGTCCTGCATTAATCCCGGGGGAATTGGGAGGGGTCCTGATAATTTGAGAATCCTATAAGGTCTTCCCTTCACCTCATCTTGAAAATTGAAAATCATCGTCCTCAATCGATTTCGGCAGGTTGTGATATAGTCGCTTAACGATAATCCATAGATTAAGAATGTTGCGAAGGAGCCGCTGAATAATAATCCACAGATTAAAAATGAGATAATGATGCTTACATGTCGCATTCGCTAAAAGACGTGTACCTCTGAGCTCCTCGAAGGCATCAAATTCAATTGGCGCAGAGAACAACTCCCGTGCGAGGTACTTATAATTATTTTCTTTTTGTTCCTTTCTTCTAGGGTTAGGTTTTTTTTTTAGAAGATTTTGAAGAATGAGATTATGATGCTTACCTGTTGCATCCGCTGCAAGACGTGTACCTCTGAGCTCCTCGAAGGCACCGAATTCAATTGCCGCAGAGAACAACTTTTCTACGAGGTACTTATAATTCTTTTCTTTTTGTTCCCTTCTTCTAGGGTTAGGTTTGTTTTTAGAAGATTTTGTATATATGAATTTCATGCTTTCACCTAGATTTGTGTATCTGTTTTTTTTTTCCCTTCAAATTGCTTCTTCTTCGAGGCCTTTAGGGTTATGATCTGTTTTTTATTTTTGCATAGGCTAGCCCAACTGTGTGATAGTGGGTATTTTCTATTCCCTATTTTCTTTGGGCAGTTTATACCAACATAATTTTAAAGAATTTTGGAGGATTATATTTACAATATTTTTAAGAATTTCTAGGGATTTCATGATAGATTTGTAAATTTTTCAACTCCACATACAAAGCCCTATTAATCCATGGATTGAACATGATGATGATTTGATATTGGAGAACACATCAAATGTAGGGGATGTTAATTTTTTACCTCTGTGTATGCAACCCGTGTAGTGGAACTCCTCGCCCGTTCATATTGGGTGGTGGAGAGATAGTCGTCAGTTTACCTCCAGAGGCGGCGGCATAAATGGAGAGTGGATGTCAGAGGCGATACAGATGCGAGGGTAGTGAAGGATGGAGGGAAAATGAGGCGATGGTTCAGAAAGCAAAGGGGAAAGAGGACGATGACTGAATCGGGAGGTGGGAGCAGGATAGCGATAAAGGTAAATTAAGATTTTAAAAATGTAATATAATATATAAAAAATCATAAAGAGAAAGTATGAAGGAATTTTTGTTTAAAGATCCACTTGTTGGAGATCCATGTTATTTTACTTCTGATTAAATTGAAAAATTTTCAAGGAGTGATGATGGATTATTTTGTGAAAATATCCCTCACATATTAAATGCCACTGGAACCCATCTTTAAAACCTAGTATCAAAACCTATGGAGTGTTGTTAATTAAAATTTTAATGGATTTTAAATGATTTAGAATGATTTCATATGATTTACTGAATTCATGTCTTCAAAGAAGTAGATAATAACATTTTTCTCGATTCTGTAGTGTGTTTTTTTTTGTGTGAATAAATCAAAGTATATATAAGGCCAAAGCTAAAAGAGCTGAGTTGGAGAAAACAAAAACAAACACACATTGCTAAAGAATAGCAGGAGAAAAGAAAAGAGGCCTGCTGGGAAACGAGCATCTAAACAACTAAAAACTAGCTACAACCCAAAACTAAAGCATAAAAAAGTTCTAGTTCAGAGCCACCAAGGAATTCTCATAGGGCTTAAAAATTAAAGTACATAGATGTTCCCTAACCAAATTTGACAGGTTCTGCAAGACACCATCAGATGAACAATGACGACCACCATAAATATGAGTATTGCACTCTCTGTAAATTAATGCAATAAACAAAGTAAGTAAGACCAGTTTTCCTCACTGCTACCTTCAAGGAATTAACCTCCCACAAGCAAGCATAGTCGATAATAAGATTCTGCCAGGAAACGGGATGCTAAGGAAGACCACAATTCCAAAGGAACCTACACTAGATCCTGCGACTAAAAGGGCACTCAAAGAAAAGATGATTATGCCTATCAGAAAGAGATTTTCATAGAACGCAAGTTCCCAAACTAGCATCGATATATGAGCTAACACCATCCATAGTTGAAAGACAAGAGGAGATGGCCAGCCACAAGTTGTTTTTGGAATAGCTTCAGGAAACTAGACAAGGCGAGTCCATGGAACCTTAGGCGAGAGGGAGAGCAAAGACAGTATTACCTGGATCACAAGAGAAATAATCCACAATATCAGGGGATGGAGAGATAGTCAAAAAGGCATAAGGACATGATTGGTCCCGATACCCCTGGGACTACAGTCGGACATGCCCTACTCCCGTCTAACAATCATACTCAAGATACCGAAAATGCCCTTTATGGGCTCAGATATAAATATACAGAGTACACTACCATATTGTCAGACAAAGGATAAGTATCAATTACATATGATCGAGCCTATATATATATATCAGTATGATACAAGTACCAAAACCTACCCCGTAGGGTGTCAGGTACGCAGCAGTACTGTCTATGCCTCATCCTCGGTATCCGCCTTTGTCTCTGTATCACGATCTGGAGGGTCAATAAAATAGTCAAAATGTGAGTGGACCAAAAATAAATAAGTTATAAACCCATTTTTCAAAATTTATAGTTTAACCCTCAGTTTTACAAACATGCATGCATTTAAGATAAATCATAGGAAAACAGTTCATATCACACATACATATACATACATCTGGACACACACACAACAGTGAAACACAATATACCCCATCCTCAGACATCCGCGATGTCTATAACCAAATCCAGTCACGATTTCCAATGCTATGCATGCAACTCGGGGTCTCATCTTCGATTACTTCCCCAGGATACACCTCAACGACGTTCGGGGTGATGTCATATAATGGGGTGCCAGCCCCAGATCAACCGCATCCGGGACGAAATCATAATCCACACTACTGAGCCGAGCCGAGCCTCGGAGTCACTCACCATAGGCATTGCACCATGACTACTCCAAGATCCTCGACGTCCGGAGGAGACTAACCAACTCACCCAGGGTGGTATATGTGGAACTATAACCAAATATGGTGAAAATCATATTAAAACCATTAATGTCTCAAATCGAATTAAATACTGTTCAATTGGGCCTATGCCTAAGACATAATTCTCACAAATCTGTTCCACAAAACCACCCGAAAATCGTGTCCAAAACTTGTTTATAAATCCCAATTTATCTTTATTCAAATCCAGTTGAAATGCATTCTTTCCTTTCAATTTCTCGTTGACTCTAAATCTAAGTCAAATCATCATTCCATCGGGTCTCAAGCCCAAAATCTCATTTTCACAAAAATCTGTAAAATATTTCATAAATCGATGATTACAATCCACATCATCATCGAATAACAATATCAAAACATTTCAACTTAAATCATGTAATAAAGCAATTAAAAAAGTTATGCATGCATTTCAGTTCTAAAACAAACAGTCAACTCACACTCGGTCCACGCTGCGTGCGAAACCTCAGTGTTATATCTATCAACGAGCTAGTCCAAAGTCTCCGGTCTTGTCCAAATCATGTCTAAGGGTCACTAATGTTCTATAAAAGTTCATACATTAAACCCTCACAAAGCTTAATACCGGAAATGTGTCCCCAACACGCTTCCTGAGGCTAAAAACCTCTAAATGACCAACCAAATGGTCTCCGATCTACCTGAAGCCACCAGCATTGAATTCAGATCGTCGAAACCTTTCAAAAACATGACCAGTTTGACCTCGAAATTTATGTCCATGCACCACCACGAGCCGGTTAGAGTCCAGTTAACGCTGGTCCATGCCGATCAATAGCTGTCATCATTATGACATCATGCTGACGTCAGCCTAACAGGTATAACACCTGCCATGTGTCATTCTCTGATTGGTTCATGTGTCCCTGACACCTCTAACACACTGCCATGTGCGCGCCACCCGATTGATCCACGTGTTCTGATAATGCGGATTGGATTTGCCATGTTAGCTGCTACGTAGGCCTGATAGGTCCTGACACCCTACCACGTGGTCTGACCATCTGACACGTCAACTGTTAACTTTGTCTAACAGCTTGCCACGTGGCATCATCTGATTTTCCACGTGGATTGACAACTCTGACAGATGATGACGTGGATTACCACGTCATTATCATCAACCTCCAAATGGGTTAACCCGGTTTGTTAGGACCCGTCCTAATCCCCCCGAGATTAACGTGGGATGCGCCTAATCGTATCTAACACGGAGTGTCAGATAAGGGAAATTTCTGACTTTAGCCCGCTCGGGGCTTCAGAGTACGCCAGGATCTGGAGGAGGAGTGTGATGTCTCGGTCTCTGCTACAACCAGCATCCGCGATCAATCTGAAGGGCAGTCAAAACATTTAAAAGCTGTGAGTGGGCAAAACAAATAATTTAATAAAACAATTTCACCAAAGACATTTATACCTTCACTAAAAACATGCATGCATTCAAAAACCATTTACCAAACCACTAGGGCCTTGGCCCAAAATCGTAAATGAAAACAATCGTACGGGCCACTGCCCAAATCCATGTGGGACTCAGCCTAAAACCAAAAATCCGATCATATAACATATAAATAATCACATAATCAATACTGTCACGGTATCTAAAGCTATGCGCGTGCTACCTCGGGTCTCAAATCCCAAGTCTCCCTAGGGTCCACCCAGGTCAATGTCTGTAGATCAATGACCCTCCCTGGGGGTTGTAATCCATAAGCCTTCCTAAGAGTAAGGTACCCACCGGGGGCGACTCCACTCAATTAGTGCTCCGTGACTACTCTGGGGTCCACCTAGGTCAACGACCCTCCTAGAGTAAACAATCCAAATAAAGAAAGGTATATGAATATATATATATATATATCGAAAACATTCTTAAAACCTTTTAAGGGATTCATGCCTGGTCCCTATAAACCGTCATGAACTTGGAAATCCATTTAGGGTCCCCGACCCGAAATCATAAACGTAAACCAACTGGGCCGCAAGCCCAAACTCATGACTCAACTGGGCCTCATGCCTGATATCTCAGGGTTAGTCAAGATTACAATCGTAGTGATGCATGCAACCATCCGTCTAGGATCGCTCTCAATCCTGGTATGTCGCCGTGAACATATCAACCGACCCGACCACCTCTAGATCAGGGTGCACCCATCACCGATCGATATCCTGATCCGTCAGCACTCCGAAGTCGAGCCTCCAATGGCTACTCAACAGCGGTTCGTGGATCATGACCTCTCCGTAAGGAACACATCCCAGTTTGGAGGCGAGCGTCGTATCATCCGTAGCCGTGCACAAAGCACTCGCCGCGACCACGACTCAGATCCGTAGGTCACCAATAGAGCCACATGCCTGAGACAAAACCAAATGGGTCTCATGCTTGAGTTTATCATTTTTAAAACCCAAAACCATTTCATTTAAACCATCATAGAAAACATAGTACGTATGAGCACCGTCTAAGACCGAAACCTCGAAATATGTGCCAATACGTGAACACACACAAATGCACTCATGCCATCACAAAATATGTATTAAAACACATAATAAACATTTATGCACGCATCAATTTAGAAAACAAGGTCCACTCACAGACCGTCCGAGCTGCCGTCTTGATACGCGTGCCATACGGCTCTCCCGGGCCAATCACCATCACTGTGACCTCAAAACCTGTCCAAGTAGTAATAGAGGGTTACTAACTACTTAAATAACCTCTCACTAAAGCCCCGTAATTTTCCGGAATTTTTAACTATTTTTAAACCCGATCCTAAACCTTCGGATACCCCGAAACATATCGAAACAATGTCCGATTGACACAAAACCAGTCCCAAAATGTTCGTTACATCAAATAGATGATTTTGTGTGTTGGAAGCTTCCCTAAAAGTGGCCTCACACTCCCCCATGCACGGACTGAAGTTCTTGCCCTTGTAGCCCACGCGCCAGGAACAATGGCGTTTTCAACCTCTCGCCAGTTGGTCTGAACCGGCCAGTCCAGTCCGATTTGCAGCCCGGTTCACCTGGACCGGCGTGACCAGTCCAAGGCCATATCTTCATCATTTTTCATGCTTTTTTCTCCATTCCAACTCCTATAGTTTCCTAACAACATTTCCAATCTCACAATGTCCTCAAAACCTAGTAACCAAGCCTAAAATGTCAGGACCTACCCCGGTTTCACCCCGAAACCCGAGGTAAATCCCGCTCCCGTCTGACTCCCCGATAAAACACCCAAGTAAAAACTCACTCAAACCCAGTCAGACGCAGGAGTAAGTAAACAAAATATCCCGACGTTATCATTTACAGAGCATAGTACGAAAATACAAGGAACTAAAAACCGATAAATTACACGCACGCGGAAGACTTTGGACTATTTCGGGGATCCCTCACGTCACTTCTATGCCTCAGACTCTGCCTCGACGTCAAGACCCCGCGCTAGCTCCACAACCTGGAGGGTAATTTAAAAACCAGAAAGTGTGAGTGGACCAGAAAGTGCAAAAAGTTCAAAAACCATTTATCAGAAAACCGAATTTAACCCTCCGTTTTGAAAACCCCATGCATAACTAACAGTTCATAACACAGGTCTAACTCAAGTCTCATAAAACATCATAAGAAACACAAATACTATAAAACAGGCATGGAAATCATGGCATGAGTATCAAAACCCGTATCATAAACCATAAAGCTAAAATCATCATTTCCCGATCAAACCTACTGGACCTATCCGAGTCTTTAAACTCCCGAGTCTTTAAACTCAATCCAGGCCTTAATCATATCCGAGTCTTTAAACTCCCGAGTCTTTAAACTCAAGGCCTACGGGGGAAATCAATATATCCGAGTCTTTAAACTCCCGAGTCTTTAAACTCAATCCGGGTCTTTAAACCCAATCTGGCCGGCCCCCCGTCACATATATCCGGGTCTTTAAACCCAATATCCAGATCCAGCAAATCCAATCCCAAAATCATTTGAAAACCATTTACCAATCCACATCCAAACACGAATCCGAAATCACTGGTCCGATACCCTTCCGGCATCCAGAACCGTCATTCCGAACCCAAATCCGGAAACCACTTTCCAACTTTACAATCAAAGTCCGCTTTTCGAAAATCATTTAATCACCAAATCAGGTTTCAAAATCCCTTTGGAAACAATTAAACTAGTTATCCTTTAAAAATCCCAAAACCCTGGCATTTTACTCAGAAATCGACATTCCTCGTAAAACGTGCCAAAATACCGTATTTTCTCGAAAAACGTGCAACAATGTAAAACCAACCAAAACATATTCAATAAACATAGAATCATAATCAAAATCATAAAACAATTATAGAAAACAGTTATGCATGCTCGAGTTGAAAGAAGGGGTCCACTCACAGTACTGAGCCCTACTCGCGTCCCGAACGTCCAGTACGTTCCTCGGCTTCCTCGGGAAATCCCGATCCTGTCAATCATCGTCAAAAATACGTCACTAATACATCTACGAACATTCACCTAAATTTCCTCAAAATTCCCCGAATCGAAGACCTAAAACCCGGGACCCTAAACATTCACCCTCGCGGAACTAAACTCAAACGACGTCCGATTGACTCGAAACCAACTCCATTGAACTCACCACAACTCCTAGACCAAAAACCATGTTGACCGTTTTCCCAACCACCGCCGCACGCGCCCCCACGCGCCGCCCAAAGTGGCTGCGCGTGGCCCTCACGCGCCAGCTACAGTAGCATCAACAACCTCGACTTCACTGTGCTGAACCGACCGCCGTGGATTGAACCGGCGAGGAGCATTCTCCGCCGTCCGGCCACCATTTCCTTCCCTTCTTCCAACCACGGCTTCGTCCAGACACCAAGAATCCAATCCCCTACTCCTCTAACCTCGACACAGTCCCACCATCGTCGATTCCAGCTCGAACCAGACAGCCCTCAAACCCCTGTTTCACGGTCCATCTGCTCCGGTCACCTCCCGTCACGGTGGCGACACCAGACAATCCCTAGGGCCTTACTGAACCTAGACCAACCCTCCTATACCGTCGACTCAGCCCCAAACTCGACGACTTTGGGTTTGAAGTTCACGGCCGAAACAGAGCAACAGAGTACTCCACTTCGACTGAGCTCCGCCGTGTACGCCCCGTCACGACGACCACCACAAACCACTCCTAGGACCTCCCTAAACATCACCCTGACCTTCAATCCTCTCGGTTCTAAACTCAGACTCACGACTTTCCAAATGAAGTTTACGGGAAAAACAGAGCAAGAAACCTTACCCTTCGATTGCAGCTCCGCCGTGCGCACTGCCGCGTGCCACGGTGTTCGTTGGCCTCCCTGCAACCTCCTGAACGTCCCACGGTCGTGGTTTGAGCCACCTCACGGCGTAGCCACCACCAAACGCTCACGGTCTCCCTGTTTCCCCAAAAACTTTGCCGCACCACCGCCGTGCCGTCGTGCACGATTCCACCACCAATTCACGACCACCAGCTTCCTTTCAGTCTCCCGTTCCTTCCTTACTCACCAGGACTCGGGAATTACCACGATCAATCCTCAACTTCTCCTCACAAGCTCTCTCTGTTTCTCTGTGTTTGTCGAAGAACAACCACGGGTTTGCACGAGTGCACCCCAATTATTTGGGCTATGAACACACAGGATTCTCCCAGAATCCTCTAACCCGTTGCCACCTGTCACCATCCACTCAACCCTTATCCCATCTGGTTAAATCCCAGCCGTCCAGTTTGCTTTCTCTCTCTGCACAAATCCCCAGATGCCAAAAAGACCAAAATACCCTCCTGTTTAACACATTTTTACGGTTTTATCAAAACTTCCTAGACCCGTAACTTTCGCCTCGTAAGTCCGATGAATACGTGCCGCCTGTCATCGAACTCAGAACGACGAAAGCTATCTAACCATGCTAGGTCAACCTACCAAAACCCATTCGTACAAAAAGTCAACTATTCCCCCTAATTTACCCACATTACGGTTAAGCCCTCAACCTTCCGAACATCACCACTTCCTCCTCGGATGTCGGAATCGGGCGTGCCACCTGCCTATGGATTCGTGACGTCGTAAACTACGTCCTGGTCACTGGTCAAAGTCCATCGGACTACCCAAACTAAAAGTCAATGTTTTTGCCCGAACCAGGGGCAAAATCGTCATTCTACACTAACCGCCGCTTAACCTCACTAATCACACCTTAATCACTCTACTAATCCCGGCTCTCGGGACGGGTTGTTACATAAAACCCATTGGTTCTGAAAACCATTTTGAACCAAAACTTCCATTCTAGGTTTAGGGTACTTCTAGGGGTCAAAGCTTCATCCTAAGGGTTCCAATAGGTTCCTAGGATCACTAGAAAGAGATTGGGAGGATCGATTTGGCTTAACTTGGCCGGAAGTGGAATTCAGTGGGCAGCCACCGAAATTTCCCCAGCCACCGTTCCCAGTTTTCTCAGCCGTGCTCAGCCTCCAAAACCTTCTCCTAAGCTTCCTACCAACCTCCTAAACCTATCCTAATCAACATCCAACCTCCTCAACGTCCAAAACCCGAATTTGAAATTCAAAATGTACAGGGGTCGAGTTTTACCTTTTTCCCGTGATTTCCTCCTCCGTCCACGGCGGCTCAGCCATTTCCCTGCCTTTCCTTGGTTCACTATCCACCTTCAACTCCTCTCTTGGCCTCAGATTTGCAAATGGGAAGGGGTTTGGATTTGGGGTCGTGTTCGATGGGTTCGGGTTTGGTGGGAAAATGGAACAGGGAAGGGGGAAACAAATGCATGAAGGAAGGGAAGGGACAATGGATGGGTGACCCTTGTCACTCATCTATTGGGCCACTTCAAAAGATCTGGGCCCACTTAAGTCCAAAAATCCCACGATTTGTAAAACGTACAATAGTTACCTTAAACTTCTGTGAATCGTAATTTTTTCATCGAACGTCCGAATTTGATGTGCCACCTGTCTACGGACTCGTATCGACCTGATCTACATAACGATCTTCGGTCCTCAATCATCGGACATCCCGGGTCAAAAGTTAACTTTTCGTCTTCGTTTAGGGGAAAAATCGTAATTTTACCCTGAACGTCAGTTAATCCTCTACTAATTCCCGCTTAGTCCCACTAATCCGTAATTAGTCTTAATTAATCCTTTAAATTTGGGACGGGTCGTTACAACTTCCCCTCCTTAAATAATTTTGTCCTCGAAATTCAAACCTACCTAACTCCACAACCAAACTGCGGAATCCGATCACCTCCCTACACACGGATCGTTGCACACATCACGAGAGTGCCCGTGTAAAAGTACATGTCCGAAACAGTCACACTTTGGCTCGTAAGTCTCACTCGAGACGAAGGTCGACGTCTCGCATGTCACTCACTCTAATAGGTCAGTTATACTAATTTGATTTTAGATCCTTATAGTTTAACTTCCTGACACGTTCCAACCTACACCCAGCATGTTACAACACGTACTATCACTAAGGTTATCCTCTTCAAGCTGCCATCACCATGGCATGAATCCCATCATGCCTACCATACTCAAATCTACGCCATAGGTTCAATCGACCTCGATACTCACAAGTCAATTCTTCTTTTCTCAAACCGACTCTCCCTAGAGTCCCACCAGTCGTACTACTTATCCCGTCGAAACACATTTGATACTCACCCATCCTGGGCGTATATGGGATCTAGTTACACCCTACTTGTCTCAAGAGAGAAAACACTTTGCACTGAAGGGTTCCTTTGTCACAGAGGAGTTGTTTCGCAAAGAAACTGACCTCAGCTCGGAATATGGGTCAATTTTCCAATTTGATTTCCTGTACCTATGTTCTTTCTGTCCATCAGCAAGCAAGTATGGCACTCACGCCAACCAATGTGGTATTTTTGAATCACGTCTACTAAGACGCACTATTTCGAATCTCGCTACCGCCTCTTCATGACCAAGACAGTACAACTACAATCTCTACATATCCAATCTCTGTCTTGTCATCTCACCCATTCCAATGATTCCTCAACTATCTCACAATACGATTCTCCTCTGCTCCTAACTTAGCATAATCAGTAAAGCCATTCACCCCACCGATTACCAGACCTCGGTCTACTCACCTCAAGGTCGCCACAATCACCTCAGAACAACTCGATCTCACTCACCTCAGGCACCCACTTGTCACATCTAGTGACGCCAAATACTTCATGCTCTTCGAATCACTCAAATTTGACCCACAACATAGGTGTTCGGTTCTTACACCCCCTTTGAACCCATAGCTGTCAAATCACTCCTCGTCATCCCACCTAGGGAAGAATCAAGGAGAATCCAAGATGATGACATCAAAGTTCATCATATGTCATCCTCTGGTACCCAACACTATCTACTAAAGAGCAGAAAATGAGAAGTCTCCTTCACTGGCCTCTAATTTGAGAGCAGTTGCAACCATGTCGGAAGCATGCTTAACTGTTCCAATTTCTGAGCTAGAAGTCTTTCTTCCCAGACTAAGAGTATTCTATGATAATTACTGTAGTGCTTAATCCATTCCATAGATTCTCTTCGGCTTCTTCCAACTTTTTCGAACTAAACACTTCCATCTTTTCCAACCAACGACAACTGTCGATAACTATTGTAATGACCCATTCTATTTCTCACTACCAGATTTCTCCTCAAACAAGCGTACGCGAAACTCAGGAGGTCTAGTCAACCGCAATCAACCAAAACCATCTCCATCATGATTCCCAAGAATCTACACTAGTCGAAAAATCCCCCTCGTCGTATAGTGGTAGAAACCAACCGTGAGTACATCACGACTGAGATACCCACAGCTCGTGGCTCGTTGTCCTTCCTTGTTATCGTCATTGCATCACCGCCCCGCGGAGTGCGAGTCGAACCAATCCTAAGCCTTGCTCAAACCGAGCAATCGCCACTTATCTCTGCTCGGGTCGGTGGGGCTCTGCCTCCCTCGTACTCCTATGACTCTAGGTAAGCTATCCCGACAATCCATACAAGAAACTAAACATTCCCTGAACGTCCCCTGATTCTCAACAACCATCAACCAATCCAACCTCGATGGTGGTACCTACCATGAGCTCGTACCGACACAACCTACGTACAACACCACCGAGACTCCGAACCTAAGCGGTCAACTCACCGCCGGCACCAACCGCTCAACACATGACATCCACTGATCGGTCCACCTCAGGATCCAGTCGACAAGTACCACTTTCCTGGTCACTCGTTTGATTACTCACCAACTAGGGTTATTGCGAACCCGGCTGCTCTCTGCAGCATAATTTCTGTTTTGAATTTCTATCGTGAACGACCCTAACATCCGACCTCCACTGATTCCACGTTGCTCCATTCCATGTTTGTCATGACTACTCGACGATCCCGACTCTCACGTCGTCATACGATGTCTATTAGTTCACTGGATCCTATCTCCAGTAACTATGCGGCTCTAAGCCGTTAGATTCACACGCATATCGATCCAACTCGGGATCTACTTCCTTGAAACACGTGGCATAGGATGCCAAATGAACTCTAATCCAACGCATCTCGTGCCAAACATAATCTAACTAGGATTCAATTCCACTGAATCCTCCTACTCATACCCTAACTATCAGGTTGATGACGGGCTGTTACCATTGTAGAGACATCACATCCTCGACCTGCACACCACTCTGAGAGCAAAACCTGCTCTGATACCACTTTGGTATCAGAGTATCATCTGAGCCAACCTGCTCTGATACCACTTGTCAGGACCCATCCCAATCCCCCCGGGATTAATGCGGGACGCGCCTGATCCCATCTGACACAGAATGTTAGACAAGGGAAATTTCCGAATTTAGCCCGCTCGGGGTTTCAGAGTACGCCAGGATCCGGAGGAGGAGTGTGATGTCTCAGTCTCTACTACAGTCCGGATCCGCGATCAACCTGAAAGGCATTCAAAACATTTAAAAGCTGTGAGTGGACAAAACAAATAATTTGATAAAAAAAATTCACAAAAGACATTTATAACTTTCACTAAAAACATGCATGCATTCGAAAACCATTTACCAAACCACTAGGGCCTTGGCCCAAAATCGTAAATGAAAACAATCGTACGGGCCACTGCCCAAGTCCATGTGGGACTCAGCCCAAGACCAGAAATCCGATCATATAACATATAAATATAAATCACATAACCAATCTTGTCACGGCATCTAAAGCTATGCGCGTGCTACCCGAGGTCTCAAATCCCAAGTCTCCCCAAGGTCGACCCAAGTCAATGTCTGTAGATCAATGACCCTCCCTGAGGGTTATAATCCATAAGCCTTCTTGAGAGTAAGGTACCCAACGGGGGCGACTCCACTCAATTAATGCTCCGTGACTACTGCAGGGTCCACCCAGGCCAACGACCCTCCCCGGAGGAGACAATCCAAATAAAGTAAGGTATATGAATATATATATATCGAAAACATTCTTAAAACCTTTTAAGGGATTCATGCCCGGTCCCTATAAACCGTCAAGAACCCGAAAATCCATTTAGGGTCCCCGATCCGAAATCATAAACGTAAACCAACTAGACGTCAAGCCCGATATCTCAGGGTCAGTCACGATTCCAATCGTAGTTATGCGTGCAACCATCCGTCCAGGACCGCTCTCAATCCCGGTATGACGCCGTGAACATATTAACAGACGTGACGACCTCTAGATCATGGTGCACCCATCATCAATCGATAGCCTGATCTGTCAGCACTCCGAAGTCAAGCCTCCAATGGCTGCTCGACATCGGTTCTTGCATCGTGATCTCTCCGTAAGCAACGCATCCAAATCCAGAGGCGAGCGTCGTATCGTCCGTTGCAGTGCACAAAGCACTCGCCGCGACCACGACTCAGACCCGTAGGTCACCAACAGGGCCTCATGCCCGAGACAAAACCAATTGGGTCTCATGCTCGAGTTTATCCATTTTGAAACCCAAAATTATTTCATTTAAACCATTGTAGAAAGCATAGTACGTATAAGCACCGTATAAGACCGAAACCTCAAAATACGTGCGAATACGTGAACACACACAAATGCACTCATGCCATCACAAAACATGTATTAAAACACATAATAAACATTTATGCATGCATCAATTTAGAAAACAAGGTCCACTCATAGACCGTCTGAGCTGCCGCCTCGATACGCGTGCCATACGGCTCTCTCGGGGCAATCAGCGTCACTCGGACCTCCAAACCTGTCCAAATCGTAATAGAGGATTACTAACTACTTAAATAACCCCTCACTCAAGCCCCGTAATTTTCTGGAATTTTTAACTATTTTAAATCCGTTCCTAAATCTTCGGACACCCCGAAACATATCAAAATGAAGTACGATCGACACAAAACCAGTCCCAAAATGTTCGTTACATCACATAGATGATATTTTGTGTTGGAATCTTCCCCAAAAGTGGACTCACGTTCCCCCATGTGCAGCCTGAAGTTCCTGCGCGTGAAGCCCACGCGCCAGTAACAGTGGCTTCTTCAACCTCTTACCAGCTGGTCTGAACCAGCTGGTTCGGTCCAATTTGCAGCCTGGTTCGCCTGGATATATCTTCGTCATTATTCATCCTTTTTCCTCCATTCCAACTCTTATAGCTTCCTAACAACATTTGCAATCTAACCATGTCCTCAAAACCTAGAAACCAAGCCTAAAACCCATTGGTTATGAAAACCATTTTGAACTAAAACTTCCATTCTAGGTTGAGGGCACTTCTAGGGGTCAAAGCTTCATCCAAAGGGTTCCAATAGGTTACTAGGATCACTAGAAAGAGATTGGGGGGATCGATTTGGCCTAACTTGGCTGGAATTGGAATTCGGTAGGTAGCCACCGAAATCTCTCCAGCCGTCGTTCTCGGCTTTCTCAGCCGTCCTCAGCCTCCAAAACCTTCTCCTAAGCTTCCTACCAACCTCCTAAACCTATCCTAATCGACATCCAACCTCCTAAACGTCTAAAACCCGAATTTGAAATTCAAAATGTACAGGGGATCGAGTTTTACCTTTTTCCCGCGATTTTCTCTGCCATCCGCGGCGGCTCAGCCGTCTCCCTACCTTGCCATGGTTCACCAGCCACCCTCAAGTCTTCTCCTGGCCTCAAATGCACAAATGGGAAGGGGTTTGGATTTGGGGTCGTGTTCGATGGATTCATGTTTTGGTGGGAAAATAGAACAGGGAAGGGGGAAGCAGTTGCATGAAGGAAGGGAAGGGGCAATGGATGGGTGGCACTTGTCACTTATCCATTGGGCCACTTCAAAAGATCTGAGCCCACTTAAGTCCAAAAATCCTCCAGTTCGTAAAACGTGCAATAGTTACCTTAAACTTCCGTGAAGCGTAACTTTTCCGTCGAACGTCCGAATTTGACGTGCCTCTTGTCTACGGACTCGTATGAACCCGATCTACGTAACGGTCTTCGGCCCTTGGCTATCGGACATTCCAGGTCAAAAGTCAACCTTTCGCCCTCATTTAGCGACAAAATCGTAATTTTGTCCTGAACTTCCGTTAATCCTCGGCTAATTCCTGATTAGCCCCACTAATCCGTAATTAGTCTTAATTAATCCTTTAAATTTGGGACGGGTCGTTACACTATTTCCCATAACGGGTCAATTTGACCCGCGACTCGACCCAATCCCATCTTCTTCATTTCTCAACCATTTTCACCATTTTTCTTCTTATATGCTCATAATCTACCCAACAATGGATAAATAACCTCAAGATGGACATAAAGTACCTAGATTGCTTCGACCAATCTTGAACAGTGACATTTGATTTTCAAGCTTGTTTTCTCGTCGATTCCAGCCACCTTTCTTTACGATTTTGATCCATATGGACTCACACAATCTCAAGGAACAATTTTCGATCATCAAAACCGTCCAACAAGCTCTAAATCTCAATCTCGAATTTTGAACCTAAACAGCTTACCTCTAGGTTTTTCGGGCACCGTGCACGGTTGTCCAAGCCGTTGCCACCGTCCTCTTCATCTCGTTTCACTCTGTCACTCCTTCTTTCACACAGATAACAAAGGATGAGGGAATGGGGGTGTGGGTGTGAGTTGTTTGTGTGTTGTGTGTTTTGAGTAACAAAGAACAAAGAGGATGAAGATGATACAATGAACCCAAATGTTTAGGGGGTTGGGCCAATCTCAAAATGCCAATTGTACACTCTTCGTAATGTGTTTATAGTACCGAATTTCTTCTATGACCCGTAGCTTTCCAGTCGGACGTTCGATTTCGACGTCTTGTCTGTATACGGGCTCGTGACGTCTCAATCTACGTAACGATCCTTGATCAAAGTCTAAATAGTGTCCTGGGTCAAAAGTCAACATGTAAGACTCGTGTCCTGGATGGAACGGTGAACAATCACACATTCCTGGGGGGGGGGGGGGGGGGGGGGATTGGTGGTGTGCCTTAAAGGTGTGGGCACACACCTGTCTAGCGCGAGGCCTTCTGGGAGCTCACTTGCTTTGGATTCCTGGGGAACTCCAAAGTTAAGCGAGTAGAGGCTGGTGCAATCCTATGATGGGTAGCCCCCTAGGAAATTGTACCGTGAGCTCCCGAAAACAAAACCGTGAGGGTAAGGGCAAGGAGGCCTAAAGCGGATAATATCGTGCTAAATGAGTCGGGTCCTAACCGAGGAGGGTTGAGTCCTGAAAAAATGGTATCAGAGCCAGACCCCGACTAGAAAGTGTGCTAGCGAGGTCGCTGGGCCCTAAGGGGGGTGGATTGTTAGACCTGTGTCCTGGAGGGAAGGATGAACAATCTCACATTTCTGGGAAGGGATTGGTGGTGTGCCTTAAAGGTGTAGGCACACACCTATCTAGAACGAGGCCTTCTAGGAGCTCACTGGCTTTGGATTCCTAGGGAACTCCAAAGTTAAGCGAGTAGAGGCTGGTGCAATCCCATGATAGGTGACCCCCTAGGAAGTTGCACCGTGAGCTCCCGAAAATAAAACCGTGAGGGCAAGGGCAAGGAGGCCCAAAACAGACAATATCGTGCTAGATGAGACGGGTTCTGACCGAGGAGGGTTGGGTCCTGACATAACATTTTTCTCTAACCAAGGGCAAAATAGTCATTTTACATTAAATTTTCGAATTTACCTTTTATTAAAAGTATGGGTTGTTACACATAAAAAATAGAACAAATCCAAGGAAGAGAAAGGCCAGCACTAGGAGGAACCTTCAATAACCGTGGAGAATCTATGTCAGAACCCATCCTAATCCCCCCAGAATTATCACGGGATGTGCCATACTCCCATGTGACACGAAGTGTCAGACAAGGGATAGTCCAAAACCTTCAGCCCGACCAGGTTTCCAGAGCGCGTCAGGATCCGGTGGAGGAGTCTGATGTCTAGGTCTCTGCTACAGCCCGCATCCGTGATTAGCCTGAAGGGCATTAAAACCATCAAAAGCTGTGAGTGGATGAAAATAAATAGTTTAATAAACACTCATTTCATAAAAAGACATTTATGCCTTTCTCTAAAAAGCATGCATGCATTAAAAAATCATTTACAAAACCATTTATTAAAATAACCATTATTAGGGTCTCAGCCCCAAATTCCGTAAATCCAAGTCATACAGGCCCCTGCCCAAATCCATTTACACAAATTCATAACATATCAACCATATGTGGGAACTCGGCGCAAAACCGTAAATCAGAGTATGTGGGTCATTGCCCAAATCCATAAAACACATAAACACCATTTCTGAAATCCAATTACCATTTCATAAATCCAACAAACCATGTTTACCAAATATCATATGACCAATCCTATCATGGTTTTAAAAGCTACGCGCGTGCTACTCGGGGTCTCAAATCCCAAGTCTTCCCGGGGTCCACCCAGGTCAATGTCCGCAGATCAATGAACCTTCCTGGGGGTTATTGTAAGACCTGTGTCCTGGAAGGAACGGTGAACGATCCCACATTCCTGTGAGGGGGGAATGGTCTGGGAAGGGAATAGTGGTGTGCCTTAAAGGTGTAGGCACACACCTATCTAGTACGAGGCCTTTTGGGAGACCGAGTGGCTTTGGGGGGGATTGGAACCCCAAAGTTAAGTGAGTTGAGGCTAGTGCAATTCCATGATGGGTGACCCCCTGGGAAGTTGCACCATGAGCTCCCAAAAAAAATACTGTGAGGGCAAGGGCAAGGAGGCCCAAAGCGGACAATATCGTGCTAGATGAGTCGGGACCTGAAAGAGGAGGTTCGGGTCCTGACAGGATGGTATCAGAGCCAGACCCCGACCGGGAAGTGTGCCAGCGAGGATGCTGGGTCCTAAAGGGGATGGATTGTAAGACCCGTGTCCTAGAGGGAACGGTGAACGATCCCACATTCCTGTGAGGGGGGAATGGACTGGGAAGGGAATGGTGGTGTGCCTTAAAGGTGTAGGCACACATCTACCTAGTACGAGGCCTTTTGGGAGCTCAAGTGGCATTGGGGGGGATTGGAACCCCAAAGTTAAGCGAGTTGAGGCTGGTGCAATTCCATGATGGGTGACCCCGTGGGAAATTGCACCATGAGCTCCTGAAAACAAAACCGTGAGGGCAAGGGCAAGGAGGCCCAAAGCGGACAATATCGTGCTAGATGAGTTGGGACCTGACAGAGGAAGTTTGGGTCCTGACAGTTATAATCCATATATGCCTTACTGATAGTAAGGTACCCCACGAGGGCGACTCCACTCAGTTAGTGCTCCGTGACTACTCCAGGGTCCACCCAGGCCAATGATCCTCCCCGGAGGAGACAATCCATAATTAAAGGATGGTATACAAAAAACCATTTGAAAACATTTCGAAATCATTCTTAAAACCTTTCAAACCTTTCAAAGGATCCATGCTCGGTCCCTATAAACCGTCATGAAACCAAAAATTCGTGTTTCCCAATCCAAATCCATTTAGGGTCTCTGAACCCGAAAATCACATTTATAAACCATAAATCGAACTCATACCCGATATCATAACCAATTGGGCCTCAAGCCCGATCATGTAAACCAACTGGGCCTCAAGCCCTATTTTATAAACCAACTGGTCCTCAAGCCCGATTATGTAAACCAACTGGGCCTCAAGCCCGATTTCGTAAACCAACTGGGCCTCATGCCCGATTTCGTAAACCAACTGGGCCTTCAGCCCAATGCCTTATTAAATCAAATGAACTTGAAGTCCGATGGTTCATAAGTCAAATGGATCTCATGCCTGATTTCATATTTTCAAATCCGAAACCAATTCACGAGCCAATTGGGCCCCTAGCCCGATAATGTAACCTTTGGGTCCAAGGGTTTCCAAAACAAATGGGTCTCATGCCCGAGTTTACCTTTTTAAATCCAAAACCATTTCATTAAACCATTACTGAAACCATAAACACGTATAATCAATGTAAAACCATAAACCTCGATATACGTGTAAATACGTAAATCGCCTCGAAATACGTGTAATCATATAAATCACCAATCCATAATCATCATGATAGAAATCATATATATATATATATAACATATAAAACATTTATGCATGCATCAGAGTTTAGAAATCAAGGTCCACTCACAGACCGTCCTACGTTGCTACCTCGAATGCGTACCATAATCCTTCCAAGCTAATTCGACCTCTCCGGGTCATCCGTACATGTCCAAATCATACCCAAAGGTTACCACTAACCTATATAAGTACATATTAAGAACCCTAAACTTTCCCGAAAAAGTCAACGTGTCCCGAACACGATTCCTGAGGTGAAAAACCTCGATTTGACCAACATAATGATCTCTGATCGACTCGAATCCACCACCATTGGATCCGGATCATCGAAACCTTTAAAATTCCATTGGGCCCACCTCAAGTACTGTTCACACGTGCCCACACGCGATGGTTAACGCAAAAGTCAACCCTGTTTAAGAGTCAACGATGACGTTAGCACTGATAACCTGATAGTGCCACGTGTCATGTCCCGATTGGTCCCTGGTATAACATGTTAGTCTAGTATTGTCAGATCTGACAAGCTGACATCATTACCTGACATGATGATGTCATCGTGATGACGTCATTAGTCGTCCCTGACCTTCGGTTGGGTCGGCCCGAAACCTACAACCGGGTCATCGTGACCCGCGGCTGGATCCGACCGGATCTTCGCCGTCCGACCACCATTCAATCCCATTTTTCTCCTATTTTCATCGTCTAATCCTTCCTAAGAGATCCCTCAACCCAGAAATTGAAAACAGAGATTGGAAGTTACCTATGATCGTAGGAACAGTACGCCTAAATTCCTTCCGTCGTTATCTCTCGTTTCTGGCCACCATTTTCCTCGAATCCAAGCCCTGCGAACTAGTCTCAATCCCTAGGACACAATAGGATTGACCAAATCGATCAACACGCATCAAAACCCAATCTACCATTTTTTACCTGAAAACAGGCTCATGGGTCTGGGGGCTTACCCCGCCGTCGTGAATGCTACTGTGGCCACCATCACGGTCCACTCGATCCTAGGACACAATAGGATTGACCAAATCGATCAACACACATCAAAACCCAATCTACCATTTTTTACCTGAAAATAGGCTCATGGGTCTGGGGGCTTACCCCGCCGTCGTGAACGCTACTGTGACCACCATCACGATCCTCTCGATCCCAGGAACACCATCCAATCAATAGGGACGATCGACACTTGCCCAAACCAAAAGCTCCAGTTTTAAACCCAACGGGTCTCCCGGGTTCTCACCTACGAACTGGGCCACCGTGCACGACGGTTCGACCCGTAGCCACCATCAGCACCGCCTCGCATCACTCTTCCTCTTTCATTCATACTCTGAACCCTGATGGTGAGGTTTGGAGGGGCAATAATGGGGTTGGGTGTTCGGGTTTGAAGGAGAAAATAAAGAAGAAGATGAAGACCGATGCGCGGGGAAGAAGAAAGAGAAGTGAGAGGGAGAATTAATAAAATAAACAAAAATATAATATTTTAATACTTTAGATTCATTTTTTAGGGAAGCCACCAATAGGATGAGTGACACTTGTCACTCATCCAAGGGCTCCATACAAATATCTGCCCAATCAAATTTTAATGTTATTTTAATTGAATCCCGAGACATGAAATTTTTTATTTCGATCCCGTGACCATAACTTCTCCGTTCAACGTCCGATTTTGACATGCAGGTTGTCTACGGACTCCTGATGTCCCGAACTACGTCAGGTCATTAATCCTCGTACATCGGACCTCCCAGGTCAAAAGTCAACATTTTGCCCAGTCTATGAGCAAAACGGTCATTTTACACCATCAATCCAATTTCTCTTAACTAATCACCGACTAATCTCACTAATCTTTCATTAGTCACTAATCTAATTAGGAAATTTGGAATGGGTCGTTACATTCTAGCTTCACGATGAATACCATGAAGCATTCTAGAGTGTTCTATTGTACGAATTTGAGATGCTTTTAATTGCACTGTTGAAGCAGAAATCGAACCCGCCGCGAAAAGTCCTCACAATTTCTGCAAACAGCAAACAATTAGCTATCGTGGCCTCGATCGATTACCTGGGGGGTTGTTCGACCAAGAACACTCCGATGCATAAGTTAGCTTTGAGAGAGAAAAAGGATATACTTCGAAGCGAAGAATCGACTTATTTTTATTGGGAAATGTGTACCTCTTATATAGGGGTGAGTGAGATGTTCAATTTCCATAGTTTCGATGTGGGACAAATGCTCATCAATTTGCATGCTAACACGTGTTATACAAATCGAGGGTGGAGAGGCTTCCACATGTCATTCTGGTTTGGGCCCAATGTTGGGGCTAAGTAAGCGTTGTGGGCTTGGGCCATGTCCGGTGCTTGGGCTTACAAGTATTATTGCCAAGGGCAATTTGGTCATTTCGAGAATTATGGGCCACGTGGCAGCTCCACATTCTTCCGGTGATTTTGGGTTCCACATACACTAATCACAGTAACTAATTAGCCACAAATGTAAAATTATCCAATATATCAGATATTACACATCATCTGTATATTTTTTTTAATCAAAACTCGCCATATGTTCACTGTAAAAACAAAACAGAATTTCTATTTTTCAGTGAAGAGAACGATTAAAACATAGCTAGCATAAACAACACGAAACAAAAAATGAAGGGTGTTGGAGGTGATAGGGTGAGAGTGCCTTTTTGAGTAGGGTGGGTCTCCGGGTGCCCCGTGTAGTTTCTAAACCATTGCTTGAAAATTTGTGGCATTTGCTCCATATATAAATTTATTTGAAGAGAAGATGATCACATTGGAGAACACATGTGGAGAATCAAATGTGGGGGTGTTAATATTTTACCTCTATGTATGCAACCCGTGTAGTGGAACTCCTCCCCTGTTCATATTGGGTGGGGGAGAGGTAGTCGTCAATTTACCTCCAGCGGCGGCGGCGTAAGTGGAGAGTGGATGTTGGAGACGATACAGATGTGAGGGTAGTGAAGGAAGGAGCAAAAATGAGGCGATGGTTCAGAGGGAAAATGAGGCGATGGTTCAGAGAGCAAAGGGGAAATAAGACAACGACTGAATCAGGAGGTGGGAGCAGGACAGCGACAGAGGTAAATTAAGAGTTTAAAAATATAATTTAATAAAAAAAATCATAATGCGAAAGTATGATGGACTTTTTGTTTAAAGATCCACTTGTTGGAGATCCATGTTATTTTACTTATGATTAAATTGAAAAATTTCAAGGAGTGATGATTGATTATTTTGTGAAAAGATCTCTCACATATTAAATCCCACTAGGAACCATCTTTAAATACCTGAGTATCAAAACCTATGGGGTGTTCTCAATTGAGGTTTTCATGGATTTTAAATGATTTAGAATTATTTCATATGATTTTACTGAATTCATGTCTTCAAAGAAGTAGATAATTAAATTTTTATGGATTCTGTACCTTGTTTTTTGTGTGTGTGTGTGTGAATAAATCAAAGTATATATAAGACCAAAGCCAAAAGGGGTGAGCTGGAGAAAACAAAAACAAAAACAAACACATGTTGGTAAAGAATAGCAGAAGAAAAGAAAAGAAAAGAGACATGCTGGGAAACCAGCATCTAAACAGCTAAAAACCAACTACAACACAAAACTAAAGCAAAAAAAAAATTCCAGTTCAGAGCCACTATGGAATTCCCCCAGGTGGGTTTAACAATTAAAGTACATAGATGTTCCCAAACCAAATTTGATAGGTTTTGAAAGACACCATCAGAGGAACAACGACGGCCACCATAAATACGGTAATTGCGCTCTCTCCATATTAATATAATATACAGAGCAAGCAAGACCAGTTTTCCTCACTAGTGCGTTCAAGGAATTAACCACCCACAAGCAAGCCTAGTCGATGTTGAATAAAAAATCGAACCCGCCGCAAAAAGTCCTCACAATTCCTACAAACAGCAAACAATTAGCTATCGTTGTCTCGATCGATTTACCCGGGGGGTTATTCGACCAAGAACACTCCGATACCTAAGTTAGCTTTGAGAGAGGAAAAGGATATACTTCGAAATGAAGAATCGACGTACCTTGGAAATAAAATGTGTTCCGTTATTTATAGGAAAATCTTGAGAGACTCGGAGCGTTCTGATTGGTCGGTTGAATTTGTAATTAATAAATAATATATTATTAATTAAATATATTATTTAATAATTGTAATAATAGCTCATTATGATAATGATGATAATTATTGTGTTTTAATATTAATATTAATTATCCATTACTAAAAATAATGACAACTAACTCTCGGGGAGAATATTAATATTACGGAGATTTTAACCCGATTAAATAACGTATTTAGCTAGTAAATAGATTATTTAATGTGTGAGTGTTTTCAAATGACTAGCGTTATTGCCAGGGGAAATTTAGTCATTTTGGGAATTATGGATCACATGGCAGCTCCACAATTTTTGGATGATTTTGGGTTCCACAAATGCCCCCACATCGCTTAGGAACTCAGGGAGTCCTAAGGGATGTACAAACTTTAGAATACGCTCAAGAAGTTTCATTAGGCCTGTTGTTGCAGTTTGAATGACCCAATTAAAATTAAACCTCATGTATGTGTTAGGGTTCAATTTTTCTTTAAAATGGAGGGAAGTGATTACATTTTTCCAAAAAGGCAAAAACATTTCTGACTTTGTAACCCCTATTTTTACTCCCCAAGACATAAACTCCTCCATAATGATGATTAATTTCATTAAAAATTGAAATTAATTCTCCCTAACGTTTTGAGGTTTCTTTTCTTTATTTAAGATTGCTAAGTCAGATATGTTGGGAAGGAGAGTTGACTGTAGAGGAAAAGAAAGCGTTGTCTGACGTGAGGGGTTTTGAGAGACGTGGAGGAGCTAAAACGTCAAATTCAAAGAGCAGGTAAAATATTTGTTTATTATTATTTTTACGTTTCTTCGTTCTGGCAAGAGACCACATGGCAGGAGACCACACAAAGCTCGCTGGTTGGACATTGTCGGCTTGCGCAAAGAAATCTGTGCGTGGGCCCGCCCGTTGGAGGCTTGAATTGCTTAAGGCGGTGTAGAGCTGGTGCAGGGAATTCACGTTCACCTGCTCTTTTACTGCACATAATCAAGGATTGAAATATCGATATCGATGGATATATCGCTCGCCAAATTTACGGATATCTCGCCCCAAATATCGATATCGATATCGATATCGTTTACGGTCAACAAAAATGACGGAAATTGGGTCCAAATGACGGAAATTTAGAATGAAACTTTGGGGAAAACTTACATACCCAATAATGGTTATATAGGACTAATAAAAACTATAAAATGACTTTGATATAATAAATATATGATGAATCATATGATAGAATATAGACCTGCACCACTAACAGTATAAAATAATAATAATAATAATGAGAATTTGATAATGACAAATAATAATAATAATAATAATAATAATAATAAAATTATTTCAATTAGAACATATATTATAAGATAGACTTAGACGATGATAAAAAATTAAGGAGCAAATACACATACATTCATAATTTTAATATATATATATATATATATATTCTAAAATAAAACATATATTATAAATTAAAACAAATATTACCAAATATATGAATTACCCCATATTTCATATTAAAACATACATTACTAAAACATATTTTAGTAATAAATGATTACCAAATATATTACCAAATATTATGTGAACAATAATGAGAATTTGATAATGAAAAATAATAATAATAAAAATAATAATAAAATTATTTCAATTAGAACATATATTATAAGATAGACTTTGATGTTGATAAAAAATTAAGGAGCAAATACACATACATTCATAATTTTAATATATATATATATATATATTCTAAAATAAAACATATATTATAAATTAAAGCAAATATATGAATTACCCTATATTTCATATTAAAACATACAGTCATAATTAAGGAATATATGAATTACCTAATAATACATTTTGAATTTTGAAAAAAACCTTTTAAGGCTTCATTTTTTTTAATACATATTCATAATTAAGGAACAAAAACACATAAATTCATAATATATGAAACATATTCTAAATTAAAACAAATATTACCAAATATATGAATTAAGCCATATTTTATATTAAAACATACATTACTAAAACATATTTTACATTACCTAATAATAAATGTTGAATTTTGAAAAAAACAATTAAGACTTAATATATTTTTTCTATTTGGGGTTAAAAAACAAAATTAATAATAAATAATATATTTTATTATGACAAATAAATAATTAAATCAAATATGTAAATAATTAAAAAAAAGGGATATCAAATAAATGGAACGAAACACGCGTTTCGTTCCACTTCATTATTTACTCAACAGAAGTCGTCTTCCTCAGTTTCAATCGATATAATAGATTTCTTCGCAAATTGGGGAAAAGGAGAGGGGCGACTAGACCGAGGCGGGCGGCGACGACTGGTGACGGTGAGGGCGAGACGGAGGAGACAAGAGAGGGGTGGAGGCGTAGAGCTGTGGCCGTCAATCGACAAGTCGTGCGAAGTGGAGAACCGGGGCTGCTGGTTGCAGAGATGGTTTGACTGGCTTCGGGTCGATGTCGGCAGAACAGGGGTGGGCTGGGTTTGACTTTTTCTTCCTTTCTTCGGCCCCAATTTATGCTTGAAGAGGTGAGTCCGTCCGTGACTAATTTTTGTTCTTTTTCAATGATTCTCTTCGTCCGTGAACTTAATTGATGGATACAGACATATATGATGAATCTATGATTGCTTGAATCCATGATTTCCTTATTTTCTGTTCAATCGTGATTGTATTTGGACGATTGCCTTTTTTTTTTTAATTCGGTCCTTCACTGCCGAAATTCGATTGGGGGTTCGGTGGGCTGGGTCCAATATCGACGATTTCGGTCAATATCGTCGGAAATCGACGATATCTGTCGATATTTTCCGAAATAGTCGATATTCACGGAAGAAAGAGTTTCACCCCGCCTTACCTGCCGTCGACCGGAAAAACCGATATATCGAGCGATATATCGGCGATTCCGTCAACATTTACATCTGACGCAGCACGAAGTAAAATAGGGTAAACAAACGTAAAACCCTGAAGAACAAACACTGGAATCCACCAGAAGATAACCGAGAAAACTCTCGAATTTGGTTGAATAAAAATATATGATGAAAACAAATACAACACTTAAAGGTTGTTTAAATACCTAGGAAACCCTAAAGTGAAACCTAAATCAAAAAGGAAAAGAAAACTCTAATTAATTAAAATTCCGAAAATACTAGGAAAACTTTAAAACTACTTTTTGAGGCCCTAAACGACGATATTCGGCTAAAAAGACCCATATGTCACAGCATAAGCGGTGAGTTTGATTTGTCTCGTCGTTATATATATACATTAGATATATTTCCTTTTTGGACTTACTATATATATATATATATAGTTAACTGTTTTGACTTTTGCTTTGTGCAGGTATATTTATGTTTATATGCGCATGTAACATATATATATATATATATATATATTAATATGTATTTGATATGTGCAGGAATATGTATACGCATGTACTATATATATTCATATTAATATATTAAAAAATATATTTTATATATTAATGCTATTAATATGTATTTGATAATAATATATGTATTGTATATTTCCATTTGTGTGTACGTATATATTTTGAATATTTATTTTAGGAACTAAATAATTTTTTGTTCCTTTAATGTAGGTGAACACTTTTGCTCGTTCTGGGAGTTCAGGACGTCCGTTGGATACGACTCAAGCGGCAATTACTTTATTTGTTCGAAGCGGTCATTTCAAGATGCGTCAATGTGCACTTCTCGAGAAACCTAGTAGGCTCACATTGTGGGAGCGTGGCGGTTCTCGTAGCCAAAGTCCATTCCGAAGGAAAGATATGGAGTTTGAGAAGCCTGAAGACTTCATGGAGTAGAAAGCTCGCAATCAGATTGCTTTTCCGGACGACGTCTTCGTGGAGCTTGGCGACAAATGTTTTTCCATGAAGGCTCTTAAGCATGGAAGAGGAAAAAAACTTGTCGGCGGTCGATGGACTAAATTCCACCCTTTGATCATTGGGTGGGGTTTTAAGTTCCCATTCTCGAAGTTCTTCTCCAAGATTATTGGCCAGATGGGATGTAGCCCTGCTTAACTGGACGTCGATTCCTATCGACACATCATGTGCTTTGAGAAGCTGAACAAATTCTTTGGCCTGGAACTCACTGAAGATGAATTCATCGACGGTCGGCTTTCTCGAGTCGTACCCAAGGTGGAGCTATTTTTGAGGACGGAGTTTGATGACAACACGTACATATTCAACTGCATCGAAGTTGGTAGCGCATGGGACAAACATGCCTCCCCGGACCTGAGAATTGCCTCGCACTTCCGCATGTTCGATGAGCTGTACAGCGGGTTTGAAGGTCATCTTGATCTCAAAAAGATTGACATGGCCTTGAAAATTCCTCCAGAGCTCCACTTAGAGACATGAATGGTAGGAAACCTTCGGACAACCTAATCAAGGAATGGCTGAGCGCTCCACTGCGCTTGAAAAAACCTGTTACCCAGAAGAAGAACAACAAGCAAGGACCCATTGGCTCTTTGAAGACAAAGCATGATCATCAGGTTCCTTCCAAGCCCGACCGTTCTAGTCCTGCAGTCATCTAGCAAGCGCAAAACCTCAGACGGTCCCTTTGAGGATGCAGCCAAACAACCTAAGAAGCTAAAGGCGATTCCCACTTCCCCTGAAGTGATTGAAGCGCTGAGAGATGAAGGCCCAGACCGATTAGTGGAGGAGACGGTCATCATCCAAGATTCCTGATGTGATAGCTGCCATCATCATAGCATAAGAAACCCCAAAAACTGTGCCACAAGGAAGTTAAGACAAGGTAGTCCGAGACCTTAGGATTGTGCAAGCTAGGGCCCACAAGTTGGTTGACATGCTTTGATAGTATCCATCCCAATCCCCTTTGGGATTAACGCGGGATGACCTTGCTCCCGTCTGACACGGAGTGTCAGACAAGGGATAATTCTGACCTTTGCCTTTCCGGGCTATCAGGGTACGCCAAGATCCGGAGGAGGTATGTGATATCTCCATCTCTGCTACAGTCCACATCCGATGTCAACCTGAAAGGTATTAAAAACAGAAAGACTGTGAGTGGACAAAAAGTAATAAGTTTCGTAAAACACATTTATAAAAGACCTTTATACCCTTCACTAAAAAGCATGCATGCATAGTAAAACAATTTATCCAATCCTATATGTTACAACATTCATAATTAGGGTCTCAGCCCCAAATTCTGTAAATACAAGTCACCCGGGCTCCTGCCCAAAACCATTTACAGAAAACCATAACACAGTGAACATATGTGGGATCTCAGACCAAATCCATTTATCATTATAAACACAATTTCCCAAACCAATCGAAATCATGTGTATCCATTATATTCATATCCAGAACCTATCACGGTAAAATAGAGCTACACGTGTGCTAACCGGGGTCTCAAACCCAAGTCTCTTTAGGGTCCACCCAGGTCAATGTCCGTAGATCAATGACCCTCCCTCGAGGTAACGAACCATGCCCATCCTGAGAGTAAGGAACCCAACTGGGGGTGACTCCACTCAGTCAGTGCTCCGTGACTATTCCGAGGTCCACCTAGGCCAACGACCCTCCCCGGAGGAGACAATCATATATAAAGGATGGAATATGAAAAACCTTTTGAAGTCATTCTTTAAATCGTTCCAGGATTCATGCCCGGCACCCATAAGCCGTCATAATCCATAAAATCCTTTTGCGAGGGTTCATGCCGATTCCCATAAACCTTCATGACCCGTAAATCCATTTCATTGGTTCATGCCGGTTCCCATAAACCGTCATGACCCATAAAAACCATTTGTAACACATAGCTGGGCCCTAGGCCTGAATCCACATAGAAACTGGACCTCCGGTCCGAATCGTAAACCAACTGGGCCTCCGGCCCAATTCCGTAAATCAAATGGACCTCAAGTCTGAGAGTTACCTTTTCAAATCCAAAATCATTTCATGAAATCATAACTAAAACCATAAGTACGAAAAATCAGTGTAAAACCGGAAAACCTCGATTTACGTGCAAGCACGTAAATCGTCTCGAAATACGTGAAAGCACAAATATCCAAATCAACATCATCAAATCACATTCATAATCCATATAAAACATTTATGCATGCATCGCAGTTTAGAAATCAAAGTCCACTCACAGACCGTCTGAAGCCGCGCCTCGATACGCGTGTCATAATCGTCTCCCGGGTTAATGGTCGTCACCGGGACTCCCAAACTTGTCCAAATTCATTTAGAGGGTTACTAATAGCCTCATTAACCTTTCAATGAAGTCCCATAATTTTCCCGATTTTCTAACTATTTTTAAAACCGAACCTAAATCTTCGGACAGCCCGAAACCTATCGAAACGATGTCCGATCGACTCGAAACCAGTCCTAAAATGTTCGTTATACCGAATAGATGATTTGACATGTTGGAACCATCCTCAAATTCTCCCCCACGCACTCGTACGCGCCGCCTGAAGTGGCTGCGCGTGGGAGCCACGCGCCAGTGAACAGTGTCGTCTTCCTCCTCGCAACAACCTGTCGGAACCAGTCCGGTCCGGTTCGCCTGCAACTTGGACCGGCGTGACCGGTTCAAGCTCCTACATGGTCCAATCTTCACCGTTTTTGCTCCTAATCGATCCTAATATTCATATAATCATCCTAGGAACCTAACCCAATCGATTAGAATCCCTAAAACCTCCAAAACCCGACCGGCCCAATTTTTCCTCATCGGTTCAAAATTCCAAAACCTCCCCAGAGGTCTCTCAACGTTAAACCTCACTCCAAACTTCCTAAAACAACCCTAGAAACCTATTTAGTTAAACCCAAACGTCCAAATAAGCCCATAATACACGAAATCGAAAAATGAATCATAAAGGGTAAAACCGATTACCTCGTGCGGGTTTCCTCCTCCGCCGCCCACGGAGGCTCTGCCTGGCCAGTCTCCACGCCTAGCCGATCCTCCTCATCTCTCTGGCCTCTCACAAATGTTCAAGGGTCAAAGGATTGGGTTTTGGGTGAGAAATGGTGATCGGGTTGGTTTGGGAAAAATGGGAGAAAATGGATGAACGGGGAAGGGATTTGATGCATGAATGAAAATGATGGGGAATGGATGAATGACTTCTGACATTCATCCATTGGGTCTGAGAAAAAGACTGGGGCCCACTAAAGTCCAAATAAGCACCCGTCTCGAAAAATGTGCAATAGTGCACTCGAACCTCCGTGAACCGTAACTTCACCGTCGAACGTCCGAATTCGACGTGCCGCCTGTCTATGGATTCGTATCGTCACGATCTACGTAACGGTCCTCGGCCCTCGGCCATTGGACATCCCGGTCAAAAAGTCAACATTTGACCCATTCAACCATAATTACCAAAATGCCCCTAAACTTCCGAACATCATAACTTCCTCCACGAACGTCGAAATTGAACGTGCCACCTGTCTATGAACTCGTGACATCACGAACTACGTCACGGTCATCAGTTAAAGTCCATTTGACCGCCCGATCGAAAAGTCAACGTTTTACCCACACTGAGAGGCAAAACATTCATTTCGCATCGTTCGTCCGATTTCGCCCAACTAATCACGGATTAGCCTCACTAATCGTGATTAGTCACTAATCTAAACTAGGAATTTGGGACGGGTCATTACAACCTTCCCTCCTTAATTAATTTCGTCTTCGAAATTCCAACCGACCTAATTCCTAACCGTTCTTCCCTCCTTAATTTAGTTTCGCTCTCAAAACTCCAACTATCCTGATTCCACATCCACCCCGTGGAAAGTAGAATTGACCTCAAAACGCGTTTACACTCGTACACCCACTAACCAAAACAATACTTACTCGTACCCAAGCGTACCACTAATACTCAAGTCGCAACGACTACATTCGACCACGTCGAATGACAGTAATCACACGTTCTGAACTGACACCTCCTGTCAGTATCAGAGTAGCCAAAATATCCTATGAGCTAACCACTTGTCAATCTACCATCTCATTGACACAAACAACTAGACGGTTCCTTGCTCTATCACCGAACTATCCTGACGTCTGCTCCCTCTAGGAGTCAACCCCCTCACTTAACGATCCACGTTGACACCTCTGACAATCTGTCACCACTTGTCAGTCGTCAGTCGAAAACTGGCACGACACACACTCATGGTTACACTAACCACATGCACGCTCAACCTGAGTATACGTATACTAACCAAGCATTTCACTCGACCTGTGTGTAACTGGACCCATCAGAAATACCACGACCCAACGCACAGTATCCAATGTCTAGTCCACGACCTCAAGTAATCCGATGGTATCAGAATTAAGCCGACCACCAACGCACTCACCAACATATCTCAGGTATAACCTATATACCGTCAACAGACACCATAAGCCTACCTGGTATCGTACCTCGAACAACGTACAAGGTAAATACATCTATCCATCAATCAGACTACAACCACCTAGGTCATAGCCAATCACGTTTTAATAATGGAGTCCATCTGTCCAATCCCGTACCAGACAGATCAAAACTCCGACCCATTATCAATTTCCAAATCCGAATCTGAATCCGCAATTTCGTAATAAATCCTGAATCCAAACCCATAATTCATATCCATAACCATGTCCAAATTTGAATTCGAAATCATCATTCCGTAAGCTAGCAATTAGAATAACCATTCCGAACCCAAATCCATAAAAGAAAATTCACAGTCAAGCTCTAGAACCAAATCCTGAATCGTCACCCAGAATCCGATTCCAAAAACCCAAATCCAGAAATCCTCTTTCAAGTTCCAAAATCAAATCCTGAATCGTCATCCAGAAATCTGATTCCAAAACCCGAAATATCGTTCTCGTCTACTGAGACGCACCATATCTGAACCTATTGGATATCAGTTCAAACGATTTACCACAATAAGTTCGATTGACTTCATAGGGAAGCCAATCCCAACATCAACACATCTCTAAGGCTGACCATATCAGACCACTTTAGAAAACTACTCACCTGAGTAATATACCATACGGGATTCACTTCGAAAAGAAGTTCAGTCTCATCATGCTCCACTCAAACATCCAAGTAAGAGTGATAAACTCTCCACCAATCTGAATCATCAAGATCACGATCGAGATCCATCACTAAGTCGACCGACCATAGACGTCATGATCCCCAATCGTCACGACGTCCATAGTCCTCAACCAAAACCCACATCTAAGCAGATCAGTCAACGACGAGGTACGTCGAGACTGTGGGTCCTCCCCAATCACTTCGTATCGATCCTTGTCATTCCACCGGGGAAAAACCAAGGATGATTCAACACGATGACATCAAAACTCATCCTACGTGAATGCAAACAAAACTCTGTTGCACTCATCACATCATGTAAACCAACATCGTCTGCCACCAAGCAGAAAATGAGAAATCTCATTCACTTAACTCCGAAATACCCAACTCTCCTGACGACCCAAGACAAATCCCGGATCCACCAACCAATACACGATCAGCGTACCGATGACAACAACCATCATCAACCGTCATCTACCATCATCTACCATGGCAGAACCTGAGAGGTCACCCAAACGACTCTGAAATACCCATTACCAATGCGGAAAATCCGCATTCCACTCGTCACCACAATCGTAACCTCTCTCGATTTCGAAGTTCCAACAAGATTGGATACAACATACTCGGACATCAACTATGCGTCCATAACTATCCGTGATCCACTCTTGAATCACAGATACCGAACATATGCCCATCTCGACGGAGTCACATCCCGACTCGTGACTCAACGTCATTACAATCACTGGCACCAGAACCAGTACCAGTACCATCACACTATCATCAATACTAGTATCAACACTAGTGTCAGTACTAACCTCCACAACTGCACAAAGTGTGCGAACCTGACAACTCTGGATCTCCGCTCATACCGAGCGACGACCCCGAACCTCTGTTCGAATTGGAGAAACTCTGCCTCCCTCGTACCCAACAACTCTGGGTACAATCACCCTGACAACTCATACAAGAAAAGGAAACACTCCCCGAACGTCCCTGATTCCCAACAACCACAGCTACAACCGCTCTCGGCAGTAGCGCCTCCCACACACTCGTGCAGACCTAACTACCAGACATCGCGATCTAGACTTCGCATCCAACGGAATCAATCACCCGTACCATCTACTCCGTATCCCCACTCCGGGATTCCATCGACAAGTACCAACCCTGATAACTTGTCCACCCAAACTTTAACCAATAAATACAACCTCGACCGCAAAGTGCAGTCCCAGCCGAAGCTGACATGACTACACTGACTAACGAATCCAAATCCGAATAGTCGTCCAAGTCAAACCACTCATCAACTCACATTTCCAAACCATACACATCCTACCTTAGGATTCCACGACCACGCTTAGGGTTCCCCTGACCCCAATGCGAAAAGTAGTAAAATCAACAATCGGGCCGACTCCGCGGTCCCGACATCGTAAAGACATCAATCCAATCCTACCGACAAATCAACTAGGATTCCATGAATCTGGTTGCTCCCAATAGCATAGCCACCAAACACAACATTATCCGACCATCGAACGGTCACAACACCAAACTACCGTCAAAACGATCCTACGACGTCGTGAAGACGATCCCAACTAACTGTCACACGATCATAACTCTAACGTACCATTACGTTAATCCTTCCATAGGGTCCCACACTGCCAACCTTGACAGAACTATGGCAACCCCAGCATCAAATGCCGAACAAAGACATACCATGATACAGTCCTACTAAATATCGGATCGGCATCCCACAATCAGGTTGATCACGAACTATAGCCACTTGAGATATCACATCCTCGACCTGCGTAAGGAGTAATACGCAAAACACGCTCTGGAATTTAGAGTAACACGAGCAACCATGCTCTGATACCACGTTGACAGTATCAGAGCATCCTGGGTATCCGATGAGCTATCCGAGCTCTGATACCACGTTGACAGTATCCATCCCAATCCCCTCTGGGATTAAAGCAGGATGACCTTGTTCCGGTCTGACACGGAGTGTCAGACAAGGGATAATTCAGACCTTTGCCCTTCCGGGCTATCAGGGTACGCCAGGATTCGGAGGAGGTATGTGATATCTCCATCTCTGCTATAGTCCACATCCGATGTCAACCTGAAGGGTATTTAAAACAGAAAGACTATGAGTGGACAAAAAGTAATAAGTTTCGTAAAACACATTTATAAAAGACCTTTATACCCTTCACTAAAAAGCATGCATGCATAGTAAAACAATTTATCCAATCCTATATGTTACAACATTCATAATTAGTGTCTCATCCCCAAATTCTGTAAATACAAGTCACCCGGGCTCCTGCCCAAAACCATTTACAGAAAACCATAACACAGTGAACATATGTGGGATCTCAGCCCAAATCCATTTATCATTATAAACACAATTTCCCAAACCAAATGAAATCATGTGTATCCATTATATTCATATCCAGAACCTGTCACGGTAAAATAGAGCTACACGTGTGCTAACCGGGGTCTCAAACCCAAGTCTCTCTAGGGTCCACCCAGGTCAATGTCCGTAGATCAATGACCCTCCCTGGAGGTAACGAACCATGCCCATCCTGAGAGTAAGGAACCCAACTGGGGGGCGACTCCACTCAGTCAGTGCTCCGTGACTACTCTGGGGTCCACCCAGGGCAACGACCCTCCCTGGAGGAGACAATCATATATAAAGGATGGAATATGAAAAACCTTTTGAAAGCATTCTTTAAATCTTTCCAGGATTCATGCCCGGCCCCCATAAGCCGTCATAATCCATAAAATCCTTTCCGAGGGTTCATGCCGGTTCCCATAAACCTTCATGACTCGTAAATCCATTTCAGGGGTTCATGCCGGTTCCCATAAACCGTCATGACCCATAAAAACCATTTGTAACACATAGCTGGGCCCTAGGCCTGAATCCACATAGAAACTGGACTTTCGGTCCGAATCGTAAACCAATTGGGCCACCGGCCAGATTCCGTAAATCAAATGGACCTCAAGTCCGAAAGTTACCTTTTCAAATCCAAAATCATAACTAAAACCAAAAGTACGAAAAATCAGTGTAAAACTGGAAAACCTCGATTTACGTGCAAGCACGTAAATCACCTCGAAATACGTGAAAACAAAAATATCCAAATCAACATCATCAAATCACATGCATAATCCATATAAAACATTTATGCATGCATCACAGTTTAGAAATCATAGTCCACTCACAGACCGTCCGAAGCCGCGCCTCGAGACGTGTGCCATAATCGTCTCCCGGGTCAATCGTCGTCACCGGGACTCCCAAACCTGTACAAATTTATTTATAGGGTTACTAATAGCCTCATTAACCTTTCATTGAAGTCCCATAATTTTCCCGATTTTCTAACTATTTTTAAAACCGAACCTAAACCTTCGGACAGCCCGAAACCTATCGAAATGATGTCCGATCGACTCGAAACCAGTCCCAAAATGTTCGTTACATCGAATAGATGATTTGACATGTTTGAACCATCCTCAAATTCTCCCCCACGCGCCCGCACGTGCCGCCTGGAGTGGCTATGCGTGGGAGCCACGCGCCAGTGAACAGTGTCGTCTTCCTCCTCGCGACAACCGGTCTGAATCGGTCTGGTCCGGTTCGCCTGCAACTTGGACCGGCTTGAACGGTTCAAGCTCCTACACTGTCCAATCTTCACCGTTTTCGCTCCTAATCGATCCTAATCTTCATATAATCATCCTAGGAACCTACCCCAATCGATTAGAATCCCTAAAACCTCCAAAACCCGACCGGCCCAATTTTTCCTCTTCGATTCAAAATTCCAAAACCTCCCCCGCGGTCTCTCAACGTTAAACCTCACTCCAAACCTTCCTAAAACAACCATAAAAACCTATTTAGTTAAACCCAAACGTCCAAATAAGCCCATAATACACGAAATTGAAAAATGAATCATAAAGGGCAAAACCGATTACCTCGTGCGGGCTTCCTCCTCCGCCGCCCACGACGGCTCTACCTGGCCAGTCACCACGCTCAGCCGATCCTCCTCATCTCTCTGGCCTCTCACAAATGTTCAAGGGTCAAGGGATTGGGTTTTTGGGTGAGAAATGGTGATCGGATTGGTTTGGGAAAAATGGGAGAAAATGGATGAACGGGGAAGGGATTTAATGTACAAATGAAAATGATGGGGAATGGATGAATGACATCTGTCATTCATCCATTGGGTCTGAGAAAAAAACTGGGGCCCACTAAAATCGAAATAAGTGTCCGTCTCGAAAAACGTGCAATAGTGCACTCGAACTTCCGGGAACCGTAACTTCGCCGTCGAACGTCCGAATTCGACGTGCCGCCTGTCTATGAATTCGTATCGTCACGATCTACGTAACGGTCCTCGGCCCTCGGCCATTGGACATCCCGTTCAAAAAGTCAACATTTGACCCATTTAACCATAATTACCAAAATGCCCCTAAACTTCCGAACGTCATAACTTCCTCCACGAACGTCGGAATTGAGCGTGCCACCTGTCTATGAACACATGACGTCACGAACGAACGTCATAACTTCCTCCACGAACGTCGGAATTGAGCGTGCCACCTGTCTATGAACACATGACGTCACGAACTACGTCACGGTCATCGGTCAAAGTCCATTTGACCACCCGATCAAAAAGTCAACGTTTTACCCACACCGAGGGGCAAAACGGTCATTTCGCATCGTTCGTCCGATTTCGCCCAACTAATCACGGATTAGCCTAACTAATCGTGATTAGTCACTAATCTAATCTAGGAATTTGGGACGGGTCATTACATGCTTCGTGGAAATGCTAGTATGGAAGATGAAAACAAGTGGATGAAGATCGAGTGCAAACGCCTTCGAAAATCCCGAGATCACTCTAGACGGAACAACGAAGCCTTGGTCGGAAGAATCCATACATTGAAAGGCAAAGTGGGCAAGCTGGAGGCAAGCCGTGTAGAGAGGTTGCTGATAGTGAGGTGTTGCCCGAGACGAGGTCACTTTGCTACGCAGAAATTTGCAGGACTCAGATGAGAGAATCAAACTTTTGGAGGTGGAAATATAGAATCTGAAGACTGGAAGGCTTCCGAGACACGACCATTTACTGCCACCACATGCCCCACAACTTTTTTCCAAAAATAAAATGAGGCGCAAAAGTTGGACATGGCAAGCTGCAGTGGGATCACCACCAAAGAGCGGAAACTAAAGCTGGAGAAAGAGTATGAGCCTGCATCGGAACCTGACCCAGAGCCTGAGACCGAGACCAGAAAGGAAGCTGCCCCTGAGACTGCTGAATCATTGTTTAACGACACTTCCCTACTTTCAGCAGAAGAGTGGGAAGAGTTTAGAAAAACAATGTGATTTGCTAAACACCCTCCAAATGAATAAATAAGAAAATCATTTATGCTGAATTGTTGGAACGTAAGTGTTAACTTTCTTCTATGCACTTTTTAATGTGTTGAAACGAACACTTTCAAATGCTTGTCAATGTGTCGGATTGAGCTCATTCATATGCCCCCACTGCAACCATGGGTGTGCAACGATGAGTTCTAAATAACTTGTGGCGTTAGATGATTATATTTTTGGTATGTTGCCTTCAGGGAAGGGCTTTTGCTCTTTCTAACTGAAGGCTTGAAATGCTTACTGGAAAGCTCGGGCGCTTCAAATTTAGGAGGTTTTGGGATATGCTTCCCAGAGGAAGACCTTGTGTGCTTCCTGGTGGACGACTTTAAGCGTTTCCTTTATAAAGCTCTGCTTGCCTCCCGGAGGAAAGCTATGAGCTCTTTCTGAAGGAAGTCGTTGGGTGCTTCCCGGAGGAAGGCTTTGAGCGCTTTCGAGCGGAAGGCTTTAAGTGCTTCCGAGAGGAAGGCTTCGAGTGCTTCCGAGAGGAAGGCTTTGTGTGCTTCCAAGAGGAAGGCATTGTGTGCTTCTAAGAGGATGGCTTGAGTGCTTCTCGGATGCAGGCTTTGGATGCTTCCCGGAGGAAGGCTTGAGTGCTTCTCGGGAGAAGGCTTTGGATGCTTCCCGGAGGAAGGCTTTGAGAACCTTGCCGAAAGTACAATAACACATATGTGAACTAAGAATGACGTGATAGCTTTATTGATAAGTCTAAATACATCATTCTTGAAAATAAAGTCTATATTTGCCACAAGACAAAGACTAGCTTAGCTTTGAGCTCTAGTTTTCATTATACATAATATTTTCGGAGGTGATGAGCATTCATGGAACCACTCACTAACTTTCCGTCCATTGTCTCTAAGGTGTAGCTTCCATTTCCGCCTACTTGGTAGATTCGATAGGGTCCTTCCCATGGGGACTTGAGTTTTTGAGACCCTGGACGATTGGGTGCCGCAAACCTTTTCTTGAGAACACGGTCACCGGGGAGAAAGTGTCGGAGTCGAGCCTTCTTGTTGTAGGAACTTCTCACTTACTGTTGGTAGCTGGAGATGCACTTCACCACTTGCTCTCTTAACTCCTCGCTAAGATCAAGTGAAGTTATTAGAGCAAAGAAGTTGACTACTGGATCATCGAGCTCGGTAAAGGGCGCTGGAACAACAACTTGCAGAGGAATAACTGCGTCAGTGCCGTATGCAAGGGTGAATGGAGACTCTCCTGTTTCACGACGCGGAGTGGTGCGGTAGGCCCAGAGCGTGCCATCAACCTCTTCCTCCCACAAGCCTTTCTTATCATCAAGTCACTTCTTGATACAGTCAAGGATCGTCTTGTTTGAAGCTTCTGCCTGGCCATTACCTTGTGCGTAATATGCAGTTGAAGTGAAATGCTTGATCTTCCAAGACTCAAAGAACTCGTTGATTATGGCGCTAGTGAACTGAGTTCCATTGTCTGTTAGAATGACTTTGGGAAGTCCAAATCGGCAGATGATCTAGCTCCAAATGAATTTTTGAACATCAGCCTGAGTTATGGTGGCCAAGGCCTTTGCCTCCACCCATTTGGTGAAGTATTCAGTGGAAACAATCAAATATTTCTTGCTTGGAACTAGAGTGCTTGGGAGCGGTCCAACAATCAAATGTTTTTTCCTTCCAGTCTTCATCTGGACTTTGAGGGCTTCTAACCATTCATCGGGCAATGTACCATGCTCTAGGTAGTTGATAAAAGGATCTTGCCAACTTGGAGATGAATCAATTTGTCTTACATCAATCTCCTTCACATCAATGTTTCGCTGCTCGAGATACTCAATCAGGATTGAGCGCTTGAAACGAAAGTCAAGTGATGGCGCTAGATTGGCCAACGCATCTGCTTGTGTATTTTCGGTTCGTGGAAGTTGATGAAAAGTGAAAACCGAGAAAAAAGCAAGCATTTCCTGGACCTTGTTGTTATATCTGAGGATCCTTGCATCACATGCAGCATATTCACTGATCGATTGGTTAGTGATCAGCTGCGAATCCGAATGAATAGACCGTTTTTGACCCCCAACTCCTTGGCAAGTGTGAGCCCACAAATCAAAGCTTCATACTCCGCTTCATTGTTAGAGGCTTTGAATCCAAATTGTACTGCCTGCTCCATTATTGAGCCATCAGGAGTGATAAGGACAATCCCCGCTCCTGCCCTCTTCTGGTTCAAGAAACCATCAACAAAGAGCTTCCATAGATGATGGGAAGTTGAGGGTTGCAGAGAAGAGGAACTGTCGCCATGATCTCTTGAAAAGGAAGTGTCGGCGGCGCTAGGGGCATTGCCAAGCTTATTGCTTTCTTCTAGTGACGCTGGTGTGAACTCCACAATAAAATTCGCTAAGGCTTGGCCTTTGACAGCTATTCGTGAACGATAGAGCAAATCATGCTGACTCAACTCTATGGGCCATTTCATTACCCGTATCGATGCATTGGGTGTATGAAGTAAAGAACGGAGTGGATATTCTGTCATGACGATTACCCAATGAGCGTGAAAGTAAGGCCTCAACTTCTTTGTGGTAACCAGTAATGCCAGAATCAGCTTTTCAAATTTCGGATATCGTGTCTCTGCATCAAGAAGGGCTTTGGATGTGTAGAATACGATCATTTGAATCCCATTCTCTTCCCGGATAAGTGCAGAGCTTACAGCAACATCAGAGACCCCCATATATAGGAACAGGTCCTCGTTATCTTTGGGTTTTGATAGTAGCGGTGGAGACGTCAAGTAGGCCTTGAGATCTTGAAATGTTTTCTCACAAGCTTCATCCCACTTATCCTTGTATGCCTTCTTTACCGCTTGGAAGAAAGGTCGGCACCGCTCAGTTGACTTGGACATGAACCTGTTCAATGCTGCTGCTCGTCCAGTGAGGCTTTGAATCTCCTTCAGACTTGATGGGGACTTCATCTCGAGAATTTCCTTGATTTGCTTTAGATTTACTTCGATCCCACGCTGAGTCACAAGGTAACCCAAGAACTTCCCCGCCGATACCCCGAAAGTACACTTTAGAGGGTTGAGCTTCATTTTGTACTTCTTCAGTAAGTTGAAAGTCTCTCGCAGGTTGGTGATATGATCTCCTCGTTTTTCTCCTTTGACCATGATGTCATCCACATAGACCTCCATAGTTTTACCAATGAGATCTTTGAACATCCGATTGATAAGTCACTAGTACGTTGCTCCCGCATTCTTGAGGCCAAATGGCATGACTTTGTAGCAGTACACACTTCGGTCGAAGATGAATGCAGTTTTGTCCTTGTCCTTTTCATACATGAAAATCTGATTATAGCCCGAGTATGCATCCAGGAAGCTCAGGAGCTCATTTCCTGCGGTTGAGTCCACTAAGAGATCGATTCTTGGCAGAGGATAGTTATCCTTTGGGCACGCAAGATTGAGATCGGTGTAATCAACACAAACTCTCCATCGTCCTGCTTCCTTTTTCTTGACAAGTACGACGTTTGCTAGTCATTCAAAATGCGAAACTTTTTCAATGGATCCAGCAACGAGTAACTTCTTAATCTCCTCTTGGATGATAGCAATTTTCTCTGGGAAAAAATTGCGTCTTTTCTGCTTGACCGGCTTGTGGTTGGGATTGACGTGCAGCTTGTGGCAAACGATGGTAGGATCAATCCCCGGCATGTTAGACGGAGACCAAGCAAAAAATTCTTTCTCCTCACGCAGGAAATATATGAGTTCTTCTTTTTCCGTGTCACTCAACCGAGCACCAATGCGGGCTTCTCGCTTAGGATATTAAGGGTCAAGTTGAATGAGGGTGATGTCATCCTCCGGTTGCCATCCTTTCGGAGTTGGTGGTTCCTCATGAACTTCAGGATCTTGACCCGTGATTAGTTTCTATTTCATAGATGAAGAAGAAAGCTTGCCCCCAGTGGATGATCCTACCTGGGGAACAAACTCTGCCTCCTTGACCTCTTTTAGCCCTTTAGTGAGGCACCGCCGAGCCATCGCCTGATCGCCTTTGATCTCCCTGACTCCACCTCTGAGGATAAGGAATCGAATCTTCTGGTAAAGGCTTGACGTGGTTGCGAGGATTTTGTGAAGCCATGGTCTTCCCAAAATTCCATTGTATGGTGAGTACTTGTCCATGATGTAAAAAGTCTGGGACGTGACAATGTGATCCGAATGTACATCCAGCTGGAGAGTGCCTACGGTCATGCTGGTTGACCCATTGAAACCTCGGAGCGGAACGACCCTTTTTATTGTAAGGCTTTCTAACCCCATCTTGCGCACTGCATCCAGACTAAGGATATTTACGGCGCTTCCTTCATCAACGTGAATCCGATCAACTTGAGCATGTGTGATCTGGATTGACACTACTAAACCATCATCATGCGGCCAATAGAGTCCTACCTTGTCCTTCAAAGAGAAACCAACGACAAGGTCGTGGGCCACCCCGGGGGTGGAAACATGGGAGACCTGAGAGACGGCCAGTGCATATCGGATCTTTCTCTTCTTTTGCTTGGAGGTGGTTCCTAGCAACTCTGATTCAGCTATGATGGTGTTGATATGAATCATCTTTGCTGCAGGTTCCTTCGGTCCTTTGTCAGCAGGTCGATCCACAGCTTTCCCTTTGACGTACTCAGTGCAATGTCCTTCTTTGATGAGATTCCGGAGATATCTCTCGAAAGATATGCATTTTCTGATGTTATGCTCACAGCACTCGTAGAAGGCACACCACTTCGTTTTATCAGCCTTCTATTGATCACTTTTGATTGGCTCCGGCTTCTTGAACCATGGTTTATCCTTAATTTCATTGTAGATCTGATGGATTGGCAAAGATAGCTGCAAGTTAGGCTTCCCCATAGCTGGTGTTTGGGAGGGTTGTTCCGCGTTGTGCTTGTTGGACTTTCCAGTCGCAAACTTTCCATGGGACTCATCTTGATTAGAGGCCTTTTCACTAGCCCCAACATGGTCTTGAGTATGGGAGGCATTCTTCTCGTCCTCCCAGCTTGCATGTCGCTCCACTAGCGAAAAAATCTTGGTGAGACTTCGCGCATTGCTCATGACGATGTCCCCGTAAAGCTGGCTGTCCCGAGGGAGTCCTTGTTTAAATGCCATTGACGCAATAAGGTCGCTACACCCGACAATTCAAGACTTCTCCTCGCAAAATCTTCGTATGTATTGTCGTAGAGTTTCTTTTGCTCTCTTTCGGATAGAGAAAAGATAGTCATCCTTGACCTCGATTGTCCGAAGTTGTGCGTACTACTTCACAAATGCCAGAGCCAACTCTTCAAAGGATGCAATCGACCTCCAGGGGAGATGATTAAACCAAGTCATGGCTTGGCCTTGAAGAGAAGCCTGGAAAACTTTGCACATGAGCGCATCGTTATGCCTGTGGGGGACCATGGCTCCCCGGTAATAATCTATGCGTTTTACCGGGTCAGAGGCTCCTTTGAATAGAGTGGATCGCTGTATCTGGCGACGTAGATCTTCCTTTAAATCGCCATCTCGTTGAGCACGAAGGTGCATGTCCAACATTCTTTGAACATCATTAGCCCGCAACGCACCTTGCTGAGGCGGTGAGTCATTTTGTGCTAATCGCCGAGAACCTCCTTGAGCTTCTCCCCCTGATCTCTGGGATCGTGCAGGGGAGTAGGCTTTTTCTTCCCTCTCACTGCCATGGGCGGATCGTCTTGGGTATATGTGCAGAGCCTGAGGTTGCCCCCTACTCCCATGTGAGCGCTGTGAGCGCTCCACCCGTGATGTTGCCCCAATCCTAATTCCTAGCCACTCATGTACTGATGGCCTTAGGCGTTGTGGGCTCTTTGCTCGGCGAGTGTGACTTTCTTCACCGAAGTCGCTTAGTGAAGTGTCTCGTGACATTGTTCGGCAGCAGACCGGTTATTTCCCAGGTCGCCTTAGAACATTCTCTTGTCTTTCACGTGGCGTGGAATGTCTGTCTGGCTCTTGGACTGGTATTTCTGCCAGGAGTCGCTGCAAGAGCTCTGACTAGAATTGAACTTGGTTGTTCAACCTTCCTGGGGAGGTTTTTGGTGACTTCTCCCTGAGACGCCGTGACCTCCATCCAGAAAGTCCCTTAGGTCCATGTTTGATGTGGGCTGAACATGCCGTGATGCACCTCCTATCAACCGCCCGCCTATTTGTTGTAAAGCCGAAGTTCCTTCCCCTAGCACGGGCACTTGGTTAACTGGAGAGGGTAATGCTCAAAAGCTGAAGGTTGGCCTCCCTCCGAGCGTCTCCATAGGCGCTTCTATGGACACACGCATGGGTCGAGTTGGTCGCTCATTCGGAGTCTCTATGCGAGCCTCATTCCTTGTTTGAGCAGTTGAAGCAGAAACACCTTCTCCAGCTGATCGAACGGATCGACGAACCCTAACCATGCCGAATCAAAGAATCTTGAACTGGAAAGCTGTTGATGGATGATTTGAACAACGTTCAAAATCTTCAAACAATGTCGATGAACGACGAACGAAGAAAGATGAACGATGAACACCGTTGAAGAACGATGAACAACCGAGAGAGCTTCTTCTGAGTATTCCTCAATTGTTCTCAATGAAAGCACCAATTGTTCAATCAAAAATCAAACCCGCCGTGAAGAGTCCTCACAATTCCTGCAAACAGCAAACAATTAGCTATCGTTGCCTCGATCAATTTACCCGGGGGGTTGTTCGACGAAGAACATTCTGATGCCTAAGTTAGCTTTGAGAGAGGAAAATGATATACTTCGAAGCGAAGAATCGACGTACCTTGGAAATGAAATGTGCTCCGCTATTTATAGGAAAATCTTGGGAGCCTCAGAGCGTTCTGATTGGTCGGTTGAATTTGTAATTAATAAATAATATATTATTAATTAAATATATTATTTAATAATTGTAATAATAGCTCATTATGATAATGACGATAATTATTGTGTTTTAATATTAATATTAATTGTCTGTTACTAAGAATAATGACAATTAACTCTCGGGAATAATATTAATATTACGGAGATTTTAACCCGATTAAATAACGTATTTAGTTGGTAAATAGATTATTTAATGTGTGGGTGTTTTCAAATGACTAGCGTTATTGCCAGGGGAAATTTGGTCATTTTGGGAATTATGGGTCACATGACAGCTCCACAATTTTTGGATGATTTTGTGTTCCACAGTCGATAATAAGATTCTGCCAGGAAACTGCATGCCAATGAATACCACATTTCGGAAAGAACCTACAATAAATCCTGCCACTAAAAGAGCACTCAAAGAAAAGATGATTATGCCTCTCAGTAAGAGAGTTTCATAGAACACAAGTTCCCAAACTAGCAACGATATATGAGCTAACACCATCCATAGTCGAAAGACAAGTGGAGATGACCAACCACAGTATGAAGCTTGTTCTAGGAATAGCTTCAGGAAACCAGATAAGGCGAGCCCATGGAACTTTAGGCGAGAAGAAGAGTAAAGAAAGTATTACCGGGATCCCAAGAGAAAGAATCCACAGTATCATCGGATGGAGAGATAGTCAAAGAGGCATAAAAAATAGAACGAATCCAAGAGAAAGCGGAGAAAGGCCAGCACTAGGAGGAACCTTCAATAATCGATGAGAGTCTAGCTTCACGATGAATATACCATGAAGCATTCTATAGTGTTTTATTGTACGAATTTAAGATGCTTTTAACTGCACTAATCACAATTAATAATTAGTCACAAATGTGAAATTATCCGATATATCAGATATTACGTACGCATCATCCATATATATTCTTAATCAAAACTTGCCATGTGTTCACCGTAAAAACAAAACTGAATTTTTTTTTGGTGAAGAGAATGATTAAAACATATATAGCAAGCATAAACAGCAGGAAACAACAAACGAAAAATATGAAGAAAAACGCAGGAAATGCTACAAACTAAAGCAGGGACCGTCGCCGCCCAACCCTAGATATGTCCAAGTTGACGCGCCTCTGGATACTACATACTCGGAGGATCAGGGAACTCCTCAATGCCGAGAACCAATGCTCCATTATTATCCTTCGAAATACAATTAGGAAATAAAAAACTTAAAAAAAGTAGTTTTAAAAAATTCAATGGTGTTGTAAATAGTTAAACAGTTGTGTCTATTTATATAATAGGTATTAGGGGTAGTTTTGTCATTTTGTATTCATTAATTATCTCTCCTTATATAAGAGGTAATTATCTTTGTAAACCCTAACGATTCCATAATAAACAGACATATTATTTTCATCTCCCTACCTCTCCATATTCTCTCTGCAATCCTCCTTTACCAAATTTCCTTCACAACATGTTATCAGCACGATCGTCTCAGAATTGAGGATTGTTCAAGTCAAACCCTAGAAATATGATTTTTAGGATTATTGATTCTTGGTGATAAATATGTTTGATTGCATGAATTACTAATTGATAATTCGTGTTTGAATTTAGATAATTATATAAAATGCATGTTTGATGTTTGATGTTTTCTGTTTATTAATTCTTGCTTGATTTCATAATTTGCTACACAAATCACGGAAAAATATGAGGATATGCGGCTCCACTTTTGCCCAGAAGCATGACTGCCTTCTTTTACGCCTAAGTGGGCTACGTAAAAAAAATAAAAAATAAAAAAATATAAAAGGGGGAGCAATACTGCAATGTGATAATGTGTGGTTTGGATATTATGATAATTATATAATAATCATCATTGAATGTTCACTTTGCATGTTGATATTCAACATTGTTAAAATTGGCTCCTGCAATTTCTTTGATATTATTTGCCCAAATTTGATGATAATCTGAATTCCATTTGATAATTTATTATTCATGATAATAATTGCTATTTAAACGTTGATGCCTGCAACATGTTTGGAAAATTGTTGATATTGCCATTTGATCATTAATGCCAATTAACGTTCATGGATGTTTGATAATTATTTGATGTTGTTCCTAAAAACAATTCTACATAACCGAAAAAAAAAACAGAAAAAAAAAGGCCTAGGAAAGTTGAATGGGAGTGAATTGCGGCTGCAGAAAAGGATTGGTTAGGGTCAACCCTCCATTCTCTCAGCAAACAATTAAAAAAAAAAAGTGGACTGAGCCCAGAAGGGCCTGCAGCCCAGTCGAACCCATGGCCCAGAAGGCCCCAAAACCAACCCATCTCACTTTCGGCCCAGAAGGCCTCAACGCAGGCGCAGGCCCAGCTCCATTGAGTTGCTTGGCTTAGCTGGCCCAGGCGGCTCGGCTTGGCCCCCTTTGCAGCTCGGCTTGGCCCGAACTGGTGGCTCGGCTCCGGCGGCTCACCGGCTCGGTTCAGCTCGACTCTAGTGTAAAAAAAAAACTTCTTTTGCAATTCTCAGCCCTAAAACATATCCTCATGCATGCCTGATGCATTGCACTACACCTAAATTTAGGACTAAAATAGCATTTATTGACAATATACATTTTCTTTACATAGTATTATATTATCGAATTGTTTTGTATGTTCATTTTATTGTTTAGATATTATTTATAAATGTGATATGTGGTTCATGATGTATGTATGATGATATGAATGACCTGTTGAAATGATGGCCATGATAATATATATGATGATATATGTTGATATACATGATATGACATATGGTATGTACATGATGAATAGATGTTGTTATAATACATGTCGATAATATGAGAGGATGAGATACTATGATGTTATTGCTATTATATTATGGTATGATCATGGTTATGTTAATACTGAACTATAATGATGATGTTCACTGCCCAGATGGGCACGTTTCTTGTCAATTGTTTGTGCGAAAGAGGATATTGGACATGAAACCAAAGGGTTTCTAGTGGGCCAAAAATCCATTGATGTTAAGGGTACAAGCCCATAAGCCCAGAAGGGTACCAACTTAATCCAAAATAGTGAGCTTAGAAGGTTTACATCTATGGCTCGATTCAACAATCCTAAACTCAAAATAAGGGCACTTGTAATTATATGTTATAATGCATCACAATTTATCATTACACGTTCAATACCAGAAGTATTCGTTTATATATATATCACTATAATGACAGAAGCATTAATTTAAATTATCCTAATATGCTATTTAATATTTATTTATTTAACAAATGTATGTGTTTAAATGAATTAGACGTTCATCAATGAACTAGAAGTCTTATAAACTAACCAATAGTCTACAAATGAACCAGTAGTTCATACTAATCACTAAATCCGTAATTTCGGTAATCGCTATGAAAACAAAGGAACCCGAAGTTTCCTTCATAAATTCAACAAACATCAAAATACCGTTAGTTTTTATATGTTTACAATCCGATTTATTATATCAAATCATAGAACTCACAATTCTTATTAGTTACTTATGGACGAGTTTATCCAAAGCACTAATTATGATAATTTGATCATTGCAAGCACTCTGAAAGTGCATGTTAATCATCATCGTCATATCTTGCCCGAAGCAAGAAATGAATGACACACTAACCATTCTAAGGATTTCAAATCCACGCATGAATATAATTCTAAATTGGGGTTTTTCGCTCGAATATGATTTAATTCAATTCAAACACTTATTCTCATGCATGTGACCCATTGAATTAAATCTATAAATATGTATGTTTTGTGGGGATGTTTATTGTCTGGCTGACAATGTTATACTCTGAGAGATATGACAAAAGAACGTTGTAGAATGGTACTGAATTACCATCAATAAGATTTTTATCCTTCAAATTCCAAAAGAACATTGCCGAGATTTACGGATATTCGAGCCAACAGTTATCACATTAAAATCACTAATGACAAGAAAGTGGAATACCTTTGAATAACCTTCAATCAGTATGACCAAAGCATACACTGGAGAAACTAGCAAGAAGCTAGCCCAGAGTTAGCTAGAAGCTAACTAGTACGAGAAATTGCTCATTTTATGACATGATCGGTTAGGATACCCGGGTCAAGGTAATGATGACCGTATCCTCAATATATTGCACGGGCATCCTCTTACTCCTAGACACCTTTGTGTTTAATGAGAAATTATGCCAAGTTTGCTCGTTAGCAGGAACCGAATATTAGACCATTATATACAAAGATGAGTTAAGACTCCACCCTTTTATTGTACAGAATACAAGGGAAATTTTGTGGACTTTCCAACCACCATGCGGACCGTTTTTGAAAATAAACCTTTCATGGTTTAGGTTGAGATACCGACAAAGTGGACACATGCTACCCTTTTGTCCACACGCATACTGCGTTTGCTAAACTCTTAGCCTAGATCATTCAATTGAGGGCCACATCACCCGGATTCTCTTATATAGTCTATAAGACTCTATAATACCAGAGAATTTACATCAACATAATTTGATGACTATTGCATGCCCCTTTGGATTGCTAATGAACAATTGGTTCTCCATGTTCACACCCATAATGATCTCGTAGAAACATTAATTAACCTTGGTAATGCACATAAAGCTTCTCGTTTTTGCGTAGGGGTTATGCAATTTTGCATACAGTAATATTGGTTCGGTTGAGGTCAATGCCACCCAACGATATTATACGTTACAGATGGTGACTGGGTACGAACTAGCTACTTTGTACCTACGCTTTTATGGTTGTGCAGTTACGTGCCAATTATGCCGCCACAACGTACACATATGGGACCTCAACAAAGGAGGGGCATACATGTCGGTTATGAATCCCTATCCATTATACAATCTTTAGAGCCGCGATCTTATTACTGCTATATTCGCAGATAGTCACTTTGATGAGACAGTCTTCCCGATGTTAGGGGGAGATAGGAACGTCGAACGTTCCTAAAGAACGACGTGAATTGACATGGAACATCCCCAGTATGTCTCATCTTGATCCCTGAATACACAAAGTAAGAATAAAGTGCGGAGAATTCAAGATTTACAGAGTGTATCTAATAATATGTCAGACGCTTCCTCTAATCTAGCTAAAGTGACAAGATCACATATACATGCTGCGAACTTGTCTGCAAGGATAGAAGTCCCAGTAGGACGCGTCATCCCAGAAGGACGAGGTACGACCATGGCGGCTAACTAGTCGTATGTCCCTCCCCAGAAGCGAGGTAGACTAATAGGTTCGAAGGATTCCTATCCCTGGAAGAGAATATTTAGCACAATCAAATCCCTTCTAAATATCAACTGATCCATCTCATGAGATAATTTCCGGATTATGGGTTTGTGACGGCGTTGGGGACGCTCCAACGTCTGAACCCACTCCCGGGAATAAAGAGATCTCGGTAAATCATGGATGCTTATGTGAGATAGGGAATCAGAATGATATTATCATCGATGATTTATATGTATTCGCAGTAGCTACCTAAATAATAAATAGAAACAAAATCGAACCTTATTTTGTTGATGAATGAGTGTCAACGTAGAGAAGACTGGCAAAAAATGGAAAGAACCAATCCATGTCGAATTAGATTCCTTTACAAAAAGTAAGGTATTTGGACCTGTAGTTCCCATACCTCCCTATGTTAAACTTGTAGGCTTTAAATAGGTATTTATAAGGAAGCGTAATGAGAAAAACAAGATTGTGAGATATAAAGATCGTCTAGTGGCGCAAGGATTTTCTCAACGCCCTGGAATTGATTATGAGGAGATGTATTCTCCCGTAATGGACATTATAACTGTAACGACCCGTCCCGAATTCCGGGATTAGTTTAGTGACTAATCTTGATTAGCGAGGTTGAACGGTGGTTAGTAGGGCGGAATCGGACAAAATGTGCAAAATGACCGTTTTGCCCCTGGTCGTGGGCAAAATGTTGACTTTTTGTTCGGGCGGTCAAATGGACTTTGACCGATGACCGTGACGTAGTTCGGGACGTCACGAGTTCATAGACAGGCGGCACGTTCGATTCCGACATTCGTAGAGAAAGTTATGGTGTTCGGAAGTTGAGGGGTATTTTGGTAATTTGGCTTATTAGGGGCCAAATGTTGACTTTTTGATCGGGAGGTCCGATGGGCGAGGGCCAAGGACTGTTACGTAGGTATCGTCGATACGAATCCAACGACAGGCGACATGCCTAAATCGGAGATCCGACGACGACGTTATGGTCAAGGAAACGAACTAACGAACCGAGGCCGGGATTAAAATAATAATATAATAATGAATAGTGACTGTTGACTGTGCACATCCGGATGAGTGACAAGTGTCACCCATCCCTTGTTTCCAGCTCCATGTTTCCCTCCCAACACCATCATTACAACATCATCATTCCTTATCCACCATTATCCTTCCTTTTCCTTTGTTTTTCTTTCAAACCGTGCATGATTTAGGGAGAGTATGAACTGGGAGAATTGGCTCCCTTCTTCTGCTGTTCTTGTGAGAAAATGGGAGACTATGATGATTGAATTAACGGGGAAACACGAGGGGTTGTGAGGGTGTCGAATTTTGGATTTTGGATTTCGGGAAAATTGGGGGGAAAATTCGAATACTGGGAATTGGGCTGTGATGATCGAATTGGAGGTTACAAACATCTTCCTGAGGTTGTGACGAGTCGATCCACATCAAAAACGAGAAGGATTGGTGCCGTTTTGGCTCTGATCGAGCTTGGTGACAGAGGAAGAAATCGAGGCTGAGTCGTGGAGTTTGGGGCTGTGATTGACTCAATTGTTGTGGGGAAATGATTTCTCATGATCCCACGATGCTTCTGGGATCATCAATTGAAGGAAACCGGCTGAGATCGATGAAACTCCATGGTTGCACAGTGGACGGTGTTCATACTTGAGTCGTGATCATTTACTGATCAAACGACGAAATTGATGTGGGGGAATTGTTCCTCGTGGTCCACTGATGCTTCTGGTTGAACCAATTTAGGGAAATCAATCGAGATTGAAGGAATCCCATGATTGAACAGTGACCGGGTGTTCTTCGTGGATCATCATCGAATCGTGGGAATCTGGGTAAGGATTTGTGTAATTGAGTTTACAGACTTATAATTGGACTTAAAACGAGGCTAATGGATTGATCAATTGAAGGAATTACGATCGAATTGGCAGGATTGGAACCGGGTTGTGTCGCGGGTGAATTGGACCCGTTTACCAGACAAACGGGTTGGGCTGGTGACACTGTAGCAGGCGCGTGAGTTTCACGCGCAGCCACTCACGGCGGCGCGTGGCGGCGCGTGGACACGAATCTCGAGGTGAGGCCAACATGACTTCTGTCCCATTTAATGTAACGGACATTTTGGAATTGGTTTCGTGTCGATCGGACACCGTCTCGATATTGTTCGGGATGTCCGAAGGTTTTAAATTAAGTTTAAAAATAAGTAAAAATTCGGGAAAATTACGGGACTTTGATAGGATGTTAATGATGAGGTTAGTAACCCTCTAATGTGATTTGGACAGGATTGGGAGTCCCGGTGATAGTAGTGTGGCCCGGGAGGGCCGGTGGCACGCGTATCGAGGCACACGGTTAAAACGGTCTGTGAGTGGACTTTGGTTTTATAAATCCTATGCATGCTTAAATGTGTTATATGGTTTATATACATGATTTCTATGATGGTATTTGTGAGTATTGATTTTGGGTATGTTATACGTATTTCGAGGTGTTTTCCGTATTTCACGTGTATCGGGATTAACGGTTTATTTGTGGTTTTGCATGCTTGTGGTTAAATAAATATTATGATAAAATGGTTTTTTATATTGGAAAGATGAACTCGGGCTTGAGGCCCACTTGTTTTGGAAATTTCGGACTTGGAGTCCATTTGAGAATCGGGCCGGGGGCCCAGTTGGTTAATGAAATCGGGCCAGGGGCCCAGTTGGTATAAAATCGGGCCGAGACCCAGTTGGATTAAAATGATGATTTCGGGTCAGGGGCCCTATATTTAATAAATGTGGTTTCGGGTCAGGGACCCTAAATGGAAATGTGTTGTTTTATGGAAAATTCGGGCAGGGCTCATTGTGATGTTGTGAAATGAGTTAATAAAACTATTTTTCCATATACCATCTGTACACATGGATATATGATGGTCTCCTCCAGATGTCTGGGACACTGGGGAAGTCACGGTGCATTGTCTGTGAAGGGTCACCATACGGAGCAGCCGGACCGTATGATGACTCAGGAGCAGGATTGCTATGATTGATGTCTGGGACGTCAGACATCAGGGATGTCGGATATATGGACCCGGAGAGACCCCGGGCAGCACGCGTAGCTTGTGAAACCGTGAGACATGACGTCAGGGACGTCTAGCATCAGGGATGCTGGTGATGGTAATGGTAAAATACGAATTAATGAAATGGCTTTCCGGGTGGATTTATGATTGTGTGATTTTAATGAATTAATGTTCATTTATGGTAGTGGGTGGTGACCCACATGGTCGTATATGTATGGTGGTGGTATTCCACGGTTTTGGGCTGAGTTCCCACACTTGGTTTTTGGTTAACAGTTTTTGGGCTAAGGCCCTAAGGGCTCGGTTGAGCAAACGTTTTGGTTACTGGTTTTTGTGGCATGCATACGTTTTTATTGGAGGGCATAAATGTCTTATAAATGTATTTGATGAACTTACTGGTTTTTGTCCACTCACAGCTTTTGGTTTTAATGCCCTTCAGGTTGATCACAGATGCGATTGCAGTAGAGTCTGGGACATTGCACATCTCCTCCATCGATCCTTGCGCACTCTGGATGCCCTGTTTGGGCAGTGGCTCTTGGTCATCCTTTGTCTGACACCCCTTGTTGGACGGGAGCAGGGCACATTCCATGGTAATTCCGGGGGGATTGGGATGGGTCCTGTCAACTTGGTATCAGAGCACGGTTGCTCTATTTGTGCGCGCAGGTCGAGGGTGTGATGTCTCTTTGGGCTGCAATTCGTTATCAACCTGATAGATAGTGTTTGGGTTTGGATAGTGGATGGAGTGCGATTGGCCCGATACGCCGTGCGTTAATGTGATTCGACCCAAGCGGGGTTGATTGGGGTGAACTGGTATAGTGGGACCGTCGGTTCGGTCATGAGATATTGGATTGTTGTGCTGCTAGGTGCAGCCAGGTTCGGGGAACCTCATGTGAGTAATGGTCTAAAATGTGAACCCTTGTGGTGGTTTCTAGTGTGAGGGATGTTGGTTCATCGGAGTTGGCCGATGACCTAGTGGTGGAACCCACGTTGATGGGATGGTAGGATTGGATCTGACGTCTATTCGATGTCTAGACCGCGGGGTCGGTCAGGTTGTGGATTTTATATTACGGAAAACTGTTTGGTTCGGTTGAACCATAGGGTGTGATTGTGGAACCCTAGTGTTAAAAGGTAAACCTTAATTGTGGTTAGTGGATGAGAACTTGTGCTGCGACGAGTGGCTGAGGTCATGAATGACCATGTGGATGGCTCTGGTGAGTCTAGGCTGAACTATGGGATTCTATTTACGGATACGGTTCTGAGATAAATTGTGGAATCCCGTGTTGGATCGGGTATTGGTGTGATGTGTGGATGCGGATCTCGATAGCAATGACAGTTAGTCGGTAGTCATATGGAGATGACTGGCTATCAAGGGTAATCAGTGTGGTCATAATACTTGGGGACGTTCAGGGAACGTTCATTTTCCTGATGTGGATTGTCAGAATAGTGGTACCCATAGTCGTGAGGTACGGGATCGTCGTTCCGTATGAACGGAGATCCAGGGTTGTCGTATTTGCACACGGTGTGCAGTATGGATGTTTGCGGGGTTGGTACTTTTGTGCTGATGCTAGTATGGATGCCTGTGTGCTGATACTAGTGTTGTTGATAGAGTGTTGGTGCTGGTACTAGCGCTGGTGCTAGTGTCGGTAATGGTGTTGACGATGAGCCACAAATTGGGGTGTGACTCCGTCATGATGAACATATGTTCGGTCTTTGAGATTCGGTAGTGGTTGAGGGATGGACTGGATGGGATCCAGTTAAGATTGTGCTGTATTGGGATAAGTTCCAATAGTGGTGAGATAACCAGTAAGGAGTGGATTAAAAAGGGTATAATTGAGACTTGAGTAATCTTGGGATGACGTCCCCTACGTCATGATAATTGGTGGATTTGGGGGAGTTGTTGGCAACTCCAAAATTTGTGCGATTTTATGTTTTTAAATATCCCTAAAATGTACGTGGAAATGATTAAAACTGGAAAAGACGAGGAAAACCATTAGTGGTATAAAGGTAGGAATTTGTAATTGAGAACTTGGGAAACCGAGTGTCGAACCGGTAAAGGTCGGGATGTGCGAACGGAACAATAACGGATTGATTGTGGATACGGGGTTGTCCAAGTGAATTGAGAAGGTAGGAAGTCTAGTGGTTGGACTTGACGTCTTGTTGGGAGCATGTCTGTTTCCAACATGGTTGGAACCTTAGTGTCGAGGAGAGTTGTGATTGGGGAACGAGAGTGGTGCTCGTTTTTGGTGATTGGTATTCCGAAGTCATTGGGGTTGACTTCTTGCTTTCTGCCCTGGCAGACGTTGACTGTAGTTACCAGTACGTTGAGCGTGTATTGGTTGGTGAGCCCGTGTGTGTTGTGAGGTCCTTAGGAGGAACTACGTGTTCGAAATTAGGTAAACGAGATGTTTCATTTTCTGGTTGGTGGCAGACGATGTTGGGGTACATGGCGTGGTGAGTGCAGTGAGTTTTGTCGCATCCACGTAGGATGAGTATTGGTGTCATTATTTTGGATCATCCTTGGTTTTCCTAGGTGGAATGACAAGGATCGATACGAACTTGGGTATGTGAGTCGTAATGACGGAATTCAACTTCTTTTCGAAGTGGGGCCCGTACGGTATTCTACTCAGGTGAATAGGTTTTCGATGTAGTCGAATTTTGTCAACCTTAGACGTGTGGAGGTCGGATTGGCTTCCCTATGAAGTCAATTGGAGGTATCAAACGGGTAATTGGTTTTGGTGTGTCTTGGTACATGTGATGAGATTTCGGGATTTGGAATCGAATTTCTGGGTGACGATTCAGGATTCGATTTTGAAACTTGAAAGTATATTTCCGGATTTGGGTACGGAATGGTTGTTCCAAATGCTAGCTTACGGAATAATGATTTCGGATTCGGATTTGGAAATGAGTTAAACTGTGATGTCTGGGTTTGGATCCGGGATTTCTTACGAAATTGCGGATTTGGATTCGGAATTGGAACTAGATGTTGGGTGGAGTTTCGTTTTGTCTCATGCTGGATTGGGCAAACGTACTCCATTATTGGAACGCGTTCGGCTATGACCTAGGTGGTTGTAGTCTGGTCATTAGTTAGATGTGTGTACTTCGTACATGGTTCGAGGTACAATACTTGTAGACTTGTGATGTCTAGTTACGATATACGGGATATACCCGAGGTGTGTGGGTGAACGTGTTGGTAGTCGGATTGGTTCCGATACCATGGGATTGGTTGTGGACCGGACATTACTATGCAATGGGTCATGGTAATTCCGATGTGTTTAATTACACACAGGTCGTTTGAAAGGTCGATAATCGTTTACTAAGTTACGTACGTTGGTGGCATGTGTAGCCACGAGTGAGTCTAGTGTCAGTTTTCGACTGACAACAACTGTGTGGTGACAGTTTGTCAGGATGTGTCAACATAGATTGTTGAGTGGGGTCAGCTGACTCCTAGTGGGAGTGGGAAAGGAACCGTCGAGTTGTTGCGTCAACGAGAGGGTTGATTTGACAAGTGGGGTCAAATTCGAAACAAGTAGTTTCAGTCATTCGACGGGGTCGAATGTAGTCGTTGTGTTTTGAGTATTAGTGGTACGTAGAGTGCAGACAAGTTTTGCCTGGTTAGTGGGTGTACGGGTGTACACGTGTTGTGTGGTCGATTCCACTTTCCACGGGGTGTTTGTGGAATCAGGGTAATCGAGTTTCGAGAGCGAAACTTTTTAAGGAGGGAAGTACGTTGAGTTTAGATCGGTTGGAATTTCGAGGACGAAATTTATTAAGGAGGGAAGATTGTAACGACCCGTCCCGAATTCCGGGATTAGTTTAGTGACTAATCTTGATTAGCGAGGTTGAACGGTGGTTAGTAGGGCGGAATCGGACAAAATGTGCAAAATGACCGTTTTGCCCCTGGTCGTGGGCAAAATGTTGACTTTTTGTTCGGGCGGTCAAATGGACTTTGACCGATGACCGTGACGTAGTTCGGGACGTCACGAGTTCATAGACAGGCGGCACGTTCGATTCCGACATTCGTAGAGAAAGTTATGGTGTTCGGAAGTTGAGGGGTATTTTGGTAATTTGGCTTATTAGGGGCCAAATGTTGACTTTTTGATCGGGAGGTCCGATGGGCGAGGGCCAAGGACTGTTACGTAGGTATCGTCGATACGAATCCAACGACAGGCGACATGCCTAAATCGGAGATCCGACGACGACGTTATGGTCAAGGAAACGAACTAACGAACCGAGGCCGGGATTAAAATAATAATATAATAATGAATAGTGACTGTTGACTGTGCACATCCGGATGAGTGACAAGTGTCACCCATCCCTTGTTTCCAGCTCCATGTTTCCCTCCCAACACCATCATTACAACATCATCATTCCTTATCCACCATTATCCTTCCTTTTCCTTTGTTTTTCTTTCAAACCGTGCATGATTTAGGGAGAGTATGAACTGGGAGAATTGGCTCCCTTCTTCTGCTGTTCTTGTGAGAAAATGGGAGACTATGATGATTGAATTAACGGGGAAACACGAGGGGTTGTGAGGGTGTCGAATTTTGGATTTTGGATTTCGGGAAAATTGGGGGGAAAATTCGAATACTGGGAATTGGGCTGTGATGATCGAATTGGAGGTTACAAACATCTTCCTGAGGTTGTGACGAGTCGATCCACATCAAAAACGAGAAGGATTGGTGCCGTTTTGGCTCTGATCGAGCTTGGTGACAGAGGAAGAAATCGAGGCTGAGTCGTGGAGTTTGGGGCTGTGATTGACTCAATTGTTGTGGGGAAATGATTTCTCATGATCCCACGATGCTTCTGGGATCATCAATTGAAGGAAACCGGCTGAGATCGATGAAACTCCATGGTTGCACAGTGGACGGTGTTCATACTTGAGTCGTGATCATTTACTGATCAAACGACGAAATTGATGTGGGGGAATTGTTCCTCGTGGTCCACTGATGCTTCTGGTTGAACCAATTTAGGGAAATCAATCGAGATTGAAGGAATCCCATGATTGAACAGTGACCGGGTGTTCTTCGTGGATCATCATCGAATCGTGGGAATCTGGGTAAGGATTTGTGTAATTGAGTTTACAGACTTATAATTGGACTTAAAACGAGGCTAATGGATTGATCAATTGAAGGAATTACGATCGAATTGGCAGGATTGGAACCGGGTTGTGTCGCGGGTGAATTGGACCCGTTTACCAGACAAACGGGTTGGGCTGGTGACACTGTAGCAGGCGCGTGAGTTTCACGCGCAGCCACTCACGGCGGCGCGTGGCGGCGCGTGGACACGAATCTCGAGGTGAGGCCAACATGACTTCTGTCCCATTTAATGTAACGGACATTTTGGAATTGGTTTCGTGTCGATCGGACACCGTCTCGATATTGTTCGGGATGTCCGAAGGTTTTAAATTAAGTTTAAAAATAAGTAAAAATTCGGGAAAATTACGGGACTTTGATAGGATGTTAATGATGAGGTTAGTAACCCTCTAATGTGATTTGGACAGGATTGGGAGTCCCGGTGATAGTAGTGTGGCCCGGGAGGGCCGGTGGCACGCGTATCGAGGCACACGGTTAAAACGGTCTGTGAGTGGACTTTGGTTTTATAAATCCTATGCATGCTTAAATGTGTTATATGGTTTATATACATGATTTCTATGATGGTATTTGTGAGTATTGATTTTGGGTATGTTATACGTATTTCGAGGTGTTTTCCGTATTTCACGTGTATCGGGATTAACGGTTTATTTGTGGTTTTGCATGCTTGTGGTTAAATAAATATTATGATAAAATGGTTTTTTATATTGGAAAGATGAACTCGGGCTTGAGGCCCACTTGTTTTGGAAATTTCGGACTTGGAGTCCATTTGAGAATCGGGCCGGGGGCCCAGTTGGTTAATGAAATCGGGCCAGGGGCCCAGTTGGTATAAAATCGGGCCGAGACCCAGTTGGATTAAAATGATGATTTCGGGTCAGGGGCCCTATATTTAATAAATGTGGTTTCGGGTCAGGGACCCTAAATGGAAATGTGTTGTTTTATGGAAAATTCGGGCAGGGCTCATTGTGATGTTGTGAAATGAGTTAATAAAACTATTTTTCCATATACCATCTGTACACATGGATATATGATGGTCTCCTCCAGATGTCTGGGACACTGGGGAAGTCACGGTGCATTGTCTGTGAAGGGTCACCATACGGAGCAGCCGGACCGTATGATGACTCAGGAGCAGGATTGCTATGATTGACGTCTGGGACGTCAGACATCAGGGATGTCGGATATATGGACCCGGAGAGACCCCGGGCAGCACGCGTAGCTTGTGAAACCGTGAGACATGACGTCAGGGACGTCTAGCATCAGGGATGCTGGTGATGGTAATGGTAAAATACGAATTAATGAAATGGCTTTCCGGGTGGATTTATGATTGTGTGATTTTAATGAATTAATGTTCATTTATGGTAGTGGGTGGTGACCCACATGGTCGTATATGTATGGTGGTGGTATTCCACGGTTTTGGGCTGAGTTCCCACACTTGGTTTTTGGTTAACAGTTTTTGGGCTAAGGCCCTAAGGGCTCGGTTGAGCAAACGTTTTGGTTACTGGTTTTTGTGGCATGCATACGTTTTTATTGGAGGGCATAAATGTCTTATAAATGTATTTGATGAACTTACTGGTTTTTGTCCACTCACAGCTTTTGGTTTTAATGCCCTTCAGGTTGATCACAGATGCGATTGCAGTAGAGTCTGGGACATTGCACATCTCCTCCATCGATCCTTGCGCACTCTGGATGCCCTGTTTGGGCAGTGGCTCTTGGTCATCCTTTGTCTGACACCCCTTGTTGGACGGGAGCAGGGCACATTCCATGGTAATTCCGGGGGGATTGGGATGGGTCCTGTCAATAACGTTCCGCTACCTTATGACTTTGGTAGTTTCCAAAAAACTGAGTACGCAACTTTTGGATGTGGTCACAGTTTATCTCTATGGGGATCTAGATACAGAGATATATATATATATATATATATATATATATATATATATATGAAAGTTCCTAAAGGACTTAAAATATCTGATGCAAATAGTTCCAGACCACGGAACACGCTCTCCATTTATTTGAGGCGTTCACTTTATGGATTGAAACAATCCGGACGGATGTGGTATAACCATCTTAGTGAATATTTGATTAGACTGGGATATGTGAATAACGAATTATGCCCATGAGTGTTTATTATGAAAATAAGTTCTGGGTTGTAACGACTCGTCCCAGAAGTCGGGATTAGCTTAGTGGTTGATGACGGATTAGTGAAGATAATCGGTGCTTAGTTGGATACTTTTGGATGGACGGTGCAAAATGACGATTTTGCCCCTGGAATGGGCAAATTGTTGACTTTTAGTTTGGGAGGTCAAATGGACTTTGACCGATGACCGTGACGTAGTTCGGGACGTCACGAGTCCGTAGACAGGTGGCACGTCCGATTGGAGATGTTGCCGCTAAGTGCAGCCTAGGTAGTGTATGATTGGTGAATGACTCTGGACGAGTCCAGTACGAGTGCGCCGTGGGTCGAGCATTTGGTTGCTCAAAGTTGTGGTTTACGACAAGGGATGTTAGTTTCCCCGACTCGAGCGTAGATTGCGGGTTTGGCTCGGTAGGAGCAGAGGCTCAGGATTGGTGTGTAGAGACCACTAGATCGAAATGATGTGCCACAAGTAGGGATACTTATGGGCACATCGAATCGAGGTGGTGGCCAGTTATGAGGTGATAAGTGATTGGTAGAATCTAACCGAGCGGGGATATGTGATGACCAGTGGTAGGTCATGTATCAGAACGAACGGTTAAGATTTCGTTGGTTGATCAGAGTAGCGCAGCGGAAGCGCGGTGGACCTGGGCTTCGTGTTGGATCGGGCTAGGTTTGAATGGTCGGGGTTGACCGCTGGTGAGGTTGGTACTAGTAGACTTTTCCTTGGCATGTTGGTATATGTCAGCCGATGCCAAGGATGACACTGAGTGAATGGTGACTTCGAAAGTGGTAATTGTGGAACTCAAGGTCAGTGATTGAGGATTGAGGATGCTGAGAGTTGATGACTTATATCCTAGTAGGTGCTTGGAGTGGATTCTCGGGTAGGATGTGATGCGATCATCCGAAGGAGTGATGATTGATACCCTTTTTGGATATGCATACACGGTGTTAATCGACATGTGAGTTGGTTGGTGACTTGGTTTGGGTACGGACACGTGGTCATGATCCGTAGAAGTTGAGGATCGCCAAAGGATAGTGGAGTTGACATTTGGACGGTTTGTCCAATGGTGGTATTCGAGTTGCAGATTGAGTTTTGTGGTTGGGAAAAGGTGGACATACTTCCAACCTGGTTGGAATCTCGGAATTAGAAGAGGATGAAATACTGTGGTTGGTTCCGAGTTGGAAATGTGATTGTGTGGTGGATACGCTAGAGTTGAGTTGGGAAACTCGTGGCTGAAATTCCAGGATTTGTAAACCCCCTTTAAGTGTGGACTCTTGTGTTAAGTTCAAGAGTAGAAAAGTACTTGGTGACGCCGAGTGTAGCGAGTGTTAGGAAATGGTGTTAAGCTGGATTATAGTCGTTGTGATGGCATGGTTGAGAACCATGGTGAGTTCCGTTGAATGATGACGGAAGAAAATGGAAAATGAGTGACTATAACTGATCGATATGAGGTTATTGAAGAGAACCCACAATCTAAACGTTCGGTATAGAAGAATGATTGGATATGGTGGCTCAAGAGGATAGGATGACAAGACAGAGGTTGGATGGTGGACATACAGATGAGGAGAGTGCTCTGTCTTGTAGGAGTGGTGCAGGACGTATGTGGTCTGGGGTTACATACGTATGGACATTGGACCTAGAACTGGTAATGGGTCTACTCTGGATGCGTAGTTGAGATACGATAGGATTTCATTTTTGGTCAGAAGACCGGGAGACTGGGAAGGACTTTGAGTTGGACTTTCCCAGAAGATGTGTAGGTGGAAGTACGTGAGGATATACTCTACGTGCTGTGTTTGAGGTATTCTAAAATACCTTTGTTTCTATAATAAGTTCGTAGGGTTGTCCTTGCATGAGCAATATGGTTCGAGTTGGTGGTACTTGGTGAAGGTACGTGAAAGATACGTACTGGTTCTGCAGTGGTCGGAACCAGGTCAATGTAATTGGACGTGCAGTTCTGGTAGAAGTGTTGGTGACTGGCTTAGTGCCAGGGTATGTTGATGGATGGAACATGTGGACCGGATCAAGGTGATCCTGAGTGATCGATTGGTTATTGGAGGCTGCAGGATTGTTTGAAGCTAGAAAGACCAGTTCGATTTCTCCCCGCTAGTTACGAAGGTACGAGATGTGGAATTTCGCGGACGAAAGTCTTTAAGGGGGTAGATTGTAACGACCCGTCTCGGAAGTCGGGATTAGCTTAGTGGTTGATGACGGATTAACGAAGATAATCGGCGCTTAGTTGGATACTTTTGGACGGACGGTGCAGAATGTCGATTTTTCCCCTGAAATGGGCAAATTGTTGACTTTTAGTTCGGGCTGTCAAATGGACTTTAACCGATGACCGTGACGTAGTTCGGGACGTCACCAGTCCGTAGACAGGTGGCACGTCCGATTCCTACATCTGAGGAGGAAGTTGTGACGTTCGGAAGTTCGAGGACCTTTTCGTAATTTGGTTAAAAAGAGGGACTTTGTTGACTTTTTGTTTGACCATTAGTTTTCACGCGACTCGAGGACCGTTTGATAGGTCTCGACGTCCTGAGTAGAACGACAGGCGGCACGCCATCATCGGACATCGGACGGATAAGATATGGGTCTACAAAATGAAGGGCAAAATGGTAATTTGGACTTTTAGGGGCAAATCAGTCTTTTACAACCTTGGGATTTGTGTCCAACCAGATAAGGACATCTGGGAGGCTGGGATTGGAGATTTTTAGGCTGAGTCCACAGGGTGAGTGACACCTGGCCGTTTCTTAGAGGCTTCCAGGCTTTTCTTTCACGGTGAAGCCAACATTTTAAATTGGTTGTTGGGTTCGTCGTTCAACTGAGAAAAACAGAGAGATTGAGACAGAGAGCTATCGACCATTTCTCCAAGTGTGAGTTGAGTGTGTTCTTTGTGGTAGAGTGTGAGTGGTCTGATGAGTGTTTCTTGGTGAAAGTCGAGTGAGGAAAAGGCTGGGAAAGGCAAGGAAAATACATAAAACATAGAGGGAGTCGTGGGTCATGGTGCAGCCTTAATCGATCAAACCCATTGAAGCTTAGTTTGTGGTGGTGATCAGAGGACCTGAAGAGTGACTTTGGGACCCTGAGACTCACGACGGAGCTCACGGCGGTGAGCAGAAGGCAGGTAAGGTTTCGAGTCCCCTGTTTTCCAGTTTTGGTTCAAATTGAAAGTCGTGGATTTCTGTAGGATGTTGAGACGTTTTCTTGCTTCTAACAGTCGTAGAAGGGTGTTTACGAAGTGTTGGATTCGAAACCGTGGCTAGAAGGACGACGGGTGGCCGGAATCCGAAGTCAATTTTTCTGGGTTTTGCTCGAAGCTTGGGAGGTAAGGTTCTAGGACTCCATTTCGTGTTTTTATTAGGTGAATCTATTGCTAAGACAAGGGCGAAACTTAGGGAATAGATAGGATTGAAAATGGCCTGAAAACGAGTGAGAACCGACCTCGTCGGCTCGGTTGGACCGGACCGGTCTAGACCGGTCCGAACCGGGTTGGCTGGAGGTAGGAGACGATGAATAGTAGGCGCGTGGCTCCTACACGTAGCCCCTTTGGGCGGTGCGTGAGGGCACGTGGGGCATGTTTTGGGGAAGTGTCTAACATGGTTTTCACTCTAATCGATGTAACGAACATTTTGGGACAAGTTTCGAGGTAATCACACATCGTCTCGATATGTTTCGGGATGTCCGAAGGTTTTAGGCCACGGTTAAAAATAGTTAAAAATACGGGAAATTGTTGGGGCTTTAGTATGACCTTTGTGAAGTAGTTAGTGACCTTAGTATGAGATTTGGACAGGTTCGGGAAAGCCGAGGATAGCGGAATGGTCGGGAACAGCATAAGTACGCGCTTATCGAGGCGACTTCGGAATGGTCTGTGAGTGGACTTTGTTTTCTAACTCTTGATGAATGCATATATGTTTTTATATGTTTCTATACGTGATTCTATTATTTGATTTATAATCTTGATAGTTTACGATTTTGCACGATATTCGAGATATTTACGGTTTTACACGTTTTACGAGATTCAGAATAATGTTGTGGTTTGACCATGATTTAAATTATTTAATTTTGGGAATTGAAATATGGGTTGATTTCAAAAATTTTAAATGGATTTTTTGTAAAAGTAATTTCGGGCTTGAAGCCCAGTTCAGAAAAATGGTTTTGATTAACGAGATTTCGGGTTTTAGAATCGGATTCCGGATGACGATTCGGGATTCGGTTTGGAACTTGAAAATGGAGTTCCGGGTTGGGTTCGGAATGGTTATTCTGGATGCTAGCTTACGGAATGATGGTTTTGAACTCGGATTTGGAAATGGATATAGATATGAGTTCTGGGTTTGGATTTGGGATCCTGATGATATTGCGGATTCAGATTCGGAAATGGAAAACGGTTTTCAAATGGTTTTGGATTGGATTTGTTAGATCTGGTTATTGGGTTTAAAGACCCGGATATGATTATGACGGGGGCGGGCCCGGATTGGGTTTAAAGACCGGGATTGAGTTTAAAGACTTGGGTGTTTAAAGACTCGGATATTGATATTTCCCCCGTAGGCCTATTGAGTTTAAAGACTCGGGAGTTTAAAGACTCGGATTATACTGAGGCCTGGATTGAGTTTAAAGACTCGGGAGTTTAAAGACTCGGATAGATCCAGCAGGTTCGATGGATAGATATGTGGTTTCAAATGTGTTTGGACTTCACTGAGTTTGATGATAATGGTTTTCAATAAAGGTTTTGCGATGTTTTGGGCTCTGCCCGGATGATATGGCTTTTGATGGTTTTGGGCTGAGGCCCGGGGTTTGAGAAAAGGAAACTGTGTTTGCTTTTTCTTACATGGTTGCTTATCCTGAATATTGAATGGTTTTATGACATGGATTTGATATGCATGCATTGGTTTTGAAACGGAGGGTATAAATGAAATTGTGGTTTCTGATAACTGTTTTTGAACTTATACTTTATTTTTGTCCACTCACAGTCTTTTGTGTTTTTATACCCTCTAAGTTGTTGTGGTACGGGTTGTTGGTCGAGAAAGAGACGGAGACATCATACCGTAATCCACAGTAGAATCGACACACTCTGGGAAGTCCGGACACCTTGAGGATGGTTGGATCTAGAATCCCTTGTCCGACTTACGTGTCACATGGAGGTTGGACGTCAGTTTAGCCTTCGTGTCATGCGTAAGTTAGACGGGAGCAAGGTTGTGCCCTTAATCCCGGGGGATTAGGGGTGGGTCCTATCAATTGGTATCAGAGCGAGGTTTCGTGTGTTCTGTGCGAGGTTTGGTTCCCAGAGTCGTAGGTTCATCGACTTGGGTGGTGTGATACTACTGTGGATATGATGTCTCGACGCGGAACAGCCCGTCAGCAACCTGGATGCGATAAGTGATAGTACGTTCGTTGTGGTTAGTTAGCAGCGCTTGTTAGTGTCACATGATAGTCGCTCGATGCGCGGTACGGGGTATGACGTACGTCGGCTTAGGGCTGGAATGGTTAGTGTGTTGGCACTGGTTATGCTTGATGATTGGACCATAGGGTTGAAGATACGCCAGCGGGATTAACCTGGATGGTAGCCGGTGAGCTACGAATGCGTAGGTTGGTCGGCCTGTGGGGCCCGAGAGTAGCCCGTTGAGTTAGTGAGATACGTGGGTTGAAGAGGCCGGTTAACTGTGGCCTGGTGGGCCGGATGGTGTTTGTATGAGATGGATGTGACAACCCGAGTGATAAGGTTGTTGTGACCTAGTAATTGTCACGGGTTTGGATAACCAGTATGACGGGGATGATTTGAGGAACTCCGTAGGATGACTGGTCTGGATTGTGAGTACCTGTGTGAGACACCCCAGGGCAAGTGCTTAGTCGGGAAACCGTGAGTTGGGGTTTGTGGTCGGTTATTGTGGTCGTTGGGCTGACTTACAGTCGGATTGGAGATGTTGCCGCTAAGTGCAGCCTAGGTAGTGGATGATTGGTGAATGACTCTGGACGAGTCTAGTACGAGTGCGGCGTGGGTCGAGCATTTGGTTACTCAGAGTTGTGGTTTACAACAAGGGATGTTAGTTTCCCCGACTCGAGCGTAGATTGCGGGTTTGGCTCGGTAGGAGCAGAGGCTCAGGATTGGTGCGTAGAGACCACAAGATCAGAATGATGTGCCACAAGTAGGGATGCTTATGGGCACATCGAGTCGAGGTGGTGGCCAGTTGTGAGGTGATAAGTGATTGGTAGAATCTAACCGAGCGGGGATATGTGATGACCAGTGGTAGGTCATGTATCAGAACGAACGGTCAAGATGTCGTTGGTTGATCATAGTAGCGCAGCGGAAGCGCGGTGGACCTAGGCTTCGTGTTGGATTGGGCTAGGTTTGAATGGTCGGGGTTGACCGCTCGTGAGGTTGGTACTAGTAGACTTTTCCTTGACATGTTAGTATATGTCGGCCGGTGCCGAGGATGACACTAAGTGAGTGGCGACTTTGAAAGTGGTAACTGTGGAACTCGACGTCAATGATTGAGGATTGAGGATCTTGAGAGTTGTTGACTTGTATCCTAGTAGGTGCTTGGAGTGGAACCTCGGGAAGGATGTGATGCAATCATCCGAAGGAGTGATGAGTTCTGGGTTTGGATTCGGGATCCTGATGAGATTGCGGATTCGGATTCGAAAATGAAAATGGTTTTCAAATGGTTTTGGATTGGATTTGCTGGATCTGGTTATTGGGTTTAAAGACCCGGATATGATTATGACGGGGACATGCCCGGATTGAGTTTAAAGACCCGAATTGAGTTTAAAGACTCGGGAGTTTAAAGACTCGGATATTGATATTTCCCCCGTAGGGCTATTAAGTTTAAAGACTCAGGAGTTTAAAGACTCAGGAGTTTAAAGACTCGGGAGTTTAAAGACTCGGATAGATCTAGCAGGTTCTATGGATAGATATGTGGTTTCAAATGTGTTTGGATTTCACTGAGTTTGATGAAAATGGTTTTCAATAAAGGTTTTCCGATGTTTTGGGCTCTGCCCGGATGATATGGCTTTTGATGGTTTTGGGCTGAGGCCCGGGGTTTGAGAAAAGGAAACTGTGTTTGCTTTTTCTTACATGGTTGCTTATCCTGAATATTGAATGGTTTTATGACATGAATTTGATATGCATGCGTTGGTTTTGAAACGGAGGGTATAAATGAAATTGTGGTTTCTGATAACTGTTTTTTAACTTATACTTCATTTTTGTCCGCTCACAGTCTTTTGTGTTTTGGATACCCTCCAGGTTGTTGCGGTGCGGGCTGTTGGTCGAGAAAGAGACGGAGACATCATACCGTAATCCATAGTAGAATCGGCACACTCTGGGAAGTCCAGACACCTTGAGGATGGTTGGATCGAGAATCCCTTGTCCGACTTACGTGTCTCATGGAGGTTGGACGTCAGTTTAGCCTTCGTGTCATGCGTAAATTAGACGGGAGCAGGGTTAGCCATTAATTCCGGGGGATTAGGGGTGGGTCCTATCATGGGTTCGTTATAGTGGCAGTTTATGCCGATGACATGAATCTGATTGTTATTGCTGAAGAGATCCAAGAAACCGGTAAGCACCTGAAGTTAGAATTTGAAATGAAGGATATTGGGAGAACACACTTCTGTCTCGGCCTGGAGCTCGAGCACCATGCAGATGGAATTTCGGTCCATCAATCGAATTACATCCAGAAGATGTTGAGACACTTTAATGAGGATAAAGTGAAACCTTTAAGCACGCCCAATATCGTCCGAAGTCTAGATTCTAAGAAGGACCCGTTTCGTCCAGCAGATGATAACGAAGAGATATTGACACCAGAAGTGTCATATCTAACTGCAATAGGCGCATTAATGTACTTGGCTCAATGCACTAGACTGTACATTTCATTCACTGTGAACTTGCTAACTAGATTTAGCTCTGCGCCAACACGCCGCCACTGGAATGACATAAAAGACATCTTCTGATACCTTAGAGGTACAATAGATATGGGCTTATTCTATCCCTATGCATTGAGGAATGAATTAAACCCCCTTGGTCCTCAGAATGATACACGCCTCGTTGGGTATACTGATGCCGGTTACCTATCAGACCCATACAAGGCACGTTCCCAATCCGGTTATGTCTTTACCATTGGGAACACATCAATATCATGGAAGTCCACGAAACAGACCCTTGTTGCTACGTCTTCGAATCATGCAGAGATTCTAGTGCTACACGAAGCAGTTTGTGAATGCATATGGCTAAGATCCATTACTGGGCATATTCGAAGTACTTGTGGACTGAATTTCACCCATAATGAACCGACCGTTATCTACGAAGATAATTGTAACGAACAGTCTCGAATTCCAGGATTAGATTAATGACTAATCAAGGATTAGTAAGGTTAATCGGTGATTAGTTGAGCGAAATCGAACGAACGGAGTAAAATGATCATTTTACCCCTGGTCGTGGGAAAAATGTTGACTTTTGACCCGTGAGGTCTGATGGCCGAGGGCCGAGGACTGTTACGTAGATCAGGTCGATACAAATCTGTAGACAAACGGCACGCCGAAATCGGACGTCGGACGGGAAATTTATGGTCACGGGAAGTTCGATTGCACTATGCATGCATTACGAGGTGGGGATGATGTGGCAATATCTAATTGGGCAGATATTTAAGTGGGACCCATGGATGAGTGACAAGTGCCACTCATCCCATTGGTCACTTCCCCAAAAAGTGGATCTATGTTAATTAAATACTATTATCCTAAATTATTTTATAATTTAATCTCACCCACTTCTCATCTCCACCCTTCATCTCATCTAATCTCTCATCCTCATCGTCCATATTTTCTCCTCTCTCACCTGATCATCAGTCATCCTCTCTGTTCCATTCTAAACCCGAGCACCCATTTCTCCATTTTCATTGCCTCTAAACAAAACAAACACACGACATAATCACCTCACCACCATTTTCATCTTTAAGTTCGTGTGAGAGACGTGAGGAATGTGTGACTGAACGAATTAGAGACTGAGAGCTGGCAAGGGACTGAGGGCAGGGCCACGTCGGTGGCCACGGCGGAGGAATACCCGAAACCATAAATAAGTTGTTTTGAATTTTGGACTACGTGTTTTAGGGGTTTCCTTTTTGTTCCAAAGGTTCGGTTATGTTTCTGATGATCTTAGGGGAAGGTTTGGATTGGTTTCGAGGGCTAGGATGGCCAAAATCGACAGCAGAAAACACTTGCAGGTGGCCGGTTTGTTCTTCAATCTTGGAGGTACGTTTTTCGACTTGGTTTTGTGTGTTTAAAAGCTTAAATCGATAGGATTTGAGGTTAGGAACCGATAGGAATCAAAATGGAACGAAATGGATAAAAAATGATTGAAATAGAGCCCTGGACTGGTCCAGACCGGTCCGGTCTAGTTCAGACCAGTGAACCCGGTCGGTTGGAGAAAGAAGACGATGAATAGTACTGGCGCGTGGGCTTCACGCGCAACCCCTTTGGGCTGCGCGTGAGGGCGTTTCGGGGGTATTTTGGGGATGACTTCAACATGTGAATTAATCTATTCGATGTAACGAACAGCTTGGGACTAATTATGTGTCGATCGGGCACCGTCTCAATAATGTTCAAGACGTCCGAAGGTTTAGGATTGAGTTTGAAAATAGTTAAAAATTCGGAAAAATTACGGGGCTTCAATGAGAGGTTAATAAGGTAGATAGTAACCATCTAGATTGATTTGGACAGGTTTGGGAGTCCCGGTGACGGTGATTAGCCCGGTAAGGCTTACAACATGCAAATCGAGGCGGCAGCTTAGGACGGTCTATGAGTGGACCTTGATTTCTAAACTGTGTTGCATGCATAAATCTTTTATATGTTTTATGGATATGATTCTATGATGTTGATTTTGGATATTGGTGAATTACATGGTTTCATGCGTTTCGAGGCAATTCAAGTGCTTGCACGTAAATCGAGATTTAAGGTTTTGCACTGACTATATGTGCTTATGGTTTTAGAAATGGTTTAATGAAATGGCTTTGGATTTGAAATGGTAAAATCGGGTTCGAGACCCATTTTTTTTTGGAAACCCTCGGACTCGAAGTCCATTTAGTTACGTTTTCGGGCCAGAGGCCCAATTGGTTCTTAAATCGATTTCTGATTTGGTAATATGGAATCAGGCTCGAGACCCATTTGATTTACGAACTCTCGGACTTGAAGTCCATTTTATTTAACAAGGCATCGGGCCAGAGGCCCAATTGGTTTGCGCATCGGGCTCGAGGCCCAATTGACTTACGTATTGGGCACGAGGCCCATTTGGTTTACGAAATTGGGCACGAGGCCTAGTTGGTTTATGAATTCGGGCTTAGGGTCCAGTTATGGTTTACATTGTGATTTCAGGTCAGGGACCCATAAATGGATTTATGGTTCATGACAGTTTATGGGGACCGGACATGAACCCTTGAATGGTTTTGAGAATGTTTTCAAATGGTTTTTCGTATACCATCCTTTAATTATGGATTGTCTCCTCCAGTGAGATTCGTTGGCCTGGGTGGACCCCGGAGTAGTCACGGAGCACTGACTGAGTAGAGTCACCCTTGTTGGGTTCCTTACTCTCATAAAGGCTATGGATTATAACTGTCAGGACTCGACCCTCCTCGATCAGGACCCGACTCATCTAGCACGATATTGTCCGCTTTGGACCTCCTTTCCTTTGCCCTCACGGTTTTGTTTTCGGGAGCTCACGGTGCAACTTCTCAGGGGGTCACCCATCATGAAATTGCACCAGCCTCAACTCGCTTAACTTTGAGGTTCCAATCCACCCCAAAGCCACTTGAGCTTCCAAAAGGCCTCGTGCTAGATAGGTGTGTACCTAGACCTTTTAAGGCACACCACCATTCCCTTCCCAGACCATTCCCCCCTCGCAGGAATATGGGATCGTTCACCGTTCCCTCCAGGACACGGGTCTTACAATCCACCCCCTTAGGGCCCAGCGTCCTCGCTGACACACTTCCCGGTCGGGGTCTGGCTCTGATACCATTCTGTCAAGACCCGACCATCCTCTGTCAGGTCCCGATTCATCTAGCACGATATTGTGTGCTTTGGGCCTCCTTGCCCTTGCCCTCAAGGTTTTCTTTTCGGGTGCTCACGGTGCAACTTCCCAGGGGGTCACCCATAATGGAATTGCACCAGCCTCAACTCGCTTAACTTTGGGGTTCCAATCCCCCCCCCCCCCCCAAAGCCACTCGAGCTCCCAAAAGGCCTAGTGCTAGATAGGTGTGTGCTTACACCCACATTCCTGCGAGGGAGGAATGGTCTGTGAAGGGAATGGTGATGTGCCTTAAAGGTGTAAGCACACACCTATCTAGCACTAGGCCCTTTGGGAGCTCAAGTGGCTTTGGGGGGGATTGGAACCCCAAAGTTAAGCGAGTTGAGGCTGGTGCAATTCCATGATGGGTGACCCCCTCGGAAGTTGCACCATGAGCTCCCAAAAACAAAACCGTGAAGGCGAGGCCCAAAGCGGACAATATGGTGCTAGATGAGTCGGGTCCTGACCGAGGAGGGTCGGGTCCTAACAATAACCCTCAGGGAGGGTCATTGATCTACGGACATTGACCTGGGTGGACCCCAGGGAGACTTGTGATTTGAGACCCCGGGTAGCACGCCCGTAGCTTTAGATACTGATAGAGATTTTACCAAGCACAAAAGATGTACTAGGGAAAACCTCTACGTGTAATAAACTTTGCAAGTGCACAAGACGTGTAGATAGTATAGATGCAAGCAAAGGTCGATCCCACGAAGACTTGCTCATTGATATCCAATTTCGTTTAACTCAATTGACTTAAGTATAGTAATTAAAATGCAATGGGGGGTTTGTTACGTTTTATGAATGAAGTAAATTAACTAATAAAACTAACTAAGTCGAGCTAGTGTTTCTATCCACCTTTACCAATTAAAGTTCCGTTAGATTTCCTTGATTAGATTATTATGCATGTATCTGAATTAAGTGCCCGTGCAGGGGTCCGTCTAAGGTTCACCCCACACATATTATCTTCTCTTAGATTGCATGTTTAAGCGTGATGTACCCGCCCTTAAACAACTATTACCGATGGTGTGTGATAATGCATGAAACATAAAGAAGATTTAATGACACTACACTATCAATAGAAAAGTGATGTGCAGACCTAGGAAGTCATGAGTTTAGATTACGAATAAGATTCCCCCTCTTAAACGTGATGCCATACATTGCAGGGTGAACACAAACATCAAGGTGATCCGTCAAGCAATTACATCGACAATTATACACAAATAAGGTAGCTAAGCTTATAAGCATAAATTGAGTTCATGAAGTGGAGTAATCCAACAAATCCAGGCATGCATAACAATCATAATCAAGAGCCAGAAATCTAAGTAAGAACTAACATGGCTAGGGCTTCAAGTACCCCTAGCCCTAATTACACTACTCAAACATTACTATGTTAACAAACATCATAATTGAATGCATAAAAAAACTTAAAGAGATTAGGGATTAAGAAACAAAAATACTAAATGAATGATGTGTGAGAGAAGTGGCACAAACACTTCTTCTTCTCCCAAGCTTCACGTCACAAAGAAGATGCAAGACTTGAATCCAAAAGCACGAAGAAAAGGATTAATTGCGGCTACTTGTGTATAAAATTTGAGCAGAAATTTTTGCTAAGTTTTAGGACCTTCGGAGGTAAATTCCCCCTCCAAAAAAAATGAGAAAACATCTATTTATAACCTCAAACACCTGCCCTAACATCTCCCTCAAAGAAAAGGGAAAACAGCCCCAAAACAAGGAGTTTCCTCCTTGTTTTTGTGAAAAACCATAGTTGGCCGTTTTTTGTATCCTTCTTGTACAAGGAGTCCCTTTCCTTCCTTCTTTCCACTTCTTGACTTTATCTTTGACTAGGAATTCATTTAATGCTATCCTAAATCAGATTACATTGCCCTAAAATAAAGGAAATATGATGAATTGCGGCTAGGGAAGTTAATTAACCCTAGCCATGTACAAGATGGTTTCTTAATTTCCAAGAAACTTCCTTTTCCTTGTTTCCTGCCTCTTTAACTTCAAGATCTGATTAGGAATATAATTAAGTCTTCTTATCCAAGTCAATCCATGTCATTCCTCATTGAGAATGTAAGACCCGTGTCCTGGAGGGAACGGTAAACAATCCCACATTCCTGCGAGGGAGAATGGTCTGGGAGAGGAGGGTGGTGTGCCTTAAAGGTGTAGGCATGCACCTATCTAGCATGAGGCCTTTTGGGAGCTCAGTGGCTTTGGGGGGGGGGGGGGGGGGGGGGATGGGAACCCCAAAGTTAAGCGAGTTGAGGCTGGTGCAATTCCATGATGGGTGACCTCCTGGGAAGTTGCACCGTGAGCTCCGAAAACAAAACCGTGAGGGCAAGGGCAAGGAGGCCCAAAGCGGAAAATATCGTGCTAGATGAGTCTGGACCTGACAGAGGAGGGTCGGGTCCTGACAGAATGGTATCAGAACCAGACCCCGACCGGGAAGTGTGCCAGCGAGGACGCTGGGCCCTAAGGGGGTGGATTGTAAGACCCGTGTCCTGGAGGGAACGGTAAACAATCCCACATTCCTGAGAGGGAGAATGGTCTGGGAGAGGAGGGTGGTGTGCCTTAAAGGTGTAGGCAGACACCTATCTAGCATGAGGCCTTTTGAGAGCTCAGTGGCTTTGCGGGGGATTGGAACCCCAAAGTTAAGCGAGTTGAGGCTGGTGCAATTCCATGATGGGTGACCCCCTGGGAAGTTGCACCGTGAGCTCCGAAAACAAAACCGTGAGGGCAAGGGCAAGGAGGCCCAAAGCGAACAATATCATGCTAGATGAGTCGGGACCTGACAGAGGAGGGTCGGGTCCTGACAGAGAAAGGTAGGAAAATTCGTCCAAAGTTGCTTGATGCACAAGTAAACCCCCTAAAACACCCTTAACTGCATTTTGTGGGCTTCTAGGGGCTAGACCTTGACTTTTAGGGTCTTGGTGGATCTTGTTCATGTAAATGGGAGATGATGAGGCCCTTTACGAGTCCTAGATGAGTCCTTAAAGATTTAGCCTCGGAAAGATCACATTTCATTTCAAAACATGATTTAAACCTCAACTAAGAAATCTGCACAAAACTTCACAAAATAGATCATTTTCTCCTATTGTTTGAATGATTATAATCAAAAGATAAGTAAAAGGGATAAGAAATAACATTGAAATGATGCTTAATTTGTGACTTATCAGATACCATGACAGGATTGGTTATATTATATATATATATGATTTATGATAAACACGATTTCTTGGTTTTGCGAAATTGTGTTCTATGGATAATAAATGGATTTGGGCTGAGTTCCCACATATGTTTACTATGTTATGGATTTCCGTAAATGGTTTTGGGCAGGGGCCCGTATGTTTTGTATTTATGGAACTTGGGGCTGAGACCCTAAATATGATTGTTTAAACATATGTTGATAGAACTCACCCCCAATCCCCCGGGATTAAGGGCTAAGTCCTGCACCTGTCTAACTTATGCATGACACGAAGGCTAAACCGACGTCTAACCCCCATGTGACACGTAAGTCGGACAAGGGATGTTCGATCTGACCGTCCCACAGCATCCGGACTTCCCAGAGTGCGCAAAATCTACTGTGGATCGCACGTGTGATGTCTTCGTCTCTCTAGACCAGCAGCCCGCACCGCAACAACCTGGAGGGTATCGAAAACATGAAAAGACTGTGAGTGAACAAAAATAAATAATAATGTAGAAAACAATTCAGAGAAATTACATTATTACCCTCCCTGCAAAACCAATGCATGCATATCAATGTTATGAAACCATTTCATACCAAGTTCATATCAAAACCCACCAATGAAAACCATTATTGAAGACCCGGATCCAATTCAATCCGTTATTCAAATCCAGGGCCTCAACCCAAAATCATAATCAATCATCAAAATGCGGGAACGCAGTCCCAAAACTCATCAAATCCAAATCAGCTGGGCCACTGCCCAAAACATCTGAAAACCAATGAAAAACCAGTGAAAAACATCAATCATATGAGTTTGCTGGATCTCAAGTGCGCCCAAGTCTTTAAACTCAAAATCATGCGCAATATCAGGCCTTCCCGGGATATCAACGAGTCTTTAAACTCAAAACAAAATCACAGGCCTTAGGGGATATCATAATAAACGAGTCTTTAAAACTTAAAACATATCAATCCAGGGCCCTCCCCCGTCAATCAACCGAGTCTTTAAACTCAAAACCAGATCCAGCGGTTTTTCTTTTTCTTTTTCTTTTTCCGGGTCTTTAAACCCAAAACCATTTTCAAGCAACAGTGAACACCATAGGAAATCTTTCTTCGAATTCGCAACAACGATTTCATAAGCTAGCATCCGGAACCATCATCCCGAATCCAAATCCAGATTTCCTTACCAAGTCTCAAAACCAAAGCCGAAATATCATTTTCGAAATCCAGTTTCAAAACCGTAATCGCATGAACAGGGCTCCAAGCCCAAAAATCACTTTTCTGAAATCCATTTCAAATCAAATCATTTTTCAAATCCCGAAATCCAATCATCAACACCATCGTCAAATCACAAGATAGATCGAAACCTCGTAAAACATGCAATTCTGTAAATATCTCGAAAATCGTGCCAACTCATAAATCATCAAGATCATAAATCAAATCATAGAATCACGTATAGAAAACATATAAAAACATATGTGAATGCATCAAGAGTTAGAAAGCAAAGTCCACTCACAGACCATTATGTCGTCGCCTCGTTACGCACACACTTATGCTTTCCCGGCTAATCGACTATCCTCGGTTTTCCCGAACCTGTTCAAATCCCACAATAAGGTCACTAACTACTTCACAATGATCATACTTAAGCCCTGTAATTTTTCTGAATTTTTAACTATTTTTAACCGAGCCCTAAAACCTTCGGACATCCCAAAACATATCGAGATGATGTCTGATCGACTCGAAACTAGTGACAAAATGTTCGTTACTTCGAATACTTTAAATGTCATGTTGGAAGATTCCAGAAATTACCCCTCACGCACCCCCACGCGCAGCTGGAATTCCTGCGCGTGAAACCCATACGCGTGAACAGTGTCATCGTCAACCTCTAGTGAACCCAGTTCACCTAGTTCGAACCGGTTCGGTCCAACCAAACCGGCGGTCACGGTTTCCAGCCATTTCCAGTCTGTTTTCAATCCTTTTTCTATCCTTAGCTTCGTCCCAACATTTATGATCGATCTAGCTAAGAAAAACATGAAATAAAACACTAAATAATACCTTCCAAGTTCGAACCAACACTCAGAAAATTTCAGTTTCTGTTCCCGGCCACCACCAGTCTTCCCAGGGCACGACTTCGAATCCTTGGCTCAAAAGTGACGTCCTACACCGGTAAGGATCATTAGAATGCCTCGACAGTTCCCCAAAACCATTGATTTCCAATTTGAACAATTTTGGAAAATAGAGAACCCGACGTCCTTACTTGCTTCAATCTCTCCACCGTGACTTCCACCGTAGTTCTCAAGGTCCAAGAAACAATCCTCAACCCTTTAAGTACCACCACAGACCAGTTTTTGATTAGTTTGATTGCTTGAGGTTCCTGGCCGTTCACGGTTCCTCTCTATTTCTAGGTAGTTTTCTCACCTTTCACACATACTCAACATTTAATCTACCTTTAACACGATCACACAATCACAATTAAACTTTTCGGCATTCACTCAAGCACCATGAATTCATACGACTCACACACACACTGGAATTGATCGATGTACTCTCTGTCTCTGTTTTTCCCCTCAAAATCGTATAAGACTTTAAACCCCCGTGTTCAAAATGCCCTTCATTGCGCAATTTACCATTTTGCCCTTCGTAATCTCTAACCCGTAACTCTACTTCCCGAGCTCCAAATGACACATGCCGCTTGTCGTTGGAATCAGGGACTCGAGACTTACCTAACGGTCCTTGAGTTACGTGAAAATTCCATGTCGTCCAAAAAGTCAACCATTTGCCCCTATTCCATCAAAATTACCAAAGTACCATCGAACTTCCGAACGTCATAACTTTTTCCCCGGATGTTGGAATCGGACGTGCCACATGTCTATGAACTCGTGATGTTTTGAACTACGCCACAGCCATCAGTCAAAATCCATTTGACTTCCCGATCGCAAAGTCAACATTTTGTGCCCATTCTAGGGGTAAAATCGTCATTTCGCACCGTCCGTCCAAACGCATCCAACTAATCACCGATTACGTCACTAATCCGTCATTAATCACTAATCTAATCCCAATTTCTGGGATGGGTTGTGACAACCCACCCCCTTAAAGAATTTCGTCCCCGAAATTCCTCATCGCGTACCTCCATAACTAGCTGGGGGAAATCAAACTAATCTGACACCTGGGTCTCCTACCAAGTGTCCATCACTTGCCATTCCGACTTATCTTGATAGTGCCCAACTATCACCACATCTCACCAAGTGAAACACTTCAACCCACTTTTAGTTCATCGGGAGATCATTCCAATCGTACTAGGGTCATCACAAATCCATTTCGTTCCTGCGTTATTTCCCACGTCACATCAGCTGACACTCACAGCTTAACTAGCACTAGGTACGCCACAACACCATCCCTAGCAAGTTTAACATTCCTAACTCCCTTCGAGTCGAGCGTACCTCGTACCAACGTCCCAGTACCACTTGTGAGTCCGCCGTTAACAAACACAAATCTCAAGTACCTCCATTCACAAGACAGCATTCACCGGTCTCGGTACTCCTATGCATCAGGATTCGTATAACGTTTCATATTACTTCCGTCAGCGATCCGCACCGACCTCACCGGAGTCATAATGTACGCGTCTACATCCCTAATTTAACCAATCATTTTGCCAGTGGTTCCATTATCCATCAACACAACCAACTTGTGGGAATACCATTCACATTCCACATTATCTATTTAAAACTAGATCCTATCACATACCTATAAAACCGTGATCACACACCTCAACATCAGGGTCCCACCAGCCATTCATGGCTCTGAGCATCCGACTCAAGTCAGTAATTCTCAACAGATCACTCTGGATCACCAGATCTAGTCCTCATGCGCTGTCAAAATCCAGTTATATTGAACTGCGCCAATCATCCATCTATCCACAATATCCCTCGATATTAAGCTGATCATCAACACCTCTATCAGAACATTATGAGGCATGTCCAAGGCATCAGAATGGTACCAATACCAATACGCACACATTCCAAGGACATGCACCACTTAACACCAACCGGATCTATGGTGCGTACCACCATACACGTGCAAGGACAACCCTATGAACGAGACATAATCAATGATATTGTAAAATATCTCAACCACAACAAGAACTCGTGACATTCCGAACTACGTCACAGCCATCGGTTAAAATCCATTTGACCGCCCGATCGAAAAGTCAACATTTTGTGCCCATTCTAGGGGCAAAACCGTCATTCTGCACCGTCCGTCCAAACTCATCCAACTAATCACCGATTACATCACTAATCCGTCATTAATCACTAATCTAATCCCAATTTCTGGGATTGGTTGTTACATATGTGGTCTGATAAATGGTTTTTCGATGCATGCATGCTTTTTAGTGAAGGGCATAAAGGACTTTTATAAAATGTGTTTTATGAACTATTGCTTTTCATCCACTCACAGTCTTTCTGTTTTCAATGCCCTTCAGGTTGAATACGGTGCGAACTGTAACAGAAACCGAGACATCACACTCCTCCACCGGATCTTAGCGTACTCTGGTAGTCGGTAGGGCTAAAGGTTCAAATTTTCCCTAGTCTGACACTCCGTGTCAGACGGGATCAAGAGCGTCCCTCGTTATTCCTGGGGGATTAGGATGGGCCCTGACAATAATGTTGCTTGCATAGAACAGATGAAGACTTATTTCATTAAGGGAGACAACACCAAGCATATTGCACCGAAGTTCTTCTTTAACCAACAACATCAAGAACATCGGAAGATTGAGATCAAGCCAATACGATCTCCAGAGAATCATGCAGACTTGTTCACCAAGTCATTACCAAAGCCACATTCCAGCAGCATGTGCGAGGTATTGGTTTACGTAGATTGGCTAATCTACCTAATCTGTAGTTTTCAGGGGGAGTCAAGATCAGGAGAAGTATCCTGAAGTATACCAAGTATCCGGAAGTATACTGAGCATCCCGAAGTATACTCGCATGATCATCGTATACTCTTTTGTCCTACGACCAGGGTTATTTTTTCCCATTGAGTTTTGTTACCTGACTAGGTTTTAATGAGGCACATTTTGGTATGATCATCCCGCTAACAATGCATCCTGAAGATGCTATGATTTGACTCATATGTATTTACACATCTTTTCCCTTCGATCACGGGTTTTTCCCACTGGATTTGCGGGGCAAAGTTTTGGTTGAGCAACACTAATGCATTTTATCTCAAAGGCGGACTATCTACCCGTATTCCAGAAGAGACGACATCAGCTACCTCAAAAGATTCCGATGTGATCACCTACACGCACGTTGCACTCTTTTTCCTTCAACTAGGGTTATTTTTGTTCCATAGGGTTTTTGTTACCTGACAAGGTTTTAACGAGGCAGCATATAAATACGTAGCCAAGCAGTTCCATTACATGAAATATCCAAGGGGAAGTGTTGTAAATAATTAAACAGTTGTGTCTATTTATGTAATAGGTACTAGGGGTAGTTTTGTCATTTTGTATTCATTAATTATTTCTCCTTATATAAGGAGTAATTATCTTTGTAAACCCTAACTATCTCATAATAAACAGACGTATTATTTTCATCTCCATGCCTCTCCATATTCTCTCTGCAATCCTCATCTACCAAATTTCCTTCACAACAAATAGAAGTATATGGTGAAGATTGCAAAGAAGAGAATGAAGGATTGAAACAAGGGATTAAAAACAATCAAAAGTAGCTTTAAAAATTTTCAAGTTTTTTAAAACACTTAGATTTTTATACACAATCAATTAAAATGTTAATTGAATATACCTAGATTTTTAGGTATTTTAAAACAATAGTTTCAAATCAAAATTGAATACACCAATGAATTTAGGTTATATTATTAAGATATACACTAAAAACAAAAAATAATTAAGGGCATTGTTTATAGGTAGTTGAGCAACTAGTAAGAAAGTACATGTACCACGTGAACATAACAAAACACTAAACAATGGACTTCCAAAATAACACTTGCATAGGTGGAACTTATAAATATCTTCTATATGTCTTGCATCTAATCATCTGCAAATTCCTTGGTTCTTCCAAGTTCCTCATTTTTAACTACTTTTTTTTAAATTCTTTTTGAACTTTGAAGTCTCTCCTCTAAACATATCATAGAATTTTGAAGGATTATATTTTACAAGACTTTGAAGAATTTCTAGGGATTTCATGATTGAGTTGTAAATTTTTCAACTCCACAGGCAAAACCCTAATTAATGTATAGGTTGAACATGATGAGGATTTGATAGTGTAAGTGATGTTAATTTTTTATCTTTTTGTGTTAAATGATTAATTATTAAACTTGCATACTAATTCCTCCATGTCTTTTGCAGGACTCTTTCGAATGTGCGTCGCATGTTTAGATTTTACTTCAACCCTACCAATTGCACTGCTGAGATTGTGATAAAGAAAGACAAAAATGATGCCCATCCTCATATCCAGGCCGGTGCTAAGCCAACTTATTTGCCCTCTCTTCTATGCACAAAACTGGTAAAAGAAAGAATCTAAAAAAAAAAACTGTTTGTCTGGTACCGCTTTACAATATGTTTTTTGAAAAGCTTTGTCTGGTACCGCTTTACAGTATGTTTTTTGAAAAGCTAATGCATGTGAAAGATTAGTGATTATATGGGTGGTGATATGATAATATAATAGCATAATGAGTTCAAAGACTGATGTGTGGCTGATTGGGATTTCTATAAAAATTTCGGATTTCTATTTCCATTGTGGCTTTGGAATGAATGTGAATTTGTGTGATGTGAAATTGTATATAGATTTTGGTGATTTCTGTATGATTTCCAGATAGTTTGTAGATAGATTTCATTGGCACGTTTTATAAAGTTTGTAATTAAGTTGTGCTTTGGGCTTAGACTTGAGATTCTAAGTGTGGACCTGATTTGTGATATTAAGATGTAAGATGCGTATATGTTGTTCAGTATTTGTGGTATGCGATATGTGAAGTGGTTCCTGGGTGTATGTAATTATGATATGAATGTTTATGTGTAAACCTAAGTAAGAAAGATAAGATTTGATTGGTTTTGAAATTTTGAGGACGAAACTTTTTTAAGGGGAGAGATTGTAACACCCCGGATATTCAAAAAAAAAAAATGAAAAAATGACCATTTTGCTCCTGAAAATCAAAGAGTTGACTTTTGACCAATAAACCAAAATATTGACTTTTGAACGGGGGTATCCTTTAGAAATTTTGAAAAGACTGTTACGAAAATCTCGACCTCCTGAGTGCATAGACAGACGGCATGTCGGAAATGGAGGTCGAATATATTTGTTATGCGTCAGGAATGTGTAAGGGGCATTTTGGTAATTTTGTTGGTAAGGGAAATTTGGTAAATTTACAAGGGCATATATAGATTAATCTAGAAAACCCTAGATATCTCTCAATTTCTCCCTCTCAGCCTCTCTCCACCGACATACCACTTATATATATATATATATATATGTGTGTGATGTTGATATAATTAAGGGGAATCGGGGATGACACACCAAAAAAGAAAGAAAAATGAGAAGGAAAGAAAAGAAAGCCAAAACAGGAGGGAAACAGAGGGGAACAGATAGAGAGGGGGAGGAAAAGAGAAAAGCACGTCAAGGGGAAGAAATAGCAACATGAACTGAGGTCTGGGTGACCTTGGAACGCAAGCCCGAGAGGCTCGATGTTGACCATGGATCACCAAGAAGACTGGTGTACTCTGGTGATTAGCTCAGGGTCTCAGATAGTGAGTTAAGTCCCTGGAGATATTTTGGGACCATAAGAATGGAGGAAAGAGCCTCGAAGGGCTATTGGCAGAAGCTAGAACCCATGGTCGAAAGCCAAGGGGTTAGACTACATGATTCAGGTAAGTTTTTCCCGTTTTAATTGCATAGATTTGTCCTGGAACTTCATAGATGAGTTTAGACAGTTTAAGAAGGAAAAAAGGACGTAAATATGACGTTTTTGAGCTGGGTCAAGACGTCGGGTCGGGCCCTGCTTGCAAGCCCGTGGGTCGACCCAACGTGAGGATGCTGGTAACAAGTCGCGCGTGAGGCCCACACGCAGAGACCCTAACCGGCGCGTGCGACCTCATTTGACCGTCCGATCAACATGAAAATTTTAGTGTTGAATGTTTTGAGTTCAATGGATCAAGTTTCATATTTATTGGACATTGTTTGAAGAAGTTATGCTCGTCCAAAGTTTTAAAGGTTTATTTATCTTATTTTGCTTATTTCTTTCTAATTAATTCTTAAAATATAAGGAATTTAGTAAAGGAACCTTTTGATCAAGTGACAATGACATATGGTTTTATGAGGATAATTCCATTGAAATTAGATTGCTTATTTATTTACAAATAAGATCTATGTGCATTTGATATTAATAACAAACCTTTCTTAAATTATTATTTGATTAAACTTTACTTGGGCATGAATATTTAGAAGATTATTAGAATAAAAAGATTAAATCACTATGTTACTATGGTCAATTATAGAAATTAGTCAAGGATGAAATTAACGAGATTACACATGTTTATATTAGAATTGTACTATGATTATTTTGAGTATTAAAAAACTACTTAATAAATATGATACTTGAATGTGGTTATGGTTTATGTTTATGGTGGTTGTATATATAGATATATGACTACATTTAAATTTACAATTAGTAAGGAAAGGAATTGAAGCATATAAATTTGAGGTTAAAATTGGTTATTTTTAAAGGCTCTTAAAACAAATTATTTCCATGGAGGAAATTATGTCACTTTACTTTTAATTGAGACTTGAAGGATATGTATATGCATCATGATATTGATATAGCGAGGCTTAATATGGAAGATGCAATGTTGTAGTGATATATATGATAGCTAAGTGGAGGTAAATGTGTGATACATAAATTCAAGAAAATTCATAAGAAGAAGATAATTTTGAATGTCATCAAAATAGTAACATTCTCTACTTGTCGAGATTAGTGGATTGGATGTGGACTGTAACCCCATGAGGACGGATTACGTTTGGTTAATTGAGTAAAATTGGGTATGGTCAAGTTAATATATCCCTTGTCTTACCTCAGCGATCAAACGAGAGCATAATCGGTCTGATTTTCATTGTAATTAGGGACAGGTCGTGTCAAGTTGCGCATGAGTTCTCATAAACAATGCCGTAAGGGCTGAGCCAAAAATAAACAATATCATATTAGGGGAGTCGGGTTATGACATGATAATTTAATTAATATCAATAATCCAATTTTAAACACAAAATGCACATGCGTACAATATTATTCCACAATTTCTTCAACATTATATATATATATATATATAATTTTAGATTTCTCCAATTGAACTTGTAACTAACTATTAAGTTCAACTCGGACATCTACAAAATTAAAGTATCATATAAAAATTTACGATATTCACCTCCTCCTTGTTTTGTTTTCCCTTTTCTCCTGGACGAAATGAATTTTTTTTATTTAATTAATTCATGAATAATTGCATTTGCTTTCCACTTACGAAAGAAGAAAGAACATAAAAATAGAATAAAAAGCAAAAAAAAAAAAAAAAAAAAGATTGAGAAAAAACAAAGTCGATGGGCTGCCCTCCTGGGGTCATTTTATGGACTTACTCAATTCTGTTGTCCATAACTTTTCCACTATTGAGATAGCACAATTTTTCTTTATATGTTGGTAGGTGTGACATGGGCGGAACAAGGTTTTCCACAGATTACCTTGTGGAGAAGCCTCGATCCTAGCTACTCAAGGTTTGGTGGCTCTAAAGGAATTTTCCGGCCTCTAGCCCAATACTCGTGGTGCCCCTTAGTGCGTCAGCAGAGGTGGGTTAAAACAGCGGATGGATATTATAAACTTAATTGTGATGTACCGGTTTAGGTCCATGGTGGGTTGTAGGGTGTTGGACGGGTGGTTTGGAATTCAGAGGGGGAGGTTGTTGCTGTTTTTTCAGGTGATGCTCCTCCCTGAATTTCAGTGCTCTCCATCCCTACGGACGGAGTTGGTTTTGTTCCTCGTGTAGCCAATCGGGTTACGCACCAACTAGCTCAGGAGGGGCTGCAGACCCACCGTAGATCACCTTGGATTTAACCGGCTCCACTATGGCTCCAGCCCCCTTGTGGAGCGAGATTTGGAGGTTTAATTTTGCTGTTGTTTTGGTGGTTTTGGGGAGGAACTCTTTTTCCCTCACCAAATTTGTCCTAGGCTAACCAGGTTTTATTGTGAGAGTTGTAATGAGGCCCCAATATATTTTGTGTGCACCCGACCATGTGTATTTTCTTCTTTCAATGAAATTCTCATATGGATAAAAAAAAAAAAATCCAATTTTAAACACAAAATGCAGTCACACGTACAATATTATTCCACAATTTCTTCAACATTAGACATATAAACTTTTAAATTTCTCCCATTGAACTTGTAACTAACTATCAAGTACAACTTGGCCATCTACAAAATTGAAGTATCACATAAAAAAATGTACGATCTTCACCTCCTCCTTGTTTTGTTTTCCCTTTTCTCCTGGACGAATTTTTTTTTTTTTTGGGATTTAATTAACTCATGAACAATTGGATGTGCTTTCCACCTATGAAAGAAGAAACAACATGAAAAAAAGAAAAACAAAAGAAAAAAACAAAAGAAAGAAAGAAGAAAAAAACAATTAGAAAATTACAAGGGTCGGCCTGTGTTAAGGCTTGTGTAGATATCTTCCTGCAACTAATGCAGCCTCCATTACAAGGGTTATGACTTCAACAACATCCTCCACGTGGCATCTGTTTCCATTAAAAGTTTTCCCTCTCGACTCTTTGAACTTAGCCATGCAGCTTAGGAATTCTTGGCTGCACTCGGAGCTTAGATAGTCATCTACACCCGCATATATATCACATTGTCAAAATTCAATAACCAAGAGACTTAATGTAGTTGGCAAAAGGTCCCTTTTTTAGGTTAGGTGTCACTAATCAAGTTTTTCCTTTCTTCTGTTTTTTTTTTTTTTTTTCCCTTTTTAGGTTTGAAAGTTGAAACCTTAAAATTAAAATTAAACCTGTACAAAAAATAATAATTAGCAGACGGCCTAATATTTATTTCCTAATTGAGGATTACAAGATTCTTTTCCTCTACTAATTTCTTCAAAGGAAGATCGTTCCTAAATTAAAACAAAATTTGAGCAATAATTTCTTTTGTGTTAGAAAATTATTAATTAAAGAGAAACGAAGAAATGAACTTACTGTTCTTAGACTGAACGCAGGCATCATGCTTCATACAACATGCATCAAGACCATCACAGGGTTCCTCCCCTGGGCATCCGCTGTACAATAACCCACAATACTTCCCATATCTTAAAAATGGAGGCACTGTCACACAAAATAAATAAACAAATAAAATAATTTAACCTCCCAAGAAAATTAAATAGTTGAATTTGATCATCTCATTCACAAAATTCAAAATTAATTAATGAAATAAAATTGTTACCTGTACAGAACTCTGACTCACATTGTCTACTGCAATCTTTACTCTGTAAATTTTTATAATTCAAAGGAAAAAATAACATATATGTTATAATTTGAAATCAACAACCAGCTGGGAATGGGATCCAAGAACAATAAAAATCAAAAAATATATGTATTAATTAAAGTAAGACAATGAAGATCGCGATCAAGAACATAGAGGAGCTAGCAAACCAGAACAATGGAGGCATCTGTGGATTGAACACCAATGTTAAGGGCATGTAGATGAATGGTATTTAAAAGAAGAACAGGAAGAATGGATGAGAGGGCAAGAACAAGCTTCATTGTTGGAGGGATCGATTTTTCAGAAAAAGAATAAATAAATGGCTCTGATTTTCAGGGAAAATATTGTGGCAGAGAGAAAGTGATGATTGAGGAGTGAGCTGAAAGATAAAAGAGGGTGCTCTTTCTTGACCAAACAAAAAAAAGAGGGTGCTCTTTGTCTTGTAATGGCTCGTGATATGTTTTTGTAGTGTTGCTCGCACCTCTTACCAAATCTCATGCACTTATTATTAATTTATCTAAATATTTTTTTCTTGTTTTGTTTTGTCTTGTGTATTTGGTATTGCAAAATCTACATGTTCCATCAATTACACCCATTTGCTGCTGCCTAACTCATCACGCCTTGTGTAAGGCGAAGATAAACTTATGTAGGAGTATTTTCGTTATTACGTGATATTAATGTTAGTCTTATTATTATTATTTTTTTGAAAATTAAGGTATTCCTCACACGTAGGCGATGACCAACTCTCGGGTTGCATATGATTCCGATACGGGAGGAGCTCTCCTTAATATTGGCTACTTCATTCACAAGATTCGAATTCGAGACATTGTTTAAGGGGAATAAGGTCATTTCCACTTGAATCATCAACCATTGATAGTTCTCGTCTGATTTTCGTTCCAAAGTAATTGTGCAAATTTATCTTTTAATTATAATATTTTCCCGATTCATTCATAAGACACTAGAAATTAGTGGTTTTCATAAGGAGTTGGAAAGTTTCGATTTGCATGAGTAACTTGTGAACTTTTTTTTTTCTTTTCTGTATGTTCCATTTGGAAATGGCAAAATTAATTATGAAAAAGATAGTACTTAACTCGCACCTGTAATTATTTTGGGTGAAAAATATAACAGTAAGCATTGAAATGTCACAATCCAAATGTAACCTATTATTGGTGTACTTTGAAGATTGTTTCTTTCTGATGATCCTATTCGTGGGTTGCTTTTTTTTATTGATATTTGTGAGTAGGTGTGGGATCCATTTCTTGTGAACACTTTCATGCTTTAGCTACTGGTGGTCAAAAGAAAATTAAAAAAAAGAAAAGGAAATTAGGGTATTTGAATGAGGAACTTCGAGTTTCGTGAAATTTAAGTAAAATTAGTTAAAAATAAGAAATTTTAAAATTTCAAAAAATTTACAAATGATTAGAAGTAAGAGATATAGTTGGAATTTGTAAGTTACATCTTTGGAGATATTACTTTGAAAATCACTTGTTTAGCGGATTCTTATGCTCTTGTGCATCTTATTATTTAAACATCTAGATGCATTTCTAAGTTCTAATCATAGACTCAAAATGAAAGATGTGAAGATTTACTATAAGAACATTAATTTGTTCATGACGTACGTTTTAAATTTTTGAGCTTCGTCTTCATGTGTTCATCTTAAACAACATTCATATATAAAAAACACAGACGAAATTCTCTATGAATTCTTGTAATACGAATAAACGAAACACAATTATCATACTAGTATTTGAAGATATGAATTGAAATGATACATGATACATGTATGTGGCATTGCTACTTACCCATGCGGTATCGTTTTCGGCAAGGTGACGATGGACTACACCGTCGCTGTAAAGATGTTGGCCGGATAATCCATCGGCAATGCAAGAAAAGAAAGCAAAGGCAAGGAAGACGAGAAGACAAGCACCACCCTTGAGGCCCATGGTGTGAAAATATTCCTTGTGGGGTGGCCTCTCAGAGAGACATAGAAGGACCTCAAGAATGGTTTCTCCAAAGCCCTTCTATGTAGGGATTTTTTTCTTTCTAAAATCCCTTTTCTAAGTGTGCAAGTCCATGCCTCTATATATCCATTGCTATGTTTATGTTTGTTACTTTTGCTTCTCCCCCCCCTAAAAATAACCCTCTCTTTCCTCCCTTTTTAGAACGCCAAAACGAAAAACTAGCTATCCAGAAAATGTCTTTTCCATTATATTTTAAGTCATATTACCTATAATAGTAAATTGCATGCACACATCTTTTTGGTTGCTTTTACTTTTCAGAGAGGGTGTGATTTGTCAAATTCACAACGTCAATTCAAGTGTAATGCCTTTCTCATTTTGTTTTCCTCTTTAGAATGATGTAAAATATTTTTTATTTCTTTCTTATTATATTCCTATTTATATATTTATTGACGGAGAATTACTAGTAAAGAAAAAGTAGGTTTCTGGAAAAACTGTCTTGTCAGCAAAAGTAAAATTTCACTAGACACGGAAGATCATTCGGACCAAGCCAAAACACGAAAGATCACTCGGACTATAACGTGTGTTCATGCTTCAAGCTAGCCTAGCAAAAACAGTCTTCAGGCTCTCTGTAAATAAACTTGTACAAGTTACCTCAATTAGGGATGAAACATAATGTGTGTTGATATCATATCGATCGACCAGGCCAAGACACGGAAGATCACTCGGACCAATCCCCGCCTACCGTCAATGCCCATAACAGCATGGAAGGCCACTTGGAGCAAAACAAAGACCCGTCATCAAGGTCCATGAAGGAACCCCATAAGGGCCCATGTATAAAGCCCACCATCGTGCCCTATGGCCTAACTCTAAGTAATTTCCTATAAATAAGAATCCATCCTCCTACATAACACATGTTCTACTCTCTCTATACTAGAGATCTCACATCTCTTTACATCCTACTCTTCCTATAGACTACATTTTAGTCTTTTTGTAGGGCTCAATGTCTAATTTATCATGTGCAAACACTAATATTGCTAATGAGAAGAGTATACCACCATAGACGTGGCCTAATTCGGGTGAACCATGTACATCTTGTGTTCTTTCTGTGCGTGTGGTTTTCATATACGTTTAGATCCATTTATGGATCAAACATTGGTGTCGTCTATGGGAAGACGACTAAAATCCATGTCGACATCATTTCTTCACTTTTCCGCTAAAACCCACATCACTCAAGAAAAACGAGCATCTACTGACCACCCATACAGATAAGCATTTCTACTTGCTTATTTAGTTCATCAATCAATTGTCATTTGATTTGGAAGATTGAAGGACTTTGTCACGCACTCCTGGTTGGCAGGATCACTCTTGGTCAATATGACCCCTCCTAGTCTACAAGAATCCTCGTGATTGGCAGCAACCTTCTTGGGGAGTAAGAACGGTAAACAAGACCCGTGAGCTTGGAAAAGTAAGAATGGTGAGCAAGACTCGTGAGCTTGGGAAGCAAGACCGGTGAACAATCTCACATCGCTCAGGGAGAGAAAGTTGAAGTGCCTTATATGTGTGGATGAAGTCTTCATAGTACGAGGCCTTTTGGGAACTCACTGACTTTGGACTCCTTTAGAACTCCAAAGTTAAGCGAGGTTGGTCTAGAGAAATCTCAAGATGGGTGACCTACTGGGAAGTTACACGTGAGTTCCTAGAAACAAAACTATGATGGTATAGTCCAAAACGAACAATATCGTGCTAGGAGAGTTGAGTCGTGACACTTTAAACTTCAATTTTAGGACGTTTTTAGCTCAAGATAAGTAAGGGGTCGTATTCCTTAGACGCTCATGATAAAAAAAACACCAATTTTGAAGATGAAATCACGTGGAATCAATACATACTGGATGTGTAAGATACCCGCAATTTCCAAGGCTTATATCATGAAATCCAAGCTAGGGTGCTTCAAGGACTTCTGAAGAGCGGACATCTCAAGAGTGAGCGACTGGTTGGACTGTTGTTCATATGATGAGGGATATATTGAGGCTGATGCTTATTACTTAGGATTGCGTACTCTCATTAGGCAGAGTAGGATTCTGGTTATTTATCATTTATCTAATGCTTTGTATAACCATTAATTTTTTAGCTTTCATTTATGGTTGACACATAGAGTTAACCTTTGTCTGACATTATTTTCATATTTATCTTGAGAATGAGGGTACATTTGAAATTTGAAATTTTTGTGTCAAACAGAAGCATGCCCTTTCGCAAGTACCCATGTGATTTTTGAGGAGGATCCTATTTCGTTTGCTCATTGGAATTTCATTAAACACATAGTGTGCAAGTGATTATTAGATCATTGCAAAACCAATATTCTGTCCAAATTTATCAAAAAATTCATAAACAATCAAGATTGTAACAAGAAAAAACAGTCACAGGCTAATCCTGATTCAAAATGATTTTGCTAGTGTGTGTTTTGTGCATCAAGAAGTAGTATTACCTGAGCTACTTCCACTGTCGTTGCTGATCGTTAATATGGTATTGGAGTAATGTGATCACTGATCTTGACATTGGGGCTTATTCTGTGAAGCTAGTTAAGATGGTTGGCACTGAAGCTGCTAGAGCTAAGCTACATGCTTCTATCTTCGATGGCAGCAACTATGAGTTCTAGAGCATCAAGATGAGAACGATCCTTCGAGCACATGATTCATGGAATACGTTGAAGTTGGTTTGAATGAGGAAGCTAGAAATAAAGATGGCGAGTTTGTTAATTTTCCAACACGTGCAGACTTCATCAGGGATGCAAGGGCTCTAGGATTGATCCAAACTTCAGTGGTAGATACCATCTTCTCTAAGATCATGATTCAAGAGAATGCTAAGGCGGCATGAGATCCGTTAAGAAGAGAATATAGATGAGACTTTAAGGTAAGGGCTGATAAACTCCAATCCTTAAGAAGAGATTTCGAGTACAGTGGAATGAAAGCTACTTAATCATTAAAAGTTTATCTATCTTGACTCTATGATATTGTGAATCAAATGAAGACATATGGAGAATATATCATTGAGAAACGTCTAGCACAATAAATTCTAATTAGTTTAACCAAGTCCTATGATTCTATTGTTTCAATTATTAAAGAAACTAGGGATCTAGATGCTATCATTGTTGAAGACATTGTTGCACCTATTAAGGCCTTGATCAAAGAATAGAAATGCATGATTATGAGAAAGTCGATAAGGTATTTTCTACTCTATCCGTGAATTCAAAAGGACATCAAAACTACAATTAGGGAAAATGGAAGAAAACCTACAAATAAAAAGAATTAGAAATCCAATTCTGGAAAATCCAGTTATCAGAGTAATGTCTCAAGTAAGTTTGATTTCCAATGCTCCTAAATGCAAGATATGTGAGAAGGTTCACTTTGGTAATCGCTAATACAAAGGAAAATAATGTTATTAGTGTAATAAAATGGGCCACCTTGCTAGGGACTGTGGAGTGAAGCAGCCTTGAATAACTCTGAGCCAATAATGAACCTAGCATGGAAAGTAGAAGAAAATGATGCAGTGATGTTTTATGCTTGTCATGCAACTAGTATGCCAAAAGAAATGGGTGCCTAGTACGTAGACTGAACCTTTACAGCTAAAGTAGGGGATTGGTGAACTGGTCCAAGCTACAGGAAAGGGTACTCTGGTAATCAACACCAACAATGGTAAAAAGTAGAATCATGAAGTGATATTAGTTCTAGGTTTGGATGCTTACTTGCTTAGTGTTGGCCAAATGGTTGGACATGAGTACTACTAAACATTTGGGAATATGAGGGTGGAATCTATGAGGATGATGAGTTCACATGGAAAATTATCTCTATTCTAATGCTTGGAAATCGATATTTCTTACTATCCCTAGACATTTGAGAATATAGGGGTGGAATGTATAAGGATGATGAGCTCACACAGAAAATTAACTCTATTATAATGCTTGGAAATCGATATTTCTTACTATCCCTAGAACATATGAATGTAGTAGCAAAAAGAGCCACAGTGCAATGAAATGTCTGCATGTGGCATAGAAGGTTTGGTCATTTACTATTCTAGTTTAATGACTATACAATAATAAGGCATGGTTTGCGGTTTACCTAAATTGGCGGAATATGATGAACTTTGTGAAGGGTGTATTGCTGGAAAATAGCACATGGAGAGTTTTTATAAGAAAAGACATAGAGAACTTCAATTCCTCTTAAACTCATCCACAATGATGTATGTGGCCCTATGCAGATAGAGACCATGGGAGGTGAAAAATACTTTGTAACATTCATAGACAATTTAGCACATGCTAGATTTATTTCTTACAAGTCATATGTTTTCAATGTTTTCAAGAAATTCAAGTCCATGGTGGAGTTACAAAGTGGATATGCGATCAACAAAATAAGGAGTGATGGGGGAGGAGAGTTTACATGTAACAACCTATCCCGTAGGAATTTATCGAACGAACCGCACTCCTTCGTATACGTCAGGAGTCCATTGATGAGAAGGGGCTGGGGAAAGCTTGAACCCAATTCCTACAGTGATGAATATAAGCACAATTGAAATTCATAGGGAGTTATACATTTGTGTATTGATAAGACCATTCACTATTTCTTGAAGCTCGATCTCTCCCCCGGATGAACCATATATGTAACAACCCGTCCCGAGAGTAGAGTAATTAAGGTGTGATTGGTGAGGTTAACCAGTGGTTAGGTGGTTCCGACAGGCCCGGGCGCCTAGCATGACGATTTTGCCCCTGGGTTGGGCAAAATAGTTGACTTTTAGTTCGGGTGGTCAAATGGGGGTTGACCAGTGACCAGGACGTAGTTTAGGACGTCACGAATCCATAGGCAGGTGGCACGCCTGATTCCGACATCCGAGGAGGAAGTTGTGATGTTCGGAAGGTCGAGGGCATAACCGTAATTGTTTAATTACTCCTGCGTCTGACTGGATTTGAGTGAGTTGTACTTGGGTGTTGCGTCGGAAGTCGGACGGGAGCGGGATGTACCTCTGGTTTCGGGGTGGAACCGGGGTGGGTCCTGACAATATAGCCAAGAGAAACCGTGAACCAGAATAGAAGAGCTTGCCCCACCCATGAGTAAATACTTACGGATTAATTAAGGAATAATTGAGAATCGAGGATTTTATTTTCGGACGGTCCGCATAAAATGACGATTTTGCCCGTAAAATAGGTAAAATGTTGACTTTTGACCCGGGAGGCCAAATGCACGAGAACCAAGATTATTAGGTAGATCGAGATGATACAAGTTCGTAGACAGGCTGCTCGTCGAAATCAAACATCGTATGAAAATGTTATGGTTCACGAAAGGAATCAGTAACTATTCACGTTTTACGAGGGATTATACAAATGGCAATTAGGGATTGGTCCAAAATATCTGAGTGGACCCATGGATGAGTAACAAGTCCCATTGGCCTATTTTTCCATGGTTTTGGATCTGATATTTGTTCATCCTTCATCCATTTGTTTGTGTTTACTCGAAACCCAAAGAAACCCAACGAAAACACACAAACCTACTTCATTCATTCTTTATCCATTGCTTCTGGTGTGTGAAGGAAAGTGAGAGAGGGGACTGAGACGGGGTTGAACAGTGGCAACAGTGTCGTGGACGATGGACAGAAACCGAGAAGGTGAGTTTTAAAGTTCAAAATTTTGAAATCAAGTTTTGGTGTTTGTTCGACGTTTCTAAGGTTTAAACGTGATTCCTAGGTACTATACGAACTCGTAGGGATCGATTTCGAGGATTGAGGTGGGCGAAATCAGCCTGGGGAAGGTCTGAAACTTCAACTGAAAATCAAGAGCTTGGGAGGTAATTTTTGGACCATTTCTTATGTTTTTGAGGTCATCGGCTTGTTTCTAGGTTGAGTTCGACTCTATAGGAATAAAAATGGTTGAATTTGGTTGAATTTTGGACGAGTTAGAACTGGGCCGGGTCACGAGCTGAGTCGACCCGTTGCAGAGAACCGGGTCGACCCTATTGGAGGTAATCAAAGGTGTCATGCCACGTGGCAAATAGGGAACTGACACGTGGCATACTATCAAGCACAGTTAGCACTGACATGTAAAACACATGGACCAATCAGGTGCTGACATGTGGCACATGTCAAATCTGACACGTGTCAGACCTGACAGGGGTTAGACTTGTCAGCATGATGTCAACCGTTGACTGTGACGTCAGCGTTGACTTTTGACCAGAGTTGACTGGGAAGTTTGACCACCGTGTGGGGGCGCGTGGACACATTTTTTGAGGTGAAACTTTGTTCGAAAGGTTTCGACGATCTGAATCCAATGGTAGTGGTTCAGGTCAGTTAGAGATCATTTGGTTGGTCAAATTGAGGTTTTTAGCCTAGAGAAACGTGTTTGAGAGACGTTGACTTTTTCGGGAATTTTTAGGGTTTTTGATTAGGACTTGTTTAGGTTGGTAGTGACCTTTGAGTGTGTTTTAAATAGGTTCGAACGACCCGGAGAGTTCAGTTTACCTCTGGAGTGACTTACAGCGCAGCTTGCAAGCGCGCAGCTTGGATGATCTGTGAGTGGACACTTGATTTCTAAATATGATGCATGCATAACTGTTTTATTTGTTTTATGAACATGATTTGGGATGCCTTGAGTACATATGGTTTATATATATATATATATGATTGCGATGTTTTAGCATTTTCGTGCAAATGTGTTCTTGCACGTATTTGGAGACTTATATTTTATGTGATACCTTGGGTTTAAGCCAGGTTTTATACGTACTTGTGATTTCAAACGATTTGAACCCTGGAATGATTTCGGATTTGGAAATATGATCTCGAGCTTGAGGTCCAGTTTGTCAGGGCCCACCCCTAATCCTCCGGGATTAAGGGCTAAACCACACTCCCGTCTAGCTTACGCATGACACGAGGGCCAAACCGACGCCTAACCTCCGTGTGACACGTAAGTCGGACAAGAGAGTTCCGGTCCCACCATCTCAACAACTTTGAACTTCCCAGAGTGCTCAGAGTCCACTGTGGATTGTGCGTGTGATGTCTCCATCTCTCTCGACTGACAGCCCGCACTGCAACAACCTGGAGGGTATCGAAAACACGAAAAGACTGTGAGTGGACAAAAATAAAGTTTAAGTTCAAAAACAGTTATCAGAAAACACACACATTTATACACTCCGCGTAAAAATCAATGCATGCATATCAATTTCCAATCATAAACTATGTCCGAAAAACCAAACACATTTTCCTTTTCCAAATCCCGGGCCTCAGCCCAAAACCATCGAAAAACCTTTCATCCGTGCCACTGCCCAAAACATCATCATCAAGTCTCAGTGAAAACCCAAAACACATTTAAAGCCACATTCTCATCCATCGAACCTGCTGGATCTATCCGAGTCTTTAAACTCCCGAGTCTTTAAACTCAATAACCAGGCCTCAATAATATCCGAGTCTTTAAACTCCCGAGTCTTTAAACTCAACAGGCCTACGGGGGAAATATCAATATATCCGAGTCTTTAAACTCCCGAGTCTTTAAACTCAATCCGGGCCCGTCCCCTGACAAATATAATTCGGGTCTTTAAACCCAATATCCAGATCCAGCAAATCCAATCCAAAACCATTTGAAAACCATTTCCGAATCCATTTCCAGAATCATATCCATCTCATTTCCATATCCGAGTCCGCAACCATCATTTCGTAAGCTAGCATCCGGAATAACCATTCCGTAAGCTAGCATCCGGAATAACCATTCCGAACCCAAACCTGAAATCCACTTCAAGTCCCGAATCGAATTCCGAATCGTCACCCGGAATTCCGATTCCGAAACCCGAAATCACATTTCTGAAAACCACTTTAAACTGGGCCCTAAGCCCGAAAATACTTTCCAAAATCCTTTTACTTTCTTTGAAATCCAACCGTATTTCAAATCCCGAAATCAACCGTTAAAACCAGGTTCAAATCACGATATTTATCAAAACCTCGTAAAACGTGAAAACCATCATTTCCTCGAAAAATGTGCAAAAACCATAACCATCACAATCATAAATCGAATCATAGAATCAAGTATAGAAAACATATAAAAACATATATGCATGCATCAAGAGTTAGAAAGCAAAGTCTACTCACATACCATTTCGTCGTCGCCTCGATACACGCGCACTTACGCCGTTCCCGGCCATTCCGCTACCCTCGGCTTTCCCGAACCTATCCAAAGTCCATAACGAGGTTACTAACTACTACACAAAAGTCCTACTCAAATCCCATAACTTTCCCGAACTACTAAGCGTACTTTAAACGGGACCCTAAACCTTTGATCCCGCGGAACTAACTTGAATCGACGTCCGATTAACCCGAAACCAATTCCATTAGACTCGTTACAACTCCTAGACCAAAAACCATGTTGACCGTTTTCCCAACCGCCACCACACGCGCCCCCACGCGCCGCCCAAAGTGGCTGCGCGTGGGCCTCACGCGCCTGCTACAGTGTCATCGTCTACCTCGGGAGTCTACCGGTTCGACTGTACTGAACCGAAGTTCCCGATTCTCCGCCGTCCGCCCACCAATTCGACTCCTCTTTTCACCATCCTTTTCGTCCAGTCCTCAACAACCCATACCCCTCACTCAGACACCTCAACATAGCCCCTAGATCAACGTCCCCAAGCTCGAAATAAAACCCGATCAATCCCTTGTTCTTCCTCCCGGCCAACCAGCCACTCCCCCGTCACGGCAACCACCGTAGACGGCTCCTAGGACCTCACTGAGTCTCACCCAACTCATCAAAACTCTCGACTCGTCCTCTAAACCCACGACTTTCCCTTTGAAAATCACGGCAAAACAGAGTATAAGAACGGGAATAAGAAATTACCTGCAACCGTCCACCACCGTGCTCGCCGACGTGTTCCCTGAAGTCCACAGAGCTACCCTAGCCTCCTCTGGAACCCAAATCGACCAGCACACGGCCACACCACTCCAATTTCCTCGGCCCTCTCTGTTTTTCTCTGGTTTTCCCCGTGAGCTCACTCTTCCTCCTCACCCACTCACAGTCACAAAACCCACTCCTCAACTCTCCCTTAACCTCTGTTCAATCTCACCAGGTCACAACTCTCACACACTCACTGAATCGGTCACAAGCACCACCGCCTCACCTCTCTGTTTTTGTTCTCCCTTCTTCGAACACACACGCGGCCCAAATAATTGGAACCGTCAGAGATCCTAGAACCCTCTAGCCTTCTTACACGTGTCACCATCCTAAAACCCCTCTCACAAGTGTCCCAAATCACAACCATCCACTTGTCCCAATCTGTTGCACAAATCCCAAGGTGCAAAATACCAAAATACCCTTCCTTTGAGTCCAAATTTACAATTGTGCCACTACCTTCCTAGACCCGTAACTCACACATCCTAACTCCGATGAATACGTGCCGCCTGTCGTTGCATTTAGGGCTACGAGATCTACCTAACCATCCTAGGTCAATGTGTCAAAACCCGATCGTACAAAAAGTCAACTCTTCCCCTTAGTTTAACCAAATTACGAAAGTGTCGTCAACCTTCCGAACATCATAACTTCCTCCTCGGATGTCGAAATCGGGCGTGCCACCTGTCTAAGGATTCGTGACATCCTAAACTACGTCTCAGTCATTGGTCAACGTCTACTTGACCTCCCGAACTCAAAGTCAACATTTTGTCCGAACTAGGGGCAAAATCGTCATTCTACACTAACGACCCTATCGTAACCAACTAACCACCGATTAAGCTCACTAATCCCATCTTAATCACTATCTTAACCCTACTTTCTGGGACGGGTCGTTACACAGTTGGTTTGTGATATCGGGCTTGAGTCCTAGTTGTGAATTATGAAATGAGATTTCGGGCTTGAGACCCTATTGAGATGATTTCGGGCTGAGTCCCAATGAGATTTGGATTTGGGCTTGAGTCCCTATGAGATTTGGATTGGATCGGATTCGAGGAATCCTAGTTTTGTGGAAACGGGTTGTGAAAGCTATACCTCGGTCTAAGACCCTGTTTAAATGTTTCAAACTTGATTTGAGGTATAAATGGTTTTACAATGGTTTTCCACTGGATTTGATTAATATTTTACATATACCATCCTTATGTGTGGATTGTCTCATCCAGACGTCTTGTAGTATCCTAGAGTAGTCACGGTGCACTACCTGAGAGGGGCCGCTTCTAGGAGAGGCTCAGGATCAGGAGTGCGAGCATTGCCTGAGAAGGGTCTCTTCGTGGAGTGACTCAGGATCAGGATTGCTAGAGATTGATATCACCCAGATAGGGTCCAGGGAAGGATTCGAACTTGAGACCCTGAGTGGCATGCATAGCCTTAGAAACCGTGGCATTATTAATTAGACATCAGGGATGCCAAACATATGGGATGTCAAGGATTGGGTATACTATATTTGACTATTTTGGGTAGATACCTTACATGTTTTATTGATTTTGGGCAGAAGATCCACGTGTTTTGGTTTTGGGCTGAGACCCTACTGGGGAAATGGCTTTGAATGATAAACGTGTTCACTTAGTGTTAATTTGAAAAGCCATATGATTTGATTTAAAGAAAGTGATTGTTATAACTTGTTTTCTTATGCATGCATGCTTTTTAGTGAAGGGTATAAATGGTCTCTTCGTGAAATGGTTTTATAATCTGTTTATTTTCGTCCACTCACAGTTTTTACTGTTTTAATACCCTTCAGGTTGATCGCGGATGTGAACTGTAACAGAGACTGAGATATCACATGCCGCCACATATCCTAGCGTACTCAGGTAGCCTTGGGAGGGTTTAGGTGTATCCCTGGTCTAGCACGTGGTGTTAGACGAGAGTATGACACATCCCGCGTTAATCCAAGGAGGATTGGGATGGGTCGTGTCATTACATCTATTGAGTTTAATGAGTTGTGTGAAGCAAAACATATTGAGAGGAAGCTTACAGTAGCTTACTCTCCTCAGAGAAATAGAGTTGATGAGGGGAAAAGCGGGACAGTGGTCGAGATGGTCAAGTCCATGCTTCATGACAAGAAGGTGCCCTATGAATTTTTTTGGATGAAGCAGTAAGCACAATAGTGTACTTACTCTATAGGTGTCCAACCAAAGCTGTGGAGGAGAAGCCACCATTTGAGGTGTTCAGTGGAAGGAAACTTGGTGTGAAACACTTAAGGGTGTTCGGTTCTATGTGCTATGCCCATATCCCTATTCAGTTAAGGCAGCAACTAGATGAGGCATCAATCAAAGTGGTGTTTGTGTGATACGTAACTTCTGAAAAAATGCTATGTGATCTACGACTAGAAAACCAAGAAAATAATGATTTCAAAGAATGAATCCAACAAAGAAGTGAGTGTGACTACTCAAGTGAGATTTGAAGTTCGGCTTAAAGAAACCAGTGATGATGTTCAGACTCCAAATCAACATCATATTGTTCCTATGGGTATTGGGACTAGTCAAAATTCTACTCCTAGTTCCACACCTGTCAAACTCAGAAGGTTAAGTGAGATCTATACAAGATGTCATATGTAGGTATCATAGAACCTGAGAATTATCCAAAAGCTGCAAAAGAAAAAGTCTGGAGGACAAACATGGAAGCATAAATTGACATGATAAAGAAGAATTCAACCTGAGTTCTAATGGATAAACCAAGTGACAAACCTGTCATTGGTGTAAAACGGGTGTATAATACCAAACTTAATCTGAATGGCACTATCCAAAAATATAAATTTAGGCTAGTTGCAAAAGGCTATGCCTAGAAACCTGGGATAGACTTCAATGAGACGTTTATTGCATTGGCTGCCTAGAAGTGCTGGAATCTATACCAGTTAGATATCAAGCCAACTTTCTTAAATGTTAGGCTGCAAGAGGAAGTCTATGTTGAAAATTCTGAGGTATTTGAGACTCAAACAGATGATGGGAAGGTTTATAAACTAAAGAAGGCTCTCTACGGGTTGAAGCAAGCTCCTGGAGCCTAGTATGGGGAGATTGATTCCCACATATCTAGGTGTGGAAATCAGAGAAACTCAAGTAAGGAAACTCTCTGTATAAAGTCCATTCTTGATGGAATGACCCTAATAGTCTCAATCTATGTTGATGGCATAGTATATACAGAAAATTATGATTCATTGAAGGCTGAGTTCAAAAATGATATGATGGATAAATACGAAATGTCTGATGTGGGATTATTGAACCACTTCTTAAATATGGGAGTGATTCAGACAGACAAGTTCATCGTCATCCAGCAAAAGAAATATGCACAGATTCTCCTAGAAAAATCTGGACACGATTGTAAGCCTCCGAGCACATCATTTGTATAAAAAAAAATGATGGATTGTGCAGGAGTGATGGTACATATGCTGCAAACAAAGCTACATATAGATAGATGATTGGTAATTTACTTTATTTAACTGCAACTAGGCCAGACATCATGTTTGCTACTAGCCTACTATCTAGATACATGCGTGGACCTTGAAAGAAACACTATGGTACTGATAAAAGGGTTTTGATTTATATCTAGTGAACACTTGAATATGAGATCGAGTATTTGAAGGGAACGCAAACTACTTTGGTTGGTTATTGTAATTTAGACTTGAGTGGTCGTTTGGATGACATGAAGAGCACCTCAAGATACATATTCTCCTTTGGTGTGGGGTATTTTCATAGGCCTTAGTAAAACAACACAGTGTGGCATTGTCAATTTTAGAGGCAGAGTATGTAAGTGCTAGTGAGGCCATTACTCAAGCTAAATCACCCAAAATTGTCCTTGAGGATTTTGAGAAGGAGCAGATAGGTCTTACTCCAATTCTTTGTGACAATACTTCTGCAATTTCTATGTATAAAAATCCAATGTTTCAGTTTAAAACAAAACACATCAACAAGAGGTTCTTTTTTATCAGGGATGCAATTCAAGCAGGAGAAGTAGATTTGTTCTATTGCAAAACTGAAGAAGAATTGGCAGATGTCTTCGCTAAGGAACTAGCCAAGAGCTCCGTTCACCTATCTTAGAGGTACGCTAGGAGTCAAGTTAGTACATAATTTAGATGGGAATGCTGGATCCTAAGCTATTTACTACTTGAATTCACTAAGTACAACAATGAGGTATCTAGTGCAATGTGTGCCATCTAGGGGTTGTGAGATCAGCCAAGGATCTAAAAACCATAATTAAGTGAGGTGGATTACTTGAAGGACAAGTAGTGCTAGATTGTAATAGGATTCTAGACTATGTGAGGTGTCATATTGTGATTGGTGATTTGTTGTCGTAGTAACAAATCACCCTAACCGTTTTCTGCACACTACGAGCATGCAATTTGTAAGGAAAAATATATAATTTCATATTGAAATAAGAAGTAGATTTCATAGATTCTTTCTCAAGTTTTGCTCATAGGAATTTCATCAAACACATAGTGTGCATATGATTAATAGATCACTGCAAACGAAACTTCAATCAAATTTGATCTAGAAATTTATAAATGATCAAGATCATAATAGGAACAAACATTCGCAGACTAATTCTGATTCAAACCGATTCAGCTAGTGTGTGCTTTGTGTATCGAGAAGTAGTTATTTGAGCTGTTTCCACTGCCGCTGCTGATCATCAATAAAAATTGCTAAACTGAAAACTAAGATGAATGAAAGAAGCCATCAAGAGAACCATATGAATTGCTAAATACCAATTGGCCTTGCGTCTTTATGGTGGATTTAGAGAGGAGGGGAATTATCCTGCTGAATTTTGTCCAAAACGCAAAACTATTGCCTCTCGCACATTTTAACTTTTAAGGGCCGGAAAATGGTTTATCAGGAAAGCCCAAATCTTTGTCGGGAAAAGTTGAACCTTAAGCCGTCAAAATTATAATTTTTCCCGGGCAGATTTCATTGGAGAGCGGGAAACTTTCCTGCCTTCCTTATACGGCTAATATAATTTGCCAGCATAATCCACCTCTCGCGACAAACCTAAAATATTACTTTGTCGCTATAGTCACTTCGCGAGAAAATTTACCTTTCGTTGGTTAAGGTTGTTTCTGGCGGAAAATGTTTGCCGCGAAAGATATAATTTATTATAGTTAATGCTTGCTTTTCCTGAATACAATTAATTTTGTTATACATGATATATATATATATATATATATATATTAACCGAAGTCGTTCATTTCCCAAAGAAATAGAACTTAATTATAATATATTTTTCATTTCCAAAATGTGGGGGAGGTCCTAGTGGTACGTTACTAATCACCAATCCCGAGTCGAGACTGAATACTCCGTGATGGGAATTGTATCCTACCTTGCCGTATTTCACTCGTTCAGCACATTTTTCTCAAAACTAAATAATTAACACTAAATCAAATGAAACTCCTTGGGAAAGATTTATGCATAAGTATTACAAAAATTTCACAAAATTGTATGACCAATATATATATATATAGTGAGTAAATAATGTTCAAATAATAACCTTGGCCTTTTCAATTTGGTAGTATATACATGTACGACTTGAGGGTTAGAGGAGCTTCCATGCTCCGCCTCCATCCATATTGAATTTCTTAAGCCTTCCAAAAAACATAACTGCTATGAGAACCATCTTTCCCTCATTGCTCCATCTTCCTGAAAATCCATACCATTTGTCCTCGCAATCACCATTAGGATGCAGTTGTCGTTTACAGCTATACCCAGTTGTAAACCCTACATTTCCATAAGCACTGCACTCAAAAAACACAAAAAAAAAAAAAAAAAATCTTCAATTAACAAAAAATGCACAACGTACCCTAAATTCATTTTATATAGGAGAATAAATGCTTGGTCGCAAATATCTTTTTAATTACTCAAACAAGTAATTAAAATCTTTTTAACGTACTACTCATGATATCATTCACCTTAGGTGACAACTTAGCCCCTATATATATATATATATATATATATATGCCACGTCACTCACATGCTTTACTGTGTTCTTAATTTAATGTGATCACATAATATGTGGAAAATTTAGTAGTACGTAGACATTGTAAGCGATTATCGATCATCACATTCAAGTTAGAATTTGTGATCTCCAAATTTTAAATTATTTTCTTCGTGTCACATTAAATTATTATATTTCTATGTTTATAAATCTAAGTAAGAGAATCTGTACATAAAAATTTAAATGTATTGAAATGAATAAAATTTAAAATAACATAGGAATGAGAAATTATTTAATATTCATTTCCTTCGTGTCACTAAAATAGTCAACTCAGTACTCCTAATTCCTTTCTTATTTTATTTTTTGTTGAATTTATTATTAGTATGGAGGTGCACTTAAGTTTTGAATAGTAAACGTAATGAATAATACATATATAGAGGATCGAGTGGATAGGTTATATATAGTTGGCAAAGCAGGCCAACCCAATGGGATTGAGAAATTTCTTAGAGTACCTACATGTTGGAAATAATGCATAATAATATAAATAGACGACGGAAATCATGAAATATAATGTACGCAGAATTATTAGGTACCTGATAACTTCGACTATGATATTCAGTACATTGAAATTGAGGGGGTCTTCCTTCATTTTTTTCTTCTCGGTTATGCATACTAGAATGATAAAGATAGATAAATATGAGAGCTGTGAGAATATGAGATTCTCCACAACTTTATCCCTTCTCTTTTTCTTCCTAATTCCATGAGCTTGTGGAGGATGATCTTCCTCGTCTTTTATGGGGAGGAACGACGTGTAAGGAGGAAGGTACCTTTAAAGTAAAATTACAACAAACTATCATTAGTTCACGTAAAAATTCTCTTTTAAGAGAGTACTCTCATTATATATATTAATATATATATCACTGAAAATTAAAAAAAAATAAAAATAAAAACGAAAGGCTGAAGATTATAAATTCTACATAATTTTTGTAGGTTTACTTTTAACAAAATAATAATTTAGAAGAATTTGAAATAACATATATGAAATTACAAAATGCATTAATCACTATAAAAAAAGTTCACTTGCCCGATGAGATTTTTCCTGACGGAGGGAATACCTGACGAATCTCGCTCTACCTAATGAATATCGCGGCGTAGAACTGAAAAAAATTTCAACCTTACCCGACGAAATTTAATCTTATCTGACGAATCTCGCGTCGTTGTAGGTGATATGATTTTGCCCGACAAATCTATCTTAATTCGTCCGAAAAACCTCTAGCTCAACTGCTATTAGCCGACAGTTTGTTACCCGACGAATTTTATTGTTACCTGATAAATCTGTATTCGTCGAATAAAACCTTTTTTTATAGTGAATGTAACGTGATTAAAATTTTAATGAGAGTGGTCTCTATTTATTCTTGTGACTCAAAGAGTTATTAATATAAAGAATGTAACAAGGATGATCTTATAGCTAGGTTTGACACAGAACATTGAATTTGACCAGTGAATAGATTAGTAGCCCCTAATTAATTAATTATGTGAATTATTATCACTTTTTGAAATTGATAATATGATTTGTCAGCCAATCTAGGATGTATGTGTACCTCACGGGATGGTTTAAAACCTAGCTAGGAACACCGTATAATATTTTAAGAAATGATTAGGAATTGTAACTACTCCAAAATAATGGTGCTATTAAATTCCTGTCATCGTGAATGATTGAGAATATATATATATATATATATATGTTTGTTTACAATATTTTTAAGAAGCATTATTACTTCAGAAACTAATAAACGAACCCTCAAACTCTATATGTAGGTGCATGCTTTTAGTCTAATGATATTTTTTATATTATGACAAGTCGATCTGTATAAGGTAAATGTGGAAGCTGACATAAAAAAAAATTCAGCGAAAGATTCATCTGGTTCCAATGAAAACTAATCTGGAAATTTTTTATCTAGTGCCTGGTGATAATCATTTCATTTAAAATTTATATTTTTATATTTTTATATTTAAAATATGGGAAAATTAATAAATTATGAAAAATTATGGAAAAAAGATAAATACGATGGAAGAAATGGAAAAAAAAATATAGAAAAAATAGGGAATAAAATGGAAACAAAAACAAAACTTACTTTTAGTGGATTTCACTTTTTGATATTTTTTTTTTACTTTTCTTTCTTTATATATACCCTTCTATATATATTTCTTCTATACTTTAAAAAAAAAGTTAAAATACTGAATATAAAAATAATATGATTATCAGACGATCGATCCTGCAACTAATTATAAAGAGAGGATTTAACAAGCGTGCAAAACTAATGACCATCAATCCATGTAACCAAAACCCATCTTCATTAATTTCTTGTTTAATTTTCGTACTTGATGCCGTCCCTCTCCCCTACTCACAGGCTGAGTTGGTGCCTCCAAGTGAGGATCTCCACCGGCTAGCATATGCTTAAACTAACAAATTAATTATTTTATTTGCCTTATTTGGCATTATTTTATTCAATCATTGTCTCTTCCCTTACCCAATCCAGAAAGTGAGGAAAAAGACCTAGTTGGCACTCGAGTAGTAATAAGATTTCAAGGTCAATATATAACTTTCGAGAAATGTTAGAAAGATTACATTAGTGAATGATGTATTAAAATATGTAACTGTTAATTTAAAATCAGATATAAATGACACTATTTAATTACCTATAATAGATTCGATTGGGTATTTTATTGTAGTCAGTGGAATGAGAACATTTGTGGGATCATGAATAAGGATGATCAAATAATTAAAAAACTAGAAGGATAGATGCATGGATATATATGTAGGAAATTAGAGATAGGAGGAAACTAACATCATGATCAGGAATAAAACTAAGATTGCTGGTGAAATGATGGAGATGTCGACGATAGTTTCACCCGTATGTCTTGAATTCACACTTTGAAACAAACCCCCAATGATTTTCTGGTAGGGATTGAGTCCAGTGAGGCTATCTGAGCTCCACTCCATAGATAAAAATGCCACCCACTGTGCCACGATGAGCCCGAAAACTGTGACAACCAAAAATGAAGAATGGAGACTTGGAAGCAAGTGTAGGAACCCAATCTCCCCAGTGTTGTACAGAAGGTAATTGCATAAATGTTGTTTCGTTTTGAAAATTTTCCCCAAGACCCAAACCGAAAATCTCAAGCATGAGGGAAGCAATGTGTTGCCAAGAAGGACTTGGGGGATGATGTTGGAGTGTAATGTGTGCACTGGTATGACTTGGCAGTGTTTCTTATTGCCAACTCGAGGAGACAGGTGTCAAAACAAGAGAAAAGAGTGCAAGTCAGCAAATGAGTGAGGTGGATTCAGTTAGTGAGTGAGTGACGTGGTTGTGTGATGCTGAAGTTAAGGGAGTGTCACTATCACATGTAACTGTCATGCAGTGTGTGTGTGAGTGTGAGAGAATGTGTGAGAGAGTGTGAATATATGAATTGTATTCGTCCTACACAAAATTAATGAGAATAGAAGTGGTACAGTGAGAATCAGAGAGATTCCGATCACTGTGATACCAAGAACAATTCATTCACATTCAACTTGCATTTTATCAAACACATAGAGTGCATTCTGCAATTCTGTAAATCTCCACACAGAATTTTTTGATCGATTAAAACCAGAATTGAGAGTAAGGAAGAGAGTGATCTATCCTAAACACAAACGAGCTAATCTCGTGTTCAATTCAGCTAGAGAATAAGTTAAGAAGCAAACCTGGAAAACAATGGAACAGTGCACCCGATGAACTTGATCGACTCCTCTGCTTTCTGAAATCCAATATGGTATCAGAGCAGGTTGATCTGCGTAGGGCATCTGATTGTGTTGATACTTCCGTGAGTTGAAATCGACTGAGCCAGTGAAGAAACTGTTGTGCGATTCCGGTTTCTTTCTTCGAGATCAAGAAATCAATGGCAGAAGCTGGAGATCCCAAGTTACCTGTATTCAAAGGAGAGAATTATGACTTTTGGAGCATCAAAATGAGAACGGCATTAAAGGCTTGTGATCTATGGCCTATTGTCACTCAGGGATTGCCAGGACCTGAGTATGACAGTGAGGATGAGGAAATCGAGCAAGATGTAAGTCATGCTGGTCTAATCAAGAATGCTAAGGCTCTAAATCTGATTCAGAATTCTGTATCAGAGGAGATCTTCCCAAGAATCTCAAATATTGAGATTGCTAAGCAAGCATGGGATGTTCTTAAAAAGGAATTCAGAGGAGACCCTAAGGTAAGAGCTGTAAAACTTCAAGCTCTTAGAAGGGATTTTGAATATACTCGTATGAGACAGGATGAAAGTTTCTCTGCTTATCTTTCTAGACTGTTGGTCATTGTTAATCAAATGAAAACCTATGGAGAAGTGATATCTGAGAAAAGACTCACTCAAAAGATATTAATCAGCCTAACTAAAACATATGATTCCATAGTGTCAATTCTAGAAGAAACTAGGGATTTGGACTTGGTTAGTGTTGAGAGCATTTCTGCTTCCATCAGAGCCTTTGATCAAAGGTTGGAAATGCACAATGAGGCTGAGGTTGAGAGAGCCTTCACGAGTATGAATGTTTCTGGTAAATCTCAGGGACAATCCAGGACTGGTTCCTGGAAAGCAAAGAAGTTTTAGGGAAGGCCAGAATCTAGACCCTGGACTTCTGATAAAGCTAAGGAAACTATGAGGCAGGAGAAACCTACAGAAACTCAGAGAGGAGAAGTTAAAAAGGTTTTCTGCAAGGATTGTAACAAGCATCACTGGGGTGAGTGCTGGTTGAAGGGTGGCAAAGTGAAGTGTTTCAAGTGCTCTAGATTTGGTCACATGGCAAGGAACTGCCCAGGAAAACAACTTGCTGCAGTTTTTGCTCAGAAAGCTGAAGAGGCTGAAGGAAGTATGTTCTATGCTTGTCACTCAGCATCAATAGAACATGATGAAGCTGTTTGGTACCTGGACAGTGGATGTAGCAATCATATGACTGGCCATGAGTCTTTGCTGACCAATATTGACAGAAATCTAAATGTGAAAGTGAAAATGGGTACGGGTGATCTTGTTCAGGTGGCAGGAAAAGGTTCCATGCTTGTTCACACTGATCAGGGAGATAAATACATCAAAGAAGTTATGCTTGTACCTGGATTAGATGAAAATCTATTGAGTGTGGGACAGATGGTAGAACATGGGTACAGTTTGGTGTTTGGAAATATATTTGCAGAAATCTTTGAAGATGAGACCTTGAGGCAAAGAGTGGCAAGAGTTCCTATGACAGGAAGCAGGTGTTTCAAGCTTTCTCTCAACTATGTGAACCTCAGAACTAAGGAACCTGAAACAGTTGAGGGTTTGAAGGCAAGCACTGAAGAAGGTACTGAGTTGTGGCATCTGAGGTTTGGTCATTTAAACCTTGCTAGTCTGAGACAACTCAAGCAGAAAGATATGGTGATTGGATTGCCCAGTTTACATGGAGAAAAGGGGGTGTGTGAAGGATGCATAGCAGGAAAACATCATGTTAGTTCTTTTGATACTCAAGGAGCTTGGAGGGCATCCTCACCATTAGAACTCATACACACAGATGTGTGTGGACCTATGCAAACAGAAACTATTGGGGGCAATCTGTATTTTATAACATTCATTGATGATCATTCAAGGATGTGTTGGGTGTATTTCTTAAGACACAAGTCAGGAATTTTGAATGTGTTTAAGAAATTCAAGGCTATGATAGAATTGCAGAGTGGGTTCAAGATTAAGAAGCTGAGAAGTGACAGGGGAGGAGAGTATATGTCTAATGAGTTTCAGAAGGTTCTTGATGAAGCAGGGATTGAGAGGCAACTAACTGTGGCCTATTCTCCCCAACAGAATGGGGTAGCTGAAAGGAAGAATAGGAATGTTGTAGAAATGGCTAAGTCAATGCTTCATTGTAAGCATTTACCCTATAAATTTTGGGGAGAAGCAGTTAACACTGCTGTATATCTCCTAAATCGATGTCCTACAAAGGCTGTGTTAAACAAGACTCCATTTGAAGTGTTCTCAGGAAGAAGACTAGGGGTGACACATTTGAGAGTTTTTGGATCCCTATGCTACATGCATGTTCCAAAACAGACCAGGCAGAAGTTGGATGATTCCAACAGAAAAGGAATTTGTGTAGGCTATGGAAGCTGTGAAAAAGGCTACAGAGTTTACAGTTTGGAAAGCAGGAAAGTTGTGGTGTCTAGAAGTGTGATTTTCAATGAGAAAAGTCACTGGAACTGGGAGAAGCTTGAAGAGGTTACAAGTTGCATTCCTCTAAGTTTCAATGTTGGAGATTCTCAGACAGAACCAGCAACATCAACTCACTCTCTTAACCCGACTAGCCCAAGCCCAAGTGAAGATGATCAACCTAGTCACAGTCTTGATCATTCATCCAGTAGTGCTGCAGGAAGCTCTACAGAAGAGACTAGTGATACACCTGTGAAACTAAGAAGCTTAAGTGACATCTATGCTAGATGTCACATGAGCATGATAGAACCAGAAGGTTTCATAGAGGCAGCTAAAGAACCTGTTTGGAGAAAAGCAATAGAGGCTGAAATAGAGATGATTGAGAAGAATGGAACATGGGAACTTGTGGAGAGACCTACAGTTAAACCTGTGATAGGTGTCAAGTGGGTGTTCAAAACTAAACTGAATCTTGATGGTTCAGTACAGAAGCACAAGGCCAGATTGGTTGCAAAAGGGTACGCACAAAAGCCTGGTGTGGACTTCAATGAGACGTTTACTCCAGTAGCAAGGCTGGACACAGTCAGAGTTTTGATTGCTTTTGCAGCACAAAGAAGATGGGAGCTGTTTCAACTAGATGTAAAGTCTGCTTTCTTGAATGGTGTACTAGAGGATGAGGTGTACATTGACCAACCTGAAGGTTTTGAGGTTCAAGGGAATGAATCCAAGGTCTACAAATTGCACAAGGCTCTCTATGGTTTGAAACAAGCACCAAGGGCTTGGTATGGTGAGATAGATTCTTATCTACTAAGCTGTGATTTTGAAAGAAGCACAAGCGAGCCTACTTTGTACTTAAAGAGAAAAAAAAGTGAGGGGACTTTGATTGTGTCTATCTATGTGGATGACATAATCTATACTGGTGACAGCACAAGGATGATGACTGAGTTCAAATGGGATATGATGAGAAAGTATGAAATGACAGACTTGGGACTATTACATCATTTCCTAGGAATGGGAATTCTACAGTCCAGTGAGGGAATTTATATTCACCAAAGGAAGTATGCTGCAACTCTCCTTGAGAAGTTTGGCCTTAAAGATTGCAAACCTGTCAACATACCAGTTGCTACTAGTGACAAGTTACAGAAGGAAGACGGAAATGGATCTGCAGATGAGGAATTATACAAGCAGATTGTTGGAAGTCTGCTCTATCTCACTGCTACTAGACCAGATGTGATGTTTGCAGCAAGTTTGCTGTCAAGATTCATGCACAATCCAACCAAGAAACATCTTGGGACTGCCAGGAGAGTCCTAAGATATGTTCAAGGAACCTTGAACTTTGGGATTGGATACAGGAAGGAGAAGGCTGCTATCCTAGTAGGATACTGTGATAGTGATTGGGGAGGCTCTATTGATGACATGAAGAGTACCTCTGGTTATGCTTTTACACTAGGAAGTGGTGTATTCTCATGGGCCTCTGTAAAACAGTCTAGTGTGGCCCTCTCAACAGCAGAATCTGAGTATGTTAGTGCCTCAGAGGCAACTACTCAGGCTGTTTGGTTAAGGTTCATCCTAGGAGAACTAGGAGAAGAGCAGATAGAAGCTACTCCTCTCATGTGTGATAACATGTCTGCAATTTCCATGGCCAGGAACCCTGTGTTCCATCAAAAGACCAAGCCTATTCACAGAAGATGGCACTATATAAGAGATGCAATTAAGAATGGAGAAGTTTCCATTCAGTATTGAAGGTCTGAAGAACAGGTGGCACACATATTCACTAAGGCTCTCCCTAAGGAACGATTTTACTACCTAAGAGAACTACTAGGAGTAATACCAGTGAACACCTTAGGAGGGGCTGTTGGAGTGTAATGTGTGCACTGGTATGACTTGGCAGTGTTTCTTATTGCCAACTCGAGGAGACAGGTGTCAAAACAAGAGAAAAGAGTGCAAGTCAGCAAATGAGTGAGGTGGATTCAGTTAGTGAGTGAGTGACGTGGTTGTGTAATGCTGAAGCTAAGGGAGTGTCACTATCACATGTAACTGTCATGCAGTGTGTGTGTGTGTGTGTGAGTGTGAGAGAATGTGTGAGAGAGTGTGAATATATGAATTGTATTCGTCCTACACAAAATTAATGAGAATAGAAGTGGTACAGTGAGAATCAGAGAGATTCCGATCACTGTGATACCAAGAACAATTCATTCACATTCAACTTGCATTTTATCAAACACATAGAGTGCATTCTGCAATTCTGTGAATCTCCACAGAATTATTTGATCGATTAAAACCAGAATTGAGAGTAAGGAAGAGAGTGATCTATCCTAAACACAAACGAACTAATCTCGTGTTCAATTCAGCTAGAGAATAAGTTAAGAAGCAAACCTGGAAAACAATGGAACAGTGCACCCGATGAACTTGATCGACTCCTCTGCTTTCTGAAATCCAATAGATGAGTATGAGAAGGAGGCCTGAATTTTTGCTGAAAACAGTCATGTTTTCATTGGTTGGGACAAAACCACAAATTGAGAAAGTTGAGACTGTGGTGAAGAGAGAAAATGTATGCATGTTTAATCCTTTCTTTTTTAGAACATTATGAGCACTTGGAACCAGTGCTACATAAATAGAAACCATTGCCACCCCTAGACCATGTACCACAAGAAGATAACCTAAAACTACATAACCCAAAAATCTTATTGATTGAAACTTCAAAGATTCATCATCCATCCCCGAATTTTCGAATTCAAGCTCGGTTTCCAAGCCTAACTCAATTCGATTCATTAGGTTCGTGGGACTTCTTGATGAAGAGCTAGCATCGGTACCACTAGTGCAAGAAACTTTGTCTTCGGGTATGAACATGAGTTTGAACTTCCTCAATTGAAGCCCCCATCATGGACGTGAAGACCTCACCACCTATAAACATTAAAATGGTTAAAATAATGAGTTGGGCATCCGAAAAGACCTCCATTTCGACCGTTGACATGCTCGAAACAGTTGTGGCAGACACAGAGGTGAAAAATAAATCCAAGTTCCTAGGCCTAAAAGAATGATAGGTTCTTGGCTTCAAGGCCTTGAGAGCCCCAAAACCAAGAAAAGAAAGGGTGACAAAATAGACTAGTTCCAACCAAAATGGCTTGGCCCTTTGGATGAAGAATCGATAATAACAAACAAGTAGAAAACCCATGGATTTGCTAAGACATGCTAGTTTGAGAAATGAACAGCTACAAAGATGTTGCAATTTCTTGCCAAAACAAACCAAGTTTGTCATTTCTTTTGGTTAGTAATTACTTTGAATGAAGTATTTTTGTGGCATGGTTTATGCGGTGTAGGGTGGGGGTATTTATATATATGAGGAGTTCTCCAGCCATTGGTTGGTAGTTTTTTATGTTTTAGGACTATTGTGAATGAGTTAGGCTAGTCCAATTTCTTATATATATTTTTTTCGTTTTACATCCATGTAAAAGTTCTCACATATTCTTTATCTTCAAGAAATTCTAAAATAATAGAGCTTCACGTGGAGTAATATAATTGTATGTTTTTTTATATAATTGTAAAATCATCCATTTAAGTTTGTATATCACCCATGCCCAGTCAATTAGTGTTGTAAATTCGAACAATTTTATATTGATAATTTTTTAGAGTTAAATATTTGCATCTTACTCTTGGTAACACCTTATTATATCAAATTTCAATTTATCAAATTATCTGTTTTTGTTTAAAATGTTTTTCTCGTTTTAGGATACGCATGTCTCGAGGTAAATATTATCGGATATCCGAGCAGAACCTGGCATGTGGAACGAGGGGGCAAACAATCTGTGTGGATCTCTTTTCTTGTGAATGGTGAAGTGTAGCAAGGTTAGATAGCCTAAGTGTGATGGACATTTAGCCATGATCGATCTCTAGATGGGCAGACCAGAAAACAAATGAATTTTTCAACTCAGGTGCAGACATGCCACAATTAGAGAATTGCTACTAAACATTGCAAATAGGTTCTATTTTCGGGCCAGGTACCTTTCTTCTGATCAAAACGATTGTGAGGTAGGCAGAAAAGAATTAGTCTGCACTGTTCTTTTTTATGCCTTTTTTAAGGAAGTAAAATATTTTCTTTTCAGCATAATTTAAGTTCAGAAGTTATTTCACCATGATATTCAAGTTGGCAATGCTGTTATTTCAGTATTCAAATGGCCAATGGTCCCAAATTTTCTCGAGTCAGAATCAAAGTATTTGAATCAATGCACAAAGATGGTATCCCAACTTGGTGTGTCAGGACCCGTCCCAATCCCCCCGGGATTAACGCGGGACGCTCCTGATCCCGTCTGACACAGAGTGTCAGACTAGGGAAAATTTGAACCTTTAGCCCGCATGCTTCTAGAGTACGCCAGGATCCGGAGGAGGTATGTGATGTCTCGGTCTCTGCTACAGTCTGCACCGTATTCAACCTGAAGGGCATTGAAAACAGAAAGACTGTGAGTGAACAAAAAGTAATAAGTTCATAAAACACATTTTATAAAGCCCTTTATGCCCTTCACTAAAAAGTATGCATGCATGCATAGTAAAACCATTTCTCAAACCACATATGTTTCAATAACAAAATCCATACGGGTCCCTGCCCAAAACCATTTACATAAATCTAGAACAATATAAACATATGTGGGAACTCATGTCAGGACCCACCCCTAATCCCCCGGGATTAAGGGCTAAATCCTGATCCCGTCTAACTTACGCATGACACGAAGGTTAAACAGACGTCCAACATCCATGTGACACGTAAGTTGGACAAGGGATTATCGATCAAACCCTCCTCAAAGTATACGGACTTTACAGAGTGTGTCGAAACTACTGTGGATCTCGGGTGTGATGTCTCCGTCATTCTCGACCAACAGCCCGCACCGCAACAACTTGGAGGGTATCGAAAACACGAAAAGACTGTGAGTGGAAAAAAATAAAGAATAAGTTTAAAACAGTTAACAGAAAACACAATTACATTTATACCCTCCGTTTCAAAAAACCAATGCATGCATATCAAATTCATGTTATAAAACCATGTACGAAAACCAAATACATTTTCCTTTTCCTCAAATCCCTGGCCTCAGCCCAAAACCATCGAAAACCATTTCATCCGGGCATAGCCCAAAACCTCGGAAAACCTTGTTGAAAACCATATCATATTTCCATTCACCGAACCTGCTGGATCTATCCGAGTCTTTAAACTCCCGAGTCTTTAAACTCAATCCAGGCCTCAATATAATCCGAGTCTTTAAACTCCCGAGTCTTTAAACTCAACAGGCCTATGGGGGAAATATCAATATCCGAGTCTTTAAACTCCCGAGTCTTTAAACTCAATCCGGGTCTTTAAACCCAATCCGGGTCCGTCCCCCGTCAATCATAATCCGGGTCTTTAAACCCAATAACCAGATCCAGCAAATCCAATCCAAAACCGTTTGAAAACCTTTTTCCATTTTCGAATCCGAATCTGCAATCTCATCAAGATCCCGAATCCAAACTCAGAACTCATATCCACCTCCTTTCCAGATCCGAGTCCGCAACCATCATTCCATAAGCCGGCATCCGGAATAACCATTCCGAACCCAAACCCGGAATCCATGTTCAAGTCTCAAATCGAATCTCGAATCGTCATCTGGAAACCTGATTCAAAAACCCGAAATCACGTTTCTCAAAACCACTTTTTGAATTGGGCCTCTAAGCCCGAAATCACGTTTCAAAATCCTTTTACTTTCATTGAAATCAAATCGTAGTTCAAATCCCTAAATCAAATCATTAAAACCAGGTTCAAATCACAAGATCCATCAAAATCTCGTAAAACGTGAAATACCGTCATTTCCACGAAAAACGTGCACAAACCGTAAACCATCACAGTCATAAATCAAATCATAGAATCAATTATAGAAAACATATAAAAACATATATGCATGCATCAAGAGTTAGAAAGCAAAGTCCACTCACAGACCATTTCGGCGTCGCCTCGATACACGTGCACTTAGGCCGTTCCCAGCCATTCTGCTATCCTCGGCTTTCTCGAACCTATCCAAATCACATACCAAGGTCACTAACTACTTCACAAAGGTCATACTAAAGCCCCATAATTTTTCCGTATTTTTGGCTATTTTTAACCGAGCCCTAAAACCTTCGGACAACCCGAAACATATCAAGCTGATGTCCGATTGACTCGAAACTAGCGCCAAAATGTTCGTTACATCGAATATTTTAAAATTTGTGTTGGAAACTTTCCCAAAAGGGGCCCCCACGCGCCCTCACGTGCCGCCCAAAGGGGCTGCGCGTGGGAGCCACGCGCCCAACACTGTTCATCTTCAACCTCTATCGAACCGGGTCCAGACCGGTTCGGTTCAGGCCGGTCTAGCTGAACCAGCGAGGGCGGTTTAGTCCAGTTTTAGGTCCAATTTCAGTTCTATTTACTTCCTTAGGTTCGTCTAAAGCTAAGTGATCGATCTAGATAAAAAAAAAACCTGAAATTAAAGTTGATACTCACCTTCCTGATTCGAACTTCAAAACTCAAACCTTCCCCGTCTCTGTTCTCATGTTTCCAGCCATGGTTGTCCTTTGTTCCACTTCCATTGGCTACCTTTTATCGTCCACAACCTTGCCTAAAGAACCAATTGAATCAATTGTTACTAATCACACCTTACCATTTTCGAATTCAAAGCTACCATTTACACAGTTTTGCACTTACCGTCCCTAAAAAGGCTCGAAAATGGGCAAGATCGACTCCTAATGTCCTCTAGATTGTCCTTTTATCAATCACTTGGGCTTACTCGTCCTTCACTTGGTTCCATTAACTGCAAATTCAAACAGGGGACTTCTCTTTTTCTGGGTTTATCTCACCTCTCACACCTCTCTTCACGCAGTCTTTCTCTAAAACACAAACACTCAAGTCTCAGACACGACTCAGAGTAATCACTCACCAAGCCCCTAGACTCCCACCGCTCACACACAGCAGAAGGCTGATTTTTGTGCTTACTCTGTCTCTGTTTTTCCTTAGTTCACGATTTAAACCCAACACAAACGATTAAAGTGTAACCGTGAAAGTGGCTAGAAGTCACTAGACTTAGTCCAGGTGTCCTCCAACCTGTGGTCCACACTCCCTGATGCAGCCAAGTGTCCCTTGATCACTGGGCATCAATCCCTAGGCACAAAATGACCAAAATGCCCCTATGAGTCCAAATTACAATTTTGCCCTTCACCTTTCTAGAACCACAACTTAACCGTCCGACGTCCGATGACAGCGTACTGCCTGTCGTTGTACTCAGGACGCCGAGACCTATCTAATGGTCCTAGGTTCGTGTGAAGAAAACGTTTCGTGCAAAAAGTCAACAAATTCCCCTCTTTTAACCAAATTACAAAAGTGTCGTCAACCTTCCGAACATCATAACTTCCTCCTCGGATGTCGGAATCGGGCGTGCCATCTGTATACGGACTCGTGACGTCCCGAACTACGTCACAGTCATCGGTTAATGCCCAATTGATCGCACGAACTAAAAGTCAAACTTTTGCCCATTCTAGGGGCAAAATCGTCCTTCTGGACCAAAGTCCAAACGTAACCAACTAAATACCGATTAACTTCACTAGTCCGCTACTAATCACTTTACTAATCCCGACTCCCGGGACGGGTTGTTACAACTCAGCCCAAATCTATTTATCATCATAAACACAATTTCGCAAAACCAAGAAATAATGTTTATCCATATATTTCATATAACCAATCCTATCACGGTATCTAGAGCTATGCGCGTGCTACCTGGGGTCTCAAAGCCCAAGTCTCCTCAGGGTCCACCCAGGTCAATGTCCGTAGATCAATGACCCTCCCTGAGGGTTATAATCCATAGCCTTTCTAAGAGTAAGGAACCCAACGGGGGCGACCCCACTTAGTTAGTGCTCTGAGACTACTCTGGGGTCCACCCAGACCAACGACCCTCCCCGGAGGAGACAATTCGTATAATAAGAATGGTATACGAAAACCGTCAAGGGTTCATGCTGCTACCCATAAACCGTCATGAACCATAAAAACCTTTCAAGAGTTCATGCCGATCCCCATAAACCGTCATGAACCATAAAAACAATTGATGGGTCCCCAACCCGAAATCACAATCTTAAAAACATAACTGGGCCCTAAGCCCGAATCCACATACAAACTGGTCATCCGGCCCAAATCGTAAACCAACTGGACCTCGTGCCCGATTTCATAAACCAAATGGGGCTCGTGCCCGATACGTAAGTCAACTGGGCTCCGAGCCCGATTCGTAAACCAACTGGACCTCCGGCCCAATGCCTTGTTAAATCAAATGGACTTCAGGTACGAGAGTTCGTAAATCAAATGGGTCTCGTGCCCGGTCCATATTTCCAAATCCGAAATCGATTCAAGAACCAATTGGGCCTCTGGCCCGAGAACGTCACTAAAAGGACTTCGAGTCTGAGGGTTTCCAAAACAAATGGGTCTCGAACCCGAGTTACCTTTTCAAATCCAAAACCATTTCAAGAAATCATTTTCAAAACTATAAGCACGAAAAATCAGTGCAAAATCGTAAACCTCGATTTACATGCAAGCACGCAAATCGCCTCGAAATGCGTGAAACCATGTAATTCACCAATATCCAATTCAACATCATAGAATCATATCCATAAAACATATAAAACATTTATGCATGCATCACAGTTTAGAAATCAAGGTCCACTCACAGACCGTCCTAAGCTGCCGCCTCGGTTTGCGTGCCATACGGCTCTCCCGGGCCAAACACCATCACCAGGACCTCCAAACATGTCCAAATCGTAATAGAGGGTTACTAACTACTTAAATAACCCATCACTAAAATCCCGTAATTTTCTGGAATTTTTAACTATTTTTAATCCTGATACTAAACCTTCGGACACCTCGAAACCTATCGAAACGATGTCTGATCGATACGAAACCAGTCCCAAAATGTTCGTTACATCAAATAGATAATGTCACATGTTGGAAGTTTCCCCAAAAGACGGCTCACGTGCCCCACGCGTGGCCTGAAGTTCCTGCGCGTGAAACCCACGCGCCAGGAACAGTGGCATCTTCAACCTCTCGCCAGCCGGTCTGAACTGGCCGGCCCGGTCCGATTCTGCACTCGGTCCAGCCAAACCGGCTGAATCAGTTTGGTTCCATATCTCCTTAGTTTTTCATCCTTTTTCATCCATTCCAACTCCTATGTCTTCCTAACAATATTTCCAATCTAACCATGTCCTCAAAACCAAGAAATCAAGCCTAAAACCCATTGGTTCTAAAACCCATTTTGAACCAAAACTTCCAAACTTGGTTCAGGGCACTTCTAGGGGGTCCAACCTAAAACCTAAGGGTTCTAATAGGTTCCTAGGATCCTTAGAAATAGATTGGGAGGATTGGTTTGGCCTAACTTGGCCAGAATTGGAATTCGGTGGACAACCACCGAAAATCCTCCACCCGTCGTTCCCGGCTTCCTCAGCCGTCTTCAGCCTCCAAAACTTTCTCCTAAGCTTCCTACCAACCTCATAACCCTATCCTAATCAACATCTAAGCTTCCTAACGTCCAAAACCCAAAATTTGAAATTTGAAAACATACATGGGAATCGGTTTTACCTTGGCCGTGCAATCCACTGCCGTCCACGACGGCTCAGCCGTCTCCCTGCCTTGCCTTGGTCCACCAGCCATCCTCAACTCCTCTCTTGGTCCTCATAACCCTATATTTGTTGTCCATTTCATCTATCCTTTTTCATTCTTACTAACTTTTTCATATCTTAAGTAAAAAGTGAAAATTGATAGTTAACAACGGAATAATTATAATGCATTTTCATATTGTTTGGTGGGGAAAATGAAAAATTCAATGATGTGGAATATTAATAATGTTTAAATTTCAACTGAAGTATGCGCTTGAAATCAATATATAAGAGCATGTCTAGTGGGGTGGGTCTTGCCTCAGGTAAGGCACCATATAGCCCACATTCAATATTCCAAACGGCGCTACGCGCTATTAGGACGATCAATAAGGGTTTAGTGCTTATGCGGTAGTGGGGGCCTAGGCGGGGGCCCAGATGGGGGCATAGGTTTTTTTTTTTAAAAACAAAATTTAACAAATTAATAATATAATGAATAATATCAAATAATTAATTTTGAATAAAAATTAATTATCTAGATAAATAAATTTAGTTGTAAATCATAAATACTGAAAATATAAGCCTTTTATTAATTTTATTATACAACATTCTATGTTCTTTATTTTATTATATTTTTAATTAATAATTATATTATTAACTCATTATTAAATAAATAAAATCAGTTATATAATTAAATATATACATAAGGACTCTAAATTTGGTTTACAAACTAAAAAGATTTACAAGCAAACCAACCTAGGCATCTAGCTAATATGCGGGGCAGTTCCTCACATTCAGGCCACTAGGTACTACCTAGACAAATTAGACGGCTATCGTTTTGAATAATGTTCACAACCCTATTGATCCGACTTCTAATCCAAATTATTTTGGACTAGAGATGGCTTGACTTGGGGCAATTCGGGCTTCCTTAGTAGCCTAGGCAAGGTTGTTGGCCCACCAATCAAAGAAATGCAGCCCATTTGTGTTGCTCCCTCGCCTTCTTGTAACCAATCAAATGGTGCCTCATGGAATTGAATTCAAAAAATGTATTCATTGTTTCTTTTTTTATTGCATTTTTTGTTTAAAAAAAAGAAAAATAAAAATGAACATTATATATATATATGCGTTGGAAGAGAAATTTAATTATTATTTTAAATTCGTTTTTAACTCCTATAATTTATGTAATTTAAATTTGAAATTAAATTAATAGTTGTACTTCTTTGTTGTCGCCATGTTTAATTTAGTTATTTTTTATGTAAAAAGTATAACTATTAAATTAAATAGTGAAACTAATAGTATTTCAGAGATATTATATAAAAATTTTATATTATTATCTTTAAAAAAATAATTTACAAAAAAAATTGAATTCTTACTCATTGCCCCCTCTCCATTAGAAACACCAAAATTAGTGTTGAGCAAATTTTATGAACACTAATACCATATAAACGGGTTGAACTTTATCTCTAGTCTTTTTAATTACGCTTGCCTTTATTATTATATATGCTCTAAGAGCTGTAATCTTATTGCCATCTTCTAGTTTGATCCATCACCTCGTATATCCTAATTAATATGACTACTGTGTGCAATGACTACGTACGTACCCTAATTAATAAGAGTAGTGTGTGCAATGACTACGTACGTACAGAGGTACAGTGTAATAATAATTCATGTTTCTTATAGGATTTTAAGCTCCATATGTACGTAATAGTGATGACCTTATATATTTTCAATTGAAGCCTGCGCTATTATTATATATAAATTATTTCCATATTCTCTTCTAGTTTCATCACCTTATCCTAATAGGATGTTAACTTGGGTTGGAAGAACCTTCTGAAGAAAGGCAAAAATCAAAGAGCGGAATTCTTTGGGTTGGTAGCTACTAGCTAGTAATGGAATGGTTTCATACCAAAGCCACTCCAACTTCAAATGCCGCGCCCTTTATTTTAGATATTTAATTTAATTAATATTCTCAAATAATTGACATTAATTTGAACCTTATTATTGCTGATGACCAACCAACGTGACAACATATATATATATATATATAGTTGAACCCGTGTCCAACATGAATCAGTTACCTAGATAGGCTAGATGTATTAATTTTATACATAAATTAATTAAACTCAATTTAATTTCAAGTAGAAAAAATAATTGATGCTAGGCGTGGGCGTGTCAGGAGAGTTTCCAAGCTTTACCCTTTTTCATACTGTACTTCTTAAGCCTCCCAGAGAACATGACAAGTATGAGGATGAACTTTCCTCCGGTGCTCCACCGTCCGGCGAGTCCGTACAGTGCTTCTTTGCAATCCGTCTGGTGATTCAGTCGACGTCCGCAACTATAGCCCATTGTGAACCCGACATTCCCATATGCACTGCAAATTGAGTGGAGCTCATGTTAATAATTAGGTTATTGAATTGAGAACAATATCGCACAAGAGTAATGTCTTCTCCTACCCTATATATAGTAAAATTTATGTAAATTTGGAGCAATATTCAAGTTTATCTGAATTGAAAGACAACAATATATAGCACGTACGTGATTGATATTTTAGTTCTGCAATTATTATAATATGAGTATAGTATAAACTTGATACATCTCACTTTGAAAGTATAATAATTATTTGTATCACTCTTTATCGAATTCTTTTATGCGTATATCATAATCATAACCGTTCATTCTATAACTCATCATTTTAAGATTAACTTCTAAAAAAAATCAACAAGATTAAAAATTATTTAATTATTCATATATATCAAATAAATAATATTATTTGTGTCAATTAATTAGAGTCTCATAGTGAACCGTCTATATATTTAGATGAGGCTTATATATGATATCTCCATGTTGGTTTTTTTTTTTTTTATACATAAATGATCTTGCTATGATAATTTAGGAATTATCATACATGTTTTTTTTACATCCATGTTTTGTTTTTTTTACATAAATGATTTTACTATGATAATTTAGGAATTAATTAACAGCTCAAATTATGATATATGTATAAGATTAATTTCACAAATTGAAATAAAAGATATGAGTAGACACATTCAAAAGTGAAATACAGTATTATGTTTCAATAAAAGAGAAGGTCGGGACATGATATTTTTATCTCGAAAATTTATTTAAAAATAATTACCTAGGTAGTAAAACACCACATACAAAATGCTCACCTAATTACTTCTGTGGTGATGCTGAGCAGATTAAAGTTGAGGGGGTCTTCCTTCATACTTTCTCTCTGTGTGATACAAATGAGAATGATAAAGATTACCAAGTAAGCTGTAAGAGAGTTGTGAGAATATTAGAGACTCCACTAAAGATTTTTTTGGCTTTCCAATTCCTCTGCCAATATTTTCGGAAGCAGATTCTTCACAATCGCCAACTGTTGGAAAAAATGTCGTATATGGTGGGAGATACCTGAATTGCAAGTAACAAGTAAAAAAAAAATATCACAGCCACATATTTAGTATATATCCAAAGAAACACATCATTTTGTTAATTCAAGTAAATTCTGCAAATTGGATAAATTTTTAATATATATAACCGACCATAGTGCAAAAGAACCACGTACAAGGTGTGGTAAAGGGAAATTGTCATTTTGAAACCCTAAATTTTGTGATGTCTAAATGACATGATTTCAAATTAAATTCATTTGGAGCATTTTTGTGACCACAAGAACCCATATCTCAAACGAAAATTTGACTTACGTACTTATTAAATATGAAAATATTTTGTAGTATATATTTGCCAAAAGAAAGATAATGATAAGGGTACGTCTAGAATTATATATGACATGCTTGTAATTAATCAAGGGGTAATTAAGGGGTGGTGGTATATATAAAGGCAAAGGATCGGAGTGCCATATCTACACTCCATCTATTCACTTTATTATCTATCATGCATAGATCATACTGGAAGAATATTAGAAACCCCATTCACTGAATAGTGATGCGTGCAGGCTCATAGAACAAATGCAAATTATATATCCCACTTTCAAATATATATATATATATATATACATATATCAATATGTTATGTATATATATGGTGGTAAAATTCCCTAGAATTTCAAGTACTTAGGCTAATGATATACATATATATATATATATATGTGTGTGCGCATATCAATTGCATAGCATAAAGTTAAGGCAATAGATATGTCGATATAAAAAGTAAGAATGTGGATTCATACAAATCAAAATTGCAACCATTTTAGAGACATGAAGAGACTCACATCATCAACACAAAGAGCACTAGGATTGCCGGAGAGATAACGGAGAGATCAACAACAGATTCCCCGGCGTGCCTTGAGTTTGTGGTTCGAAAGATAGAGGCCACAAATTTTTGATAGGCACTCAGGCCATCCAAAGCTTCAGATCTCCACTCCATAGCACAAAATAATACAGTTTGAACAATGATGAAGCCCGAGACAGTGAGGACCAGACGAAATGAATGAACACCAGATAACAAATGAATAACGGTGGCATGGTTTACAATTAACTGGATGGGATGCCCGCACGTTGACATGGGAAATATTTCGCAAGCGATTTTTGGATCAGTTTTACCCTCGTTCATACCGTGATGCAAAAGAAATTGAATTCCTTCGATTACAACAAGAGGATATGACAGTGGCCGAATATGAACAACGATTTCTAGATCTGGCTCGCTTTGCTCCGAGGGTTGTAGTTACAGAGGGTGATAAATGCAGACATTTTGAACTTGGATTACAAGATGACATTCGAGCCGCTGTAACTGTGGGATCATATGCCACCCTCCGAGATTTATCAGATGCCGCTATCAAAGTAGAGGCAAGTTTGCCGGTACATGAACCATCTTCGAATTCTGGACGACGTCGAGAGCGTCAAGAAACTGAGACAATGAGTCAGGGGACACAGTCAAAGAGAGGTAGTTCTAACCCCGGATTTTCTGGTGGGTCTCGGTCAGGTTTTAGTGGGGGTAGATAAGGACATTCCTTTGGTCCTACAGTAGTCCCTCAGACATCCGTCCAGTCGAGTAGAGCTTCCGTACCGTCAACTGACAGACATTATAACCGATCTACCCATTTCGGTAGGGGTGCCTGTTATTTCTGTGGTGAGTTTGGACATATCAGGAGAAATTGTCCACACCAACCAACGAGTGGTAGTCCGAGTGGCAGTAATACAGAGCAAGGTTCGGGGACGGCCTCGACCTCTGGAACCGCAAGTGGGAGTGGAACTGACAACACTAGGGGTGTACCAAGGGGACGTGGTCGAACTTCAGGCCCACTTGCTCGGGTATTTTCTCTTCAACAGCAAGAGACTAATAAACCACCTGAGGGGAGTTCAGAGTAATGGTGGTATCCCATGGATTGATGTTTTGTATATTTGTGCTGTATTGTAACTATTGTTGTATAGTTGTACTGTTGTATGTTTGTTTAATAAATAATGTGATTGAATTTCTGGGACGAAATTCTTTAAGGGGGGAAGGTTGTGACGACCAGAAAATTCGAAAAAGGAAAAATTGAAAAAATTGGAAGGAAAGGACGATTTTGCCCCTAGTTTTGAGGGCTGAAAGTTGACTTTTTGATCGGGACCTTATTTGGATTTTCCGGAAGGACCGTTGGATAGGTCTCGGGACGCTGAATCGGTAAACAGGAGGCATGCGTCAATCGGAGGTCAGATGTGAAGTTACGGGTCTGCAAAGGCTAGAGGCATTTTGGTAATTAGCCAAGGAAGGGCAAAATGGTAATTTGGGGCTGCAGGGTGAATTGGACGGTTAAATTGGCTGATTCAGCCGTCCACTGCCTCAGTTGTGTGGTTAGGTGACATCTGTCATTGGGAAGATTAAGTTAGTGGCAAGATTGCCGCTTGAAATTGTGAAACTCAAATACGAAGAATATAAAACAAATGGATGTACTCAATTTCAAATTCATGTGATCAGAGAGGAATCCAGAGACATAGTGAGATTAGGAGGAAATGTTTGAGTGAAAAACGGGAAGGAATTTGAGAGAGAATAGAAAGGAAAACATAAACCCGCAGAGAAAACCCAAATTCGTGCTTGTAGAAATTGAGATTCAATTTCCAAGTTGTAGCCTAACTCAAGTCGAAGTAAGGTTAGAATCAGTCTTCTGGAACCATTTCGTGTCGAACCACCTCAAAAACGAAGGCAATTGACGAAGAAACCATCAAGAATAGTTCCTGCGAAATCTCTAAAATAGTCGAACTCAATTCGTGTAATTGAAGGACCCATTTACAGGAAAATCGGGTGAGGACGGTGCACTGTAGCAGTCACTGTGCAGGTGTTAGGACCCACCCCGGTTTCACCCCGAAAACCGAGGTAAATCCTGCTCCCGTCTGACCCCCTGACCCAATTACAGTCAGACGCAGGAGAAATTATACTACATATCCCGAAGTCAACAGTTTACAGAGCATAATCCCACATACACATAAACGAAAAACCGACAAACAATACACGCACACGGAAAAATTTAAACCACTCCGGGATCCCTCTCGCGACTTCTATGCCTCAGACGCTTCCTCGACGCCGAAACCCCGCTCTAGCTCCACGACCTAGAGGGCAGTTAAAAACAGAAGGTGTGAGTGGACTATAATAACAGAAAAGTTTCTAAAACCATTTATAAGAAAACCGGGTTTAGCCCTCCGTTTTGAAACCACATGTGTAATGACCCGTCCCGAATATCGGGATTGAATATTAATTAATCATGATTTAGAATGACTAATCGGGGATTAGTTGAGTGAAATCGGACGAAACGTGCAAAATGACCGTTTTGCCCCTAGCGTGGGCAAAATGTTGACTTTTTGATCGGGAGGTCCGATGGACGAGGGCCAAGGACCGTTACGTAGGTCTCGTCGATACGAATCCAACGACAGGCGGCATGCCGAAATCGGAGATTCGACGACGAAGTTATGGTCACGGAATCGGACTCGATTAACCGAACGAACCGGGATTAAAATAATATTTTAATATGAACAGTACCCGGTGACTGTACACATTCGGATGAGTGACAAGTGTCACCCATCCCCTGAAATCTGGTCCATGTTTCCCTCCCAACACCATCATTACAACATCATCATTTATCCTTCATCATTTCCTCCATTTTCTCCTTAATTTTCTCCTTCTTTGTTCTTCTTACCCGTGAGCATTGAGCAGCAGAATTGGAGAGTGTTTGCTGCCATTCCTAACTGGTTTTGAGGGCAAAATCGAGTGTTTGTTGAGACTAACTCAACTGGGTAAACACGGGAGGTTGAGAGTGGCTAAAAACTAGGAATTCGAAATTGGGTTTTTGGGAGGAAAAATCAAATTGGATGAATTGAGCCTTGTTGATCGAAATTGGGTTCAGTTTCTGTCTTCTGGGATTACTACGATCCATTTTGTAGAAGGAACTAAGTGGAATTGAGGTCGAATTGAGGTAGAACTGAGGGAGGAAACTTTCAGAAATCTCGAGGTTGAGTCGAGGGAATTGAGGCTTTGATTGACGAAATTGATGTGGGGATTGTGTTCCTGAAGATCCCACGATGCTTCTGGGTTCACCAATTGAAGGGAAACACTGGAGATTGATGAAGCTCCATGGATGCACAGTGTACGGATGTTCGAGTTTGAGTCGTGGCGTTTGAGCCACGAATTGATGCAATTGAGTTGGGGAAAATACTTACCTGAGTCCATTGAAGCTTACTGGTGAATCAATTGAACGAAATCAAGAAGCTTTGATGGTTTTCGAAGGATGAACAGTGGACGGATGTTCTTCGATTGATCATCTGTGATCGTGAGGTTAGAGGTAATGTTGCTTGTAATTAAGTCCACAGAACCCTAATTAGACTTGAATCGAAACTGACTGAATGTTCAATTGGTGGAATCAATGTCGAATTGACAGAAAACAAACCGGGTCGCCTCGCGGGTTAAATGGCCCGTTTTACAGACAAACGGGTTGGGACGGTGACACTGTAGCAGGCGCGTGGATTTCACGCGCAGCCACTCACGGCGGCGCGTGGGGGCGCGTCCGGCCTAGTCTCAAGGTGAGGTCAACATGACTTTTGATCCTCTCAGTGTAACGAACATTTTGACGTTGATTTCGGTGAAATCGGATATTGTTTCGATAATGTTCCGCGTATCCGAAGTTTTGTATTACGTTAAAAATACGTATTTAAATCCCGAAAAAATTGGGGAAAATTATATGATATATTTTGAGATGTTAGTAACCCTCTATAATGATTTTGGACAGGAGTTGTGATTTCCAGATTTTACGGAAAAACGTGCAGCTCGGAAACGGACCGTTTTGGACGGTGTGTGTGAGTGGACTTTGTTTTCTAACCGTGATGCATGCATATATGATTTCTAATGCCTTATTATATGATTTTATATGCTTGGGCATGATTTGTGTTTCAATCCGGTAATTTCTCGGTTTTATGATTATTATATTATTATTTTGGGCGATTTTCGAGAAATTACGAAATTTGGTAAAAATAATGTTTGGACTTGGTTTATGAGTCCGGGATTGAAATTGATTGAAAATAATGTTTGGACTCGGATTATTGAGTCATGGATTGAAAGATGATGTGGTGACTCGGGAATGAGTCGAGGGTCAATTTTGTGGATTTGTGTGAAAATGGCAACGGAGGTTGCAACGCAAGGATTTGCGTGATAATGATATGTTGGGCATGATAACCTAAGTGAATAGTGATTTTGACTCGGTTTTGGAGTCACTTGTGAATTTGATGAAATTAATGATTTTTGTGATTTTATGATTATTTTAATCAGTCTTTCGGGCACGTTTTACGAGGTACGTGCAAATGATGTTTTGGGCTAGGCCCGGAGTCTAAATGATTTCTAAACTGATGTTTTGACTTGGTTGGTGAGTCAATCATGATTTCCGGATTATTCTATTGATTTAAATGTGATTTTAACGGTTTATGTGTAAAAGGTATTTTGGGCTTGAGACCCAGTTGAGAATGACCTTGACTTGGTATGAAGTCAAGATTTGATTGAAATGTTTTGGGATGTAATTCCCGGGATGGTTTTCATTGCGATTGTGATATTCCCAGACGGTCGGTGCTTGGGGGGATTACCCAGACGACCGGAGCTTGGGGGATGTGATTGTAGGATCGGGAGTTGATCCTATGGTAGTCAGCTTCTCGGATGATACTGAGCCTGGATGTACCACTCGGAGGTGTCTGATCCTGGGGATGTGTTCGCCCAGAGGTGACTGAGCCCGAGGGGGTTGAGCCCAGAGGTGTTTATTCCCGAGAGAGTGACTGGATATTGGCCTACGCGTAGTGCAGCACTTGTGAGTAGTACAGTTTGATTGATTGTGCACTTGTGAGTAGTGCAGATGTGATTGGTGATATTTTATGCACTCGTGAGTAGTGCGGATTGATTGGATTGATATATTTATTGTGCACTGGTAAGTAATGCTGATTGGTATTGATTGTGATGATGTACTGGTATTGAGTACGGGTTTTTGGTCCTTGTGGCCAGGTGATTATGTTTTCACATGTTTTGGCCTGAGAGCCGGGATTTGATGTTTTATAACATGAACTAATTTGGTGAACATGAGTGTTATGGACCATGGGAAAATATGTTTTAATTTTATCGGTCACTCATGTTTTACGATATGCATGCAAGTTTGTGAAAACTGGAGGGTAAGATTGTATTTTGATAAATGTTTTTATAAGAGGTCATTTTTGTCCACTCACACCATTTCTGTTTTGTGACCCTCCAGGCCGTGGTACGACGTTCGGGACTGATCGTGAGGCAGTGACAGCAGCAGAAATCCGCGCAAACATCCCTTGTCTGGCAAGCACTGAAGGGGAGTTTCAGACCTTTAGTTGACTTGTCAGACGGGAGCAGGACCGGGTACGGTTTTTTGACGTCCAGTTGGGACGGGTCCTGTCAACATGCATAACCTAGTTATTAAAACAGTTATAACTCGATCATCATAAAACATCATGAGAAACAGAAACACTATAAAACGGTTATGGAAGTCATATCATAAGTATCATAAAACCGTAACGTGAAACATAAAGTTCAACCAATCATTTGCCGATCAAACCTGCTGGACCTATCCGAGTCTTTAAACTCCCGAGTCTATAAACTCAATCCAGACCTCAATAATATCCGAGTCTTTAAACTCCCGAGTCTTTAAACTCAACAGGCTTACGGGGGAAATATCAAGATATCCGAGTCTTTAAACTCCCGAGTCTTTAAACTTAATCCGGGTCTTTAAACCCAATCCGGGCCCGTCCCCTGTCACATCAATATCCGGGTCTTTAAACCCAATAACCAGATCCAGCAAATCCAATCCAAAATCATTTGAAAACCATTTCGAAATCCATATCAAACCCAAATCCGAAATCACTGGTCTAATGCCCTTCCGGCATTCCGAATCCAAATCCGGAAATCTACTTTTCAACTTTAAAACCAAATTCCGCTCTCCGAAATCCGATTTTAAAACCGAAAACCCTTGATCATCGAAATCATGTTCCAAAATCCCTTTATAATCATTGAAAACCCTTATCGTTTGAAATCCCAAAATCATGGCATCATTATAAGAAATCAAACCTTCATCGTAAAACGTGCTGAAAACCGTACTTCCTCGAAAAACGTGCAATTAAGTAAAACAGTTATAGCATATTCAAAAAACATGAGTTCACATATAAAACCATAAAACAATTATAGAAAAGCAGTTATGCATGCTCAGTTATAGAGAAGGGGTCCACTCACAGTACTGAGCCCTCAATCGCGTCCCGAACGTCTCGTACGTTCCTCAGCTTCCTCGGGAACTCCCGATCCTGTCAACAACCATCAAAGTACGTCACTAACACGTCTACGAAGGTCCACCTAATTTCCCTCAAAAATCTCCGGGTCCTAAACGTAACGAATCGGAACCCTAAGCCTTCACCCTCGCGGAACTACTTCGATTCGACGTCCGATTAACCCGAAACCAACTCCAACGGACTCGTCACAACACCTAGACTAAAAACCTAGTTGACACCTTCCCCAAAGACCGCCGCACGCGCCCCCACGCGCCGCCCAAAGTGGCTGTGCGTGGCCCTCACGCGCCTGCTCCAGTGTCACCGTCTACCGCGAGTAAACCCGGTTCGACACAGTGTCTGCAACTTGAACCAGCGAGGACGGTTCTCCGCCGCACCTGCACCAAATCGACTCCTCTCTTCACCCACTGTTTCGTCCCGTCCTAAGGAACTCATCCCCCTCACTCCAATACCTCGACACGGCCTAAAACCTGTCGACTCTAGCTCGAACTACAAACCCGATAAACCCCTGTTTCCTTCTCCGGCCACCCAGGTCTCCCCCCGTCACGGTGGCTACCTAAAACTCTTCCTAGGACTGTCCTAAACCTCACCCAACTCACCAAGACCGTCGACTCTCACCCAAAACCCACGACTCTACGTTTGAATCAAAAGGGAAAAACAGAGTACACAGGGTACTCTCCGTTGTCTAGACTCCGTCGTGCACTCCTCCGTCACGGCTGCACAACTAGAAGAACCCTAGGACCCTACTAAGTCCCCTAAACCTCACTAGACTCCTCGATTCAACCCCTAACGCTACAACTCTCGACTTGAAACTCGACGGCGAAACAGAGCACAAAAAAGGGAAACAAGAAATTACCTGCCTCATGTCGCCGTCGTGAGCTCAGCCGTGAGGACACGGCTTCTCTCGTCCACCTCCAGCCTCTGGACACCTCTTCTGGCCTCGATTGATCGATCACGGCCGCACCACTACCCACAACTCCTCTCTGTTCTCTGTTTCCCCCTGGTTTTCCCGTGACCCACCTTGCACCCTCACACAGCCACCACACCTCCAAACCTCCTCTCTGTATCCTTCTCACTGCTCTGATCACTCCTCACTCACTAATTCACACAACACACTCACCACCACCGCCCAATTATCTCAATTCTCTCCCTCTGTTTCTCTCTGGGTCGATGAACACACACGAACACACGGGCACCCCCAATTATTTGGACCGTGCACACGCCTAGAAACCACTAGGCCCTTGCCACGCGTCACAATCCTCCCCTTCTCTCTCCCAACTGTCTCAATCTCAGCCCTCCATCTTCCCTCTCTGTTGCACAAATCCCAAGGTGCAAAAGACCAAAATGTCCTTCCTAGAACCTCAAAATTACAACTTTGCCACTACATTTCTAGACCCGTAACTCCCACATCGTAAGTCCGATGAATACGTGCCGCCTGCCGTTAGATTCAGGACGACAAGATCTATCTAACGGTCCTAGGTCAACAAGTCAAAACCCGTTCAAACGAAAAGTCAACTTTTCCCCCTATTTTACCTAAATTACGATTATGCCCTCAACCTTCCGAACATCATAACTTCCTCCTCGGATGTCGGAATCGGGCGTGCCACCTGCTTACGGGTTCGTGACGTCCCGAACTACGTCCTGATCATCGGTCAAAGTCCATTTGACCACCCGAACTAAAAGTCAACTTTTTGCCCAAACCAGGGGCAAAATCATCATTCTACCCTAACCGACCAAAAGTAACCTACTAAACACCAATTAGACTCACTAATCCTTGACTAATCACCTTCTTAATCCTAATTTTCGGGACGGGTCGTTACAGCAGGCGCGTGGGTTTCAAGCGCAGCCACTCACGACGGCGCGTGAGGGTTGGTGGGCATGATTTCTGAGGATTCGAGATTCCTGGAAGGTACCGAAAATTACGGAAACACGTGCAGCTCAAAAAACGGACGGTTTGGACGGTCGTGGCATGAGATTCGGGGCAAATCGAGAGGCGGAGGCATGAGCAGTAATCGATCAAGTCATCCCTTGTTTGACAGGTATTGAGAGGTAGTTTCGGGACTTCATTTGACTTGTCAGAAGGGAGCAGGACCGGGCACGGTTATCAAAATCCAGTTGGGGCGGGTCCTGTCAAATCTAGCTCCATCTGAGGCAAGCTACAACCCACCTCAAATGTGAAAAAAATAAGGAAAAATTAAAAGAATTTTTTCTTAAATATTATTTTATTAAAAAAAACTGGCTTTAAATCAGCTCATATCTATTTTTAATACTGAATTCAGTTTACCGCCATTTTTAATCCCGAAACCAGGCTACATTGCTGAGAATATTGATGTCTCTATTCGGGCCTAATAAAATTTAAACTTTCAATAAAATAAAAAAATTTAAATTTCTTTTTCTGTCTTCTCCTCTTGCTATATTTGTGGGTCTAGTCTCACTTTCTCTTGCTAACTAGAGTCTAGACCCACAAGTTTTAGCCTGCGCTACCTGGAGCCTGGAGGGACAAACACAGCCGAACTGATGATTTTATTTTACCGTTTTTAGCATGGACTTTTAATCTTAGTCGAAGTTACTAAGTCATTTTTAATAACTGATATATAAATTAATCCACTTCCAAATATTTATTTATCTTTTAGGTTTATTTTTATTTTTTACTTTTGATATAATTCAAATTTAAATTGTAATATACCAATATTACATACCATAATATTCCTCTTTATATGATTAATATATCTATATATATATATATAATACATGTCATATTACGCACTTGACTTTTAGTAATTGCCTTAAGCCTTTTGCCGGAAGTAATTTTATATATAGGTATAAAAATTTGCCTTATTCCTTCGTTGCAGGTACGTACTTAAATTATAAGTATATAAATAGTTAGATTTTAAATTTGAATTTATCTATAATTATATTATTCCACCATGCTTGAATTTGTCTATTTATCTATATAGTTATATTATTCATTTGTAATTTATCCTAACAATTTTCGGTAGGTATAATGAATCGTAAATTCTTGTATCTGCTCATTTGATCACAATACTTATTACTCACTATAGGTAAATCACTAAACAAATTTATTTGTTAAATGCGCATTTGATCACTATATTTATTACTCATATAGTATCCAAAAAATTCAGACGATTAAAATCACTCATTAATTTATAGTTAATTCTTAAAATAAATCCTTAAGAAATTTATTTAAAAAAATTATCTTATCAAAATAATATCAGAAATTAAATACAAAAAAAAATTAAAAATTACTCAGCCACATTTGATAAATATATTCCCAAAACATAGACACAATAGGTAAGTAGTCGGACGTAGAAATTTAAAATAATTAATTAATTTTAAAAAGGAAATAAATTAGTTAAATAAAATCTTGTAAATCAATAAATAAATTAACTTATATGTTATATCTAATAATTGGATTAATTCTTAATTAATTATTATATAAAAATCTTTGATTTGATGCCATATTTGTGAGTGCATCTTTCTTTTCATATTGTTTGTGAGGAGAATGCGCACATGCAAGTTCGACACATTTCTCTAATCATCACTATGTCATTTTTATTTTTAGATGACAGTAAAAAACTATCTGTTTGATTGTAAAAAAATGTTGTTTATGTAAGTGTCATCTATTTGAGTAATATCAGACGACTCTTATTAATTGTTGTCTAAAACAATACCAGACGATGATTTTCCCAGAAGAACCATCGTTTGTTGGGAAAAAAAAATAGTAAGTCTAGAAAAATAGTCGCCTATTAGCCTATCAGACAACTGTTATTTCTCAAAATGTTGTCTGATGGTGCATCAGATGACACTTTTTCAGTAAAAGTATTGTCTAATGGTGAGACCAAAGTATCATCTGATGCATCATCAGACAATGCTTTTATTAGAAAAGCGTTGTCTATTACAATGAAATATCACAACTAGACGACAGTTTTTTTGTTTAGATGTTGCGTGATGCACTTTCAGATGACGATTTTGTATAAGTAAGACAACAGTAATCCATTGTTGTATGATGTTTTTTAATCTTATTAGACAATGGTAATTGTGTGTCAACTTTTGGCATGATTTCTGCAGGGGATATTCTCCGTGACAGTACGAGTCGCTGGCTTCATGGCTATTTTGTGAACCTGAGGTTGGTTCAACTTCAAGTGATAGAAGCTGTGCAGCCCTGCAAGTGGTGTGGGATTTGGATGAATGCTGTGCAGCCCTGGAATCAACCTCGGCGGCCGCTGTTTGTCTGCTTAGTGCCCCTGCCCCTGACCGCCACCCGCTTGCTTCGCTGATTGATGGCTGCAGATATTCGGTTGCCATGAACTAGATTTGTGAGATCAAGCATGTGTACAGGGACTGTAATTCTGCAGCTGATTCGATTGCTAGCTTGTCTTTCAGCTAGGATGATGGTTTAGTTTTGCTGGAGACTCCTCTAGCTTCGTGCTGCAAATTCTATTGACGACACTGCTAGGGTCTTCTTTCCCAGAACAGTGTGCTAGTTTCGTTTCGGGTATCTCCCTTATGTTACCCGCAAAAAAAATACATATATAAACACAATACACTTATTATTCTTTTTTTCTAATATTTTTTTTGTCATTGACACGTAGTACATTGCACCCTCAGGAAGACACACGTGTTACAGCGCACCCCCTAGTCTGCCTAAGCAATACTTAGGTACTCGAAGGTGAAAAATTATCGTGCATAATAACTAAGCGTCTAAGTGAATTTGCATGTACATTCTTTATATATATATATATATTGTTATATAAGTTATTTTATTTATTAAATACTTAGTTAATAATATAAATATTAATTAAAATAAAGATATATAATTCCCAACTCAATTTATTTATTTTATTTAAATAACTAATTTTTATTTTGAAATTATTTGATAATATTTATTGTATTATTAATTTATTAAATTTTATCTTAAAAAAACAGCCTAGACGCTAAACTCCCACCTAGTCGCTAAGCTCCCATCAACTACTCTAGAAAACTCCCACCTAATCGCTAAGCTCCCATCAACTACTCTAGAAGCACCTAACGTTGTTTTAAACATTGATTTTTGTTGCATTTTCTATATTTTCTTAATCTCCTTTCAGTGGTAACTAGAAAGTGACTGGTGTAATGGTATTAGTACGGCTGGTCTAATGATATTTCTATTAATTGTATATTAAAAGGTCTTAAGTTTCGAATTCAACTCCTAAAGGACGAGATCGATTCTCAATTTTAAGTGGTTGGTGCAAAGGGCACACAAACAATTCACATCAAATTCAAAGACAGCTAATATCTCAGTTAGATGAGTCTTGGTTGGATAGGGAATCACCAGAAGAAGAAAAAAGTAAACAGAGAAATGATAGTATAGTTCAATACAAACAAAATCTCTCATCTTCTTCTACCCATAACTTTCTTTTGAATACTCAAATATTCTATACTGGCATTTGCTACTTCTAGAAACAATCCAAAGGTTTAATACAATGAATGAAACAATGGGAAAAATGAACAAATAATCATGACTTATAGACAGTCGTCGTCATATAACACGGGCGCAATCACCAGCCTCGCATACCAAAACTGCTGTTTCGTGGTTCAACAGACTTGCCAACTCAGGTTGGATTTTCTTATACTCTTCCAGGACAAATGATGCAGCCTCAGATCCTTGATCTGCATCTACAAGAGCAACACAGCACCCTCTAAATCCAGCACCACTGAACCGTGCTCCATATACACCGGGAGCCCTTAGAAGGATCTCACGCAGTTGTATCAGTGGTTCGGACCCTAAATCAATCACAACGTCAAGTTAGAAACCCATTGGTCCCAAGAATTCGAATCAATTCTGACATTAATTCGAATCAATTCCGACATTAACTAGCATTTGATGTCATTCAAACGACTAAAACTTTGTGGTCATCTGTTGAGAGTATGTGAGGTTAGTAAAGAGGCTGAAACGCAAACCCATGTATTATATCGATTTAATTAAACCCAAGTCTACCACCCCTGCAGCTTCCCCAATCCCCTCTACCCAGCCCACCTGATGGGCCACTAACCTCCCCAGATCCGTAGTCAGTCCCTGCCCCTACCCTATCATATTTCTGGGTTGCCGTGTGAATGGCTATTGTAAATGGCTATTCATATTTCTGGGTTTCCGTGTGAAAACATTGAGAGAGAGAGAGAGAGAGGGAGAGAGAGAGAGAGAGAGAGAGAGAGCTGGGCAATGTGGGAGAGAAGATATACAGGAATTGATATTTAATTTTTTCTTTTTAAGTTTTAGCTTTAATTATTTCCATATTCAGGAATAAGAGTGAAGTCTGGATAGCAAATTTGTAAAATTGGTTTCTGAATGCACATATAGCTAATACTCCAAACTGGAATTTGTGCAACTTAAACATCACCATATTTTCATGTTCGGCACTACATTTGTTTCTACCAAAAAAATAGACTACCTACAAAAAACTAAAACATAAAATATGATTACTAATATTGATAAGTGGAGATAATTCTTCATCCTTTAATGATTTCATTTAAATATCATTCTAATCTCTTATGCACCATGATCAGGGAAGATTCAGGAGGATGGTTCGGAAAACAGAGAGTAGGTATGAACAAAAGAAGGTAAATCATACCGCATTCATAGTTTTGAATTGAACTTAGGCCAGATTCTGAAATAAGCCCTCCAAACTCTTTGATCCTGCCTGAAGCCCAAGCTTCAAGCCCTGAAACAATCGCATTATGTTTAGTTATAAAGCAATCAATAAAGATAAATTTGAAAATTAGAATCACACATGATCTTGCAATTTATATTGACCATGCAAATATGGTAATACCTTTTCTAACCCGCATATTCTCTGAGAAATAATGCTCCGCCCTCTTGGCAAGAATGGGTTCTAATACGTGCTGTGAGAGAGAGAGAGAGTGAAAACTACCACGACATCATCAAATCATAACAGGATTACATAAGCTTCATTCACATGTCTAAGACCATTAAAATGGAATATGAACAAAAACTTTTAAATCCATCGGATAACTTCAACAATTGGCGTTCATTTCATCAAATGGCAACGTCATATGATGACAACGGAAACCATATTGAATGATATTGTGCATATGTAAAAGTCTTCAACTAATCCCAAATATGAGGCTATTCCAAATATTTCCAAAATGCAAATGTTTAAGAGAGAGAGAGAGAGAGAGAGAGAGAGAGAGAGAGAGAGAGAGAGAGAGAGAGAGAGAGAGAGAGAGAGAGAGAGAGAGAGAGAGAGAGAGAGGCACAGCACTCTTGAGAAACGTTTTTTTGCTCTTCTTGAGAAATGAATGATTATGCAGGCCCAAGAGTGGAAACGCTATAGGTCATGAAATAGATGGGAAAAAAATAAATTTGGAAATTCTTCACCATGAACACGATGGTAGGCATGGATGTGATTAATGGCGGATGTCATATAACCAAGTCTCCCACCTGGTTGTTGCAATAACTCACTCCAAGTAAAATGCAAATGAAATAGCTAACTTACAGCAGTAGAATATTTTATAGTATTATTATGTTCCTTTTTTAGATACTTAGATAGGGAATAACATACTAGAATCAGGATAGTATCAATAAGAGTAATTGTATAGTTGACAATCCTAGAATAGATTGTTTACTATGAATAAATATTATCTTTGAGATGAATGAAGAAGTAATTCAGCCAAATTATCAATTTGGTATCGGAGCAGAGAGAGAGAGACAATTCTGCTGCTTCTCTCTCTTCTCGGCTGAAACCCTAGCCGCCTTTTCCCTCCCTCCGCCATGTCTTCTGAAACCCTAGCCGCCACCTTTCTCTTTCTACACGAGAAAGCAGACGTGCTAATTTCTGACAACGAGAAGCCATCTATGGTGACTGTTCATGAGACTTCCTTTCCAACGATTTCGGTTAAGTTGGATGGTACAAATTATCGTGTTTGGTCTCAACTTTTGGAGATGCATATTGCTCTTAGAAGGAAGAAGGGATATATCACTAGGAGGAAGGCAGCACCTGCAGAAAACGACCCAGGCTATGATGAAGAGGAAGAGTTATGGCTCAACAAAAAGAGATCGTAGATCTTAGGAATTCAGGGGGAGGACTCAGCGAAGGTTCGTAAAGAGTCTCTTAATACTCTTGAATCTTTAGCTGAGCCTGAACCCAAAAAGAGAATGGAGAGACCAGATGGTTTGAAGGTTTATTCACAAAGGAACGAGGATGTTGCTGTTATGTCCCTCCAAGCTGCCATAGTCCTCTCAATGATACTACCCTGCCATCGGATGACTCCTCAGAGACAAATCTTGAGGTAAATTCTTCTTCACTCTCTTTGATTCCCGAAATTCCTATCTTGAACTCTGAGGTTGACAATCAAAGTAGGAGATACCCTCTTCGTGAAAGACAAGCACATGATAGGTTTGATTTCTCAAAATCACGCTCGAACATTGTCTATCCTATAACTGATTTTGTGTCATATTATCGTCTATCTAAGACTAATCTTGCCTTGGCCCTTCAATTATCCGTTGTACCCATTCCTAGTCATTGTCAAGATGCCCTTGAAAATCCTACGTGGAAATCATCAATGATAGAAGAAATGACGGCTCTCCAGAAAAACTCTACTTGGGAGATGATCGAGCTTCCTAGGGATAAGAAGATTGTAGGGTGTAAGTGGGTGTTTACTATAAAGTATAAGTCAGAGGGGACAATTGACAGGTATAAAGCTAGATTGGTTGCCAAGGGGTACACCCACACTTAGTTGGGACAATTGACAGGTACAAAGCTAGCTGGTCATCGGTGGAGACATGAGAGACCGTGAGGAGGCCACGAGAGACATGATCTCGTCCAAACTGGAAGTCAAATGTCTATATGCTTCATGCAGAAGTGGAGAGTAGGATTGGCACAATAGAAGATGGTGTCAATGTTGTCACAGGAGATGGTGGGTTTGCCCGTGAGGTGAAGACCCAGTTCTGTCATTAAGGACTTGACCCAAATAAGCTCAACAACAGTGGAGGCAACGGCTCGATACTCTGCCTCTGTAGAGGATCGGGAGACTAATCTCTGTTTGCGTGAGCTCCAAGAGATCAGGTTGCCACCAAGGTAGACCAGGTAGGCAGTAGCCGAATTCCTATCATCACGGTCAGCAGCCCCATCTGCATCAGAGAAGGCAGCTAGAGTGTGAAAGGCATGCGAGGCAGCCTGGAGGTCATTAGTGGACTTCCTGTTGAGATGAAGGCCGAAGAGGATGGTGCCTTTGAGGTATCTGAGAACTCTTTTGAGGGCCTGCTAGTGAAGGTCTATGGGAGCATGCATATATTGGGAGAGCTTGTTGATGTCATAGGACACATCTGGGCAAGTGAGACGAGGTACTGGAGGCTGCCAATAAGTCTACGCGAGAGGGTGGAATCTGCTGGTAGGGAACCATCCTGCAAGATGAGTGTACAGGGATGGCAAGTGGGGTAGAAACGGGCTTGGCACCCTCCGTACGTGCCAAGGTGAGTAGGTCACGAATGTAGCTATGTTGGGAAAGAAAGAGATCCGTGGGGGTTGGGATTACTTCCACTCCAAGAAAGTAGTTGAGAGGGCCAAGGTCCTTGACAGAGAACCTTGCTGCCAAGGAGTTCATGAATGAGGTGAGAAGGGTGGCGGCATTGCCTGTAATGATGAGGTCATCCACGTACACCAGGATGTATATAATTTGAGGGCCTTGCTTAAGAACAAAAAGAGAGGCATCAGATAGAATGTTTACAAACCCCGTTTTAAGTACGAAGCCATGGAGTTCCTTGTACCAGGCCCGTGGGGCCTGAGGCCATGTAGGGCCTTTTTAAGCTTGCACACATAGGTGGGGGTGTGAGGGTCGACAAAGCCCGTGGGCTGAGCCATGTAGACATCTTCAGTGAGGGTCCCCTGTAAGAATGCATTGTTAACATCCAGCTGACAGATGGGCTAGCCATTGGCCACTACAAGATGAAGGATGATTCAGATGGTAATTGGCAGTGTGAGGCCAGTTCCCACCACATAGCGGTGGCGATGTTCAACAACCTCGTTATGTTGAGTGGTGTGGAGGAGGGGAGGGGGGTTTAGAAGGTGATTAATGTCGTGGGTTGCAAGGTAGGCTTTGAGTTTGACAAACTCCCCACCTCCATCAGTGTAAAGAGTGGCAATGGAGGTTTGAAAGTAATTTTCGACTAGTTTCTTGGAATCAAGGTTGGAAAAACATCTGATTTCTTTTTGAGAGGATACAACCATGTGTATTTGGCATAGTGGTCTACGAAGATGACATAGTAGGTAAAACCTTCTGAGGAGATGTATAGGGTAGGGCCCCAAACATCATAATAGATTAATTGCAAGGGTCGTGTGCTTTTAAGGGAAGATTCACCAAAGGGAATGCGATGGATTGTATTGCAATGACATGATGAACATACAGACTCCAAAAATTTTAAAGGTACATGAATAGAATTTGAACGGAAAACAGACTCTAGGACTTTAGAACTAGGGTGACCTAGGTGACGATGCCATAAGGTCAAGGCTTGAGGTTGTTGGGATGGAGGGGACCATTCGCACACAGCTTCCTTACTCTGGCCTTGAAGAAGGACCGCCCTTGTGCTGAGATATAGAAAGGAGGGGAAACAGTCAGAGAAAAATTCAATGGAGGTGTGATTAGTGGTATTGAATTCAGATATAGAAAGGAGATTTCTGGTCATTGTTGGAACACAAAGGACATTATGGAGAGCGAAAGGACGAGAGGAAGGAGAAGAGAGAATGGTGGTACCAGTGTGGGTTATATGCAACCCCTTACCATTGCCAAGGATTATTTCATCAGGGCCACGGTATTTGTGGACATCTGAGAGGTGGTGAGGGGTTGAAGTGACGTGGTGGGAAGCACCAGAGTCAAGACGCCAAGGCGAAGGTTGGCTCTGGGGGATGAAGTTGGCCACGGGTGGGTGGGATGGTTGCTGCTGTAGCTAAGGGCAGCGTTTAGCGTTCTGTCCCTGGGTGCCACACCACTGGCAGGATCCTTAATAGAAGCCACGGTAGCCACCGCCAAGAGTCGTGGGGCGGCGACTGTTGTCTGAAGTTTGGGTGGAGGGACGTTGGTTGGAGAAGCGGTTGGTCTCTGATGAGGGATAGCATTGGGTGGTGGAGCTACGGTTGGAGCGGTTGTAGCTCGAGCCACGAGCTGCATGGGTGGCATTGGCACTGATGGGAGCAGATGGGGCTGAATCTACTCGTTTGGCTGCAGTTTCATGCTGGGCAAGCATGTCATGCAAATTTTCGAATGAAACTAAACTATCTCTCGACCGGACATCAGCAGAGATGTCCTTGAACTCAAGACCCACACCGTTCAAGACATGGAAGAGAAGGTCATCATCGGAAAGGGATGTGTCGATGGCAGTCAGTTCATCAGTGAGGAGGCGAACCTCCTAGAGGTAATCAGAGACAGGTTTGGAATCCTGTCGTAGAAGGGTAAGCCATTCTTGAGACCAAGGACACAGGCTCTGGCCTTGCTTGCATAAAGGCGGCTGAGACAAGTCTAAGCATCCGCTAAGGTCTTTGCTGCAACGATAAGGGTTATCACCTGAGGTGATACGAAGGCCAAGATGGCGTGGAGGGGGAGCTGATCCTGTCAGAACCAGAAGGCGCGCTGCGCTGATTATGTGGCAGGAGGGCAAGGATGGGTGCCATCCACGTAGCCCATAAGATCGTAGTCGTGGAGGAGAGCATTGAATTGGGCTCGCCATGGGAAAAAGGTGGTGGCGGTGAGTTTAACGGGCAACTGAGCTGCGGCATTGATGGTGACAAGGGATGAGAGGTAGGTATTGTTTCGGTGGATGGTGGAGGAGGAACAGGGGCGGCAACAGCGGCGGTTTGGGCGGCCATGGAATTAGTGTTTATTTCTAGGGTTTGCTCGGTGGAGCTTTTAGAGCTCTAATACCATATAAGGAATGAGAAGTTTTCTATATTGACTCACTTAGTTTTTGCATTAAAAAGGTAGACCATCTAGCAGATGTGATGACTCATGTTGTCCCTAGTGGTCCATTCTATACAGTACTATCCAAGTAGGACATGTGTGATATCTATGTACCAACTTGAGGGGGGAGAGTTAACATACAGCTGGAGAATATTCTATAGTATTATTATGTTCCTTATTTAGATACTTAGATAGGAAATAACATACTAGAATCAGGATAGTTTCAATCAGAATAATAGTATAGTTTGACTATCCTATAATAGATACTTTCCTAGAATAGATCGTTTACTATGTATAAATATTGTCTTTGAGATGAATGAAGAAGTAATTCAGCCAAATTATCAATTGAAATTTTTCTGAAGCAAGGTTGCCAGCTTCTTCAGTTAAAAGCAACGTTTCCTATTATTAGCAACAGGAAAATAAACTGAAGGCATGGCAGTTTCTACGGAGACAGTTTCCTAACAAGGTATAATCATTTCAAATGCTACCTAAGATGACACATGGGCAGGTGTTTTAAGCCACAAGGACCAGAAATATATGGAGTTTCCTTGTATCCAGGGGGATGAACATTGCTATCCTCCTTCCTACTTTTAGCTCACAAGGATGGCCACCCACCCACACGACCATCAAAACTCTTGAATATGTAAATAACCACGTATCTACTATAAGTCAGATCTGGCACACAACGGATTGGTGCCATTTTCAAGGAATTGGCCATTATTTGTCTAAAGTGGATCCAATTCTACTGCTTATGGCAAATTTCCAAGTCATAACCTGGGTTTCTTGGACTCTATGCTTCACATTTTTGTAACTATCTTGACCAGAAATAAAAGAAAAAGGCTAAACCGATGCTCCAAATACATTAAAATGAAATGTCATAATGGAGTTGCATGTATTTGTGTGCAGGCACCATGAACCAGAAAAAAATCCCTACCGCAAAGACTCCAGACAACATTTCTTACCTTGTGAGTTTGATAAGCTTCTGGATCAACTGTAAAATAAGTCAATCTATATCATTATGCAAATAATTGGAATGAATATTAAACTTGAGAGACTCAGGTATAGGTACTAACTATTAGATAGGACTGGCTCTGCTGCATAATCTCCCAATGCACTGGTGAAAAGAAGGAAAAAAGGACATCAGCCTGGAGATCAATAATAGGAAAAGAAGTAGATCTCACTGTCCGTGTCTCCCCATTAAAATTAACTTAAAAGAAATGCATCTAGAACCTAAAGGAAAAAAAGGGAAAAGAACTAAAGACAAAGGCGGAGAAAAGGAAAAAGAAAAAGAAGAGGTATAGAAAAACAGACAGAAATGGAGGAATGCTTCCTTCAAAATCAATTTATGAAGTCGGTGCACGAAGATTCATATTGAATATCAAGAGGATACAAGTGGAGGAGGAATAAATGGATGCTTGGCATCACCCGAAAAACGAAAGGACGAAACATCAAGGTCTACCTGCTTTAACTTCAATTAAAATCAAGAAGGGTATTTGGCCTTGGCTAGAAAGGAAACAGATCTTACTGCAAAAGAACTGTTGCAGCCTTTTGACACTCAGCAACCCGATCATTGTATCCAGGATTTACAGTCAAATTATGCTTCAAGCCTGAAAATGCCAATAATATTTTGTATGCTTCCTGCCACTCAGACTCATGGTTCTCTCCCAATTTTGGTGGGTGTATAAGCTCATGTTCTTTAGTCTGCACATGCAAACTACATAAATGAGAGATCATGTTGCTAGCAATCAAAACTGAAGCAATTAGACTTGGAAAATGAATAACCTGAACCAAACTACGATACCTAGCATAGCAACAAAACCTTGAAAAAAAAACATTGCTAAAAAATTTAGTACTATATTGATAAGGATAGTGTTATGCTCTGAGGTACAGGCAAACTTCTCTTTTATTGATAGTTTGGATCAACTTCAAAACCATATAAGACTTCCTGTTTCCTAGACTTCCTGTTTCCTTGAAGGTACGATCACCAACCACTTTTTCGCACACTGGAATATAATAGAAATATCTATTGTAAAAAAAAAAAAAAGTAATTTTAAGGAAAACAACAGGAAAAATCTCTTTAGTAACAAACAAGATTCTAAATTAAAAAAAAATGGCCCTCGGAAAAAAAATTCAAAGCAACTCAAGTTCCAGGTTCTGGATAAGTGATCAGTAATGTTCGGCATACCACTCTATATTTGGTACGACATGATGTGGCAAACTGACCTGTACTGCCACATAATATTATTATTATGCATCTAGCTGTGTTATTATCTTTTATTATTTTAGAGAACTTAATTGTTTTGCTGAACCTCAACTCAAGTTCCAGGTTCTGGATAAGTGATCAGTAATGTTCGGCATACCACTCTATATTTGGTACGACATGATGTGGCAAACTGACCTGTACTGCCACATAATATTATTATTATGCATCTAGCTGTGTTATTATCTTTTATTATTTTAGAGAACTTAATTATTTTGCTGAACCTCTCACCTCTTCCCACTACCTCTCCCACCAGAAAAAAGTTTCACCACCTCTTTCTTACTCATCTCGGCTTCGCAGAACCCACTGGGAATGAAACAAAGAACATTATTCGAGAAGGTTACTATAAAACTGAACATTAGAGCCCCCAAACGCCCTCTTTCCTCAGATCAGAACTTTGAAAGAAAAGAATATAGAGAAACCAAAGGAGAATATGATAATATAGTTTTTGGGTCTCACTCTACAGAAGGTTTCAATGCAACAAAGAAATATCCCCTTAAATGACCCACTCAAGGAATCTCTAGTGGAACTTCTATCTAGCTTCCTTAGTGTGCACCCTTCAGAATTCAAGTTAGACGTGCAAATCATGAATTCATTATTTTATGGAACATGGTTTGTCCAGCACCAAGCAATTATACCCCTCAGGAGAACTCCATAGATCATCACTCTAAGTGTCAGACCTCATTTAGTTCAAGAGGCATAACAAAAGTCACTTAACTATTAGAGGAAGAAGACCAAAAAGTTTATACAATCAACTTTCTTTGTATCAAACATTCACCAAATCGGAATTTACCCATTTTATAACTTGATGTCTAAACCTCAAATGTTAATTTCTTTTTCAAGAATCAAAATCAGCACAGCAGGCACAAAAAAATCTTTCTACATGATCGTTACAAAAGGAAGCAGCCAGAATGTGAACTTTTATAAGAACTTTTATAAGAAATCACCCATAAATTAGATATTCAACATATTATAACAGTTAAGCAATTCATAAAGATGACTGGTATAAGGTATTGAAAATACTTCTGTATTCCTTGATTAATTAGATGTACAGTAGTGGAAGAGATATATACAGGTCTGAACTGGACCTAACTAGGAAGGAAATAAACTAGCTAAACTAGGCCTAACTTGGAAGGAAAGAAACTAACTAAGTATGTACAAAAGGAAGGAATCTGTACAGATTCCTGGTTTACCTAGGGCCAGCCGATCATGGAGATTGAGATTGATTCGCAATCTCTTCTGATTCGGTTGGATCCTTAATACACCCCCGCAAGATGGTGGAGCCGTCAGCGATACCAATCTTGGTACGTAGAAGCTGGAAACGTGGTCGGGGGAGTGGCTTGGTGAGAGCATCTGCAAGCTGGTCATCTGTAGTGACATGAGAGACTTGGAGGAGGCCACGTGTGACATGGTCACGAACAAACTGAAAGTCAAGCTCCACATGCTTCATGCGAGAGTGGAGTGCAGGGTTGGCACAGTAGAATGTGGTGCCAATGTTGTCACAAGAGATAGTGGGAATTCCTTCAACTGTGAGGCCAATTTCACGCAAGAGGGACTGAACGCAGATCAGTTCTTCAGTAGTGGAAGCTACTGCACGATATTCGGCCTCAGTGGAAGACCGGGAGATTGCTTTCTGCTTCCTGGAATTCCAGGAAATGAGATTGCCACCTAGGTAGACCAGATAAGCTGTGGTTGACTTGCGGTCTGCTGGATCTCCTGCCCAATCCGCATCGGAGAAGGCAAGAAGATGGTTGAAGGAGTGAGAGATGGCATGGAGGTGATTGGTGGTCCCACGGTGTAGGTGGAGGCCAAAGAACATGGTCCCTTTGAGGTAGCGCAGCACTCGCTTGAGAGCTTGCCAATGGAGAGTTGTAGGGGCATGCATGAACTGGGATAGCTTATTGACAGAATAGGATAGGTCTGGTCGTGTGAGATTGAGGTACTGCAGGCTGCCAACAATGCGTCTGAACATGGTTGCATCGGCGGGTGGAGTACCATCCACTAGGGTGAGAATAGGCGAGACAGCTAGGGGAGTGGAGACGGGTTTGGCACCGTCCATCTGAGCAGAGTGCAGTAAATCCTGGACATATTTATGCTGGGAAAGAAACAGACCCGAGGAAGTGGTGAGGACTTCGACACCTAGGAAGTAGTGTAGGGGCCCGAGGTCCTTGACAGAGAAGCGGACAGTCAGAGCTTGAATGAACTTAGTAATGAGCTGGGAGTTGCTGCCTGTGACAATTAGATCATCCACATAAACCATAAAAAACAGAGTGTGAGAGCCTTGCCTTAGGAGAAACAGGGAAGCATCCGAGAGGGCATTAACAAAGCCCTGAATAAGAAGGTAGGAGTGAAGCTCCTTATACCAAGCCCGTGGAGCCTGTTTAAGGCCATAAAGTGCTTTGTGTAGCTTTCACACGTAGGTAGGATGAAGGGTGTCAACAAAGCCAGTTGGCTGGTCCATGTAAACGTCTTCTTGTAGAGTGCCATGGAGGAAGGCATTGTTAACATCCAGCTTCCTTAAAGGTGGTGAAAGCAAGGTGGAGGATGAGCCGAATAGTGGTGGGCTTGACCACGGGGCTGAAAGTGTCCAGAAAATCAACTCCAGGACGTTGATGATACCCTTTAGCCACTAGACGGGCCTTAAACCTGTCCACCTCACCAGTAGGAGTGCGTTTGATGCGAAAAACCCATTTGTTACCTACCACGTTTTGGTGAGGGGCTGGAGGCACAAGATCCCACGTGCCATTGCGGATGAGAGTGTTTAGCTCATCTGACATGGCACTCCGCCACTTAGGGTCCTTCTTGACTTGAGAGACACAGGTTGGTTCAACCAAGGGGGGCTGGAGTTGGGTGTTGGCAGTGAGGGCATAGCTGAGGACAGGTTGTACGGTCCCAGTTTTGGTGCGAGTGAGCATTGGGTGAGTAGACACGGGTCTTGGCGGTGGTGAAGGGTGGTGTGGGCGAGGAGGGAGACGGCTGTAGGTAAGGAGGGGGGGGGGGGGGGGGGTGCTGGGGGGCAGACGTGCTGTCGAGTGGTGGAGGGGGAGCAGGGGGCTGGGCTGTGAGGTGGGTGGGGCGGGACAGGAGAACTGGGCCGCTGGGTGGAGGTGTCGTCCGTGGGCTGTCTGGTGGAGGTAGGCGGCAGGAGCAGAGCATGAGAGGGTTCTGATGCAAGACCGTGCAGGAAGGATGTCTCAGGTTTGTCGGCTGGAGTGGTGGGTGGTGTGATCGCTGCTGATGGTGAGGTGGCAGTGGGAACAGAAACCAGAGACACAGGATCAAGGGTGGAGAGCCAGGTTTGGGTGAGGGAGGAGTGACAGGAGGGTTCTGGGAGGAGGAAGGGGAACCAGGAAAAGAGGACTCATCAAACTGCACATGACGAGAGACATAGAGTTTGTGGGTGGATGGATCATAACAAAGATAGGCACTCTGGTTTAGGGAGTAGCCGAGAAAGACACAGGGGGTGGAACAAGGTAGGAGTTTGTTTGGATTGTAAGGGCGGGGCCAAGGAAAACAGAGGCACCCAAAGGTGCGTAGGCGGGAATAGTTGAGAGGCGGGGGGGGGGGGGAGGGGGGTGTAAGAGTGTTTCATAGGGACTTTTCTGGTGGAGGAGGGGGGTGGGCAGCCGGTTGATGAGATACACGGCAGCCCTGAAGGCATATGTCCAGTAGGACAAGGGAAGGGAGGCCTGATGAAGGAGAGTAAGACCTGTTTCGACAATGTGACGGTGTAGCCTTTCGGCAGCCCCATTGTGTTGAGGGGTGAGGAGGTGATTGATGTCGTGGGAAGCAAGGAATGGCTTTAGTTTGATGAATTCACCTCCTCCATCAGTATAGAGAGACAGGATGGGTTGCTGGAAATATTTTTCAACAAGGGTTTTGTAATCCACAAAGGTGGAGAAGACATCTGATTTTTTCTTAAGGGGATAGAGCCATGTATATTTGGTAAAATGGTCCACAAAGATGACATAATATGAGTTTTTGTCCATGGAAAGGTAAGGGGCAGGGCCCCATACATCACTGTAAATAAGTTCTAGGGGAGAGAGGAAGTTAGGGAAGAGACACCAAATGGTAGTCTTGTACTTTTATTGCAAAGGCATGAATTACAGACAGTTTCTAGATGCTTAGGAGTTACATTAATGGAAAACTAACGGAGGATAGATTGGAGGACTTTAGAACTTGGGTGGCCAAGATGGCGATGCCAAAGATTAGGGGAGACCACCACACCCACCATAGCTTGAGGCCGTTGAATGGAGGCAGAGGACCACTCGTAGACATCATTCCTACTCCGGCCTTGAAGGAGAACCGCCCCCGTGCTGAGATCCTTCACATGAAAAGAGTGGGGAAAAAGTTCAATAGACGTACAATTTTGTTGATTGAATTTAGCAATGGAAATCAGATTTGTAGTCATGGAGGGAACACATAAAACATCTTTGAGAGTGAAGGGAGGGGAAGTGAGAGAGGGTAAGTTGGTTGAACCTTTGTGGGAGATACCAAGACCCTTACCGTTACCAATGATGATCTCATCGGGGCCAGTGTACTGGTGGGCATCTGAGAGATGACGAGTGGTGTTGGTGACATGATGTGAGGCACCAGAGTCCAGAAGCCAGCTGCTGGAGTGAGCTTGAGTGGCCGGGTTTGCCATGGGAGGAGAAGCCAAGGGAGTGGGAAGCTGGGGACAACGCTTGGCGGTGTGGCCCTGGACACCACACAGCTGACAGAAACCACGATAGCCAGTACCAGGTTGGTTGGAGCGGCGATTGGTGGAGTTGCAGTGACCAGAAGGGCGGTGGTTGTCCTGTTGGCGGTAGGAGGGACGGCTGCCGGAAGAAGGCTGTGAATAACGGCTAGAAGTGTGGCCACGGTGAGCCTGGGACACCTGAGCGGTTATGGCAGGACTAGGGGCTGAAGGGGCTTCTCGATTGGTGGCTTCCTCATGCTGAACCAGCATGTCATGCAAGTTTTCAAAAGACACAGGGGTGTCCCTTGAACGGACAGCCGTTGTAATGTCCTTGAATTGGGGGCCCACGCCATTGAGAACATGAAGCAGCAAATTGTCATCAGAGAGAGGGTTGTCAATGGCAGCAAGCTCGTCGGAGAGAAGACAAACCTCTTGGAGATAGTCAGAGACGGGGCGGTCACCACAGCGAAGAAGAGTAAGTGTCTCCTTGAGGCCAAGCACACGGCCACGAGCCTTGTTTACATAGATATGAGTTAGGCGCTGCCATGCAGCGGCAGAGGTTCTGGCGGCAGCAATGAGTGTGATGACTTGAGGGGAAACTGAAGCCAAGATTGAGTGGAGAAGAAGCTGGTCCTGGCGGAACCAGAAGGCGCGGAGTGCAGGTTCTGTTGCTGGTGGGCAGGGATGAGAGCCATCCACGAAACCCATTAAATCATACTCGTGAAGAAGGGCATGGAACTGGGCACGCCAAGGGAAAAAATTGTTGGCCGTGAGCTTGACCGGAAGCTGGGCGGTAGTATTAATGGTGATGAGGGCGGGTAGATTAGGGTTTGGGTCACCGGTGGTTGGTGGGAGGGTAGGATTGAAAGGGGTGGCAGTGGTTTGAGCAGCAGCGGCGGTGGGTTGGGCGGCCATGGATTAGGGTTTGTTTCTGGGTGTTTTTTTTTCTAGGGTTTTGCTCGGTGGAGCTTTTAGGGCTTTGATATCATAAAAGGTATTGAAAATACTTCTGTATTCCTTAATTAATTAGATGTACAGTAGTGGAAGAGATATATACAGGCCTGAACTGGACCTAACTAGGAAGGAAATAAACTAGCTAAACTAGGCCTAACTTGGATGGAAAGAAACTAGCTAAGTATGTACAAAAGGAAGGAATCTGTACAGATTCCTGGTTGAACTAGGGCCAGCCGATTATGAAGATTGAGATTGATTCACAATCTCTTCTGATTCGGTTGGATCCTTGATAACTGGAACATTCAAGTCAACATAATTTACAAGAATGCAGAAGGCATCAAATTACCAAGATAACATATCAGGAATACAATCAGACTCTGCACATGAAATGAAATCAATATAAAGAACTTTTTTTAGAAAACATCAAATGCAGACACATTTTCATGCAATACCTTGCAGTTCATGCACAATAGACAACCATAGCTTGAAAGCAATATGGCTGATTGATCCAATATACCATTTCGCAGGCCCCAAAATTCATTTTCAATCAGCCTACAACACAATAAAAAACCATTAAAAGGTTTGGCAGCAATGGTGAGGACCAGTACATCAATGTATCATGAATAAATAACTATATGGGAACAAGATGGGCAAAAAGCAGGAAACGTAGTGAAATACTAAAAAGGAAGTTTCTCTTAATTAAGAAAGAAATTATCGTTAAAATGAAAACAAAACAAAGATAATCAACAAGGAGTCGAATTCTGAATGTTGTATCAAAGTAAGAGCACGAGCAACCTAGTTCAAATATAAACTTATTGTTGGCCCACAGTGATAAACCAAGAAAGCAGGTAATCTTGAGTGTGAATGCCTGTAATTGCAACCTCCCAATACGTTGGACCCTCTAGTAGGAGAGAGGTCTATCCGTGAGGGGGGACTGCGGTGTCAAAGTATAAACTAACTATTGTCCTACGTGTTGGACCTTTAAATCTTAAAGAAACCTACCTATCATACTCAATATTTTCTTCAGGGGACACCGTTAAGCTATTTGCAGTTTCCAAAGCCAATAGGTAAGCTACACCGACCTGTGAAGCATGCAACAGTAAGATTAATGGGTTGGATGTTTGGAAGGAACTATTCTCAATAAATAAATTAAAAGCTCCATAAGATATATAGCACAGAAAGTCTTTAACAAGATAGCCGTACTGGTAAAAAAATTAATGCAGGCCTAGAACTTGAGTTATTCTTACTTAAGAATTTCCCTTCAGTTTGAATTTAAACCATCTCCAATCCACGAACATTAAGTCTCAATCAATGAAGTCGTGGAATATAGCATGCCTTCATCTACAAATTGCTGAATTATAACCTATGTCATGTGGCCAAAAACGCTGCTAGAGTGGGCTAAATTTTGGACCTGAAAACTACCGCTTTTCTGCTTCATAATTTCCTACAATTTCAAATACTTCTAGCATTGTGTTTATAAGGAACACTGGCATGTGTGTGCTTTTGCTTTCGTTTGTTTCTGAGTTTAATTGACATGGAAAATAAAATCAATGCTTAAATTGACTTTTTAATCCTATAAGTACTTATGTATCCAAAAAGCAATATAAAACACATATTTCTTCTTTCTAAAATAGTAATATCTATTAGAAAATGAAGGTACAAACTAGTCCATGAAAGGTAGGGGTAACAAACAGGTACTCATTTCCACTACCACCACAATCAATTTACCTATTTATTTGGGTCATAGCTTTTCACCATTTTTATTTAAGCTATTGTCCAAATAAACAGGTACCCACTGGTTACCTGTTTGCCATCCCAAAGAAAGTATACAAGATAAACACCAAGTAAACAATAGATCAAAATCTTCAGATTGTACAAAAAACTTCAAAACTAATAATGCATAACATTTCCTGCAACAAACTGACATTGATGGATTCCAATGTGTAATGACAATATTTTGTATACAATCATCTTTTATTTTTATCATTTAGTGACAAAGTCAATCAACAAGGAAGAGAAACTTACAGCAGCAGAGGAGCTAAGGCCTGAACTGTCCATACCTTCAGGACCAATTATATATCCGATGATACCCTGCAACAAGTGAAACAAGTTATCCTTTGAATAATTATTTGATGAAAGATGGCATACAATCATCAGACAATATATCATATGCAAAGAAATTTCTAAGAAAATTCACATCAAATTGCTTGTACCCAGACTTTTCACATGAATATTCAAGATTGATGGTTGTTACCTAACAAGCTTCACAGAAAGTTTGCAGTAAATATAGGTCAGGGACAGAAAATGGAGTGTGTTTGGACCTAAATAAATTTTGTGCATGGCCAAATCGCAAATCAATGCTAACTGAAACATGGTCAATGCAATATCAGGTACCATCTAAAGTTGCTTATTTTTCCCGTGAGTGGTTCTGGATATGATACCTTAAATGTCGTCATAATTCTTTAGGGTTTTTAGGGTAGACGAACACTGAAAATGATACCTTGTCCAGCCCAGAAGGAGATAAAAATTACCATATGTTGAGGGCCTCTTTTCCAATTTTGCTCATCGTTTTTATCCAATCAAGACACTTAACAGGCAAGGGTAGAAAGGAAAATCAAACAAAGAGGTAGGCATAAAGAGGTTATAGAAAGGAATTGCAAAAGGTAGGTTGAGAATTGAAAGGAGAGCTAAGCAATTCCAAGTAGCACAAATGTTAGGTGTCTTCCTCCATAGATATGAAATTACATTCTCTAGATGGATGCAATCTCCACAACTACACTAATCTAAGATAAAATATAGGGCCATAAATCATAGATCTGAAGCAAATCAATTTAATGTAACCTGGAAGAAACCTTTCCATTTATACAGTATCTTGATACCCATATGACCTACATGAATATCATTCAATTGTATTCCACTTAATGCAAGGTATGGAATTAGACCATAGTTATTCTTTTACTATAGTAAACCAGAACTATGGTGCAAAACTGCTCAGAACTGCCTGCTGATCCAAGTGATATTAATCTTTTGACTCTTTATCGCTACTATATCATTCTTGGAAGAAATAAAAAACAGTAAAAAGTTACTATATGCCGACTAATTAGTCCAAGGAAAAAAATTGTTCAATAAACTATCTATTATTTTACTAAATAAGAGAGAGAGAGAGAGAGAGAGAGAGAGAGAGAGAGAGAGAGAGAGAGAGAGAGAAAGAGGTAAGAAGGTCGTTAAAGACATCTCTAACCTGGGTAAGAGAGTTCTGCCTGCTCTGTAATGCATATAGGGCTCCTCTTGCATAGCTTCCCCAATTGCTTTCTTCACCTATTTTGGGATGATCATCAATTGCATTCTTCCAAGGGCATTGAATTTCATCAACACTATAAAACCGATAGTAAATAATCAAATTCACCATTACGCAATGAAATGACAGTAAATCATGACTACTTGAAGAAAAATTCAGACATAAATAGGGCTCTAGAAACATGAGATGGGTTACTAATTTTATATCTTACTGAAGTAGATCCTCATCAACTTCACTAAAACTAAAACGAATAAAATACAAAATTATGTACATACTGGGGCAAAACAAGAAGTTTCTTGGTACAAAGATGCAGAGTAGTGAAATGATCTTTGATGAACCTTCCTGATTTGTAGTGCACTTTTTTAACTTTGATTAACCTTCCCAATTTGTAGTGCACTTTTTTCTTTTGAAGTAGGAAAAATTGGAGCAATAGTCCCTAAACTTTACCATAATGTTAGAAATCTTCCCTAAACTTCATTATTAGTTTTTTCCATCCTCGACTTTACAGTAATAATTGATTTAGTCTCTCTGTTAAAAATTGGAATGGAATGCGTTAAATGATTTTTTTATTGGAGCAATAGTCCTTGAAGTTTACCATAATGCTAGAAATCATCCCTCAACTTCATTATTAGTTTTATTTCTCATCAAACGTATGGCATCTTCTTCTGGAAATCCTAGCGATTCTTAGCATGATATTGGGGACTCTCATTGCTATTACTCAAACAAGCATGAAACGCATGCTTGCATATTTTTCCATAGGTCAAATTGGATATGTAATTATTGGAATACATTAAAAATTAAGCCCAAAATCGTCCATTCATGTTAAATGATTTTTTTATTCGAGCAATAGTCCTTGAACTTTACCATAATGTTAGAAATTGTCCCTCAACTTCATTATTAGTTTTCTCTGTCTCTGAATAGAGCCACTCTGTTAATGAATAATTCGCATGTGCTTGACACTCGTTTAGCTTGAACCGGATTGAAATCCCCTGCAAGGTTTTAATGAGGCCACCATGGTTTGCACCACAAAGCCCTGTACGATTCTATCATTTATCAATGAATTATCGTCTTTTTATCAAAAAAAAAAAATGGTAGGCTTTGTTAGATGGGTAATGAGCAGTTTACAGCTGTATAAATTTGATATTAAAAACAGAAACCATACAATTGTCTAGATAGGTGATAACCTAAAACTATAACGAAGCTATATATGCATGGTTATCTCATGAATAGCATAAATGCAAAGAAATCAAATTGCTACACATTAAGTATTAAAAGAAATGTGGTATTGTACTATTAGATTATACTCAAGTTCAATGTTCTCTTTCGATCTATTTAAAAGATTAAAAAACATCAAACATATTATGATCCAATCCCAATATCATAATATGTTTCATGTTTAGGGATGGGAAAAACTAATAATGAAGTTTAGGGACGATTTCTATGGTAAAGTTCATGGACTATTGATCCAATTTTTGCTTGTTATTAAACTTCTAAAAAGCATTTAGCATTAATGGATGATTTTGCCCTTAGTTTTTAACAGATCTTGTTTGAATTTTTGACGGAGGGACTAAATCAACTATTATGGTAAAGTTCAGTGACGGAAAAAACAAATAATGAAGTTCAGGAACGATTTCTAACATTATGGTAAATTTCAAGGACAACTGCTCCAATTTTTCTTCTAAGTATTCACAAGCCAAAGGATAGTGACAAGCTTCTTCTTATTCTTGTCTATTTATATCGTTAATCCTTTTCCTTCTATTGAAGTGAAACTCTAAAAGCACAAACTTTAGCCTTCAGATAGTCTTTCAAACCACCCAAAAATTCTAACATTAAATGCAAAGAAATTCCAAGAAATATTCTTCTACATCAAATGGCAATCTAACACCGCATACTCCATGTATTTAACCTTATTAATAAAAAATTAATTAAATTATAGAACCCACTAGTGCAGAATCCTTGGATTTTAGAACTATGGGAAGGTCTCCTGATCCTAAATTTGATTTGAGCTTTGAAGAAAGGGATTAGGAAAGGTTAGTTTGTAAAAATATTGGAGCTTGATGGCTTTTATGCAATCAGTTGAATTTAATCTTTCTTGAATTTACCATGTCACACACAAAGCTGAGTTATGTTTCTGGAAAATCAAACTATTTTCTCTTTTGTCTTTTTCCATAAATATCCCTAAACTTTCATCGTGCCCAAGTGCTTATAAAAACCTCGATTCAAACAAAAAGGGTCTCTTGGCTGCTTTCCTCGTCCAATGAATCAACTCACCTGTTTCATAGTACTCACCCTTGTCACAAAACCAAACTCTACTTGAAAGTTTAAGCTGCTGCACTTTTAAAAAACTAAAAGCTCCCAGACGCAATTCCCTTGCTAATTATTTGACCAGGTCTTGACGCCAACAGTTAAAACATGTACATCATGCAGATAACTTTTACTCTATAAAGCCTTATCAAGGAAATACTAATTTAACATCTGCTTTATGCATAATCAAGGCACAATGACCCTCATACTATATGATCTAACCATTATTCAGTCTTCCACACATGTGATGATCAATCATGTCTATTTTTAAAGTGTAGCATTAGAATAAATACATTCTAGTTGGAAGATGGCTCCATTTCTTGCCTATATAGATCGAGCAATCAGCAGCTTACCTTATTGTCTTTTTCAGCTATACTGCTTATAGTTTTTTTCTGACATCACCCTAAGATGAAAAAGACAACAATTGAGAAAGAGCGATGTACTGTAAAATACTTCAACGAAAAAGTCAATTTTTTTAGAGGTATGTCCCATTTAAGCTTGATATGATGACCAGTTGCATTTATGCTTCCCGTGCAAAAATGTTAAGAGGAATAAGTTCTCAATCGTGTAGGCTGGTTTCTAGATGAGGGATATTAACTTTTTAACTAACCACAAGTAATTTATATCTCTCAATGCAGTTAAATAAAATTGCATGCTAATTGACATTTGAAAAGATGAGGAAATCCATACAATTATGTGTCTACTACAGTCATCTTTCCTTTATATGTACAAATCCTACTCGCAGTACACAATTTATTGCTCATCCAAAAAACATTTTTGAAGCTCAAATGAAAAGAGAATTAGCACACCCTCTCTTTTAAGGAATGACAATTTTTCCTAAGAATTTCTAGAATAGCGAGAATTGGAGTATACAATCCATGCACAAATCCAAAGGCCTATACACCAAAATTGAAATCTATGCACCCAAATGAAGGCCTACACTACAATCAAAGGCCCTGGAACCTAAAATTAGCTATTCTGTGAACTTTTTATAAACACTGCTACTTTTTAAAAGGTGTCGTTTCTTGCTAGCTTTTATCAAGCTTTCAGCACCTAGTAACTAGTAAATATGGAGTCTAAATAAATGAACAAAAGGATGCATTAAACTAAAAGAATACCATGAGAAAGACTCCACACCTGAACCTAGCTTCACCTTTAAACTGTCCTGAACGCAGTACAACCTACAGAAAGAATACAAAAATTCAGCAGGCAGATGACAATTGAAGTAATAATCAAAACCAATAATGAGGAACTAGCTTTAAACAATATCTGTTATAGTTAGTTTAAAAGATTCTCTAGTGTAAGGGTTTGTTTAAGGCCATATTTCCAAAGCATTTTCAAGATTTCAAGATTTCATTCTTCATGACAAACAAACAAAACCATGGATCTGATGGTGAAATCCTCTATGGAACATTCATGTCCCAACACATCCTAAGAACTTTAAGATTCGTTTTCAAATGACCAAAAATGATCCAACTGCCTATTCGAGCAATCAAAAACACATCCCATGATGAGATATTTCAGGGGCCATTCAACCACCAGACTTCCACAAAGTGTGACTGAGGGGAGGGGCAGAAACTTTGGATACAGAATTTCCAACTTTCATTAAAGAGATCAGAGACCCGATCAAACTATGGCTACGATTCAACAATTTCGGAAGTAACAGATGTATGTAATTGTTAGAATCAAAGAACAAGGTCGAGCTTAGCCAAGACCCCAGATAAAAGACAAAGTAGCATGTACCAAAACAATTGAGGTTGTTTAGCAACCAGAAAGCGGCCAAGCTAGGTAAAAACGTTTGCACCAAATACAACTTGATTTGTAATTCAAACTTCTACATAAAATATATAAGAAAATTATTGAGCAAAAATCTTCTCTTGGAACTAAAGGAAATGAGTAACAGCTTAATAACCTCCTCAATACATCAATGAGTAAAAGCAGATTCTAACATTCCTATTGTTGAGGACCTTTCGGGGTTTTATACTCAGCCAAAAAATCATGGATGCATCAAGGAAACTCTCAAGCTTCATAGATTAAAGAATGGGAAGGTAGACCCAGTAAGGTAGGGGCAGAACTGGCCAATGTACGTCAAAAATCTAATTGTTGCTCATTATTCCACCTTCTAGGCACACACATTAGATCCAAGTAAGGTTTGAGATGCACACCTTAATTAAGTTAGACTTCCAGAGATTACCCGTGTACTTGAATGTTTATTTATTGTTGTTCAATTAATGACAATAACCACTTAAAAGGGCTATGCTGTCAATGAAATGATTACTGTATTACTTGTTAACTGGATTGCTGATCTCATTAACCAAGCTTCTTGGACATCAATGGTTTTCCAGACTTGTAAGATTTAAAGACCATATTCTAGAATCTAGAGTTACCTTAGCATCACCAGAAGGAACAAAACCTAGAAGTATTCCTTTATTAATTGTCATAGCTGACACAGTCCCACCCTGCAACCATAAAATAGACGAATGTAACTATTTAACATATTACAAAAATGACTATTTAATGCAAACAATAATTTTCATTACAGCATGATAATAATAGATATTAACCAATTACATGCACAAATAAAAAGTTAAAGACGATTCTATGAACAGAATTTCGTAATCAAGAGGGAGTACGTTAGCAGTGATAGCAAGCCCAAAAAACATACGGAAACAAATAATTATTTTTTAGATGAAAAACAAAATAATGTTGAACCCTACCAAAGATAAAATCGTCAAAAGGCACATGCACATATCATTGAAAGAAAAAGTAGCTACCTATAACTAACCTGGTGATCAATATGAGCTCCTAATGGACAAATTCGATAAGGAGAAACTACGACCCGAACTTCTTCAGTACCTGTCCCAGCCATTTCTGAAACTACCTGTCTAATTTCATTTAACTGCAACATACATAAATGTAATTAGCACACAAACTAACATTAATGATCCAGACAGCACGCCAAAATGAAAAACAGAGGCCAAATACAGTACAAATACAAGCAAACAGACACATAGTACCCAAGTAAAATACAAGCTTATATAAACCGAAGAGTTCAACCCACATTGAAGAATAACTGTAAGGCGAATTTAAACTAGCACTCGAGCATTAGTTCCCTTTCTTTCAAAGAACCAATACCAACCCAGTTCTTGCTCCTAAAGCTAGAATATGCCAAGCAACCAGTTTTTATGTGAGCACTTTTTTATACAAGCCATACTCTACTTTAATCCAATCTAAACTACGGGTAATTCGAACTCATGTGCTATGCTTATTTAATTCAACCAGTGAAATTAAAAAAGTACCATTAAACTGAAATGTGGATCAACAATGCAGCATCTTAAGGTATTCACAACATTAATATGATTGATACATGGGCAGACCAGAGCACTGAACCCAAATAAAATCAAAGAGTACCTGAGCTTCTGAGGGCCAAGACGATTCACCCATCTTCCCGAATGATCTCAGAATTGCGAACTCAAATCGACTCGACCCCAATGCAAATGCAGAAGCTTTAGCTTTAGATATATATATATATATATATATATATATATATTTTGAACAAAAATCTTTAGCTTTAATATTTAGAATATTTGCGGATCTCGGGGTGGGAGAGAAAGGAGATGATGTGAAACCAAAGGAAAAATAATGACGTTGGACCCCAGACTGTGAAGGCCCTCCGACATATCCGGTTAAACGTCATATCATGATATCAGGCATTTTTTCAGTAAATTACACGTATTATCATCGTCCCTCTATGTTTAGAGCAGTGACCCAGTACTCATTTGAAGCCTCTGTACAGCCCGCTGCGATTTGGGATCTGTGGTACAAATTACAGTGACCATTTTGGCAATCCGTTAAACATTCTATTATCGATCAAACAAATTTGGTATAGACCGGTTTGGTTTACCAATATTCTCTAATTGAGTTGGTCGGTTTTGATTTTACTTCACACCAATTTTCAAGTTATTCAATATTCATCGTTGTTTTATGCCCAAAATTGAAGGTGGACACAAATTTATTAAATTGTTAATCGGTTTGTTTCAAATTGTTATTTATTTAGGCCTCGTTTGGTATGTCGTACTATACTAACTATTTGCAATCGGATAGACTAATCTGTCCACCGGATAGACTGATTATTTAGTCGGGCATTTGTTACTTTTCCAGATTATAATGCCAACTATATTATACTAACCGGATTATATTATAATAATTGACGAAATCCTTAGCTTTTAAATATTAATTATGTATATCATTATTTTTATTATTATTTATTAATTAATTATTTTTAATTTTATCATTATTATTTATTAAAATATCATTAATTATTAATTATTAATTTATTATTATTAGTATTTATTATTTTATTACTTTTTATTATTAATATTTACTAAATTAATATTTTATTTTTATTATATTACTATTTATTATTATTATTATTATTATTATATTTTACAAGATTACTAATTATCCGACTATTTAATACAGACAATTTCGAGCGTATTATTTTAGCGTGTCTGGACCGTATAAAAATATTCAACCGTACTAATTTATGCGGTGACTAATTAATACGACTGATACCAAACACAGGTTTCAGATTATTTAGCCTATCCGTAGTGTAATACGACATATCAAACACACCATCAAAGGTTTAAGTTTGATCGGATAAAAGTCAAACAATTTGATAATCCAAATCAGACCGTTAAAAAATATATTAGTTTTTATTCATTTTTAAATTTATTATTAATATAAAATAAAAATAATAAAAAATAAAAAGATACACAAATATACCTATATAAACATATGTATACTTAGATAAAAGTATAATAAAAGATTATTAAGTGCTAATATTTTTTTGCTAAATATTAATATAGTAGTAATGTTTGCAATCCAATTTTCCACAAAATTAATATACAAAATTTTGAGTATTAATTATTCTTTTTTGTATCCTTACTTTTTTTAAAATATTTTTACTGTTTTTTTTAATATCCTTACTGTTATTCTAATATATTTATTGGTTTTTTTTAATATACTTGTTATTTTTATAATATTTTTGTTGTACTTTTAATATACTTGTTGTTTTTTAATATATTTATTATTTTTTTAATATAATTGCTGCTTTTTTAATATACATGTTTTTCTAATATATTTGATGTTTTAATATAGTTGGTCTCCTTAATATTTTTTTAATATATTTATTGTTTTTTTAATTTCTAAACGGTTTCATTTTTAACTTTAAAAAATTTAAATTGTATCGAACCGTTAAGATTTTAACAGTTTAGATTTAGATATTATCAATATCCGTATCGAACCACGCTGATAAGTTAAAAAAAAATGAGATTATAGATAGTATAGCAGTATTATTCTTTTAAACGGGGTGACCAAAATGAATTTTACCTTAAAAGTGAAAACCCAATAACAAAAAGATCTTTTACCCTAAAATTTAAGCCGTGAGGAAGGACTCAAGCTTGAGTAGTTTAAGTAGGGCTGGGCACATGGAACGAAAATACTGAAACCGTACCGTTTCAGATTAAACCATACCGAAAAAAAAAACCGAATAGTAAAACCGTTGTATGATTGGTACGGTACCGAAACCGTATCGATATAATTCGATACGGTATCGAAACCGTACCGATATAATTCGGTATGGTTTCGGTATCGATATTTTAAAAAACCGTCCCGTACCAATACCGTACCGAATTAGAATTTTTTTTAATAATTAAATTTATTTCTTATTGATTTATTAGGCCTTGTTCAAGAGTTGATATGATCATACATGTCTTAATTTAGCTTCTAAGAGTTGATATCTTCAACTTAGTGCAACTTCTTCAATACATATTTGAAAACTTAAGTTCTTCATAAATGTAGTTTTCCTTTTTCTTTAGTCTTTTACTATGCTAAAGGATTAAGATTCACTAATGAATATAAGCTTCTGGAGTCTGTCTTGTGCTAAATTAGTATTAAAATTGTTAATTTATTGTTTTCTTTTCTCTATGCAATGTTGTCTTGCGCCCATTGTATTATTAGACACGGTTTGTCATTGATCTTTTGACTGTCTATGCTAATTAAAAACAAAATTACATGGAGGACTCAGAAGCTTCTACTTGAATGTCAGATACTGAAAGTTTTTAATTAGCAAAGCCAGCTAATTGATCTTTTGGATTGGACATGAAATCTGTAATATTTATTTATATATGGTTTGCTTTTGATTTTGATTTTTGATTAGGGAACCAAAAACAAAATTATTGAGAATCTAAGCTCACACTTAACCATGCCTAAACCTAACCCTTACTTTATAATCACAAACAAAATTTTGGCTCAAAACCGAAATTATACTGAAACCGTACCGAACTTAATTGGTACGTTACGATCTGGTTTCATTTTCAAAATATTGAATACCGAACCATACTGTACCGATTAAAATTAAATGGTATGATTCTGGTATCGATCAATTTTATACCATACCAAACCGTGCCCATCCTAAACTTAAGTAAGAAAATAAAGATTTGGACGCGTCCAAATCCAACTGGACGAATTGGGCTCCAGGCTTCGGGCTCCATAAACATAGAATAGATAATAATTATTAAAATAATGAAGAGATAATAACCGAAAGGGTAGATTAGTCAATTCAAAAAAAAACACAATCAATCCAAAACATGGACTCCATTCCCGTACATAGAGCTATTCAATTCATTTCAACTTCCTCTCTCCACTCTACCTCTAAATACTGAACCCAGCCAGCAGCCGCTCTCTCCATCTCTCTCTCTCTCTGTGCAAGCAAATGGCGACAGCCATGAAGAAGGTGGAGAAGATCCGCCAAATAGTGCGCCTCAAGCAACTCGTGATGCGCTGGAAAATCACGAGCCTCGGCCGCCGCATCCCTTCCGGATTTTTAGCGGTTTACGTCGGACCGGAACGAATCCGGTACGTGATCCCGGCCCGGTTCGTGAACCTCCCGGTGTTCGTCGGACTACTGAAGAGGACGGAGGAAGAGTTTGGATTCGAGTGCAGCGGAGGCCTGGTGCTGCCTTGTGAAGTTGAATTTTTCCGGGAGATCTTGAAGTTTCTTGAGAGGGATGAGAGCAAGTTTGGACGGCTGGGATTGGATGAGTTCTTGAAGATGGTGTCAGAAGCGGGGTACGAATCTTGCAAGAATTCGTCTCACCAGGCCTTCACTCCTCTGTTGCCGAAAGTAAGGGGATGAGCAAATAAAAATTTCCAAGATCTCCTCAACGAAAGTTAGGTTCTTAATCTAAATCTCTCTAATGCCTTTGGTTTTTTGGGAAAAGGTTTATAGGTAGGCTTCCAATTGAAATAGTGGTTAGGAGAAATTGTATATGCCTATTTGGAAAATGTTATGATTTTGATTTCTTTTTTCTTGGTTCGGCTAGGGATTTTTGGTTCCAACCATCCTTGAAACACCCATCTTGAAATTGTATTTGATGGGATTATTTCAATGAGGTGTAGTTGTTGAACTTGGCTGTTTTTTCAGGCATCAATTTGTTTTAGTGATGCTGGTACTTGTCAGTTGATGATGATGAGATCTAGAAAGAAAATAATATATATGAACTCGACCGTCGCCACGGCCGCCGCATATAATTCCGATCAGAGCACTTATGCAGGTCCGACGAATTCGTTTCCCACCATGCCAGTGCATATTTTATCCGTACTACTTACCTTCCCAATCTATCGAGTCACCTGCTCAAAATAGATTTACACCAACTAGGAAGAAATTGAAAAAAATTTGGTAGTGATTTGAAATCCTTTATGACTAATGCGAGTATAAATAATGTTATGTCAACATTTTAGGAAGGGCCAAAAACCAAAAAAGAAAGCGCAAATTGAGAGGGCGAAATCCATTTTACCTCTTTAAAAAATTTGCAATGTCTTATTATTTTGAATTTTTTTTCTTAATTTTTAATGGATTTTTTTTCTTCTTTAATGTGTGTTAAATTAAGAATCATCCTATTAAACTAACACACATTAAATAGAATAACACATCATAAATAGGATTGACTGAAGTGGATAAGAATACTATTAAACTATTGATCAAAAAAAAAATATTAAACTAACCCTTCTTAATTAGAATTTATTGGATTAAACTCAAAATTTTCAGGCCAATAGGAGTAAATTCTCTCTCACTTTCCTACATTAATTTTTAGAAATTTTGGTGTAGATCAAGTATGATAAGGGCTTGGTGGGGGTAGATCTCAAAATTCCAACCATACAAGATTGTTGAAAGATGCTGAGAAATATAATAATTCAATTTGAAGCAAGCAGATTTGTCAAATTTCTGATAATTTTTTTGAACTTTATGGTAAAATTACAGTCATGGTTTTGGAAGTTGTTGGCATTCGATACAAGTTAGGTTATTTGGCATGATTTCAGTTGGCACAATGACAATGATGGGAGTTTCTTTATTACATCTTAATGTTTTAATTTTGGAATTAAAAAAAAAATACTCATAAACCAGTTATCATTCTAACACATTCTTGCACATAAACCAAATGAACTTGAGAATTTTAATTGTTATTTATATTGTTGATATGTTTTAATAATTTTCATCTGGAAAATGAACCCAAATAATATAAATAACAAAATGAACTATAATATTCTATTCAATATTAAATAAACAAATATATGTGTATATATAATACTATATTTGTGCATGCTATCCTTGGCAAAAAAATTGGAAGTCATCTGACAGTCATGCATTAATGGTGTAGACTATTTGTTTGTGATTCTTGGCTTCATGCTTGATGGATGCCTGCATGGAACATATATTCTCCACTTTCTCAGGTGGTACCAAAAAATAAAAGAACTTGTCCCGAGATTCCATTATTAATGGAACTTCTAGGAACTTTGTGGTTCAATTTGAGTCTTTCCTCTTTAGTGCCGTATCATGCTTGAATACCTGAATAGACAAGGATTTTGATGAAAACGGTGGTGCTGAGATCAATACTTTAAAATTTTACATAATTTCTAAGTGATTAACAACATTGACTTCTCCACTTTAATATTACTTGCATTACTTACTTTCTACCATAAAGTTCCCTTTCAAAATTAACCACTTTAATTTTTACGGTAAGATTCTTTAAAGCATCATGTACATTTTAAATATAACATAAGATGAGTATAATGATCCATTATGATCTGAGTATAGACCGGTAAAATTGAAGCATTTTGATCAATATGTAGATTATCTAGATCCAAGTGTGTCATGTAATATAAAGAATATAACATGACTTTTGATTCTTGAAATTTAAGAAGCCAAATAATTTTGTGATTTTTTTAATATCACACCCTAATTTAGGGATAACTAGCAAATTCCCCCAAATATAAAGAACTTTTTCCTCAGTCCTTACAAAGTAGCTGATATCAATAAACAGAAAGAAACAAAAATAAAATTAGCTACAAAAGCTCCAAACCAATGAATTAAAACAAAAAAAAAATGAAATATCAAAAAAATGGTATAATCTGATATTGAATTGAGAATATCCATTGGAAAAATTACTGAACCCAGATCTTAAATAACAAAATCTGAAACTCAAGTGAGCATAAAAATATTGAAAATCGTGAAATAACCATACATGGGAAAATCACGGGAAGAACCACATATTATGTTCTTCCTCTTTATCAAAGAAAACTAACATGTAAAGAGCATAAAACATGCGACAAAATAAAATCAGATAATCCATATTAATTAATAAGCTAACTAAAAAAAATTAGTAAAACGGAATTCTCAATTACTGAAAACTAATTTTAAATATACTAAAAAACAAACCTGACGTGAAATTTTTTAAAAGGTCTTGTTCTTACCTTAGTATGAATTGCTCATTGTTGAGGCGGTGTAGCATTCAATCGACAAACAAAAAGGAGGATTTATGAGTTCATGAAGAAACACAACAACTAAGTAACTGTCTAAATGACGAAGAAAAATTCAAATGACTAAGTTTACACAACAAAACAATAGAAAATACTTTATAAGCTGCTAAGCAGCTCATAGGAAGGCCGCTGAACTTTGTCAAAAGAGCCAGCGGAAGCAAGTGCTTCTCCTGATCTATATACTCGCCGATTATTTCAGATCTTGAGAATGGGTACAACTCCGATCTTGAGAAAATCCACGCATTATAATCACCATATGTGTGTGTGTGTGTATAAAAGATACATGAGCCTCTAACGGGGATGATATTATATCGTTAAGAAATGTGTGCTTAGTTTATAGGCCTAGAATTAAAAGCACATTCAAATGAACTTTTTCAAAAGAATAAGAGGTTTGGTAATGGAATTTTAATTTGATTTTGTTGTGGATTTGAGAAGGGGGTTTGAAAGAGGAAAATAATTCAAAATTTAATAAGCTTCTGAACACGTATTCATATTATTTAAAGCAATACATCACTACTCAACTCAAAACTAAATCCAGATTCTTCCTATTCTTTAATCCTTTCGAAAAAGACAACATCCAAAAACAATGAACTCATCAATTGACAAACGGAAAGGAGGATCTCACATGAAGGCCGCTGAACTTTGCCCAAAGAGCCACTGGAAGCAAGTGCTTATTCTGGTGTGTATACTTGCCAAATATCTCAGGTCTTGAGGATGAGCACAACTCCGACCTTCCACAACTTGTTTTCCAAGAAATTGCAATATTTTAACCTGCCACTTCATCATTAAAAAATTCACATTGCATTTGTTTGTTAGAGATATTATAGAAATGTAAATCATAGTGGAATTATAAATGTAACCTACATAGTATAATTGAAAAAATTTCAATGGAAATTGAAAAATGCTATCAATATTAAACTAACAAAAAAAATTGAAAATCTTTAACTCTGGAGAACATAAAAGTCTGAATAGCTAAAAATGCATGAATGTTTAACTCTGAAGACACATCGAACTCGTTAATGTGAAAAGAAGTTGAAAGAATGATATGCATACCACCAACGAAGTTATGAATCAAAAGTAAAAGAAAGTACAAACAAATAATTTCCATAGGAAGTTAGATTAGTTCCCTTGTAGACTTTTTTAAACTTGTAAGCCCATGCGCATAAATTTTATGAAGAAATATTACCTCTATTCAAATTAAAATAGACAAAGTTAACTGATGTCACCAATGGAGCTTTACTGGGAAATTAATCTATGATAACCTAATAGAGTTTAGAGACTGAAACAACATGCAAATTAATTTGAAAACCCCACTTCACGATTCATGTTCACATAAATATAAAATCCTAAAAGCAATCAATCTCAAAGACTAGCAAGTGAAACAACATTCAAAATAATTTGAAAAACTCCAGATTTGCAATCAAATTGAGAAACACTCATGAATTAAATAAGACCTTAATCTGGAATTAAAGAACTTTGATTAATTCAAAATTTAGACTTACATCTGCTCTGAATAACTCAATGATGATGCGGTGAAGCGACTCAATTACAAAGGGTGACACAGTAAGTTTGATGGCAACGACGATGACATCTTGTGAAAAGAAAGTATTTGATAGCAATAAAAATTATAAGAAGAAGACAAGAGAAGGGAGAAGACAAGAGAAGAGAAAAGAAGAGAAAAGAGAAGAGAAGAAGACGACAAAGAGGGTGATGATGGTAAAGATAATCGGCTGAAGGGTGAAGAGATGAAAGAAACAGAAAAAATGGAGCTGAGCGAAGAATCGCGAAACAAAGATGAAGAAATCGGAAGAAAAAAACTGAGGACACGAGTTAAGGGCATTAGCGGAAATTCACTGCTTTATGGAGAATACCAAATTAACTTAACTTTAATATATGTATAATATGTCTTCATTTGATTCCAAATTACTTTTTGGTAAACTTCAATTGATTATTAAAATAGGTATAATCTGTCTTCATTTGGTTCCAAATTCCAAATTACTTTTTGGTAAACTTCAATTGATTTTTTTTAATAAATGATATTTTATTCTAACTCTAAATTTTTGGTAAATTTCAATTGATTTTTTTTAATAAATGATATTTTATTCTAACTATTTGGTAAACTTCAATTGATTTTTTTTAATAAATGATATTTTATTCTAACTCTAAATTAAGGAGATGAGGATTTTCACCACATATGATGTTGTAGGAGGTTCAGACCTAAGACGACTAATCTACAGATCGATTCTTTCTTTCTAAAATATATCAAGATTCTTATCAATTGAGCTGCCTCCCTTTTAACAGCTTGCGGAAAATTTTCTTCTCAAAAAAAAATAAAAAACTTCCATTTAATTTTAAATCATCTGATTTTAGCTTTTTCTATTTTCATTAAATGGTACATTGATTTTTAATTAGTTATTTCTTCGTACCTGACTGTAACACACTCCTACTGCAAATCTATTCCTAAACTTCACATAAAAAATGCCCCTCTCCGGATAAAAAAAATGCCCCGAGTTAAATAAAGTAGCGAGGGAAGGGGCAAAATGATGATAAAAAAATCACATGCAAAGGGTATAATATAGAAGATATTAAATTATAATATATATATATATGGGGCATGGTGCCGTCAGCCATCATCTGACGTGGTCCATGCAGAGTTGCAGATGGAGAGGAGGATTGAACATTGAAAATTCCACATGGGAGCCGACTGCCGAGAGAGTAGTGCTTACGGAGACGTGCTACGGACAGCAAATCAATGCTTTACGAATCGTACGGCTATGTTTTGCGCACCCCCAAATGGGGAGGCCCACCAACAAAAACTTTATCTAATTTCAGTTATCCAATATAGTTTTTTTTTACAGTTATTTTTATAAATTCTAACCTCACTTTTTATATATAAATATTATCAAATTATATAATAAAATTAAATAATATACCTTTTAAAATTTACATAAAAAATACCTAGGATGATTTTAAATTTTTCTTTGCCAATAATAGATGCCCACATCAAGAACGAAGATTCAAAATCACCTAGGTATGTTTTATGTAAATTTTAATTTGTATATTATTTAGTTTTATTATATGATTTGATAATAATCATATTGAAGAATTATAAACAATAAATAATGTACTCGAGTAATTCAAGATGGTACACAGAGTGCACTCAATAACTTCTCGCATGAGCGGAGTTGCCTGAGGTGAGACTAGTGTGTCTTAATATATATATTTATTTTCAAAGTTATTTTTATACATATATTTATTTTCAAAGTTAAATATTTATTATTTAGGCTTATAGCTATATTGTACCGTTATTTAATTATAACATAATCGTGTTCATTTATGGAGTACAACTCTTCTCCAAATACATCTCATTGACTCAAACGAGTTACACTCTTTCTCTTTGGACTAGATTTTGTCCCATTGAATTTTTTCTAGCAAGATTTGTTTGAATGAGTCAACAACTTAGACAACCACTCTTCTTCATTAATGGCGTTGAAGTCTTCATGGCTAATGATTGAAGTTCGTACGAAGTGCAAAATTAGTGTAGTTGTCATTTATTTTATTGTACCTTGTTTTTTCCGTGGGTTTTTATTCTAAGCACAAATCTTTTCAAAATTTTACTATTGTTCATGATGTTCAAGTTTGGATTACCCATTATACTGTACAGAGTTTTTTTTTTTTTTTTTTAAGATCTCTTCTAACAAATTATTGGTCCTAATTCAAATTCCAACTTAAAAAGTATCCTCCATGCAAGATTCCTCAATGCAAGATGTAAAGTTAATAATTTTTTCACAAATTTAATGGTAATTTTATTTACAAAATATAAATTGTTTTAATATAATAAATGTGACGACCTGCAAATTCGAAAAATATAATTTCAAAAAGTTTACTTATAAATTGACTATTTTATCCTTATAAATCTAAAGTTGACTTTTGCTCAGAATATTGTTTAGATCTTTCGTGAGGACTGTAACATAGATCTTGGAGTTCTGAGTTCGTAGATAGCCGGCATATTGGAATCGAAAATCGTACAAGTTTGTCACAGATCTAAAATTACTAGGGGCATTTTGGTAATTTTTACATTAAGGGAATTTTCATAATTTGACAAGTGGCGATATTTTGTTGGCCTTGTATGATGGTGGACCCATCCTTATGTCCCTTGTTGCATCGACTTCGTGTTTATGTGTGTGTGTTTTGAGTGTTTAACGAAAACCTGAGAGAACCAACGAGAAGAAGAGAGAACTAGAGGGGGGAGAAAGAGAGAACCATGAAAGAGGAAGAAGGCGGAAGAATGAGAGGAGGAACCTGCCCGGATACCCGAAAATCTGAAACTCGAAAAAAAATGAAAATTAGATCGAGGAATTTTGAAGCTTCTAAGCTTGCAACCAAGCTTTCCAAGCTCTTATTTGTGTCCATGTGATAATTTCGAGTTAGAAACTCAAAGATTTGGACGCAGGAAAAGCTTGGAAGACAAGTTCGAACTTTGGCTGAAAATCTAAAGTACCTTGTTGAATTTTAAGGTGAGTTTCTTATGTTTTGAAGTCATAGAACCCTTCCTAGGTATGATTAGATCGAGTTGGACGATATAAAAGGTAAGAAACGGACATGAAATAGGTGTTTGGACCGGGTCGAGTCACCTGGACCGGGAAAACCTACTCCAAGACGATATCCGATCGCCTCAAAAATTGCACTGTTGGACTCGTATGATTAAGAACTCAAAGTTTTGTGTTGGGTGAAATCCTAAATCGAGGTCTGGGTGCCCATACGCGCCACCTGAAGTGGTTGTGCGTGGTGCCCACGTGCCCGCTATAGTGTCATCCCTAACCTGAGACTGAGTTGACCCATTTTCCTGCATCTCCTACCCGATCCGCGAGGCTGACCCGTTTAGAACTCAGTCATTTCTTGTCCAAAATTGGCATTCCAAGAGTCAATTTTCATCTACACGATCTAAGGTGTAGTTCTTTGGTGTCCAAACGAGGAAAGAACTTACCGAATTGACTATTTCTTGTTCTAAAGTTTCAGCCAAAACTCAGCCCTCGTCCTAGAGTGTCTCCCTCTTCCAACTTCCCTGTTTTTGGGCTCAACTTGAGAGCAAGGCTCCTAGAAAGACATTAGGAAACTTGTTACCAAGTTCCCATGCCTCAACCAAAAGTCCAAAAATAAGAACCCAGCGTGATAGTTTCGGGTTTATGGGTTTTGAAGGCATTTCATCCTCACAGTATCACCATGGTGCTCTTCTCTTTCTCAGGATCTTCTTCCCTCTACCTCTTGTTTATTCTCTAGCCTTTCCTCTCTCACTCCTAGGTTTCACTCTCTCGACCAACACCTTTCATGGTGTTCAGTCTTGTTCCCCTGAAAATCACCAAGACCAACACACACCAATACATGTAGCATGAAGTTGATGAAAGAGAGAAAGCAAAAAGGTCAAGACCATTCTGACTAGCCACATGTCAAAATTCAAAATATCTCAATATGAAATGACCAAAATACCCTTGGTGTAAATTAACAAAATGCCCTTGCCCATTTTTGATCCATAACTAACTTATCCAATCTCTGATCCTAGTGTGCTACTAATATGCTAAAACTAAGCATGAATGTAAACACAAAGTCACTCTCAACACTTAATAGAAACGTATGCAATTTAAAACTTTTTTTTTTTTTGTAGATGTAGCATTGGTAAATAGAGATCGTTCTAAATCAGGGATTGAGGGTACCTAAGCATGATTATCGTTTGGAGTTTTAAATGGGGTTTTCATAGATTTTAATGAATCCTATGTTAATTAGAGTTAAAATAAATTTAATCTAACCTAATATATTATTTACATTGGTCAACTCATTCTTTATGTCTTACTCAATTATGAATTATATTAACTTCAACCTACAAAATCCTATAACTTTAGTTTTACGAGTTACTTGCATATTATCTTAAGTACGCGCTCGGGGACATCGTGACTTACACTTTCAATGATCTACACTTGGGGACAACTCAACTATCTAATCAAGCATTAAACAGAAACATACAATCATAACAAAAACTAAAATCATAGAACACATAGAATATTGGAATTAATACAAATCATAAAATCAAGAATAATACTAGAAATTAATCCAGAAAAACGATATCCAAGAACATGAGATAAATATAAGGTAAAGAGACCGTGTTACACTTTTTCTCTTCGGGACATCCTATGGATACGAAGTGATTGAGCACTCTTTGGTGGGACACTCTTTGGTTAGACACTCGGGGTGACAGGACCTGTCCCAAATGGACTTCGATAACCGTGCCCGGTCTTGCTCCCGACTGACAAGTTAACTGAAGTACCGAAATTACCCTCAGTACTCGCCAGACAAGGGATAGCCACACTGATTTCCACTCATGCCTCTGCCTCTCGATCAGCCTCGATCTGCATGCCACGACCTGGAGAGTCATCAAAAACATAAAAGGTGTGAGTGGACAAAAATAACATCGTTTGAAAACAAATTTCAAAACGAATCACTTTACCCTCCAGTTATAAAACATGCGTGCATAGGGTAAAACATATGAACAACCAGCTTTCAAGCCAAATCCCATAAAACACATCAAACTAGTCACAAAGACCATCGTCAACAGTACTCGTCACCAGTACTCACATATCAAGCACAATAATCAAACAACACTACTCACAAGTGGACAATCAATCATACCATCACAACGTCACTATGCGTAGGTCCATTCGGGAACTGCACTCACGCAACATCCGAGTCATGTCCGGGAACTGCACTCACGCAACATCCGAACCATGTCTGGGAACTGCACACGCACATCTAGACGTATATCTACTCGAGAACTGCACTATCACAACATCCGAGGCACGTCCAGGAACTGTACTCGCATCATCCGGACACGTGCCAGTGTCCATAATCACATCACAACACATACCATCACATCATTAAAGACAACACACGTTTGACTCCAATCCTAAGCCAAATATTATCATCATCAAACTGGGCCTATGCCCAAATCATTGATTCCAACCAAACTTTGACTTAAAACCAATTCAAAACCATTTCCAAAAGGGTCTCAAGAACAAAATACTATTTTAACGTAAATCCGTAAAATCACGTTCATAAACCGACAATTAAGTTCACCAAATCATCAAGTAATGACCTCAAATCATCATTTAGATCATCAATACAATCATGTAAAACATTTAACTATGCATGCATATCAGTTTATAAAACAAACGTCCACTCACACATCGTCCAAGCTGCTCAATTCAGAGCTGCGCACTTTTCCTTAAATTTCAGAAATCACAAATCCTTTCAAAAACCATAACTACGGGTCCCTAACCCCTCAAATAATGTCATATTAAAATCCCATAATTTTTCGGAATTAAAATACATATTTAAAACAAAACATAACACTTCAGACCCTCGAAACTATATCGAAATAGTATCCGATCGATTCGAAACCTGTGCCAAAATGTTCATTACATCAAATAGATTAAAAGTCATGTTGACTATACCTTGACTATACCAAGGGAATTTTGGATAACGTATAGTGAAAAGACGATTTTACCCTTGGTTAATAGAGGCAAGAGTTGACTTTTGGGTCGGGACATATTTTGGACTTTTCGTGAAGACCGTTACGTAGGTCTCGAGACGCTGGGTCCGTAGACAGGTGGCATGTCGAAATCGGAGTTCGGATATGAAAGTTACGGGTCTGAGAAGGCTAGGGGCATTTTGGTAATTTGTGCCTAAGAAGGGCAAGTTGGTCTTTTTGTCTAGTTAATGAGTCACCATTATCTTATTAAATTGGCGACATCTGTCACCTTAAGCTGTGGATTTCTGGCACTATGAACGGTGAGGTTAATGTTTATGTTTTAAAATGAAAACAGAGAGATTTTTGGTGATTGATCAAACTCTGAGAAACAAAGCGATGGAGAGATTGAGAATGAACCCAAAGAGAAAAACCGAGAGAACATATGAGATGAGACCCTAAAAGGAAACCCAAATGCTGCACGAGGCCTTTTGGGAGCATAGTGACTTTGGGTTCGGTTGGAACTCCAAAGTTAAGCGAGTTGAAGTTGGTGCAATTCCATGATGGGTGACCCCCTGAGAAGTTGCACTGTGAGCTTCCGAAAAAAAACCGTGAGGGCGAGGAGGCCCAAACGAACAATATCGTGCTAGATTCGGGTTTTGACCGAGAAGGATCCGGTTTTGACACGGGGACAGCTCGACTATGTCACAGATGAAGGTATAAAAGGTGAAGTATGGTGTAATTAACTTTTGCACAATAAATCTCGAATTTAATGGAAAGGGAAAATTGGTTAAGTAAAGCTTCGTTGCAAAGAATGGGTGACTTAGCCTAAGCCTCCCTATTTATAAGAGAAAATTAATCCCTAAATAAATAGAAGTTCACAATTTAAATTCTAAAAGGAAAAATAATTATAAACTGAAGTCCTAATATAATAAGGTTTCCTTGAGAAAAAGGGAAAATCAAAATCAATCTTGATTTGGACAAGTTTTCCAACATAGAGAAGGAAATATGTGCTAGAATTAGTACATGAGAAAATTCGGTGGAAGCCCACCAAAAATTGGGAAGAATTTCGGTAGAAGCTCACCAAAAATTGAGAAGAATTTTTGTGGTCAAATGACGGTCAAAGGCGGAAGGGAAGGCTGTGAAGAGCTTCAGTGGACATGCGCCAAAGTGAGTTCTCGGGATCTGGAAGTGCGCGCCGAGAATGGAGCAAAGCTTCAGGAGACGCTGGCCGAATTAAATGTTGGGGCAACTTTGATGGATTTGTTAGCCTCCTGCTAAAATCTAGTGCACTTTTTGGTGACTTCCTTTGTTTCAATTATAAGTTATTCAATATAACTCCAATTGAGATGATTCTTTTGCTCAAATTCTCATAATTCCGAGCTCTATCTAATTCTGCACATTTATAACAAAATAGATTATTTTCTCCTATTGTTTTGCATTTTTACTTTAAAAGATAAAAATAAAGGGTATAAAATGATGCTCAATTCAAGGCTTATCAAATGCCCTCACACTTAGATTTTGCTAGTCCCTAGCAAATACTAAAACAAACTAAGAATTGGCAACAATTTTTTTTTCTTCTTTTTATTTTTAATTTTTTTAGAAAACCTATTTTTTTTTTCTTTTTTAGAACAACTAAGCCCTTAGTCCCTCACACTTAAACCTTGCTAGTCCCTAGCAAATCTAAAAACAAACTAAGACTCAAAACATTTTGTTAGTAAAATAATTCTATAGCCCTTGACCATATGCCTCAAGAATTATTATAAGTATCTAGCATTGTGACATTTGAAAAATATGCATAGGGAATTCAAGAGATAATAGAGATACAATCATGACATGAACAAGTAAGACTTGGAAAACAATGGTGAAATTAAGCATGTGCATACTTTAAACAAGTTGAGATCACCTCACATATTTCAACAATAAAAGCACTAAAACAATACCTTATGAATAGAATGAATTACTTGCACATTTGAACCCAAACTATAGGCTTACTCACACAACTTACTCAACAGATAAAAGACGACTTATCTCATGGATCATAAAGGTCTTTATCAAAGGTTGTAATGGGGCTAGGGGTTAAGGAATTCTAATTTTGGGTATGTGGTGGTACATAACATTCTAAAGACTTAGTCATTGCACCAAAACTCGTCAATTTCGAGCACATCTTCTTCCAAAACGTCACCAAGAGCATGTGGGAAGACTGGGAGCCAAGTTACATCTTGTTGGGCTCATCTTCATTCTAAGGTTCCTTGAGCGTTGCGGAAAGTACAAAGAAAATATTTCAACTTTTTGTGCCTTCAACTTATTGGAACTTCAAATCCACGAGTATGGGGGACACAATCCAAACACTTACTTTCAAAACTTAGTCCCGGAGAGCCAAACATTTCTCTTTTTAACACTTTTGTTTTTTCTCTCAAATTCATCTTCTTCTTTTTTTCTCTTTTCCTTTCTTTTTTCACTTTTTTTGTTCATTTATTTTTCTTTCATTTCGGCAATCACGTAGTTCTAAGTAATTTGGACAAGTCTTTCCCCATACACACGTTGTTGATGCAAAAATTGTACCAACGAGACTGTAAAGACACGCACGCACACCAAGACACAAGAAAGTACGTGGCTCACCCAAATCGGGTTACGTCCACGGTGTTGCCTCCCTCTCATTAATAATATGATATTTTGTACAAGTATAAGGCTCTAAGCCTTTGAGAGATAATAGTGTTTGTAGAGAGGATGAAGAGGTTGAGTCCCCAGAATAAGGGAGGAGGCTCCTTATTTATAGGAGTTATCTAGGGTTAGGTCATAGTTGTAGTATTCAGGCATGGGCCTTGTTGATGGGACTCCAAGATGAGCCTTCAACATGGGCTTTAGTAATTCTCCCAAGTCGTCTTAAATGGGGCTATTGCTTGGTCAGATGCAGCGTCGACAAGTCCCCAAGTTCTTGACTGAGGCGGATTGCCTCGGTTGAGGACTTTCAGGTAAAGTGCACTGACCAAGCAACTCTTCATTTTTGCACTGCTCCGCTCGGTGTACCATCAGTCCCCCAAGTCCTCAGTCAAGGTAGGATGCGGAAGAGAAGATTTCATGTAGTGTGTTGTATGTCTGAGTGGATTGACGTTGTAGTGATTGCGCTCTGGTAGTCCCCCAGTGAGTATGACTCCATGTACGAATCTGACTGCTTGTGAGTGATTGTGGCTGTAGATACGTCTCAGTCGATAGGTGTGCTGAGTGTAGCATTGAATGTTGAGCAACGAGTGCTTGGTAATATGTTGAGCAGTGGGTGCTCGGAGCAGCAGGTGCTTGGTAATGTGTTGAGCAGCAGGTGCTCGAAGCAGCAGGTGCTCGATAATGTGTTGAGCAGCGGGTGCTCGAAGCAACGGGTGCTCGATAATGTGTTGAGCAGCAGGTGCTCGAAGCAACGGGTGCTCGATAATGTGTTAAGCAGTGGGTGCTCCGTAATGTGTGGAGTGTATGTATGAGTTCATATGCTTGACATGGATGAGTGTTATGTATGTAGGTCATGCACGAGGGCACGTATGTGTGACATATATGTCAATATGCACGAGGGCATGTATGTATGTCATGTATGTATGTCATGTATGAGTGGCATGTATGTCGGTATGCGCGAGGGCATGTATGTCTGACATGCATATGTATATGCATGATGACATGTATGTATGCCATGTATGTATGTCATGTATGAGTGGCATATATGTCGGTATGCGCGAGGGCATGTATGTGTGACATGTATGTCAATATGCACGATGACATGTATGTATGTCATGTATATATGTCATGTATGAGTGGCATGTATGTCGGTATGCGCGAGGGCATGTATGTGTGACATGCATATGTATATGCACGATGACATGTATGTATGTCATGTATGTATGTCACGTATGAGTGGCATATATGTCGGTATGCGCGAGGGCATGTATGTGTGACATGTATGTCAATATGCACGATGACATGTATGTATGTCAGTAATGATGGTTAGAAGGGATTTCTGGTTGAAAGTGTTACCTGGTTGTATAGTAGAGGGTCCGAGATGACATCGGTGGGAACCGACCTAGCGAGGAGTCCGAGGGCACATCGGTGGGGACCCACGGAGCGGGGAGTCCGAGGGGACATCAGGAGACCGACCGAGTAGGGAGTCCGAGGGGGGCATCGGGAGACCGACCGAGCAGGGAGCCCGATGGGACATCGGTGGGGACCGATGAAGAGGGAGTCCGAAAGAGACATCAGGAGGCCGACCGAGCAGAGAGTCCGAGGGGACGTCGGGGAGACTGACCGAGCATGGAGTCTGAAGGGACATCGGGACGCCGACCGAGCAGGGCATCAGGGAGGCCGACGAGCAGGGAGTTCGAGGGGACATCGGGAGACCGACCAAGCAGGGAGCCCGATGGGACATCAGTGGTGACCGAAGAAGATGGGGGTCCGAGGGGACATCGGGAGGCCGACCGAGCGGTGAGTCCGAGGGGACATCAGGAGACCGACCTAGCATGGAGTCCGAGGGGACATCGGGAGGCCGACCGAGTAGTGAGTCCGAGGGGAAATCGAGAGACCGACCTAGCATGGAGTCCGAGGGGACATCAGGAGGCCGACCGAGCAGGGCATCGAGAGGCCGACCGAGCGGGGCATCGAGAGGCCGACCGAGCAGGGAGCCCGATAGGGCATCGGTGGGTACCGACCGAGCATGGAGTCTGAGGGGGCATCGGGAGGCCGACCGAGCAGGGCATCAGGAGGCCGACCGAGCAGGGCATCGGGGGGACATCAGGAGACCGACCTAGCAGTGAGTCCGAGGGGACATCGGGAGACCGACCGAGCAGGGAGCCCGATGGGACATCGGTGGGGACCGATGAAGAGGTCTGGGCTATTGTAATAAAGATAGATAATATCTTGGTGGGGTCAAGTGGCAGGGGGCAGGTTACCAAGCATGATTATATATGTATTTTTTGTGGTGGGTAGATGCCTACAGAAGGCTAAAAAGCAGCTGTTATTTGTTTGTGGTGGGCAGAGTTTGCAGGGGTTTAAAGTACCAAAATTTGTGGTTTGCAGAGGCTACAATATATATTTATTTGTGGTGGGAAAAAGGCTTTGTGAGAGAAGCACAAGGGGTTTCGACCGACCGAGAAAGAAGAATTTCCCTGGGTTCTTCTTGCGTATTGGACATATTGTACTTTCTGGGTTGTTCTTGGTGTTCTTGGTGGCCATGGTGCTTTAGCAGGTGAGAAAAATTGAAAAGAACTGACATAACTTTTTGTATCGATTCCCACAGACGGCGCCAAACTGTTGATGCAAAAATTGTACCAACGAGACTGTAAAGACACGCACGCACACCAAGACACAAGAAAGTACGTGGTTCACCCAAATCGAGCTACGTCCACGGTGTTGCCTCCCTCTCATTAATAATATGATATTTTGTACAAGTATAAGGCTCTGAGCCTTTGAGAGATAATAGTGTTTGTAGACAGGATGAAGAGGTTGAGTCCCTAGAATAAGGGAGGAGGCTCCCTATTTATAGGAGTTATCTAGGGTTAGGTCATAGTTGTAGTATTCAGGCATGGGCCTTGTTGATGGGCCTCCAAGATGAGCCTTGAATATGGGCTTTAGTAATTCTCCCAAGTCGTCTTAAATGGGCCTATTGCTTGGTCAGATGCAGAGTCGACACACGTGACACGACCCATCCCAATCCCCCCGGGATTTCCATGGAATGTGACGTGCTCCCGTCTGACAAGAGGCGTCAGACAAGGGATAACCGATTGCCATTGCCCAAACGGGCTTCCAGAGAGCGTAAGGATCGATGGAGGAGGTGTGCGATGCTCAAGTCTCTGCTGCAGTCATATCCGGAATCAACCTGAAGGGCATTAAAAACAAAAGCTGTGAGTGGACGAAAATAAACAAGTCTGTTAAAAACATTTATAAGACATTTATGCCCCTCAGTAAAATCATATGCATGCACCAAAAACCAATAATCCCATATTTATTTAGAAATAACCATTAGGGCCTTAGCCCGGAAACCAAAGCATAGTTTCAAATTCCAAAAGTCAATCCAAGAGTTATTTCATCAATCCAGTAATATGAACCATATGGCATATAATATAAACCATGACCATAATTTTAGCCACTGCATTATACACTCCAATCCGACATCCCTGATGTCTGACGTCCCTGACGTCAATAAGGTCACAATCACAAGGCTACGCGTGCCACTCGGGTCTCAATTTCCGAGTTCAATCCCCGAACCCCGTTCGGGTACAGCATCCCCGATGCTTAGCGTCATAGACGCTGGACGTACTAGACGTTCGTGACCTCTCCGGGGTACCTCATCCGGAGGAGACAGTATCATATGGAAGGATCTATACAGTGCAGTACTAAATACATTTTATCGATATCCACATGCAAAACATATAGGTATACATAGGTAAAATCCTAACCGATCGTTACATTTCATCAAACGGGTCTCATGCCCAAAACCGTAAAACGTGCCATGACCGAAACATCATCAAAACCATTTATAGATTCCAGCATGTGAACATATATAAAATGTAAACCAGGAAACATTTATTCAATTCCATTTTAGGGTCCCCGACCCGCAATCACATGTAGAAATCAACTGGGCCCCTGGCCCGATTTCACAAGTTAACTGGGCCCCTGGCCCGATCCACATGTTAACTGGGCCCTTGGCCCGATTTCATAGTTCAACTGGGCCCCTGGCCCGATTTTACATTATTCAAGTTCGTAACCGTTTCATGAAATCATATCCAACCACATTTATGGAAATCGGTGCAAATCCAGAAAACCTCGGTTTACGTGCAAATATGTAATTCACCTCGAAATACGTGAAATCATTTTAAATTCACCGATATCCAAAGTAAATCATTTAATCATAATTATAACAATCATAAAACAGTTATGCATGCATCGAATTTATGAAACCAATGTCCACTCACAGACCGTTTAACCGAGTGCCTCGATACGCGTGCCATAGGCCTTCCCGGGCCACACCACTATCACCGGGACTCCCAATCCTGTCCAAACCACATTAGAGGATTACTAACCCCTTCATTAACATTCTATTCAAGTCCTGTAATTTTCCCGAATTTTTAAACTGGATTTAAAACCTTCGGACATCCCAAACAATATCGAGACGGTGTCCGATCGACACGAAACCAATCCCAAAATGTTCGTTACAATGTATAGGATAAAAGTCATGTTGACCTCACCTCGAGATTCGTGCCCACGTGCCGTCACGCGCCGCCGTGAGTGGCTGCGCGTGAAAGCCACGCGCCTGCTACAGTGTCTGCACAGTGATCTCCTTCACCCGAATGACTGGTAAACGGGTTGAAAAACCCGCGATAAGACCCGGTCCAAATCCTAGCAATTCGACACCGATTCCATCAATTCAAAATTCCATTAGCATCGAATTAGATTCAATTAGGGATCTATGGACTAAATTACACACAATCATACCTCAAACCTTAAGATCAAGGATGATCACACGAAGAACAATCCGATCGCTGTTCATCATCCGAAATCCTCCCATGTCAATCGATTCCTTCAATTGATGCATCCATTAGCATCGTGAGGTCATAATGAACTCAATCCCCAGTCCAATTGCATCACTCCAAGCTTCAAATCCCACGACTCAAGCTCGAAATTTCTGAAGCTACAGTAGTTCTGTTCTTCCTCAAACGGCCCTCAATCCGCTTCGTTCCTTCGACGAAAATGATCGTGGCAATCCCAGAAGACTCAAACCAATCACCAATTTGATCGTCAAGGCCCAAATCTTCCAATTCGATTTTCCCCCCGAATTTCGAAATTTTCGAAATTCCAGCCCCCAGCTCTCAATTAGTCCCTCGTGTTTTCCCAAATCATTCCAGTCTCAATTCTTGCCAATTTCGTTCACAAAATCAGTGGATAGAGAGGAGATTAAGGGTAGAAGAAAATTGAAGTTTGGTTGTTCACGGTTGAAGAAGTTTGAAGGGATTAATGGAGGAATAATTCAATTAATTAATCAATAACACAATCATAATGTTCCCCAATGTTACAATTATACTAAACAATTCAGGGATAGATCACACTAGCCATCCACCCAGCTCAATCATGGCTCCAACTCACGGCTGTTCAAAATCACAGTCCAAATTACCATTCTGCCCTTGTGCAGAAAATTACCAAAATGCCCCTCACGCATCCTGACCCGTAACTCGGTCATACGGACTCCGATTGATGCGTGCCGCCTGTCATTGGATTCGTATCGACGATACCTATGTAACGGTCCTTGGCCCCCGGCCATCGGACCTCCCGATCAAAAAGTCAACATTTACCCCTTATATCGTTCAAATTACGAAAACGCCCTTGAACTTCCGCACATCATAACTTTCACCACGAACGTCGGAATCGAACGTGCCACCTGTCTATGAACTCGTGACGTCCCGAACTACGTCACGGTCATCGGTCAAAGTCCATTTGACCATCCGAAATAAAAGTCAACGTTTTGCCCACGCCTAGGGGCAAAACGGTCATTTTGCACAATTCGTCCGAAATCGCCCAACTAATCCCAGATTAGTGAATCACAATTAAATATTATTAAATCCCAATATTCGGGACGGGTCGTTACAACCTTCCCTCCTTAAAGAATTTCGTCCTCGAAATTACCAACAATCTTATTCCACAACCACCTTGTGGAAGACATGTCGACCTCATATCATGTGTACACTTGTACACCCGCTTACTGGGACAACACCAGTCTCGTCTATACCCAGACATCCCATCACAGTCATACGTCACAACAACAACACTCGACCACCTCGAGTGGACATAAGCACCTGATCCGCGATAAGATCGCTTAACCATTTAGCTGACTCATTCAGCCAAACCGATCCCTTCCATTGCCAATATATCCTTACATTTGCTCCCATTGGGAGTCACCAAATCTCATTTGTCAGTCCATGCTGACACCACCAGTCAAACTGTCACCACTAAACTTTACCGCCCTGGTAAAGCCCCAACCATCTGTCCGTCCGTGACAACACCACGTACTACATCACCCTCGATGTAGCGTAAGATCAACCACATGATCTCAATTCGCAGGGCAAGCCCAATCCTGCGACACAAAATAATCTCAATGTCCATAATTGCCGACTCCCTCAGCGAACCAAAACGCTGGGAAGTCACGGTGTGATCAAGTCACACAAGGCTACTTGTGGTTACTCAGACCACCAATTCACTTATCCTGAGTGTACGTATACCGTCAACTTACTCCATCAAGTGGTGTAACTGGAACACATTGAATACGAGCCCAGCAGTGAACACACATCTCCATACTAGGGTTCCACAAGCCAACCATGGCTAAGAGCACCTGCTCATAAAATCACTGAACCCGACAAGCTCAATCTGCCCAGCGCACAGTATCCAATGTCCAGTCCACAATCACAACCAAACAATGATATCGGAACCAAGCCGATTACCAACACGTTTGATCACACACCACTGGTACATCCCATGTACCGCCATTAGGCACCACTTAGCCTAACCAGTATCAATTCTCGCACAACGTACCCTGTACGTACATCAATCCATCAATCCGCCTACAACCACCTAGGTCGTAGCCAAACACGTTCCAATAATGAAGTACCCTTGCCCAAACCAACATGAGACAAAGCGAACTCCACCCTTCATCCAGTTCTAGTTCCGAATCCGAATTCGCAATTTCGTATGAAATTCCGAATCCAAACCCAAACATCATATTTTATTCCATTTCCAAATCCGAATCCGAGATCATTATTCCGTAAGCTAGCATTGGAATAATCATTCCGCACCCAAATCCGGTAATCCATTTTTGAGCTTCGCAATCGAATCCTGAATCGTCACCCAGAAATTCGATTCCAAAACCCAAAATCTCGTTTACGTCCACCAAGACGTAACATAACCGAACCTATCGGTTGCCAGCTCAAAACACTTGATTGACTTCATAGGGAAGCCAATCCCAATATTCACATGTCAAAGGTTGACAAAATCCGACCACATCGGAAACCTACTCAACCGAGTAACAAGCCATATGGACTTCACTTCGAAAAGAAGTTCAGTCCCGTCATCTACGACTCACATACCAAGGTAAGAGTGATAAACTCTCCACCCATCTGGATCATCAAGATCACAATCCATATCCATCGCTACGTCACCCGACAAGTAATATCACGATCCTAGATCGTCACATCGACCAAAGTCGACAACATCGCAAATCAGATCCACCTAGGATCCACACATGCTCACATAGCTAACAATCCATCCGGAAGCTGATCGTAGGGTCTTACACCCTCAATTGAATCCTCCGCTAAAATTTCTCTTGGTGGAAAGATGACCTCGCATTTCCCACCAAATCCAAAATCATACAAAACTTCTTGTGTCCAATGAACCCAAGCCAAACATGGGTTCACCCACCAATGCACGCTCAACGTACTAGTAGCAACAATCATCATCTACCACGGCAGGAAAATAAGAAGTCAACCCCAATGACTTCGGAATACCAATCACCGATGCGGAAACGAGCACTCCTCTCGTCTCCCAATCACAACTCTCCCCGAAACGGGAGTTCCAACCATGTTGGGAACAGACATGCTCCCAAATGAGATGTCATGTCCAACCACTGGACTGCCCACGTCCATACCTCACTTGGACCACCACGTGTCCAAAATCAATTCAATACTCGGACCTCACGTCCGCCAATAATCATGTACGCACACACCCCGATTCCGAACGAGATATCCACAACTCCGCCTGGATGTGCATACCATACTGCCATGTCTCACATCTCAACCTTAACAGGTTCAATCCTCAGGTTCCAAGTGATTCACAATCACAAAATCCCACATCAATACCACGAATGGTTTCCCCGACATTTCCAATTTCAATAATTTCCTTGTACCCTCTGAGGATATTAGAGGTAAACAATCTTACCAATCTCGGAGTTGACAACAACTCCCCAAATCCACTGATTCTCATGACGTAGGGAACATCGTCCCTAGATTCCCCAAGTTTCAATCATACCATTTTATCCGTTCATCACAAGTCATCGTATATCTGTCGGAACTCATCCCAACACGACACAACCTCCACTGAATCCCATCCAGTCCAAGACTCAACCACCACTGAGTCGCAGATACCAATCATCTGTTCATCATGACAGAGTCACACCCCAACTGGTGGCTCATCGTCATCCCAATTACTGTCACCAGCACCAGCGCTAGTACCAGCACCAACGCACCATCATCAATACTAGTATCAGCACACAGGCATCCATACTGGTATTGGCATATAGGTATCACCATACCAACATCCATACATAGCACACGAACACCCATGCTAGCACACGAACATCCATGCTAGCACACAGTGTGCAAAGTTGTTACCCTGGATCTCCGTTGATTACGAACGACGATCCCGTAACAGCACTCGTACCCCACGACTATGGGTACCTCCAATTTGACCACCCACACGTTAGGATAATGAACGTTCCCTGAACGTCCCCAAGTATTAAAACCACGCTAAATACCCTCGATAGCCAGTTATCTCGACACAACTGTCGACCAACAGTCATCGTTGTCAAGATCCGTATCCACACATCACACCAATATTCGATCCAACACGGGATTCCATATTTCATACCCGTATCCGTAGATCGAAACCCATAAGACTCACTAGAGTCATCCACATGGTCATCCAAGACCTCAGCCGCTCGCCGCAGCACAAATCCTCAAATAACGTTCACTTTTCCAGTCCATCAATTATAAATTAGGGTTCCAAAGTCACACCCTAGGGTTCCACCGAACCCAACTGTCCTTTGCAGTAACATCCACAACCTGACCGACCCCGCGGTCCTGACATCATATAGACGTCCAATCCAATCCAATCGTCAATTCAACGTGGGTTCCATCGTGGGTTCCACCACGAAGGTCATCGGCTAACTCCGATGCACCAACACCCCGAACATTAGCCAACACTACCAGGGTCCAAAACATAGACCAATACTCCACTGAGTTTCGCATTTCCATAACATTATTCAAATGAGGTTCCCTGAACCCAGCTGTGCCCAGTGGCACAACAATCCATAATCACATGACCGAACCGACGGTCCCACATTACCAGTTAATCGAATACAACCCCACCTGGGTTGAATCACATCAATGCACGGCGTATCGGGCCAACACACCCAATCCACCATTCAAACCCCAAACTATCTATCAGGTTGACAACGGAACTGCAGCCCAAAGAGACATCACACCCTCGTCCTTCGCGTACAAAAGTGCAAAACCTGCTCTGATACCACTTGACACGACCCATCCCAATCCCCCGGGATTTCCATGGAATGTGACGTGCTCCCGTCTGACAAGAGGCGTCAGACAAGGGATAACCGATTGCCATTGCCCAAACGGGCTTCCAGAGTGCGTAAGGATCGATGGAGGAGGTGTGCGATGCTCAAGTCTCTACTGCAGTCGTATCTGGAATCAACCTGAAGGGCATTAAAAACAAAAGCTGTGAGTGGACGAAAATAAACAAGTCTGTTAAAAACATTTATAAGACATTTATGCCCCTCAGTAAAATCATATGCATGCACCAAAAACCAATAATCCCATATTTATTTAAAAATAACCATTAGGGCCTTAGCCCGGAAACCAAAGCATAGTTTCAAATTCCAAAAGTCAATCCAAGAGTTATTTCATCAATCCAGTAATATGAACCATAGGGCATATAATATAAACCATGACCATAATTTTAGCCACTGCACTATACACTCCAATCCGACATCCCTGATGTCTGACGTCCCTGACGCCAATAAGGTCACAATCACAAGGCTACGCGTGCCACTCGGGTCTCAATTTCCGAGTTCAATCCCCGAACCCCGTTCGGGTACAGCATCCCCGATGCTTAGCGTCATAGACGCTGGACGTACTAGACGTCCGTGACCTCTCCGGGGTACCTCATCCGGAGGAGACAGTATCATATGGAAGGATCTATACAGTGCAGTACTAAATACATTTTATCGATATCCACATGCAAAACATATAGGTATACATAGGTAAAATCCTAACCGATCGTTACATTTCATCAAACGGGTCTCATGCCCAAAATCGTAAAACGTGCCATGACCGAAACATCATCAAAACCATTTATAGATTCCAGCATGTGAACATATATAAAATGTAAACCAGGAAACATTTATTCAATTCCATTTTAGGGTCCCCGACCCGCAATCACATGTAGAAATCAACTGGGCCCCTGGCCCGATTTCACAAGTTAACTGGGCCCCTGGCCCGATCCACATGTTAACTGGGCCCCTGACCCGATTTCATAGTTCAACTGGGCCCCTGGCCCGATTTTACATTATTCAAGTTCGTAACCGTTTCATGAAATCATATCCAACCACATTTATGGAAATCGGTGCAAATCCAGAAAACCTCGGTTTACGTGCAAATACGTAATTCACCTCGAAATACGTGAAATCATTTTAAATTCACCGATATCCAAAGTAAATCATTTAATCATAATTATAACAATCATAAAACAGTTATGCATGCATCGAATTTATGAAACCAATGTCCACTCACAGATCGTTTAACCGAGTGCCTCGATACGCGTGCCATAGGCCTTCCCGGGCCACACCACTATCACCGGGACTCCCAATCCTGTCCAAACCACATTAGAGGATTACTAACCCCTTCATTAACATTCTATTCAAGTCCCGTAATTTTCCCAAATTTTTACGTATTTTTAAACTGGATTTAAAACCTTCGGACATCCCGAACAATATCGAGACGGTGTCCGATCGACACGAAACCAATCCCAAAATGTTCGTTACAATATATAGGATAAAAGTCATGTTGACCTCACCTCGAGATTCATGCCCACGCGCCGTCACGCGCCGACGTGAGTGGCTGCGCGTGAAAGCCACGCGCCTGCTACAGTGTCTGCACAGTGATCTCCTTCACCCGAATGACTGGTAAACGGGTTGAAAAACCCGCGATAAGACCCGGTCCAAATCCTAGCAATTCGACACCGATTCCATCAATTCAAAATTCCATTAGCATCGAATTAGATTCAATTAGGGATCTGTGGACTAAATTACACACAATCATACCTCAAACCTTAAGATCAAGGATGATCACACGAAGAACAATCCGATCGCTGTTCATCATCCGAAATCCTCCCATGTCAATCGATTCCTTCAATTGATGCATCCATTAGCATCGTGAGGTCATAATGAACTCAATCCCCAGTCCAATTGCATCACTCCAAGCTTCAAATCCCACGACTCAAGCTCGAAATTTCTGAAGCTACAGTAGTTCTGTTCTTCCTCAAACGGCCCTCAATCCGCTTCGTTCCTTCGACGAAAATGATCGTGGCAATCCCAGAAGACTCAAACCAATCACCAATTTGATCGTCAAGGCCCAAATATTCCAATTCGATTTTCCCCCCGAATTTCGAAATTTTCGAAATTCCAGCCCCCAGCTCTCAATTAGTCCCTCGTGTTTTCCCAAATCATTCCAGTCTCAATTCTTGCCAATTTCGTTCACAAAATCAGTGGATAGAGAGGAGATTCAGGGTAGAAGAAAATTGAAGTTTGGTTGTTCACGGTTGAAGAAGTTTGAAGGGATTAATGGAGGAATAATTCAATTAATTAATCAATAACACAATCATAATGTTCCCCCATGTTACAATTATACTAAACAATTCAGGGATAGATCGCACTAGCCATCCACCCAGCTCAATCATGGCTCCAACTCACGGCTGTTCAAAATCACAGTCCAAATTACCATTCTGCCCTTGTGCAGAAAATTACCAAAATGCCCCTCAAGCATCCTGACCCGTAACTCGGTCATACAGACTCCGATTGATGCGTGCCGCCTGTCATTGGATTCGTATCGACGATACCTACGTAACGGTCCTTGGCCCCCGGCCATCGGACCTCCCGATCAAAAAGTCAACATTTACCCCTTTATATCGTTCAAATTACGAAAACGCCTTTGAACTTCCGCACATCATAACTTTCACCACGAACATCGGAATCGAACGTGCCACCTGTCTATGAACTCGTGACGTCCCGAACTACGTCACGGTCATCGGTCAAAGTCCATTTGACCATCCGAAATAAAAGTCAACGTTTTGCCCACGCCTAGGGGCAAAACGGTCATTTTGCACAATTCGTCCGAAATCGCCCAACTAATCCCAGATTAGTGAATCACAATTAAATATTATTAAATCTTAATATTCGGGACGGGTCGTTACACACGTCATTACCTTGAGTAGAACATCTTCATGCCATCCTCGTGCGTGCTAGTTTCGAAATCTTCAATCAAGTCTTTAGAACAAGACTAAGGATACCTATACTAGGCTAATAGTTTATATATGCATGGTAACGAAAGAAAGGCTAAATGTGGGCTCAAATGGACTAACTAGGGGTGTCGTAACTCGTGTGCACAAAAGGGGACACATGACTATTTGGCAAAGTGGTGGAAAACCTAATTGCCTTTAATCATATCCACAATCAAAGTATGTATTGACTTTAATCTTTGAAAATTGACACGAGTAAGTTCTAGCAACCTCTAGTTCATTAAAATTATTGCAAGTAATCATATGAGGCATGTATAAGTTATAAATGAATTTCACTCAGAAAGAAAGAACATATAGCTCAAAACTCACATAAGTTAATATGATTCAAAACTCAATTCTAACATGCGAAATTTATACTAAGTTTTACAAACCATATCTACTACAAGCCAAAACACTCAAAATTTCTCAATTAGTACAAGAATTCCAACAAAGTGATATGCAAACGCCATAAGTATTCTGGTTTATTCTAATTCATCATCAACTAGTTAAGGGCATCCTAAGACTTTTGAAAACAAAGACTTAAAACACTTGATTTTTTTTAAAGAAGTAATTAAAAAAAACAAACAAAATTCTTTTTTTTTAAAACAATTTTTAGAAAAATATCTTGTTGAAAACAATTTAAAAAACGTAATAATTTTTTTAAAACAAGTTTTGAAAACAAATTGTGAAAACGATTTAAAAAGAAATTTTCGAAAATTAAAAAAAAAAACAATTTTTTTTAAAAAATAATGTTTGAAAACAACGTTTTTTTAAACAACTGTTTTTTTTTTTGGAAAGAAAAGCTTTTGAAAACAAACATTTTTTTTATATACAATTTTCAAAAGGAGTTTGAAATTTTAAAGAGATTTTGAAAACAATTTTGTGAAAACAAGTTGGTGAAAACAATTTTTTTGAAAAAAAAAGTGTCAACAAAGTTAGACTCAACAAAGTTGTAAAGCCCTCCCCTTCACTTAAATCCTACCTTATCCCCAATGTATCGAAGTAAAAGTTTAGAATTAAATATGAGATAGAGTTTTATGAAAATAAAAACAAACGAAAGTAAAAGAGAAGGGAAGAGAATGCAAATCTATTGTAGACTCCTCCATTAGGTTACCTCCCAACAAGCACTTGAATTTAAGCGTCTTCCGCCTAGACGTGATGCATTCTTTTTAAGCACTTGGATTTGCCAGTTCTTGGAGATGCATCTTCTCCACGTTGTGCTCACACATACAGACAAGTAACAAATCAAGAAGTTAGACAAGTGTAAGAAATAAAAATAGAAAATTTAGTATATGCAGTGTAGAGTTTCGAAAAACAGAAAATAAAAAAATATGCACAAATCATATTTATAAGTAAGGGAAGTGAAGGATATATATATATATATAGTTCACATAGCTTCAGAGTTTAGATGGAGACTTCTATGTCCGCACGACCCTAGTATATATCTTGGATGTCGAACCATTATTCATCCCTTTGGGCAAGTTCAAAAGTGACTAGGTTATAAAGAATAAACATAAGAGGTATGCCTAATTTCAAGACATCCAAGGCTTAAACTCTATTAATGTCCCTTTCCTAGAACTAAAACCCGTTACGAGTATTGTCTCTTGTCCTAAACATCACCCTTGAAAATTTCTTACTCAAGATAGACAAGTGTTCGTTCCAAGATAACTCAAGTGTTAACAAACTCCACCCACAACCTCATGGCTTTTAAGGTCCATGAAGGGATTAATTGATAAATTAACAAACGAGACTTCACTTATTCCATTAAAGATCAAAATCTAAACTTTGAATCACAAGTGATTCACATATAGCTGAGACTAATGAATTAATGTAAGATGTTATTTACAAATATGGTATTTACGAACAAGTATGGTATTTATGCACAAGTATGATATTTACATTATAAACATATCTACACAAACGAAATTAGACAAGAGATTATTTCAATCCCCAAAAACGGCGCCAAAAATTGATATGCTAAAACTAAACATTAAAGTAAATACAAAGTGACACTCAACACTTAATAGAAACATGTGCAATTTAAAACCCTTTTTTGTAGATGTAACATTAGTAAATAGGGATCGTTCTAAACCGAAGATTGAGGGTACCTAAGCATAATTATTTTTTGGAGGTTTAAATGGGGTAATTGATAGATTTTAATGAATCCTATGTTAATTAGAATTAAACTAAACCTAATCTATTATTTACATTGGTCAACTTATTCTTTATGCCATACACATTCATGAATTATATTAACTTCAACCTACAAAATCCTATAACTTTAGTTTTACGAGTTACTTGCATATTATCTTAAGTACATGCTCGGGGACAGCCCGACTTACACTTTCAATTATCTAGATTCATGGGATAGCCCGATTATGTAATCAAGCATTAAGCACAAACAAACAATCATAAAAAAAAATCATAGAACACATAGAATATTGGAATCAATACAAATCATAAAACCAAGAATTATACTAGAAATAAATCCATAACAGTGATATCAAGCACATGAGGGTGGGTCGTGTCACATGAGATCACTACAAGGTAAAGAGGTTGTGTTGCACTTTTGCTCTTCGGGACACCCTATGGATACGAAGTGATTGGACACTCTTTGGTTAGGCACTCAAGGACAGCCCGACTATGTCACAGATGAACGTATAGAAGGTGAAGTATGGTGTAATTAACTTTTGCACAATAAATCTCGAATTTAATGGAAAGGGAAAATTGGTTAAGTAGAGCTTCGTTACAAAGAATGGGGGACTCCTTGCATTTAGCCAAGCCTCCCTATTTATAAGAGAAAATTAATCCCCAAATAAATAGGAGTTCACAATTTAAATTCTAAAAGAAAAAATAATTATAATTTGAAGTCTTAATATAATAAGGTTTCCTTGAGAAAAAGGGAAAAGCAAAATCAATCTTGATTTGGACAAGTTTTCCACCATATAGAAGGTAATATGTGCTGGAATTAGTACAAGAGAAAATTCGGTGGAAGCCCACCAAAAATTGGGAAGAATTTCGGTGGTCAAACGACGGTCAAAGGTGGAAAGGAAGGCTATGAAGAGCTTCCGTGGACGTGCGCTGAAGTGGGGTCTCGGGATCAGAAGGCGCGTGCCAAGAGTGGAGCAAAGCTTCAGGAGACACTGGTCGAATTAGATGTTGGGCAGCTTTGATGGATTCGGTAGCCTCCTGTTGAAATCTAGTACATTTTTTGGTGTCTTTCTTTGTTTCAATCATAACTTCTTAAATATAACTCCGATTGAGATGATTTTTTCGCTCAAATTCTCATAATTCGTAGCTTTATCTAATTCTGCACATTTCTAACAAAATATATTATTTTCTCCTATTGTTTTGCATTTTTACATTAAAAGTGTCAAGACCCGACCCATCTAACACAATATTGTCCGCTTTGGGCGCAACCCTCACGGTTTTGTTTTCGGGAGCTCACGTGCAACTTCCCAATAAGTCACCAAGCATGGGATTGCACCAGCCTCAACTCGCTTAACTTTGGAGTTCCCAAGGAATCCAAAACCAGTGACCTCCCAAAAGGCCTTGTGTTAGATAGATATGTGCACACACATATAAGGCACCTCACCTTTCCCTCCCCGAGCGATTGGGATTGTCCACTGATCTTGCCTTTCCATGCTCATGGGTCTTGCTCACCATTCTTGTTTCTAAAGCTCACAGGTCTTGCTCACCGTTCTTGCTTCCAAGACACAGGTCTTGCAATCCACCCCCTTGAGGGCCGAGCGTCCTCGCTAGCACACTTTCCGTCGGGGTCCAACTCTGATACCATTTTGTCATGACCCTACCCATCTAACACAATATTGTTCGCTTTGGACCCAGCTCTCACGGTTTTGTTTTCGGGAGCTCACGTGCAACTTCCCAAAAGGCTTTGTGTTAGATAGATATGTGCCCACACATATAAGGCACCTCACCTTTCCCTCCCCGAGCGATTGGGATTGTTCACCGATCTTGCCTTTCCAAGCTCATGGGTATTGCTCACCATTCTTATTTCTCAAGCTCACAGGTCTTGCTCACCGTTCTTTCTTCCAAGACACGAGTCTTACAATCCACTCCCTTGGGGGCCCAGCGTCCTCGCTAGCACACTTTCGGTCGGGGTCCAGCTCTGATACCATTTTGTCACGACCCGACCCATCTAACACAATATTGTTCGCTTTGGACCCAGCTCTCACGGTTTTATTTTCGGGAGCTCACGTGCAACTTCCCAGTAGGTCACCCATCATGGGATTACACTAGCCTCAACTCGCTTAACTCTGAAGTTCCAAAGGAATCCAAAGTAGTGAGCTCCCAAAAGGCCTTGTGTTAGATAGATACGTGCCCACACATATAAGGCCACCTCACCTTTCCCTCCCTGAGTGATGTGGGATTGTTCATCGATCTTGCCTTTCCAAGCTCACGGGTCTTACTCACTGTTCTTACTTTTCAAGTTCACAGGTCTTGCTCACCGTTCTTACTTCCAAGACATGGGTAAAAAAGATAAGCATAAAGGGTATAAAATGATGCTTAATTCAAGACTTATATGCTGCCTGTCTATGGACTCAAGAGTCCATGACCTTCGTAACGGTCTTCGCAGAATGTCCAATAGATACCCGAGTCAAAAAAATCAACATTTGACCAGTCCAATGGCAAAATCGTCATTTCCAGTAAATTTTTCACTTTTTGTTTTCTTCGAAATTCCGGATCGTTAAAACCTACCCCCTTAAAAAAATTTCATCCTAGAAATCTGGTGAATGGATTTACGATGTATAGCTAACACACCAACAGGTTCCTCGTTTGAGAACAATTCCAATTTAATTTTTCCATACTCCAGTTAGGCAACTGAGTTGCTTAACATCAGCATACATCCCAGACCTTATCTGTCAACATTTCACAAATTTCTAGGTTTCACCTCGAATGAAATGTACATAATATTCATTTACGGTTTTAATCACGTATTCATTAACCAGAGCACTTGGAACTATGAGTATGAAAAGACTTTATATTTCCAATTCAACAATCTTTAGGTCTACACAACTGCATAACAAACACGTGAGGTGCATCAAAACCAAAATAAACAATTCACCTAACCAATTCTCGATACTCAAATATCCATCTTAACAACCAATCTGCAAACTACCTCAGAGGCTGTGCTAATCACTTTCCAAGTCACATAAAACACCCATCACGATTACAAAACAAAACTTACACGATAAAACACACTAGCTCTATAGCCAAACTGAATCAAATATCAACCTGAGTAATAACCATACTGCATACTAGTATTATGCATAGGTTAGTATCTAGGGCAACAATCATTTGAGAACATGTGCATTTGACCATTAAGAAGACATATCTCTCTAATGGTGAACACAATTTAAGAATTATCTTACATAAATTGAACCAAGTCAAGAGATTACTAGCTGAAGTTAAACTCAAACATCATATCTATGAAGTACCATGAAGTATTCATCTTTAATTGTTGTAAAACTTCCACTTCACCCCAACATGACATAACCAAACTTGGCTTGCAACCATAACGTACTTTCTTTCAAAGTCATATTCATTACTTAAACTTGTACTCAACATTTCAATTTCCAACTACCTTCCGAACTCATAATTCTCAATTTTAACTGCCTTTGTGTTGTTATCTTTACTCATCCTTTAAATAGATGTAGGTTTCCCCAGAGAGGTACTAAAATCGTATCTCCTAAATTCCAAGTACATAACCACACATCTCGAAATAAAATCATACATCTTTTCCAATTTCCCCTTCACTATTTATCCTTCCCTATTTCACATCTGCTAAACCATGTAACACGTCTATCACGTTTCACCATATCTACATAGCATTTTGAGCTAAGTGTCTATCCAAGGATGACTACTTACGCTAATACGTAAATCCTTTTTGAACGCCTTTAATCACTCTATTATAATTCTAATTAGCAATTGCCCGTACATTCTTAGTCTTGTTAATCATCAACTGTTCCTAAATTGTACCATATGAAAGCCGTCTACGAAGAGTAATCGATAGGAGGGCCAATCGAGTGGAGATTGAATGGAGCATCAGTGGAGTGGCGATCAGCAGTTTGGCCATGTGGTGAAAAGCCCTTCCATCGACATAAAGCTTCCTTCCATTGGCGTGTTAGACCAAGCTCGACTCCGTCGGTGGAAGTTGATGGAGGCTCGAAAAAGGCAATCGCCACATGTCATCGAGGTGTCCAAGGTAAAGTCCATTGAAGATGCCCATGAAAAGGTTTCCAAGGAGCCAAAATTGGATCTGCCCCCTCCTAACAAGCCGAAGCTGTTGAAGAAGCCGATCTTCAACCTTGGGCTTTGCTCTATCTTTTTCGAGCTAGTCGGTGCTCCCGATTTGGTTTGGTCGGACAAGGCTAACAATAGCTGGACGGAGGTGACCGAGTGCATGCACCCGACCGTGGTGCCAGTCGTTAACGCCTTGGTGTTGGGCTCCCAAAAATCTCTCGACGAGGTTGATGAGATGGGCCTTTCCAGCCTCCCTAATCGGTACGCTAAGGTGAACATGCCCACATAAGTGTTCTTTGGCCCTTCCGATTATGGTTGCCGTTTGGCTTGTAAATTGTTTCTTATTTTTCTGACTAAGTGTTTTCTATTCGGTAATTCTTTGGCGAGGCGCATATTGCCCTCCAAAAGTCCGCCAAGCATGCTTAGCAGTTAGAGGCCGATCAGAAGGCCTTTCGATAACGTGAAGAGCGGCTCAAGGCAAAGGAGTATGAAGTCAATGTTGCCTCTAAGCACAATTTCTAGGTGAAAGAGAGGTATATCGCTAGAGGAAGTGGCTAGAGAAGGTCGAGAAGGCTGTGACAGATTGGGAGAAGACGGTTCATGCCTTCCAAAAAGAGCTAATCGATCGAGAAAAGACATTGGCAAAGCCTTTGGGGCTAGATGAGGAGATTGATCGGCTCAGAAAATGCCTTACGGCTAGTCGAAAAAATACCATGGAAGCCTTGTAATGACCCATCCCGAATTCCGGGATTAGATTAGTGACTAATCAAGGATTAGTAAGGTTAATCAGTGATTACTTGAGCGAAATCGGACGAACAACGAAAAATGACCATTTTGCACCTAGTCGTGCGCAAAATGTTGACTTTTGACCCGGGAGATCCGATGGCCGAGGGCCAAGGACCGTTACGTAGATCGGGTCGATACGAATACGTAGACAGGCGACACGCTGAAATCTGAAGTCGAACGAGAAATTTATGGGTCACGGAAGTTCAATTGCACTATGCACACATTACGAGGCAATGATGAGGTTGCAATATCTGATTGGGCAGATATTTAGGTGGGGACCCATGGATGAGTGACAAGTGTCACTCATCCCATTGGCCCAAAACCCCATTTTGTGGATCTAAATGATGATTGGTCCACTTGGATTAAAATATCTATATTTTCCACCCACCACTCATCCTAGCCCTTCACCTTCACCCTTCCCCTTCATCCTGACCGTCCATCTCATTTTCCCTCTCACCTGATCACTAGCATCATCCCTCTCTGTTTCCTAAACAAACTCGAAACACCCCCTCCTTTATTTTCCCTCTAATACAAACACACCACATCACACCATCACCATACCTACATCCCTACATTCATGTGAGGAATCTTGAGAGACTGAGAATGACAAGGATGGCGGCCCACGACGGTCCACGGTGGGGGGTGAGTCAAACCAAACCCGAGAACCCATTTCTATTTTCAAAAATTGAAAATTTAGTTTTAATTGATATTGTGAGTTCCTTTCGATTCTATTGAAACCTAGGGACCAAGGAGACTTGATGAGGATTGATTTTGATGGAAATGGACACCTGGAACGACTGCAAACTGAGCTTAAAGATCAAGCTTACGGTTTGAGCATGGAAGGTGAGTCCTTGTTGGTTTTTCTTATGTTTTGGAGTCTTAAATGTATAGGAAATGAGTAGGGGAAGGTTTAGGAATCGAAAGGGGAAAGATTGGATCGAAAATGAGTGAGATTAGTTGATGAACCGATCACGCCGGTCCAGGCCGGTCCGGTCCGGTTCGAACCAGGCGTACCAGGTTCGCTGTAGGAAGAAGCCAATGAATAGTGCTGGCGTGGGGCTTCACACGCAGCCCCTTTGGGCGATGTGTGGGGGCGTGTGAAGCATCCTTTGGGATGACTTCAACATAACTTTTAATCTATTCGATGTAATGAACATTTTGGGACTAGTTTCGTGTCGATCAGACACCTCCTCGATAATGTTCGGGACATACGAAGGTTTAGGATCGAGATTAAAAATACTTAAAAATTCAAGAAAATTACGGGACTTCAATGAGAGGTTAATAAGGTAGTTAGTAACCCTCTAGATTGATTTGGACAGGGAGTCTCAATGACGATGATTAGCTCGGTGAGGCTTACGACATGCAAATCGAGGTGGTAGTTTAGGACCGTCTGTGAGTGGACCTCGATTTCTAAACTGTGATGCATGCATAAATGTTTTATATGGTTTATAGACATGATTCTATGATATTGATTTGGATATTTGTGAATTATATGGTTTCACGTATTTCGAGGAGATTTATGGTTTTGCACTGATTTACCGTGCTTATAGTTTTGGAAATGATTTCATGAAATGGTTTTGGATTTGAAAAGGTAAACTCGGATTCGAGACCCATTTGTTTTGGAAACCCTCGGACTTGAAGTCCATTTAGTTACGTTCTCGGGCCAGAGGCCCAATTGGTTCTTGAATCGATTTCGGATTTGGAAATATGGATTGGGCACGAGACCCATTTGATTTACGAACTCTCGGACCTGAAGTCCATTTGATTTAACAAGGCATTAGGCTGGAGGCCCAGTGGTTTACGTATCGGGCTCGAGGCCCATTTGGTTTGTGTATCGGGCTCGAGGCCTAGTTGACTTACGTATCGGGCACGATGCTCATTTGGTTTACGAAATCGGGCACGAGGCCCAGTTGGTTTGTGAATTTGGGCTTGGGGCCCAGTTATGGTTTACGATTGTGATTTCGGGTCGGGGACCCATAAATGGATTTATGGTTCATGATGGTTTATGGGGACCGGCATGAACCCTTGAAAGGTTTTTATGGTTCATGACGGTTTATGGGGATCGGCATGAACCCTTAAAAGGTTTTTATGGTTCATGACGGTTTATGGAGAACGGGCATGAACCCTTAAAAGGTTTTTATGGTTCATGATGGTTTATGGGGACCGGGCATGAACCCTTAAAAGGTTTTAAGAATGATTTCAAATGGTTTTTCATATACCATCCTTTATATATAGATTGTCTCCTCCACGGAGGGTCGTTGGCCTGGGCGGACCCCAAAGTAGTCACGGAGCACTAACTGAGTGGAGTCGCCCCCGTTGGGTTCCTTACTCTCAGAAAGGCTATGGATTATAACCCCCAGGGAGGGTCATTGATCTACGGACATTGACCTGGGTGGACCTTAGGGAGACTTGGGCTTTGAGACCTCAGGTAGCACACGCGTAGCTCTAGATACCGTGACAGGATTGGTTATATGATATATATGGATAAACATGATTTATTGGATTTGAGAAATTGTGTTTTATGATGATAAATGGATTTGGGTTGAGTTCCCACATATGTTTTCTTTTTTATGGATTTCTATAAATTGTTTTGGGCAGGGGGCCCGTTTGATTTGAATTTATGGAACTTGGGGCTGAGACCCTATAAATTATTGTTTAAACATATGTGGTTTGGTAAATGGTTTTACTATGCATGCATGCTTTTTTAGTGAAGGGCATAAAGGTCTTTTATAAAAATGTGTTTTCTGAACTATTACTTTTCGTCCACTCACAGTCTTTCTAGTTTTCAATGCCCTTCCGGTTGAATGCGATGTGGACTGTAGCAGAGACCGAGACATCACATACCTCCTCCGGATCCTGGCGTACTCTGAAAGCCGGTCAGGCTAAAGGTTCAAATTTTCTCTGGTCTGACATTCCGTGTCAGACGGGATCAGGAGCGTCCCTCGTTAATCCCGGGGGGATTGGGACGGGTCCTGACAAGCCTTCATGGATGACCCAATTTTTAAGAACCATGTTGACCTCTTGCTGGTTGAGGTCAAGGATGATTGTATGCAGCCTGTGTTGTACTTCAATCCTGGTGTGGCTCTACAGTTCCTTGGCTAGACGAGCCCCCAGAGCTAACCAAGGCCTTCGAGCTGCGGGAAGACATGGGGAAGTCGAGAACTGGTGAGTTGGTGCTACAACCGCATGTGCCGACCAGTGAGGTTGAAAAGCCCACTAGTAGTTGACAAGACCCCACCTGATTACACCACAAAAGTACCCTTGGGTCCTGCTCCCATTTGATAGAAACCATGCTGGACAAGGGATGACCCAAATTTCGTTAAGTCATGCATGCGCCTCTCGAGCCTCGAATTCCATGCAGCAATCCTGGAGGGTTACCAATCCAGAAAACATATGAGTGAACAAAAGTAAGAGTTTAAAAACATACTTTGGAAACATTTATTCCTTTGCCCTCTGTTTTCCAAAACCATGCATGCATATGAAAACCATTTCAAAACCGTTTCACTTTGATTTAAAACAAGATAAAGTTTATCATTCTCGAATTACGTGAAAACTTATATAAAGAAAGTGTCAATCGGTAAGCTATCACAACAATCAACTCAAAGCCAACACACCAATCACAATGTCAAACATCAACCACTACCCTGTAGGTAGGCACACCACAATTTCACTCGGGATTTGGAGCCCAACTCGACGTCCGAGTCATCACAACACAGTCTCACAAACCGTCACATCAATCCACACAACCAATCCATAACCAACATAAGCAAAAAACTCACATATAGTTAACTCATCATCAATACATATGCACAACATCAATCATCAAATCACAAAGGCACTACCAGTAGGCCATCACATACTCAAGATACAGAGCCCTTGGCTCTAAGTTTGAGTCACCATCACACACTAGTCTCAAGATACAGAGCCCTCCTCGACATCTAAGACTACTCATCACATCACAAGATCAGAACATATCCACATAACCACATGACAACCCATAGTCATATCCACACATAATACCTGTCTCAGGATTCGAAGCCCCGGGCTCGACGTTTGAGATGAATCATCCAACAATCATCACCAAATTAATACCATACCACATACTCATATCACGTGTCAACCACAGAATCGAATCACAATCAGGAGTTTGGCCCTAAGCCCCAAACTTATCTTAAACACTAATTCTCGTAAATCGTTCCATTAGGGCTACTTTCGTCAAAACCGTCCAGAAATCATATGAAATTCATAATGATTGCAAAATCACATTATTTCATACCATAAACCAAGTTCAATTCAAAACTACAATCAAAACGGTCTCCAAAACCAATTTATGGAAATCCTCGTAAAACGTGCATTAAAATAATAATAAAATAATCATAAATTCACCGAAAATACAATAAAATTCCCAATCATTCAACATCATCAAAATAACATAGAAAACCATTTAAATCACATAAATATGCATGCATAATAGTTTAGGGAAAGAAAGTCCACTCACATACCTTTTACACGACCGAGCCGAACAACACGTTTTCTCGTAGAATCCGAAGATCTATTTTCCTGTCAAAAATCACCTAAAAGGGTCACTAATCATCCTATTTATCTCACATATTAATCTCATAATTTTTTTGGGATTTTTAAACGTGCTTAAAACAAACCCTACATCTTCGGACACCCAAAACTACCCCAAAACGGTGTCTGAACGACTCGAAACTTGTATCATTGGATTCATAACATCGAATACTCAAACTTTCATGTTGTATGCAAATTGAGAAAATGTACCATGCGTCCCCACGGTGGGAGCCACGCGCTGCTACAGTAATGGTTATAGTGGGACCCACGCACTGCTACAGTAATGGTTATAGTTCACCCGTCTCCTACCTCCAGTAACCCGACCACCTGGTTTTTTGAGTCTCCCAACCCAATGGCCTGACCTAGTGCATTATCCTTGATTTCACGTCCGCTTTCCATCCAACTTCGACTAAAACATCCTATTCTATCTCACAAAAATATCTACAACTTCATAAATGACAAACCTTACCTTCATACTGTAGGTCGACCTCCAAGCTCTTAACCATGGTGTTTGTGGTTGTCTAGAAGCTTTCCCAAGTCCAAAAATCACAATTCACACCTCCATCATCGTCGTACGACCTCCAGAAGGCTATTAGAACAATCAAACTCTAAGTTCCTTGGTCCAAAACCGAAACCCAAAGTACACCCTCATGGTTCACAACTTTCGTTCCTATTTAACCGCTCCTTTCTTCACTATTTCCACACCATTTTCACACAATTTTCCTCCTCTTCTTCTCACCTTCATCTCCCCCCTCTATCTAATCTTTCTCCTTGCTCAAATCCTCACGGTAGGAGTGCTTTCAAAATTTCCTCCCTTTCGGACAGCTAGCATCGAACCTAACACGTACACACAAATAAATAAAAGGCAAGGTCGGTGGTGAGGCCAAAATATCAGGCCTTTCTAGAATGTGACATGTGGCAACCTCCCATTAGTCATTACAACAAAAGACAAAAATGCCCTTGTGGCATGAATTACCATTTTACCTTCGCCTTTTTTTTTTTTATCATATTCATTCAATTGAACTCTGATTTTGGTGTACCGATTGTCATCGTAATCGGGAGGCCGAGACCATCGTAACAGTCTTCTCGGATTACCCAAACAAAGTCCCGGTCAAAAATCAACATTTTGACTTTGATAAGTCAAAGTCAACCCTTTGAGTTTGACCAAAAAGTCAACCTTTGACTTCCAGGGGTAAAATTGTCAATTCCAATTTTTACCCTCGAAGAAAGTCCGGGTCGTTACAATTTATCCCCTTTAAAATAATTTCTTCCTCGAAATTCACAATCAAGTTGGATCCACAAATACCAATTCTGATCGAAAATCCAAAGCATTCTCACGAGATCACTACCATCAAAACACTAATAAGTGAAAGCAATCATCACATAATCAGCCAACGGTTAACACTAATTCAACACAATAGTCATAATATCCAATTCACAATCCAAAGGGATTCTGAACAAAATCTCACTCCACCTCCACAACATACCTATCATACTCACAATATCTTAAATCTTTCCTGAGTTCTCACTTCATATCTAGGACTAAACTCAAATCATATCCACAACCAAGCTTAATGAATTAATGGCTGTCAAATAACAATCACATCACACGACAACACCAAATCGATATCCATAACCACAAAATTTCCATATCCAATCACATTTTTCGGCTCCTCCTCAAGCCTTAACGCTTCGACCAGACTCTTTCCGAGTCCTAAGAATATCAAGGGGTCATTTATCTCAGTACATATTACACTATAACACACAAAATAAAAATCACCTCGAACCTACACATTTCCAATACACACCAACACATACACCTACACAACAATCACAATTCGATCCAAAACTCCAAAACCACTAACTGCCCAACAACTATCCAAGGCTCATCCACCAGTCTCATCTCATCACCAGCCCGTGCACGGGGTTCATATCTTGGAGGCATGATATTAACAACCACAACTCAAATCCTAGCTCTGATACCAAGTTGACAGGACCCCACTTGATTACACCACAAAAGTACCCTCGGGTCCTGCTCCCGTCTGACAGAAACCATTCAAAAAAATAGCAATAAGTTCGATTAGAGATGGCCGAATCAGTTACAAAATTTACTCTAAAACTAAGAAGAATTGAACGAAATCTCACTTGTATAAGAGTTTGAGATAATTGACATGCAATTGGTGTGTCAGTAGGCAGCCGTCAGTGGTCTGCAGTTTATAGGTTCCTAGTTGGAAGACCTTGGTGACCAAGTAAGTACCTTCTCATTTAGGCCCAAGTGTGCAGTCTGCCCGATCCTTGGTTGCCAGGCTGATTTTTCTAAGGACCTAGTCCCCAGCCTTGAAACTTCGAGTTTTGACCTGGTAGTTATAGTAATGGACGAGGCGCCGTTTGTGAGCCATTTTGTTGAGCTTGGCCTTCTCACGATGTTCTTTTAAGAAGTTCAGATTTAGGCTAAGTACCTTTTTTTTTTCTCGGGGTCATAGGAGATCATGTAGTAGGAAGTTTCATTGATCTCCACCGGGGTGACATCCTCGGTACCGAATGCCAAGGTAAATGGTGTTTCTTTTGTGGATGTCTGGTAGGAACATAGACCATCTGAGAGGATTTCAGACCACTTTCCCTTCGAATCCTCGTCTAGGCGAGTCCTTAAGTTGTACTTGAAGAGCTTGTTGACTACTTCCACTTGGTCGTTTTCTTGTGGACAGGCTTGGTAGAAATTACTGAAGCGAGCATAGTTGAATTGCTTCCCGTTGTCTGTCACGATGGTGTGAGGGATCCCGAAGCAGCAGATGGTGTTCTGTGACAAGACCCATCTAGATCCCCCTGGGACCACCCGTAGATGTGCCCTGCTCCCGTCTGACAATAACTCTAAAATATGGAAAATACCCTTAACGGGCTTAAAGTTTTTTAAATTAAAATAAACAAAGTCAAACATACGAGTTTAGAGTTTAACACTGTCAGACCAGTGATAGTACAAATACAAAATACGAGCACAAATGTCAGGTTACAAAACAGTGCTCAACCTACCCAACATGGTGTACAGGTGTGCAACTACGAAATCTATGCCTCGGACTCCGGGTCCTCCTCCACTACCTTGTTTGCATGGCCTGGAGGGGTCAATAAAACAATAAAGAGTGAGTGGGACAAAAATAAACAATGTTTCCAAATCCAGTTAAATAATATAATAATCATAAGGTTTTACCCTTCCGTTTTCAAACTTGCATGCATTGAGTCAAAACATAGATATCGTAATAGTATCATAGAATCATATAATTGTATATAACCAAATAGGGAAAACAATCATAATAATAATGCACTTTAAAACCAAACCCCGACATCCCTGATGTTTAGCATCCCCGATGCCTAATAATGTCACGGTCCTAAGGCTACACATGTTACTCAGGGTCTCAATCCCAAGTCTCCCTAGGGTCCACCCAGGTCAATGACTCGCAGATCAATGACCCTCACTGGGGGTATCATTCATAACTGCACTCCTGATTGTGAGCTATCCCTCGGACCAACCCCTCCCAGGCAGTGCCTGTGACTACTCAAGGATACTACGAGACGTCTGGAGGAGACAGTAATCATAAGGTAGGTATACACAGTGCAATACTATTAAATTCCACAGAAATCCCTGTTTGACATCGAAAACAGATTCATATATATATCCAGATTGGTCTCATGCCCAAAACATCATAATATGTATAAAGCATCATCAAATAATCCCAAGAATCATCCAATCTCAATCGTAAAGTGAAACAGTAAAAACAGTTATGCATGCGATCATTTCAAAATCAAAAGCCCACTCACACACAGTCCTCGCTGCTCAACAAACCGCCTAAACCTATCCAAACACATCCAAAGGTCACTAATGGGCTCTACAAGTTCAAACATAAGATCCTAGAACAGTACCGACCCGGGAAAGCCGCCTGAACATGCTTTCCGAGGGATTAAACCCAATTTTGACCAAATTAACCATCTCCAATCGACACGAAACCACCACCTTTGGATTCGTATAGTTGAAACCCTAAAAATGGTGCATGTCCCACCTTGAGATTCCCCATCACGCGCCCCCACTCGCAGGTCAAAAGGAAAGTCAATACTGGTCAATTGGGCAGACATTACTACTGACGTCACCTGACAACTGTCAGGTTTGACACGTGTCAGACTCTGACAGTGCCACGTGTCACTCTAGGATTGGTCACAAGTCTGACAGGTCTAACATGATGATGTCAGCATGATGACATCATAATCTCCTACCTCAGAACGGGTTGACCCGTGGACCTGCAACCAGGTCGCGCAGACCCACGCTTTGACCTGGCCACCGTTTGACCATTTCTGCACCATTTTAGGACTGGTTTCTTCCAAGTTGTTCATCTCAGTCCTAGCTATGGATCTATGCAACTAAAACTAGGAAAAAGGGGCTAGATTTATGCCTTAAATCTCTGAACAGTAGCCATGTTTTCCCTCGTCGATATCTTTGGATTCCGGCCGCCTCCTTCCTCGAAACCACATCCACAACACTCGTCTTTTTCCCTGGAACATTTTAGGACCAACCCCAACGATTAACACACGCCCAAAACTCAGTTTCCATTTTTGGGGTCAAAACGGGTTATGGGTTTTCCTCCGCCGTGGCTGCGGCGCCGTGCTCAGCCCATCACCATCGCGTCGTCCTTGTCTCTCCAGCCTCACACTCTCTCAGTCGCACTCTCACGGTCTCAAGATGCAGATGAATGAAGGTATGGTTATGGGGTTTATATTTGGTTGCTCACGGGTAGAGAGGATAAAAGATGATGGAAGATGATAGTTGATGCACGATGGGGATGAGAGATGTGAGGAAATATAATTAAATAGAAGGGCTAATCAAACCAAGATCCACTAATTAAGGAAGAGCCATCAATGGAATGAGTGACACTTGTCACTCATCCATGGGCCCACACATAATTTTTCACCCAATCAGAATTTAGCATTAATTAATTCGAATCTCGAGGCGTTAAATTCCCGATTTTGATCTTGTGACCATATCTTTTCCGTCCGACGTCCAATTTCGACGTACCTCCTGTCTATAGACTCATGACATCCCGATCTACGTCACAGTCATAGGTCAAAGTCCAAAAAGAATCCCAATTCAAAAGTCAACTTTTTCCACACTAAGGAAAAAATGGTCATTTTGCATTAATTAATAGAAAATTACAATAAATTAATGTTCGTGTCATTACATTCTGGTAGACAAAGCTCTTAATCTGAGCAACAGTGATGGTCTTGAGTGACTTTTCCTCCACCCATTTGGTGAAGTAGTTGATGGCTGCAATTGCATGTTCTACTCCTCCTTTACCCCTTAGAATTGGGCCAATGAGATCAAATCCCCACTACGAGAATGGCCATGGGCTGAGCATTGATTTAATCGTTCTACATGTAGGTAATGGATGAGGGAGTATTTCTAGAATTGGTCGCATTTTTGCGTGAGTGCAATTGAGTCTGCACATATGGTAGGACAGAAGTAACCTTGTCAGAATGCCTTCTGGGTGAGGGACTTGGGTCCTGAGTGGTTACCACAAATTCCATCATGGATTTCCTTGAGTATGGCTAGTCCTTGATTTGCCGAGAAGGCATTTGATGAGTGGTACGTCGAATTCGCGCTTATAGAAATTATCGTGGATAATTGTGTATCGGGTGGACTAGCTCTTGATGTACTTGGCTTCATTCCGAACCTCCGGTAGTTCTACATTTTTGAGGAATCAGATGATTGGGTCCGTCCATGAAGGTTTACTAGTGATGGCCATTACTTGTCGCTTCTTCGTGCTCAAGGTTTTCAGAAGCTCAATTTGAATGCAATAACCAATTTTGTTGTCGATGGAGGAGGCCAGACGAGCTAGATCATCAACGTGGCTATTCTCTGATCGCAAAATCTGGGTGATCTCGTAGGCCTAGAAACTACGGAAGAGTGTCCTTGCCTAGTTCAGGTATAACACCATGGAGACATTCTTGGCATCGTAAAGATTGTTCACTTGGCGGACAATGAGCTGGGAGTCACTGAAAATTTGTATCTGCCATGCTTGAAGGTCCTTCGCGAGGCGAAGACTACTTCATGGGTTGCCGTTCAGGACCACCGTCCATGACGGTTCTCGCGACAGTCCCAACTCACCATCACACTCCTCACTGTTAGCTCTCACCTTCCTTCACAGGTTACAGACCAATATGGAAATCAAAGGGCTGGGTTCACGGCTCTTGCACTATCAGTCTTTGTTCTCTCTTTGCTCTCCTCTGATCGATTAACCCAATTTTAAACTTAAACCCGTGAGATTGAATTGGCTAGAAGCCTCTAGCAAATGGCCATGTGTCCTTAATTTGGTGGTTCAGCTCACAAATATCCAATCCATCAGCCCCAAGTGTCCTCACCTGATTGTGCACAGAAACCAAGATGCCAAAAGACCATTTTGCCCCTCAAAGTCCAAATTACCATTTTACCCCTCGTATTACTAAACCCGTAACTTTATTTTCCGAACTCCAATTTACAATTACGAAAATACCCTCGAACTTTCGAACGTCATAAATATTTCTTCGGATGTCGGAATCGGACGTGCCACCTGTCTATGAACTCATGACGTCCTGAACTACGTCACGGTCATCGGTCAAAGTCCATTTGACCGCCCGAACTAAAAGTCAACATTTTTTGCCCATTCCAAGGGCAAAATTGTCATTTTGCACCGTCCGTCCAAAAGCCTCCAACTAATCACCGATTAACTTCACTAATCCGTCATTAACAACTAATCTATTCCAGATTTCTGGGACGGGTCGTTACAATCTACCCCCCTTAAAGAATTTTGTCCCCGAAATTCCACATCGCATACCTCCGTAACTTGCAGGGAGAAATCCAGCTGATCTTACACCTGGGTCTTTTACCCGGTGTCTATCATTTTTCAATCCGAAGTATCCTGACAGTGCCCAAACTGTCACCCCATCTCTCCTAGTGAATCAACTTAACCAATCTTTTAGTTCATCAGGAGATCATCCCAACCGCATTGGGATCATCACAAATCCATCTCGTTCCCGCGATAGTTCCAACACTACACCAGCCGACACTCACGGTTCAAATATCACTAGGTATGCACCACTGCCATCAGGTTCATCACTCCCGAATCCCTTCGAGTTGAGCGTACCTCATACCAATGTCACAGCATATCTCGTGAGTCCACCGTCGACAATCACAACTCAAGTACACCCACTCACAAGACAGAATCTACCAGTCTCGGTACTTCTATGCATCAAGATTCGTACAATATTCCATATTACCTCTGTCAGCGATCCTCGCCGACCTCACCGGAGTCACAACGTACTCGTCTTATACCCCTAACTCAACCAATCCTTCCACCGATGGTTCCACTAACCACCAACACTGTCATCCTGTGAAACTTCATCCATGTCCTACACCACCTATCTGTAACTGGACCCTCCTACCTATCTGTCAAACTGTGATCACACATCTCAAGGTCAGGGCCCCACCAGCCACTCATGATTCGGAGCATCCAGCTTATGTCAACACTGAAGCCTGCAAAAACCGATTAACCACTCGGGATCACCCTGATCCGGCCCACCTGTTCCATCAAACTCCATCAAATCGGAACTATGCCGATCATCCATCTATCCACAATATACCTCGGCACTCAGCCGATTACCAACACTTCTATCAGAACATCACGCTGCACGTCCAAGTATATCAGCATCACTCTAACGACTGCAGAACCAGTACGTACACATTTCAAGTACATGCACCAAATACCACCAACCAGAACCACGGTGCATACCACTAACCACACACAAGGACAACCCTACGAACTTTAAATTAAACAAAGATATTAGGAAATACCTTGACCACAGCTCATAAGGTATATCCTCACGTACTTCCAGTGTCTTTCTATGATACGTCCACTAATCAACTACAGAGGCATCAACTACACTTTCTGACACCCAAACTCCAACCAATCAGTACCCTCGTATACCCGTCACCCTCACAGTGTAGCTCCAGAGTACACAAATCTCCTCGTGACCCTACTGAATACTACCAGACAACAAGCCAAATCCGTTTCACCTTACAGTCCGTCGGTCCTATCCGACTTCTAGGCTGAACTTTACATCTTCTGGGGAAATTCGACTCGAGTCCCGTCTGTGTCTCCCGGTCTCCTGACCAATATGAAAAACCAAATCACATTTCCATGATGTCTACAGGGCAGACCCAATACTAAAACCAAAACTAAAGTCCTTATGTATGCGAGACGGACCACACGCGTCCTGTGCAACTCCAAGAGAGTCAAGATTTTCAACCACGTCCACGACTACAAGACAGAAAAATTCCCTCAACTGCCTGTCCAACATATCCAACCTCCGTCTTGTCATCTTACCCGCCTAATCCACCAGACTTCAATCCTGAGTCAGAAACTATACAGTCCCAATACACTCACTCCTAAGTGAATCCCATTTCTTATCCATTCAATTCTTGGCATCAAACCCTCACATCGATCTAACCGTACCACACTTCTAGCTTATGGGTTTTCTTCAATAACTTCATATCAACCACTCTTTCCTAGCTTCCTTCCGTCATCCTTCGACGGAACACACAATGGTCCACAAATATCACAAGTCATTCTGTCTTAATCCAACTTAGAACGATCCCAAAATGTTCGCCTTACAGGCCTCACTCGGTGTCGCCAATTACGCTTCCTACCCCTGAACACATCCACAAGTGTCTATAATCAAGAGGGGGTCATAACTCTTGAAGTTCCTTTGAGTCTTCATCCTCACATATACCACCTCCGGACTACCTATCCCAACGTCCGTTTACTTACTACACTCAGGTAGCCCACAACTCCTACAGATCCTACCCACGTATCCAAGATCAAGTCAACTCACCGACCATTCGCCTGTCGGTTATCTCCGTTTATACCCATCCAAACGGGTATCAATCATCATTCCTTCTGATGATCGCATTCCAACCTTTCCGAGGTTTAACCTCGGGCACCCGCTAAAACACAAGTCACCAACTCTCGAAATCCTCAATGCTCATTGTGCCCCTCGTACCAAGTCGAGCCTCCGGGCCCATGGCACCTTCTCTCCTATCCTGGCTCAAAATCTCTGCTCAAACCAAGCCGAGACCCTCAATCTATGCTCGGGTCAGAGGAACTGACACCCCTCAGTATCCATAACTTTAAGCAACCAAAAGCTCAACCACACCAACGTCTCACTGGACTCGTCCTGAGTTATCTACTACGCATCCAGTCCCTCAGCTGCACCTAGCAGCACCATCTCCAATCTGGCCATAAATCGGCCCAACCACCTCAACGATCTAACCACAAACCCCGACTCAGGTTTGCAAACCTAAGTACTTCCTCAGGGTTCCTCTCCAAGGAACTCACAATCCCTACCTAGTCATCCCACAAGGTTTCTCAAATTAGCCCCGTCATACGGGTGACTCGGGTCATCACACCTGACTACGACCATCCCGTATCGCTAACAGCAACCAATATCCAATACTAAAGGACTTCCGTCAAACCCACAAAGTAGTTCCCTATACCCCGCCAATCGAAGCACAAATCCAATCTCCACCAAACGGACCAAAGGGTCACCAATCCATACTACCGCCATCCAGGCACCAATCCGGCCTAACAGGCCACCGTCAACCGGCCTCCTCGGATCACGTATACCACTAGCTCAACAGGCTACTATCGGCCCCACAGACCGACCAGCTTACTCAAACGTAGCTCACCGGCTACCATCCAGGTTAAACTTGCTGACATAACTCCGACCCTATAGTCCAACCATCAAGCAAAACCCAGCGCCACTTATGCTAACTACTTCGGCTCTAAGCCGTCATACGTCATACCTTACACCGCGTATCGAGCGACTATCACCCTGGCACTAACAATCGCCACTAACTAACCATTAGCGAACGTACTACCACGATCGCGTCCAAGTTAATGACGGGCTGTTCCGCGTCGAGACATCACATCCACATAACCAACGACTCTGGGAGCCAAACCTCGCGCAGAGCACACGAAACCTTGCTCTGATACGAATTGACAGGACCCACCCCTAATCCCCAGGGATTAAGGGCTAAATCCTGCTCCCGTCTAACTTACGCATGACACAAAGGTTAAACCGACGTCCAACCTCCACGTGACACGTAAGTCAGACAAGGGATTCTCGATCCGACCATCCCAAAAGTATCCGGACCTCCCAGAGTGCACCGAATCTACTGTGGATTGCGGGTGTGATGTCTTCGTCTCTCTCGACCAACAGCCCGCACCGCAACAACCTGGAGGGTATCGTAAACACGAAGAGACTGTGAGTGGACAAAAATAAATAAGAGTTTCAAAAATAGTTCAATAAAACAACAACGTTTATACCCTCCATTTAAAAACCAATGCATGCATATCCAGCCAAGTTATAAAACCATTCTCTACTCAAGTTATTTAAACCATGTAAGAAAAACCGAATAGATTATTCTTTGCTCAAATCCCGGGCCTCAGCCCAAAACCATCAAAAATCATGTCATCCGGGCATAGCTCAAAACATTGAAAAACCATGATCGAAAACCATCATCATCAAATCTCAGTGAAAACCAAAAAATTTTTAAAATCATATTTCCGTCCTTCGAACCTGCTGAATCTATCTGAGTCTTTAAACTCAATCCAGGCCTCAATATAATCCAAGTCTTTAAACTCCCGAGTCTTTAAACTCAATAGGCCTACGGGGGAAAATCAATATCCGAGTCTTTAAACTCCCGAGTCTTTAAACTCAATCCGGGTCTTTAAACTCAATCTGGGCCCGCCCCCATCATAACATCTCCGGGTCTTTAAACCCAATAACCAGATCCAGCAAATCCATTCCATGACCACTATCCATATCCGAATCCGAATTCGCAATCTTATCAAGATCCCGGATCCAAACCCAGAACTCATATCCATATCCATTTCCAAATCCGAGTTCGAAACCATCATTCCGTAAGTTGGCATCCGGAATAACCATTCCGAACCCAAACCTGGAAATCCACTTTCAAATTCCAAACCGAATCCAGAATCGTCATCCTGGAATCCGATTCCAAAACCCGAAATCACGTTTCTCAAAATCACTTTTTGAACTGGGCCTCTAAGCCCGAAGTCATTTTCCGAAATCCATTTTTAAATCATTGATCTTAAATCATATTTCAAATCCCGACATCAAATCGTTAAATCCATGATCAAATCACAAGATCAATCGAAATCTCGTAAAACGTGCAAAACTGCAAATACCTCAAAAATCGTGCAAAATCGTAAACTATCAAGATCTTAAATCAAATCATAGAATCACATATAGAAAACACATAAAAACATATATGCATGCATCATAAGTTCGAAAGCAAAGTCCACTCACAGACCATTAGCGTCGTCGCCTCGATACACGCGCACTTAAGCCGTTCCCGTCTAATCCGCTATTCTCGGCTTCCCCAAATCTGTCCAAATTCCATAATAAGGTCACTAACTACCTCATATTGATCATACTAAAGCCCCGCAATTTTCTCGAATTTTTAACTATTTTTAACAGAGGCCTAAAACCTTTGGACATCCTGAAACATATCGAGACGATGTCCGATCGACTCGAAACCAGTGCCAAAATGTTTGTTACATCAGATACTTTAAAAGTCATGTTGGAACCTTCCTCAAAAGGCATTCCACGCGCCCACACGCGCCGCCTGAAGTAGCTGCGCGTGGGCTTCACATGCCAGTCACTGTTCGTCGTCTTCAACATCAGTCGACCGGTCGGAACTGGTCTGCAATTCCGGTTAGATTTTGAACCGGCATTCACGGTTTTGTCCAATTTTTAATCCGTTTCTATTCCTATTTATACCCTTAGCTTTGTCCCAACAAGTATAATCAATCTAGCTAATAGATACAAAGAATTCTGGTCTATAATTACCTTCCCGATTCAAGAACAATAACCAGGCTCTGCAACCTTGTCATTCCATGGTTTCTGGCTTCCTCCAGCCTCCACATCCGTCCCAAACGACTTATTTACCTTCCAACATCAAGTTCTAATCATTACTAATCATCGACAAAGGCTAAAAATCCATAACCAAGATTTAAGCTCAAGCTTACCGTGTCGGTTCGCTGGCCACCAGTCCACGACAGACCTCTGACCCAGGCCCAAATACTCCCTAAGGGACTCCTGGACCTCATCTTGATCATAAAAAGTACTCCTTAAGTCTCACAATATCAACATCCATTGAAGGAAGAACAGAGCACTTCACGGGTTGCCGTTCAGGACCACCGTCCATGACGGTTCTCGCAGCAGTCCAAACTCACCATCACACTCCTCACTGTTAGCTCTCACCTTCCTTCACAGGTTACAGACCAATATGGAAATCAAAGGGCTGGGTTCACGGCGCTTACACGATCAGTCTCTGTTCTCTCTTTGCTCTCCTCTGATCGATTAACCCAATTTTAAACTTAAACCCGTGAGATTGAATTGGCTAGAAGCCTCTAGCAAATGGCCATGTGTCCTTAATTTGGTGGTTCAGCTCACAAATATCCAATCCATCAGCCCCAGGTGTCCTCACCTGATTGTTCACAGAAACCAAGATGCTAAAAGACCATTTTGCCCCTCAAAGTCCAAATTACCATTTTACCCCTCGTATTACTAAACCCGTAACTCTATTTTCCCAACTCCAATTTACACATGCCGCCTGTCTTTGTGAACAGGGAATCGAGACCTTCCTAACGGTCCTTGATTTACGTGAAAAGTAGTTGTCGTGTAAAAAGTCAACAAATTCCCTCTTTTAACTTAATTACGAAAATGCCCTCGAACTTCCGAATGTCATAAATATTTCCTCGGATGTCGGAATCGGACGTGCCACCTGTCTATGAACTTGTGACGTCCTGAACTACGTCACGGTCATGAGTCAAAGTCCATTTGACCGCCCGAACTAAAAGTCAACATTTTTTGCCCATTCCAGGGGCAAAATCGTCATTTTGCACCGTCCGTCCGAAAGCCTCCAACTAATCACCGATTAACTTCACTAATCCGTCATTAACAACTAATCTTTTCTCGATTTCTGGGATGGGTCGTTACAATTTTCATGTAGAGAGGTGAAACCGGCTGCATTGTCCGGGTTGCTTAATCTTCAGGCATATAATGCGACCTGTGGTAGGTAAAGGTGATGTCAAACTCGTTGAGCACAATTGCCTATTTGATCAATCTTCTGGATGTGTCCAGATTCTAGAAGACCTGCCTGAGAGGCTTGTTGGTGAGGACGAGGATGGGCTGAGCCTAAAAGTAGGTTCTGAGTTGCTTGGCTGTTGTGACCAAGGCGAGGGCTAGCTTTTCCAGGTCATAGTATTTGGACTCTGCATCCTACAATGCTCTACTCACATAGTTGATTGGAAATTATGCGCCCTCTTTTGTAATGATTAAAACAGAGCTGATGGTGGAGCTAGAGACTAAAAGGTAGACGGTGAGTTGCTCTTTAGTCTCTGGTCGAGCTAGTAGGGGTGCTTTGCTCATGTACTCCTTCAGTGCGTTGCATGCCGCATCGCAGTCAGTGTTCAATTTATGGACTTGCTGATTATCTTTAAAGCCTTGAAGAATGGAAGACACTTGTCTATTGCCCTGGAGATGAACCTGGTAAGATCGGCGACTCTTCTAGTTTGGGTATGGACTTCCTTGATTATGCGGGGTGCTTGCATATCGAGGATTGCCTTGATCTTTTTCGAGGTTGGCTTCTATCCTGCGCTGGCTGATCAGTCGAGAAACTTTTTGGATCTTACCCCAAAAACGCATTTGGCTGGATGAAGTCGAATTTGGTACTGTTTGAGCACCTAGAACATTTTATGGAGATTGGTGATGTGATATGCGGAAATTTTGCTCTTAAACCGCATGTCGTCCACATAGACCTCCATGGTCTTCCCAATTTGATCAGGGAACATGAAGTTCAACAAGCGTTGATAAGTTGCTCTAGCATTCTTCAGTCCATAAGGTATGACGTTGTAGCAATAGACTCCAAGGTTGGTGTGGAAGTTGGTATGGATCTGATCATCTTGGTGCATCTTGATCCGATTGTAGCCTGAATAGGCATCCATGAAGCTAAGATACTAGATGAACTTCTCCGTAGTCTCCAGTGCGATTGCGGTGCCAATCTTTACCTGCCGATCAGGATATTCAGTGCTAAGTATGATCAGCTCAGTCTCTTTACTAGGTTGAGGTTGTGAAGTCGCCAATAGGTCTCTTTGGATTCTAGGGGGGACTGGACCGAATCTACTAGGCAAGTTCGGGATCGATGGGATCGACCTCGTATGCTGATTTAGTGACATCAATGGTTTCCTTGTTGGTACATGGATTGATCTTGGTTAGGGCAGATTGGTAGCATGTGCATGATAATTGCTGATTTCCTCTGACATGGACAGTACCCATGATAGTAGGAAATTTGATCAGCAATAGGTGGGTGGAAGTGACCGCATTGATTTGGTTCAAGAGCCCCATATCCAGTATGAAATTGTAAGCAGTAGGGCAGTCAACCATCAGGAAAGTGGTGAGTGTCGTTGCGATCCTAGGCATGCTGCCAAGGGAGATTGGCAAAGAGACAGTGCCGAGGGACATGACTGAGTCCCCAGAGAAGCTAAGTAGTGGGGAAACGGTCTGTGTGGGCTTCTCTTAGCCTAGTATAGGTATCCTTATCCTCATTCTTAAGACTTGGTTGAAGATTTCGAAGCTGGCATACATAAAGATGGCATGTAGATGTTCTATTCACAGTGACAATGTGTGTATGGGAATAGGCTTGTCCCAATTACTTGATGTATTGTGTGATTGCAAAAAAAAAAAAGCAAAAAAGATTGAAATTGAAAAGAAAAATAGAGAGTGAAAAAAAAAAGAATAAATGAATATGAGAGCAAGAAAAAGTTTGAAAGTACAAAAAAAAAATAGCTCTCCGGAATTTTTTTTTGAATGTAAGTATTTGGAATTATTACAAGATGATATTTGGCTCCCATATGCTCTTGGTGACGCTATGGAGGAAAATGTGCTCGAAATTGATTCAGTTTTGGTGCGATGACTAAGTCTTTGGAATGATCTTTATCACCACATATCCAAAATCCGAATTCCTTAGCCCTAGCCCCATTACAACCTCTAATTAAAGACCTTTATGATCCACGAGATAAGTAGCTTTTGATATGTTTAGTAAGTTGTGTGAGTAAGCATATGGTTTGGGTTCATTTGTGCAAGTATTCTAATCATGTGGTATTGTTTAAGTGCTTTTATTGTTGATATATGTGTACTATAGTTACACATATCTTTGAGTGCAACCATATTTCATGAGCGAAACACTATGAGTGCATCCATTGTGAGGTGATCTTAACTTGTTTGAAGCATGCACAAACTTAATTTCACCATTGTTTTCTCCAAGTTTTACTTGTTCATGTCATGATTATATTTCTATTATCTTTTGAATTGCCTATGCACATTTGTCGGATATCATAATATCATATACTTATAATTATTTCGGAGACATTGGGTTAAGGGCTATAGAGTCGTTTTCCTAAATTAAAAAATATATATATATATATATATATATCTTATGAGTCTTTGTTTGTTTCTTTTCTTTTGTTTTTCTAAGGGTCTAGCAACGTTTAAGTGTGGGGGAGTCAATCTAAGTTTGTTGTTTTTAAAATCAATTGGGGCTTTTTTTTAATTAGTTGTTTTAAAAAGAACAAAAAAACAACTGTGTTGTCAATTCTTAGTTTGTTTTCGTATTTGCTAGGGACTAGCAAAATCTAAGTGTGGGGATATTTGATAAGCCTTGAATTAAACATCATTTATACCCTTTATACTTATCTTTTAAAGTTTAAATACCAAAAAATAGGAGAAAATAATATATTTTGTGAGAAATGTGCAGAATTGGATAGAGCTCGAAATTACAAGAATTTCGGCGAAAGAATCACCTCAATCGGACTTATATTGAAGAAGTTATAATCGAATGAAAGGAGGCCATGAAAAAGAACTAAGACATTCAGTAGGGAGCTACCGAAGCCCACAAAGGCAGCCCAGAAAGCACTCGGCAGACGCCTGTCGATCAACCTGCCATCCATTCGGTGAGAGCTTCCTGCGGTATTGAACACATGTTCGGTGCACGTGCATCGACATCCTTCCTTTGTCCCAGCGCGTTGACTGTGGCTAACTGCCAAATTCGCATTTCCTTATTCAGCTAGTGCCTACTGACATTCCTTCCAAGTTCCAGCAGGCTTCCACCAATCTGATTCGTGTTCAATTCCAGCAGCCTTTTCCTCCATTTTTGAGGAAAATTGTCCTTTTTAATTAGGATTTGTTTTCCCTTTTTAAATTAGGAGTTTTTATTATCTTTTTAATTAAGTTTTGTATTTATTCTTTCATTAGGATTTAGAATACCTTTTACCATTAGGATTTTAATTTAATTAGTTTAAACCTTTTTCTTTTAGAATTGAATTGTGAACTCCTATTTATTTGAGGATTTATTTTCTCCTATAAATAGAGAGGTTTAGGCTTATTGTAAAAGGTCGCTCATTCTTTGTATAAAAACTCTACTCAACCAATTTTCCCCTTTCATTATATTCAAGGTTTCTAGTGTAAGAATAATTATACCATACTTCACTCTCTACACCTTCATCCGTGACTAAGTTGAGGAGCCCTTGCTTGTCTCACCAAAGAGTGCCCAATCACTTTGTATCCATAGCGAGCCCCGGAGAGAAAAAGTGTAACACGGTCTCTTTACCTCGTAGTTATTTCTTATGTTTGAATATTGGTTATATGAATTGATTTCTAATAATATTCTTGGTTTTATAATTTCTATTGCTTCAATATTCTGTGTTCTATGATTCTAGTTTTTGTTATGTTTGTGTGTTCGCACTTAATGCTTGACTAGATATAGGGAGCCCCTGGTCTAGGTCATTGAAAGTGTCGTCGGGAGCCTCGGCCACGTACTTAAGAGAATATGCAAGTAACTCGTAAGATTAAGATTATAGGATTGCGTAGGTTGAAGTTAATAGAATCATGAATGAGTTAGGTTAAAGATGAGTTGACCATGTAAATAATAAATTATGTTAATTTAGATTAGTTAATCACGTAGGTTAATAGAAACAATCAACTACCCCCTTAATTAATCAATCAAACAATAACCATGCTTAGGTACCCTTAATCTCCGGTTAAGAATGATCCCTATTTACCAGTGCTACATCTATAAAAAAGGGTTTTTAATTGTATACGTTTCCTTAAGTGTTGAGTGTGGCTTTGTGTTTACTTTAATACTTAGTTTTTGCGTATCAGCTCTGCATAGGGTTTGTCGTGCTGATGATGATTATTCGGCTTGTGCTCCTGGTTGTTGTATTTTTCTTTCTTCCCCTTGTAGTCGTTGTTGTGGGAACCTTTTCTCGTACCAGAGTAAGATTTTTTCCCGTGACCCTGATGATGACTACTGGAGTCATTATGGGGCTTATATTGCTAATTTCTATGAAGTGTAGTGTAGGGAAGGATGAGGGACAGCTTCGGATCTGCTCGTGGAGCATTGAAGTGTTATGCCTTGGCGTGAATCACCGCTTGCCTTATCAGTTCATTGTAATCATCCCAGCCTTGTGTGAAGGCATGGTACTTAAAGGTAGACTCTCTCAAGCCGCTATAAAACACCCTATAGGTTGCCTTGTCGTCCATCTCATGGCATTTAGAGTACTCAAGGCTGAATCTTTCCACGTATTTCCACAAGGATTCATTTTCTGTATGTCGGAGAAATTCTAGATCGTCCATGGTTAGTAATCAATTCGTCTAGATCATGAACTAGTTGAGGAAGACCACGTACAACTGGTCAAAGGATTCAATCGTTTGCAGTTCCAGCCATTATAACTAGAATAATGCAGCTTCTTTAAGAGTGGAGCTGAATATTAGTCATTAGGTATTGTTAGAGAGGTTTCTGAATGACACAATCGATTGGTAATTATTTATGTGAGTGAGTGGGTCCTTTTTCCTAGTGTATGGAGCGATCTTTAAGGGTTTGATCTCCATCGTGTGTCTATACTGCAGAATGCACTCTGTGAAGGGGCAGATGTTGGCCATGATCTTCGTGGGAGATTTGATATTTTTCTTGTCATTCTCTAGTTCACGGACATGCTGAAGAAGCTCCTAGAAAATGTTGTTTGCTTGAGGAGGTTTGGACGATGGTCCGAGTCTCTCAGCGACAGGTCGACGCCTGGCGTTGTTGGTACTCTTCTCCGACCATTCGACCTACTTTAATCTTCTGCTAGACATGGCAATTGTCGAGTCAACATCATCTTCCAAGTGATGTGGGTTGATCTGCAGTGGTTGATCTTCCGTCGGCTGGGCTGGTGTCTTTTGATGCTATACGCTCCTTAAGGCTGATCCTGACTAGGAGTGGCCTCCTTTGGACATGAGGGGAAGGGCTGGATGATCTTGGATTCTAGGATTGTTTGCTAGGTAAGTCAGCTGAGTGCTTTGGGCTTGTGTAGGTCTCATGACGAGTAGTTCATAAGCATCAGGAAAGATTTGCATTTCGGAAGGTTCATCTGCGTCTATTTGATGGAAGAGTATACACTCGGAGGGTTCCAGTCGGCAACACCATATGGGTTCTAGTCGGTAGGGCTTGGCAACACCATGTGGGTTCTATGCACTTGCTAATCTTCCCATGTTCTCAAATCAACTTCCATGTCATTTTCACTTTAGTTGAGCTACCAACATATATATATATATATATATATATATATTAAAGCTTAAAACAGGGATTCACAAGTAATAGCATGCATCAGTGAGAAGTCATTTGTGATTCAATTATAGTCCAAAAAACTCTATTGTTTCAATTATTGATAAAAAAAAAATTGATTTGATGTATTACTGGGGGAAGGAAAAGAAAACAAATATCATCGAAAAATCACTTACACAAGGTGTCTAACAATGGAGCACTACGTACATGTAATACTTTCTTTGACTGTCTTAATATTGAAAAACATGGGTAAATTTGCTGTTTATGTTATGTCCAAGTTCTTAGGCCATATGATTGTATATTCCCAACTCTTGCTCTACCGAAGTTCAAGGGTGAAATTTTAGGATTCAATGTCCCTAGGCTACCTGCCAACCAAATCAGGTCCAAATGACAAAGATTATAAAATAATAATAATTTCCTTGACATTCATTTCATTTCCTTTTTAGTATGTATCCATGCTTCTATACAATGAATAATACAAGATTCACATACATAAGGAAAAATATTGATATCAAAAAATGATAAAATCTACTACAAATGAAGCAAACAATCAGAACCCTCAAATGAAATATCAAGTAGAATCTAGTGATTCACTACAATTGCAATTTAGATGACTCGGGTACATAGTTTCTACTTGTTTATCTGCCTTCATCATCTACCATTTACGAAAATTCACCAGAACCAAAGTATTCAAGAATTAGATTCACATGGGAATCAGGAAATGAGTGCAATTTATCAAATAGGCAATGACTACTGCTGCATTTACATGGTTAACATTTTCATGAATTGTGCCAAAAATTTCAACGGATATAAGAAACACAACCCAACAATCTCAACCCCAAATTTCTAACCATAATCATAAATTAATTCACCAAAAACTCACATCCCAAAAGCATAAATAACCCAAATAAACATGTACAATTCACAAAAAGAAGTGAAATCAGACTTACAACTCAAAACTAAAACGTGATATGGAAACAAGTCAAAAAAACATGAAAACACCGTAAATGTCAGTACCTAACATTGGCTCCTTCGGATGTCGTTAAACAAGGGAGAAAATTTTGAGTCACCTATAAGAACCTATTTATCTTGTTTAATGAAGAGTGACGGCTTTGAAGCTCGAAGGGCTAGCGGCAGCGAGCAACGACTTTCAATCACCTATAGGAGAAGGCCGAGAGGCTGGAATCGAAGGACGGTTTACGAGAGGTACTCTGAAGAGTGTGAGTGAAGTAGTGAACTGTGAGGAACGAGGAAGGAATGAGGGAGGGAGAGGGAGGTGTCTGAGTCTAAGGAGTCAGGAGGCTTCGAATTCAAAGTGGGGACTGGGGAGAGACGAGAGTGAAACTGAAAACTGCAAGATGAGGAGTGTTGTTTGGTTCGATTTCATCGATTTTATTAACCTTTCAGTTCAGTTCAGTTCAGTAAGGTAAAATTAGACCGATAACCAAAATCACACTGACTCGGACCGATTTGGTTCAGTTTTCTCCAAACGGTACCAATTTTTCTTCGATTCGGTTACAGTTCAATGCGGTTTTCTGTTAGTTTTTTTGAACCAATTAACAAGGCTCGGAAGGCATGTAGGTTCTTGTTCAGTTACGATCTCTCTAGAGAGTGTTGTTGAGCTCACCATCATCTTGCTCGACATACATTTTGAATCGGCAGGTAGATGAAGTGGAGGTATGTGAGCTAGTGGGAGGAACTTAGTCAGAGTTCCCATAGATGGCGCCAAATAGTTGATACCATATCGACCAACTAGGCTCCGTATGAGCAACATCATCTTCTGATCGGCTTGCTACCAGTCGGTAGGCAATGTCAGTGGTATCGATTGGCAGGCAGTATAGTGGTGTCAGTTGGCAACAAACATAGGTGGTTCCAGTTGGCAAGCTTACCCTGAAATCCCACTCGACAGGTGTGTTCGGTATCCCTCGATCCGATCAGCCAGCTGTCATCACCAACTCCCTGACATACCAGGAAGTTGGTTGCCACCTAGCACACATCCCGAATTTGCGGGGCACGTGGCAGCATCTCCTGTTGTAACTTGGAACCTACTCCAAATAGTGTTTAACCACCACATTCATGGCTACTATAAATACCCCTAAACTCTTTCATAAAGGTAGCTCTCTCTCATCTACTTCTCTCTCTAAACAAGCACAACCTTGACTCTACAGTATTTGTGTTGTGAACTGCGTATTTGGTGTTCCATATGCTTACTAACTTAAGCATCGAAACCTTTTAGGACGACACCTCACTGATGCCTAGTGTTTTCTCTCTTCCGTGCAGGTCACTCGATGTGCAGAAGCAGGATTTCAATCAACACCCTCAGCGGGTTCGGATACCCCTTAGCTGGTTCTAGATCCTTTAGAGGGTCTCATCACGTTCGGTCCATTTTGGGATCAAACAAATGGTAAATATACAATATGCATATGAATTATAGATCCTGCAAACTTCCTGTTCAAGGCATCAACCACCACATTGGCTTTCCCTAGATGATACTGAATAGTGCAATCATAGTCCTTAATCAGTTCCAACCACCTCCGTTGTCTTAGTTTAGGTCCTTCTGTGTGAAGAAATACATCAAACACTTATGGTCGATGAAAAACCTGCACATTTCTTTCTAAAGATAGTGCCTCCAAATCTTTAATGCATGTACCACTACTGCCACCTCAAGATATATGTGGGATAGTTCAACTCATGAGGTTTTAGTTGTTTAGATGTACATGCGATAACCTTTCAATGTTGCATCAGTAAACATCTTACACCCTATAACGATGCATCATTATTATCAAGAAGGCCGAATATTAGAGCAGAAGTCAATCGTCTCTTCAATTCCTGAAAAATTATCTCACAATTATCATCCCAAACAAACTTCACTCAAATCCTAGTCAATCAAGTCAATGGAGCTGTAATAGTAGAAAATCCCTCTAGAAACCGTCTGTAATATCCAGATAATCCCAAGAAACTCCTAATCTCCGACACAGTCTTTGGTTATACCAAGTTGGCTAATGCCTCTATTTTCTGGGGATCCACACTAATCTCGTCAACATATATTAATTGCCCTAGAAAACCAACACGAGTAAACCAAAACTGACATTTACTGAGCTTTGCATACGACTGATTCTCCCTTAGTGTATTCAACACTATCCTCAAGTGCTTTTTGTGCGTCTTTTCACTCTTGAAATCCACTAAAATTTCATTGATAAACACTATCACAAATCAATCCATGAATGGTTGAAACACCCTATTCATCAAACCCATGAATGTTGTTGGGACATTAGTCAACCCAACATGCATCACTAAGAACTCATAGTGACCATATCTCATCTGAAAGGCTGTTTTCAGAATATCCTCCTCGTTTATCCTTAACTGTTGGTACCTGAATCGTAGATCATTTTTTGAAAAGTGTCTAGCCTTTCTCAATTAATCAAACAAATAATGTATCTATGGTGATGGATATTTGTTCCGCACTGTCGCCTTGTTGAGTTGTCTATAGTCAATACACGATCTCAAACTACTATCCTTCTTCCTTACAAACAACACTGGAGCTCACCAAGGTGATACACTTGGTCGGATAAACCCCATATCCACCAAGTCCTATAACTGCACCTTCAACTCCCTCAACTCATCTGGTTCCATCTGATACGGTGTTTGTGAAATAGGTCGAGTACCTCTAAGTAGACAAGAGCAGGACCGATTCAATTTTTAATTAATTTTGGGGAAGGGTCCTATCAAAATTTTTGTTCGATATGTGGCTAGTAAGAGAAATAGAAAGATTTTTAAACATTACAAACTAAGGAGTTCAAATATTATTCATCCTACAGAAGAGCCAAAATTATTCAAGAGTCTCACAACAATTTAAATAACAAAAACATCAGACATTTGAATATGGGCACAAAATCAGAAACACAATTCACAAAATCAGAAATCCTATTCACAAGATCATAAATCCAATTTACACAATTCACAGCTTTTGCAAGAGTGATTTTGGGCTAATTGGGCTCATTTGGTGCTGTAAATCTGTGGTGAGACGGTGAATTGGTGACTGTTGCAGCCTTGGTTCCATAGCAATACTATAGGCAAATAAAAATGGGTTTATGGAAGAGGAGTAGTAGAGATTTGGGACTAGAAATTAGAAACTAGAGTTTAGATGGGGATTTGGGAGTTTGAATGAGATTACAAGCAATTAGAAGTTTAGAACAATTAAGATTGAATGAGATTGAGATTGTATTAATACTATCCTTGGAAAAACGTTGAAACCATGGAAATGTGAAACCATTATGGAAGAAGCCAAAAGTTCTGCGCTAGAGCCCTTTCTAACTTTCATCCCAGTCTTGGCTCCTATTCTCCGTCTCAATCTTTTGATTTTTTAAAATATAAAAAGGCTAATTTTGGGCATACGGCTTGGGCCCCTCTTGGCTCCCTTCAAGGCCTGTACTGATCAATGTGTGGGTATCTCAGGTCGTCATCTGCAATCCATGCCACCACCAATATGCATAACCACCCAACTAGGAAATGGCTAACGTCACCATATCCTTCGGTGGACATCCCATGACCTCAAAGATTCTTTCCAGCTGAGTAATCCATTCATCCGCCTCATTCGGGCTCACCTTGCCTGTAAACACAATAACACCCAACCATTGAGTTCTCTCTATATCCCAGCCTTATCTAATCGATGGCACACAGAGCATAAGTATTGTATAACTCAAGATACCAAAACCTTAACTTATAAAGTTAATGGAGTCGAGCTTCGGACGTCTGAGTGGACTCAAGAAAACGGAGCTGAGCTACAGACGTCTGAGTGCTAATCAAATCTCCAATCTCAGGAATGACTATGCCAAGCTTTGGATGTATGAGAGGTAGTCAAATCTTTTTAGAATGATCAGCAGTGGAAAAATAGTTCTCAAAACCAAGAAAAAACTGGCTTTACATAACTCTTTGACTTATAAAAACGGGTCAAAATATTTCAATCGGGGCCTGAGCCCAAAACATTATTTCCATAAACAATCAAAACATGTGTCTAGAAATCAATCCATAAATTTGAAAAATCATCATATAATCAATTCAAATCATTATGCAAATCATCTCGAATCATATGATAGCAAAAAGCATGGAAAATAGTTTAATATGCATGCATCATAAGTAATAAAACAATGTCCATTCACAGTCCGTCCTCGCAGCTCAATCCCAAGCTGAGCGTTCCTCCTTAGTTCCGGGAGCAATATCGCTTGTTAAAAATCATACTCAAGGGTTACTAAAGTTCGACATAAACTCACATTACAAATCCCTAATTTTTGGTATTAAATACGAATTAAAAACCCATTCATAACGTTTCAGACAACCAAAACTACCCCAAGACGATATATAATCGACTCGAAACCTGTGTCAAAATGTTGATTACATCAAGAAAGGTGTTGACTTCACGTGGGCGTGGGCCTCATGTGCCTGCAGGTGCAGTCGCGAGGCTACTCGTCGTCTACCTCCAGCCGAGTTGAACCCACGGGTCTGCAACTTAAACTCGGCCTACCATCCAACCTGACTCGAAACTCGCCATTTTCAGTCCAAATTTTGCGTTTAAACCATCTAAACTCATCTAATCCTACCCATAAATGATCATATGATGTTAAACCATCAAAAACTCTTATCCTTCAAATTTTCGACCAAAGTTTGAATCTTTGTTCTAGGCCCTTCTCACATCCAAACCTTCAAGGTTTTTTTATTCAAACAAATCCCAAGAACTCAACCAAGGTATTAGTGATCTTGGTTGCAAGCTTAGAAGTTTCAAACAGTTCGAACGTTCTTGGTTCTTGAATTTTCAAACTTTCAGGTTTCAAATTTTCTGGGCTGTTCCTTCTCTCTTCTTTCTCTTTGTGTCTCTCTCGCTCTCTCTCTCTCTCTCTCTCTCTCTCTCTCTCTCTCTCTCTCTCTCTCTCTCTCTCTCTCTCTCTCTCTCTCTTTTGGTTCACTTTTCTCCCCTCGCTAGTTTCTTTCATTCCTGTTTGTTTTTTCGGGTTTTTAGTTAACACACACACACACACACACGGTGAGGACCCGTGCCGCGGAAGCCTGGTTAGCAATCCCACATCACTCGGGGGGATCTAGGGATGCACTTTATATGTGTGGGGGCGCATCTATCCAACAAGAGGCCTTTTGGGAGTTCACTGGCTTTGGATTCCTTGGGAACTCCAAAGTTAAGCGAGTTGAGGCTGATATAATCCTAGGATGGGTGACCCATTAGAAAGTTGCATGTGAGCTCCCAAGATCCAAACCCTGAGGGCTGGGCGCAAAGCGAACAATATCTTGTTGGAGAAGGTTGGGTCGTGGCAGTTTGGTATCAGAGCCCAACCCCGGTCGGAATTGAGTGTGCCAACGAGGACGCTGGGCCCCAAGGGAGGTGGATTGTGAGGACCTGTGCCGTAGAAGCATGGTTAGCAATCCCACATTGCCCGTGGGGATCTGCAGGATGCGCCTTATATGTGTGGGTGTGTATCTATCCAACATGAGGCTTTTTGAGAGCTCACTAGTTTTGAATTCCTAGGGAACTCCAAAATTAAGCGAGTAGGGGCTGATGCAATCCCAAGATGGGTGACCCACTGGGAAGTTGTACATGAGCTCCCGAGAACAAAACCTTGAGGGCTGAGCCCAAAGCGAACAATATCTTGTTGGAAAACAGAGGGTCGTGACACACACACACACACACACACACACACACACACACACATATACAAGGTCGGTGCAGATAAGGGAGATAAGGATGAGATACTTGTCACCGTCTCACAAGGTTAGCCAAAATATATCCACTTGCCCAATTTCAAAAATGCTCTTATCGAGTTACGTACTCGAATTTCCATTCTAAACCTATAATGTTTTTGTTCAAACTCCAATTCCGACGTGACGCTTGTTTATTGACTCAGCATTCCGAGACCAATATAACGGTCCTCACGAAAGTTGCATACAGTATTCTGAGAAAAAGTCAACTTTGGGCCTACAAGGATAAAATAGTCAATTTACAAACAAACTTTCCAAAATTACATTTTCCAAATTTTTAAGTTGTTACAATAAAACAGATATAAATATCATGAAGCAGAATTTATGATATTAACATTTTAAATTTCCATTGAAGCAAAATAAATTTATTTATATTTCAAAATATTCTCAAAAGTTGTCATTCAATCTGTAAAAATTGCATTACGTCTTAGCAAAAATAAGAGATAAAAAAGATAAAAGAAATTCTAATAACTTTTCAAAATTTAATATTGCTAGCACTTCTTTTGTCATTAACTACCATATAACATCAAAGTTGGGGATTCTTGATCAATGGGGATTCTGCATCCGTTATTGAATACAGAGAAAGAGGAGGTGTTGTGGATATGAAGAAAGAGAGGTAGTGAGAGAGTGGGGAGAGAGAGGTAGTGAGTGAGAAGTTTGAGCATGAAATTACTATTGTACCATTTCTTTTTCAGTATTGTTTAAATTACATAGGCGTCACATTAACTTTTAACGTCTATTTGTCAGAAATAACGAAAAAACATTGATTTGTAATAACACGGGTGTTTTAGGGTGTACTTAACATAGCTAATGGGAATATGGTGCAAAGTGACACATTGTTTCATGAATATGGTGTATTTGAAGTAAAAGCCATAAAATTGTGATGATTCTCTTAACTCTTCAATTTAGAGGTCTCAAAGGGGTTGTGTCTTTCGGTCCTGGCCATTTAATTTCGGCACATTTGTGTTTTGTGGTATCTTTGTGTCGGCCTACTCAATAATTGTGTCATACATCTTTTTGCTAGCTCATATTATTAAGATCTAAATGGACTCTATGCTACCACCCTTAACTTATTTGTTCTCGTACCCTATTGTAAACGAGCCAATCTTATGGGCTTAATTTTATTATAATTTATAAGGTTAAAAATTTTATGTTATAATTTATTTTTCATAATCATATGTATATATAAGGCATTTTTTCGTGGTTGAGATATGTAAAGTATTTAAAGTTTGAAAAATTGAATTTTATTATATTAGAAGTTGTAAAATTAGAAAAAATAAATATATTAAATATGTCGTGCCTATTTTATGCCTGCACAATATTGAGCTCTTTGTCTATAGTATAATGGGCTATACTTAAACATCGACGAGGAGTTCGAAACCAAAATAGAAGCAGATCGAATTTACCATTGTGTACGTACGGTGTGCTCTAGGCAGAGTAAAGATCGACAAAGGTCTACGTATTCCAAAACAGACAAAAACTCAAAATCATCAAAACTTCTTCATGCACACTCCTCCCAAACTCAATGGAAAGTACAGTTCAAAGTCATATAATTGAATATTCATGACATCGGGCATAGTAAATTAAGAAATGACTACACAAAAAAATATCAGGATCCCGTAATTAAAAAATAAATATTCTTAATCACTTAAAAATATGTTTGTTACCAAAAAAATAATTGCTAGCTGTAACTATTACCTCAACAACTTAATATAATACTTGGATTTGCGGGACAGATGAAATTTTCCCCTCCTTTTATTAGGTATTCATTCAATGGACACTACAAGGAAATAGTGTTTGTCTGGTGAAAGGGCTCCGCCGAGCAAAAATCAACATGCGCCGGGCTAACGTTTGCCCGGCGTGTCTCCGCCGGGCTAACGTTTGGCCAGCGTGTCTCTGTCGGGCCAACTGAGTCGAGCAGGCCTCTTCGGGTAAAGGTGTAGCCCGGCCTCTTCGGGTATAGGTGCACCAGACAAGATTATCTGGCCCGGCAGAGGTGCGCCGTGCAATTGTTACTTAGGTCTATTTTAATATTTGAATAATTTTATTTATTTAATATTATATATATAAATAAATGGAAATAATATTAAAACAGAAAAAAAATTATAATTAAATAAAAATTAATTATAATATATATATAAAATGAATGTAATAATTTTACATAATTAAAAAAAAAAATCTAATAAAACTAGATGTTCGGTGGTGGATGAGCATCATCTTGGACAGGCTGTCGACTAGGGTCCAGATGGGACTGTGAGCCTTCGACATTAGGAATACGTTGACCTATTTGGTTGAATAGCATTGCAAGCTGGGCCTGCATAACCTGTGTTGGGCCTCGAGGTGCGCATACCCAGCCTTACGCTTGGTATTTTCCGCTTGAAGGTTCTCTAAGTTACCTCGCAGCTGAGAGACCTCCTCGGGATTGACTCCCTGGGATGAACTAGAGGATCGGCTCGAGACATCTCGAAAGAGCCCTCCTCTAGTAACCCATACAACTTTCTCGGGTCGCCGATCAAGATGGCGCTCTAGGATGCTAATCGATGTCCCGGGATCCGGTAGTTGGTGTTGCAGTGGGACCTCAGGTTGTTGCTAGGTCAACTATTCCTGAGTATGTTGCACGTCCTCCACCAAGGCGGCCTACAAAATTGAATAAATTAATAATTAGAAAATTACGTAATTAAAAATAATAAAATATTTAATAATCGCAAACATTGAACTTACGGGAATAGCGTCAGCTACCTCATTGCCTCGCCCAACATAAATCTCCCCCTAGGCTTCAACCTCCGGGAGAAGGGACCCAGCCGCATGATGTGCCTTATATCGAGCCAACAAGGGGCGCAATCTCCCGTGGTGCTCAAATTTCCTCTCTGCCCGACTTGCCTTGTTGGCCTTTGATTTTACCTACACATTAGAAAAACAATTATTACTAATACGGACCTACGTAAATTAATATTCTCAATTAAGAAATTAAGAAAAAATGAACTTACTTTAAATTGGTTGCTTATCCAATGCGTGCATAACCAATTCTACCCCTCCAGCTTGTACCCCTGCATCTCCTCAGAAGGATTTGCCAGCGCCAGATCATGCGAGCTTCAGCGCTCGTAGTAGGCATGGAGCTCAAACTTCCAGTCGGAATACCGCTTCTGCTAATGGAAGTTGATATATCTCATTCCATTCAAAATGAATCTGCAAACCAATATTAAAGTATGTTACACTATTAAAAATTATAAAAAAAATAAAAAAAATTTAAAATTTTTCCTACCCGTAAACAAAACCAACACGAGCTTCGCGGGGTCTTGTTCTCTGAAGGTGTCAGCCATCATCTTTGATTTTCCGTGAATAATTGTACCCATTTCCCGCACCAGCAAAGTATGCACGTTGGGATACGGTGCACCAAGTCGTTCCACCCACACCACCTGGATCTTAGTTCTTGTCGACCTGTAGATCTGCTAGGACTTTAACCCCTTGCTAATGCCACACACTTTTATGTTACTTCCTACAAATTTGATTAACATTAATACATCATTTGAATAAAAAATAAAAACAAATTTTAAATTCAATAAGATATTATTGTAACGACCCGTTCTAGAAATTAGGATTAGATTAGTGGTTAATGACAGATTAGTAAAATTAATCGGTGATTAGTTGGACGATTTCGGACGGACTGTGCGAAATGATCATTTTGCCCCTAGAATGGGCAAAAATGTTGAATTTTCATTCGAGCAGTCAAATGGACTTTGACCGATGACCGTGACGTAGTTCAGGACGTCACGAGTTCATAGATTGGTGGCACGTCCGATTCCGACATTCGAGGAAAAAGTTATGACGTTCGGAAGTTCAAGGGAAATTCGGTAATTTGGAGAAAAAGGGGCAAATTGTTGACTTTCAAACGACAAGGAATTTTCACAAACTTTGAGGACCGTTAGGTAGGTCTCGATTCCCGAAGTACTACGACAGGCGGCACGTTGTCATTGGAGTTCGGACAATTGAGTTATGGGTATCGGAACCGGAGGGGCAAAATGGTAAATTGTGTAATAAAGGGCATTTTGGTCATTATGGTGGCCTAGGATCTGTGCCCAATGTCAGTAGGACACTTGGCTGCTGTGGAGAAGGTGACCACCAGATTGTTGACAGGTGTTCCCCTCTGGATGGCTGTAGAACCTTTGAAACCGCCTCACTGGTTTTACAAATTAAGCACGGGTTAGAGAACTGTGGAAAAACAGAGGATGTGAGTGTGAACTGTGAGCAAATCATCCATCCTTAACCTGTGATGTGTGAAGGAGATTGACAGAGCAGGTGGTTGGGCGTCTGGTGGTGCTGCTACCACGCACCATCGTGCACGGTGGTGGATGAACAAAGGTAAGGAACCCGTGTATCCTCTGTTTGCATTTTAATTTTGGAAGTCTAATTGGAGGGTTATTGAGCCTAATTGTTTAATAAATCATGATTATGAGGTGTCTGGGAATCGAATGGACTTGAACGGGCGGCTCACCGTGGACGGTGGCCTACGAACCCGACACGGTAAGATTGGGTTTCAAAATTGAATATGGGTTTGTAGACCTTGTTGATGCATACTAATGATTGAAACACGATCATGGAAGGTAAACACGTTGACTGGAACAAAAATGAAGGCTGGAGGAGGTCAAAATCGAAGACGGACATGGTTGCAGAGCCTGGTTGTATGTTTGAATCGGGAAGGTAATTTCCAGGCCCTAATTGTTTAAATTGGGTAGTTAGATCACTTAGAAATGGGAGGACGAAGCTAGGAGAATTAACCAGGTTAAAAAACGGATCGAAATGAATAGAAACCATGAACGCCGGTTCACGGCTGGACCGGATTGCAGAACCGGTTCAGACCGGGTTTCTTGAGGACAGGGATGATGAACAGTAACCGCGTGTGGGTTTCACGCGCAGAAGATTCCAGACGCGCTTGAGGGAGCGTGAAGGGTAGTCTCGAGAATCTTCCAACATGACTTTTTTAAAGTATTTTATGTAACAAACATTTTGGGATTGGTTTTGAGTCGATCGGACATCTTCTCGATATGTTTCGGAGTGTCCGAAGGTTTTAGGGCTCGGTTAAAAATAATTAAAAATTCGGAAAAATTACGGGGCTTTAGAATAAGTTTTATGAAGTAGTTAGTAATCTTATTATGGGATTTGGGCAGGTTCAAGAAAGCCGGTGGTAGTGGATTGGCTAGGAACGGCATAGGTGCACGCGTATCGAGACGACGACGCTATGGTCTGTGAGTGGACTTTGCTTTCTAACTTATGATGCATGCATATATGTTTTTATATGTTTTCTATACGTGATTCTATGATTTAATTTATGATCTTGATGGTTTACGGTTTTGCACGATTTTTGAGATATTTACGGAATTACACGTTTTACGAGGTTTCGATTTCTATTGTGATTTGAGCATGATTTTAATGATTTGATTTCAGGATTTGAAATATGATTTGATTCCAAGGATTTGAAATGGATTTCGGAAAAGTGATTTCGGGCTTGGAGCCCTGTTCATGTGATTTCGGAAAAGAGATTTGGTTTTGAGACTTGGAAAGGAAGTCTGGATTTGGGTTCAGGATGATGGTTCTGGATGCTAGCTTACGGAATCATTGTTGCGAATTCGGAGAAGGATTCTCTATGGTTTTCGATTGAAAAATGGTTTTGGGTTTAAAGACCCGGAAAAAGAAAAGAAAAATCGCTGGATATGGTTTTGAGTTTAAAGACTCGGTTGATTGACGGGGGGAGGGCCCTAGATTGATATGTTTTGAGTTTAAAGACTCGGTTGATGTTTTGAGTTTAAAGACTCGGTTATGATACCCCCCGAGGCCTGTGATTGTGTTTTGAGTTTAAAGACTCGTTGATATCCCGGGAAGGCCTGATTATTTGCGCATGGTTTTGAGTTTAAAGGCTCGAGCGCACTTAAGATCCAGTAAACTTGTATGATTGTTGTTTCTCACTGGTTTTTCATTGGTTTTCAGATGTTTTGGGTAGTGGCCCGGATGATTTGGTTTTGAAGAGTTTTGGGACCGAGTTCCCGTACTTTGAGATTGATTTGTGGTTTTGGGCTGAGGCCCTGGTTTTGACCAACGGATTTGATTCGGGTTTCCAATAATGATTTTCGTTAATGGTTTTGAATGTGAGATGGTTTCATACCATGAATTGATATGCATGCATTGGTTTTTGCGTGGAGGGTAAAAATGTAATTTCTCTGAACTGTTTTCTAAATTATTATTTATTTTTGTCCACTCACAACCTTTTCATGTTTTTGATACCCTCCAGGTTGTTGCGGTGCGGGCTGTTGATCGAGAGGAACGAAGACATCACACTCACGATCCACAGTAGATTCGGCGCATTCTGGGAAGTCCGGAGGTTTTAGGACAGTCGGATCGAGAATCCCTTGTCCGACTTACGTGTCACATGGAGGTTGAACGTCGGTGTTGCCTTCGTGTCATGCGTAAGTTAGACGGGAGCAGGATTTAGCCTTTAATCCCAGGGGATTGGGGGTGAGTCCTGTCATATCCGATGAGATATGTGCATCGCCTCCTTCTGCAGTGGCCTCAAGGGCAGTACGAGGTTGCCCTCGTTTCGAGCTGGTGCGACGCCTTGCTGATCGGGGCCATGGTATCACTCGATCGTTTGGAATGACTCTCGGAGACGCTGATGAAGTTCCTGGCTAATCTATTGATGATGACCCACTAGAAGGTGATGACGGCTCCGTCGGGGAATGCACTAGTCCGGGAGATGGTGCTCCATTGGGGAAGGCACATGTCTCGGAGATGGTTGTTGTGCTAGCGCATTACGACGACCTCGCGACGTGATAAATTTACGCAGAGACATATGCAATACAAAAGTAATTAAACATTAATATTATTTAAATAAATAAATAAACGAAAAAACAAATAATGAAATAATGAAATAATTTCTAACAATTTCTAATAATTTCCAAAAATTGAAATAATCCAAAACTTTCTAATAACTTCAAAAACTTTCCAATAATTTACTAATTAAATACAATACAATAATTTTTGAAAATGTCAAAACATTAAAAAATTTACAAAAATATATAATAATTTTAAATACTTAACTAATGTAATAATTTTCAATATTGTCAGAAATTTTCAAAAAATTCGATAATTTCCAAAAAGACATAATAATTTCAAATAAATTCCAATAATTAACTAATTAAATAAATTTCAATAATTTACGAAAAATTTCAAAACAATTAATAATTTCCAAGAATATGAATAATTTCAAATAAATTCCAATAATTAACAAAATAAATCATTTTCAATAATTTCCCAAAATTTCTAATAATTTTCAAACATTTCCAAAAATATCAATAATGCAATATTTTCCAAAAGTATCAAAATTCAACAATTTTTAATAATTTCCAAACATTTCAAAAAATTCAATAATTTCCAATAATTTCCAAAAATCCAATAATTCAATCATTTTCAATATTTTCATCCAAATTCAACAATTCATTATTTCAATCTAATAATTAATACAAAAACCAATCCAAAAACCAATCAAATAATATGAATTAATCCAAAAACCAATCCAATCCAATATGGCATTCAATAAAAAAATACTAATAAAAAAAAATTAAAAAAATTAGATTGAGGGCTTACATTGGGGAGCCGAGAGAAAGGAGCTCGAGAGAGAAAGAGTGAGAGTGAGAGAACCGAGAGGGGTGATCGGATTGTGGGGTTTGGGGTTGTGGGTCGTGGGTTTGGATTGTGGGTCTTTGGGTTCAATGTTTAATTAGGGGGGTTTGGTTTTAGATTTTGGGGTGAGTGAGAGAGGGGGTTGAGTGAAGGGTTAGCTTGAGTGGGAGAGGTATTTGAGTGAGGGAGTGAGAGAGGGAGGCTGATGAGTTTGTTGTACAAGAGGGCGGCTGTGGTGGCTATGTGTTTGCGAAAATGAAGAGGAAGAAGGAAAGGGAAGGGTCGCGTCTGTTCTATGTGAGTGAGGGGAAAAAAAGGGGGAGGGGGGGGTTGCCCAGTGCACTACTCCGCTGGGCAAGATTTAATGATTCACCGGGCATCTTTGGGCGACATTTTCAATTTTTGGCGAATTTTTTGAATTTTTGCGAAAATTCAACTGTTCAATAAATGTCTGACTCTTTTGGGTTCGATCGATATGGTAGCGAGTGAATTTGATAAATTCGACTGTTCAGTTTGTGATATGGTGTGTCTAGACCTCGCCTGTAAAAACTGGCGATTTTTGGAGTGCTTTAAGGCCTTGGATCAACAAACGACGATTGTTATCGTCGATTCGTTTCGCACCGTAACCTTATCTCGGGACGTCGAAATTCCGTAAAATTTTACGGATATGATCTATGCGTGTTTCTCATTAATTTGGATGTTTTTATTACTCAAACCATGAAGAAAAAATAGAGAAAATACAAAAACCATCCAACTCATTAACACTTAGAACTTTTGAAGGAAACTTCAATACTAATCTTCATTTTTGGGTTCGATCGATATGGTAACGAGTGAATTTGATAAATTCAACCGTTCATTTTGTGGTATGGTGTGTCTAGACCTCACCTGTAAAAAATGGCGACGTTTGGATCACTTTAAGGCCTTGGATCAACAAACGACAATTTGTTACCGTCGATTCGTTTCGCACCGTAACCTAATCTTGGGATGTCGAAATTCCGTAAAATTTTACGGATATGATCTATGAGTGTTTCTCATTAATGTGGATGGTTCGATTACTCGAACCATGAAGAAAAAATAGTAAAAATACTAAAATCATCCAACTCATTAACACTTAGAACTTTCGAAGGAAACTTCAATACTAATCTTCGTTTTCGGGTTCGATCGATATGGTAACGAGTGAATTTGACAAATTAGACCGTTCAGTTTGTGATATGGTGTGTTTAGGCCTCGCCTATAAAAAAATGGCGACGTTTGGAGCGCTTTAAGGTCTTGGATCAACAAACAACGATTTGTTACCGTCGATTCGTTTCCCACTGTAACCTAATCTCGAGACGTCGAAATTTCGTAAAATTTTACAGATATGATCTATGAGTGTTTCTAATTAATGTGGACGGTTGGATCACTTGAACCATGAAGAAAACCCGGATAAAATCATAAAACCGAACGTTTACCCTTGCTCGGTGAACTCTCTTTATGCGCCATGCAACATGACCTTGGCCCGGCGGATGTGCGCTCGGCCAACCCTTTATATATAAAAAAATATAATTATGTAATTATATTATAATTCATTTTTATAATTATTATATATTACATATATCTTATAATAATTTATATACATTCCATATGTGTGATTTATAATTAACATATAATACATATGAAGATATATTAGTCTCAATATGAACCTATATAATTAAAAAATAAGTAATATTTAACAACAAAAATCAAAGAAAAAATAACTTATAAAAGTGAGGCTTGCTCGGTGAATTTCACTTATGCGCCGGGCAACAATACCTTGGCCCGACGGATATGCACCGGGCAAGCCCTTTATATATATAAAAAATATAATTATATAATTATATTATAATTCATTTTTATAATTATTATATATTACATATATCTTATTATAATTTATATACATTACATATATGTTAGATTGGTTCACTTAAAAATAATGTGATGCAATATTTGACTTACATGTCTGAAAAACCAAAATGGAAATAATTGTTTGTCCATTTCCTCCCAATTAGAAGGATATTGGGCCTTCATCAATGCCTCGTGCTCTTCGTGGAAATGCCAGATTTCGTCAAAATTGTTCAATATGAACCAATGAGCCACTGCCATGTCGCTATCAATAAAAGGCTATGAGATTAGACCATTATCGAACGGTTTTGCGGGTTGGGAAAATACAGATAGAGACTCTAGATGTTGACCAGTTTCGCGGGGCCCTATTGAAAGAAGTTTCAACATTTCGAAGCTACATTGCACAAAATGTAAGTGACTCTTTTGCAATGTATGACTATGCTATAGAGCCTTCAGGACGTGTTTTGTTGCGAATGTACCGCTTGTAGATACCTAAAATTCTGCAACGAAATAAACAAAATGATTCAAATATGAACAATATAATAAGGACATAGTACTAGTATTAAGAATAGTTTCTACCTTTTGATTGGGTACATCAAACAAAATTGAAAAAAATTGAACTGGGCCAGCTAGGATTTCCTCGTCTGGAAGATGTATTAGTAGGTGAACCATTACATCAAAGAATACTAGTGTAAATATTTACTCAAGCCGACACATAATATATACCATGTCCTCTTTAATTGCTTCAAAGTCTACCTCTGCTAGCGACTTAGCACATAGTATGTGAAAAAATTGAGACAAATAAACTATCGTCTCAACAACTTTAGGCTGCAAATAAGGCCGAATGTCAATTGGAGTGAGTCGTTGTAACAAAACGTGGTAGTCGTGACTTTTCATGCCAGATAGGGTGTTGCCATCAGTGCTAGTATTTCAGGAGATGTTGCATGCATAACCATGGGAGAATTTCACACTTTGTGACCACTTAAGAAATTTTTTCTTATTTTCTGGCGTAAATGTATAACCTAGATGGGCCATGCTGTATTTGCCATTCACAAGTTTTGGCCACAAATGTCGCCGAATTCCCATCTCTTGCATACCCAGACAAGTTTTTTTGGTGTCTTTTGACTTCCCCTCAATAGGTAAACTTGTTCCGACAAGAATTTCGGCAACATTCTTCTCAATATGCATGGGATCCGCGATGTGCCTGATTTTCAATTTAAACCAATACGGCAACCGAAAAAATAAACTTTTTTCGTCCAGTTTTCTTGTTCGGCAGGGTTTGGGCCTTTTGTGATGAATGTGAGAATACTTTTTAAAATGTCCAACTCAACGAACCACTCTCTTGGTCGTGCCCATAACTCTATTTTACTATCAAATGAGTCAGACTGCATACGCGATCGATGATCCTAGGGTAGAAACATTCTCGCGCCTAGATAATATACCTTTGATGCATGCCAAAAAGATGTTGTGTTTGGTCCACATGTCGGACAAGCAAGATAACCCTTGGTGCTCCATCCCGCGAGCATTTCGTAAGTAGGAAAATCATTAATTGTCCACATTACGGCTGCTCGTAGAGTGAACATTTCTCCACTGCACTTGTTATAGGTTCGAACACCATTTTCCCATAAATCCACAAGCTCATCAATCAACGGCCACAAATAAACGTCGATGGAATTACTCGGCGATTTGGGCCCCGGTATTAAAGTACTAAGGATTGTGAATTCTTTTTTCATGCATCTCCAAGGTGGAAAGTTATACGGAACTAAAACTACCGGCCAAGTGCTATAGGGCCTTGCAAAACTTCCAAAAGGATTAAAACCGTCAGTAGAAAGTCATAATCTGAGATATCTTAGTTCTGATGCAAAATTAGGATATATCTTATCAAATTCCTTCCAAGCATCTCCATCGGCTGGATTTCTTAGTGAATTGTCATCAGTGTGTTCATCTTTATGCCACCTCATATCACGAACTGTGTGAAAAGACATGAAGAATCTTTGTAATCTTGGTTTCAGTGGAAAATAACGCAACACCTTATTCAGAATCATATTCTTTCGAGGCCTAAGCTCATTGCACACATGACATTTGTCGATATGCTCGAGTTCACCATAAAACAATGCACAGTTGTTCATACATGCGTGAATCTTCACATACCCTAAACCAAGATCCTTCAAAAACTTTTTTCCAAGTTATAATGATATTTAGAGAGACTGTTAACTTCAGGGAGGGTGATGATGTCCATCATGTGATCAAAATGTTTGTTCGTTTGATTATACTCAAATTTCATGTGCATCAAGTCCACAACTGCCCCTAGAATTGAAAAAGATTTACAACCAGGGTATAATTCGCGCTGAGTTTCTTTCAACACTCTTTCGTAATGAAGATCTAACTCTTCGGGTTGAGACCTAAGGGCATCCTCATCTATATCATCAGATGCAGGGGAAAAAATATCGGTTAATATCTCAACAAATTGATCATTATCACACTGATTATCCAAATCACTATCATCTCGAAGATTCCCGTGAACTGAAGATATCGATGCAGTAAAATTATGTTTACTGTGATAAATCCAATCAGTGTAGTTATGTACGATCTTGTTCCGTGCTAGATGCAAATGGACATCACTCAGCAACATCCAACAATAATTGTTACATTTACGGCATGGACATAATATGCGCCTTGGATCAATACAGTGAGTACGTGCAAAAGCGATGAAACTGTCAATCCCATTCAAATACTAATCATAAGATCTATCCAACATTTGCATTCAACCTCTGTCCATTGTGTCTGCTTCCACAAAATATAACCAATATAAGTAGATAAATATATAGTTTGTGACTCTATCCCATCCAAAACCCGTTCGTCTCCTTATGCCTTCGGTGATTTGGCCATATTCCATTCGAGAGTGCACGTACTTTACTGTATAGTTTGTAACCTACAAGGTGAAGTTTCGACCGAGGGAAATTTCGGCAGCATCACCCTACAGTTCTCCAAATACACGACTTAGATATTTCCAACGAATATCCAGTATGCATTCAGAGAACAGTAAGGGGATATAAACTGAATTTCCCACGATCCAAACCTAACCACATAGACAACAAACTATACAACACATAGTTGTGCAATCCCAAACTGTCCCGATAAATGGACAATTCAAGAGTCAGTCAATCAATCTGATTCACTTACTCTCAAATAGGTCTAAAATTTTCTATCGAATTTTGATATACAAAGTTAATCGGGTTGATTAACTTTACATTAACGGATAAACCACAATTCCCTAACATAATAATATCCAGATTTCTAAACATTTTGCACAATATATCACATTTTTCAAACATAATTAAATACAAATTTTTGAACAAAATTAAATTGAGAAGCAAATACACTTACCTTTTATAAGTAATCCTTCAAGTCAACAAAAAATTACCTAAAACAAAAAATAATTTTAGTTTATAATAAAAATTAAAATTAAAATTAAAAACAAAAAATAAAATCATTAATTTTACTTTAGGTGAAGTAGTGGATGATGAAATGATGATGAAGTGATGATGAATTGATGATGATATTATGTAGGGATTGTGAGAGTAAATGAGAGAGAGAATAATGAGAGAGTAAATGAGGAATGAGGAAGAAGATGAAGAAATGAATTCGTGATAAGCCTTGAATTAAGCATCATTATATATTTTTTATGTTATCTTTTAATGTTTAAATACCAAACAATGGTAGAAAATAATATATTTTCTGGGAAATGTACAGAATTAGATAGAGCATGAAATACGAGAATTTAGGCGAAAATATCACCTCAATTGGAGTTGTAACGAAGAAGTTATGAACGAATGAAAGGATGACACGATCCACCATCAATCCCCCAGGATTAAGGGATAAGTCATGCTCCTGTCTAACCCACGTGCGACACGAAGGCTAAACACCTGTCTAACCTCCATGGATCACGTAAGCAAGACAAGGGATACCCAGGCAAACCATCCAAAAACAACTTCTGGTTTCGCAGAGTGCGCAGAAGCCACTGTGGATGGCGTGTGTGATGTCTCCGTCTCACTAACAACAGCTCGCACCGCATCAACCTCAAGGGTATCGAAAAACCAAAAAGACTGTAAGTGAACAAAAATCAATAATAAATTCAGCAAACATTTACAAGAAAGGACATTTGTACCCTCAACGTAAAACCAATGCATGCATTCGAAAACCAGTTCATTTTCAGCATAAGAAAACCATTGCATTTCCAAGGTAATAAAAACCATTTATGAAAACTGAAATCATTTCTTTTTCTCAAACCTCAAGTGACAGGACCCGTCCCAATCCCATTAGGACCACCCAAGGACGAGTCCCGCTCCCGTCTGACAATGACTCTAAACATACCAAAAGTACCCTTACTCGAAATCAAAATACTTCAAATTAAACAAATAACGTTTAAACAAAAGAGTTTAGAGTAATATGCTGTCAGACCAGGGATAGTACAATACAAAACATGAGCACAATAGTCAGATTACATAATTAGTGCTCAACCTACCCACTTGGGGTGTACAGGTGCACAGCGAACCAGACTAAGCCTCGTCCTCCGGATCCTCCTCTAATTCCGTGGCACGGCCTGTAGGGGTCAGTAAAACATTAAAGAGTGTGTGGGCCGAAAATAAACAGTTTATAAAACCAATTTAATAATAATATAATAAATCATAAGGTTTTACCCCTCTGTTTCCAAAACTTGCATGCATTGAAGTAAACATAGAATCATAATAGAATCATAATCATAGAATCATATAATAATCGAAAAGGGAAAACTAACATAATAGTGCACTGTAAAACCCAACCCCAGCATCCCCGATGCCTAATAATGATGTCACGGTTCTAAGGCTACGCGTTTCCACTCAGGGACTCAAAGCCCGAGAACTCCCCTAGGTCCACCAGTGCCCGGTATCCCGGTTACTGCCCGAGGTATACTAAATATTCCTTCCTGAGAGTAGGCAACCCAACGGGGGTCAAATCCTCTCAGTTAGTGCCCCGTGACTACTCCAGGGTCCACCCAGGCCAACGACCCTCCCTGTAGGAGACAAGATAGTAAGGTACGAAAGTACAGAACAATAATAGTATAGTTACCCTGTGTCCCCTGAACATCCTTGAAAACATTCCATATATAATCCAGACGGGTCTCATGCCCAAAACATCATAATATGTAATAAGCAATCCCCTATAGTACCTATAATAGTCCCATCTAAATCATAAAATGGAATAGTAAAATAGTTTATGCATGCAATCCTTTTAGAAATCAAATAGCCCACTCACACACGGTCCGTGCTGCTCAACGATCGTCTAAACCTATAATAACATGTCCAAGAGTCATTATAGGACCCTACTAGTTCGATAATAAAACCCTAGAACAGATTCGTCCCGGAAACGTAGCCCGAGCACTATTCCTGAGGCTTCAAACCCCTTTTTGACCGACGTAACGACCTCTGATCGACACGAAACCACCGCCATTGAATCCATATCGTCGAAGCCCTGAAAATGGTACCGGCCCCACCAAAATTACTGTTCACATGCGCCCCCACACTCCTGGTCAATGCTTAGTCAACACTACTACAGTGATTGCTAACATCAGCATGACGTCATCTCTGACACATGTCAGAGGACACGTGTCACTCGCTGGTTGGTCCCTGGTCTAACATTTTTTGACATGATGATGTCATCATGACGTCACTGTTGACGTCAGCATGATGACATCATCATTGCTACAGTGACCGGGTCAACCCAAAACCCTGAAATCGAGTCGTCGTCGACCTGCGGCTTGACCCGTTTCCAAATTCCGTTTCCAGCCACCATTTTCGACAGGGTTTGTTCCTAGATGATCGTCTATGTCTGTTCTACAACTCTATGACTTCAAAAACTGGAAACAGGGACGAGATTTATACCTAGGACTCGAAGAAACTCACGGTTCTACTCCGGTCGTCCTCCTGGTCACTCCCGCCTGTTTCCAATATCGAATCCGGCTCCTTTCAAGTTGTCACTACTCCTAGGACGTGTCCCAACAGAGAGAATCGAAGTGTACACGTTAAGAGGGTCGTTCAAGCTATGGAGAAAAAAATAGGGCCTCTCGGGTTTCAGGTCTTACCTCCGCCATGGGTTGCCTCGACTATCTCTCCGTTCTCCTAGGGTCCTAACGATCTTAGCCTGGTCCTGGTTCGAGTCGAGGAGCTGGGGTGGTGTGGTTTGGGTCTCTTGGATCCGAATGCTCGTCTCGGGTCTGGGGGATAGTTTTTCTGGGTTTACAGACAGAGGGAAGGAGACGAGGGTGGCTGATGATGGTGTTGCAGGTGGCGAGGACGGTGGTCGTGGTCTGGTGGCAAGAGTGGTGGTTGGTTGGATATCGGCCGCGGGGTGGGGGGGGTCACAGTGAACCATGTGTGTTCTTCACGGTTGGAAAAATAGGTGTGAGGGTGAGAGGGAGATGTCGTGCAGATAAGAGAAAAAGGAGATGAAAATGGATGGCCCAGATTAAATGGGCAGGAAATGAAGGGCTAGGGTGAATTGAGAGAAAATATAATAATTAAAAGGGGACCAATAGGCATAGACCCAGCTTTTTTGGAATAGTAATCTCTAGGATGAAAGACATGTGTCACTCATTTGACGGTTCAGATTAATTCTAGGGATTTGTACAGATTTGAATATTTTATTATTATTTTAAGTTTGTTCTCGGTTCGTAAGTTTCATTAAAATCACTTCCGTGACCATAACTTCTTCATACGAAGTCCGATTTCGACGTGCCGTCTGTCTACGGATTCGTGACGTTCCGATCTACGTCACGATCATAGGTCAAAGTCCTAATTATTTCCCAGGTCAAAAGTTAAAGTTTCCCCTTTAGGGGTAAAATAGTAATTTCACAATATAATAATAATAATAAAGTTTCGGGTCGTTACAACCTAGCCACCTTACAAAAATTTCATCCTCGAAATTACTCAAACAAGTACGGGTACTGCTCTCTCATTAAATCCTCGGGTTCCCATGTCGCTTCCTCAACGTTGTGGTTCCTCCACATCACCTTTACTAGTGGGATCGTCTTGTTCCTTAAAACTTTGTCCTTCCAATCAAGAATCTGCATTGGCTGCTCCTCAAAGCTCAAGTCTGTCATTAATTCCAGTGGTTGTTCTGGTAGTGCATGGGAGTCATCCCGAAGGTATTTCCGTAGCATGGACACATGGAATACATCATGTACTCGGGAAAGTTCTAGAGGTAGCGCCAAACAATAAGCCACCGGACCAATCCTCTCTGTGGTCTTATAAGGCCCGATGTACCGGGGACTCAACTTCCCACGTCGTCCGAATCGGATGATTCCTTTTCATGGAGATAACTTCAAGAAAATAAAATCCCCAACCTCAAACTCCAAGTCTCGGATCCGTCTGTCCACAAAACTCTTTTGGCTATCCTGGGCTGCCTTCAACCTCTCTGTGATAACCCGGACTATCTCCTGGGTCATATCCATCAAGTCTGGCCCCACTGCGGTTCTCTCCCCGACTTCCATCCAACAGACAGGTGTCCTACACTGCCGACCATACAGTGCCTCATAGGGTACCATTCCAATGCTCGCATGATAGCTGTTGTTGTACGCGAACTCCATCAATGGTAACCAATCATCCCATGAATCCTGAAACTGCAGCACGCAAGCTCTCATCATATCCTCTAGTGTCTGTATCGTCCTTTCAGACTGCCCGTCGGTCTGTGGGTGAAAAGCCATACTGAAATGCAAGTTTGTACCCAATGCAATCTGCAAGCTCCTCCAAAATCGAGAAGTGAAACGCGGGTCCCGATCCGATACTATCGACTTTGGGGTACCGTGGAGTCGGATGATCTCACTAATAAACAACTGAGCCAGTCAGTTGGGCTTGTAAGTCTCGTGCACAGGCAGAAAATGTGCTGACTTGGTTAACCGGTCCACAATTACCTAGATCCCATCGAATCCACTCCGTGTCTTCGGTAACTTGAAGACAAAATCCATTGTAATATGATCCCATTTCCATTCAGGGATCAAGAGTGGCTGCATGGTCCCATACTGTCGCTGCCGTTCTGCCTTGACCTGCTGGCAGGTTAAACACTTGCTGATGAACTCAGCTATTTCCCTCTTCATCCTTGGCCACCAATAGTGGTCCCGGAGGGTACGATACAATTTCGTCCCTCCTGGATGCATAGCATACGCTGAACTATGTGCCTCATCCAAAATCTCTCTCCGTAACTCCGGCACTGCAGGTACACATAGATGTCCAAGTTTCACTAATGCTCCATCGCCCCCGACGGAGAAGTCCTGCCTCAACCACACCTCTGTAACCATAAAATATTGGGTCCTGGAGTTGAGCCTCAATAATCCTGTCGACTAGCACAGGTCGTACATGGAAGCTAGCCAACAAAGCTCCCTGCTCGTCCATCTCTAACATAACCCCGATCTTCCGGAGTTCCACCAGTAAGGGTAGATACACCATCCACAGGTGTGCAACTGATCCTGCTGATTTCCTGCTGAGTGCATCCGCCACTACATTTGCTTTGCCCGGATGGTACTCAATTGTAAAGTCATAATCCTTTATCAGCTCCAACCATCTTCGTTGCCTCATGTTAAGCTCCTTCTGGGTGAATAGTGTCAGGACCCGTCCCAAATATCACCTCGATACCCGGGACGAACCCTGCTCCTTCTGACAATCACACTTAAAGTACCAAAACAACCTCAAAACAACCATAAGCATAACTATCAGACAAGGGAGAAATATAATACAACCGTAATTCAGAGCATAGTTTATACAAAACAGGCAAAAAACCCTACTAGGCTAATCTCGCAATGGAAGAACGTCGTAAGCTCTATGCCTCGGTTCCTGCCTCAACGTTCACCCCAGCGCTATCACCACGACCTGGAGGGTAAATTTAAAACCAAAAGGTGTGAGTGGACTAAGAAATAAAAGGTTTAAAACACGATTAAGCATAAAACAGTTTAAAGAAAACAATAAGGTTTTTCCCACCGTTTTAAAATATGCATGCTTAACTAAGAATCAGAAAATCACAAGATAAAACAGTATGATAAGTATGCCAAGATCGTATCATAAAACCAAGTCCGCAAAGATCAAAATCCGATCAAACCTGCTGGGTCTATCCGAGTCTTTAAACTCAACCAGACCTCAAATGTAATCCGAGTCTTTAAACTCCCGAGTCTTTAAACTCAATAGGCCTACAGGGGTAATATCATGAATATCTGAGTCTTTAAACTCCCGAGTCTTTAAACTCAATCCGGGCCCGTCCCCCGTCAATCAGAATCCGGGTCTTTAAACCCAATAACCAGATCCAGCAAATCCAATCCAAAACCATTTGAAAACCATTTCTAAATCCATATCCAAACCCGAATCCGAAATCACTGGTCTGAAGCTCTTCCGGCATCCAGAACCGTCATTCCGAATCCAAATCCGGAAATCCACAAAATCCAGTTTAAACCAAAACCGGGTTTACCAAACTCATGTCTCAGAACTCATTTATAACCATCAGAAAACAATTAGAAATTGAAATTTCAAAGTATAGCATCAAAATCAGAAATCCAGTTTTTTCTCGAAAAACGTGCAAAAACCCAAAAATGTCTCGAAAAACGTGCAAGCATAGAAATCACATATAATCATCATCAACAAGCATTTAAAACATACTTTAAGCCATAAAACATAATTAAAACTAGCTAGGCATGCTCATGAGAAAGAAGGTGTCCACTCACGAATCAAAATTTGTCAATCGCGCTCCGTGCGCTCCTCGACCGTCTCAGGCGTCTCCCGTCCTATCAATAGGCACCAAATAGGGTCACAATTACGTCAAATATACTAACCCTAATTTCCCCAATTTTTCGGGAATTTATTCGTAAATTAAACGTAAACCCTAAACCGTCCGGATTCCCCAACTATCCCGTAACCTCGTCCGATTAACCCGAAAATTACACCAATAGATTCCTTATGACATTTAGAACCAAAACCATGTTGGACAATTGTTCAGAATCATCCCCACGTTCCCCCACGCGCCGCCCAAAGTGGTTGAGCGTGGGCCTCACGCGCCTGCTACAGTGCATCTTTAACCTCGAGTCACCCAGTTCAACTATGTTGAACCGGCGTGACCGGTTCTCCTCCGTTCCTCCGCCATTATTCCCCATTTCAATTCCATTAGCTTCGTCCAGTCCCCTGCAACCAAACCCAGTCCTAAAATCCAGAAATCACGGCCTAAAACCCATCGTCTTCATCCTTGAAACAAACGGCCCGTGAGCCCTGTTTTGGCTGCTGGCCACCCAGGTCCTCCCCCGTCACGGCACCACACTCAAACGACTCCTGGGACCTTCAGGAGTCTCACCCAACTCACAGCATCCCTCGACTCTAGCCCAAAGTCCACGATTATTGAAAACAAGAAAACGGGAAAACAGGGGATTCGATGCTTACCTTCGAGTCGTCCACCGCCGTCTGCACCGCCATGTACCACGGTGTCCAGTGAGTCCCCTACCGTCGTCCTAGCCTCTTATTAGCTTGGTTTGCACCACACCACGGCAGAACCACCACCACAATCCCACGGCTCCTCTGTTTTCTCAGAATCTCAGCCTCACCACCGCCGTGTCTCCGTGCACGATCTAACTCCCAAAACTCGATCACCAGTTCCCTCTCTTCTCTCTGTCACTTTCACAATTCACAGAACCCTCACCCACGCACAGAATCGATCACCGTCTCTCAATTCTTCACTCTCTGTTTTCTCTGTGTCGAAGTCCAAATGCACGGTTCAATTTTGAACGATTTGTGGCCGTGTGTATAATTAACACCCTAGAAGCCTCTAGTTCTGTCCCACGTGTCCACATTCCCATGGACCTCAGTGCAAATTATCCAAACCCACTCAGCTACTTGGGTTTATCTTATTGGTCCTAAAGACAAAAAGACCAAATTGCCCCTAGGTTTAGAAATTACTATTTTACCCTCAAACTTTCCAGACCCGTAGCTATTTCGTCTGACGTCCGATGACAGCGTACCGCCTGTCGTCGTATTCAGGACGTCGAGACCTATCTAACGGTCCTCGATCTACGTGAAAATCACAAGTCCACTAAAAAGTCAACATTTCCCTCAATTAGTCAAAATTACGGTAACGCCCTCAATCTTCCGAACGTCATAACTTTTCCTCTGATTGTCCAAATCGGACCCGCCACCTGTCTACGGACTCGTGACGTCCTAAACTACGTCACGGTCAATGGTCAACACTCATCCAACCAGAAATTCAAAAAGTCAACTTTTGACACACTATTCACAAGGGCAAAAGCGTCCTTTTATACAAATCTTTTACAAAATTACCTTTATACCCTTCCTGAAGGTACGGGTTGTTACAAAAAGATTCTTTAGACTCTGATGGTTGGTTTATATCCTGCATGTCACACCAAACATGTAATGCCACCAGATTTTTAAGGCATGAACCACTACTGCCAATTCCAAGTCGTGGGTAGGGTAGTTCAGTTCATGAGTTTTCAGCTGTAATGATGCGTAGGCGATAACCCTACCATTTTGCATTAACACGCAACCCAGTCCTTGCAGCGACGCATCACTATAGGCCACGAAATCTCTGCTGTTATCTGGCAGTTCAAGGACGGGTGCAGTGGTCAATCGATTATTCAATTCCTGAAAACTCTATTCACACTGCTCATCCCAAACGAACTTCACCCTTTTCCGAGTCAGTCGAGTCAACGGCGCAGTAATTTTGGAGAATCCCTCCACAAATCTTTGATAGTAACCTGCTAATATGACAAAACTCCGTACCTCCGTCACGGTTGTCGGTCTGGCCCAATTGGTCACTGCTTCCGTCTTCTGAGGATCCACGCTAATCCCATCGGGTGATATGATATGGCCTAGGAATCCGATACTGTTAAGCCAGAATTGACACTTGCTCAACTTGGCATATAACTGTTCTTGTCGCAGTTTGCCCAAAACCAGTCGCAGATGTTTCTTGTGAGTCCTGGAATTTTTGGAGTACACCAAAATGTTGTCGATGAACACGATCACAAATTTGTCCAAGTATGATCGAAAGACCCAGTTCATCAAGTCCATGAATGCAGCGGGTGCATTCGTCAAACCAAAGGGCATTACTAAGAACTCGTAATGTCCATATCTTGTCTGGAAAGCCATCTTCTGAATATCTCCCTCTGCTATCCTCAACTGATGGTACCCTGACCGTAGATCTATCTTCGAGAAGTACTGCGCTCCCCGTAGTTGGTCAAATAGGTCGTCAATCCTAGGTAAGGGATACTGGTTCCTTATCGTGGCCTTATTGAGTTGCCGATAGTCCACACACAACCGTAAGCTGCCTTCCTTCTTATTAACAAACAAAACTGGCGCTCCCCGGGGTGAAGTGCTGGGTCGGATAAATCCCAAATCCACCAGTTCCTGAAGTTGAGTTTTCAATTCCCGATATTTGGCCGGTGCCATACGATACAGCGCTTGAGATATCGACCGTGTCCCGGGGAGTAAGTCGATCGTGAAGTCAATCTCCCGTGGTGGTGGAAATCCAGGCAAGTCCTCTGGAAATACGTCAGGAAATTCCCGTACCACTGGAATATTCTTGATCTTCAATGATTCATCAGATGACTCCACCACATAAGCTAGGTAACCCTGACACCCTTTCTGTAATAGTTTAGTAGCTGTGAGCGCAGATATTACCTCGGGTTATGAGTCTCCACACTCTCCCTAGAAGATCACCTCCAGTAAACCCAGACTCCTCAATGCCACCTGTTTGTTGCAGAAGTCGATGAGCGAATAATGTTCTGAAAACCAGTCGACTCCGAGTATGACATCGAAGTCGTGCATATCCAAAATGATCAAATCGGCTCAAAACTCTACACCTTCTACTTCCACTGGACATACTCGTAACACCTGGTTCACTCGATAGATCACCCACATCGGTGTACCCACACCCATCTCGCTCTCGAGTGCAGATACTTCATGGCCCAAAAGACTCGCACAGCTCCGTGAAATAAATGAGTGAGTCGGCCCCGAATCCATCAATACACGAACGAAAATATCAGAAATTAATAAGGTACCTATCATGACTCCCGATGCAGATCTGGCAAGCTGGTGTGTGACTGCATAAACACGAGCCTAAGGTCCAGTTGCCCGACCACGTCCCCTAGCTCCTCCATCACGGCCACGCGCTCCACCACGTCCACGACAACTGGCAGTATGAGATGCTGAGCTATGTACTAAACTAGCCCTGCCCTGAACTAACGGACAATCAGATGCATAGTGCCCCGGCTCCCCACAAGCGAAACAAGTAACAGCTCTCGGCCTGCCCGAGTATCCACTTGGCGAGTCGCTCATAGGTGAGTACTGATGCTACCAAGAACCAAATCGTTGCCCTGACCTCTGAGGACTCCCGAAACGACCGTGATGTCCCTGCTGCTTGAAGATGAAGATCCCTTGGAATGTCCTCCCTTCGAGCCCCGATGGCCCGAAAATCCCAGGTGAGGACGATCACGTCGCCGTGTCTCTCCTACAGCTCGCTGATGTGCCAAAAGGCTGGCCTCGACACTCGTTGCAGCATCGGCCAGATCCCTCGGTGTGTGAAAGTGGGTCGACATCACCATCGCTTGTATCTCTCCTCGCAGTCCCCACTCAAACCTTCGGCAACAAAGGCTGACGTCACCATCACGTAAGGATGACGTCATCTCTGACACATGTCAGAGGACACGTGTCACTCTCTGGTTGGTCCTTGGTCTGAAATTTTCTAACATGATGACGTCAGCATGATGACATCATCATTGCTACAGTGATCGGGTCAACCCGAAACCCTGAAACTGAGTCACCATCGACCCGCGGCTTGACCCATTTCGAGATTCCATTTCCGACCACCATTTTCGACAGGGTTTATTCCTAGATGATTGTCTATGTCTGTTCTACAGCTCTGTGACTTCAAAAACTGGAAAAAGGGACGAGATTTATACCTGGGACTCAAAGAAACTCACGGTTCTGCTCCGTTCGTCTTCCCCGTCACTCCTGCCTGTTTCCAACGTCGAATCCGGCTCCTTTTAGGTCGTCACTACTCCTAGGACGTGTCCCAACAGAGAGAATCGAAGTGTACACTTTAAAGAGGGTCGTTCAAGCTGCGGGGAAAAAAACAGGGTCTCTCGGGTTTCACACCTTACCTCCGCCGTGTCGCCGCCGTGGGTCGCCTCGACTGTCTCTCCGTTCTCCTGGGGTCCTAACGATCTTAGCCTGGTCCTGGTTTGAGTCGAGGAGCCGGGGTGGTGTGGTTTGGGTCTCCTGGATCCGAATGCTCGCCTCGGGTCTGGGGGTGGTTTTTCTGGGTTTACAGACAGAGGGAATGAGATGAGGGCGGCTGATGATGGTGTTGCAGGTGGCGAGGACAGTGGTCGTGGTCTAGTGGCAAGAGTGGTGGCTGGTAGGTTGTCTGGGGGGATCTGTGCACGGTGAGCCGTGTGTGCTCTTCACGGTTGGAAAAATAGGTGTGAGGGTGAGAGGGAGATGTCGTGCAGATAAGAGAAAAAAGAGATGAAAATGGATGGCCCAGATTAAATGGGCAGGAAATGAAAGGCTGGGGTGAATTAAGAGAAAATATAATAATTAAAAAGGGACCAATAGGCATAGACCTAGCTTTTTAGGAATAGTAATCTCTAGGATGAGTGACATTTGTCACTCATCCGATGGTTCAGATTAATTCTAGGGATTTGCACATATTTGAATATTTTAATATTATTTTAAGTTTGTTCTCAGTTCGTAAGTTTCGGTAAAATCGCTTCCGTGACCATAACTTCTTTGTACGAAGTCCGATTTTGACGTGCCGCCTGTGTACGGATTTGTGACATTCCGATCTAGGTCACGCTCATGGGTCAAAGTCCTAATTATTTCCCGGGTCAAAAGTCAAAGTTCCCCCCCCCCCCTTCAGAGGTACAATAGTCATTTCACAATAAAATAATAATAATAAAGGTTCGGGTCGTTACATCGGGCCTTAGCCCAAAACCATAAATCAAAAGCAAAGTACGGGAACTCAGCCCAAAAATCCACAAATCCAATTCATCCAGGCCACCGCCTAAAACATCTGAAAACCATGGGAAAATCAATAGTAAATCACAAGTCAATTAATCTGCTGGATCTCATATCACCGAGTCTTTAAACTCAAAACACATATATAAGGCCTTCTCGAGATATCAACGAGTCTTTAAACTCAAAACACAAACAATAGGCCTTGGGGGATATCAAATAACCGAGTCTTTAAACTCAAAACATATCAATCAAGGGCCCTCTCACGTCATCAATCAACCGGGTCTTTAAGCCCAAAACCAGATCCAGCAATAACAACGGGCCTTTAAACCAAAATTAAGTGAAAATCATAGAAAATCCAGAAATCCATCGAAATCCCAATTCCAAAACCGAAATCCGAAATCATTAGAAACCGGGCCTCAAACCCGAAAGCACTTTCCGAAATCCATTTATAAATCCTTGAAATTAAATCATAATTCAAATCCCAAAATGAAATCATCGAAATCATATCAAATCACAATTCAAGACAGAATCTCGTAAAACGTGCAAATACTTAAATATCTTGAAATACGTGCAAAATGGAAATCATAAAGATCATAAGCATAAACATAGAAATCACATATAGAAAACATATAAAAACATTTATGCATGCATCATGATTTAGAAAGCAAAGTCTACTCACAAACCATTCCCGCTGCTACCTCGATACGCATACAATACGCCGTTCCCGGCCAATCCACTATCATCAGACTTCCCGAACCTATCTAAATCACACTCTAAGGTCACTAACTACTTCATAATGCTTATACTAAATCCCCGTAATTTTTCCAATTTTTAACTATTTTTAAACTATCCCTTAAACCTTCGGACATCCCGAAACATATCGAAACGATGTCCGATCGACTCGAAACCAGTCCCAAAATGTTCGTTACATCGATACGATAAAAATTCGTGTTGAACACTTCCCCAGGAACAGTGCCACGCACCCTTACGCGCCGCCCAAAGGGGTTGCGCGTGGGCCTCACGCGCCTCCCAAAGAGGCTGCGTGTGGCCCTCACGCGCCAGGTTTAGTCATCTTCAACCTCTCGCCAAACCGGGTCCAGACCTGTCTGGTTCAACTCGGTCTAACCGAACCGCCGTTCATAGTTCAACGCAATAATTCGTCCAATTTTCGTCCATTTCAACCCATTTTAAGTCCTATAGCTTCATTACATGTTTTCGTATCGATCTAGCTATGTAACACATGACAGTAGGGCCTAAATGATACTTACTCGATCAAGCACAAACCGTCCCACCTTCGACCGTCGTACATGCATGATCCCAGCCACCTCCAGCCTTGGTTTTGGTCTCAATCGATCTCTGGGACCCTTAGAAATAGCTTCCAATCATCATAATCGATCAATAAGCACTATACCTAAAATCACCATTTTTGAATTCAAACGAAGGCTTCACGGGTTTCTTACCTCAACCCGCCGTCGTGGGCACCATCGTGGCCACCGTTGGGATCTTCTCACCTCCCTTTCTCATTCCCGTTCATACAATACAAGAAAATGAGGACGTTTGAAGATGGGTGTATGGGTTGGTCCTCACGGTGTCACTTCATCCTCTGTTTTTCTCTCAAACCCGTTCAAAACATGATTTCTCCCTTGTTTTAAAAACAAGTAAGACGATGAGGAGGTTCCACTGCCTTCGAGTGAAGGACATGTGTCCCAATCTGGTTAGGCACTAGTCCCAGGGCAGCCAAGTGTCCAATTAGCATTGGGCATAGATCCCTAGGCACCAAATGACCAAAATGCAATTGAGGCTAAATTACCAAAATGCCCCTCAACTTCCGAATAGTATAACTTTTTCCTCGAATATCGGAATCGGACGTGCCACCTGTCTACGGACTCGTGATATCCCGAACTACGTCACAGTCAACATCCAAAGTCCATTTGACCGACCGAATCAGGAGTCAACGTTTCGCCCATTATAAGGGCAAAACCGTAATTTCGCACCGTCCGTATGAAATCACCCAACTAATCACCGATTACTCTCACTAATCCGTCATTAATCACTAATCTAATCTCGAAATCCAGGACGGGTCTTACAATCTCCCTCCTTTAAAGTATTTCGTCCCCGAAATTCTGAATCTCGTACATCCGCAACTCACTGGGGGAATCTAATCTGTCTCACACCTGGGCCTTCTACCCGGTGGACACCACCTGCCAATCTGGTGTACCCTGACAGTTCCTAACTGTCACAACTCTGCCAAGCGAACCAACTCATACCAACTTTCGGTCCATCTGGCGATCACTTCATTCTCACCGAAATCTAACACATGTTCCGAGGTACCACTAACCTCGTACCCACCAACACTTACGGTTCAACTAGCACTAGGTATGCCACAATACCATGGTTACCAGTCACATCATCCTCAATCCATTTTCAAGTCATGCGTACCTCATACCAACTCCATTAGTATAACGTAAGATCTGTTGTCGTTCGGCACGAATCTCACCTCGCAAACATTTATCGACCTCGGTCCCCTTGTCCATCAATATCTGCTTAACGGTTCATACTGACTCCGTTAGTGATCCGCTTCGACCTTACCGGAGTCATAACGTATTCATTCACACCAACAAGTCAACAAATCAACTCACCAGTGGTTCCACTAACCACCAACACAGTCAACCTGTGGGATCACCATCCACGTCCCACACTACCTGTTTGCAACTGGACCTTATCGAACACGAGTCTAGCCGTGATCACACGTCTCATCGTTAGGATCCCACCAGCCACTCATGGTTCTGAGCATCCAGCTCACACGCCATCACTGATCCCTACATCAATCAACCCGATCACTCTGGATCACACTGATCCAGTCCACGTGTTCAGTCAATAAAGCACATCGCAACTACTTCGATCATCGATACAACCAACAACATACCTCGACACCAAGTCGATCACCAACACCTCTACCAGAACATCATGATACACGTCCAATCGTATCGAAATGGTTCTGATTACTAATACAACCACTAACACAGATCTCAAGTACACGCACCAATCACATCCAATGATAACCACGTTGCATACCACCAAAACTTCACAATTGACATAGCCATCACATCCATCGTACAATATATCCTCAATCACATCGGCATTAGCCGATCACTCAAACACTCATAACATCTCGGTCTTTTCGATCTCCCGACTAACATCTAAAACATCTAATCCAATCAAAACTCACTTACATGTACGAGCAGACCCAGCACCAGATCCAAGTCCAAATACCCATACGTATGCAAGAACAGACCACACTCCTCATCGGCATATCCAACTTCTGTCTTGTTATCCTACTAACATTTCCAAGCTCTGTCTTGCATACGATTCTCCTGATCCACAATAACTTAATCCTAAGCCAGAAGCGATCCAATCCCTATCCACTCACTCACAAGTGGATCCCACTTACTGTCTCACTACTTCGCCTTCAATTCCCACAAATGAGCAGACCACCGCATCTGATCAAATCGATCAAGAATACCACACATCTAAAGACACGTCTAGATTGTGGGTTCTCTTCAATTACCTCATATCGATCAGTTATAGTCACTCCTTATCATCTTCATCCCGTCATTCTACAACGGAACTCACAATGGCCCACAACCATGTCATCACAAGTCATCTTACCTTAATCCAACTTAACACAATCCCATTACACTCGCCACACATGCCAACCATGATGTCACCAAGTACTTTCTCTACTCCTTAGCACTTCCACATGTGTCCACAATAAGGGAGGGTTTATAACTTCTGAAGTTCCATCACTCAATACTCAACATCGAACACCAACTCGGAATCAAACACAACTTCTCATTGTCTCAATCACAACGTTTCCTGATTTCGAGATTCCAACCATGTTGGAAGTATATCCATCTTTTCCAATCATGGGACTCAGTCCTCAACAATGATGCCACCACTAGACCAACCGTCCAAACGTCAACTCACTGACAAACACGTGTCCGTACACAATCCAACTCACTGACCAACTCACTTATCGGTTACTATCGTTTATGTCGGGACATTCATTCTTCTGATTCTCACTTCCAACCTTTCCAAGGTTAACTCTCAAGCACTACTAATATATCACTCTCGGGATCCCCAATCATCAATCCCTAACCCCGGACTCCTCTGTTACTATCCTTGACATCACCAATTGCAGTACCAAATGCCAGCCTCGGCATATGTCGGCCCCTTCCAACACATGCTCCGACACATCCAACCTTTGTTGGTTCATTCGTCACATACCTACCTATCAAAATGAGTCCACGAAAACCAACCTCGCTAATGGTCAAACCCGACCATACTAACCTAGCCTGACCCAACACGAAGCATAGGTGCACCACACTTCTACTGCGCTCCTCTGATCAAACTAACGGCATCCTGACCGTTCGTACCGAAACATGACCTGTCAATAGTCATCGCATATCACGGCTCGGTTAGTGGTTCATACCAGACACCGGCACCTCACGACTGGTCACAACCTCAATTCACGATGTGCCCATCCTACCATTCACAAGCATCCCAGCTCGTGGCACATCATCTCCTATCTCGTGCTCACAGCACACTAATCCTGAATTTCCACTCCTACCGAGCCAAAACCCTCAAGCTACGCTCGGGTCAAGGATACTGGCCTCCCTTCTATTCCACAACTCTGAGAAACTCAACGCTCCACGACCTCATCTAGGGAGACCTAGGGTCAACAGACCGCAACCAGATCCATTGCACCACACTCTCAAAGACTCTATTGGTCGGGTCAAGCCACCCAATCTCCACAATCTCACTAGACTCGACCCGAGTCATCCACCAAGCCATCCAATACCTCGGATGTGCCCAGCAGCACCATCTCTATTCCGGCCGAAAGTCGGCCCAAGCCACAACAACTAATTAACTACAAACCTCAACTCACGTTTTCCAGACTAAGCACTTATATTGGGGTTTCTCACTAAGGTACTCACATTTACCAAACTAGCTATCACAACCGGGTTTACAAATTATCCTCATCACTAGGGTCGTCAGAACTGACTAACTCGACTAGGAACATCCATTAACCAGTAACCATCGTTAGGGAGAATCGCTCAACTCATATGATAACAGGTTCCTTTACCCCCGTAACTTGAGGCATACGACTACTCATAGCCGCACAAGTCCAATCTCAACCAACCTGACCAAGTGGTCACAATTTCCATACTAACGTCATCTGATCGCCTCCTGGCCCAATAGGCCAACTAGCCAACCATCGATCGTATCTCTCCCATCTCACTTACTGGTTACCATCCGGGTTAACCGCTCGGCACCTATCCGACCCTAAGGTCCAACCAACGATCGTTCATATCCAGCACCGAACACGATATCCTCTCCAGCTCTAAGCCGACATACATCATACCCACACCTCGTATCGGGCACTAACGCCCAATCACTTGTGATCTCGCCACTAACTAAGGCACTAACTAACATACTATTTCCCTAGTGTCCAGGTTGATGTCGGGTTGTTCCGCGTCGAGACATCACATCTATAGTAACATCACAACACACACGTCGACGAACCAACTACTCTGGAAGCCATAACCTCACGTCGAGCGCACAAACCGCGCTCTAATACCAATTGACACGATCCACCCTCAATCCCCCGGGATTAAGGGATAAGTCATGCTCCCGTCTAACCCATGTGTGACACGAAGGCTAAACACCTGTCTAACCTCCATGGAACACGTAAGCCAGATAAGGGTTACCCATGCGAACCATCCAAAAACAACGTCTGGTTTCCTAAAGTGTGTAGAAGCCACTGTGGATTGCGTATGTGATGTCTCCATCTCACTAATAACAGCCCGCACCGCATCAACTTGGACGGTAACAAAAAACCAAAAAGAATGTGAGTGGACAAAAATCAATAATAAATTCAGCAAACATTTACATGAAAAGATAGTTGTACCCTCCACGTAAAACCAATGCATGCATTCGAAAACCAGTTCATTTTCAGCATAAGAAAACCATTGTATTTCCAAGGTAATAAAAACCATTTATGAAAACTGAAATCATTTGTTTTTCTCAAACCTCGTGCCTTAACCAGAAACTACAAATCAAAAGCAAAGTACGGGAACTCAGCCCAAAAATCCACAAATCCAATTCATCCGGGCCACCGCCCAAAACATCTGAAAACCATGAGAAATTCAATAGTAAATCATAAGTCAATCAATCTGTTGGATCTCATATCACCGAGTCTTTAAACTCAAAATACATATATCAAGCCTTCCCGGGATATCAACGAGTCTTTAAACTCAAAACACAAACAATAGGCCTCGGGGGATATCATATAAACAAGTTTTTAAATTCACGAGTCTTTAAACGCAAAACATATCAATCAAGGGCCCTCCCCCGTCATCAATAAACCGGGTCGTTAAACCCAAAACCAGATCCAGCAATAACAACGGGTCTTTAAACCCAAAACCTAGTGAAAATCATAGAAAATCAAGAAATCCATCGAAATCCAAATTCCAAAATCGGAATCTGAAATCATTAGAAATCGGGCCTCAAACCCGAAAGAAATTCCGAAATCCATTTATAAATCCTTGAAATCAAATCATAATTCAAATCCCAAAATGAAATCATCGAAATCATATCAAATCACAATTCAAGATAGAATCTCAAAAAATGTGCAAATACGCAAAATATCTCGAAATACGTGCAAAACAAAAATCATAAAGATCATAAGCATAAACATAGAAATCACATATAGAAAACATATAAAAACATTTATGCATGCATCATGATTTAGAAAGAAAAGCCCACTCACAGACCATTCCCGTTGCTGCCTCAATACGCGTACAAAACGGCATTCTTGGCCAATCCACTATCATCAGACATCCCGAACCTATAAAAATCACATTCTAAGGTCACTAACTACTTCATAATGCTTCTACTAAATCCCCATAATTTTCTCGAATTTTTAACTATTTTTAAACTATCCCTTAAACCTTCGGACATCCCGAAACATATCGAAACAATGTCTGATCGACACAAAATCAGTCCCAAAATGTTCGTTACATCGATACGATAAAAATTCGTGTTGAACACTTCCCCAGGAACAGTTCCATGCGCTCTCTGGAGCCGCCCAAAGGGGCTGCGCGTGGGCCTCACGTGCCAGGCATAGTGTTCAGCCCGGTCCAGCCGAACCGGCGTTCACGGTTCAACGTAATAATTCATCCAATTTTCGTCCGCTTCCACCCATTTTAAGTCCTATAGCTTCATTACATGATTTCCTATCGATCTAGCTAAGGAACACATGACAGTAAGGCCTGAATGATACCTGCCCGATCAAGCACAAACCTTCCCACCTTCGACCGTCGTACTTGCATGATCCCAGCCACCTCCATCCTTAGTTTTGGTCTCAATAGATCTCTGGGACCCTTAGAAACATCTTCCAATCATCATAATCGATCAATAAGCACTATACCTAAAAGCACCATTTTTGAATTCAAACGAAGGCTTCACGGGTTTCTTACCTCAAACCCGTTCAAAACATGATTTCTCCCTTGTTTTAGAAACAAGTAAGACGGTGAGGAGGTTCCACGGCCTTCCAGTGAGGGAAATGTGTCCCAATCTAGTTAGGCACCAGTCCCAGGGCAACCAAGTGTCCAATTAGCACTGGGCACAGATCCCTAGGCACCGAATGACCAAAATGCCCTTGAGGCTAAATTACCATAATGCCCATCGACTTCCAAACAACATAACTTCTTCCTCGAATATCGGAATCAGACGTGCCACCTGTCTACGGACTCGTTACTTCCCGACGTGCCGCTTGTCTACGGACTCGTGACATCTCAAATATCGGAATCGGACATACCGCCTGAACCCGGTTCGACGCGAGGACAGGGTTGATCGTCCCTTGCGCGTGGGACAGAATTTAGTGATGTCATCAACATGTGTTTTTATCTATTCAATGTAACGAACATTTTGGGACTGGTTTTGTGTCGATCAGACATTGTTTCGATATAGTTTGGGATGTCTGAAGGTTTAGGATCCAGTTTAAATACGTTTAAAAATTCAGGAAAATTATGGGGCTTTAATGAGAGGTTAATGAAGTGGTTAGTAACCCTCTAGTATGATTTGGACATGTTCGGATATTCCGAGGATGGTGATTTAGCCTGGGGAGGCTTATGACACGCATATCGAGGAAGTAGCGTAGGTCTTTCTATGAGTGGACATTGATTTCTAAAATGTGATACATGCATAAATGTTTTATATGTTTCACATATATAATTTTTTACGATTATGATTGTGGTATCGGTGATTTACATATTTCCATGTATTTCAAGGTTTACGGTTTTATACTGTGTTTATACGTGCTTGTATGTCAATAATGGATTGAAGAACTTATTTCGGATTTGAAAATATGGAATCGGGCTTGAGACGCATTTGATTTACGAACTATCGGACTTCGAGTCCATTTGATTTAATAAGGCATCGGGCCGGGGGCCCAGTTGGTTTACATGATCGGGCTTGAGGCCCAAGTGGTTTATGATATCTGGCATGAGTCCCATTTTGGTTTATAAATATGATTTCGGGTTCAGAGACCCTAAATGGATTTGGATTTGAGAAATCGGATTTCTGGGTTTACAATGGTTTTATGGGAAACCGGGCATAGATCCTTTAAAAGGTTTTGAGATAATTTACGAAAGGTTTTCGAATATACCATCCTTTTATCTATGGATTGTCTCCTCCAGGTAGGGTCATTGATCTGCGGACATTGACCTGGGTGGACACTGGAGTAGTCACGGCGCACTACTTGAGAGGGACTGCCCCCGTTGGGTGGCTCTCGATCAGGAGGGCATTTATGGATTATAACCCTCAGGGAGGGTCATTGATCTACGGACATTGACCTGGGTGGACCCTGGGGAGACTTGGGACTTGAGACCCCGAGTAGCACATGTAGCTTTTGAAACTGTGATAGTACTGATTGTGACATCGGGGATGTTAGGCATCAGGGATGCCGAGGATTGTTTATATGGTATTTGGTGAACATGATTTATTGGATTTACGAGATGGTATTTATGTGCTTACGGATTTGTATTTATGGATTTGGGCAGTTGCCCACTCGGATCTGAATTTACGGATTTTGGTATTAAATGGTTTTGAGCTAAGTTCCCACATATGTTTGGATTTACGGGTTTGGGCTAAGGCTCTAATGATTTATTTAAAGTAAATGGGTTGATTACTTGTTTTCGAATGCATGCATGCTTTTTAGTGAAGGGCATAAATGACTTCTTATGAAATGTGTTTTATTAAACCATTTTTTTTGTCCACTCACAGCTTTTAATAGTTTTAATGTCTTTCAGGTTGATCACGGATGAGGCCTGTAACAGAGGCCAAGACATCGCACTCCTCCACCGATCCTAGCGCGCTCTGGAAGCCCTACACAGGCTTAGTTTTTGAATTATCCCTTGTCTGATGCTTCGTGTCAGACAGGAGCATGACACATCCCGCGATAATTCGGGGGGGATTGGGATGGTTCGTGTCAAGTGGTATCAGAACGAGGTTGTCGCTATTCGAGCAAATCGTACAGCTCTTGTGGTACGCGCAGGTCGAGGATGTGATGTCTCTATGGACTGCAGTTCGTTATCAACCTGATAGTTAGGATACTGGTATGATAGTTAGTGGGAATGAATCGTGGATAGTTTCGGTTCGGCATTTGATGCTTGTGTGTGCGATAGTTCTATCATGGTTTAGCAATGTGGGACTTTACTGAGGGAGGAACGTAACAGTACTTTATAGTTTTGGTCATGTGATGGTTATATCGGGATCGTCTATCACAATATGGCAGGGTCAGATATGACGATAGTGTGGAGTTGTGACCCTTAGATGGTTAGGTCGTGTTGAGTTAGATGGTGGTGCTTCTGAGAGCAGCCGGGTTTCTCAAACCCTAGTTGTGATCGTTGGTGTGGAGAATGTGGGTGCAATGGAGTTAGTAGATGACCTTAGTAGGTAACCCTAGTGTGTGATGTATGGTTCAGAAATGTGAGTCAGCGAGTGGTTTGACTTTGGCGACTTTTCGGAGTCGAGATCGTTGGTCGGTCATGTCATGTCATCTTTGATGATGGTACTACACTCTGCAGCCGAAGTTGTGTTAATCGGTTAGGCCTAGTTGGTTGTCGTGCTACCTTAGTTTGTGTTGGGTAGTTTGGTGCAGCTGAGGTCGGGGATGACCTAGTGGACGACACTAGTTGAGTCTAGTTGAGACTAGTTAGAGATTCGTTGGACAGGTTACCATGGTGTGATACTTGTCGATGGAATCCCGGAGTAGGGATATAGAGTAGTGAGTACTGGTGGTTGATTCCGGTTGGATGCGGAGTCTAGATAGCGATATCTGATGATTGAGTCTGCACGAGTCATTGGCAGGCACTACTATCGACGATGGATGTAGATGTCATTGTTGTGAATCTGGTGACGTTCAGGGTACATTCATTTTCTTGTATGAATTATCAAGGTGATTGTACCCAGAGTTGTTGGGTACGAGGGAGGCAGAGTTCCTTTAACTTGAGCAGAGGTACAGGGACGTTGCTCGATATGAGCAAAGATCCAGGGTTGCCTGATTCGCACAATGTGTGTTGGTGATTGTGATGATGATGAGCCACGAGTTGGGATGTGACTTCATCGTGATGGGAATACGTTCGGTATCTAGGATTCAGCAGTGGATGAGTTGGACTGGACGTGATCTAACAGTGGATGAGATGTGTTGGGACTCTAACCCAATCGTGAGTGTGATAACAGATGTGATTGGAATGATTAAGTGGTAAAGGAATGAAACGGTATGAACGATTAGGCTAGTTAGGGTACCAAGTTAGCTTGGTACAGACACGGGGTTAATGCACGAGTGTGTTGGTTCCAACAAGGTTAGAACTTAAGAATTAAGAGAGGTTGTGATTGAGGCGGCGAGAGGAGTGCTTGTTTCAGCATTAGTAATGGGTATGCCGAAGTCATTAAGGGTAACTTCTCATGTTCCGTCCATGGAAGATGATTGTTGTTGTCACCAGTACGTTGATCGTGTATTGATGGGTGGACCCGTGATTTGTTTTGGGTCATTAGGAGGAGTTGGGTATTTCGAAGTTAGGTGAATGAGATTTCTCATTTTCTGCTTAGTGGCAGACGATGTTGGGTTACATAGTGTGGTGAGGGCAGTGAGATTTTACTTGTACTCACGAGGAGTGAGTTTTGATGTCATCGTCTTGGACCATATTTGATTTTCCCTAGGTGGGATGACAAGGATCGATATGAGGTGATTGGAGAGAACCCACAGTCTAGACGTGTTCCGTCGTTGACTGATCGGTTTAGATGTGAAAATGGTTGAGAAACGATTCGGTAGGATGCAGATTCAAAGAGAGTGTAAGACCCTATGACCTGAAATCTGGTAGTTAGCTGAGTGAGAACATGTGTAGATCGTGATGTCGTGTCGTGCTGGCAGACTCCGTCTTGTTGATTATGTTAAGCTAGGAACAGAGGAGAATCGTAATCGTAAGCTAGGGGTTAATCTCATATGATATATTAATAGAACGAGTGGGTATCCGACGGGGTCGGATTGGTCAGTATTGGATATGTGAATGATGGGATTAGCTTCTTTTTGGAGTCAATCAAATATGATATAGTAATCCAATGAGAAAGTAACCGATAGGTTCGGAGTTGGTACGTCTCGAGAGACGTGGGTGAGATTGGATGCTCTATTTGGCATGAATGGGTATGCCTTTGTGGGCGTGAGTCGGATTGGTAAGTGTTGGATTACGTGATTAGGAGTAGACGTTGTGATGATGGTCGGGTGACCATGGGACTCATGTTGGATGATGAGTTGGAGTATTTGATCTGTCTAGTACTAGACTGGATAGATGGACTCCATAATTGAAGTGTGCTTGGCTACGAGCTATGTAGTAGGCAAGTTGGAGGATGGATGTATGTACAGGGTACGTTGTACGAGGACCAATACTGGACAGGCCTGAGTGGTGCCTGGTGACAGTATATGGGATATACCAATGGTATGTTGATGAGCGTGTTGGTAATCGGCTTAGTTCCGATATCATTGGATTGGTTGAGGACATGGACTGGACATTAGATACTATGCATTGGGCCAGAGTGATTTTGATGGGTTCAGTGAGTGTATGAGCAGGTGCTCAGAGCAGTGGATGGCTAGTGGAACCGTAGTTTTGTGATGTGTATCACTACTGGGCAGGTATTCGATAGGGTCTAGTTACACACTGATCGAGTGAGTTTCTAGTTATCGCTATGGGGATCCTATAGAGCTGATTTTACCTTCCATTGAAATTAAAGGTAAGAAATATTTACTGCAAGTTCCCAGGTGAGTGAGACGTGGATTGTGTAGCCACAAGTTAAATAAGTTGGTGGTTAGTGTAACCACGGGTTGCTTTGCGTGAAGTTACTGTTCTGTGACTCTCACCAGCGTCATGGATCGCTGGGGGAGTTGGCAGATGTGGACGCTGAGACGGATAGATGTCGCAGGTTTGAGCGTACCCTGCGAGGTGAAATCTTACTGTTGATCTTACGTTACATTGAGGGAGACTTGATATGAGGTACCTTGGTGCGACTCTATAGTGAGTCAGAGTTGTGTTGGTGATTCGAACTATGACCATGGAGCCGTGAGTGCTGGCAAAGTGGTGACAATTTGGTTGGATGTGTCAGCGTGGATTGATGAATGAGAATTGGTGACTCTCAGTGGGAGCAGATGTCAGGGTGGATTGGTGATTGAGAAGAACCGTCAAGTTGAATGTGTCAGCGTAATGGTAGAATTGTCGGGTGGTATCAACTCGGAATATGTGATCAATTTCACTCGACGTGGTCGAGTGTAGACGATGTGACGTGAGTATTGATGGAATGTCTAGGTGCAGACAAGTATTGTGCTGGTTAGTGGGTGTACACGCGTACAGATGATGTGATGCCGAATTTGCTTTCCACGAAGTGGATGTGGAATCAGGATTGTTGGAATTTCGATGACGAAATTATTTAAGGGGGGAAGGTTGTAACGAACCGTATCGAATATCGGGATTAAATATTAATTACTTATGGATTTAGTATGATTAATCGAGAGAAATCGGACGAACGGTGTAAAATGACCGTTTTGCCCCTGGACTTGGGTAAAATGTTGACCTTTGACTCGAGGAGTCAAACATATGAGGACCAATGACTGTGACGTAGATCGGGACGTCACGAGTCCGTAGACAGGCGGCACGTAGAAATCGAACGTCGAACTTGGAAGTTATGGTCACGGGATCGAAATTGGGAACTTACTTCTCCATATTCGAATTATATATTAATTAAATCAGATGGGCAAATATTTTATGTGGGGCCCTAGGATGAGTGACAAGTGTCACTCATCCCATTGGTCCTTTTCCCTAAATTGTGGATCTAGTCTAGGATTGGGAGATTAATTAATGATTAAAAAATATATTTAATTATTTTATTATTATTTTATATTTTTCTCTGATATTTCTCTCTCCCTCCCCGCGCATCAGCCTTCATCTTCTTTTCTTATTTTCTTTTACCGTGATCCCCCAAACACCTAAACACTGCCCCATCCACATTATCCTCTCTTGTGAGTTGTGAGAGATTGAGAGTGGCAGAGAGGCGGAAGGGAAGACGGCGATGAGCTATGCACGGGGAGGTAAGAACCTGAAACCCAGTTTTTGGCCGAAAATGGAAAACTAGCATTTGATGTGTGTTGATCGATGTAGTCGATCCTATTGTGTTCTATGGATTGAGGCGAGTTTGTAGGACTTGGATTCAAAGAAAATGGTGGCCGAAAATGAGAGAAAATGAAGGAGGGAATTGAAGGTTGGACCGTCCATCGGGGAGGTAATTTCCCGTCCCTAAATTCATGTTTTGATGTCATAGATCGATTAGGGAAGATGAAACGAAGGCATAGGATTTAGAAGGACTGAAAAATTTGGGAAAAATGTGGAAAACCAGCCTCGCTGGTCCGATTGAACTTGACTTGCAGAGGACCAGCCTGAACCCGGTTCGACACGAGGACAGGGATGACCGTCCCTGGCACGTGGGCTTCACGCGTAGTCACTTACGATAGCGTGTGGGGCACGTGGGATAGAAATTATGATGTCATCAACATGTGTTTTCATCTATTCGATGTAACGAACATTTTGGGACTAATTTCATGTCGATCGGATATCGTTTCGATATAGTTCGGGATGTCCGAAGGTTTAGGATTGAGTTTAAATTTGTTTAAAAATTTGGAAAAATTACGGGGCTCTAATGAGAGGTTAATGAAGTGGTTAGTAACCCTCTAGCATGATTTGGACAGGTTCGGATATTCCGAGGGCAGTGATTTAGCCTGGGGAGGCTTATGGCACACATATCGAGGTGGCAACGTAGAACGGTCTGTGAGTGGACATTGATTTCTAAATTGTGATGCATGCATAAATGTTTTATATGTTTCATATATATAATTTTTATGAATATGATTGTGGTATTGGTGATTTACATATTTGCACTTATTTCAAGGTTTACGGTTTTCTATTGTGTTTATACGTGCTTGTATGTCAATAATGGATTGAAGAACTGATTTCGGATTTGAAAATATGGAATCGAGCTTGAGACCCATTTGATTTATGAACTATCGGACTTCGAGTCCATTTGATTTAATAAGGCATCGGGCTGGAGGTCCAGTTGGTTTACATGATCGGGCTTGAGGCCCAAGTGGTTTATGATATCGGGCATGAGTCCCATTGTGGTTTATAAATATGATTTCGGATTCGGAGACCATAAATGAATTTGGATGTGAGAAATGGAATATCTGGGTTTACGATGATTTTATGGGAAACCGGGCATAGACCCTTTGAAAGGTTTGAAAGGTTTTGAGATGATTTACGAAAGGTTTTCTAATATACCACCCTTTTATCTATGGATGGTCTCCTCCAGGGAGGGTCATTGATCTGCAGAAATTGACCTGGGTGGACCCTGGAGTAGTCACGGCGCACTACCTGAGAGGGACTGCCTCCGTGGGGTGGCTCCCGATTAGGAGGGCATTTATGGATTATAACCCCTAAGGAGAGTCATTGATCTGCGGACATTGACCTAGGTGGACCCTGGGGAGACTTAGGACTTGAGACCCTGAGTAACACGCGTAGCTTTGGAAACCGTGATAGTACTGATTGTGACATCGGGGATGTCAGACATCAGGGATGCTGAGGATTAGTTATATGGTATTTGGTAAACATGATTTATTGGATTTACGAAATGGTATTTCTGTGCTTACGGATTTGTATTTATGGATTTGGGCAGTGGCCCACTCGGATCTGAATTTACGGATTTTGGTATTCCATGGTTTTGGGCCGAGTTCCCACATATGTTTGGATTTACGATTTTGGGCTAAGGCCCTAATGATTTAATTAAAGTAAATGGGTTGATTACTGATTTTCGAATGCATGCATACTTTTTAGTGAAGGGCATAAATGTCTTCTTATGAAATGTGTTTTATTAAACCATTGATTTTCGTTCACTCTCAGTTTTTAATGGTTTAAATCCTCTTCAGGTTGATCATGGATGAGGGTTGTAGCAGAGACCGAGACATCGTACTCCTCCACCGATCATGACGCGCTTTGGAAGCCCTACACGGGCTGAGGTTTTGAATTATCCCTTGTCTGACACTTTTTGTCAGATGGGAGCATGGCACATCCCGTTATAATCTCGGGGGGATTGGGATGGGTCGTGTCACCAAAAGTGTATTCGACAGGCGCCTACCGATTCTCAGGCGTGACTGTTGGCGCGCGTTTACCGAAGTACAGAAGCCCTATTTGGTGCGAGTTCACCGAAGCGCCTTCCTTGCCTCAGCACCGTTGACTAGCCCTTTGACCACCGAAAATGCTTCCTATTTTCGGTGGGCTTCTACCGAAATGCTTCCCTGTTCAAATTCCATCACCTAATTTCTTCTTTCTTGTGGAAAATTTTCCAATTCAAGATTGGATTTGTTTCCATTTTATTTAGAAAACCTTTTTAATTAGGACTTTTATTACCTTTTTCCTTTAAGACTTTAATTTAATTAGTTTAATCCTTTTCCGTTTAGAATTTAAATTGTAAACTCCTATTTATTTGAGAATTAATGTTCTCCTATAAATAGAAAGGTTTAGGTTATTTGTAAAGTGTCGCTCATTATTCGTACCAAAACTCTACAAAACCCAATTTTTCCTTTCCTTTAAGGCCGAAATTCTTTGTGCAAAATTAAACTACACCATTCTCCACATTTCATCATCCTCCATTGACTTATAAGGCGAATTCATGAGTGTCTCACCAAAGAGTGTCGAACCACCTAGCATCTATATGGCGAATACTCGAGGATTCAAAGTGTAACTTTACCCCTTTACCCCGTAATTTTCTCTTTGCATTTGAATATCGTACTTATGGATTGATTCTTAATATTATTATGGTTTTATAATTTATTTTAATTTCATTAATCTTTCATGTGTTCTAATATCTTAGTTTTTGTTATGCTTATATGGTGTGCTTACAACTTGATTAGATATAGGCACGGTTGAAAATGTCGCCAATATCGGCGATATATCGCTCGAAATTTCGTTAAAATTGGCCGGCGGCACATAAGGAGGGGAGAAAAAATTTCGCGAAATTTCGACATTTCGTCGTATTTTAAGTTCACAGATCTCATTATTTGATGAAACCGATTGAGATAGGACCAAAGTTCATGAAAATCGGACATAAAACATGTGAATTCCAGTCGGGTCGTGCCGGCGGGTCAAAAAATCCGAATGGCAGACCCGCGGGAGGAAGAAGGAGACTTTGAAATAGTGTTAGCTGGTTTACTTTATATATTATACCATTGTTATATTGTCAATCTTGTTGGGTTAGTTGGGTTGGCTGGGCTTCTTATAACTTTCCATTTAAATTACAAGGGGTCCTGGGTTCGAATCCAGGATCCCCCTCTCCCTTTTGTGGTTTTGTTTTTTTAAATGTTTTCCTTTCTTTTTAATTCTTTTTTTCAACTGTTTTCCTTTTCTTTTTTTAATTCGTTTTTTCAACTGTTTAAAATTCGTTTTTTCAAATGTTTTCCTTTTTTTTTAAATTTCGTTTTTTCAAATGTTTTCTTTTTTTTTAATTTGTTTTTTCAAATGTTTTCCTCTTTTTTTTTTCAATTTTAAATATATGAATTCTTTCCAATTTTTGAACAAAGATTGATTCTTTTTTTTTTTCCAATTTTAAATATATTTACTCATTTTATAATTTTTCTTTCATTGACATTTTTTTTATGTTTATTGTTATGTTTTTAATTATGTTAACATTCAATTATAGTAATTCATTTCAATTTATATTTATATTTAAAATTTTATATTATTAGTCATCGACAAAACCCTATTATATCATATTATTCATCATATATTTATTATATCAACGAATTTTATAGTTTTTATTAGTCATATATAATCATCATTTGGTACTTAAGTTTTTCCCAAAATTTCATTCCAAATTTCCAACTTTTAGATAGAATTTCCGTCATTTTTGTTAACCGTAAGCGATATCGATATTTGGAACGATATATCCGTAAATTTGACTAGCGATATATCCGTCGATATCGATATTTCAATATTTGGATATAGGGCAAATTCCCGAGTCTAGATCATTGAAAGTGTATAGGGCGAATTCCTGAGCACGTACTTGAGATAATATGTTTGTATTTCATAGAACTAAGGTTATGGAATTTCGTAGATTTTGGAATTGGCATAATTTATGAATGAGTTAGGTTTAAAGATGAGTTGACCGTGTAAATATTAGATTAGGTTAGATTATATTAGATTAGATTAGATTAATTAGGAATTTTAAATCAATCTCTTTACCCCCCCCCCCCCCCCCAAAAATTAACTAATCAAACGATAATCATGCATAGGTACCCTCAATTCCCGGTTAAGAACGATCTCTATTTACCAATGTTACATCTACCAAAAAGGATTTTTAATTGCATACGTTGCCTTAAGTCTTAAGTGTAACTTGGTGTTTCTTTTAATGTTTAATTTTTGCGTATCAATCCGCTCTAGAGTAAATGCAGATTGGACTTTTGCCCGGCACACCTTGTGCCGGACAAACTTTAATGACCCGCCGGGCAAACAATAGGCGCCAACACCCCTTCGCACCAAAATTTTTCCTACCGCGAGTTAACGGAAACACTTTGCCCCGAGCACCTGATTCGCCATTAATAATCCCCCCCCCCCCCCCCCCCCCCCCCCCCCCCCCCCCCCCCCCGCTCCCCTCCCCCTTGCACGCCAAGAAAGCCGGCCCTCTCGCTCATGGTTTGCCCGTCGAGCACATAACATTTGTTTTTGCCATATTGTGTTTATGTCACTTATATTATATTAAATGGTGACTCCAAAAAGTGGCACATTATATTTAACAGATTTTTTAATGGAATAGCTAGAGGTGGAGTCAGATTGTTACATTTTGAAGAGTCCTATGATAAGTAAATACAATATTTGAAAGATCATAGATGACCCTAAACTTAATGTAAACCATATATAGGATATTAAAATGTAATGTTTTTTTTCTTCATAATCATATGTATATATAAGGCATTTTTGTGTGGTCGATATATATAAAGTATTTTAAGTTTGAAAAATTGAATTTTATTATATTAGAAGTTGTAAAATTAGAAATATATATATATATATTATATATGTCGTGCCTATTTTATGCCTGCACAATATTGAGCTATTTGTCTATAGTATAATGGGCTATAATTAAACATCGACTAGGAGTTCGAAAGCAAAATAGATGCAGATCGAATTTACCATTGTGTACGTACGGTTTGTTCTAGGCAGACTAAAGATCGACAAAGGTCTACTTATTCCAAAACAGACAAAAACTCAAAATCATCAAAACTTCTTCACGCCCCAAACTCAATTCAAAGTACAATTCAAAGTCATATAATTGAATATTCATGACATCGTAAATCAAGCAATGACTACACTAAAAAAATATCCGTATCTCCTAATTAAAAAATAAATATTCTGAATCACTCAAAATTGCTAGCTGTAACTATTACCTCAGCAACTTCATATAATACTTGGATCCGCGGGACAGATTAATTTTTCCCCTCCTTTTCTCAGGTATTGATTCAATGGAACATTCAAAATACCCTCGTCCCCTAAACCAATCTGGAGCTCGAGTGGTAAGCAAGAAGAGCTTCTCCAATCCCAAATCATAACTCGCCTTCTTCTCAATGTAATCAAGCAACTTATGTCCATGTCCTTCTCCCTGACACTCTGTCACAACCACAATGCCAGCCACCTCCCCACATCTTTCCTCCAAGAAAGGAATCAGGGCCGCGCAGGCAATGATTTCACCTTCTCGTTCCACCACATTGAAACAATTCAGTATCTCAAGTAGCTCTACATCGCTTCTCTTAACCATCGCCCCTGATTCTTCGTGAGGGCGTATCATTTCTTTTATTCGAGACAAATCTGATTCGCTGGCGGTACGGATTCCTTGGTAAAAATCACTAGCAACCATAGTCCCCACCCCATCTCTTTTGAATAACTCTAACAATAAAACACCCCCTTTAGTGCCATCCAGAAGATGAACCCTTTGAACCCCTCCCTTGCAAACAAACACTGCAGCAGCCAACGTCTCATTGTAAGTACCCCCACTGGCAGCAAACCCTAAATTACCAGCTTCGGCTTCATTTTGACTTTCCAACATGCCTTCTGCCCCTTCTAAAGTCAAAAAGCTAATCAGACGTCCAGTACTGGAGTCGAGTATTGGACTGTCCATTATACAGATAAGCTTATCTGCTTGAATGGACTTGGCACATGCAGTTGCAACTTCATAGGCGTTACAATTCAAACATTCTCCGGAGCTCGAATAGCCTATGTTGCGGAGCAACACAATGCAACCGCCGTCCAGCCTCTCGCGGATGCGGCCGACGTCTACCTTCTTAACCTCGCCGGTTTCAGCGTAGTCAACGCCGGCGACGACTCCTCTTCTTTTTGCTGCAACAAAGTTACCGCTTGCCACGCTGACACCAACTTCATGTAAACGACTGTTATCGCCATGTCGTCGGATATTGCATATGGCGGGTGCCGCGGAAACGACAGCCTCTATGTGAGAAGAAATCAGCCCAGCCGCCTCTTTGGCGGCGTCTAGGGTTTCCGAATCTGTTACTCTATAAGCACCAACAAACTCTGGCTTGCTTCCTTTCCTTTGGATGATATTATCGATTTGGACTCGGGTGGCCGGAACAAGAACAAATTTAATTCCCAAGTGATGGAGAAAAGCAATGTCTTTAAGAAGAGGGTCTAAGTGAGCAGGGTTTGATGCAACTTCGCCGGATATAATGACAACAAAAGTGCCGCCGCGGTGGGCCCACAAGTAGGGCCAAGCCTCGCGAAACCACCGCACGAAATGCTCGTCGCCCTCCACAGAATAATTGTATGTCGCGGGCTCCAAGTGGCTCTGATCATCCCTTTCATCGAGTGAATTGTTGCACTTGAAGGTCGTACGACACATTCCCATATTGCCCTTCACTCTTCCAACAGTTACCAAGTCTAGCGGCAGCCGTGAGGGGTTTGCCGTCCTAGGTATTGTTAGAGAGCAATGTTGGCGATGGTGCAGTCTGGTTGCTCTAGCAGTGATTGCTAGGCGGGGTCCAAGACCGCTTGATGTGGCCATGGGATTCATCAGTATGGTGTGTTGGGATGAGGTAAAAAATTTGGACGTAGAACAAAACTCGCCATTTTATAATTTTGATGAATGCCCCACAATTCCTTAATTCGAAAGATTCCCTAATTTGGATTCATATATATATATATAGAATTTAGAAAATCAAAATAAAATAAATTTTTAGGCCCAACAGATCTTCATTTTAAATTATATATAAATAAGTGTCATTTTTCAAATTTCATCTTAATAAATATAATTCATATATAAATATTAAATTTCGTGTTTAAATTATATTATAAATTAAAAGAAAATTTAATTTTCAATTTAATTCCAAGAAATTTCGTGTTTAAATTATATTATAAACTAAAAGAAAAATTAATTTTCAATTTAATTCCAAGATTTTATAAATAATTGGTAATTTTAAAATTTTTCATCTAAAAACACACAAAATTGTAAAAAAATGGAACAGTTGATGAAATAAATCTGCAGTAAATAAGGAAACTAAATTTTTATATTAATATATATATATATATATGGTAAAGATCTTATTTCTTACCCTCGCTCAAGCAGTGTAGGAAAGTCTTCTATATATATGTCTCGCGTACTTCAGAATTTCGGGGATCAAAAGAAAGCTAGAGACTTACTCCCAAAGAAGTTTCACTGTTTGACATTTTTTTTCTTTATTTACCCTTCAATTCATTAGAATCACAAATTCCAAGTTTAAATTCCATATATGTGTCATTTTCAAAATTTTCTACTTTCATACTACCATTTCTATATGAACATTAGATTATTACATGCTCCAATTTCATTTTAAGTTTATATTATCTAAACATGAAACTTCACAAATTCCGAAAAATTAATTCCGTTAATTTAAATTATTCTGTCATTTGATAAATTCTTAATGATCTTAAAATCCTCCATCAAAAACACCCCAAGGGAAAACGGAAATAGGAAGGACTACATGAAGAGAACAAAAATGTGAAAAGAACTTCCCATTTAAAAATATATTATTCACTGCTCAATTAAATCTTTTCTTGTCATAACATTTTTCTCAAACAATTCCTAATTAGAAAAGATATATATTGTTCCTTTTGTTTTCCGGCAGTGAATGCATATGTATAAGTATATTGAAAAGATAGGGAAAAGGCTAGGGAGAAAAGACTCAGGTTTAAGAGATGTGGGAATTGTGCTGTTTCGAGTCATACCTTAAAGATCGATTACGCCAATAGTAACTAGTAAGCAGGCTTCCATATATAGTTCGTTGGCTCCAAACTGCTGGGAGACGCCACAAGAAACTGTTAGGAAGATCAGTGACATTCTATACATATAGTTTCATGTGGTTTAGGATCACATGATGATTTGATATCTATCACTTCCATGGTAAAAACTAACATGAGGGATTCACGTTGCTCAAAAGTCAAAGGAGAGAGTTATAGTAGGAGATCATGAGGTGCAGTAATCCCATACAAAAGGGTTCCAGTGGTAGGATGAAAATGCTCAAAACGTACGTAAGTACACTGTGATTCATTGACTCCCATGGTTAGAACCATTCATGCCTCCAGCTCAAAACACATGTGCATCGCACATCTCCCTCACAAAACACCTATACCGGCGAACCCACACAGCCCAGTCCTCAAAGATGTCCCTGTCCATCCTCAAATTGAAAGAGAATTTAGGCTTTTCTAACCCAAGGGAGTAAAGCTTAGACATCTTCACCACTTGTTGGATGAAATCATCATCCAAAAATGTGTCAAGAGCTTCGCCTTCTACTGGTAAGTTGTAGGTCCTGGCCGTTGAAATCATGGCTCTGAGAAACCCTTCTGGGCTACTGCAGCTACTCATCTGATCATCATCTCTCAACCCAAAAGAAGGGCAGCAAAGACTAAATTCATACCTTGCTAACATCTGAGTGATTGCCGAATACCCGTCTCTGGTTGAACAATTGTAATACCCAGATGTGAGCTCGGAAGAATGAGAATCAGTGAGATAGTGCCAGTAGATAGCCGGTACTTTTGCAGATAGGCTCACCCTTGTGCCCGAGAAAATGGAATAAGCTTCCTTACATATACGTTATCCGTGCATAAGCAGCTGCTCTGAATACCATTCAAGAAAAAAGTGACCATAGGGTGAATTCCAAGAATTTCGACCGTCTATGAAAAATGTCTCATCAGGATTCATCTTTAGTTCTCCTTTGCATCCCCATTCAGGCTTCCCAATCGATAAAGCATGTGCATTAAGAGAATCCAGCATAAACTGCGCAAGTCCATTGGAAAACAAAATGAAATTACCACAACATATAACTATTACAAGCTCAGAACAAAAGCAGACACAATGACTAAATGGTATGCATTGATTCATATATGTACAGGTCATAAAACTGCACAACCAAATCCATAGTAGTACTAATACTAACAGAATTATGCTCTTGACATAAAATTGTGCATGAAACTTTATTCAAGGAACCAGAAAAAACAAGAAAAGGTCAAGCAAAAAGAAAAAGAAAATACCAAAACCAGTTCTCCCATAGTTAAAAAGTGGAAGCCAGTACTGATCAATCGAATTTCCATGTCAATACGCAAAATAGGAGGATAAAATTTGTTGGAATTCCACTGAGCCTTTGCACTCAACATACTCACCCAGTTTAGCTATCAATCTAAGCAAGTCATACAGCATATATATTAGCAATGACAGCAGCACAGCATAAATGAAAGATACAGAAAATACAACATAAAAGAAAGAAACAGAAAACAGGGAAATAATAGTGCATGCACAATCGGTAGGAAACTGGTTCCCTCAATCCTTCTTTTAGGATATAAAATATAGAGACCTTTAATTCTCTCAACTATCTCTTATACAACTCCTCTCTATAGCTTGGGAAAGGACTCTACTCTCTTTACTTACGCAAGTCAAGGCTTATATAGAGAAGGCATTCCTAATCTCACAAGTCATACTGCACACAGCTCAATCTCTAAGGTATCTGTGGACTCCAATTGAAGAGAGCAGCTGACACATATTTATCTATCATACAACCAAATAGTCACTAAACAAAGTGACTAATTAAGGTGGCTTTGTTAGGAACGTTACAAATCAAGCAAACAAAAGACGCAGGAGGAAATTACACCAAACTCAGCATTAAGTTTAACAGAATTCACACCATCACTTTTCCTGAGGATACCAACTTCGTTATTCATAATACAAAAATGTTGCTTTCCGATCTCTTCTTTGGTCCTTTTTAATTAACCACTTCAACCAACTTCTTACCTTGTCATAGCATTGAAACTCAAGCTTAATGGGTTGTTGCAATTCATCAAGAAAGAAAGATGGATACTTCAACTCCCCATCAGGACCCATCCCAATTTGGATTCCCTGCATTCCAAACAACAGAACTTAATATAGTGAATTAGTTACCACTTGCTAGGGGCCGGATTGAGGACTACCAACTTATTTACAGTTCATGGTGAATGCTCTTAACTATATACAGGTTCATTTAATATTATTTTTACCGTTTTGACTTCACCAAGATAACTTTCAAATGTGTCTCTGAAAGACCTCATCAAATCTGCATGCACTTGTATTGGTGTACGCCCCCTAAGCCGAGCAGTGTCGTCACAGCCAAGGGAGATGTAAGTGGTACGCCTTTTCCCAAACCTGTCACAATAGCCTAAGTCTGGACATGTAGTAATCTCGTCGCGGACCCATTTAGGGAGGCTAAAGCTTCAAATTCAATGCACAAACAAACATTCAATAGAGTAAATCAGTCCCAAAATGCTAAATCCAGTCTGGATATCCAATAAGTAATTAAACACAATATATATACCTTGTTGTAAATAAGTAAAATATAAGCACATGATATAGTGAAGGATGCAATCATACACAGTAGAAGGGGAAATTGTTGAATACTATTTATACATACTCTTACAATTGATTCTCCAAATCAAACTTCCCCTAGACATATATAAGCTTGTAATTAAACTAGGAGTTCTTGTTAGATTCTGAGCAATATCCCATGAGGTTGACAACGTTTACATGATACTTATTGTGTCAGAGAACACCAAATTTCCCAAACAAATTGAAATCCAATATACCTGAATTGATTCCTTAGAAATTTTCTTGATGATTAGGGGGGAAATCCCTTTAGTTGGAGGAGAAAGAAGCAGGTGATGCTTCTTGTGAAGAAGGCCATGCATGGAGGACGTAAGGGAAGGGCAAGGATGGACATAGAGAGTTGGGGAATGAATCTTTCTTCCCTTGTTGGTTGTTCTAAAATGTTTAATTTTTTTTTTCAATTAATTAAGTGGTTATTTATTAGATTAATTAAGCGATATTTTAAGTGGGTTTGGGCTTCTTGGTACAGTGGGGGTGGAAGAAACCAAGAAAATAAACAAAAACTGTTAGGCCCGAGTGGACAGAGCCCTAGGCCTGGCCACATATAAACCATTATATATGAGAGCTTATTAAATTTGGTATTCCAAAGCTAAAGGAAATAAAAATAAAAAACTACTTAGAAACATTTTTCCTAGCCACATTTTGAGGAAAATATTATCTTAATTTCCAAAAACTTAATCCCAAGTATCAAGACTAAGATCCATCCAATAATGTTAAAGGACAATCAGCCTTAATTGCAACTAACAACTAAGAGAGCTTGGTAATATTGGGACATATATATATAATATTGGGCCATATAATATATATATATATATATTCTACTAAAATGACACAAAAAGTTATAATCAAAGGGACCCTTAGAAATGTCAAAAAAAAAAAAAAAGGGACCCTTAGAAAAGACAATTTCTCACAAAATTAAGAATTATTTCTGTGATTAACATGGTAATTTTATTACTAATTAAACATAAAATTAATAAAACGGCATGGTTCAAAGTGAATTTAATTTAATTAGTAATATTAGTCCATAACACAAAAGCATAAAATCCCTACAAAAAGATATTAGCCCTAAATCTGGCTAAGGAATGAATCGAAGAGCTAGAAGTTGAGATTAGGACATAAAAAATGATGTCGTAATTACATTTAGGGTTTAAGGGATTTGGTACGTACATATCATAATCCAGCAAAAACAAGGGACCTGTGGGCTCAAAAAATTCATGAAACGCCAACACAGCCCGAATCTTCAATCCGCAACGGCGAGCCATTTCAGCCATCACGAAATACAAATCCCAATTGTAAACCCTAGGCCTCTTCTCCACCAAATCCCACCAGACCTCCATGAGGACACCGTGGACCCCAGTGTGCGCGAAAGACATGAACCACTGCATCATGAGGTCATAGCCTGTGGAGGTATGCACAGGGTCATACACCGCCAGAGTTTTCTTCACAGGTATCAAAACATACACAGGCGCTATCCTTATCCTCGTCGTCGACGTCAGCATTTCATTGTCACCCTCACCGTCGTCTGCCCAACCGCCGCCGGCATCATCCGAAGGCATGGATGTCGATGAGGAGGAGGAGTTGAGCGGAGAAGAGAATAAGGTGACGAGTCGGTGATGATGATCGCGGCGCCTTTGCATTTTGTGATCATCAGCAGGACCTGCCATGTGAATGTGAGTAGTGAGTAGTACGGGAAGCGCCGGAGGAGGAGGAGGTTTTCATCGTGATAAAAGCTGGTGATGGCTTTGTGCTTGCAGAGAGTAGATGAGAGGAGAGAGCCATTTTGTAAATTCAGAGATATGAGAAAGGAAAATGTTGAGTGACCACATTTATATATCATCACATACAGTCTATTTATATTGTGGTAAGTAAGTCTTCTCGTTTTAGTACGTTTGGGTCTAAAAAAATGGTGTCTCTGCCATTGTTCTATTAAAAAAAGGTCGACGCTTTGTAAAATTAAGACGGCGTTAGGGGCTCCGGGTAGCGTTAGGCGCTTCAGGACAGCAAGCAGGGGCCGGAGGTCTAGGCGGTTTTTTAATAAAGGAAAAATTCATTAAACGAATAATATTATGAATACAACTAAATAAATCTAGAATAAAAATTTATTTAAAAACAAATAAATCGAATTGAAAGTCATTAATATCCAAAATGAATATTTTATAAAGAACATAATATGCAAAATATATAGGACTGTAGGGCTCAAATATAAGGGTGGCAATTTTTGACACGACTCTATACACGACTCGAAACCCGCACGAGATTTTCCCAGATCAACTCGCACGATTAAAATTTCGAGACATTTTCAGGTCAACCCGTTATGACACGTTTAATAAACGGGTTGGTTTCGGGTCAACCTGTTAAATCATTTAATAAATGAGTAGATTTCGGGTTAACCTGTTAATATTTATATTGACCTATATATTGACCCGTTTAATAAACGTGTCATTACTAACTCATATATCTACCCATTTACCTACATAAATACATATTAAATCTTATAGTTTAAATAGATTAAACGGGTCAAACAGGTAATAGGTTAATTGGTTTTCAGTACGACCTGTTTATTAAATGGGTTATACATGTTATACGGGTTACACGGGTTACCTTGGTCATTAACAGGTCGGGTTTGGGTTGGATATCCTTGACACGATTATTAAAGGGGGCGGGTTCAGATTAGACAGATTTGGGTAAAACAGAGTTCATGACACGAAACGAACCCGACACGACCTATTGCCACCCTTACTCATACATAAACATAATTCAATTTGATATTTAGTTCAAATCCATTTAAGAAATTATTAATTTAATTTACTCCGAATCTAAAGCAATTAATCATTCAATTTGCTCAAAATTAAAAGTAATAATTAAATTAAATTAAATCTATATTTATGTTTTTAATTTAATTCACGTATATTAGGTCCATGGCCCATCAAGCCCATTATTTAAATTGCTTTAATTTATTTCCATGGGCCATTAGGCCCATTTGTGAGCCACCCGTGAGCATCGCCCATCAGCCCTATACAAACTTTTTTTTAAAATTTATTTGCTCGCTATTAAAAGTCCACTTCGCGAAGGCGCGAATGAAGTCTTGCTCCAGAAAATACTAGAGAGGGATTGAGGAAGAAAGACACGGCCAGATGAGAGACATAGCCTCATCGAGAGAGTGAGGGAGAAAGACACAGAGACGAGACAAAGAGGGAGAGAGGGAGAGGGAAGCGATGTCGATGGCTTTGGTGTGACTATGCGATGATGGCGTTTATGACTTTGGTATGGTGATGCGATGGAGACATCGATGACTTTGGTGTGGTGATGCGTTGGAGACGTCGATGGCGATGTTAATTGATTGGAGATGGGACCATGTCGATATTGCGATGAAGAACACAAAAAGCCGATGACAGGACCCACCCCGATTATCGCCTTGATAATCGGGAAGCATCCTGCTCCCGTCTGACAATCGAATCCAAAAGACCGGAAAACCTAATAGTATTACATCACACCCATTGTCAGACTAGAGAGATTAAACAAATACAACCGACTGGACCTCAAGTCCTTAGTTTCACAGAGCATAATATTACAAAACAAGTTAAAGAACAAATCCTACTCTGTGAACTAACTACTCCGCAACGGAAAACTTTATGCCTCTGCCCCTGCCTCGGCGCTAGCCCCCGAACTTGTACCACGACCTGGAGGGTAGTTAAAACAACAAAGTGTGAGTGGACCGAAACAAAAGTTTGCAGAAAACAGTTTAAGGAATTCGGGGTTCACCCTTCAGTTTTACAACACGGTTGCATAACCAGATATTTGAAAAACGCGTATTAAATATTCGAAAACCCTTTTTCCGAAACACGTGTAAAACATTTCAGAAAATCGTCATAACTCGTATAACATAATATAATATTACCAAAATCCAAAAACAGTCATTTTGAAACATTAATTACGCAAATCAAGTAACAAGTGAATCAATAATCACAATTAAACCGTTGGATCCATCCGAGTCTTTAAACTCAAAATCAGGCATTCCTGGGATATCAATGAGTCTTTAAACTCAAAACATAATCAATAGGCCTCGTGGGTATCACAATAACCGAGTCTTTAAACTCACGAGTCTTTAAACTCAATCCGGGTCTTTAAACCCAATTTACCGGGTCTGCCCCCGTCATCAATTAACTGGGTCTTTAAACCCAAAACCAGATCCAACAATCAACCGGGTCTCTAAACCCCAAACCATTTATAGCACAATTCCTCATGGTCCATTTTCCAAAAATTCATTCCGAAATCATAACTTGTCAAAATAGGACTTATGTCCGAATTCACATGCAAATACCAAAACATGCAATTCCCGAAAGTCACTTCACAAATATAATCAAAACATCATAAATACGTAACATGCATAATCATATCCAATTACTTCATCAAAACATCATTCATGCATAGGCGAAAACCGTAACCTCGAAATGCGTGAAATACGATATTTATCTCGAAAAGCGTGAAATCACGTAAAACCGAAATAGCATATTTATCAACATAAGATCCTAAGTGAAAACACAAGATAGATAGGTAAAATAGTCATGCATGCACAATTTGGAAATCAAAAGTCCACTCACGGTTTTTGGACGAGTCAATCGCGCGCCGTGCGCTCTTCAGTAGCTTCGGAAATGTCCGGGCCTGTAAAAACGTACAAGGAGGGTTACAATCATCCCCAAATAACTCGTAAGATTTTTCCTAAATTTTTCGGATTTTTCGACAAAATTAACCTTAAGGACCTAAACTTCCGAACTCCCGAAATTATCCCGAACGACTCCCGATCAACTCGAACCCCAAAGATAAAATGTTAAAAACATTAAAAGGAAGAAAACTTCAGTTGACCGTGATCGGAAAATACCTCACACGCGCCATCACGCGCCGCCCAAAGTGGCTGCGCGTGAAGGCCACGCGCCCAGCTATAGTGTCTTCTCACTCACCCGAATAGCCTGTTAAACGGGTCTATTACCCGCGACTCAACCCGACCAGTTAACCTTCAATTCTCAATCAATTCCTCCCGTTTTCAATCCTATCCTCCTCTCTAATCCATTAATTTTAGTTCTGTATGATCGATTAACCTCGACTGTCCCTAAATCGACCAACCCAAGCTTGAACATTCGAACGAGTCTTCATCTAGAACTCGTCCAAAACAGTTCCATTATCGAATTAACTCACACAGTAGCTTAAGGGGACCTAGACGAACCAAAACATCCAATCAATTGCCCCCAAACTAACCTGGAAGTCGTCGTCCTCAGCACTGGATTTTCTCTACACACGGCGGTCACCGTCCCAGCTCCTCTGTGGCTGGTTGCCGTCGATTTCGATATGGACGAGTTCCAAATGCTCCCAGAAGGCTCAATCAGTGATTAGTTTTGTCCAATAGGCCGTATAAATCAAACATAGATTTTTCCCTCCAACTGGTTTTTCTCTGAACTAGAACTTGGGTTCCTGAGCAATCATTGCTCAAATCTCTTCAACTCTTGCACGGTTGTGTTTCTGTCACTCCCAGGAAACTCCCTCAGTGTTTAGATTGGTCCCTTAACCCGTAGAAATCGAACTCTGAATTTTCCCCCCAAAAACCCGAAAATGTTCTTCACGGTTTTTCTCACAGTTCTCACTGGTTCTCAGCTCTCAGCCTCCCCCGAAAATGATCACTCAACTCACAAGCACTCAGGTAATCGACTCACACTACTCAACACCCGTGGGAATCCTTCTGATTCCACTGAGACTTTGTCCCCGCAACGACTCCCAAAAACCCAGAATTTTAAATTGTTCCCGTGGCCTGATCAGGGCACCAAACCATGCTCCATTGTCCCAATTTTCTTAATTAAATCCCCACTAACTAGTCCACTAATGCCTTAAACACTTGCACGCACAAAACACCACGGCATGGCCGTGCACTCTGTTTTTCACGGTGGAGCTACAGTAACCCCTGTAAATTACCAAAATGCCCTCCAACTTCCGTGACCCGTAACTCGATCATCCGATGTCCGTTTCACGCGTGCCGCCTGTCGTTGTACTCGGGGCTTCGAGACGAACCTAATGGTCTTCGAGTTAAGTGAAAATCAATTTTCAAACAAAAAGTCAACTTTTCCCCCTATATCGTCCAAATTACGATAATGCCCCTGAACTTCCGAACGTCATAACTTTTTCCCTGGACGTCGGAATTGGACGTGCCACCTGTCTATGAACTCGTGACGTCCCGAACTACGTCACGGTCATCGGTCAACTTCCGTTCGACCCTCCAATCAAAAAGTCAACAAATTGACCAAACAAATCACAGAAAGTCAACTTTTCCCCCTATATCGTCCAAATTACGATAATGCCCCTGAACTTCCGAACGTCATAACTTTTTCCCTGGACGTCGAAATTGGACGTGCCACCTGTCTATGAACTCGTGACGTCCCAAACTACGTCATGGTCATCGGTCAACTTCTGTTCGACCCTCTAATAAAAAAGTCAACAAATTGACCAAACAAATCACAGGGGTAAAAACGTCATTTTATTCAATATTTTACAATATTACATTTTTCGATTTTCTGGGGCGTTACAATCTCCCACCCTTAAGAAATTTCGTCCCGAAATTTCAAGGAAACAAATAGGGGAACTATTCTCGTATCTGCGCCTCGGGTTCCCATGTGGCTTCCTCCACATTCTGGTTCCTCCAGAGAACTTTTACCAGAGGAACGGTCTTCCGTCGTAGTACCTTATCCTTTCGGTCCAAAATCTGTACCGGTTGTTCATCAAAACTCAAGTCCTCTCGAAGTTCAATAGGTTGTTCCTCCAGTACATGAGATGCATCAAACACATATTTCCGCAGCATCGACACATGGAAAACATCGTGGACTTTCGAAAGTTCTGGCGGTAATGCTAACCTGTAGGCCACCTGGCCAATCCTCTCAGTAATCTCATAAGGTCCGATAAAATGAGGGCTCAACTTTCCTCGCCTGCCAAATCTCACTACACCTTTCCAAGGGGACAGTTTCAGTAATACCCGATCTCCGACTGCAAACTCAAGATCTCTAATCTGATGGTCCACATAGCTCTTTTGCCTGTCTTGGGCTGCCTTGAGCCGATCTCTGATGAGTTTGACCTTCTCTGTTGTCAATTCCACCAACTCGGATTTAGTCAGCTTCCTTTCACCCACGTCCGTCCAACACAACGGGGTTCTGCACTGTCGTCCGTACAGGCTTCGTAAGGAGCCATCCCAATGCTCGTCTGATAGCTGTTGTTATAGGCAAATTCCATCAAGGCTAGGTGTGATTCCCAAGTGCCTTGAAACTGAAAAATGCAAGCTCGCATCATATCCTCCAATATCTGGATGGTTCGCTCAGACTGGCCGTCAGTCTGAGGATGAAATGCATTGCTGAAACGAAGTTTCGTCCCAAAGGCTTCCTGTAGACTTTGCCAAAATCGAGAAGTAAACCTCCGGTCTCTGTCAGAAACTATTGATTCCAGAGTACCGTGCAACCGGATGATCTCATCGATAAACAATTGAGCCAACTGTGTCATCCTGAAGTTCTCTTGCACCGGCAAGAAATGAGCTGATTTTGTAAGCCTGTCCACAATCACCCAAACTCCATCGTGACCTCTGGGTGTCCTAGGAAGTCCAAACACAAAATCCATCGTTATGTGATCCCATTTCCATTCTGGGATAGGTAGTGGTTGCAAGGCTCCATAAGGTCTTTGTCCCTCAGCTTTCACTTGCTGACAAATCAGGCACCTGCTGACAAACTCGGCAATCTCCCGTTTCATACCCGACCACCAATAATGTTCTCGCAATGTACGATACATCTTGGTCCCACCAGGATGCATCGCGTAGGCCGAACTATGAGCCTCGTCCAAGATTTCCTTCTTCAGTGCCTCAACGTCCGACACACACAACCGTCCTTCTTTTAGTAAAGCTCCATCCTCCTTGACTGTGAAATATAGCCGTTCACCGGCTTCCACATCAATCCGAAGTACACACGAGATAGGATCGTGAGATTGAGCCTCAACGATCCGATTGATTAAGAGTGGTCTCACATGAAAACTAGCCAGCAAGATACCTTGGCCATCCAGTCCCAAATCAATGCTAGTCTTGCGGAGTTCAACCAAAAGCGGTAAATGAACCGTCCGTAGGTGTGCTACAGAATGCGTTGACTTCCGTCTTAGAGCATCAGCCACAACATTGGCTTTTCCAGGGTGGTACTCAATCGTGCAATCATAATCCTTAATTAGCTCCAGCCATCGTCGTTGCCTCACATTCAAGTCCTTCTGGGTGAACAAGTACTTCAGGCTCTTGTGATCCGTGAACAGCCTGCAAGTCGCACCATACAAAAGATGTCTCCAAATTTTCAGCGCATGCACGACAGCAGCTAACTCCAAGTCGTGCGTAGGATAGTTGCGCTCATGCGACTTCAACTGGCGCGAAGCATAGACAATCACTTTCCCATGCTGCATTAGTACACATCCCAATCCCTGTAAGGATGCATCACTGTACACCTCGAATTCCCCACTGTCGTCCGGAAGGGTCAGTATAGGAGCAGATGTCAACCTTTCCTTTAGCTCCCGAAAACTACGCTCACAATCGTCATCCCAGAAGAATTTGACTCCCTTCCGCGTCAGTCGTGTTAACGGGGCAGCAATGGAAGAGAAACCCTCTACAAACCTCCTGTAATAGCCAGCCAATCCCAAGAAACTTCTGACTTCAGTGACGGTCTTCGGTTGTTCCCACTTCGCCACTGCTTCAACTTTCTGAGAATCCACACTGATTCCGTCAGTTGAGATCACATGTCCCAAGAAACTCACGCTCGTCAACTAGAACTGACACTTGCTAAGTTTCGCATACAACTGGTTTTCCCGCAAGGTACCTAGCACCATCCTTAAGTGCTCCTCGTGCTTCCCCGCACTCTTCGAGTAAACTAGAATATCGTCGATGAACACGATGACGAAGTGATCCAAGTATGGCTGTAACACTCGGTTCATCAAATCCATAAATTTTGCGGGTGCGTTGGTCAAACCAAACGGCATCACGAGGAACTCATAATGACCATATCGGGTTCTTAAGGCTGTCTTGGGTACATCCTCATCCTTAACCCGCAACTGATGATACCCAGAACGAAGATCGATTTTGGAGAAATACTGCGCTCCTCGCAGCTGATCGAACAAGTCATCGATCTGAGGCAACGTGTATTTGTTCCTGGCTGTTACTTTATTCAGTTTCCTGTAATCGCTGCAGAGTCTCAAACTCCCATCCTTTTTCCTCACAAACAGCACTGGGGCTCCCCAAGGGGATACACTCGGTCTAATAAATCCCATCTCAAGCAGCTCTTGCATCTGTGCCTTTAATTCTTTCAACTCGGCTGGCGCCATACGATACGGGGTCTGAGATATAGGTTGCGTACCTGGAACCAGATCAATAGTGAACTCGACATCTTGATGAGGTGGCAATCCCGGTAGATCCTCCGGAAAGACATCCGGAAACTCCCGTACTATCGGTATATCCTCCACTCTCAATGGTGCAGCTCGTGCGTCCATCACTTGTGCTAAGTATCCCTGGCACCCTTTCCTCAACAATTTACATGCCTTCAGGGCTGAAATCACTCCAACAGGAGTTGCTCGCTGTATTCCCTGAAAGGTGGTTTCCGGTAACCCTAGACTCCGAAAAGTAACCTTCTTATCGACACATTCGATAGAAGCATGATGGAGTGTCAACCAATCCATTCCCAAAATGACATCAAAGTCGTGCAAGTCCAAGAGTATCAAGTCTGCTACCAACCCAACGTCACCTACCATTACGGGACACTCCCACAACACTTGATTTACCATAAATACATCTCCTGTGGGCGTACTCACACCCATGTCACAGTCCAGTGCGGACACCTCTCTACCCGCCAACAACTCACAGTCCCGTGATATAAACGAATGAGTAGCTCCGGGATCAATTAAAGCACAAACATCATGTCCAAAGATCGTGATTGTACCTGTCACAACACCAGGTGCTGCCCTGGCCTCCTGCTGCGTAACAAAAAAAACTCGGGCCTGTGGTCCAGCTGCTCGCCCACGGCCCCGGCCCCTCTGTCCACTAGTCGCTCCAGTACCACCTCCTCTAGTACTCCCAATCCCAGAAACTGCAGTTGTGTTCCGTCCCTGCTCTGCTCCACCCTGACCTGCGCCACCACCCTGTGGCAAGGATGGACACTCCCTCTGATAGTGGCCCCGCTCGCCACAGAAGAAACAGATAACACTGGAAGCATCTCGAGCAAAACCACCACTTTGCCATCCTGTGGAAGCAACCGAAGTCGAGCTCGCCTGCGAAGCAGTCTGTGCCCTAGGCGCTCTGAATCCGGGACTCTGAAAATTACCAGGCCTGCCATAACGATCATTGCATGCAGATGAGGCTCCACCATAACGTCCCTTCTTCGGGGCTCTCTGACCATACGATCTAGGATATGAACGCTCTCGACGTTGTCCACCACCAGAGTACTGTGGACGTGTCGAGAGACTAGCCTCAACCCGCACTGCGGCGTCAGACAACTCTCTGAGAGTAATAAAAGCTCCGGCCGTCACAATGGCCCGTATCTCACCCCGTAGGCCAAGCTCAAACCTACGACATTCTCAGCCTCAGTAGACACTAAGGTAGGAGAAAAACGGGCTAGCATCTGAAATTTCTGCTCATACTCTGCTACGGACATGCTCCCCTGTTGGAGCTGCAAAAACTCTGTCTCCCTAGCATCATGGAATGAACGGGGATAATACTAATCCATAAACCGTTCACGAAAGGTATCCCAAGTCACTGTACGGGCATCCCAGCCCGACAACTCCAAAGTATACCACCACTCATAAGTAGATCCATCAAGTAAAAAGGTAGCCAGCACAACTCGTTCCTCAGGAGGACAGTGCATCACAGCAAAAATCTGCTCAAACCGAGAAATCCAACCGTGGGCATCCTCGGGATCCGCTCCACCACTAAACACCGTAGCCCCAAGACGCTGGACTCGCTCGATCGAAGCACTCTCGGCATCACCGTCAGGTCGTGGAGAGGGATCACGTCGCGGAGGCATGGCCGATCGTCCTTCTATGAAAGAGGAATAAGTTAGTACAATAATCGAGGCATACCCAAGTGCCAGACATGAACCGTATACCTATGCTCTGATACCAATTGACAGGACCCACCCCGATTATCGCCTCGATAATCGGGAAGCATCCTGATCCCGTCTGACAATTGAATCCAAAAGACCGGAAAACCAAATAGTATTACATCACACCCATTGTCAGACCAGGGAGATTAAAGAAATACAACCGACTGGACCTCAAGTCCTTAGTTTCACAGAGCATAATATTACAAAACAAGTTAAAGAACAAATCCTACTCTGTGAACTAACTACTCCGCAACGGAAAACTTTATGCCTTTGCCCCTGCCTCGGCGCTAGCCCCCGAACTTGTACCACGACCTGGAGGGTAGTTAAAACAACAAAGTGTGAGTGGACTGAAACAAAAGTTTGTAGAAAACAGTTTAAGGAATTCGGGGTTCGCCCTCCAGTTTTACAACACGCATGCATAACCAGATATTTGAAAAACGCGTATTAAATATTCGAAAACCTTTTTTCCGAAACACGTGTAAAACATTTCAGAAAACCGTCATAACTCGTATAACATAATATAATATTACCATAATCCAAAAACAGTCATTTTGAAATATTAATTACGCAAATCAAGTAACAAGTGAATCAATAATCACAATTAAACCGTTGGATCCATCCGAGTCTTTAAACTCAAAATCAGGCCTTCCCGGGATATCAACGAGTCTTTAAACTCAAAACATAATCAATAGGCCTCGGGGGTATCACAATAACCGAGTCTTTAAACTCACGAGTCTTTAAACTCAATCCGGGTCTTTAAACCCAATTTACCGGGCCCGCCCCCGTCATCAATTAACCGGGTCTTTAAACCCAAAACCAGATCCAACAATCAACCGGGTCTCTAAACCCCAAACCATTTATAGCACAATTCCTCATGATCCATTTTCCAAAAATTCATTCCGAAATCATAACTTGTCAAAATAGGACTTATGTCCGAATTCACATGAAAATACCAAAACATGCAATTCCCGAAAGTCACTTCACAAATATAATCAAAACATCATAAATACGTAACATGCATAATCATATCCAATTACTTCATCAAAACATCATTCATGCATAGGCAAAAACCGTAACCTCGAAATGCGTGAAATACAATATTTATCTCGAAAAGCGTGAAATCACGTAAAACCGAAATAGCATATTTATCAACATAAGATCCTAAGTGAAAACACAAGATAGATAGGTAAAATAGTCATGCATGCACAATTTGGAAATCAAAAGTCCACTCACGGTTTTCGGACGCGTCAATCGCGCCCCGTGCGCTCCTCAGTAGCTTCGGAAATGTCCGGGCCTGTAAAAACGTACAAGGAGGGTTACAATCATCCCCAAATAACTCGTAAGATTTTTCCTAAATTTTCTGGATTTTTTGACGAAATTAACCTTAAGGACCTAAACTTCCGAACTCCCGAAATTGTCCCGAACGACTCCCGATCAACTCCAACCCCAAAGATAAAATGTTAAAAACATTAAAAGGAAGAAAACCTCAGTTGACAGTGATCGGAAAAGACCTCACACGCGCCGTCACGCGCCGCCCAAAGTGGCTGCGCGTGAAGGCCACGCGCCCAGCTACAATGTCTTCTCCCTCACCCGAATAGCCTGTTAAACGGGTCTATTACCCGCGACTCAACCCGACCAGTTAACCTTCAATTATCAATCAATTCCTCCCGTTTTCAATCCTATCCTCTTCCCTAACCCTTTAATTTTAGTTCTGTATGATCGATTAACCTCGACTGTCCCTAAATCGACCAACCCAAGCTTGAACATTCGAACGAGTCTTCATCTAGAACTCACTCAAAACAGTTCCATTATCCAATTAACTCAGGCAGTAGCTTAAGGGGACCTAGACGAACCAAAACATCCAATCAATTGCCCCCAAACTAACCTGGAAGTCGTCGTCCTCAGCACTGGATTTTCTCTGCACACGGCGGTCACCGTCCCAGCTCCTCTGTGGCTGGTTGCCGTCGATTTCGATATGGATGAGTTCCAAATGCTTCAAGAAGGCTCAATCAGTGATTAGTTTTGTCCAATAGGCCGTATAAATCAAACTTAGATTTTTCCCTCCAACTGGTTTTTCTCTGAACTGGAACTTGGGTTCCTGAGCAATCCTTGCTCAAATCTCTTCAACTCTTGCAAGGTTGTGTTTCTGTCACTCCCAGGAAACTCCCTCAGTGTTTAGATTGGTCCCTTAACCCGTAGAAATCGAACTCTAAATTTTCCCCTCAAAAACCCGAAAATGTTCTTCACGGTTTTTCCCACAGTTCTCACTGGTTCTCAGCTCTCGGCCTCCCCCGAAAATGATCACTCAACTCACAAGCACTTAGGTAATCGACTCACACTACTCAGCACCCGTGGGAATCCTTCTGATTCCACTGAGACTTTGTCCCCGCAACGGCTCCCAAAAACCCAGAATTTTAAATTGTTCCCGTGGCCTGATCAGGGCACCAAACCATGCTCCATTGTCCCAATTTGCTTAATTATATCCCCACTAACCTGTCCACTAATACCTTAAAAAATTGCACGCACAAAACACCACGGCATGGCCGTGCACTCTGTTTTTCACGGTGGAGCTACAGTAACCCATGCAAATGACCAAAATGCCCTCAGGGCAATAATCACCAAAATGCCCTCCAACTTCCGTGACCCGTAACTCGATCATCTGATGTTCGTTTCACGCGTGCCGCTTTTCGTTGTACTCGGGGCTTCGAGACGAACCTAATGGTCTTCGAGTCAAGTGAAAATCAATTGTCAAACAAAAAGTCAACTTTTCCCCTTATATCGTCCAAATTACGATAATGCCCCTGAACTTCCGAACGTCATAACTTTTTCCCTGGACGTCGGAATTGGACGTGCCACCTGTCTATGAACTCGTGACGTCCCGAACTACGTCACGGTCATCGGTCAACGTCTGTTCGACCCTCCAATCAAAAAGTCAACAAATTGACCAAACGAATCACAGGGGTAAAAACGTCAATTTATTCAATATTTTACAATATTACATTTTCCGAATTTCCGGGGCGTTACAGCCGATGTCACGAACTCGTGATTTCCACAACGATGAGTATCTAATTCAAAGCTGGGTTCTTCATTTCTACAATTCTACTGCAAATCGAGGGGGTTAGGGGTTGGGTGAGCTGAATACTAATATAAATTGGGTGAATTTTGCGCAGATTTTTTGTATCGTCTTAGCACGGCCTAGCCACCGCCTAGCCCGACCAAGACCACCCAACTGCCGCCGAGTCCGCCTAGTCCCCACCTAATTCCCCTGTTGTGTTTTGTTGCCGCAGAGTTGTTATTCGCGGCGGCTTAGCCCGGCCTAGCGCCTAGGCACCGCCTAGCCCGTCGTTTAGAACCTTATGGAAAATGGATAGATCAAAGTTGATCTTCTTTTTAATTTTTGTTTAGACTTATTACTCACTTAACTTTTTGAATTGGACATCGCCTCATTTTTATTCTCCGAATACCAAATCGTATCAATGTCCTACTAGAATCCTCTTTCTATTAGTTATGTTGCTCCAAATATTAAGTTTTGTTAATAAGGCATATAGAAGATGACTATTTTGTCAAAATAATTAAAATAATTACCCTAATACAGCTATTCTCTCTTATTTACTATGCATAAAAATAGTAATGGTTATTAAAAAAAATTATTATGTATTATTTCAATTTAGTGAAAAAATAACAAGGATAGACAAGCAACATTTTCCTAATTAACAAGTACTTTTTTTTTAATAGGGAATTAGAAGTGCGAAAATAAATTCCGTCCTCAATATTATCATACATATAATAAGCCGAGGGATGCCCGCTTGAGAGGTCTTGCATTCTATTAAATCTCATCCGTCGATGAAATCTTAATATATGGTTCTTAATTCCTTCCCTGGGCTTAACTGAACACACAAAAATTTCTAGAGAAAGAAAGAAGTGGAGTCAGGGATTGTGAATGCATTTACGGGGTATCAGTTGAGATCTGACTTCTGAGCAGGACGTCAAAAAGAGATAAAAGAGCATAGAAATAGACCATGTTTGAAAATGGAAAGTTTGCCCCATTTTCTGATAAAGCGTTTGCTTTTTGTGTGATAACATATGTTTGAATAAATAATATACTAAGAACACTCCTTTGTTAGGAGTGAGTAAATTATTGGTATATTTTTACCACTTTTAAAATTTTTCGATCAATTTATTTTTACTGAAAAATCATTCAAACAATTAAAAACAACATTATCTTCTTAATATGATTTTTTTTTGCCCTTTGTGCTCCTTAGTATTTGATCTTTTTGGCGTTTTGGGCCCTTGATTATATTATACATATAATAATGTTATATATGTATAGAAATATATATTATGTTTAGTTACAAATGAATTTTTTTCTATGAAATAAAAAATAAAGTCTATATTGTCTGAGGTGTAACGGTAAGGTATAAAAAGTTTTTGAGAGGGCTGAGATGGTGGTGGAAAATCGTACGAAACCCTAAATCATATACAATTAACCAAATTATTTAATATCGGATGATAAATAATTTTTAAATTTAAAAGTATTTTTGAAGAATTTTTGTTTTCAATTATATTGTTTTAAGTTAGATTAGATACTCATATTACTCTTAAATTGAACAAGTGAAAAAAATTATTATAAATAGAAGTAATATTTTCATAATCCTCAATATAATCTTATAATAAACAAAATTTAAATTTGAAGTTAAAAGGTATTTTTGAAGAAAAATGGTCAATTTTATTGTTTGACTAATTATTATGATGGTTAGTGACTAGAAAGTTTAAAAAATATGGTTAATGAGTTTCGAATAAACATTGATGTTGTTAAGGACTAATCAATAGATAACCTTTTTAATAAACAGAATTACCTTATATTTTTTACAGTAAATAAATATCATATTAAATATATTAAATAATATGGTCAATTTGTGTTCAAATAGCAGTGTTTTTTTCAAGTTTAGTGAATAGAGATAATTGATGCACAAAACGTCTCAACTAAGGGAATAGTACTTTGCTTAGCCATGTGTCCTTTATATGACCTAAAAAAGAATGTAGATCAGTTGTTGGTCGGAGGTAAGCACCGATGTGGTGCTAGCATAAGGGTACTCTGACACCCAAATAAGTATTTTGTATGATGGTGTATATAAAGAGTATGTGGTGAATGGTAATTCTTAGAGTAAATGTGAATAGTAAAACTTAATTATCTATATTGGGAAATGTGCCCCCTTTGTATGGATGTATAAGAGAGGCACAATGAATAGTTTTGATGTATGAGCAATGTGCTTCTGTTGTGAGATTGACACGTGGCATCCTAAATGGATGGTGAAGATCTGTCAACGTGTCAGCTGATGAGTAATCCTTGTTAGGGCTATTTGGTAGTGTGGGCTAAGGCGTATATGTTCATTAAGCTTGTAAGTAATCTTTGGGCTTGAGGTATTAGGCTCAATGAATCTGGTCCAATATAGTATCAATGGAAGTCCCCCAAATTCTTGATCGATGTGAAATTTCTTTATTGAGGGCTTGTTACATTTCCCAGACTTAGTGTAGGGATATACCATTAGTCACCCAAGTCCCCCAAATAAGGGAGAGTATCGAGTGTAAGGTCCATGATGGTTGATCAGTGGTGTTTGAAGCGGTGAATGAGGCAAGTAATGGGTAAGTAGTCTGTTGATGATGGGTAGGTTGGGGTCACCTCATTGTTTGGTTCGGTTGGTGACCTTTGGGCTTCGTCGAGGGCATATTGGCGCGCGTGTGGCAAGAGGTGGTGTGCTGTGGAAATTTTGTTTTTTATGGAGGCAGTGGTTCGCATTCCGCCTAGACCTTTATAAATAGTGGGAAGTTGCCCTCGAAATTTCACTTTCACTTTTCATCTCGTAGCGCATGTGGATTCTTTATTAATTTGAAAAGGAGATTTTCGACGAGCAAAACATAGCAATCGGTGTAGTGGTGTGATTCCAGAGAGCACAATCTTAGTGTTAAAACAAGGTGATTTGACTCACCCTCTTTGTTTTGAATCATATTTCTTTTCCTTTGTTGTATGAACTGGTGGTTAGATCCTTAGGTATAGTGGTCGGTGAGGGAGCATGTTTATCCTTTAATCATTCTAGATCTCGTGATGTTAGATCGTGATAACCAGTCTAACAAGAGCCAAGGGTATGCTGATGAAAAACTTTCGGAGGCATCAAACCACTTTATGTCGCTCGATTCGACTAGGAACTTGAGCTTGGTGGACAAGGCTGATAGTGGGGGGAAAAAAAGTCGGCTCGTCTCAACCAAGCCAAATTTGGGACTAGTGGTTGGAGCTTTGATCCTGGGGAGATTGAAGAGCAGCTGGGAGGTAATGTTCTCAAGGAGGCCCGTGCTCTAAAGATCATGTCTGGTCAAAAGAGCGACTTGGTATAGTTTGTGGAAGGGCTGTGTGGTAAGGCTCATCTGGAGGGTATTATGATAGTTGTACTACTGAAGCAGGCCAAATGCATAGTGGACGAGTTGGTGAGCAAGGAGACTGAGGTGAGACTAAAGAAGTGGCACACTACTTGGGATGTTCTATAAAGCGTGGATTTCAAGGTGGTCAGAGTCAAGAATGTGCTGAGAAACCCTCCGCTGGGCTGTGTGCTCTTCTACAGAGAGTCGTAAATGCATGGTGTGAGGTTCTCTCTGCACCCTTGGTGTCGAAAGATGGTGCAGGAGACATGGGTGACCCTCGATCAGCTCAATCCAAATGTGTGGATTGTGATGATTATTTTGTATGATGCTTTCAAGAAAGCAGAGAAAGATGATCCGAGATATGAGCAGGTGATTCACTTGTATGACTTCGGTCAGCAGTAGTAGAGAAAAGGGTGGGTGCATGCTCGGTGATGAGAGAAAGGCCTCAGAGAGGAGTTCATCCACAGTATATTGTCATCGCTGAAGATGTACAAGATGAAGTTTTCTTTCGTCGGTAGGGACTGAGGGGAGGAAGGGATTCCTCCCAAGTTCTAGGATCTGAGCGACCCATGTCTGTCATCGTGTTTGATCTGTTTGCATGATATATTTATATATTTGTTAATATGTCTTTGACCCTGGAACAGTTCTTGGCAGTGTTCTTCTGTAACGACTCGTCCCGAATTTTGTGATTAACAAGAATTAATCTAGGATTAATTAAGGATTAATCGGGATTAATCGAGGACTATCAGATGATCGAGGTAAAATGATGATTTTGCCCCTAGAAAGGGTAAAATGTTGACTTTTGACTCAGGAGGTCAATGACACGTGGATTGAGATCTATTATGTAGATCGAGACGATACAAGTCCGTAGACAGGTGGCACGTCAAAATCCAACATCGTACAGGAAAGTTACGGGTCAAGAACAATTTTAGGAACTATTCATAATTGCAAAAAAATTGAGGCAGTTGACTTTTGGGTTTGTTTGTTAGTGGGCCCAAAAAATTTGGCCTGGACCAATAGATGAGTGACAAGTGTCACTCATCCTTTGGCCCAAAACCACACATACATGCATCTACCATTTTCCCTTATTCCATTTTCATTCACCCAAAACACGAAACCCCAAACCCATTCTCACCCATTTGAACCAGTAATTGGGCTGATTGAGTGAGATAGAGAGTGAGTTTATTGAACCAGTAATGTTTGAATTTTTTAAATTGAGTTTTGGACGTTTGGGGTGTGTTCTGATGCCATGGGTGGGTTTATTGAGCTCATACGAGCTTGTAGGCAAACTTTTGGATGGCAGAGAACCCCTGAACAGCCCTGGAAGGAGGCTGGAAGTTTGGTCGTGGGAGTTCAAGATTCACATGTAACATTCAGGCCTTTTCTTCTTGTTTCGAGGTCAGGGAACGTTTTCTAGGAGGAAGACGATTGCGTTGGAAAACGAATGGAGGAAAACGGTGGAGAAATGAGTGAGTTCTGACTGGGTCGAGGTCGCGGGTCAAATTGACCCGTTACAATCGAATGGGTTGATCCGTCTAAAGGAAGACATTGATGACGTGGTAGTCCACATCATCTTGTCAGGCCACGTGGCCACTTAGGTGGTGCCACGTGGAGATCTGCTAGAGGTTTTTAGGTCTAGTCAGTAGTTGACGTGGCAGGTCGACGTCAGCCATGTCAGACTACGTAGACCAATGAGAAGGTGCCACACGGCAGGGTGTCAGGATCTATCAGGTGATGTGGCAGGTGACGTGGCATGTCCACGTCAGCATTGTTAAATCACGTGGACCAGTGGGGTGGTGCCACGTGGTAGTGTGTTAGAGAGATGTCAGACTTGTTAGTGACACGTGGCACCAATCAAGGTGTACCACGTGGCAGGCTGTCAGAGTTGTCAGACTGAAGTCAGTAGGTGACGTCAAAGTTGACTACCATGGATCGTACTTTGATCGGCGCATGTGGACACATGTTTTGAGGTGAAACCAATCTTATTAGAAAGGTTTCGACGTTCTGAATCCAATGGTAGTGGTTTTAGGTCGATCAGCGGTCGTTTGGTTAATGTTTTGGAGGTTTTAACCATGGGAAGCGTGTTTGGGACACGTTTACAGTACCAAGAATTTTGAGGGTTATTCTTTTAGGCTTGTGTTGTCGGTTAGTGACCACTGGGTATGTTTACGACAGGCCCAGACGTCTCGGAGATTGTGGATTAGCCTCAGAGTAGCTTACGGCGCAGACTATTGGCATGTATCTTGGATAGTCTGTGAGTGGACTTTGATTTCTAAATGATGCATGCATATATATGATTTAATGATTTATGAATATGGTTTGAAATGCCCGGTTTATTTTATGGCTTTTTTATGAGGAATTTTATGATGTTTTGATATTCGATTTTGATAATTTCACGAAGATGAGTGAAATGCTATTTCGAGCTTGAGACCCAGTTGGATGTTGACCTTGACTTGGATTATAATCAAATGTGGTTTTGATTAGTGAAATGGTTTTTAGATTTGGAAATAATATTCGGGCTTGTGTCCTAGTTGATTTATGGTTTGACTTAGAGTATACTCAACGAGAAACTAAATAGTGTTTTGATATGGAAATGGTATATCGGACTGTGACCCTGTTTCAGATTTATGAAAGATATTTCGGGCTTATGACCCTGTTGGAAAGATATGGACTCTGTGTAAGAGTCCATTTGTATTTGAAAACTATGTTTTGGGCTAAGTCCCTGAGAGTGATTTTAGGGCGGAGACCCTATGAGATTGATTTTAGGGTAGAGACCCTATGAGATTGATTTTGGGTTGAGACCCTACGAGATTTGATTTGATAGGATTTTATGAATCCTGGATTTATGAAACGTTTTCACTGTGAATATCTTCTATGATGTGGTTGTACCCTTCAGACGTTGTAGATCCTGGAGAGGTCACTAGTACACTACCTGGAGGTGAGTAGCTCTGAGGGCAAGCTCAGGCTCAAGAGTGTCAGAGAAGGACATTTTGCAGACGTCGAGTTAGGGGTTCCGAGCCTGTAGATGTCATCGCTCAGACGTTGAGCCAGGGGTTCCGAGCCTGAGTTAGAACACCTAGACATCGAGCCACGGGCTTCAGAGCCAGTTGTATACTCAGATGTGTAATTCCGAGTCATACGCGTTGCATTGATACCGTGATTGTTAATGAGATGAGATGAGACAGAATTTGGATACGAGGATTGGTCAGGTTTTCAATGCTTGCTTAATATGCAGATGCTTTCACTGGCTATTGCTTTGAAAAGAGAAGCAACTTTATTGCTTTGTGTTGGTTTTATGATGATTGCATCGGTTTTCTTATAAACTGTCTTGTTGGAAATAAATGGTTTTGAATGGATATGCATGCATGTTTTTACTTGAAGGGTATAAATGTTTATTTTAGAAATTGTTGTTAAACTGTTTATTTTTGTCCACTCACAACTTTTTTTGGTTTTTGATACCCTTCAGGTTGATCGCAGATGAGGGCTGGAATAGAGACTAAGGCATTACATTCCGCTGCGTACTCTGGAAATCACTGCGCACTCTGGAAATCCTGAGCGGGTTACAGTATTATCCCTGCTCTGGCATGTGGTGTCAAACGGGAGCAGGGCACATCCCATGATAATCTAGGAGGATTGGGTTAGGTCATGTCAGCTTGGTATCAGAGCACTAGGTTGCTCTTGTGGTGTTGCGCATGTGTCGGATATGATGTCTCTAGGCCGTCGTCATCTCGTCTTCAACTTGATAGTAAGGGTAAGAATAGGAAAGTTAAGTGGGAAAGAACACCGAATCGATTATGTTAGGCATAGTATGCCGTGTTTCAACGTGTTAGACCAGAGGAGGGCTGAGTTTCTTGTGGGCCCAGCGGATGAGAGTTGTAGAGTTACGAGTGGACGAGATCCTTGGATAGTATTTACTGGTTGAGTGGATGCCAGTATGGTGATTTTTCGAGTCGTTACCGATGATTGGTTAGGATGGATTCACTGCTAGAAGCAACAGGAGTCGGGGATGACCCTAGTTTAAGGTTGGTTGCACAAGTTACCAAGAGAGTGGTACTTCCAGATCGGATCCCGAGGTGGATCGATCAGTGGATTACACGCTTTTGAGTGGATTGTATAGACGTTGAGTTGTGCTCAGGACTAACAAAGCGTTTGGTACAGATAGCAACGAGCTTCTTGGATTAATCTACACGAGGTTTGTGGCAGACATTGCTATCGACGAACGTGGATGAGACTACCGAGAGTTAGGCGACGTTCGAGGAACGTTCTTTCGTTCTGTTCACCCTAGTTTTATCGAGATGAGAGAGAGGCGGAGTTTTCTTTGACATGAGGAGGAGATTTGATGGTAGCTTAGTACGAGCAGAGGTTTACAACCTTGTCATGATGTGCTCAAGGTTTAGTGATGATTGAGACGATGAGGATTCGTCAGTGTGTGTCGAGTATGAAGAGTAAGACTCGAGTGATGGTTGTGGCATCTCAGTTAGAGATGAGTTGTACGGAATCCAGCAGTGATGAGATGATTCCATATGACGCCAGATACGTCTAGGGTTGTGGATTCCAAGGAGTTAGAAGCAATCCGAGTTCATTGGGCAACCATACGAGATGTAGTGATGGCTGAACGGGACAGAGGGGATCCTGAGTGGCTCAGTGAGATTTCAGTATCCAACTGAACAAGGGGGTATGCATGGATTACTGGAGGCGGGGTATGCCTGGATTGGTGATAGGTACCCTAGCTAACTTTGGGCGGATTGCACGAGTGTTGATGGAGTTGGATTCGAATGAGTTAGGACATGCGAGCCAGTACTCTGACTGGTATGGTAATGAAACCACCTATTGGATTTGTGTAGAAGGTGTGACAAAAGATCGATTGAGTTGGAGTAATCAGTGGTATTTGGTAGTCCTGAGTGGTCATGATTGGTCCCACCAAAAGACCAGAGGAGATCACTAACCAAGAGCATTCAACTTTTTACAAAAGTCTTACCAATGATTAGCTAGAGGATACATCTTGTGATCTATCCCACATTGGAAACGTGGTAGATGTCCCGAGTGAGTTACTTCAGCTTTGGAAGATGAGATGTTAGGGATGGTTGTTCAGTATATGGGACACGTGTTGTGAAGTCCCCAGATGGCTCAGTAAGCTTGAGAAAGTTGTCGGTTGTGTCGAAACTTCTGGTGGTGTTCCTTGTAGGATTTACCGGGGTTTCTACCTCAGAAGGAGGTTGAGTTACGATAAACTTGAGGGTGTAGCATAGATACCTTATTGAAAATGGTTTTAACTTTACTTGAAGTCAAGAATTTGGTTGAAAGACATGTTTTAGCTACATGAATAGTATGCTCGGATATGTGATTTTCGAATTGACTTCAGAAGTAAAATTCGCCGAGATGGCTTACAAGTAATGATGTAGGTGATTGTTGGCCACTGTGAGTTGGCAACGGAGTGTTAATGGTGAAATTGTTAGGGTGCACCAAAGATGTTTATTGGTTGAGATGAAAATGGATTTCGGGAAACGCGGACCCTGGATGTGTGAATCCCCATGGGAATTGTGGATCCTACTATAGTGTGAGGTGATTCAGACTGTGTAATCTGGACCATGATTAGAGAAATATGGACCAGTGTTGGTTTCCTGGTCACGATTTTATTATTTCAAGACTAGTATGAATACTCAGAGGATCGGGGTAATTTGGGGTTAACGCCAACCAACCATAGTGACTGGGATTGGAGTCTATTAGATTGGATGAGTACTATGGGAGTTTAGTAGTGGAATTCCCCGTTATTGCAGTCTATTGTTGGAATTGCCTCAGAATGGAGTCAAACTAGTGTGAGATGATAGTTGAGTAAGTAGAAGATTGGTTACTGCTCTAGTTTGAAAATCTTGGACGATAATGAGAGTTTTCGGAATGACAGTGATGATAAGAGTTGACAAGACCCGTCCCAACTGGACTTTGATAACTGTGTCTGGTCCTGCTCCCATTTGACAAGTCAACTGAAGTTCCAAAAACACTCTCAACACTTGTCAGACAAGGGATAACTGTACTGATTTTCGCTCATGCCTCCGCCTCTCGATCAGCCCCGAACTTCATGCCACGGCCTGAAGGGTCAATAAAACAACAAAGATGTGAGTGGACAAAAATAATATCATTTGAAAATACATTTCAAAACGGATCACTTTTCCCTCTAGTTATAAAACATGCATGCATAGAGTAAAACATAAGAACAACCCGCTCTCAAGCCAAATCACATGAAAATCATCAAACCAGTCACAAAGACCACCGACAACAGTACTCGTCACCAGTACTCAAATACCAAGCACAATTATCAAATAACACTACTCACAAGTGCACAGTCAATCACACAATCACATCAGCATTACGCGTAGGCAACCAACAATAAATCAATAACCCCGAGCATCAGCTGTCTAGGAACACTCCTAGCTTCGGCTGTCTGGGAAACAATCACAATCACCCCAAGCTTCGGTCGTCTGGGAAATAGCCCTAGCTTCGACCGTCTGGGAACTCATCACAATCACAATGAAAACCATCCGGGGATTACATCCTAAAACCTTTCAACACAATCCTTGACTTAAAACCAAGTCAAAATGCCATTTTCAAACCCGGGCCTAGCCCAAAACATAATTTTCACCATTCTCGTAAAACGTACCTGAAAGCCGATTAAATACTCCATAAAATCAACACATAATCATATTGAATCATCATGCAATCATTCAAACTCAAATCATGCAATCAATCAAGTAAAACATTTAGCTATGCATGCATAACAATTTATAAAACAAACGTCTACTCATACACCATCCAAGCTGCTCGATTTCTGAGCTACACGATTTTCCGTAAATACCAAGAATCACGAATCTTGTCAAAAACCACCACTAAGAGTCACTAACACCTCAAGTAATGTCATATTAAAATCCACTAATTTTTCGGGATTAAAATACGTATTTAAAATGAAACATAACACTTTGGACACTCGAAACTATATTGAAACGGTATCTGATCGGCTTGAAACTTGTGCCAAAATCTTTGTTACATTGATTAGATTCAAAGTCTTGTTGATCGTACCTCGAGAACAATGACCACGCGCCCTCACGGGTCGCCGCAAGCGGCTGCGCGTGAAACCCACATGCCGGCTACAGTACCCATGTTACTGTTCATCCCTACAACCCGTTTGTCTACAAAATGGGTATTCAACCCCGCGTGTTCGACCCGATCAAATCTCCTTCAATTCTATATCAATTTCCACGTTTCAATCATTCAATAGCATCGTTATAACCCTAATTAAGGTTCCAGGATTTCAATTTCACGAGTTATTACCTTGAAGTAATCCAACTCAACCTTGAACTTTTGAAAATGTCGCAGAGTTTGTTCTGGGTTGAATCTCAATCGAGTCCCTTAAATTTTTGGTTAGTTCTGTTCGTATTGATTCCAGAAAGCATAAACAAAATTCAATTTCATGAATCAAGGTCTACAATTTCAAATTCGAAGTTTGGATATTTTGAATTTCAATTGGTTTGGGTTTTGGGTTCTCCTTATGTTTTTCCTCCCTTTCTTCTCTCATTTTTCTTCCTATTTTTCACTCTTTAATCCTCTCAATTAATCGAACATTTCAATAAGCAAAGTTGGGTGCTTTTGTGTTTGATCAACTTGATCAAGTCTCTATTTCCCTTTTGTTTGTTGTACAATTCGAACCTGACGTCCACACACGTACACATGGCCAACATGCCAATAATCTGATATTTACAAGTGACATGTGTCACTCAGAGAACTTGGTGAGTCATCAATTGGTTGAATCATCAATTTCTTGACCAAATAATCATTTTACCCTTTACCCACAAAATTACCAAAATGCCCCTCATCGTTTTAGACCTGTAACCATTGTATCTGAACTCCATTTTCAATGTGTCGCCTGTCTACGGACTCAGCGTCTTGAGACCTACACAAAGGTCCTCACGAAAAGTCCAAAAAGTGTCCTTAACGAAAAGCCAACTTTTGAAAACCACATTTACAAGGGTAAAACGTCATTTTACATTCCTACTTTCAAATGTATATTTCTTGAATTTTGGGGGCGTTAAAACCTACCCCCTTAAGAAATTTCATCCCCGAAATTCGAATATCTCCTCTCAACAACCAAACATATCGCTCGGGGAGAAAGGTGAAGTGTTTTATATGTGTGGACACATATCTATCTAGCGCGAGGTCTTTTGGGAGCTCACTGGCTTTGGGTTTGGTTGGAACCGTAAAGTTAAGCGAGTTGAGGTTGGTACAATCCCAAGATGGGTGACCTACTGGGAAGTTGCACGTGAGTTCCCAGAAACAAAACCGTGAGGGCTGGGCCCAAAGAGGACAATATCGTGCTAGATGGGTAGAGTCGTGATAGAATGGTATCCGAGCTGGACCCCGACCAGAGGTGTGTCAGCGAGGACGCTGGGCCCTAATGCAGGGGGTGGATTGTAAGACCTGTGTCTTACAAAGAACGCTGAACATTCCCACATCGCTCGAGGAGGGAAAGGTGAAGTGTCTTATATGTGTGGGCACGTATATATCTAGTGCGAGGCCTTTTGGGAGCTCACTGGCTTTGGGTTTGGTTGAAACTGTAAAGTTAAGCAAGTTGAGACTAGTACAATCCCAAGATAGGTGACCTACTAGAAAGTTGCACGTGAGTTCCCATAAACAAAACCGTGAGGGCTAGGTCCAAAGCGGACAATATCGTGCTTGATAAGTAGGGTCATGACACGAGTTTAGATGGTGTACTTATGATGCACATAGACATTTTTCGTATGCAGCTAGGCAGGTGAGATGCCTTGAGATGATTTGTTTACCTGTGTTTTAGAGCTTTCCGCAGTGACGCATGTACAAGAGCGTTAGAAAGTGCTCCAGTAAGACTTATGTTGTTGGATTGGATATTTATAGCACAGCCTCAGAATCCGACCCTTTGCATCGTCAGGATGGGGGTCGAGGTTTGGAATGGTACGTCTTAATATACGTGAGTTAGTTGGATTTTGGAGTTCTCGACATGTATGTGTCGAACACATCTCAGGTGTTGGTGGGGTGATTGGAAGAACTTAGAGAGGACGTTTTGTATAGTGTATGGTTTGTCCAAATAAGAGATCGGACATACAGGTCCCAGTGATGGATTGTACATTTCTCGAATTGTAAGACCCGTGTCTTGCGAAGAACGGTGAACAATCCCACATCGCTCGGGGAGGGAAAAGTGAAGTGTCTTATATGTGTGGCCACGTATCTATCTAGCGCGAGGCCTTTTAGGAGCTCCCTGGCTTTGGGTTTGGTTGGAACTGCAAATTTAAGCGAGTTGGGGCTGGTATAATCCCACGATGGGTGACATACTAGGAAGTTGCACATGAGTTCCCAGAAACAAAACTGTGAGGGCTGGACCTAAAGCGGACAATATTGTGCTAGATGGGTCGGGTCATGAAAGAATGGTATCAGAGCTGGACCTTGACCAGATGTGTGCCACCGAGAACGCTGGGCCCTAATGAGAGGGGTGGATTGTAAGACCCATGTCTTGCGAAGAACGGTGAACAATCCCACATCCCTCGGGGAGGGAAAGGTGAAGTGTCTTAAATGTGTGAGCACATGTCTATCTAGTGCGAGGCATTTTGGGAGCCCACTACCTTTGGATTTGGTTGGAACCGTAAAGTTAAGCGAGTTGAGGCTGGTACAATCCCAAGATGGGTGACCTACTGGGAAGTTGCACGTGAGTTCTTAGATTCAAAACCGTGAGGGCTGGGCCCAAAGTGGACAATATCGTGCTAGATAGGTAGGGTCATGACACGAGTTTAGATGGTGCACTTATGATGCACATAGGGATTTTACGTATGTAGCTAGGCAGGTGAGATGCCTTGAGATGATTTGTTTACCTGTGTTTTGGAGCTTGTCGCGGTGACACATGCACGGGAGCATTAGACAATGCTCTAGTGATACTTATGTTGTTGGATTAGATATTTACAGTACAGCCTCAGAATCCGACCCTTTGCATCATCAGGATGGGGGTCAAGGTTTGGATTGGTACGACTTAATATACGTGAGTTAGTTGGATTTTGGAGTTCTCGACATGTATGTGTCGGGCACATCTCAGGTGTTGATCAGGTGACTAGAAGAACTCAGAAAAGATGTTAAGTATAGTGTATGGTCTGTCCAAAGCAGAGATCAAACATACAGGTCCCAGTGATGGATCGTGATTGGCATGGTACCCATGTAGTAGATGGACTAAATCTGAGATTGTCGTGGGATATGGATTTGATGTGGATATTGGTACGTGGTCGGACATTGGATGAGTGCCATCCTTAAACAGACCTATGAATAGTACCTTTGTGGTTGTGTGTTGTGGATGCACCTGTGAGTAGTGCACATTTGCCAGCGAGATTGCTGAATATTGATCATCTAATTGATGTGGTACGATTATCAAATTCAGTCCGAGATGGACATGGTATGGTAATCAGGCAGGGTCCGATATTGATTGTACATTAAGAACGAGGATCGGTCATCGAATACTATTCGCTAGTGCAGAGATTGTGTGACCATGGAGCTCTGGACCATGATGGGCTAGAGAAACCCTAGTGATTGTGTTTATGATTATTCCTGCTAGAACAAGTATTTGATGGGGTCCAGATACACTCAGTTGAGTGAGATGTCGGTTTGTGTATCGAGAGGATGAGTGAGATAACAGTTTGAGACTCGAGAGGAGTCAAGATCACATCGTTATCGATGAGTGATATAAGGTACCTTGATAGGACTCTAGAGCTAGTCGATTCTTTCGATAGTGATTCGAGTGGTGACAGTAGAGTCAATGAGTTACTAGCTAGACACGATAGTGTATCGTGAGTGTGATTTAAGGTGGGAGACCATCGAGTGAGACAGAGGACTTGTAATGCTCATCAGGAGCATGGTTGTCAAATTGGAAGCTAAGTATCATGTCAGCTTGGTATACTAGGACTAGCAGCGAGAGTATGAGCATGATTGTCAACTGAGCGGGATTATTAGATTGGAAGCTGAGTAAGATGTCAACTTGGTAGAGCAGGATTATCAGTTTGAATTTGAGCAGAACTGTTAGCTTGGATTCTGAGTACACCTGCGTGAATGACAGGTGAGATCGACGAGTGTCGATGGCTCAAGTGAGACCTGAGATTGAGCATTTGAGGTTTCTAGTGACGGCATGTCACTCTTAGATACAGTCACAGATGATTGAGTTGAGTGGTATTATTGACTGGTGGATTCTAGTTGACGTCAAGTGACGTTTAGTTTCTGTTGAGTACTGTGGATAGATGTTGGACGTGTACGTGCACACGTGAAAGCCTATGGTTGGAGGCAGGATTGGAGTTCCACAGTTTTGGCACGGATTGGAGTCGATTGAAATTTCGAGGATGAAATTATTTTAGGGAAGGTAGATTGTAACGATCAGTCCAAAATTTCGTGATCAACAAGAATTAATTTAGAAAGATTAATCGAGAATTATCGGACGATCGGGGTAAAATGATGATTTTGCCCTTAGAAAAGGGTAAAATGTTAATTTTTGTCCCGGGTGGTCAATGGCACGTGGACCGAGGTCTATTACGTAGATCTAGACGATACGAGTCCGTAAATAGACGGTACGTAAAAATTGAACATTGTACGGGAAAGTTACGGGTCAAGAACGATTTTCAGAACTATTCGTAGTTGTACGAAAATCGAGGTGGTTGACTTTTGGGTTTGTTTGTTAGTGGGCACAAAAGATCTGGCCTGGACCAATAGATGTGTGACAAGTGTCACTCATCCTTTGGCCCAAAACCACACATACATGCATCTACCATTTTCCCTTCTTCCATTTTCATTCACCCAAAACTCGAAACCCCAAACCCATTCTCACCCATTTGAACCAGCATCTGGGCTGCTTGAGTGAGATAGAGAGTGAGTGGCAGAAACATGGCGAGGATGGCAGAGCCAAGACGGTGGCTGAGAGAGATGAGAGTGACGGTGAGGACGGCAGAGCCACAGCGGTGGCTGGCTGGCCAGAAACCCAGATAAACCCAAAACCACTTTAAAGTTCGAATTTTTTAAACTATGTTTTGGATGTTTGGGTGTGTTTTGATGCCATGGTTGGTTTTATCTAGCTCATACGAGCTTGAAGGGACAAATTTGGACGGTGGAGGATCCCTGGACAACCTTGGAAGGAGGCTGGAAGTTTGGTCGTGGGAGTTTGAGATTGACAAGTAACATTCATACCTTTTCTTTTTGTTTTGAGGTGAGGGTTCTCTTCCTGGGAGGAAGACGATCACGTTGGAAAAAGAATGAAGGAAAATGGTGGAGAAATGAGTGAATTCTGATCGAGTCGAGGTCGCGGGTCAAATTGACCCGTTATAGTCAAACGGGTCCACCCGTTTGAAGAAAGACAGTGATGACGTGGTAGTCCACGTCATCTTGGAAGTCCACATCATCTTGTCAATTAGTGTTTTGGAGATTTTTAGCTTCGGGAAGCTTGTTCGGGACATTTTTACGGTATCAGGAGTTTTGAGGGTTCCTCGTTTACACTTGTGTAGTCAGTTAGTGACCCTTGGGTATGTTTTGGATAGGCCCGGGCGTTCCGGAGATTGTGTATTGGCCTCATAGTGGATTACGACACAAACTATTGGCGCCCAACATAGATGATCTGTGAGTGGACTTTGATTTCTAAATGATGAATGCATATATATGTTTTAATGATTTATGAATATGGTTTGAAATGTCTGGTTTATTTTATGGCTTTGAATAAGGAATTTCTTGATGTTTTGATATTCGATTTTGATAATTCACGGAGATGCGTGAAATACTATTTCAGGCTTGAGACCTAGTTGGATGTTGACCTTGACTTGGATTATAGTCAAAGGTGGTTTTGATTAGTGAAATGGTTTTCGGATTTGGAAATGATATCCAGGCTTGTATCCCAGTTGATTTATGGTTTGACTTATAGTATAGTCAAACGAGAAACTAAATAGTGTTTTGATGTGGAAATTGTATATCAGGCTGTGACCTTATTTCATATTTATAAAAGATATTTTGGGCCTGTAACCCTGTTGGAAAGAATCCTGGAAAAGTCACTAGTACAGTGCTTGGAGTTGAGTAGCTCTGAGGGGAGGCTCAGGCTCAGGAGTGTCAGACGTCGAGCCAGGTGTTCTGAGCATGTGGATGCCATCTCTCAGACGTCAAGCCAGGGGTTCCGTGCCTGAGTTAGAACACCTAGATGTCGAGCCACGAGCTCCAGAGCCAAGTGTATACTCAGATATGTAATTCTGAGTCATACGCGTTGCATTGATACCGTGATTGTTGATGAGATGAGATGAGACAGATGTTGGATACGAGGATTTGTCATGTTTTCACTGCTTGCTTAATATACAGATTCTTTCATTGGTTATTTCTTTAAAAAGCAATATGGTTTGGGTTTAAGAAAGCAACTTGATTGCTTTGTGTTGGTTTTACAATGATTACATCGGTTTTCTTATATATTGTTTTGTTGGAAAGAAATGGTTTTGAATGGATATGCATCCATGCTTTTACTTGAAGGGTATAAATGTTTATTTCGGAAATTGTTTTTAAACTATTTATTTTTCTCCACTCACATTTTTTATGGTTTTTGATACCCTTCAGGGTGATCGCGGATGCGGGCTGGAGTAGAGACTAAAACATCACATGTCGTTGCATACTCTAAAAATCACTAGGCACTCTGGAAACCCCGAGCGGGTTACGGTGTTATCCCTAGTCTGGCACGTGGTGTCAGATGGGAGCAGGGCACATCCTACGATAATCTAGAGGGATTGGGATGGGTCCTGTCAGCTTCCGTTGGTGGGTTTCTCGAATCGGCGCAAAGAGATATGTAGCCTAGTTATGAGGTTGTTTAATTCGACCAGGTGCGATCACTACGTCCTCCATCAGCCTATCTCTTAAGGAAATTGGCCTCATGCCTTCCATATGTGTGTGTTCCTGAACTTGATGAAATTTTACTAAGTACTGGGGTTGGTGTACTGGCTATTTTGTTTTTGTTTGCTTGCAGTTGTGCTGAAGGACGCTGGAAACTGCATTGGGAGGGTGGCTAATGAGGTGTTGACCCTCGACGAAAAGAAGACGCAGGCTCTAGCTGAGGGTGGCTCTGTAGCAAACCCTAGTACGGATCCTTCACTGAAGGAGTTGGTTGCTAGCATAAGAGGAAGAATGCACCAGTGATGGGTAGGTCGCCTATTAGTGAGAATATGAGGGCCGAGGGTATTGATCTGAGAGCTGTAAGGAGAATGGCTTTATTGGCTGACCAAAAGAAAGCTAAGAAGGATAAGAAAGCTGTTTTCAAAATGAAGACCATGTTGATCACTCCACCTTCTGAACCGACTAATGTACCAATCATACCAATCGTGCATTTAGACTAGAAGGGGGAGGTGGAGCCTACTGCACGACCCATGAAAAAGAATCCAATTATTCCTTAGAAAACACCCAGGTAGACTGGGTGACCGAGAGCTAGCATGTCAGAACTAGCTAGAGGGTTGCTAGGGTAGACCAGTGTTTGAGGGCCACAGAGGAGGTGAGGAAGGCACAACTTGTGTCCAGTGAATAAGGGAGGGAGAGGGGAGAAGGTGGAGGGGGGGGGGGGGGGGGTCTGAGCCTTTATTTCTTGAGCCACCATCCACCATCCATGATTCCTCATTTTCCCTTTCCTCCACTGTCTTTCCTTTCCTTTCCTTCCTTGATATTTCTCAGTCAGCATCGCCCAAGTCAACGCAAGGACGAGATGGGCGATCATGCTGGGGTCGAGCTTGGGCCTTTCACCAAGCAAAGGATAAAATGGTGGATGTCTCGATTTTTGTCAGTGAGAATATGTCGCCTGTCATCAACGGTGTTTCAACCAAGTCGTTTATGGAGCTATCAGAGCTGGATTGGTTATATGACGCCTCGATGTCCAAGAAGATGGAGAAGTCTCTCCACATTGCTTATGTCGGTGCTACATCTGACCAAACAACATGCCCATATAGAAGACTCATGAGAATACATCAAGCCCATCTTCAAGGCCCATCTCCAGGGTCCATCAACAAAGCCCACGCCTAAATACCACAACTATGACCTAACCCTAAACAACTCCTATAAATAGAGAGCCTCATCCCTCATTTAATGGGACCCACTCTCTTCCTCCTCTCTACAAACACTACTACCTCCTAAAGGCTCATAGCCTCCTAAACATGTACCAAACATATATTATTAATGAGAATAAGGAACACCATAGACGTAGCCCGATTTGGGTGAACCACATGTGTTCTTGTGTATTGGTGTGTGTGTGTGTGTGTGTGTGTGTGTGTGTGTGTGCTTTTACAGTCTCATTAGTACATTTTATGCATCAACAGCTTCCTATGTTATTAACACTCAATTCATGCATTTCTCAAAACCTTTTTGTGTAGATGTAGGATTTGTAAATAGGGATCGTTCTAGACCTAGGAATTGAGAGACATTTAAAACGATTAGTAAAAAGAATAAATAATGGGTTTTGAAAGTGTTGTAGCCAAAGATACATAATTAAAACTATGAATTGAAATGTGAATGCTCATGCAATCTTGAACTTACAAACCATAGATTAGTTTCATAGACAAACTTGACACTTTTACGTAAATAAATCCAATCTAAAAATAACATAATTTACTCTACTCCTAACTAGCATATGTACAACGACACCATCATCCACTTACCATGTCCACATTCCAATACTTACAAACATTAAACCAACCAAAAAATCATACATTCATCACCTTAATTACCTTCATATGTTTCCCATATTATAAATGCACTGAACATCGGACAACACTCACAAATATTGAATTCAAAAACAGCGAATAAAACACTCAACATCAAAATGAAGATAAAGCGCAAAAATGTATGAAGTAGTCAAAATTCAGAAAGTAAAACACATGGAGATCGAGTTTATGTTTACGAGCATCAAAAGACATAAACCATCACAGATATTGAATTATAAACACACACAAGATTTAATTTGAGAGCTTAGGTGAAAAGGAAATAGTTACAATTTTGGAATCCAAGAACAACTTTCTCTGCCAAAATTGAATGGAAGATGGATTGTTATTCACAAGGTTCTCTGAAAATAGAAGGAACCTTGCAAAGATGGACAAATGTAAGGAATTTGGCCTTAGACTTTTTTATTAAGTCTATGGAAGGTGGCTAGGTTTAAATCTTAGGAACACAATAGTTTGTGAATATTGGGTGATGAAATAAAAGTGAGAAAAACATCCTTTTATATAGGGTTACAATCGCCTAAAAACCTAAGGAAATAAAATTATAATGAAATACTAAAAGAGATAGCTGCAAATCATCCCATTTTCTTCCATCGCAAGGAATCCCTTGCTTGTTCCTTGCACTACACCAAATTCTGGTCTTAGATGGAAATCTTGAAGTTAATAGGCGCTGTGCACTCTCTTTATCATTAAAGGATTAAAAACAAGTTAAACACTCCTTATCGCAAAAATGATGTGCTTAGAAATCCTTATCTCAAAAGGACTTAGGAGTGTGCTGGACCTAGGCCGAGAACTGGTGACATGCCAATGAAAATGAAGTGACATGTCACTCGCACACAAACTAGAACAAAACTAGAACACAGGACTCGCAGAAAGTCACCAGTGACACGCTGAAGGGACAACATTGAAACACGATCTAGAATATGAACATGGAACACAATCTGGCACATGACTAGAACCGGTTACTGGAACAAAACCTGGAACACAGCCAGTGACATGCCACTGGCACATAGACTGACACAAGGGACTAGCACAGGGGACTGGCACACGACCTGTGACATGCCTAGGTCTAGTGACATCGTTTGAGGTCCAGTGATATGATTTGAGGTTGACATGGTTTGAGGTCCAATAACACGGTTTGAGATCTAGTGATGAGACCTAACCCTAAAACACCTTGATAGTCACACATAGGCCCTATTCTCGTATGACGAGTAACCTAAACTACCAAAAATGCCCCTAACACTTGTCAGATAAAGGATACTCATACTCTCGTCAACTTATGCCTCTGTCTCTCAAGTAGCCTCGACTATTGTGCAGAAGCCACTAGGTCCACGCAGTCCGTACCGACTTTCACGTATTTCCATAATTCCTAAAACCTTTCCTATCTCTAAGCACGGTTCAGTAGCTTGCACTTTGGCCATGGCTGGCAGCATCTTCCCAGCATGATCCAACGTTCAAACCTCCACTCTTTCCAACCTAGGACAATCTTAGGGACTCCAGAAGGATACGAGAATGTTTATTTTCAACGTCCCTGTCCCCAAACCAAAAACCCGAATTCAAAACTCGCAGGTTCCTAGTTTTCCATTCACTATTTCCCACCTTTCGTCACAAATTTCACACTGTTTTCTCCTTTTAACCTTCTTTTTTTCTCTCCCCAATTCTCCTTTTTTTCTTCCTTGTTATCTCGTATAGGTGGTTGCGTTTCTCAGTTTTCTTTCCTTTTCGGGCACTCCACACTGAACACCACCCAATTCAACGCACAACATATATAACATAGGAGTAAGTCGGTGGATGGAATGAAGGAAAGAAAATCCAGATCATTCTAGACTAGTTACATGTCAAAAATCCAAAAATATCTCTTAAGCACAATGACCAAAATACCCATGGTACAAAATTGCCATATTTCCCTTTGCCAATTCTGACCCGTATCAACACCTTCAAATGTCCGATTTTAACATACTACTTGTCTACGAACTCAGGAGTCTGAGACCTTCGTAATGGTCTTTGAAAAATATCCAACAAACACCTGGGGGTCAAAAAGTCAATGTTTGACCATTCCAAAGGAAAATTTGTCATTTCCATAAAATTTCCCAAATTTTTATTTTCCTCGAATTTTCGGGTTGTTACAAGTGACACGATTCTTCACTTTCCACCAAATCTTAACTTCAAATCATCAATTCTTGAGTTTAGTACCTGAAAATCATAAAATGAGTTAGAATTGATATAATTGAGGTTTTGACAAAAATAAAAATAAGGAAAATTGATAGAAAAAGATGACCAATTAGGTGCTTATCAAGTTAGAGACCGGTCCAGGTTAGAATCTTTTATGCCTAGTTGCTGGTAGGCTTCCATGAAGATTACTTTGACAGAGCTGCCACTGTCGACCATGATCCAACCAACATCAAAGTTGGTGATCTTGGTTTGGATGAGGATCAGATCATCGTGTCGCTTGACTACTCCCAGCTCCTTTACCTTCGATAAAGATATGGTTTTCCAACCGATCTTGCCCGCCTTCTTTGCTCTTCCCTCTTCGATGTGGAAGACCTATTGGTTATGCTATGCTATATATAGGAAATTCTTCTTTGCGTGGTTGGATGTCGGAGGCGAAAAGATGGATGGGCCTTCATTGATCATGTTAATCTGAGGATGGTAGAGCTACAGAGGAGCATTTGGCAAGAATTGGTTTATCTTGCCATCCCGAATGAGTGCCTCTACTAGATCCCTAAAGGTAACACATTGGTCTATGTTATGGCCATTGAACTTGTGATACTAACAGTATGTGCTTATGTTCTTAGCTAGTCAGCCTGTTGCTAGGGCCCAATTTGGATTGGGGATCATGTTCTCGATCGTCATGAGAACATTCTCGTAGAAAGTGTTCAAAATTATGTACGTCTCGTACTTCAAACGACAAGGTGATAGGTCGACATTGTTATCATTCGACCTATAATCATATCAGTGTTAGTTGTGGTTGGGATTATTGTGGTGATTGTGGCTCTTCCTCTTCTTGCATAAGCTATATGAGTTGGAGTAATCCTTACTCTTCCCTCTTGGTGATTGCTAATTGTGGTTCTAGTTGGTGGTCAGTTGTTGAGCTGGTGATTTTGTGTTGGGATTGCTCAGTCGGTATGTGTTGACCAAGCCACATGTGTTAGGCTGGAAAGTATTGGCATGCACAACATCCCCCTTGCTACTCAGCAGCTCAGCCTCGGTATGTATTGTAGCTTGTTTCATGAGCTCATTATAGGTAGGCCAACCTTGGGTATGTGTAGTGTACCTGAAGTGAGACTCTTAAAGGCCATCTTTGAAGGTTGTAAAAGTTGCCTTGTTATGTGCTAAACCAAGTTGCGTACTTATGCAGTGGCTAGGTCTCGCCTTGTTTCAGTAAAAATAGGTCCTCTGTAGAGATTAGGCAGTCATTCTGTATCATGAACTAATTAAGGAAGAATCTGGAGCTCCTTGAATGAATCGATAGTATCGGGCCACAGTCGGTAGAACTAGTTGATGGTTGCCTCGGTGAGGGTCGAGCTAAATATATGGCAGCGAGCTTTGTCGGAGAAGTGCTTGAAAGTTACAGTCGATTGATTGTTATTGAGGTGCGTGATGGAGTCTCATTTGTTTTTGTAGAGCATAATATTGAGAGGCTTGGTCTCATGGTCGTTTTGGTATTAGTAGATCCTATCTATGAAGGGACTATGGCTCGTTTTGCCCCAAGTTAGTGTCTGGGGCTGCCTCTTTTCAGTCTCGATCTAAGAATTATTGGACAAGTGGATCAATGTTGGGCTCCTTACCTCGATTACGCAGTTGGTGTTGGGTGTAGGCCTATTGGCCTCATGGCTAAAGGCAGCTCCTCAGTGTGGAGCTCAGTCGGAGCATCATGTGATTATGACCTCTTGGGATAAGTCGGTGCCCTCTGTGATCGTTATTAGCATTAGTGGCTCCATGCAAGGGGCCTACCACGGATCTGCCTCAAAAGGTATCTAACCAGTTTGTGCTCTCAATAGTCGAGATGATCTGTCTTCCCAAGGGAACCTAAGTCTGATTGGATTGAGCTGGGGGTGTTCTTGATGTGTTACTCCGCTCAAAGCCTCGTGGGTGTCGCAATCGATCATATTCTTCCTCTGACCCTTTCCTCGTAGTATTAGAAGTCGAGATGCTTTGTCAATTGACTTGGTCGTGACGGGGGCCTTTTACATTCTTATGGGATACCAGGCATGTTCCACGGATCTTCCTCGAAAGGTATCTAACCAGTTTGTGCTCTCAATGGTCGAGATGATATGTCTTCCCAAGGGAACCTAAGTCTGATTGGATTGAGTTGGGGGTGTTCTTGATGTGTTCCTCCGCTCAAAGCCTCGTGGGTGTCGCAATCGATCATAGTCTTCCTCTGACCCTTTCCTCGTAGTATTAGAAGTCGAGATGCTTTGTCAATTGGCTTGGTCGTGACGGGGGCCTTTTACATTCTTGTGGGATTCCAGGCATATTTAGCGCACTCGACGCAATTAGAAACTTCTTACTTGGCCTCTCGGGTCTCATCTTGAGTGTCACGAGAAGCTAGCTCAGCGGGTCCTGTTGGCATTAACTTAGGTTGTTGTTTCTCTAATGCATAAGCTACGTCAAAAGTTGTATCCCTTCGCTCGGTAAAGTAGTGGACCGATTTAATCAGAATACCCACAGAGGACGCCAAACTATTGATGCACAAAACATGCCAACTTGGAGGTATTACTCTGCTTAACTACGTGTCCTTTTTTATGACATGTAAAATAGGACAGATCAGTTGTTGGTTAGAGGTAAGCACCAGTGTAGTGCCTGCCTAAAGGTATTCCGACGCCCAGATCAGTATTATGTAGGTTAGCATATATAAAAATCACGTGGTTAATGGTAATTCTTAGAGTAAATGTGAATAATAAAGTTTAGCTACCTATATTAGGAAATGTTCCCCTTTGTATGGATGTGTAAGAGAGGCATAATGAATAGTTTTGATGTAGGAGCAATATGTTTCTGTTGTGGAACTGACATGTGGCATCTTGGATAGATGGTGAAGATCTGACCACAAGTAAGCTTATGAGTAAGATTTGGGCTTGTTTAGTGGTTTTTGGGCTTGAGGTTCCATCGAGTCTGATCAAACCAATGACGGACTTGTTGATGGGGGCAACCTGGGCTGTAGCCCAGGTAAAGTTTTATAGTAATATATTGTACGAGCTCAAATTTACAAGAAAATTGGCTTAGCCCAGTTGGCTTGGTGGTTGGCCTTCTTGCCAAGCGCATGTGTTTGAAACCTCTGGTTGTTTATAGGCTTGATTTTGTGCAATAATTCATGTTTTACTAATTTCATCCCATTTTAAAATAAAATTTAACCCCATTTGATCAATTTTTTTTTTTTGCAATTATGAATATATTTAGACTTATTTTACCCTGCAATTTTTTTCCTTCAGAAAAGTTGATGAATTTAACATTTTTCCAATTTTTGAATAAATTTGACTTTATTTTATCATTTTTCTTCCTATCTTTCAATAAAATTGACAATATTTTATCATTTTTTAATAAAAATTGATAAATTTAGTTTACCCTTCAATTTTTTAATTTTTTTTTGAACTTATAAATTTAACCCACCCAACTTTGAAATCCTGAATCCGTCCCTGGATCAAACATGGTATCAACAAAACTATTTTGGTTGTTTGTAAGACCTTTTGCCTTTATTTATCAAAATTTAGAGTATATGGTCCTTCGTTCTTAAAAAAAGGACTTATCTTGGCCCCGTTCTTTCCTATTCTTTTCTTCTCTCATACAAAACGTAGACAGGAATACCACGTACTAAACTGTAATACTTAATGACATTTTGTGTTATAATTTTAGTATGTGTTCTGATAATAACGATTTTGGTCTTGCAAAGATAGTTGAACATCAGTAAGTCTTTGCACAATATTCAACTTCGCCGTTAGTTAATTATAACCAAGATTGTTCACATTCATTATGAAATTTGTAAACTTTAATTTAGATCCTTCTATGGCTAACATAGAGGGAGTAGCGATAGAGAGATCAATTTTCGGTACAAATTTCAATACTTAGTCTACGTGTGCCAATCTATTAAGGGGCAAGTGGGTTGACCGTCTCAACATCTTGAATTCTCTATTGAAGCATTGATTTTGAGCTTTTAAATATGGAGATCTTACCCTTTTAACAATTTAATCTTGACTCTTAAGTATGATGCTCAAATAATTTTGATCCCTATAAGCATTGAAATTCTGATCTCCGAACTCCATCTCTTGTTTTCTCCTCGTGTTTGGTGCCGCCGCTTTTCTTCTACTTCTGCTTGCAGGCAGAGTGCATTGTTTTATTCTTTTCTTTTGTTTTTGTTTATTTTTTATTTTTATGCCATACCTAAACCTACATTATTTCGGGAGACGATTTAAATTAAAAGCTGCCTTTCACTCCTTTCCCAGGTCTAACCACCAAACCAATCGCAAATTTGACTCCAAATTGGAATTCTTACAATTCTAACCACCAAACTAATCACAAATCCCACTCCACCGAATTTGAATTCTTACTCAATATTTCAATTTAAAATAAGTTTGTCAGTTAATGTTACGGCGTAGTGATATTTTTCTTCACAAGTTTTTGAGAGATCTCACGTAAATAGCGATGTCGATATCCAATATATGGTATAATTATCCTTCCACAATATTATTGTATAAAAAAATTTAAGTAAATTCTAAGAACAAATTATTTCTAAATTCTCAATATTGTGATTAAATACTAAACGTTTTGGTTTGATTAACTATTAGAAAAGTTTGTTGTGACTATGAATTATTTATTAATTAGGTGCCTACTTGTTTTTCATTGTGAATTATTTCTAATAGCATTTTCGATGTAAGGATATTGGAGAAAGAGAGAATTTATACATATTGAGTGTCGACTTTACTCTTTATGAGAGTTTAATGCTAATCTCTTACTGCATAATATATAGAGTATTCGTTACGCTAATAGTATTAGTTATTATTTCTAATTGAGTTTAGTTTGTATTTTGTTCAAATCACACATTTATCGAATGATATTATAAGATTAAGTTTCTCTAATTTATATCAAACAAATCGAATATAGAAGCGGAATAGTAACAATTCAATTAATAAATATAATTTACATATTAGGTAGCATTACGTATACATAGAAGTTGTAGAGAAATATAATATCAAATGATGTGGTATATTCAATTAAGGAACGATTTAATTTATATTCAATTAATATCATAATTTATCTTTCTATTTTTGGTATGCCAACTCATTTAATATAAATTCTTAGTAACCCAAACATTTTTGTTACATATATATGTTTTTAACAAAATTTTCTGAATTTGCTATTGCTGAGTTATATTAATTATATTTTGAATACGTGAGATTAGGATGAGAGGAATAAAAGAGAGAATAGAGGGAGAGAGAGAGAACTCTAAAAAAGTGACATTTCCAAAATTTTATTTTTATGAATATAATTTATGTATAAACATTAATAAATTATATTTACTATTTAAATTTCATTCTACTTTTTCATTACCCAACCAAGATACTTCAAAACTTCAAGAAAATTAATTTTTGTCATTTTTAAAATTCTTGATAATTTTAAAAAATTTCATCCAAATACACTCTTAGTGTAATGACCCCGTACATGTAATTAGTAATTTTCGTAAAATATTTTAGGAAAAAAAAAACAATTTTACCTTCTAGTTAGGAGAGTTTGGAAGCAATCTTTTTATTGGAATTATTTTGTAAGTTTTTATTGGACTATTGCATAATTCTTGAGCACACGAGTTCATAGACATGCAGTACGTAAAAATCAGAGTTATTTTGAGGAGGTTACAGGTTTGAGAAAGTGATGAGCATTTACTATTTCAGACTCAAAGAAGGGGACGATAAGCTTCCTCTCCTCCCCTACATAATTATGTGTACCTTCCTTGGGTCGTGAGGATCGCTGTGTAGGATGGGGTGATGCTCGGAAGTTTGGCCAAAAATTCCTGTCCATTTTTTTAGCTAGTGTATGTGATGCTTCTCAATTCTGACTTCAGTTTCAGATTCATTGGCTTCATTAAATAGATTTACATTATCAAAATGTCAAATTTGGTTAAGAATTGAGTGAAATATCAAGCTTTGAAATCGAGTGATTATGGGTTTTCCGGCCAAACTCCGGCAAAGGAGGGTTGAAGATGACCAGACACATAGGGAAAGGATCGATGCCCCTCCACTGGCATGTGGCGGAGCATAGAATATTCCCTTCGGCTTTGGCAGCTTATATGTTCATTTTTTTTTTACGTTCAAGGCCATTAACATAGGCCTCAGGTACATCAAAGTTTGTTTATGGGCTGTTTTTTATGTCCAAAGTTATTTTGTATGCCGTTAGGGTGCACATATACTCCCAAAGTTTTTTTTATCAGAAACATGGGAAATTCATTCAAAAACAAATATGGAAAACAGTACAGAAAGGAAAAAGGAAAAAGCACAGGAAAACAAATTATGAAGGGATTTGGAGTAAAGACGCATAGTATACTATAAAACGTCCACTACTAGGCCCAAAAGAAAAATAACTTAGCACGGGGGACAGGCGAGCCCATCATTGTTTAAAACAAACACTAAGAAAGATGGAGGATGGTCAATCCAGACTTCCTTGCACATTCTTCGGCGTGGTTGAGTAGCTAAGGTATCATCTACCTTGTTAGAACTCTGAGGGGTCCAATGAAAACGGATTCACTCAAAATAGGGACGATGAGCTCGGAGCTGAGAGAGAATGGGGAAAATTTCCCAGTTACCATGAGCAATGCTTCCAGAAGTGCACTTTATCAGAGCCAGGGAGTCTGATTCCACAATCACATCACTGTAGCCCTAGGGCCGAGCAAATTCCATCCCGGTAAGGGCAGCCCAAGCTTTAGCAATTAGAACATTATTTATCCTTCTATCATCACAAATAGCACCACAGAATGCTCCCTTCGAGTTTCGGATGATGGCCCCAAACCTGGCAGGAACCTCCGAGTTTAACCAGGAGGCGTCACAATTGACCTTCACGATAGAGGCCAATGGAGGGCACCAAGAACTATCGGTAGCCTGAGAATTGTGATTAGGCCCCGGAGGGCACCCCAAATGGAACAAGGGAGCTCCAGAATTCAGAGACATACCTGGATATGGCCTGAATGATGAGAGAAGGATTGAACGGGCGTCCCTCAAAGAGCAGTTTGCAACTGGGTTTCCAGATTTCCCAGTAGATGACGGCAACAATAGACGCGGTCCAACCGCGACTCCCGCCCATACCCACGGAGGGAGACAAGACAATGTTGAGCCAAGCCGCAAAGGACGTCACTTGGGAGATATCAATACGGTAGTTCAGGAGACTCCCAAACCAAATGCAAGTCACACCGGGGCACAGTAGTAAAAGGTGCTCAATGGATTCAGGATACTCCTCACAGATAGGGCACACCTAATAGTGACTCAAGTGACGACGAAAGAGGTTTACCGGGGTGGTGAGGCACCCCCGGAGAGTCTTCCACATGAAATTGATGACTCCCGGATGTGCTTTCAACTTCCAAATAAACTTCCATAGGCCCAATGAGAACATAGCCAAACAAGAGGGTCTGAAAAGTGCAAGTGAGCTAGGAGGTGGTGGATTGGTCTGAAGCCAGAAATAACCAGAATTCACGCTATACTCACCCATCTTGAAATGTGGCCAGATAAGCTGGTCCTTGTCCTCCGCGTTCTCAAGGGGGATAAATCGAATGGTATCACAATCAGCTGTAGATATCAAAGGCTTAATGTTCACAAGGTTCCAAGATCTGGAGGTTGAGTCGATCAGTGAGGAGATATGCTGGGATAAGCAATCAGTTTCAACAGGAACAGGGGTAAGAAGGCCATTTGTGGTTCCAGGAAACCACCGATCAGTCTAATTTTTTATGTCTTCCCCATTCAGAACTTGCCAACGGGCTCCCTCAAGAATAATACGTCGGCCCTCCAAAATACTAGTCCATGCCCAGGAGGCACGAAATCCCTTTCTTGCCTCCCATAAGTTTCCATTTGGAAAATACCTACTCTTAAGCATCCGAGCCCAAAAAGAGTCCGGTTCGCGAATAAGTCTCCAACACTATTTTGCCAAAAGGGCAAGGTTGAAATCCTCGAGATTCCTGAAGCCCATTCCCCCATCCGTCTTTGGAAGGCCCAACTCAGCCCAGCTAATCCAATGAATCTTATTACCACTCTCAGAATGTCCCCACCAAAAATTTACTAAATCAGAATTGATAGCTTTGCAAACATTCTTGGGAAACTTGAAAATTGCAATGGGATATGTAGGGATAGCCTGGGCCACAGACTTGATAAACACCTCCTTGACGACCTGAGAGAGGAACTTCTTCTTCCAACCATGAATTTTCTTGCCAATCCTTTCCCGAACAAAAAGTAAGGCCTCATTTTTCGATTTGTCCCACAGTGATGGAAGCCCAAGATACTTACCGGGGTCCTCAATGATTTCCATAGTCAAGATTGTATTTAGTTCAGTGCGCAAGGAAAGAGGGGTGTTGGGGCTAAAGAAGATGTTGGACTTGATATAGTTTACAAGCTGGCTAGAAGCAAGACAATAAACCTGCAAAAGTTTATCAACAACCAAGCAATTGTTTTGAGTAGCTTTCAAGAAAAGTAAGGCATTATCAGCAAATAAGAGGTGCGAAAGAGTAGGCCCCTCCGGACTAAATTTGATGCCCTCCCGAATACCAACAGACGCGGCATGGTTGAACATATGGGATAGAACATCGCAGACAATGATGAAGAGATAAGGGGACAGAAGATCTCCCTGTCTGATTCCACGGGTAGGGAAATACTTCCTACCAGGCTGCCCATTAACCAGAACTGAGAAACTAACAGAGGAAACACACCGCATCACCAGATTCACCCAGGTGCCACTAAAGCCCATTTTAAGCATGACTGCACGGAGAAAGTCCCATTCTATATGATCATAGGCCTTGTTCATGTCCAACTTAATTCCCATTTCATAAATTTTGGTCGATTTCCAAAGTTTGGGGGCATGGAAAGCTTCATGGGCCACCACAATGTTATCTTGAATTTGCCGTCCTGAAATGAAAGCACTTTGTTGCTGAGAGATAATGGTTGGGAGGATACTCTTCAGACGATTGGACATAACCTTTGCAATAATTTTATACGAGTAGTTACAAAGAGCAATAGGAGCGACTGCCTCCGAGTTCTGGACCTTTGGAATAAGAGAAATATGGGATGAATTGAGGACTTCTAAAGAGAACTCACCTGCAAAAACCTTGTTGACAATAACCAGAAAATCATCATGAATAGAGGTCCAATAGGTTTGATAAAAAAATACCAGAAAACCCGTCAGGGGCCGGGAGCGTTGAGCGCCCCCATTTGGAAAGTGGCATCCTGAATTTCCTCCATGGAGCCAGCCCGGTTAAGATCAAGGTTGTGGTGCTCCTCAATAGACGGGTTGATGAAATTGAGAATATCTACCCAGTAGCGGTCCCCACTGGATGTAAAGATCTTTTTAAAATACTTTTTCACTGTGTACCGGACTGAAGCATTAGTGGTGGCCCAAGAGGTCTCATTAGTCCTGATATGAGAAAGGAGGTTTTGTCGATGCCGCTGAATGGTGGAGAGGTGGAAGAAAGTCGAATTACGATCCCCAGACTTTAGCCACTTAATACGAGAACGTTGTTGCCAAAATTTCTCTTCCAAGGCCCAAACCCGAGTGATGTCCCCCTTCAAGGTATTGATAGCATCAGAATTCACTGCCCAATTGCATTGAAGGTGGTCCAGTTGGTTGATAATCAAATCCAATTTCTTCATATTATTTGGGTACTTCTCATTGCTCCACTCAATTAATCTCCTACGACAGGTTGCAAGTTTTCGGTCCCAAGAGCCAACGAAAAAGTCAACCGGGGTTTTCCAGCAGGGATCAATAATATCTCTACATTCCGGGTCATAGGTCCAAAAGGATTCAAAGCGAAAACGCCGTTGTCTTTTCCAGAAAATAGGACTTTGGTCAATAAGTATAGGACAGTGATCATAAATCAACATCGGGAGAGTGGTAGCAATCGAGCAAGGCCACTTAAGCTACCAATGACCATTAATAAGTCCACGGTCTAATCTTTCTTGCACCACAAGCCCCTCCCCACGAACCCTTTTCAAGAGAAAGCCTGCCCCTTGAAACCCAAATAAGTGAGGTGATACATGTTCATAAAATCCAATAAATATCTCTTCCTTCTTATGGAGTCCGGACGACCCCCACATTTTTCATGAGCCCATAAATAGTCATTGAAGTCCCCAATACATAACTACGGAAATTCCGAAGGAGTGATCAAATTTCTCAAATTCTGCCACATCATTTCTTTCTCCTCCTGGTAGGGAGACCCATAGATCCAAGACATATGAAAACTCTCCCTAGTACACTTGTTCACAACTAGAGAGTCAATCAGAAATTTACAAGAAGAAAAAACATGAAGATCAACATTGTTATTCCATAGTGTTAATAAACCGCCTGTAGTACCAATCGGATCAACATAGTGGTGCCCATCATAATTCAAATCTTTGAAACAAACTTTAAATCTACTAAATTTCATCTTAGTTTCCAAAATGAAAATAACAGAAGCAACATAGGCCCAGACTAATCTCCGGAGATTTTTTCCTGTCAAGTCCCCACCGAGGCCTTGACAGTTCCAGCTCAAAAACTTCATTCCTCTTTAGCCACCAAACCTGGTTGGCAGCCATGAGGGTTCTCATCCCCCTGAATTGCTTCATACGAAGCTAAGTGCACTGGAACATCCACTAAGAATTCATCCTTAGAACCTACCCATTTCAGAGGTTGCAATATTGGTGACACACTTTTATCTTCGCCTGAATTGGTCTTCACCCTTTTCCCAGGAGATTTCTTTTTCAGGGCAGCCTCCACAATACCCTGATGCCAATTTTTGGATTTTTCCCCCTACGGGGTTGTCCTCCCATTTCGGGTTGCAGTCTCTTTTGAGACCATAAGAAGTTAGGGTGGTGAGGGCCAGTTGTGTGTTGGGCGGGAATGGGAGGGTGTAACGGGTTGGACCGATTAGGAGGGCCCAGTATCTTGGTGCCAAAGCCTGGTCTTGTGGTGCACGGAGAAAGCTCAGCTGGGTTTTGGTGACCAAAAATTTGGGTGGGCTTAGGGGTTGGATTTTAGGTCGATAATTTTCGTTTAGTAATGTTCGATGTCATTTTTGGTAGGCGTAGTGGTTCCAAAGGTCAAGGGGACCAAATAGTTTGGAATTAGATGCGCTTGGACCTTGGGTGATCGGATTTTGGATTCTAAAGCATAATATATGCACAATTATATGTTTTAAATATTTTATTATTAATTAGAAATTGAGGTGATTGAGAAGGATTATTCCAAACGATTTATTTTAATTATGAGATTCAGAAACTAGGGATAATGGGGTTATTCGATTTATTATTGATTATGTAATTGTGAATATGGATTTATGGAATTTCTTATAATTTATGCAAAGCTAAAACTAACGATGTTTATGTCTAAACGATTTATTGTTAATCGTGAATCGTGAACCTAGGCTGGGCCCGGTGGTATGGTTTTGGGCTTTGACTCAAGGTTTTGGATTTTGCGCTTAAGCTTGATAATTTTGGCCTTGGTTTGATGGACTTTCGCCACATGTCTTCATGGTATTGTTGGATACATGGGGAAGGGGATTTCTTTGAAATACGACGTTGAGACATTTTCCATTATAGGCTTGTTAAGGTTACGGCTTCGACGGGAGAATAGCTTCGGTTGGGATGACAGCTTTGACTGGGGACTACGACTTTGGCTGGGATAATAGGCGACAGCCCAGGATTTGTAATAAGTCATTCTCAAGAACGCTTTGCTAATCGTGAAAGGATCTTCTACCGTCTGATAGCTAAACCAAAGTTCCTAAAATACTATTAGATTATTAAAATGCAAATATGAGAAAATATGTCAGACAAAGGATAACCAAATATAAAACTTACTTGTCTTAACCATTTAAAATGCCACGGTCAATAGCTAAACGGTAACCTAGAGCATCTTGCTAATTGTGAAAGGGTCTTCTCCCGTCTGATAATTAAACCAAAGTTCCTAAAATACTTTTAGACTATTAAAATGCAAATACAAGAAAACATGTCAGACAAAGGATAACCACATGTAAAACTAACTTATCTTAACCGTTTAAAATGCCAATGTCAATAGTTAAATGGTAACCTAGAGCATCTTGCTAATTGTGCAACAAAAGTACAAAAATCCTACTATTAAAAATCGTCGAGTGCACAACTGTAAAATTATGCCTCTGTCTCAAGATCCGCCCTTATCTCTATGCAGCGGCCTAGAGGGAACGTAAACTCAAGAAAAAATGTGAGTGGACAAAAACAATCAGTTGAGGAAAAAATCTTTTACCCTCCACTTCCAAAACATATATGCATAAAATAAAACATAAGCCACTAAATATCAGTTAAAATAAAATCACAAATACTAGGACCCGCGAAAACATGAAATATGTATATGAAGTTCTTGTGGCCCATAATTCCTTGAAATCCTCGTTTACGAAATTTCCTGAAAAACCTAGACAAAATTTCAATAATCAAACACAACCAATCCTCTATTATTAATGGTATTAGTCGTCCGAAAAATCTTGTCCTAAGTGTTGACAAACTCGAGATCCTATGGAGTAATACTCGGGTGACATCCGAGTGACATCATTGGGATCTACGATGTCTTGGTGGCAACCCTAGGATTTGGTGATGTCCAAGAGATTTCATAATATTTCATAGCCCCATGATCTAATGAGATCTGAGTGATATCCCCATGATCAAAAGATGTTCGAGTGGCATCCGAGGAGATAATCATATCTCTAGAGGATGGCTAATTGACAAGACCCTTCCCAAACATATTTTTATAACCGTGAAAAGTTCTGCTCTCATCTGACAAACAAATCAAAATTTTTAAAAATATCCTTAACACGCGTCAAACAATGGATGACTATACTAATATCCTGCTATGCCCCCGTTTCAAAACCAACCCCAATCTCTATGAAATGACCTGAAGGGAAAACAAAACTAGTAAAAGTGTGAGTGAACAAAAACAATCGTTTGAAAATACATTTATGAGGAAATAAACATTTTCCCCCTCTAATTATAAAACAATTATGTATAAAATAAATCATAAACAACTGAACTCCAGTTAAAACCAAATCATATGCAATAGGACCCACAAAATCATAAAAATATATATATATATATATATATATATATAACATGTGGCCCACATTTCCATGAAATCCTCGTTTATAAAATTACCGTGAAAACCTGGACATAAATACCGGTGGTCAAATCCAACCAATCCTCAATGTACCAGCCTCTGCCAAATGATTACCCTATACTACATGTAGATATCCTTGGGATTCTGCAGAATAATACCCTAAAACGTTCGAGAAATCTCGAGATCCCGCAATGTTCAAGTAACCTCAGGATCCTACAACGTCCAAGTAACCTTGAGATCCTACAACGTCCAAGTGACATCCCAGCCCTAGGATCAGATGAAGTTCGAGAGCCGATCAAACCTCACAAGGATGATCAACCATGGAAAAGAGTTTAAACAATAAAGAGAAAACCATTTTTTTAGATAAATCATTGACTCAAAACTATCCCATTACATAAAAACTGTAAAATATATGTCCACCAAAAATACATTTAGAATCATTTATTCATCCCATTACAATCAATCTTATACAATAAAACATTGAAAATATTTAATTATGCATGCATCACAGTTTATAAAACAAAGTCCATTCACAGTCTGTCCAAGCAGCTTATTATGGGTTATCCTCTAGAGGAGAAACTTCATTGACTCACCATACTTTTCGATGAACATGCTTATTGACACGACCCATCCTAATCCCCCGGGATTATCGCGGGATGTGCCATGTTTCAGACAAGGGATAACTAAAACCCTCAGCCCGACCAGGGCTTCTAGAGCGCGCCAGGATAGGTGGAGGAGTGCGATGTCTCAGTCTCTGCTACACCCATCCACCAACCAGTCCACTACATAGCTCGTAGCTAATCACACTTCAATTCTGGAGTCCATCTGTCTAGTCCAATACTAGACATATCAAATACTCCAACTCATCATCCATTTCGAGTCCCATGGTCACCCGACCAGCATCATAACGTCTACTCCTAATCACGTAACCCAACACTTACCATTTCGGCTCACGCACACCAAGGCATACCCATTCATGCCAAATGGGCATCTAATCTCACCCACGTCTACCGAGACGCACCAACTTCGAACCTACCAGTTACCCGCTCAATCTAAACAGATTAGTCAAAAGATGAGACACGTCTAGACTGTGGGTCCTCTCCAATTACCTCACATTGATCCTTGTCATTCCACTTAGGAAAATCAAGGATGATCCAAGACAATGACATCAAAATTCCTCCCACGTGAGTGCAAACAAAACCTCACAGCACTCACCACACCATGTAATACCAACATCGTCTACCACCAAGCAGAAAACGAGAGATCTCCTTCACTAACTTCGAATTCTCCAACTCCACCTGATAACCCAAAACAAATCACGGGTCCACCAACCAATACACGATCAACTTACTGGTGACAAAAACCATCATCTACCATGGGCGGAACATGAGAAGTCACCCTCAATGACTTCGGAATACCCATCACCAATGCTGAATTAAGCACTCCCCTCGTCGTCTCAATCACAACCTCTCTCGATTCCAAAGTTCCAACCATGTTGGAACCAACACACCCGTGCATCAACCATGTGTTTTTACCAAGCTAACTTGGTACCCTAACTTGCCTACTCGATCATACCGTTTCATTCCTTTACCACTTAATCATTCCAATCATATCAGTTATCACACTCACAATTGGGTTAGAGTCCCAACACATCTCATCCACTTCTGGATCCTGTCTAGTTCAACTCATCCACTACCGAAACTCAAATACCGAACTTATGCCCATCACGACAGAGTCACATCTCAACTTGTGGCTCATCGTCATCACAATCGCTCGCACACAGTGTGCGAATCAGACAACCCTGGATCTTTGCTCATACCTTGCAATGACCCCGTACCTCTGCTTAAGTTGGAGGAGCTATGCCTCCTTCATACCCAACAACTCTGGGTACAATCACCCTGACAACTCATACAAGAAAATGAATGTTCCCTGAATGTCCTTTGATACTCAACAACTACAAATGCATCCATTCTTGATAGTAGTGCCTCCCACAGACTCGTACAGACCCAACCACTAGACATCGCTATCGAGACTCCGCACCTAACCGGAATCAACCGCCAGTACTCACTACTCTGTATCCCCACTCCAGGACTCCACTAACAAGTATCACACCCTGATAACCTGTCCAACCAATCTCTAACCAAATTTTTTTTAACTAGTTTCAACTCGACTCAACATGTGTCGTCCACTAGGTTATCCCCAACCTCAGCTGCACCAAACTATCCATCACAAACTAGGGTAGCACGACACCCAACTAGGCCTAACCGATTACCACAACTTCGGCTGTAGAGTGCAGTACCATCTCCAAAGTTAACATGATATGACCGACCAACGATCTCGACTCCGAAAAGTCGTCAAAGTCAAACCACTCGCCGACTCATATCTCCAAACCATACATCGGACACTAGGGTTACCTACTAAGGTCATCAACTAACTTCGTTGTACTCACATTCTCCACACCATCAGTCACAACTAGGGTTCGAGAAACCGGCTGCTCTCAACAGCACCACTATCCAACTCAACAGAACCTGACCATCTAATGGTCACAACTCCACATTATCTTCATATCCAATCTTGCAATATCATGATAGACGATCCCGACATAACCGTCCCACGGTCAAAACTCTAAAACACTATTACGTTCATCCCTCCGTACGATCCCACACTGCCAAACCACAACAGAACTATGGCACACATAAGCATCAAATGCCGAACCGAAACTATCCACGACTCATTTCCACCAACCATCATACCAGCATCCTAACTATCAGGTTGATAACGAACTGCAGCTTATAGAGACATCACATCCTCGACCAGTGCGTACCACAAGAACTACACGGTTTGCTTGAATAGCGACTACCTAGCTCTGATACTACTTGACATGACCCATCCCAATCCCCCCGGGATTATCGCGGGATGTGCCATACTCTTGTCTGACACGAAGTGTCAGACGAGGGATAACTAAAACTCTTAGCCTGACCGGAGCTTCCAGAGCCCGCCAGGATCAGTGGAAGAGTGCAATGTCTTATTCTTTACTACAGCCCGCATCCGCGATCAACCTGAAGGACATTAAAACCATTAAAAACTCTGAGTGGATGAAAATCAATAGTAAAATAAAAACACATTTCATAAATATCTTTAAGCCATTCACTAAAAAGTATGCATGCAATCGAAAACCAGTAATCAAATCATTTACTTAAATAAACCATTAGGGCCTTAGCCCAAAAACCGTAAATCCAAACATGTGTGGGAACTCAGCCCAAAACCATAGAATACCCAAATCCGTCAATCCAGAACCAAGTGGGCCACTGCCCAAATCCATTAACACAAATCCATAAACACCGAAATACCATTTCATAAATTCAATAATCCATATTTACCAAATAACCATCCTTGGCATCCCAGATACCTAGCGTCACAAACGTCATATCTCACGGTAAAAGCAACGCGTGCTGCCCGAGGTCTCTCCGGGTCCATATCTCTGACATCCCAGATGTCTGTCGTCTCAAACATCTAATCATAACAATCCTACTCCTGAGTCATTATACTGTCTAGTCGCCCCGTATAATGACCCCTCGCAGGCAATGCACCATGACCTCCCCAGTGTCCCAGACACCTGAAAGAGACCATCCACAGATCCTCGTATCAAGATGGTATATGGAAAACAGTTTTATATAGTCATTTCAAAACATCTCAAAGGGCCCTGCCCGGAATTTCCATAAAACCATCACAAATCCATAATTCCAAAACCTTTTAGGGTCCCCGACCCGAAATCACATTTATAAAACATAGGGTCCCAGATTCGAAATCACATTTATAAAACCCAATTGGGCCTCATGCCCGATTTTTTAAACCAACTGAGCCTCTAGCCTGATCATGCAAACCAACTGAGCCCCCGGCCCGATACAGTACTCAAATGAACTCCAAGTCCGAGGGTTTCCAAAAAGATTAGGTCTCATGCCCGAGTTCATATTTCCAATTCCAAAACCATGTCATCAAACCATCACCGAAAGCACAAGCACGTAAAACGACAGTAAAACCATAAACCTCGATATATGTACAAATATGGAAAACATCTCGAAATACGTGCAAATATGTAAATCACCAATACCACAATCATCATCATAGAAATTTCATATACAAAACATATAAAACTATTATGCATGCACCATAGTTTAGAAAACAATGTCCACTCATAGATCGTCCTACGTTGCCGCCTCGATACGCGTGTCATACGCCCTTTCGAGCCACATTACTATCACCGGGACTTTCAATCCAGTCCAAACCATACTAGAGGGTTACTAACTACCTCATTAACCTCTCATTAAATCCCCGCAATTTTTCCAAATTTTTAAACATATTTTACATAGGCTTTAAACCTTCGGATACCCAAAACTACCTCGAAATGGTGTCCAATCGACACGAAACTAGTCCCAGAATGTTCGTTACATCGAAAGGATGATTTCACATGTTGAACACTTCCCCAAGAAGCCCCACATGTGCCCCCAAGGGCCGCCCAAAGGCGCTACCTGTGGGCCTCAAGTGCCAGCACTATACACCTTCTTCAACTTTGGTTGGATCGGTCCGGTCCGATCCGATAGTGCAGCCGGTCCAACTAAACCGGCGTGAATGGTTCATGCCATTTTCTTGGTCCGTTTGCTTCCTTCTTTCCACCAATCTTCTCTAATCTATCATAGGAGTTGTTTTATGCAATTAAATCCACGAAAACTAACCTAAATCATGGCGGTTCAACATAGCATGCACGGCCCAAAAACTCACCCTATGCTCTGAGCACATCCAAGGGCCAAAACTACATCCTAGGGACTTCATTTAGCTTCTAGGAACCTCAAAATCATGTTTAGGGCTTGGGTTCGAGCTTACCTGTCCTATGGAGGTTTTGGCCCGCCACCGAAATCCCTCCACAGCCGTTCCACAGCCGTGTTCTCCTGCCTTCGGCCACCTTTAGCCATGAACGCGATCCCCATACGTCCACACAGCCACCAAGAACACATCCCAATAGTTAGAATCGATCAAACACTTCAAAAACCCATTCTAGAACTTTGAACCGAAAGCTTTCCGTTCATGGCTTCACCGGCCACCGTCCATGACGGTCGACGCCGTGAGCACCATCGTCATCGTCATCCTTCACTCTCTCACTTTCGTTCATACCCTCAATACAAAAGATGAGGACTAGAGGGTTTATAGTAGGGTTGGGTGTCCGGGCTTTTTAGAAGAAAATGAAGGAGGGTGGAGGACTGATGCGCGGGGAGGGAAAGAGAAATGTGTGAGGAAAATATAAAATAAATAAATAAATAATATTATTTTAATCTGAGCCATCCAATCACAATTGAGATCCACAATTTGGGGAAGATGGCCAATGGGATGAGTGACACTTGTCACTCATCCAAGGGCCCACACTAAAATATTAGCTAACCAAATTTAAGTAATATTTAATTCGAATCCCTAGACATAAGTTCCCGATTTCGATCTCGTGACCATAACTTCCCCGTTTGATGTCCGATTTCGACGTGCCGCCTGTCTATGTACTCGTAACGTCCCGATCTATGTAACAGTCCTCGGTCCTCGTACATTTGACTCCCCGAGTCAAAAGTCAACATTTTGCCCAAGTCTAGGGGTAAAACGGTTATTTTACACCGTCCGTCCGATTTCTCTCGATTAATCCCCAATGAATCATTCTAAATCCATAATTAATTAATATCTAATCCCGATATTCGGGACGGGTCATTACACTTATCGTTGGTGGCACAACCTAGAGATGGCAGGTTGGAATGTTTTTTAGCAGAGATTCTTCGAACAATTATATTCTCAGTCCTATAGTGTTGCTATATAGGCTAAGTTTCGGCACTTGACATGGGTACGATAATAATAACAGAGTAAGAGTAGAGGTTTTTGGAGTTATCATGATATGTCCCACATTTGGTTGTTAATGAGGTGGATAGATGTAGACAACTTGAATCTGGCTTATGAGATTAGATTAGAGATGTGTTTATTCCTACTGAGTATATTTTTTTATGCTAGACTTAGGGATGCTGCCACAAGTAGAGAGGAACCTTGCAGCTAGGATTCAACTTAATGAATTCAGACAATGTGGAGATTGTTTGTTCTTTTAATATTCGAGTCAGGATCTTTTGAATACTTATAGTTCTGTAACTTCTAGAAGTGATAAGTTGGAAGATTTTTGATGTGGTTCTAGTAATTAGTTTACATCCCGAGATTTTTCTACGTAACTATAATCATTAGCTACCCCGACTAGGGGTGCAGAATCAGGGAGTAGGCGCCAGAACACATGGAGGAGTAGCCTCGGACCAATCAGTACCGACTAGATGTTACCACTATGGTGAGCTTCGTAATGTGAAGAAAGATTGCCCTCACCATAGTAGTAACATTGGTTTGTACTAATCGGTCGGAGTTTATCCTTCGAGTCTTCTGACGTACACTCCCCAATTTTACACCCCACTCTAGGTATCTGCTAATTAATGTCTAGTAGAAAAATATCAGATTGTACCGTAACCACTAGAACTAGATCCAAAATATTCTGGCTTATCACTTTCAGAAGTGCCAGAACTGTGGCTACCTTTCTTGGACAATCCTAACATGAAACCTAGAGAATGAGAGATCTCGATGTCATCTAAACCTGCTAGGTTGAATCCTAGTTGCAAGGTTTCTTTCTACTTATGAGGCTACATTGGCGAAGACTGATAAATAATACTTAGTAGGAATCTAGGTTGCACCGAAACGTCCTCGGAACCCGGTATTGCGTTTCGGATACCGATACCGGTCCGATACGCATGCGATACGCTCAGATACGTTCGGATACGGTATCGATATTTGGATACATTTTGGATACGCGTGTCCGATACGCTCGGATACGTTTTGGATACGGTATCGATATTTGGATACATTTCGGATACATCATTTTGGTACTTTTTGTTATTATGTCATTCCTTATTATTATTTTTTTTTATCTTGTTTAGGTATTACAGCTATGAATGGCTTGCAGAAAACAAAAATCGGGTTGCTCCCAATAATGACCTAGAGATTTCTGCAGAAAGGAAAGTTTGTATTGGTCGGTATTTTTCCAATCCTGAAGACCGAAGAAAAATCACAATTGAGTTTGGTGATCTTTTCAATAATACAAATGGTCTTATTGATGCAGATGCAATGAGTGATAGGTATCATTTGGACCCTATAACTTGGTGGTTGGTCCATGGAGCAAGTGTTCCAACTATCCAACAATTAGCGTATAAGCTGCTTGGGCAACCTTCTTCTTCCTCACGTTGTGAAAGGAATTGGAGTACCTACAGTTTCATTCATTCTTTGGCCAGGAACAAAATAACACCACAAAGGGTGGAAGATTTGGTTTTTGTTCATACTAATCTTCGTCTTTTGTCTAGGAGACGTGCAAATTACAATGAAGGTGTGACTCAACAATGGGATGTTGGTGGTGATGAAATGGATTCTATGGATGTAGCTAATGTTCGGAGACTTGAGATTGCCCAACTTTCTCTTGATGAGCCCGATTTGGAAGCCATTATCTTTGACGTTGATGAAGTGAAAGATGAACAAAATGAAGAGTTTGATGTGGAAGATGACTAGAGATTTTTATATGAAGTTTTTATATGATAAACAAAATTTGCTTGCTTGTTGTTAACTATATTTGAATTTTAATATATTATTTATTTTCCGTATCCTTCTCGTATCGTATCCTTTGATTTTTTGATTTTGACGTATCAGAGTATCGTGTCATATCGTATCCTCGTATCCGTATCCGTTTCGGTGCAACCTAGGTAGGAATAACCCGACAGGACTCCTCTCGGTAGCACTTCAATGACCATGCTAGACTGTTCCGTCTCATGACCCAACCAATACCCTCAAATTACACTTAGGGCCTTTACCCATAATACAAGAAATCTGTCAGATAAGAGATGAACGATGTCTCGACATATGGACAAACATATATCGTCCTCTTTGGATCACAACCCACACCAACCCACTGACACATGACGAATAATAGAAAACTCGATATATCGGCTCATTTTAAGCCCTAAACTGATAACCGAATTCTTCTCGAGTTCCGTTATAATATTTTGACTCTTCGCAAGTCCTATAGGGATACTCAATCATATATGGAATCTATTTCTCAACTCTCTGAATCCTAGGAGTTCGATAAGTGCACTAAAATAGAGATATCATTATTTTGGACGGACAAAACTACCTCTAACCGGTATCCAATTAACTCGAAATCTGCACTCATAGGTTCTTATTATTAAAAACGGAAAAACTTGTGTTAACGGAAGTCATAATGAACCTTCCATGTGCCAACAGGTGCAGTTGCACCTCTACTCATCCTTAACCTCTAGCGGATCAACCTGAATGTCTGAAATCAAGCCCCAACTCGGATAACATAACCTGATCCTAGGAACCTTTTGGTGTCGAAGCCGTGAAGGGGAAGTGTGCGGGTGACCGGATTGGAAAAACAGGGGTACGTGTGGTTTTTGTTTCGAGCTTGAGATGATGGTTGAGAGGTCGTGTTGGAGTGTTTGGAGTAGGGGACTGGATTACTGGGTAGAGGACGAAGAGATTGGTGGAAAGAGGGAGGAAAATGGTGGTCGGACGGCGGAGAACCGGCCACGCCGGTCCGGAACAGTGCACGGGTCGAGAGGTTGAAGATGAACGGTGACTGTGCAGGCGAGTGAGGCCTACGCGCAGCCACTTTGGGCGGCACGTGGGGGCGCGTGCGACGGTTTCTGGGAGAGTGGTCAACTAGGTTTTTGGTCTAGAGGTTGTAACAGATCTTTTGGGATAGGTTTCGGGTTAATCGGACGTCGTTTGAGGTTAGTTCGACAAGGTTGAAGTTCTAGGGTTTCGTGTTACGCGTGTTTAGAAGTTCGGGAATTCGGGGAAAATTAGGAGAACCTTCGTTAACGTGTTACTGACGTACTTTGGTGCCTTGTGACAGGATCGGGAATCCTCGAGGAAGCTGAGGAACGTACGGGACACACGGGAAGCGAGTGACGTGCCCGGTATTTGTTAGTGGACCCCTTCCCTTTAACTGAGCATGCATAACTGCTTTTAATTACTTGTTTTATGGTTTTACATGAGATTTCATGATTTTTGACTATGCTATAACTGTTTTACTTAATTGCACGTTTTCCGAGAAAGTACTATTTTCAGCACGTTTTACGAGAAATGTTTGATTTCTGGCTGTGATGCTATGATTTTGGGATTTCAAACGATCAATGGTTTTCAATGATTATAAAGGGATTTTGGAACATGATTTTGATGATCAAGGGTTTTCGGTTTTAGAATCGGATTTCGGAAAGCGAGATTTGATTTTAAAGTTGAAACGTGGATTTCCGGATTTGGGTTCGGAATGACGGTTCTGGATGCCGGAAGGGCGTCAGACCAGTGATTTCGAATTCGGGTTTGGATGTGAATTTAGAAATGGTTTTTCAATGGTTTTGGATTGGATTTGCTGGATCTGATTATTGGGTTTAAAGACCCGGATTATGATTGACGGGGGACGGGCCCAGATTGAGTTTAAAGACTCGGGAGTTTAAAGACTCGGATATATTGATATTTCCCCCGTAGGCCTGTTGAGTTTAAAGACTCGGATTATTGAGGCATGGATTGAGTTTAAAGACTCGGGAGTTTAAAGACTCGGATAGGTCCAGCAGGTTTGATCGGATAATGAATGCTTGGTATTATGTTTATGATACGGTTTTATGATGCTTGTGACGTGATTTTTATAACTGTGATTATGCTGATTCTGAAATTGGTTTTATGACGATCCTTATGTGATTATACTGTTTTCGAAAATGGGTTATGCATGTCTGTGTTCAAAACGGAGGGCTAAAACCCTGGTTTGGTTATAAAACGGTTTTCGAAACTATTATTTTTATTTATGGTCCACTCACACCTTTTGTTTTTATTTGCCCTCCAGGTCGTGGAGCTAGCGTGGGGGTTGACGTTGAGGCAGCATCGGAGGCATAGAGTACTCGAGAGTGACCCCGGAGTGATTTAAGTTTTCCGTTGTGCGTATATTCTGTATATCGGCTTGTTTTTCCTTAGTTGGTACTATGCTCTGTATAACGGTTGACTTGTTGTGTTTTAATTTCTCCTGCATCTGACAGTGTACTTTTGTGTCTCGTTAGGTTACTTTGGTCTTTTGTTTTTGGGTTGTGAGATGGGAGCAGGATTTACCTCGGTTTTCGGGGTGGAACTGGGGTGGGTCCTGACAATCGAGTTGATTTAAATTTCGAGGACGAAATTCTTTAAGGGGGGAAGATTGTGGCGACCCATCCCGAATTAGCGAGATTAATTAAGGATTAATGACGAATTAGCAAGACTAATTGGGGATTAGAAGAGGATTAGCGGACGAGTAGGGCGAAATGACGATTTTGCCCCTGGAATGGGCAAATCGTTGGCTTTTCATTTTGGTGGTCAAATGGACTTTGGCTAATGACTGAGACGTAGTTCGGGACGTCACGAGTTTATAGACAGGTGGCACGCCCGATTCCGACGTTCGAGGAAGAAGTTATGATTTTTGGAAGTTCGAGGGCATTTTAGTAATTTGGTTGAAAAGTAGCAAATAGTTGAATTTTGACCCGGGATACCCGATGGCCAAGGGTCGAGGATCGTTACGTAGATCAGGACGATACGAATCCGTAGACAGGTGGCATGTCGAATTCGGGACGGAAAAGTTACGGTTCACGGAAGTACGAACGCGCTAATGCACGAATTACGAAACAGATGCTTTTTGGAATTAAGTGGGGCCCGGATATTTGTCATGGGACCAATGGATTTGTGACAAGTGTCACCCATCCATTGGCCATCCCTTTTCCTTCATGCATATCATCCCTTCCTTCATCGATCATTTTTCTTCAATTCCGAACCCAAACCCGATCTCCCTTCCACCCCAAACCCAAACCAATCTCCCTTATGAACATGACTGAGGCCAGGGGAAGGAAGAGAGGACAAGATGATGGTGGTGGTCGGCCAGGTTGGCACCGCCGTGCACAGCTGAGATCCAAACCTGAGAAGGTACTCTGTTTATCCATTTTCCCATTAATTTTGATTTATGCATTAATGATTGTTTTGGATGATTAGGATGAGTTTATTAGGTTTTTAGGATGGTTTAGAGGAGGTTTTGGTGGTGGTTGGACGACTGTGGAAGCCGTGGGAGGAAAATGAAAAGTTAAGTCGTGAGGCCCTTTAAACATGGATAGGATTTAGTGGTTTTCTTTAGGTTTTGATGATTGGGAATGATAGAAAACATGAAAATAGGAAGAATGGGATCGAAAAGGAAAAGATTGGATGAAAAATGAAGAGTGGGGAGAATTGGACCGGTCACTCCGGTTCAGTTAGACGGGCTGCACAAGCTGGACCAGACCGGCCGGTTCGGCAAAGGAAGAAGATGAACAGTCCGGCGCGTGAGGCCCACGTGCAGGACCTTTCTTGGGTGCGTGAGGGCACGTCAGCCTTCCTTTGGGGAAGTAGTAATTTCATCTATTTAATGTAACGAACATTTTGGGACTGGTTTTGTGTCAATCGGACATCGTTTCGATATAGTTCGGGCTGTCCGAAGGTTTTGGTTCACGTTTAAAAATAGTTATAAATTTCAAAAAATTACGGGGCTTTAGTGGGGGGTTATATAAGTAGTTAGTAACCCTCTAAATTAATTTGGACAGGTTCGGGGATCCCGGAGGCGACGATTGGCCCGGGAGATGCTTATGGCACGCGTATCGAGGCTCGTCTTCGGACGGTCTGTGAGTGGACTTGTTTTATGAATTCGATGCATGCATAAATGTTTTATAATTTTTTTAGAATATGTTTTGTGATACCATGAGTGTATTTTTGTGTGGTAGCCTAGGATTTACGTATTTGCACGAATTTCGAGATTTCCGGTTTTATAGGATGCTTATATGTGCTAGGTTTTCAATGAGGGTTTCATAAATTGGTTTTGGACTTGGAAATATGAAATCGGGCACGAGACCCATTTGATTTACGAACTCTCGGACTTGGAGTTCATTTGATTTGACGAGAAATTGGACCTAGGGTCCATTTGAGTTATACGATCGGACCGAGGGTCCCATTGGTTTACGAGTTCGGGATTGAGGCCCATTTGGTTGTAATATTGGGCTGGAGGCCCATTTGACTGTAGTATCGGGCTGAAGGCCCATTTGACTGTAGTATCGGGCTTGCGGCCATATTGGTTTTGAAATTGGGCTTGAAGCCCCGTTGCTTTATGGTTTCGGGCTTGAGGCTCAGTTAGCTGTGGTTTCGGGCTTTGGGCCTAGTTATCGTGATATCGGGATAGATGCCCAGTTGATTGTAACATCGGGCTTGAGTCCCAGTTCAATTTATGAAATGAGAATTCGGGCATGAGTCCCTATTGAACTGTGGATTTAGGCTGAGGCCTGTGAAATGGATTTGAATCAGATTCGAGGAATCCTATTGAGATGAATCGAGTATGAGACCCAATTGAGAAATGTTTTGAGAAAGAAAGAAAGTATTTGAAAATGAATTATACCCTCCATATGATTTATATGGTTTCCTCCAGACGTCGACCTGGAGAGTCACGATCCACAGACCAGAATGGGTATCCCCATAGGGATCCCGTTCCAGGAGTGGGAGTTACGAGTTATGATGTGGTCCCGGACCAGATTTCGGAGAGATGTGTGGACTAGATCCGGAGATAGAGCTCGGACTAGATCTAGAGATTGAGCCTCCCAGATGGAGAATTCCTGGGAGAAGAGTCGGAGTGAGACCCCGAGTAGTGTGCACACTAGTATAGAGATGATATCGTGACATTTATCGGGGATGTGTTCCCTAGGGGCTGTGTGCCCCGAGTTGGCATCTTCTCGGAAGTGTCGCGGATGGGTTATACATATGAGTACGTATGAGGTTTTATGAAAGTGATTTGGGGGCGGAGTCCCCATGTTCCATGTTTTATATTTCGAAAAGTGATTCGATGTTTTAGTACTTCAATGAGAATGGTTTTGGGCTGAGTTCCCACATGTATTGTTTTATGGTTTTTAAGGTTGTGATTTCGGGTCGGGGACCCAAATGGATTTATGGTTCATGACGGTTTATGGGAACCGGCATGAACCCTTGAAAGGTTTTTATGGGTCATGACTTTTTATGGGAACCGGGCATGAACCCTGGAAAGGTTTTGAATATGGTTGACGAATGGTTTTATGAACGTTTTGACAAAGGGTTTTTGAATGCATGCATATGCTTTTAGTGAAGGGCATAAATGTCTTTGTGTGAAAATGTTTTTAATGAAAATTTTATTTATGTCCACTCACGACTTTTGATGTTTTAATGCCCTTCAGGTCGATCGCGGATGCGGGCTGTAGTAGATACGAGACATCACACTCCTCCTCCTACGATCCTTGCGTGCTCTGGAAGCCCGGTGAGGGCTAGAGACGGAATTTTCCCTGGTCTGACACTTCGTGTCAGATGGGATCAGGTGCGTCCCACGTTAATCCCAGGGGATTTGGGATGGGTCCTGACATAAATCACTTGATCTCCTCAATCACAAACACAACCTACACCAAACACCAAATCCTCTTTCATTGACTGAAGCCTCTCCTCGTAAGAAACTCAGGTTTAAATCTCTAGTAAGGAGGAAGAAGTAGCATCGACAATGAGGCATAGGGTTTTGTAGACTAATTTGTGTATTCTGTTAGGTTATATGTAAGACTATTAGGTGTAGGCTAGTGGGTGTAGACTGGTAGGTGTATGCTGGTTAGTGCATGTTTTGTTTGGTGTGCTCGCATTTTTATGTCACTTTGTGCCTTGAACTACAACTTTTGTGTCTAATTGCACCATGTAACAACCAAAATGGCCAATTATGCACTATTTGACAATGCTATTATATCTCACATGCTTCAATTGTTGTTTGTGTAATGAATTATGTTTTCACTTTCAAGACGTGCTATATTTGTGTGTAGTACATCTATAACAACCAAGACGTACTATATTTGTGTGTCACTTTGCACCATGTACTACTAAGGGTGTACCACTTTGCACTATGTACTACTAAGTGCGTATCACTTTGCACTCTGTACTACTAATGTGTCAGGACCTTACCCTCCTTGGTTAAGACCCGACTCATCTAGCACGATATTGTCCGCTTTGGGCCTTCTTGCCCTTATCCTCACGGTTTTGTTTTCGGAAGCTCATGGTGTAACTTCCTAAGGGGTCACCCATCATGAAATTGCACCAACCTCAACTCGCTTAACTTCGGGGTTCCAATCCCCCCAAAGCCACTTGAGCTCCCAAAAGGCCTCTTACTAGATAGGTGTGTGCCTATTCCTTTAAGGCACACCACCACTCCTCTCCCAGACCATTCCGCTCGTAGAAATGTGGGATCGTTCACCGTTTCCTCCAGGATATGGGTCTTACAATCCACCCCCTTAGGGACGAGCGCCCTCGCTGGCACACTTCCCGATTGGGGTTTGGCTCTGATACCATTTTGTCAGGACCCCACCCTCCTCAGTTAGGACTCGACTCATCTAGCACGATATTGTCCGCTTTGGACCTCCTTGCCCTTACCCTCATGGTTTTTTTTTGGGAGCTCACGGTGCAACTTCCTAGGGGGTCACCCATCATGAAATTGCACCAACCCCCCCCCCCCCCCCCCCCCCCCCCCCCCCAAAGCCACTTGAGCACCCAAAAGGCCTCGTGCTAGATAGGCGTGTGCCTTCACCTTTAAGGCACACCACCACTCCTTTTCCAGACCATTCCCCTCGCAGGAATGTGGGATCGTTCATCGTTCCCTCTAGGACACGGGTCTTACAAATGTATGTGTCACTTTGCACCATGTACTACCAAATTTGCACCTTGTAATAGATTGATTACCCCAATTTGACAGAACAATCCATATAATTACATTGCAGAAAGGCTTAAATAACCATTGTTACATTTCTAGAACAATCCATAGATTACATGCCAAATCATTGCCATTACAAGTCATGTTCTTAACATCGATTACAAAATTTGATTGTTAAGCAATCCCTAAAACCTAAACTTTAGTCCTTTTAAACATCGTCACAATACATGCTACAATGAGTCCTAGCTCTGTTCTTCTTCAAATCCTCTTTCAATTTACCAATTTCCCTCAACAATCCAAGTATGATTGCCTTGCACCAATGACACATTTCAAAATCAAACCATTCCCAAAACCCACAATTGCTTCCCTGCATCAAAACATACTCGATTATAATAAACTTACACACATTCCTAGCAATTGAATGGAATTTGAACATCTTTCATCTAAAATTTGAAGTACTAAACCTAATTTAGATTGCAAGTCTTCCATATGAAGAAATTCTTGAGTATTCATTGTAATTTCAACAAAGAACACAAATTTTTTATTTTTCATTACCCCAGAACATGGACACACTTGGAATCTCCTCCCAAGATGTCTATCAGCCCATGAAGTCATGATTTTACATTTCTTCTTGTAATAGCAACTTTTGACTTCAAGCTCGTCCATCACTTCTTCTTCGAAAGGTCGCGTGGATGATTAGAGAAAATAATGATTAGAAACTAGGTCGCGTCGATGATTGGAGAATAGGGTTTCTCAATTTGGGATTCGCGTCGAACCCCAGGTTCGTGTCGAATGCCGGAGGTTCTTCGATTTAGGGTTTTTCAATTTGGGATTCAAAATTGAAAGGGGTCAATTGTGAAGTTCCACAATTGCCCTTTCCCAATTTATTATATTTTAATTCACATATGTACCACATAAACTTTGTCACGGTAAATGGGACGACAATGACAAAAATAGAGCTGAGTGGTACAACTCGGTCGTTTGATGCTGTTAAGTGAGCGAATAATGAGTACATGTGCAAAGTGTGATAAACGTACATTTCATGGTGCATTTAAGCTAAAAATCCAATTATTAAAATGCCCCTAATACTAATTTACCAAAATACCCTTGATAATTTTAAACCTGTAACAAACTGATCCAATCTCCAATTGTGACATACTTCTTGTCTATGGACTCAGAACTCCGAAACCTACGTAAAGATTCTTGGGAAAAATCCAAAAAGTATTCGAGGCGAAAATTCAACCTTTGACCTCCAATGGCAAAATCGTCAATTTATAAATTTTTTAAAAAATTACATTTTTTGAATTTTCGGGTCATTACAAACTTTTTATTATTATGTAAATCGTCCATATCGATCCAAACCAAACCCTTAGTGATGGTTTGGTTTGAAATAATTTCATTTTTTAATTTTTAAAAATTCAAACCTTATCGAACTATTAAAATTTTAGCAGTTTAAATTTGAATATTACTAATATCCGTATTGTGCCTACTCTTAATTTAAACTTATAATAAAAAATTATTCGATGGTATCATCACATGGTCACACAGCGTATCCAATCAATGTTTATTAAATATAAGTGGAAGACAATGTCCAAGTTTCCAATTCTGAGGATATGATATTAATAAATATCATCAAATAATAAGATGCCTCGAATATGGCACATAGTGCTGAAACCTCATGGTATAATAATTTCTTGTTGAGGAATGAGAGAATCCGATTTTTTTTAAATACCACGAAATGTCCCTAAATTCAAAGCAGGTAGATCCTAATCTTCCTTTCTTCGTTACTTTTTTTTTATATAAATATTACGATAAATGTAAAAGTTTTTTATCTTCTTTGTAAATGTTACTATATATTCCGAGATCCGAAAGGTGGGATTAATTCCGTTCGAAGTGTGGTTTGTTTTTAACTCTAAAATACTTTTAGCTAGTTTTGAACTTGTAACATTTGAAGAAAGATCCGGCATTTGCTCCGCTCATCGAAGATATCTCTATCGGGATCTCTTTCTCTCTTCGGGTCGTTTCTCTCTTCGGACGGCGTCGCGATGCCGGTGCTGTGAGCGTGCATCGTTTGGGGCGGCGATGCAATTTTGGAGGGAGGCAAGTGGGACACTGGCGAACGTACCTATCTTCCGGTAACGGGGCAACTCTAGCTGGGTTCGATACCGGAGATTTTGTGCGCTCGTCCCTATTTAAGCGTTGATCTTCACGGGTCATGCCAGATCGACTTTCCTGACTCGCTGCGTTGGCCGGGCTTCAGTCTTCACCGGTTTGTCTTCAGTCTCATCCTGTTTTTGATTAATTTCCTGTGGCGGTTACGGATTCGGGTCTGGGTCCATTGAGGCACTGTCTTTAGGTTTGTCGGAGTGCGAAACGGGTTGGATCGGCTCGGATTGTCCTTCAGGCGGTTGTGGAGAGCGAGGGTTTTGGTCCGTGTTCTGGTTCGGGCTCAAGTCTGATTCGCAGCTTTGGGCTCTGTGGCTTTGAAATTGAGGCGGGTGAAGTTCTTTTACGGATTGGGGCGTTCATTGCTTCTTGGCTTTTTCTGTGAAATCCTGATAATCTTCCAAAGTAAGTTTGGATTTTTTCTGTGAGATTTATTAGCCGATTGGGCCCTAATGTTCACATATATTTGATGGCTTGCTCTTCGAACCCTCTTGTTTCTGTGGCTGCGTCCTGTGAGCAGGTTGATCCGGTGAGTGGTGGTGGCTGCCTCTCCGGGGATGGCTATCCCTTGGCGTCTTCGGTTGTTGTCGCTGGCCGTGCGCCGGATGTAGTTAGTGTTGGTGGTGATGTTGTTGGGCTCAAGGAGCCTGTTTTGGTTGGGAAGTCTGGTCTTGGGCTCTTGCCCACTGATGCTGTTTTGATGGGCCCTGGTTCTGTTCGATCTGGTCCTACGGATGTCGTTGTTGGGGACCAAGATGTTGCTCCAACTGTGGGGGAAAGGACTTCGTATGCCAAGGTTGTTGGTGGATTTGGGGGCCCCCTCTTGGGTGCCCCTGCCCTCAAATTCTGTCAGCCTAAAATTATTGCGGGTCGTAAGGTTGTTTGTCCTCCTCCTGAGGCTACTGGGCTTGCAGCCTTAGAATGGAAGCATTCGTTGGTGGGTTATTTCGTGGATAAATCTCTCCCATTTAGTGCTGTTAATACCTTAGCAAGGAAGATTTGGGCTAACCGTGGTTTGGTGGATGTCCTTGCTAATGGGAATGGGTTTTTCTTTTTCAAGTTCTCGGATGATCTTTCTTGCTCTCAAATTATTGAAGATGGGCCTTGGCACATGGCGGGTCGCTCCCTATTCCTTTCCCGTTGGAAGCCCGGAATGATTTTGTCCAAGAATGCTCACTCCAAGGTTCCTTTGTGGGTGAGATTTTTTAACGTACCTTTGGAATATTGGTGCCCTGAGGGGTTTAGTCATATTGCTAGTGCTGTTGGTAAACCTTTGTTTGCAGATTCGATGACTGCTTCTCGTAAGCGCATATATTTCATGCGTATTTGTGTGGAAGTGGATGCTTCAGACCCCCTTATTGATTCTTTGGATATCTTGTTGCCTCCGGAGGAGGATGGTGAGGTTATGGGTGTAGTTGAAGTGAAAGTGGAGTATGAAAATCGACCACGGGTGTGTGAGAAATGTCGTCTATTTGGTCATTTGGAATCGACGTGCCCACGTAAGATTTTGTCTTCTATTTTGGATAATTGTGATTTGGTTGGTGGGTCTAAGGCCACGAGTGTGGTTGTTCCTGGCCCCATGCATTCTCAACTTTTTAGCCCTGTTTGTGTGGTTTTGGATGAACCTGTGGCTCTTCCCGTTTCGGATGTTGGTGCCCAGTCTGTGTCTACTGATCCTAAGTTGGCTTCCATTATGCCTAAGGAGGGTAAGGTACGTTTTCCCTCGCCTACCTCCCTAGGTACTAGTATTGCATGGCCCAAGCAGGGTTTGGTTTCGAGTGTTTCTGCTAATGGCCATGTGGTGGATGCTGCAATCTCTCCTAATCGATTTCTCCCTCTGGTGTCTGAGGGTGATTCTTCTGACTCAGAGCATGTGGTACCGTTGCCTTTGATTTCACGTAGGACTGGTGGTTCCAAGGCGATGGGAACTGTGGGGTTGTCGAAGGGCCTGGGTTTTTTGAAAAAGAAAAAGACGAAGAAGAAATCAAACAAGCATGTGTCGTCGCGTGATGGGGTTGAGGTTTCGGGGGAGGTTGGTGACGTTTTGGGTACTAGCATTGGAGGGAGGAGTGGCCCTCGGGATACCACTGTTTTCTCTTCTCATGATTAGCACAGCCTGTTGGAATGTGAGAGGTCTCAATGACCGGTCTCGCCAATTGGAAGTGAAGAATTTCATTCTCGCCAATCGTTTGTGCTTGGTAGGCTTGACGGAAACTAAGGTTCGATGTATTAATAGCTCTCGAATTAAATCTGTTGTTTTTAATAATTGGGAGTCCACTGACAATTTTTGCAGCCATCCTTACGGTCGTATTTGGGTGGGGTGGGATCCCTTGGTTGTTTCTCTATGCATTTTAGGTGAATCTCCACAATTTATTCATGCTCGTGTTTCTATTGTGGGTTCTGGTCATAGTTTTTTCATCACCTTTATTTATGCCTCTAATGGTGAGATTGAAAGGAAGGCTTTGTGGCACGATTTGGAGTTGTTGAGTCTCTCTGTTGGTTCTGTGCCGTGGGCTTTATTAGGGGACTTCAATGCTTGTAGGTTTACAAGTGAAGGTGAAGGTGGGAATTTGTTGCGGGATAGCTCTATGCGGGATTTTGGTTGTTGTATTCATAATTGTCGCCTTGATGACTTACGGTTCTCGGGGCGCTTCCTCACTTGGCATAATAATCAACTGGCTATTAGTAGGATTGCTAGGAAATTGGATCGGGTCCTGGTAAATGAGGAGTGGCTCTCGTGCTTTCCTTCTTCTTCTGCTTTCTTCTTATCGCCGGGTTCCTCTGATCATTGTCCCGCTCTCTTGAAGCTGGATGTGAGTCGGTATTCTGGTAATCACCCTTTTAAGTTTTTTAACTTCTATGCTGACCATGATGAGTTTATGCCCATTGTGCAACGAGCTTTTAGTATGCATCTGGTTGGCACTTCTCAGTTCCAACTTGCTTGTAGACTTAAAATTGTGCGGGAGGCTCTGAAAGGGCTTAATCGTAGACCCATGGCTGATGTGTCAGTGACTGTCAAGGAGGCTAAACTGGCCTTGGATCGATGTCAGATTTGTCTTTCTAGTAACCCTTTGGACTGGTCTCTCCTCTCCTTGGAGCGCGACTTATTGAAGAAGTATAACGACTGTTTATTGGTTGAGGATAGTTTTTTGAGGCAGAAGTCTCGCCTTAAGTGGTTGGATAAGGGTGATAGCAATTCAGCGTATTTTCATAAGGTGATTAAGAAAAGGCTCAATAGAAATCGGATTGTGTCTATTGTTCGTGAGGATGGTTCTGTCGCTGTGGAGCCGGATGAGTTAAAGGATGAGGCTGTTGGGTACTTTCAGGGGTTGTTTGGTACTGTGGGTGACGTGCAGGGTCTGGATTTTGATGATCTCCTCTCTAATGTGTTGTCTCCTGCCCAGTGTGCTAGTTTGGCTGCTCCGGTAACTCCCTCTGAAATTGAGAAGGTGTGTTTCAGTTTAAAGGCTGAAAAGGCCCCCGGGCCGGATGGTTTCAATGCGCTGTTTTTTCGGCGTGCTTGGACTGTGGTGGGTTCACATGTTATTCGTGCAGTATCTGAGTTTTTTTGCTCCTCTCAATTGTTGGGGGAAACTAATTCTACGATTCTTGCGTTAATTCCGAAGGTTGCTAACCCTACTCACATGAGGGACTTTCGCCCGATTTCTTGTTGCAACACGATTTACAAAATCATCACGAAAATCATTGCTAACCGGATTAAGCTTGTTCTCCCTTCCCTCATTGGTCATAATCAGTCGGCATTTGTTTGTGGCAGACACATTGGTGATAATATTTTGTTAGTGCAAGAGCTCCTTAGAGGTTACCATCTCAACTCTGGGAGCCCTAGATGTGCTGTTAAGGTGGACATCCTCAAAGCTTATGATTCGGTCTCTTGGGATTTCCTCCTTGATACCCTTATTGCCTTCAAATTCCCCCCTCTGGTTGTTGGTTGGATTAGAGCCTGTATTTCCACTGCTCGTTTCTCTGTTGCTGTTAATGGCGAGTTAGCTGGGTTTTTCCTAGTGTCAGGGGCCTTAGGCAGGGGGATCCAATGTCTCCTTACCTTTTCGTCCTGGTTATGGAGGTTTTTTCTCGTATTATGCACCATCACATTGCCGCTTCTCCCTACTTCAGATACCACTGGCGGTGTGATAAGGTTAGGCTTTCTCATCTTGCCTTTGCTGATGATTTGTTTGTTTTCTCTCGGGGTGATGTGGAGTCTGTTGCCACTTTGCGACGGGCTTTGGATGATTTTGCTGGTGTGTCTGGTCTGAGGCCTAATCTCCAAAAGAGCTATATTTATGCCGCTGGTATGAGTATGACGAGTGCCTCTCATCTTCGTGAGTGTTTTGGTGTCCAGCTGGGTTCGTTACCTGTGCGGTATCTTGGTGTTCCCCTTATTACCTCCTGCTTGAGATCTAGAGATTGTGTGGCTCTTATTGAAAGGGTGGAGAACCGTATCCGTGGTTGGGAGCATCGTGCTTTATCCTTTGCTGGCAGGTTGCTCCTCATTCAGTCTGTTCTTAGTAGCACTATTGTTTTCTGGGCTTCCCATCTTTTTCTCCCTAAGCAGGTATGTCATGAGATTGAGCGTATTTTTCGCTGGTTCCTCTGGTCTGGGCAGGTTACTGGTTCCTATCATGCCAAAGTTGCTTGGATTTTGGTGTGTAGGCCAAAGAATGAGGGAGGTTTGGGTATTCGCAGCTTATCCCTCTGGAATGTCGCTCTAATGGCAAGATTCATCTGGTCTCTCTTTGCACCAGAAGGTATTAATCTGTGGGCCAATTGGGTTAAAGTGTATTATATCCGTGATAGCAGCTTTTGGGGGGTTAAGACCCCTTCTATTTGTTCTTGGAATTGGAAGGGGCTGCTGAGGATTAGGGACTTGGTGAAACCTTTCATCGAGGCCAAAGTTGGAAACGGTGATGATGTTTTTTTATGGTACGATAATTGGAGTCATCTGGGTTACCTCCTGGATCTTTTTGGTGGATCTATTGCACAAAGTTCTGGTATCCATTTGAAGGCCCGTCTTTCTTCGGTCCTTGTTGATGGTCAGTGGGTGTGGCCCTTTTCGACTGATCCTAGCTTTAGACTAATTCAACTTGCTAGTCGAGCCTGCCAGGTGAGGTCTGATATGACTGATACTTTTAAGTGGAACGCTGCTGCGAACGCTAAATTTTCCTCGGCTTCTCTTTGGAACAAAATCAGGAGGGAGTATCCTGCTTGCTCTTGGTCTGAGTTGGTTTGGTTCTCTGGCGCAATTCCTCGTACTTGCTTTGTTCTTTGGCTGGCTATCCAAACCCGCCTTGCTACTTTGGACCGTGTTGGTAGCTTCTCTAATCAAAGTAACCTTACGTGTGTCCTTTGTGACAGGGAAGGGGAGTCGCATGAACTTTTGTTTTTTAATTGTCCTTTTAGTTCTTGTATTTGGATGAGAATTTTGGCGATTACTGAGTCTGGTTGGTCTTCTTCTCATTGGCCGAATTCTGTTTTTTCTGCTATTGAGCATTGGCGTGGGAAAATGATGGCTCAGGTTGCTAAGCGCCTTGCCTTGGCTGTGACTGTCTACCACATTTGGCAGGAGCGAAATAATCGGATTTTCAGCAACACCAGGAATCCTCCTGATGTGATCTTTAGTGTTATCATTGCCATGATTCGTAGTAAGCTTTGTACTCTTAACTTTAGGCATAATTCTTCCAATATCCGCACTGCTAGGAATTGGAATGTTGTTATTTCGTAGGTTCTTTTAGTTTGGTGTATTCTCCTAAGGGAGATGTGTTGAGCTCTTGTGAATTGTTTTTTTTGTGTCTTGCGCACTGTATTGGATTTTTGTAATATAATTTGAATTAACAAAAAAAAAAAACATTTGAAGAAAATTGATCATAAGTGGCAATATGCCCATTTGCACCCTTTCCCTGCTGTTTTCGGCTAAAAGAAGCAAGAGAGTCTGAGAGTGATATGTGATCAGTTATCAAAACGAAAATGGGATGGATCCCTCTGATGTCTCCGAGATAAACACATCAAATCAAACGTGCCTAAAAATCTCGAACAGAAAATGCCTAGTCAATTCAAAATGATGAGATTTTGACAATATATATATATATATATCAAAATGATGAGATAAATCTATAATTCCAAATCAATTCAAACCTAAAGGACCAAAACAATCTCCCACTCATGCTTAATGGAGCTGCAGCTGCAGCAGCTAACCAGTTGCAACACTTGCACCACTGCGAGTCTCAAACTCCATCATCTTCTTCCCCGGAACTCCGGTCGCATTGAGTTTTCCAGTGCAAGGCGGAGTCAGAAGAAGAAGAGTCTGAATTGGCGGTTGCGAGGGGTTGGGGATGTGGCTTCGGTGTTGGCGGTGAAGGCAATTAGTGGAAGGGCCGGGACTGACGTGGTGGAGACTGCCGTCGTCCACAGGCCGCAACTGCGCCGTTTTCAGGTGTTCGAGGGTCATCCTAGTCCTCTTGGCGCCACAACGCGCGAGGGTGGTGTTAACTTCGCTGTCTATTCTGGCAATGCAGTTTCCGTCACTCTCTGTTTGATCACCCTCGCCGATCTAGAGGAGGTAATCGGGAATTGAATGGACCATTTGTAGCCAAATTTTCAAACTTCTGTGAACATTTTGTTGTCAATTTCTCATAGACACATGTAGGGAGAGACATGATATGGAGATTGCTTTATGGTAGCTAAAAGCCTTAAAGATTGCTCTTTTCAGTGGCAGTAGATTTTTTGTTTTATTTGAGTTTTATAATTTTACTTAACTGGTCTTAAATCGAAACTTTTCTAGGTTCTTGGGTGTCTTAACTTGTGTTGGTTGCATAATTAATCAGTCATGGATACTTATTTGGTGCAGGATAAAGTTACTGAGCAGATACTTTTGACCAATAAGACCGGAAATGTGTGGCATGTATTTCTGAAGGGAGATTTCAATGATACTCTTTACGGATATAAATTTGATGGGAAGTTTTCTCCGGCAGAGGGACACTACTATGATTCTTCTAAGATTGTGGTTGATCCTTATGCAAAGGTTATTGACCTCAACTCAATGAGTGGCAATGCATTTTTATGAAAAATTTTCATTTGAGTTGTTTGGTTTCTTCTCCCTTCATAAAATAAGAATTAGTTTGCTTCTTGTAGATAATTCATATGATGTCTGCTTGTGCTTTTTAACTCAATTTTGGTTTTAATCATGAGGACTTAGAGTTTCTTTTATTTTTAAATTTGTCTAGGCAGTTATACGCAGAGGAGAATACGGGAAGCTAGGCAATGATGGTAATTTCTGGCCTCAAATGGCTGGAAAAGTACCTTCTTTTGATGATGAGGTACTTATTCGTACATTCTTTTCTTATTTTAATTTTGGTAGCATTCATCACTGGTTTCACGTTTCTCCTTGCTTCAAATTTTGTATTAAAGATATTCTGTTTTGACTTATGGAATTATTGCTTCTTCACTCTCTTTGAAGAATACTTTTTATTTCGTTAGCAAAATAATATAAGCAGGATGAGTTAAAGAGAAGAAAAGCATCTCTCTGATCACTGCCCTTTCTCTTACTTAATGTCTCGTTATGTGATATCCCTCTTCTTCCTAAATTCTTTCTTATCATCATCACTGGCATGGATTTCAAACTATAACAGTGTGTTTGGAATCTTTTAATTGAATGTTTGGAACTCGTGCTCATTGTTGATGTAATGCAGAAAAGGTAATTGAATTTTATTTTTGAGGGTTTGGAAATCCTCACTAATAGCTCTAGTTTCAGTTTTATGGAATTCATTTGGGTGTCTATTTGGGGGGCTCCACAACACAATGACAAGATTACCTAAAAAGCATGACTATACTTTACAGGTAGTGAATCATTCACCAAATGAATTCTGCCACTAAAAACTTTTGTTCGCAAGAGAGAATTTATTGGAAATGAAGTGAATTAACGAATTCATTTCAGTTATGCATATATATAATATATATCTATATTTTTAAAGGTAGGGTAATCTAACCGATTAGGCAGGTCTCTTTGCCTCAAATCATAGGCGTCCAATGCCGGTTAATATTCTATTCAAGTTACATTTTCCTATTTTTCTGGGTTGGGGGTGGCATGAGCAGAGCAGAAACTAGCAACATTAGTCTGTTGAATATTGCATTCTTAGTGTAATAACTTGTGATTGGAAAAGCATAACTTAAATGTCCCTATTAAATCCTTTTGGCATTCAGTTAAAAGTATATTAGTTTGAAATATCATTTCCAATTTTCCATGAATCATATTGCATTTTTTTTTTCCTATGGCGTGGAATATATTTGCAACATTAGTTCTTTTTTATTATTTCAGTTTGACTGGGAGGGAGATTTACCACTGAATTATCCACAAAAAGATCTTATCATATATGAAATGCATGTGCGAGGGTTCACAAGGCACGAATCGAGCATGGCTGAATCACCTGGTACTTATCTTGGTTTGGTGGAGAAGCTTGATCACTTGAAGGTCAGTTCAGAGAACTAGTAAACTTATGCAAAAGACTAGGAAGGGTTATTTCATCATATAACTGGTGGCATAGGCAACACCTTTTTGTTAGCCCCAAATGCCCCAGTACATAGAAATAAAATTCTCTCTGGATGTACACCAAAAATTCTGATTCGTATGGATTCCCAAATAGGACAAAGTGGAATAATTTTTATTATACAGAAAGGTTGTTTAAGTATTAACAACCAACTTTTCTATTATCAGCTCTTGAAGTTTTCACAGTGATGATCACAATTAATATGATTATGCATGTTAGTTTCTGGATGTTATTAGTTTTTTTTTTGTTTTTCAGGAGCTTGGGATAAACTGTTTGGAGTTAATGCCATGTCACGAGTTCAATGAGCTGGAGTACTTTGGCTACAATTCTGTCTTGGGTGACTACAAGTACAATACTTCTACTTTCTATGTACACTATCTTTCTAGAGTATAATCAACTCATGGGTACTTTTTTGACTTCTTAGTATCCGGACTAAAAAGACTTTGGTACCTTCCAGTCATGTATCTATTAATCAGTCTTTATTTTTGCCAGGGTAAATTTTTGGGGATATTCGACTGTCAATTACTTTTCACCAATGATAAGATACTCATCGGCGGGCATACGTAATTGTGGCCGTGATGCAATAAATGAGGTCAAGTTTCTTATTAAAGAAGTACATAAACGTGGAATTGAGGTAACAGCTATAGTAATATTATGCAGAGATATTATTGAGATATAGATATTCTGTTTTGAAGATTTCTAAATAGTTCTATTGAAACAGGTGATCATGGATGTTGTCTTCAATCACACTGCTGAAGGGAATGAAAATGGTCCAATGTTATCTTTTAGAGGTGCTGACAATCGTGTCTATTACATGCTTGCACCTAAGGTATAGCTCCAAATATAGTCTCTCCTGATCTTTGACTTCATTCTACTTTTTTGCCATCTGGAAAAGTTATTACTATTATTATTTTAAGTAGGAAATGTTTATGATTATCAAATTTAAAGTTTTCTCCTCTATTGCATCTTGTTCAAAACTTAATGTTATCGACCTTAAATCTAGTTGAGGACAATTTAACGTCTTTAACAAGAGAATGGAGGTTTACATATACCATTGCAATTTCTTTTGTTCTATGGTAATTGGTAAGAAGACAAAGATCGTTTTTTAATCTTATGAATTTCTATTCTATCCATTGTTTTATTGAAGAAAGAACATATGTTTATGCCATGTAATTAGCTGATTTCCCCTCTGGGTAAAATTTACAGTTTTGGTGAATTTAGTAGTAGAGCTAGGTTTCTTTTTCCTCCGTAGTTAATGTTTCTTGTACTTTTCTTTCTTTGGATTTAATATATCTACACTTTTTTATTTTGTATATCACAAGCAGAAACCGAGTGAAAAGATAATAAGATAAAACTTTTCTTAAGTGAATGATGTGCACACTATTCCATGAGGTAAATTTGGTTTAACATGCAAGCGTTTTACCAGTCTTACCAATTCTAACATCTGGTAGAAACTAGAAATTAATGGCTCCATTTTTACCATGGTATAAATTATTTGGTGGATCAATTTGGCACCTCTCTGTCCATGGCGGCTGTTTCAATTTAGTCAGTATTCTACGTATCCCCCCAATTGATTTTGCCCTCCCTATTTTTTATTTCATGAGTTTTGTAGATATTGAATGGTCACTCTGAAATGAAGCAATGTGGTGCTGGTACATTTTGTTTGTATTCCTGTTCAAAAGGTATCTAATAGAGCGGATCTATTGATATTGATCTTTGAACATATATCTAAAGTGTGGGATTTAATAAGAACCATATCAAGGTCAGGCTTTTGTTGTATGCCAAACCAGATTCCAGTTTGGGTTGTAAATTGGAATATTCATCAAAATTTTCTTATGGTATGTTTTCCAATTCGATGTCTTTTTACATATACTATGAACCAAATCCATTTTCTTTTTTTCTTATTGACAGGGAGAGTTCTATAATTATTCAGGCTGCGGTAACACATTTAATTGCAACCATCCTGTTGTGCGGCAGTTTATAGTGGACTGCTTGAGGTAGAACTTCCAAACTGTCCAATCGCTCTCAGATAGAGTTTCCTATCTATTGAAACATTAGTGATTTTGATGTTTGGAGATTACTGTATATAGTTTCCTTGGATAATGTGCATTGTGGAAGCCAACCCCTACTTAATCTTGGTGGTGTCATGCCTTATGGCATCAAATACTTGTATATGTAAATTTGATCATGCAGGCTAGACAGCTTTAACTACCGGATAACTAAATTGTGACCTCTGAAACCTAGACTTGTGTCAACATTCAGTGGTCATGTAATGTTAAGGATCCTGTTACAGATCCGGTAGAATCAGAGGAGATTGCAGATCAATCTCCTTAATACTTACTTAGTATCTTATCTAGTTAGGCCCTTGTTTGTATCTTACCTAGTTAGGACTTTCCTACGAATTGTATAAATCTGCCATTATTGTAAAACCTTCATTTAATTGAATAACACCAGAAATTCAATACCTTATATGGTATCAGAGCTCTAAAAGCTCCACCGAGCAAACCCTAGAAACAAACCCTAATCCATGGCTGCCCAACCCACCGTCGCTGCTGCCCAATCCACTGCCGCCCCTGTCAACCCTACTCTCCCACCACCAACCGACACCAACCCTACCCTTCCCTCCCTCATCACCATAAACTCAGCCGTCCAGCTCCCAGTCAAACTCACCTCCACCACTTTCTTCCCTTGGTCCACCCAGTTCAATGCCCTCCTCCATGGGTATGAAATTATGGGTTACGTGGATGGCACGCATCCCTGCCCACCTGCAACAGAAACCGGCCTTCGGGCCCTCTGGATCCGCCAGGACCAGTTGCTCCTCCATGCCATTTTGGCATCCGTATCCCCCCAGGTCATCAACCTAATCGCTGCTGCACCAACATCAGCTGCTGCCTGGACCCACCTCACCCGTCTCTACGCGAGCAATGCCAGAGCTCGGGTACTAGGACTCAAGGAGCGTTTAACCCTCCTTCGCCAGGACTCACGGCCAGTCTCTGATTACCTCCAGGAGGTACGTATAATTGCTGATGAACTCGCAGCAATTGACACACCCTTGTCCAATGACGACCTGCTTCTCCATGTCCTCCATGGCGTTGGCCCAGACTTCAAAGACCTAGCCGCTGCTGTCAGGTCCAGGGACACCCCAGTTCCTTTTGAGAACTTGCATGACATGCTTGTTCAGCATGAAACCACAGCCAACCGAGCCGCCCCCAACCTCCTTCCCTCTACCATCACTGCCAACATAACCCAAGCAGCCCGTGGTCCGTCCTACAACTGCGGCCCCTCAGACCACCGATCTTCCAACCAGACCTTTGACAGTCGTGGTCCCTCTTCCCAGCGCTCCGGCCCGCCCCCCAGCAACCAGCGCAGGTCCAACAGCACCCAAGGTAGTGGCTATTGAGGGTTTTGCCAATGATGTGGCACTCAAGGCCACAGTGCTAAGCGTTGTCCCCAGCTCCAGCAGCCATCCTCTCAGCCCCCCGTGGCTAATCCTACTGTCCAGAGCCACTCATCTCCTTGGCTCCTGGACTCCGGTGCCTCCCATCATGTCACCTCCACCCCTCATCACCTCACGGAAGTCCACAACTACAATGGACCATATGAAATTATCCTCGGCAATGGTAAGGAGTTACCCATAACACACACTGGTACCACCATAATTTCTTCTCCCTCTTTTCGTCCCTTTATCCTTAAGCATGTTCTCTGTGCTCTTACCATGACCAGGAACCTGCTCTCTATCTCCAAATTTAATGCCAATAACCACACCTCCATTGAATTTTACCCTGAATTTTTCCAGGTGAAGGATCTCAGCACGGGGGCGGTTCTTCTTCAAGGCCCGAGTAAGGACGGTGTGTATGAATGGTCCCCTACCTCCCTGCAACCTCGAGCCATGATCGGTGTGGTGGCATCCCCTACTTTATGGCATCGTCGCCTTGGTCACCCTAGTGTTAGAGTCCTAGAATCTGTTTTCTGTTTTGCTGCTATTTCTGTACCTTTAAAATTCAAAGCCTCTGTATGTTCCTCTTGTCAATGCAATAAAAGTCATCGTCTTCCCTTTGGAGAGACCCCTCTTAAAAGTACACGGCCCCACCAACTCATTTTCTCAAATGTTTGGGTCCCTGCCCCTTATACTTCTCCTGAAGGCTTTGCATATTATGTCATCTTCGTTGACCATTACACCAAATACACATGGCTATACCCATTCAAAACGAAATCTGATGTTTTCTCACATTCCTTGATTTCAAAAAACTGGTTGAAAATTATTTCCAAACCTTCATTGCCACTCTCTACACTGATGGCGGTGGGGAGTTTATCAAACTCAAAGCCTTCCTTGTCCTTGCCAACCATGGTATTCACCATCTTCTCACCAACACCCCCCCCCCCCCCCCCCCCCCCCTAAAACATAATGGGGTGGCAGAACGGCGTCACCGCCATGTGGTGGACACAGGTCTCACTCTTCTCCATCAAGCAAATCTCCCTCTCCTCTACTGGCCGTATGCCTTTAAGGCTGCTGTCTATCTCATCAATCGCCTACCCACCCCCACTTTTCAGAACTCTACTCCTTATTTTGCACTCTTTCACCAGCCCCCAAATTACACCCGTCTAAAAGTTTTTGGCGGCCTTTGCTTTCCCTGGCTGTTTCCCTCCACCACCAACAAAATGTAATCAAAATCCACCCCATGTATCTTCCTCGGCTACTCCCTCAACCAGAGTGCCTACCTCTGTTTTGACCCCTCATCTGGTCGTCTTTATGTGTCGAGGCATGTCCAGTTTGATGAGTCTTCATTCCCGAGTATTCCTCCTCACTCTACTGCCCCTCAAGTTACTTCGGATCACTATGACTAGTGGCTGTCCACTCTCCCTCCCATGACTACTCTTTCCCCATCCCTTGCCACCATACCAGCACCACCACCGGCGCCTGCAGCATCTCTGGACCCCACCGACACACTGCACCTGCCTGGTCTTGCAGTTGCACCGTCTCCAGCCCCTGATCCCTCACTGCCCCAGCACCAAACCGTCATCAGCAATCTCCCTGTTTCCTCCTCTGCTGCTTCCACCGTTCCCTCTGCCATCAGCCCCAGCCATCCACCCTCTTCCCCTCCACTCTGCACCTATACCCGGCGCCAACCTCACCTCACCTCCCCTCCTAACCCCCCCTCCCTCCATCTCCTTGTAAGATTTACTGAATATGCGTTTAAGCTTATATTACATTGATATCAGAAGGTGTTTATATACACAAGTTATACAAAGTGATATTAGGAAACTAAACAATCATATCTCTAAATTACAGGAAGGGTTGACAATTCCTAAATCAGCTTGATTTGAGAATCCTGGAAGATATAGAAAGATGATAGACATATTGATGCTAATTGAGGATTTGATTTGGGAATATCAGACAGGTTGTCAAATACACCCCTGCAAGCTGATAGGGCGATCGAGAACAGGCAGCTTGGATAACAAGTAGCGAAACCTGGAGACAGAAAGGCCTTTGGTGAAGATGTCCGCCAGCTGGTCAAGGGTTGAGACGTAAGACACGAGTAACTCACCACGAACAACCTTTTCACGGACATAATGATAGTCAACCTCAACATGACGAGTCCGGGCATGGAAGACAGGATTGGAAGCCAAGGAGATGGAGCTGATGTTGTCACAGAACAGCTGAGGACGAGTAAGCGGAAGGCGTAGGTCACAGAATAGAGCACGGAACCAAGAGACAGCAGCAGCGGTGTAAGCAAGTTATCTGTACTCTGCTTCGGTGCTGGAACGGGAGACCCCACCCTGCTTCTTGGCACTCCAGGATATCAAGTTAGAGCCAAGATAAAGGCAGTAACCACCCGTGGACCGACGATCATCGGGGTCGCCTGCATAGTCAGCATCCGAGTAAGCTGTCAAGGCAAGTGAGCCAGGACGGTAGAGCAAGCCGAGGCAGGGCGTGCCCTTGAGATAACGAAGGATACGCTTAACAACGATCCAGTGAGCAGAGGTAGGCTGATGCATGAACTGGCAGACTTGGTTGACAGCGAAGGCTATGTCGGGACGGGTGAGGGTGAGGTATTGCAAAGCCCCAACGATACTGCGGTACTCAGTAGCATCGGGCAAAGGATCCTCATCATGGGAGCTAAGGCGGCGGCCAACAACAACAGGCGTGGAGACGGGCTTGGCATCAAGCATGTGAGACCGGCGTAGCAAATCACAGAGGTAGGAATGCTGAGTGAGAGAGAGACCAGTTGGGTTGAGCTGGACCTCCATACCCAAGAAGTAATGAATGGGACCAAGGTCTTTCATAGAGAAGAGGCGTCCCAAATCAGCGATGAGGGAAGCAATGTGAGTGGAGTCATTACCTGTAATCAACATGTCATCAACATATATTAAGAGGTAAATACGCACAACACCTTGGTAGTAGGTGAACAGAGAGTAATCAGCTCGGGAGGAGGTGAAACCCAAATCCTCGAGATGAGAGGAAAAGCAGTGAAACCAGGCACGGGGGGCCTGTTTGAGGCCATTTAAGGACTGCCGAAGGCGACACACATGATCTGGGAATTGAGAGTCAACAAAACCTGCAGGCTGGCGCATGTAGACCTCATCTTCCAGGAAACCATGAAGGAATGCATTTTGTACATCAAGTTGGCGTACCTGCCATCGGAATTGAACAGAAAGGGCCAAAACAAGACGAATGGTTGAGTGATTTACCACAGGGCTGAATGTTTCCCCAAAATCCAGGCCCGGTTGCTGGTGGAAACCGTTTGCAACAAGACGGGCTTTGTACCGCTGGATGGAACCATCAGAGTGTCGCTTAATGCGAAAAACCCACTTGTTGGGGAGGACATTCATCGAAGCGGAGCAGGGAACAAGGGACCAGGTACCTACGCGTTGCAAGGAATCAAATTCCTCTGCCATAGCACGACGCCAAGCTTCATGTTTCTGTGCCTGGGTAAAACAGGTAGGCTCAACAGGTTCATTAGATTCAAGCAGAGCAGTATGTGCATATTTGGATGTGAGTTTCTGAAGACCAGCCTTACCACGAGTGAGCATAGAGTGCGTGTTGACCGGGACCTGAACGTGTGGATGTGATTCAGAGGGCAAGGAGGTTGGCGGGGCAGGATCGGCTGGGTTAGAAAGGGTGGAGGTGGCGCGACACCGATAGACCTGGAGTGGGCTGGTGGTAAGTGTCGCATTTGGTGGTGCTGGGGGAAGATGTGGAGCGCAGGTTGGTGGGGTAGGATGGCTGGGCAGAGTCGATGGATGACGACGCTGGTAGACTTGAAGAGAAGGCGCTGGGTTTAAAACAGGTGGGTTGGGCTGGGCGGGTGGGGCCATGGGCTGGGGTATTTGATCCACAGGCTGATCAGGTTGGGCCATGGGCTGATTTGTTTGAGCTGGGAATGGGGTTGGAGGCAGCAGGTTCAGGGGCAAATCAAGAAGGCCAGTGATAATGAGAGGAGGGTCCGGAGGCGGGGAAGACGTTCCGGAGGGACGAGCAAGCCTGGTCTCAAAAGGAAAAGTGAGTTCATCGAAAATGACATGACGAGATAAGAAAACACGCTGAGAAGAAAGTTCTAAGCAACGATAGCCATGATGATCTAAGGAGTAACCTAAGAAGACACATTTGGCTGAACGTAATTGGAGTTTATTATTATTATAAGGTCGTAAATATGGAAAACAAGTGCAACCAAAGACTTTGAGAAATTCATATTGAGGGGGACGTTTAAATAATTTCTGATAGGGTGAAATGGAACCTAGAACATGAGAGGGAAGTCGGTTGAGTAGATAGACCGCAGTATGCATTGCCTCAACCCAATAAGTCGAAGGAACTGAAGCATGAGCCAGCAAAGTGAGGCCGGTGTCAACAAGATGACGGTGCTTGCGTTCGGTAAGGTCGTTCTGTTTGGGATGATGAGGACAAGAGAGACAGTGAACAATGCCATGAGTAGATAAGATAGATTTGAACAAAGTGCTAGTGTACTCACCACCCCCATCGGATTGGAGGATTTTTATACGAGAAGAAAAAATATTTTCCACCATAGATTTAAAGGCCACAAAGTGAGAATAAACTTCAGATTTTAAACGCATAGGATAAAGCCAAGTATAATGCGAAAAATCATCAACAAAAAGAACATAATACTTAAAGCCAGAAACGGAATTATTTGAAGAACTCCACACGTCAGTGTGAATAAGTTCAAGAGGACATGTGCTAATGGAATTAGAAGATTGAAAAGACAATTTTGCACTTTTTCCTAACGGACAAGAGTGACAAACAAAGGAGCTAGAAATCCTAGAACCGCTAACAGGTAAAAGATTCTGGGAGCACAACGATCGAAGAACTGAAGACGAGGGATGACCGAGACGCGAATGCCAGACAGGTTCTGCTACGCGAACACTACGCGAACACCATGAAGGGCGACACGGGCAGGGACAGACTTATTAGATGAAGCTGGAAAGAAATAGAGACCATTATCACTCTTTCCCCGAAAAAGGATCCTCCCCGTCGCCAGATCCTGTACAACAAAAGAGTTAGGATAGAAGGTAAACGAACAATGATTATCACGGGCAAATTTATTGACAGAAATTAGAGAGTGAGAGGCCGTAGGACAATGGAGGACATCACTAAGGGAAAATGGAAGAGTGGGAGAAGGAAAGGAAGTGGAGCCAATATGGGTGATAGCCAAACCTGTACCGCCGACAACACCACCGACGGAATCAGAACCAAGATACGCACTGGCCTTAGTCAACGAGCCCAACTCATTCGTGATGTGGGCATTTGCTCCAGAGTCCACAACCCAATTTGCAGATGCTGGAGAATGGGCCGCAGAGGCCTGTTGAGCTGCTAAGGCAGTGAGGCGTGAAGTGGGCACTCGTCCTTCATATGCTAGATTGAGCCGGTTATAACAATTGAGAGCAGAATGACCTGGGCGGCTGCAGATTTGACAGCGAACCCGCTGCCCAGAGGAGGAAGACTGAGAGCCAGGGGAGGAACTACAAGCAGTGGTTTCGGACAGGAACTGAGGAGGCCGTCGCCGCGAGAGGCACGAAAGGAGCCACCAGATTGGCCATGGCCACCAGATTGAGTATAGGCCGTGGAATATCCATGAGTGCCCTGCCGAGAGCCTCGCGAGCCCCCACGCGAAAACCCACGACCATGAGTGGCGGCGAGCGTAGTGACCGTGGAGTCTGAACCAGGACGAAGAGTGGGCAGCAATCGTTGTTCAGCACTCAGAAGGAGAGCTTCCAGATCGGCGTAGGAGATTGGAGTGTCACGGGTCTGAGCAGAGGCCACTGTATTTTCATACATAGGTCCAACATTTGACATGATGATGGTGATGAGGTCCGAATCTGAAATTGGGGAACCAGACAGAGCCAAGGAATTGACAAGAGTATTAATTTTGTCGAGGTAGTCGGTGATGGAGAGATCACCGCGAAGGGTACGAAACAACTCACCATGAAGTTACAGCAATCGATTCTGATTGCGGGAGGCAAAATGGCGCTCAAGGGCCAGCCAGGTTGCCCGAGCAGTAGTGAGGTTGGTGACGATAGAGAGGACGGTGGGATGAAGTGAACCATTAATCCAGGAGAGGACTAGCTGGTCACGCAGAACCCAAGAGTCATGTTCAGGATTGGGGGAAGAGGTGGGCGTGCCCTTGTCATCAACAAGAAACTGAGCAGGACATGGAGAGGAGCCATCAACAATACCAAGCAGACGACGGCTCCGAAGAACGGGCAAAAGCTGGGTTAACCAAAGGGGATAGTTAGTCCGGTCCAATTTGATAGTGAGGACATGGGAAACATTTGGCAAAGCAGAGTCGAAAGAAGCTGCTTCGGAGGAAGACATGGGGCCAATAAGAAGGGGAAGAGGCAAGAAAGGAAGGATCGAAGATGGTAGGGCTAGCTAAGGGCCACTGATACCATGTAAGATTTACTGAATATGCGTTTAAGCTTATATTACATTGATATCAGAAGGTGTTTATATACACAGGTTATACAAAGTGATATTAGGAAACTGAACAATCATATCTCTAAATTACAGGAAGGGTTGACAATTCCTAAATCAGCTTGATTTGAGAATCCTGGAAGATATAGAAAGATGATAGACATATTGATGCTAATTGAGGATTTGATTTGGGAATATCAGACAGGTTGTCTAATACTCCCCTCCTCCACCACCACCGCCCCCACCACCAAACACTCATCCCATGCTCACCCGCACCAAAACAGGAGCCATTCCCCCTGTACCCACCTATGCCCTCGCCGCAACCTCCCCCGCCCTCCACGCCTTGGCCGAGCCCACCTGTGTATCCCAGGCCATCAAGGACCCCCTTTGGCGAACAACCATGTTCGCTGAATTGAACGCCCTAATCCAAAATGGTACCTGGGAGTTGGTACCTCCCCACCCACACCAGAATCTCGTTGGCAACAAATGGGTATTCAGGATCAAAAGGAACTCGGATGGCACTGTTGACCACTACAAAGCCCCGCTAGTTTCCAAGGGCTACCACCAACACCCAGGAATTGATTTCACAGAGATCTACAGCCCTGTAGTCAAGCCCACTACCATCCGAATTGTGCTCCATCTTGTTGTGACTCATGGCTGGCCCATCCGGCAATTGGATGTAAACAATGCTTTCTTACAGGACACCCTAAATGAAGATGTCTACATGGAACAGCCCAAGGGGTTTCTCGACCCTTACACTCCCACACATGTGTGCAAGCTCAAAAAGGCCCTCTATGGTATCAAACAGGCCCCCCGGGCCTGGTACCAGGAACTCCATCATTTCCTCCTTCAACAAGGGTTTGTTACTATTCACTATGATGCATCTCTCTTTGTTCTTAAGCAGGGATCCCATGTTCTTTACTTTCTGGCCTATGTGGACGACCTCATCCTCACGAGTAATGCTCCTCCACTTCTCAACTCATTCATCCACACCTTGGCCGCACGGTTCTCAGTCAAGGATCTAGGGCCTCTTCATTACTTCCTTGGCATGGAAGTCAGCACCACCCTCACGGGTCTGTGCCTATCCCAGCACCGCTACATCAATGATCTTCTTCACATGGCCGGTATGGAGGGTGCCAAACCAGTCTCTACCCCCCTGGCGTGAGCCCTACATTGGCCCTCCAGGATGGCTCTCCCCTGGCCGACCCTATCCGTTTTCGCCACATCATTGGCAGCCTTCAATATCTCAGCCTCACTCGACCTGACGTTTCCTACGCAGTCAACAAGCTCTCCCAGTTTATGCATGCCCCTACAGACCTTCATTGGCAGGCCCTAAAACGGGTCCTACGATACCTCCGGGGCATCATTCTCTTTGGGCTTCACCTCCACAGAAAGTCCACGCATGAACTTTGTGCTGTCACTCATGCCTTTAACACATTAGCTGCCTTCTCTGATGCAGATTGGGCTGCAGATCGTGATGACCATAAGTCCACCACTGCTTACCTAGTCTACTTGGGTGGGAACCTCATTTCCTGGAGCTCCTGGAAACAAAAGTCTGTCTCCAGATCATCTACAGAGGCTGAATATCGCACAATTGCAGAGACTACAACAGAACTCACTTGGGTGCAGTCCCTTCTCAAAGAACTGGGCCTCTCCATCTCGGCCTGCCCCAATATCTCATGTGACAACATTGGCACTACCTTCTACTGTGCCAATCCAGCCCCTCACTCTCGCATGAAGCAAGTGGACATTGATTTCCAGTTTGTCCGTGACCATGTCTCCCGTGGCCTTCTCACTGTCTCCCATGTGGCCACTGATGATCAGCTTGCTGATGCCCTCACCAAGCCCTTATCAAGACCCTGCTTTCAGCTTCTACATGACAAGATTGGTGTCGCAGATGGCTCCACCTTCTTGCGGGGGCGTGTTAAGGATCCTGTTACAGATCCAGTAGAATTAGAGGAGATTGCAGATCAATCTCCTCCTTAATACTTAGTTAGTATCTTACCTAGTTAGGCCCTTGTTTGTATCTTACCTAGTTAGGACTTTCCTAGGAATTGTATAAATCTGCCACTATTGTAAAACCTTCATTTAATTGAATAACACCAGAAATTCAATACCTTATATGTAATAGTGCCATTCCATGACTCAGTGTGCTCTGAATCATGTCAGTTTTTCCATATGAAACCCCCCTCTAAATTTCATTTTTTAAGGAACCAGAAAAGTTACTACTTTTTGTAATTTCAGTTACTCCATGTCTCTGAAATAGGGAAAAAAATTTCATAGTCGAAAACTTAATGCTAGGTGATTTATGTATTTCTTTAATGTTCACCCTTTACTTTATGATGGGCTGCAAACATTGTCAATTTTGAACCAGCTTTGAGTAATGAATAACTTACACAGACAAGAGTATGACCCTGAGGCTTCCTATTTTAAATGTTATCAATCTATTCATTCATTATACCTGGGAAGTGTTCAATGGAATGTGGAAGGATAAACAAGTTTTATACAGAAACTCATTCTCAATAGTACTAATGTTTTGACTATACTATAGATTTACATTTCTACTGTCAACTATCCTCATCTCTTATAATCGATGAACTTCAGTTCAAAATGGAACTAAGTGCTTCTTTGTGTATCGGTATTGTTTATATTTCTATACTGCTCAGTGTGATGGTACTCTATTACATGGTGAATAAACAGTGAAATAAAAAAATTGATTTTTTTTGGCATAGAGCTGCAGTGCTAGGTATCTATTTTTTTTTTCTGTTGTTATTACAAATCTATACATATAATGCATTCATTTATGCTCCCAGATTTTGGCCACTGAGTAAAAGATCTCTGTAGATACGTAGTAATGTCACTCAAGGGCACAATCCAATGACATCTCCAAGTCTTGGATCAGGTTACATCTTTTGGCTTTTGCTCTTTCTAAGGAGCTTTCTCAAAGAAAAAAAAGTTACTCCAAATAGTTAGCATTTTAGTGAAATGTTCCAAGATTAAGGCTCTTTTTTCACTTCCAGTTATACTTTTGTTGTTTGTTTAATATATATTTAGTGTTCCAAGATGAAGCACTGTATATTTCTTGGGTTGAATGGAGGGTGTTTGGGCCATATGACGGGCTGCTGCTGCTCATCTGTTTAGAGTTCTTAAATTCAAATGTATGCAGTAGAATACTGAATTCATGCTGAGTTAAGGAAGACTTTAGTAAATTACGTTTGTAAGTACTTTTGATAAGATATTGGGCACCAGACCAGTGTAATGTTTGGCCTTTGCTATGTCTGAATCAATCTTGTTCCTTTTGTTCTTTTTGTGTCTGGTTATCTACCTTATCTTCAAAAAGGAAATTAAAAATTTTGCTCCCCTAACCCTTTTTTTATTTGTTTTCATCACGTTTGAATAGTTTTTTCTGTATGTATAACATTAAGCTTTGGTTGTTTTTATCGATTGATGTGTATAGTTTTTCATTGCAACCATCATCTGCAACAATCAATATTCTAGAAGGTTGAAAGTCATTGTTTTTCTTTTCTGTGCAACAGATATTGGGTAACAGAGTTGCATGTTGATGGGTTCCGGTTTGATCTTGCTTCTATTATGACCAGGGGTAGCAGGTTATCTGCTAGATCCTTTATGCTCTGAATCAGTTTATACAGGAGATTGGTGTTCATTTCAGTCCTTTTATTTTTTTCCCACAGTCTCTGGGATTCTATTAATGCATACGGGAATCCAATAGAAGGTGACTCGTTGACAACTGGTACCCCTCTCGCTAGCCCGCCATTGATTGACATGATAAGTAATGACCCAATACTTCACGGAGTGAAGGTTCTTACTTTAGACCTTTTCTTACATATTACGTATTTATTCTTTATTGTGTTTCCAAAGTTCCAAGGGCGATAAATAAAATATGCATGCCCCAAAGGATTAGGCATCTCAATCTGAAGCTGCCTTAAGATCTGTGTGTCTGCATTGTAGATCAAAGATTAGTGGATATAGCTGGCCACTCATGTGAACATCTCATATAGGAGTGACCAGCTGTTAGAATCAGGGCATTAGGGGAAATATGCAACTTAACTCCTTGGTTGGTTTTTCAAAAACCCATTTAATGCAATCCATTCTTAATAGCATTGGTTATTTTGGAAGCTTATGCTTCCATGATATGAGTGACATTTTTAACTATAAATCTATTATGAACATACTTATTTTTGTTCTTATTAGTCATCAGTATGTCATAAAATGGTCAATAGATGTGTAGGTCGGCTTGAATTTTTTGTTCCCCTGCGTGATGCTTATAGACTTAAAAACTAGCCAAACTTTTGGCACACCATAGCAAGTTTCTTTGAGGAGTGACCCATTTACTTTGTTTACTTCGAATGTTTTGTTTTTTTTAATCACCGTTTCCTTGTCTGTATTCTTGTTTCTAGAATTCTACTGAGTTATAGTGGCCGTGCTCAACAATTTACCTTATTGGTCTCTATGATTTTATCCTGCGTATGAATTTACCTTTGTTGGCTCTACAGCTTATTTGGGATTACTACTGCTAGTGTATCTGCTAGTATTTAAAGGATTACTGTTTGATCTACCTTTGCCTGTTTTTCAAACAGCTTATAGCTGAAGCATGGGATACTGGAGGCCTGTACCAGGTTGGCCTGTTCCCTCACTGGGGTATTTGGTCAGAATGGAATGGAAAGGTATGTTTAAGCAGTGTATTGTCATATCATCATTTCAGTTAATCAATATGGACCGAGAGAAACAACATGATGACAACATATGATACAGCACACAATATATACATGTGTAGGTACCCTTATTGACAAGACCCATACTTCTTTTCCTAACTGTTATAGAACCAGATGAATAATGAGCTGTAAGGCTGTGCCATTAAACATTTAAACCATAGTTGTAGCATGCATCACTATTGAGCATCTTTTGGTTGTCCACTCCAAATTTGTAATTTATGAGAAAAACCTTCTCACAAGTGTTTGCTTGCTTATCAATCTCACAACTATTTTCACCAAACTTTTCTTCTGATTTAGAATTTAAATTGGAAATGGGAGATTTCTTCTCATATGTATTTGAAATTTGTGAAGAGCTTCAAGCTTCAGTAACTCGTACTGTTCTTTCTCTTCTTATTGGCACCTCTGTATAAAGTATGGAATGTTTTCTTGTATTGAATAATTGAGTTTTACATGACTAGAGTCTAAGTATATACTAAGTCTAGGAGTCCTAACTAGGAAGTGTTTGCAGTTGACTATACAAACTTAAGTAAGGAATCAAGATGATTCCCGTTGATGCTGATATTAAGGAGATTGATCTTCAATCTCCTCTGATGAGGAAATACTCATGGAGGGATATTCCTTAATATGCCCCCGCAAGACGGTGGATCCATCTGCGACACTAGTATTCTCATGGAGGAGCTAGAAGCACGGTTTGGGCAGAGGCTTGGTGGTGCATCAGCTAGTTGATCATCGGTGGAGACATTGAGGAGGCCGTGAGAGACATGATCTCGAACAAACTGGAAGTCAATGTCCACATGCTTCATGCGTGAGTGGAGAGCAGGATTGGCACAATAGAAGGTTGTACCAATGTTGTCACAGGAGATTGTGGGTTTTTCGGAGAGGGTGACACCCAATTCCACCATGAGAGACTTGACCCAAATGAGCTCAGCAGCTGTGGGGGCGACTGTGCGATACTCTGATTCTGTAGAGGATCGAGAGATAGATTTCTGCTTGCTTGAGCTCCAAGAGATCAAGTTGCCACCAAGGTAGACAAGATAGATAGTAGTAGACTTCCTATCATCGCGGTTAGCAGCTCAATTTGCATCAGAGAAGGCAGCTAGAGTGTGAAAGGCATGGGAGACAGCATGGAGGTCGTTGGTGGACTTTCTGTTGAGATGGAGGCAAAAGTGGATGGTGCCTTAGTGGTATCTGAGGAATCTTTTGAGGGCCTGCCAGTGTAGGTCTGTAGGAGCATGCATGGATTGAGAGAGTTTGTTGGATGGCATAGGAGACATTTGGGTGAGTAAGACTGAGGTACTGGAGGCTGCCGATTAGGGGGCGGAAGAGGGTGGAGTTTGCGAGTGGGGAACCATCCTGTAAGACCAGCGGAGGGGAGACTGCAAGGGGGGTAGAAACTGGCTTGGCACCCTCCATGTGTGCCAAGGTTAGGATGTCACGGATGTAGCGGTGCTGGGAGAGGAAGAGGCCCGTGGGGGTAGGGATTACTTCAACGCCAAGGAAGTAATTGAGAGGGCCTAGGTCTTTGATAGAGAACTGGGCTACCAAGGAGGTGATGAACTTGATACTAAGTCTGGGAGCATTGCCCGTAATGATGAGGTCATCCACATACACCAGGAAGTAGAGTATGTGAGGACCCTGGTTCAGTGGGTGGTGGAATAGGATTAACAGGGACGGCGGTGGATTGGGCGGCCATGGGATTAGGGTTTGTTTTAGGGTTTGCTCGGTGGAGCTTTTAGGGCTCTGATACCATATAAAGTATGGAATGGTTTCCTGTATTGAATAATTGAGTTTGTACATGCCTAGAGTCTAAGTATATACTAAGTCTAGGAGTCCTAACTAGGAAGTGTTTCCGTTGACTATACAAACTAAGTAAGGAATCAAGATGATTCCCGTTGATATTGATACTAAGGAGATTGATCTTCAATCTCCTCTGATGAGGAAATACCCGTGGAGGGATATTCCTTAATACTCTGGAGGTATAGCACTTGGGGTTAACTTCTCCTGTTTCCCAAATCCTTATATTATTTATCTGGAACTATTATCCATTGACTTTTAAACAATCTATGAATGTAGAGATTTTGGTCTTAACAACCATGTCTAACTATTCTAAATTTTCGGCATTGTCATCTCAAAGTTCTCTTGGTTGATTTTTCTCATCAAGATCAATAACCTACAATTAAAGTGTTATTTTTCCTTTTTCCAAACAATTGAAGTGTATTCAAACATTTAAAATGGAAATTTTCTTACTTCACTTTAAAACCTACTACTTTCTAGTTAGATGTTATGGCCATACCACATCTTTAGGTCTTGAAACCTACTAACAGGTCGTCATGGTTTACTTTATAGATGAGTCATAAAGCCATTTATGTATACATATTGTTTTACCATTGTCTTTTGATTATTTAATGTGGTTCCTGTAACTTCCAGTATCGTGACACCGTGCGGCAGTTTATCAAGGGTACAGATGGCTTTTCTGGGGCATTGGCTGAATGCCTTTGCGGGAGCCCAAATTTATACCAGGTAATTCAAGTTTTCACCGTCTCTCGTTGACAATGACTATTAAACTTTTTGTGATTTTCTGCCTTATGGTCTGTTATATAAGTTCTTCTGTGGAGAAACATTTCATCTTTGTCTTCATTATTTTTTGTTCAAATCCTGACTCCAAAAGCTAGCTTTTGAGCAGCGTTGTTGAGGGACGATAAGTTGTGTAAGCTTCCCACAATCTCTTATGTGGTCGGTTGGAGCTTGATAAAAAATTAGGGTTTTGGAGTTGTGATGGTGAAGAAATAGATTTAAGGTTTGCATATTAAATTATGGGTTCATGGACGAAGGCCTGAACTATCCAATGTGTTTGTGTATTTTTTTTGGAAAATTGAGGATGACCTCAGTTCCTTGTCTGTCTGAATCTCGGATTTATGTCTTCTGAATTTAATGTTTGAGAGTTCCATTCTGCCGTGTAGAAAATTGTGTATATGCTTCTTCTTCTTCTTCTTCTTCCATTCTGTCTGAATCTCAGATTTATGTCTTCATTTATGCTTCTTCTTCCTTTGAGTAACACCCATTGTATCTTTGGATCAGGAAGGGGGAAGGAGACCATGGAATAGTATCAATTTTGTCTGCGCACATGATGGTTTTACTTTAGCTGATTTAGTAACTTATAATAACAAACATAACCTGGCAAATGGAGAGGACAACAATGATGGAGAGAGTCATAATAATAGCTGGAACTGTGGACAGGTAAAGATTAATAAACATGGATTCTCTGATGGTTGGACTCCACTTTTGTTTGTTGCTGGTGTCTGTCTGTGTGACACAGTCACCATGGCTTAAGCCTATTGTTCTCAGGAATGCTGAACTCTGAAGGCCTAAAATGTATCATCTGGCTTTACACTGATATATATTGTGCCATTTTGTCTTCCAATTTTCTTTTCACCCAAATTCCAGCCCTTTTTTCTCTTACATTTTGGTTGTCATTAATCTATTTGATGAGGAAATCTTTTGTTTTTTTCTTCTTCCTGCTTTTAATAGTTTATATGCCCATGAATCATGTTTTTTGATACAAAAGCCACATTTGTGGAGTTCTTTATGCCTGAGTCCATTTGAAAATAAAAAGAATTGTCTTATAAACCAGATCATAGGGCATCCCTACAGGAAAGCTACTTAAGAAGAACAAAATTTGATCAAGCTGTTGATAAATGGATTCATTTTTTGCATGTATCTTAGGTTTTTGCTCCATCTATGTGTTCCTACATGTAGACACTAGTTATATTCAAGTTTTTAAATTCAATTATTTAGGAGGGAGAGTTCGCAAGCATTTCAGTGAAGAAATTGAGGAAACGACAAATGCGGAATTTTTTTGTCTGCCTCATGGTTTCCCAAGTAAGATTCCTCGTTAATACTATTCTATTAAATTAAGGTTCAATTCTAGTGGAATTTATATCATTACTTTTCATTTGGACTACAATGCCTCTTAGTATAAAATGTCTATGTGGACCTTCATTTGTTGCAACGTAATCGGAACTTTTTCTTAGGATGACTGTACACACATACGCATTTGACTGGGAAGGGGCATGGGTATCTACGAAATGGGCTCCAAAACAGTACAGAATTTGATTTAGTATGTTTTCCGTGCTCAGAAGTAAAAGAAGAATAGAACAGTTGATGCTTTACTGCTAACTTGGTTTACTATTATATGGTTTTATTGTCTACCCCTGTTATTCAGAAAGGTTTCATGGAGAATTTCGTCCTACCTTACCAGTGTAATGGATCTTGCTGAATTCGCATGATAAAGATAACAAAAGACCCTAAGATGGTGTTTGTTTGGGGAATAGAAATGAATGGTAATGGTAATGGAATAAAGTTAAGAATAGAAATGGCTGTATTGTTGGTTGGGTAACCTGGGTTTAGTTGAATAGGGAACACAATGGATCAAAATTAATAGAACACCAAACTGCAGACTCTCTACAGGGAAATAGGGTTGAATAAAAAATCGTCTGAATACTGAGTTTGACGTTTGCATTCATGTAGATTGGAATGGGCTTACCACCCATTTGTTTTTTGGGATGCTCAGAATGATCTTGGAAACGAATATTATTGGGTTTCTCTAATCATATTAGAAAAACAAACATTGTAATGGTCCATAAATAGGAATGATTACATTCCTTTGCATCCCATTACCCCCAACCAAACACCCCCTAAATTTGTACATTAACCTCGATTTTGCATCTTGTAATTTTTGTGCACAATTATCTATACCCTGCAGATATTGTTTAAAATTTTAAATGCAACACTTTCTAGATAGATAGTGCTGAAGATGTTGGATACTTTTTGTATGCTTATTGACTACCTTATTTTATTTTTTATTTTATTTATCAGGGTGTTCCAATGCTATATATGGGCGATGAATATGGTCATACGAAAGGGGGAAACAACAACACATATTGCCATGACAATTATGTATTTCTCTACACCTTGTGAATACTCTTGGTGTTAAACCCATTCTTTTAATTTTTGTTCTTTTTGTGCTGCAGATTAATTACTTTCGGTGGGATAAGAAGGAAGAGTCCTCATCGGACTTTTTCAGGTTTTGCTGCCTTATGACCAAATTTCGCCAGTAAGTACCGATGTGACTTTGTGCCAGTGTTCTGATTGACTTTGTGTATCTCCTTACTTTGATTTGAATTATGCAGGGAATCTGAGTCACTGGGGTTAAATGACTTCCCAACAGCAGAGAGGCTGCAGTGGCATGGTCTTTCACCTGGGGTACCAGATTGGTCTGAAACAAGCCGCTTTGTTGCCCTTACTCTGGTATTAACCAACATGACTAATGTATTTTAGAATTATTTTATAATTAATTTACCTTGTTTATTAAAAGGGACATAAATGGACAATAATCCTGTTCCGTGTGAACCTTATGCAACGAGTTACATAAAAATCTTGACATGCACGGAAGTACCCTCATAGACATATCAGGAAATAGATATAGGGTGGGTTTCTTCTGGATTTTTCCATTTTCAAAACATTACAAGTACACTTTCCAAGTTATCTGTATGGTTAAAATGATTTATGCAGTCAGACTGATATATGGGCAAGCAATGCACATCTAGTCTAAGAAATTGACACATTTAGCGGCATGGCGATCATAGAAGTAACAGATTTGTTTTATTCTCAAACTTAATAGTTTTCCTTTTGGAAGTTCTTGTTTTGAGTTTTTGGGAGTAAATTTAAAGTTTTCTAATTCACTCATTTGTGATTTTGTCAATCCAGATCGACTCGGTGAAGCGAGAGCTCTATATTGCTTTCAATGCCAGCCATTTACCTATGACCATCAAACTGCCAGAGAGGCCTGGATACAGATGGGAGCCCTTGGTTGACACCAGTAAGCCTGCTCCTTTCGACTTCCTTTCCAGCGACCTCCCAGAAAGAGATACTGCAGTTAAACAGTATGCTCAGTTTCTTGACGCCAATTTTTATCCCATGCTAAGTTATTCTTCAATCATTTTACTACTCTCACCTGTCGAAGATCCTTAGCTTAAAAGAACTTGCGCAGAATCTATATGCTTTGAAGATATCAACTGCCAAATAAATTAGTGCCCTTCTTAGATCCTTGTATTCCCAACTCGGTCTGAAACAAATTATGTAAAAGGCAGTAAATAGTAGGGCTGCAACAGAGATTTTGTGGAAGTAGTTTGCAAAATGCTTTTGGGCAGGAAGGTGTGTGGATAAGTTGCAATTTGGAGGGAAATTATTACACTCCAGCAAAAAAATAAAAATAAATAGACATCTTGTAAATTTTGATTATCAGGTGGCACCTCAAATATTCTGTTTGTGCATTGCAAGTTTACGACCTTATTCTTCTAGCCTGCTCTGTCTCAATTGTATTCCACTTGGGCTCGTTGAATGATTAGATTGCATTGGATAACTCTTAAAATTCACGTCGAATTGCTAACCAAATTGGATGGTTATATATTGCCAATATCTAGATGAAGTGCAGTCTCTACTTTGGTGCACTATAACATTTTAAAGAGAATCATAATAACCAACCATTTCTTGCATCTATTACGATTGACATTTCTTAGAGCCTTAAAAATTATTGGAGTTAGAATTTGAGCCCTGCACGAGTTGGACATATGTCACAGCGTGACTTAAAATGCAATTGAGAGATTGGAAAGAGGGTAATACAACATGTTGCATGAAAGTTTTTTTTTAGTCTGAAATAGTACTTGTATTAAAGGCACATGGGCCAAAAAGAAAGAGACATAAACGAAGGCAAATATCTAGTTAGGAGGACATGGAAGTTTGTCATTGTTTAGAACAAACATTAAGAAAGATAAAAGAGCGATCAACCCAGACCTTCCTACGCATATTTCGTCGGGTTTGCAAAGTTAGGGCATCAACGACCATATTAGTGGATCAAGGAATCCAAGAGAAAGACACTGAAGTAAAGCTGCAGCAAAGAACTCGAATTCTGGAAAGAATAGGAAAACTTCTCATCTTCTCTTCCCGATGATTCCTTGGATGCAATTGATTAAAATTTGGCTGCTTGATTCAATTGTGACCTTGCGGCAGTTATTTACCATTGCAAGCTTACACCCATCGAGGATAGCCCAAGCTTCAGCAGAAAGAGTCGACTGGGTCAATTGAATTGAACACCCAGCTGCAATCATCATACCATCTTGATTTTTGATAATTGAACCCAAACCAGCCACATTATCCCCCTTTCTCCAAGCGGCGTCACAATTTAGGTTCCTAAAACCGGGGGTAGGCGAGTTCCATTTGCCAACTGAAGGCGATGGGAGTGTTCATTGGCAAGATGGGCCTATGCATATGTGTTGACGAATACCAAAATTTATGAACCTGCCTATGGATGAGACCAATTATATTTTCAGGGCAAAAAGGTGTACCCTCATGGACTTACAATGGTATTTCCAGATTTCCCATCACGTAAAGGCTATGATAGAAGCAACCCAATCAGAGTTATTTCCATGGACTGAGGACATGGGTAAGAATTTGTCAAGCCAAGATTCAAAGGTGGTGTTGAAACAAGGAATGTTTCAATGGTCGATTACTCGTCGTCTAATCACCAAGTGACGCGTGTCCTTCCTCGTAACCTACCAACTAGGAGAGTCGTGGGTCTTTCGTTAGTACAGGCACCGGTGTGGTGACAACTTAAGATTCTCCGACGGTCAAGTTAGTAACTTTGTTCGTAAGAGTAAACGATAAATGGTAAATGGTAAATTTTTCAGAGTAATAGTGAAAAGTAAAAATTAGTTACCTTTATAGGGAAATGTATACTTCTTATATATTGGTGAGTGAGATGTTCAGTTCTCATAGTTTCGATGTGGGACAAATGCTACTCGATTCATGTGCTGACATGTGTTATATAGATCGACGGTGGAGATGCTTCCACATGTCACCCCGTGTTGGGCTCATTGTCGGGGCTATGTAAGTGACATGGGCTTGAGCATTGTTTGGTGTTTGGGCTTTAGGTATACAGTCCGGTGAGTCCGGTGAGCACTCCATGGCATTGCAATAATGAGTGCTCCACAGTTTCTGGATAATGTTCACACATAATGCATAAAGGAGAAAAATCCAGATGCCTACGAAAGATGTTCGCCTTAGTAGGGATGCGCCCCTTAGTCGCCTTCCACAGAAAATTCCTCGCTCTGGGGGTGGTTTTGGTTTTCCAAATTCATTTCCAAAGATCGGTTGGAAAAGAAATAAAACTTGAAGCAGCGGAGGTAGAGGTGCTAATAATGTTACCTTCATGTCTCTTGATCCATTTGTGGCTTGATTTGACGCTATAAGAGCCACAAGGGTTGTGAGGCCAAACAAATCTATTTGGTTCATCAAAATTTCCAATGGGAATTTGACTGATTTTCTTGATCTCTCCTTGATGTATGATTGGAAATGCAAGTTAGATTCCAATCCAAGCAGTCCCTAATAAGTAGGTCCGAGACCTGAAGGCTACTATCCATCGATGTGTCAATAATATGATGTAGTCTGCCATCACCTGCGCCAGGCATCCACTGGTCAGACCACACATGGATGCTCTCCCTGTTCATCACTTGCCATCTTGCTTCCTCCTATATGATTTTCCATCCTTCCAAAATGCTAGACCAAGCCTGAGGTGCTCTGCTGCCGTTCCCGGCACTCAAAAAATCTCCAAAGGGAAAGCAATGACTTTTCAATATTTGGGCCCAAAATGAGTTTGGCTCTTGAATGACTCTCCAACATTGTTTGCCTAGAAGGGCCAAATTAAAGTCCTCAAGGTTTCGAAACCCCATTCTATTCCACCATTAGCTTTGGGGACACCTAGCTCAGCCCAACTTACCCAATGGAGCTTATTTCTCGGATCAGTCTGCCCCCACCAGAAATTTGCTAGATCCGAGTCAATTTCCTTACACGTAGCTTTGGGAAATTTGAAAACTGCCATAAGATAGGTAGGAATTGCAACAGCTACTGCCTTAATCAAGACTTCCTTTCCTACTTGGGATAGGAATTTATGTTTCCATCCCTGGATCTTTCTGCCAATTCTCTCACGAACAAAAGCCAGTGCTTCCTTCTTCGATCTCCCCCACAGAGTAGGAAAGCCAAGATACATACCTGGGTCAGAGGTAACCAACATATTCAAGATGTCCCGGAGTTTGTGGCAAAGCCCCATTGGGGAGTTAGGGCTGAAAAACAAGCTGGACTTGTCGTAATTTCTTCTTTGCCCCGATGCTTTACAATAAACGTTGAGGACTCCTTTAGTTGCCATGAAATTCCTCTCATTGCCTTCATGAAGAGGAGAGCATCGTCAGCAAACAAGAAATGCGAGAAACTGGCCCGCTCTTACTAAACCTCAGCCCCTCCAGAATGTTTAACCTCACGGCATGATTGAACATATTCAAAAGGACGTCACTAGAAATAATGAACAAGAAGGGGGAGAAGGGGTCTCCCTGACGGATACGCCTCGATGGTTGAAAACATTCCCCTAGATGGCCATTAATCAGAACCTTGAAACTCACAGAGGTCACACATTTCATCATCATAGAAACCCATCTTTGGTTGAAGCCCATCTTCAATAAAACTGCCTTGAGAAATTCCCATTCAATACGATCATAAGCTTGATTCATATCAAGCTTGATTCCTATTTCATAGATTTTTAGTCTTCCAAAGTTTTAGTGCATGGAAGGCTTCATATGTCACTAATATATTGTCTTGGATTTGTCTCCCTGCTATAAAAGCACTCTGCTGAGGGGAAATGATCATTGGGAAAAGGAGCTTCAGTCTGTTTGAGATGATCTTGCCAATTATCTTATATGAGTAATTGCACTGAGCAATTGGCCTGAATTGAGTGACAGTTTCTGGATTCAACACTTTTGGGACTAGTGTTATATGTGAGGAATTGATGTCCTGAATAGGGAGCTCACCTGCAAAGAAGTTGTTGAAAATTTCTAACAAGTCATAGTGAACAGAATCCCAATAAGTTTGATAGAATATACCAGCGAAACCATCTGGGCCCGAGGCTTTTAAACCTCCAATGCTGAAAATAGCCTCCTGAATTTCCTCCAGTGAAACATCCTTGATTAAGTCGTTATTCATCTAAGGGCTAATGAATGGATCCACAAAGAACAACACATCACCCCAATCCCGCTGACCATCGCTTGTGAAAATTTCCTTGATATAAGAATCTACAGCCATTCTAACTTCCCTCTCCTCTGTGGCCCATCTGTTCTCATTAAGTTTTACTCTTGTGATCTGGTTCTGCCTTCCACGCTCCACCGTAGATTGATGAAAAAACGTAGAATTGGTATCACCACTTAAGCCATTTGATTCTAGACCATTGTTGCCAATACTTTTCCTCAAACTTCCACAAATTTCCAATCTCAGGAGGGTGTATTCAATTTAGATTTTAATAGATTTTAATGGGTTTCAAATCGGATGAATTTCAACAAATTTTAAAAGCTTTTTATTGATTTCAAAGTGTTTTGATATGGATTTTAAATGATTTGTTTATTAATTTGTTATGATTTTAAAAAGATTTGTTATTATTTTAAAAGATTTGTTATTATTATGCCTCTTCTACCATCAGTTGATCACTTGAAGTGTTATTGACGACATCAAAACTACTTTCGTTTTTTCTGAATCAAAGCAAAACGTTATCAACTCATGCAAATTTATCAAATTTATCGATCGTTTTTTCTACACATATGCGGAGAGATGTTGTGAATGATGAGAGGCTGCCATAATAGAACAAACACAAATCATGTCATGCTTATGTTTATAGTATTATGTAATAATAATTCATCTATAATTAGATTAATTTCGTTGATTTTGTAATTGAATTAATAGTAAGTACTTATGTTATTTTGTTTGTTTGTTAAACAATCGATAAATTTGATATTTTTCTATGAATTGATAACATTTTGCTTTGATTCAGAAAAAACGAAAATAGTTTTGATGTCGTCAATAACACTTCAAGTGATCAACTGATGGTAGAAGAGGCATAATAATAACAAATTTTTTAAAATCATAACAAATTAATAAACAAATCATTTAAAATTCATATTAAAACACTTTGAAATCAATATAAAACTTTTAAAATTTGTTGAAATTCATCCGATTTAAAACCATTAAAATCTATTAAAATCTATCAAAACACTTTAGAGCCTAAAATTCGGAGATTTGTGGCCACTGTTCTTAGCCACCTCAACTGCCATTCTGCATTAACTAAACCTCTATCCAAATACTCCCGAATTAACAACGCTTCAGCCTTGTGCCCACTCCAAGTGAATAGTTGGCCCTTGAAGCCAAGATCAATTAAATTGGTATTATCCATAAAATGTTGGAGATGTCGACGGCGGTTTATAGAGTCTGGTTGCTCACCTTTCTTCTCACGGGACCATAGATACGCGTTAAATTCTCCCACACATAGCCATGGAGCATTTGTTGGAGGCAAGGTTCTGCCTAACCACTCCCACATCTCGTGTTTATCTTCTCTGTAAGGGGTACCATAAATCCAAAATATGAGCCTCTTCACCATTCAGGATATCGACAACTGAGGACTCAATAAGGTACTTAGAGGATGAGTAAACACAAGCATCAACATTTCCATTCCATAGCAAACAAAGCCCACCAGCTGCGCCAACTGGTTCAACGCAGTAATGGCCAACGTTATTTAAATCCTTAAATAAATTTAAGGATCATAACTTCGAACCATTCTTCGAAGGTTTTCCTAGTCAAGGCCCCACTGAGACCCTGACAATTCCAATTCAATAGTTTCATTCTTCCCCAGCTGCCGACTCCGGCCAGCAGCCCTGAGATGTTCCATCTCCATTGTCATAGCTCAACTTTACTATGGTGACGAGAATATCCACAAGTTCCTCGTCGATTGTAGCCCCACCAGACTCACGACCCTCTTTCCTTTCCCTACGGCGGCTTTGACTCTGTTGATTGAGAGTCCTTTTTTATCCTTCCTTCTTCCACGACTTGGCCTCGGAGGCTTGCGAGGTCTCTCCATTTGACTTTTTCCTTTCCCCTAATCACTATCCCACCTGGGATCAGCGTCCCTTTTGAATCTATTTCGATCAAAAGCCTCAACAACATAAATAGTATGATTCTGGTATGTATGGGCTGGATTAATTTAAAAAGGGGTTTTAGGATCAGATTCAGAGCTTGGTATAGGGTCCAAAGAGCTCAGCTTAAAAAGGATTTGGCCCACCTTGTTTGCGTATGGGCTAGCCCAGTTAGTAGCATAGTGGCTACTATAAGTGATAATGGTTTCGGCCTAATCCAGATTTTCCTCATAAGGTAATGGGCTTTGGCGACCCGCGGGCCATGGACCAATGGGTGGGGTTTTATACTCCAGCAGATTCACTTTACGATGTTGGGATAAAGGGTTAACCACAGCTTCATCTCTCTTGGGAGCAGTGTTGATGAACTGCAAAGAGCCGTTTGAATCTGAGCCCTTTTATGTGGTACTGCTTCCCACCTCTGACACACCCTTCATGTACTGGCATGCTAGCTTGCTTTGCTTGGTCAATGAGAGGTACTGATCAAACAATTTTTAGTTAATTTGTCTGCCTCCGCCGAAATTGGTACTCGCGCCCTTCGAGTACTCTAGGTCACACGCCTCTTCAACTCCAATCTGAGCCAGGTGTCAGGCCATCGTTCCCGGGCTCATCACCGCTACAGTGCTTGGTTTTCTCCTGACTCCCTTTGGCCCTTCCAGATGTACTGAGATGTTATTCATTCTTCCTTAGCCTAAAGGTGCCCATGCAGTCTTGAGGATGCAATTGATTGCACCTCTGTTTGGTATTTCGTCAGCTATAACAGCTCCCACAATTTTTGGCCCATTTTCGAGATTGGTGATGTCGAGGGAGGCTTCGAGTTTGATGAATAGATCATCCATTCGCAGTTTGGCCATTTCTGGGTTTCCTAATTTGATTTCTGTTTTATGTAAGGTAATGGGTTGGGATAAGGTGATGAGAAAGGGGGTTTTGCTTTGGGTCTGATTGTTTGCATATTAGAGTTTTTTTGGTGGAACTTTTGGCTAGTAAAGCTCCAAGTTTTATAGTGGGGAAATTAGGATTTGGCTTTGGTTTTACGATTCAGTGAAATTGAATGGACTTGTGGAGGTTGTTGGGCGGATTGATGGGGATTTATCATTTATGTTTGATGGGTGAGATTGCAAAAGTTGTAGAGGTCATTGTTTAGGTTGCTGGTGTTTGTGTAATGAATCATAAATTTGTTTCCAAGCAAGCTGGGACTGGACCTAGGAATGGATGGGATTACCTTTACATCAAGTTTGCGATCAGAGGAGGATTTTCCTTTCTCATCGTTACCATAAAGGCTTTGATGAGGTAGTTGAGCGTTGTGGTAGGTTCTAGGTTGCACCGAAACGTCCATGGGCCGGTATCGCGTTTCGGATATTGATACCGGTTCGATACATGTACGATACGTTTGGATACGAGATCGACATTTAGATACGTACGTTTCCTAGTTGGATATGTCATTTTGTAATTTTGGTGGATACGTGAGGGTATAAATGTCAAAATAGAGTTGGAAATAAAATAAAATTTGGAGATCGATTCTGCTCGCCCTTCGCTCTCTCTGTCTCGCCATCGTCTCCATCGTCTCTCCCTCCTTCGTCCTCGTCTCTCCCTCGCTACCGTCTCCGTGCAGTGAGTCAATGACCTAGACCCAGCTCGCTCTTGCCCTCGCCTCTTCCTCCCAGCCTCGCCCTCATCTTTGTGCGGCACGCCGACAACTGCACCTCTCCGCACTGCTGTGAGCATTTGTGAGTAAATTAGTAATTGCCTCTCTTTCTTTCTCTAATCTCTATGCTTCTATTATTTTTATTTTCCTGCATTTTCTCTAATCTTTCTTTCTCCAATTCGACAATTAAAATTAAGATAAAAAAAAAGGAAATAAAAACTGGGAAATCGAAAGGAAGATGAAACTGAGAGAAGGGAGATCTGGAAGTACCTGGAGAATGTGAATTGATGGGTTTAGTGGGAATTGAAAGGAAAAGGAAGAAGGAGGGAAGAGATTACTTGGCACTGAGACAAAGCTCAAATCTTTCTCATTCGTGTCTATCCAATATGTTTAGCTTTCAAGGTAAGAAACGCCGCAAATAACAGAAATTTTTGCTTCTCTTACTATTACGATTGGGCTGTAATGTCTACTTCTCTCTCTATTTTACCAAACTTGCCTCCAAACTCTCACCCTATATTCACATACTGTGTAAAGAATGAATTCATTACCTTCTGTTGTATGTATAGAGTTATTTCTTCATTAGTTTTGCTAACTTTTGTGAAAAAGGAGTAGAGAAAAAAATGAAACCGCCCAAGGTGAAAACCAAGTTAAATGTTCTTAAATCAAACAGCTGAGTACATGTAAATGCAATGGATGACTTTGCTATTTTTTTTCTTTTGTCAAATTGGATTATACATCTCGTAACTTCCAACCTACAATGGACTTTTTATCGGTAGGTGTGGGCATATCTAATTGAATTTCATTTCTTGCGTGGTATGACTTTGTTTGATTTATTATCAATCTTTGTTTGATTTATTATCAATCTTTGTTTGATTTGGAGTTTGAGTTTATATGAAACTGAATTTGCTTGCTTGTTGTTAACTATATTTGAATTTTAATATATTATTTATTTTTGGTATCTTTCTCGTATCGTATGCTTTGATTTTTTTATTTTGGTGTATCAGAGTATCATGTCGTATTGTATTCTCGTATCCATATCCGTTTCGGTGCAACGTAGGGTAGGTTTGAGCGCCGACCATAGGTTTATCGGACAAAGGCGTGGTGACTCCCATTGTAGAGAGGGCAGCTCCCATTAGAGAGGGGAATATCCATGATAGGAGCGTACAAAAAAAATTGCATGAAAGTCTCTTAAATACGAGATATTATGAGTAATTTTCGCATGGTGAAAGGTTGGAGGGTCGAGCGTACTCTTTGATTTTTTTTTTTTGGATAATGATATTAGTAGAGGAAGATTATCGTTATGCTCATTAATTATTGATTTGGTTCAAATACGAGTCCAGGAATTAAAAATAAGGCGGGCTAAATATTAACGGTAATTTTTTAATTAAATTTCGATAACATTAGGTGAATTTTATTGATTAAGAAATCGCATTTCATAAAAATACATATCTTATGTAAGAAATAACAAATAATTATGTAATAAATACAATATAAATATTTAAATTGCAATAAGCTCTTTTTTTTTTAACGTGAATAAGATATCTTATTATGACAAAAAAAATTCACAATTCTCTTATTTAAGTGTAGAATAAACTAATAAGTTTGGTTATATAAACTAAAATTACGTAAAAAAATTCTTCAAATATTCAGTTTCCTGTGGGTTTTGCACACACTAGCCTTATGTTGTGACCTTACTTGATCTCCCATTTTATGAGAGTCGAATTCGAAATCTCCTACATAGCATGTGGAAAAAAAAAAATTACTAAGCTATAATATTAAGTGACTATTTTTAGAGCTCTTAAAAAATGAACATATTTGGAAATAGTATTACGGTCTATTGATATTCTTGTTTTTTTTTTTTATGAGTAGAATTCGAAATCTCCTACATAGCATGTGGAAAAAATATTACTAAGCTATAATATTAAGTGACTACTGTTAGAGCTCTTAAAAAATGAACATATTTGGAAACAGTATTATAGTCTATTGATATTCTTGTTTTTTTTTTCTCTTTTGGGGTACACTAGAGTATATAGCTTGAAGTTTTACAAACATGAAGTTGATAGATAACTATTGAGTGTTGCCTTTGTTGGGGTCGAGCAGGTCTCCTTTAATTAGCTACTTTATCTTTCTTTTGGGATGAAGCCTCTTTTCCTCACTCTAAAAAAAAATCCCCTAATATGGTTGATGGATAAAATAAGCAACACAATAATGAGGCCTTATTCTATTCAATTAAACTTCTATTTCTACCCAAAATATTTTTCTCGTTTTAGGAGTCGAATATCCTGAGACAACCCTTACTGGATCTCCGCTCGGAACTTGATCTACAGAGTGAGGGAGGCGGACCACTCGTAGGAATCTTTGTTCTTATGAATGGTGAGGTGTAGAAATGCTGGATGGGCTGAGTGTGATGGACTTTTAGCTATGAGAAGCAAGTGGGCCTTTCAACTTAAGTGCAGGCATGCCACTAGTAGAGAACTACTACTAGACAATGTAAATGGGTTCCGTTTTCAGTCCAAAAACATTTATTCTAATGAAAGCGATTGTGATGCAGACAGACAAGAATTAGCCTACGCTGTTTTTTTCTATGCCTTTTTCAAGGACTTAAAATATTTTCTTTCCAGCATAGTTCAAGTTTAGAAGTTATTTCGTCATGATTTTCAAGTTGGCGACGTTGTTCTTTCAGTAGTCAAGTAGTCCATGGTCCCAAGTTTCCTCGAGTTGGAATCAAAGTATTTGAACCAATGCACAAATATGGTATCCCAACTTGGTATGTCGCGAACCACACTTGGATGGTGTAGACAGGTAGTGTGGGACGTGGATGGTGTTCCCATAGATTGATTGTATTGGTAGGTAGTGGAACCATTGGTGAGATGATAGTCGAGTTTTTTGGTGTGCGCGTTTAAGTTAGGACTCGGGTAAGGTCGGCGCGGATCACTGAAGAAGTCCGTATGGATTGTTAAAGCGGGTATTGATGGATAAGAATCGAGGCCGACAGGTGAAATTCGTGTCTGGTAACGGCAAACTCTTACGATGGCTAAGGACGTTGATTCGAGATACTCATGACTCAAGAATGAGTCGAGGGTGATTCGACTGGTCGTAGTGGAGCTGTGGCTGTTGGCTGGTACGATATTAGCAGTACCTCGGGAGTGAGGTAGGCAAGAGTTGGAAATGTGTTGACATCGGGATGAATGAGATGATTGCCAAATGGACCGGAAGTTGATATAAGTTAGTTTACTTGGCAGAGGTGTGGTGATATGGGTAGTGACAGTTTGGGAACTGTAAGGGTATACCAGATTGGCAGGTGATGTACACCGGGTAGAAGACCCAAGTGTGAGATAGATTGGATTTCCCCAATGAGTTATGTACATACGAGATTCGGAATTTTGGGGACGAAATTATTTAAGGGGGGAGATTGTAACGACCCGTCTCGGAATTCGAGATTAGATTAGTGATTAATGACGGATTAGTGAGATTAATCGATGATTAGTTGGGTACTTTCGGACGGACGGTGTGAAATGACGGTTTTGCCCCTAGAATTGGGCGAACGGTTGACTTTTGGTTTGGGCTTTCAAATGGACTATGGAAAATGACTGTGACGTAGTTCGGGACGTCACGAGTCTGTAGACAGGTGACACGTCCGATTCCGACATTCGAGGAAAAAGCTATAAGGTTTGGAAGTTCGGGGGTATTTTGGTAATTTGGTTAAAAGGGGCAAATTATTGATTTTTATACGACAAATATTTTTCATGTATGTCGAGGACCGTTAGGTAGGTCTCGATTCCTTGAGTACAACGACATGCGGCACGTTGTCATCAAATTTCGGATGGCTCGGATTTTGGTTTAACTATGCTAGGGGCATTTTGGTAATTTAGCCTCAAAGGCATTTTGGTTCTTTGTTACCTTGGGATCTGTGCCAGTGACACTTGGATACTTTTGGATGGTTGCCCACCCGATTTGGGACACTTGTCCCTTCTCTGGAGGTTTGTTGAAGGTTTCCCACCCCCTCACAAATTGTCCCACTGGTTTAAGTGAGATTGCACAATTATGATGGAATGGCTGAAAGAAAATAGAGGACCCGTGAGGAACAATTGATCCCCTCACTCTTCAATGTGATCTTTTTCCCTTGATTTGTGAACAAAAACGAGAGGATAGACGATGAGGAATGTGGTGGTGATACCGTGGAGGGCCATCGTGGACGGTGGCAGAAAAAAAGAAGGTAAGACCCGTGAAATCCCCTGTTGAGATTCAAAATGGCACATGATGGTTTCATAGTTAAGGACTGATTTGGTGCATAGGATGATGTTTCTGAGGTTGAAAGGAGACGAGGGAGCCTGGTTTTAAGGTTGCCATGGACGGTGGCTGTGGAACCCGTAACTAGTAAGTCAAGGATTCGAAAATGGAAATTTACGTTTTGATGATTGAGACTCAAATTGATTGATACAGTGAGATTATGGACGTTGTTAGGAACCTGTTGGGCTTGGAAGGAAGGCCTGAGGCAGCCAGAGTTATGAAAACAGGGAGGAGGAAATTTGAAGATATCTGCTTGATCGAGGAGGTAACATCTCACCCTAAATTTTATGTTTTAAGGCTATTTTTGGATGACGTTGACCTGGGTATCCCTTGTCTGTCTTGCGTGTTCCACGGGAGTTGAATGGGTGTTTATCCTTCGTGTCGCACGTGAGGTAGACGGGAGCATGACTTATCTCTTAATCCTGGGGGATTGGGGGTGGGTCGTGTCAAGGTATTGCGGGTAAAAGTGATGAGGGAGCAACTTCTAGACCAATGGTGTTAGAGATAGATGTAGATTTGGCCATACGGGAAGTTACCGTGGCTCAATCGGTCTACCAAATTGATCAGCAATATAGTACCATCAAGTGGGATAATGTTCAAGCCTTCAGGGAGGTATTCCACATCCCGGACTCGGTTGTGATGAGGTTAGTCGTGGACTCAGACATGCCCAGCGATCCTCCTACACCATGGACTACTTTCCATCCTGATGTATTAACGCATGGCGTTCTCTTACCATTCCATTCGTGGATCCAAATGATGGTTACTCAGTTGGGAGTGGCCATCGGCCATGTGAACCCCAACACTTGGATTGCTTTGACCGATGTTTACACCGCGTTTAAGTTGGCCGGCAAGGGGGAGCCGACATGGGGCCACTTGAATTGCCTGTATCAATTTCGAAGGGGCAAGACCGGGTGGATATATGTTAAAACCAAGGATAGGAAAACTCAAGGTCCCTTTATTTGGGAAATGCCGACTTTCCAGAAGGCGTGAAAGCATCGATTTGTCCTGGTCTGTGGAGAGTGGGAAGGTGCCCAACTGACTGAGTCACAACGTAGGATACCGAGCATTTGTTAGTCCAAAGGTGTGGCCGAGGGTCTTGTGTGTTCGTGTTTTGAATTTGTGTTCAAGTGTCCAAGTCTGACCGATCAGGAGAAAGCCGACTACTTGGAACTCTTCGAGAAGCTTGACCGATCAGAGAGCAGTGGCGATTTCCTTCGGCTATCAAGTAATTTGCTGAAGGTCGGCTTGATAACCGAACTACGTAAGTGATATGGAACATCCATTGATTCGATATTTTTGGTTGTTATGTTAATAAATGTCGGCCTAACAATGTGTTTCTTGTTCTCCTTGGTTTTTGTCAGCCCCTCCGGATTACATTGTTGTAGTAGCTACACAGTGCTCAAACAGAATGGCCAAGATTCAAGAAATAATGAAACAGGCCGAGGCTGTAAAGATTGAGGCTCAGAAGGCGGAGGCCTCGTCCAAGGTAGACTTCCGACAACCACTGAAGGCCAAGGCTTCCGGAAGAGTGAAGCCAAGGCTTATGATAGCCGGACCTACGAGCCAGGCCGATGGACCTGTTGTCTCGGTCGACGTTGACTCGGTGACTGGGGATCCAATTCAGCCACTGTTCACAAGTCCTCCCGCATCGTTCAACACAAAGTGGGCGAGAAAATCAGTCGTACAGTCAGCGGGATCCTCGTTGCAGGTCATCGAAGGCCTAGGAAATGAGGAAACTTGTGGCCAAGGCCAGGCAACGAAAAAAGAGGAAGCTGGCTGAAAGGAGGGAGGCCAAAGAGTCTGAGGACCCGGAGGATAGGGCCTACAAGAAGAAGCAGATCGAGGTGAAAATTTTGGAGATGGTACAGAGCATCATTGTCCCCTCTGAGACCTCGTTGTTGGCTAGCCAGAAGGTGCCAAAAAAGTTGAAGAGGCCGACCCTTGATGAGGGCAGAGCGGATGTTGGGCTTCAGTTTGGACCTTATTCGAACCTGGTGGTCCTTGAACAGAATGTTACCGAGGGTGGTATTTAAAACTGTATAAGTCTCAAAGGGACATTTGGGGCTGGAACCGTCACCCATCAATCCCTGACCTTCGTGAACGTTGTTCCCCCACCGATAGTCGCGGTCACTGCGACCAGACCGTCCCCTCTTGTCATGGTGTGTGGGGTTCGAAGTCGAGCTTCCTCTTATCCGTGTTAGAGCAGTGGCCACTTTGGTTATGGTTGGGGCTCTGGTGACCTCTTCCCAGGTTGGTTGCTGGGGGCGTAGGGTGTGTGCCTCTGCTTTACTTAGGAGGGGTGTGGAAGAATTCGGCCTTGGCATGGATGTTGGACTTTCGCATAAGCTTCGCGTAGCTCCCTCAGTCCTCGGTGTGAGGTGTAACGACCCGTCCCAGAAATTAAAGTTAAGATAGTGATTAAGATGGGATTAGTGAGCTTAATTAATGGTTAGTTGGTCTCGTTGGGGTCGTTAGGGGAGAATGACGATTTTGCCCCTAGTTCGGGTAAAAAGTTGACTTTTAGTTCGGGTGGTCCAATGGCCTTTGACTGGTGACCATGACGTAGGTTAGGACGTCATTAATCCGTAGGCAGGTGGCACGCCCGATTCCGACATCCGAGGAGGAAGTTGTGATGTTCGGAAGGTTAATGGCATAACCGTAATTTGGCTAAATTAAGGGGGAAAAGTTGACTTTTTGTACGAACGGGTTTTGGTATGTTGACCTAGGACCGTTAGCTAGATCTTGTCGTCCTGAGTTCGATGACAGGCGGCACGTATTCATCGGACTTACGAGGTGAGAGGTACGGGTCTAAAAAGGTAGTGGCAACGTTGTAATTTTGGTTAAAACAGAAGGGTATTTTGGTCTTTGTGCTCTGGATGTGTGAAACAGATAGGGACAGATGGAGGGATGAGATTGAAATAGATGTGAGGAAGAGGAGAGGATGGTGACGCGTGGCAAGGGCCTAGTGGCTTCTAGGCGTGTGCACGGTCCCAATTATTTGGGGTGCCCGTGTGTGTGTGTTCTTCGTCGATCTAGAGAGAAACAGAGGGGGAGAATTGAGAGAGTTGGGCGGTGGTGTTGTGTGTGTTGTGTGAATTAGTGAGTGAGGAGTGATCAGAGAAGTGAGAAGGAGACAGGGAGGAGGTTTCGTGGTGCTGTGATTGTGCGTGGGTGAGAGGTGGGCCACGGGAAAATCAGGGCAAATAGAGAAGAAGTGGGAGATTTTGGTGGTGGTGTGGCCGTGTGTGGTGTAATTGGACTCGACTGGGAACCAGGACGATTCAGGGGACTTCAGGGAGTGCGGCGGGGAGCACGGCGGCGCTCGACGGCAGGTAATTCCTTCTCTCTGTGTATATGCTCTGTTTTACCGTCGATTTTCAAATAGAAAGTCGTAGCTTTAGAGGTTGAGTCGAGAGTTTTGGTGACTTGGATGAGGATCAGTGAGATCCTAGGAACCGTCTACGATGGTTGCCGTGACTGAGGAGTGCACGGCGGAGTCCAGAACGATGGAGAGTACCCACCGTTCTCTGTTTTTCCGTTTTGTTTCAAACCAAGAGTCGTGGACTCAGGGAGTGAGTCGAGGGTTTCTGTGAGTTGGGTGTGACTCAGTAGGGTCCTAGGAAGAGTTTAGGTTCGACACCGTGACGGGGGAAGACCTGGGTGGCCGGAGAAGGAAACAGGGGTTTATTGGGTTTGTAGTTCGAGTTAGAGTCGACAGGTTTTAGGCCGTGTCGAGGTATAGGAGTGAAGGGGATGAGTTCCTTAGAATGGGACGAAGAAGTAGGCGAAGAGAGGAGTCGATTTGGTGCAGGTACGGCGGAGAACCGTGGACGCCGGTTCAAGTTGCAGGCACTGTGCTGAACAGGGTCTGCTCGAGGTTGAAGATGTACTGTAGCAGGAGCGTGGGGGCGCGTACGACGGCGGTTGGCAAAGTTGTCAACATGGTTTTTGGTCTAGGTGTTGTGACGGGTCTATTGGAGGTGGTTTCGGATTAATCGAACGTCGAATTGGAATAGTTCCGCGAAGGTGAAGGATTAGGGTTCCGGTTCGGTACGTTTAGGACTCGGGGATTTTTGAGGGAAATTAGGTGGATCCTCGTAGACGTGTTAGTAACATATTTTGGTGGTTGTTGACAGGATCGGGAGTTCCCGAGGAAGCTGAGGAACGTACGAGACGTTCGGGACGCGATTGAGGGCTCAGTACTGTGAGTGGACCCTTTCCTTAAATTCGAGCATGCATTACTGTTTTCTATAATTATTTTATATATGTGATTTCATGAATGTTGGATTTATGATGTGGTTTTACATAATTGCACGATTTTCGAGAAATAACTATTTGGCACGTTTTACGAGAAAGTGTGATTTTCGAATATGAGACTATAGTTTTGGGGTTTCAAATGTTAAATGATTTTCAATGATTATAAGTGGAGTTTGGCACGCGATTTGATGATCAATGATTTTCGGTTTTGAAATTGGACTTCGAGAATCGAGATTTGGTTTTAAAGTTGGAAAATGGATTTCCGGATTTGGGTTCGGAATGACGGTTCTGAATGCCGGAAGAGCTTCGGACCAGTGATTTTGGATTCGGGTTTGGATATGGATTTAGAAATGGTTTTCAAATGGTTTTGGATTAGATTTGCTGGATCTGGTTATTGGGTTTAAAGACCCGGATATTGTGATTGACGGGGGACGGGCCCGGATTGAGTTTAAAGACTCGGGAGTTTAAAGACTCGGATATATTGATATTTTCCCCCGTAGGCCTGTTGAGTTTAAAGACTCGGATATTATTGAGGCCTGGATTGAGTTTAAAGACTCGAGAGTTTAAAGACTCGGATAGGTCCAGCAGGTTTGATCGACAAATGATTGGTTGAACTTTATGTTTTACGTTACAGTTTTTATGATGCTTATGATATGGTTTCTATAACTGTTTTATAGTGTTTCTGTTTCTTATGACGTTTTATGGCGATTGATTGATAACTGTTTTCATAACTGGGTTATGCATGTGGTTTTAAAACGGAGGGATAAACCCGGTTTTCTTATAAATGGTTTTAGAAACTTTTCTGTTATTATGGTCCACTCACACCTTCTGTTTTTAATTGCCCTCCAGGTCGTGGAGCTAGAGCAGGGTTTCGTCGTCGAGGCAGCGTCGGAGGCATAGAAGTCGCGAGAGGGATCCTGAAGTGTTTTAAACTTTTCCGTGTGCGTGTATTGTTTATCGGTTTTACTTTCTTTTGTACTGTGGTACTATACTCTGTAAAACTTTTAAATTTCGGGATGTGTTGCATAGTTTTTCCTGCGTCTGACTGTGTTGTGTCGGGGTGTCAGACGGGAGTAGGATTTACCTCGGTTTTCGGGGTGAAACCGGGGTGGGTCCTGACAATTGGTATCAGAGCATAGGTTTATCGAGTTTGTTGGGGTTTGTCAGTTTGTGAGGTTGTGTTTAGGTTGTTTGACTACTTCTATGCCTCTTTCAGCGTGCGGTTGACGATGCCTCCGAGACGTGGACCCTCTCCACGACCTGAAGGAGAAGCGGCGAGAGGAACCGAGAGTAATAGGATTGAGCGAGCGCAGCGGCTTGGGGCTACTACTTTTAGTGGTGGGGCAGATCCTGAGGAAGCTCAGAGGTGGATTACGAGACTCGAGCGGATCTTTGCAGTAATGCATTGTCCACTGGAGGAGCGAGTGTTGTTGGCTACGTTTTTACTAGATGGTGCCGCGTGCGAGTGGTGGTATACCCTCGAGTTGTCTGGCTGGGATGCCCATACGGTGACCTGGGAGGCGTTTCGGGAGAGATTCCTAGATCAGTACTACCCTCGTTCTTTCCGAGATGCCAAGGAGGTTGAGTTTCTTCAGCTTCAACAAGAGAATCTGACAGTGGCTGAGTACGAACGAAAGTTCTAGATGTTATCTCGGTTTGCTCCTGCATTCGTGGCTACCGAAGCCGAGAAGTGTCGTAGGTTTGAGTTGGGCCTGCGAGGTGAGATTCGTGCCATCGTGACGGCTGGATCATTCACGACCCTCCGAGAGTTGTCGGATGCTGCGGTGAGGGTTGAGGCGAGTTTGCCGGTGCGACGCCGGGAGCCATATTTTTCCGGAGCTTCGAGCCAGCGGACACCGAAAAGAGGTAACTTCATTGGAGCATCGTCGTCGGGCGATGATAGATTCAGTAGACCTGGTAGTTTCCAGAGTTCAGGATTTCGTGGTTACCGAGCACAGCCGACTCTGCCAGCTAGTGCGACGTCTGTTGCATCGACAGGGAGACCTGGTCCTACCGGTCGGGATGCTTGTTTTTACTGCGGGGAGCGAGGTCATTTCCGACGTGAGTGTCCACTGTTGCCACAGGAAGGTGATGTAGGTCGAGGAGCAGCGGAGCCTAGACAGAGTACATCGTCAGGGACAGCGGGCACTAGAGGAGGTGGTGGTGCCACTAGCAGTTCGAGGGGACGTGGTAGAGCATCGGGATCTCAGGCCCGAGTGTTTTCGATGACTCAGCAGGAGGTTCAGTCGGCACCAGATGCGAGGACAGGTACTTTTATTATCCTTGATTGTGTTGTACCCAGTCTTGTTGTTGGATTCCGGGGTAGAGTCTAGGATGTTCCCTAGATGACCTAGAGCGGTACGGTGAGTTCCGTTGAAGGAAGGAAGGAATAGGAAAGGAGTGACTATAACTGATCGATATGAGGTTATTGAAGGAAGAGAACCCATAATCTAGAGTTTGCCTTTAGGACTTTGTAGATTTATTCCGACAAGTGGCCGAAGTAACCGTCAAGGGCGTGAGCCAGTCGGTAGGATTCCTGTTGCTGAAAAGTGGGGTGGTTGTACGTGAGGATGTCCTCTGTGAATTCTATCGGGTACAGCCATATGAGGTATTTTAAATTACCTTTGTTTTCTGTTCATAGAGTTTCCCTTGCGTACACCATAAAGTTTTCGTGATACTGCGACGTGGTACACGTGTAGTTGGGGGTGGTGTGAAATACCCAAGGTGGAGATGATAGACAGGAAACTTAAGAGACGTTATTAACTTAGTGGTGAAGCACCGGGTAGAAGACCCTAGGTGTTGGGAATTAGCTGTGGAATTTGGGGACAAAATTCTTTTTAAGTGGGTAGATTGTAACGACCCGTCCCAGAAATTAAAGTTAAGATATTGATTAAGATGGGATTAGTGAGCTTAATCAGTGGTTAGTTGGTCTCGTTGGGGTCGTTAGGGGAGAATGACGATTTTGCCCCTAGTTCGGGTAAAAAGTTGACTTTTAGTTCGGGTGGTCCAATGGCCTTTGACTGGTGACCAGGACGTAGGTTAGGACGTCACGAATCCGTAAGCAGGTGGCACGCCCGATTCCGACATCCGAGGAGGAAGTTGTGATGTTCGGAAGGTTAATGGCATAACCGTAATTTGGCTAAATTAAGGGGGAAAAGTTGACTTTTTGTACGAACGGGTTTGGGTATGTTGACCTAGGACCGTTAGCTAGATCTCGTCGTCCTGAGTTCGATGACAGGCGGCACGTATTCATCGGACTTACGAGGTGAGAGGGACGGGTCTAGAAAGGTAGTGGCAAAGTTGTAATTTTGGTTAAAACGGAGGGGTATTTTGGTCTTTGTGCTCTGGATGTGTGAAAAAGATAGGGACAGATGGAGGGCTGAGATTGAAATAGATGTGAGGAAGAGGAGAGGATGGTGACGCGTGGCAAGGGCCTAGTGGCTTCTAGGCGTGTGCACGGTCCCAATTATTTGGGGTGCCCGTGTGTGTGTGTTCTTCGTCGATCCAGAGAGAAACAGAGGGGGAGAATTGAGAGAGTTGGGCGGTGGTGCTGTGTGTGTTGTGTGAATTAGTGAGTGAGGAGTGATCGGAGAAGTGAGAAGGAGACAGGGAGGAGGTTTGGTGGTGCTGTGGTTGTGCGTGGGTGAGAGGTGAGCCACGGGAAAATCAGGGCAAATAGAGAAGAAGTGGGAGATTTTGGTGGTGGTGTGGCCGTGTGTGGTGTAATTGGACTCGACTGGGAACCAGGACGATTCAGGGGACTTCAGGGAGTGCGGCGGTGAGCACGGCGGCGCTCGACGGCAGGTAATTCCTTCTCCCTGTGTATATGCTTTGTTTTACCGTCGATTTTCAAATCGAAAGTCGTAGCTTTAGGGGTTGAGTCGAGAGTTTTGGTGACTTGGATGAGGATCAGTGAGATCCTAGGAACCGTCTACGGTGATTGCCGTGACTGAGGAGTGCACGGCGGAGTCCAGAACGATGGAGAGTACCCACCGTTCTCTGTTTTTCCGTTTTGTTTCAAACCAAGAGTCGTGGACTCAGGGAGTGAGTCGAGGGTTTCTGTGAGTTGGGTGTGACTCAGTAGGGTCCTAGGAAGAGTTTAGGGTCGACACCGTGACGGGGGAGACCTGGGTGGCCGGAGAAGGAAACAGGGGTTTATCGGGTTTGTAGTTCGAGTTAGAGTCGACAGGTTTTAGGTCGTGTCGAGGTATAGGAGTGAAGGGGATGAGTTCCTTAGGATGGGACGAAGCAGTAGACGAAGAGAGGAGTCGATTTGGTGCAGGTACGGCGGAGAACCGTGGACGCCGGTTCAAGTTGCAAGCACTGTGCTGAATCGGGTCTGCTCGAGGTTGAAGATGTACTGTAGCAGGCGCGTGAGGGCCACGCGCAGCCACTTTGGGCGGCGCGTGGGGGCGCGTGTGGCGGCGGTTGGGAAAGTTGTCAACATGGTTTTTGGTCTAGGTGTTGTGACGGGTCTATTGGAGGTGGTTTAGGATTAATCGAACGTCGAATTGGAATAGTTCCGCGAGGGTGAAGGTTTAGGATTCCGGTTCGGTGCGTTTAGGACCCTGGGATTTTTGAGGGAAATTAGGTGGATCCTCGTAGACGTGTTAGTAACATATTTTGGTGGTTGTTGACAGGATCGGGAGTTCCCGAGGAAGCTGAAGAACGTACGAGACGTTCGGGACGCGATTGAGGGCTCAGTACTGTGAGTGGACCCTTTCCTTAAACTCGAGCATGCATAACTGTTTTCTATAATTATTTTATATATGTGATTTCATGAATGTTGGATTTATGATGTGGTTTTACATAATTGCACGGTTTTCGAGAAATAACTATTTGGCACGTTTTACGAGAAAGTGTGATTTTCGAATATGAGACTATAGTTTTGGGGTTTCAAATGTTAAATGATTTTCAATGATTATAAGTGGAGTTTGGCACGCGATTTGATGATCAATGATTTTCGGTTTTGAAATCGGACTTCGAGAATCGAGATTTGGTTTTAAAGTTGGAAAGTGGATTTCCGGATTTGGGTTCGGAATGACGGTTCTGAATGCCGGAAGAGCTTCGGACCAGTGATTTCGGATTCGGGTTTGGATATGGATTTAGAAATGGTTTTCAAATGGTTTTGGATTAGATTTGCTGGATCTGGTTATTGGGTTTAAAGACCCGGATATTGTGATTGACGGGGGACGTGCCCAGATTGAGTTTAAAGACTCGGGAGTTTAAAGACTCGGATATGTTGATATTTCCCTCGTAGGCCTGTTGAGTTTAAAGACTCTGGAGTTTAAAGACTCGGATATTATTGAGGCCTGGATTGAGTTTAAAGACTCGAGAGTTTAAAGACTCGGATAGGTCCAGCAGGTTTGATCGGCAAATGATTGGTTGAACTTTATGTTTTACGTTACAGTTTTTATGATGCTTATGATATGGTTTCTATAACTGTTTTATAGTGTTTCTGTTTCTTATGACGTTTTATGGCGATTGATTGATAACTGTTTTCATAACTGGGTTATGTATGTGGTTTTAAAACGGAGGGCTAAACCCGGTTTTCTTATAAATGGTTTTAGAAACTTTTCTGTTATTATGGTCCACTCACACCTTCTGTTTTTAATTGCCCTCCAGGTTGTGGAGCTAGAGCAGGGTTTCGGCGTCGAGGCAGCGTCGGAGGCATAGAAGTCGCGAGAGGGATCCCGAAGTGTTTTAAACTTTTCCGTGTGCGTGTATTGTTTATCGGTTTTACTTTCTTTTTTACTGTGGTACTATACTCTGTAAAACTTTTAAATTTCGGGATGTGTTGCATAGTTTCTCCTGCGTCTGATTGTGTTGTGTCAGGGTGTCAGACGGGAGCAGGATTTACCTCGGTTTTCGGGGTGAAACCGGGGTGGGTCCTGACATGAGGTGCATACTTAAAGGGTGATTCCTTGAGGCCACTCCTGAAGGCGTTGAAAGTAGCCTTGTCATCCGTGTCTTGGCAGCGAGAATACTCGAGGCTGAATCTGGCGGCATATTTCTGGCATGTTTCATCTTCCTTTTGCTTGATAGAGAAAAGATCTTCCATGGAGACGAGCTTAATGGTTTGAATCATGAATTGGCTCAAAAAAGTGGAATATAAGTCCTCGAGGGAGTCGATTGTGCTTGGTGAGAGACGATAGAACTTGTTTAATGCCGCATCCGTGAGGGTAGAGCTGAAGATGAGTTATTGTTCGTCTTCCGAGGCATCCTGATATGCCAGAGCGAAGGTGTAGTTGTTCTAGTGGGTGTTGGGGTCTCCCTTCCCCGTGTACATGGCGATCTTTAAGGGCTTTACGCCGGTCCTGTGTCGAGATCGGAGGATTCTTTCTGAGAAAGCACCAGGGTTGGGTTTCTTCAAGGCTGGCACCTTACTTCGGTCTTCCTTTGCCTCTAGGGCACGTGCCCTTCTCAAAAGGGCTTCGATCTCCTCATTTTGATGGGTGGGCGGACTGGCGTGGGTTTCAGTTGGCCTTCTGCCCCTGTCTTAGCGGACTTTTGCTTCTCGGCCCTAGGAATAACTGCCTGCTGTCGAGTCAGTCTCGTGCACATAGTGGTTCTCCTGTGGGTAGGCTTCGCTCTTTTAGGTTTCCTAGCAACCCTTGCTGTTTGTTAGTCGGCCTGAGTTCCCAATGGTAGCTTGGCGGTCATTTGAACTAGAGTAACGTGGCTTTGAAGTCTTCGCGTCAGATGTTTCATAGGTGAGCTTAGCTGACATGACTTGGCGTTCTTCCAGCAATTTCCGAGCATCTCTATAGATCTTGGTTCCTGAGGGTCCTGCGTTAATTGGCTGGATAAGGAGTCGTCTAGAAGAAGCGGGGTTCGACCTAGGTTGTTGCTTCCTTGGTTGGTCTTACGAAGGCCTCTCGACTACCGCGTGTGCAGTACGTGGCCGATCGGCCTGGTGGTGCTCGGCCGGACATTGGTCGGCCAGTTCCTTTCCATGTTGGCCTTCTCATTGGGACATCCTTGCAAGGGCAAGGGTACTTGCATATTTCTCTGTCAGAAGTTGGTTCTTTGCGTCGATTTTTGGATTGTGGGCCTTCAGCGCGGCCACTTCGCGCATCATGTCATCCAGTGTCTGCTGGTAGGCATCAGGGACGCTTCCCGTTGGGTTCCCTCGAGGAAAAGGGATGTGATTGAGCTCTCATTCTTCTCGTTCGTCCGACATGGTGCTGGGTACGATTCAGGACGGCTGATCTGGTGAATGAGAGTGTGGTATGTTGTTTCAGTTTCCCACAGACGGCGCCAATCTGTTGGAAGAACTGCATAGGAAGATGGTAGGAGCAAAGAGACACCGGTGTGGTGCTGGCATAATAGTCTCCGATGCTTAAGTCAGTTTAAGTGGGGAGGTTACTATAGTAATTTAGGCAGCGTGAGGGCAAAATTGTCATTACCTTTTTGGAAAGAGATGCCTTTGTATTTATAGTAGCATTGAATGTGTTTGTTGGTGTTTGTTAATGTGGGATAAGTGATGCTACCTTTAGGAGCCGTCATGTGTCTTGTGGTGATCATGGGCAGTATTTATGACTTGTTAGTGGGTCCAGCCGACCAGACTTGATCGGCCTCGGCAGAGTCGGTCTTTGGTTGGTTTGTAAACAGACCAATCATTTGCAAAGCTGATCTGCTGGTTGGACGGTCGGATGTGATCTTCCTGTGTTGTGAGGGCCTTGCCGGCCAGGTCAAGCCAACTTGGTCTTTAACCAGACCGACTAGTTTAGGTATAAACAATATATATGATCAATATATACAAGAGTTAGAGACTATTTGTAATTGTGGCTTTTACTTCAAAGGGTGAGATCGAACCCACAATGGAAAGTTATTAAATACTTGTTTTTCAATGTAAATTTTAGATGTAATTTATTCATTTATTAGAAGTTAGAATTCCTATATCCAATTAAAAAAACCCATTTAACCAATTTATCCCCTAAATTTTTACACATTTACTAATTTTTCCCATGTACTTTTATTTCAATCAATTTTTCTCATAAACTTTTATCAAAGCTGGTCCAAGAAGTTTGAGGCTTAGGGAAAAAAATTTAAAAGTGCCCCCATAACCTATACTTACACAGAAAAAAATTATATATATGTATTATATATATATTTTTTATCTTTCCAATAAATACACAAAAAAAATTCGAAGGATTTGAATACATTAGTTATACATGCATATAAAATATAATCACGTTGTATTGCTTTTATGATGAAAACATTAAAATTTTATAAAATATTAATATATAGTTAAATTGAAAGTCTTCTACTACAACTTAGATAATTGTTTATATGAATTCTGGTATAATCAACATTCATTCAATAGTCAAAATGAAAACACATGTATATATATATATATATATATATATATATATATATAACTTGTTTCTATATGAGTTAAGGGTCCTAGTTACTTCACAAGACATGTCCAAATAATACTCAACAGAAACTAACTGTACATTAATCAGGATAACCCTTATCAATATATTTTAAGAATATTAAATTTAAAGATTTCTAACTCAATTTAAATATTTTATCAAAAAATTCAAACATTTTTTTTAATTCTTTCCCATGAAAATAAAGAGTGTTTTAATTTTTTTGGGCCCTCCTATTCCATGGGGACCGCCCTCGTTGGCCAGGACCAGGTTTGACTTTTATCAATGGTCAATTTTCCTCTTTTGTCTATATTTCGTCTAAAATTTCATTAGGTTTATCATATTTCAAACAAGTAAATGAGTCATATAAAATTAGTAAAGAAAAAATACTCATAACATATCATATTTTAATGAGCAACATGTGAATTTTAGAAAAAAAATTTGGATAAATTGTGAGTAAATATGATGAAAGTGACAGAAATGAAAATTCTGGGGAGAAATTGGAAAAAAAAGTGCAAGTTCTAGGGGCAAATTGACAAAGTACTATGAAAAGAATCAACTCATTGCATAATCTGCACATACAAGCATGGCAGCAGGCGTTGCCTGAGCCTCTGCTTGGATGTTGCTATTGCAATGAAAATCGCCCTCACTACAAGCAATGAAGGTTCCCAAAGAAGACCTCTGAACCCATATGTATGCACCACGTTCAGCAGCAGCAGAGAAAGCCCAATCACAGTTCATTTCACAAAACTAGTAGGAAGCCGCTACCAGCCACCATTTGCCATGGGAACAGTGAGGATAGATGGCACCATATGAACAAACACTGCTTTGTTAAGGATGGCAGTATTAAGTTCCCGCAGTTGATCTAACATAAATGAATAGCATAATTGGGTTCATGAATAAGAATGTCGTTATAACATCACGCATTATGGCACTTCCACAACGTCCATAAACCAAAAACTAGAGCTTGAGTGGCAATTCTTGCTGCCCACTTAAAGCAAAGACAGTGAGAAAATACTTCTAGTACCATATAAAATCTCTACCAGGAGGTTCCTCATTTCAGCTTGTAAAGGACTTCTAAATCATAAAACATGGGCATATTTACAATGAAAGGATAAGTGCGCCTGTGCTTCCTCCTCTTTTCCACATTGGGGGTAAATATTATCCACCAAGATTCTTCTTTTCACCAAATTAGCTCGCATAGCTAGATATTGTTTATAGCATTTGATGAACAGTTTCAACTTACGCAGTGCTGTAGCTATTCAAGTAGAATCTCAAAGCTCTGTATCTTGTGCGATAGAACTAGATTCCCCAATATCTTATTTTCTTTTGAATTCACCAACATGGAGCATCTCCATAGTAAGAAAATAACAAGATTTAACTGTATATTGTCCTGACTTAATATAATGCCAAATGCACTGGTCCTTGCATCCAAGAAAGTTTAATGGAATAGATAAGATAATAGGGGCCTCATCCCCGTTGAAGAGGGCAGTGATAAGTTCCTCCCTCCAGCACTTCCAGTCAGTATCAATAAAGTCCACCACCCAATTAGGCATCAGGGGAAACCAGGTTCTAGGTATAAATGGCCTTTTTGTAAGAAACCAAGTATCCTAGGTAGTGCGTACATTGCTTCCATCGCATATTCTTCATCTAAGACCTGCCTTCAAGACTAGAAGTCCCTGCACAATGCCCTTCCATCCCCAAGACCCCCCACAGAAATCAATGGCTTTAGAATATGCTCACCTGGGAAATACTTCTATTCACTTAACTTTGTAACTAAGGGTGGTAATTTTTTATACAACTCCATACACAACACGAAATCCCACAAAATTTATTCGGGTTAACCAGCACGATTAAAAGTTCGGGTCATTTTGACACATTTAATAGACGGGTGAATTTTGGGTCAACCTGTTAATTCACATAATGACATATTAACCAATTTAATAAACGGGTAGACTTCGGGTCACCTTGTTAACCCGTATAATGACCTATATATATTAACCCGTTTAATAAATGTGTCAATTACTAACCATATATCTACCCATTGTTAACCCGTATAATGACCTATATATTAACCCATTAAATAAATGTGTCAATTACTAACTATATATCTATCCATTTACCTACATATATACCTATTAAATCTTATAGTTTAAATAGGTTAAATGTATTAAATAAGTTAAACAGGTTAAACAAGTCATATGTTAATTGAGTTTCGTGTACGACCAATTTAAATGGATTATACGGGTTACAAAGGTTATCTGGGTCATTAAGAGGTCGGGTTTGGGTTAGACATTCTTGACACGATTATTTAACATGTCAGGTTTGAGTTGAGTATATTTGGGTAAAACGGAGTTTATGACACGACATGCACCCGTCACGACACTACCAGCCCTATTTGTAACATCACTCCTTCCAGAAAGGGAACTCTTTTACTCAAACCTTTTCCATGAGACAAACATACGCTAGGGAACTTTCTTATCACTAATAAGTTAATACCATTAATGAAACATAAGTTAGTACTATTAATGAAGCAATAATTCTAGGATGGCTTGCATACAAGAGGCACGTCTAGAACCAATAACTCTATACCAACTCTTTCAAAAATACGCAATAAATAATCATTCTCCAACTTCTCGCATCTTCTTTCATCCATCTAAACAAAATTCTAGATTTTTTTTTTTTTTTTTTGCATTAGTGAACCATTTGCATCAAAAACTACATGGTGATAGTGCAGTACAAGCAAAAAAATGAGCAATTGTCAAGACACCATGCAAAATCAGAAGCACAAACCATAAAACCAACTATTCATTTCCCATACATTTCAAATCAATGACAATTAAACATTCATTCATTCTAAAAAACTTGAGAATTTAGTAAAGACTAGAACTTAACAAAGGCCTTATAGTTTGTACCTAGCAAGAAGGAAAAAATAAACTAAACGTAATTGAAAATTGTAAGTAAATTACAGGCAGAAATCAAAACAGACGTTCATGAAAATTGAATAAAAAATTCAATCATAAACTTATGCAAAAAATTTGCTAATATGTAGGAGAAACAATTGGTAGAACATGAAGAATTAGATAAAAAAAGAACAACTACAATACATAAATATTCTAAGAAAACATAAATGGTTGTGTTTGTTGAATGGTTTGAAATTGTTTATGGTTGTTCAATTATGGAAGACTCTAATCATCCACAACATCTCTCCACACATGTGATCCTATTTCACTTCTCCATTCATTAGCATTTTCGCATTGTTGCTCTTGGATTAGAAAAATTTCTTCTGCGTTATTTCCTTCATTTTGTGTAATGATGATGAAAGCTCGTCGACTTCAATAGGAAATTTATTATCACAGCACTCCTTGCGAAGAAAATTATGTAACCCTGCACATGATAACATTAATTTTGCTTGTGTGCTACACGAAAAATGGAGGGACTGACTTAAAAATAGTGAATCATGATTTGAATATACCAAATATTTTCTCTACGATATTTCTCAATGAAGTATGAGGAAGATTGAACAACTCAGCTGGAGTTTTTGGTTTACGATCTTTACTAGCATATTCTTGAAGATGATATTGGACATCTCGAAATGGAGTTAAAAATTGGCGACGATTTTCAAATCTACAATCCACTAGAAAATATTTTCTTAAATGAATAACAAACAAATAGTTATTTGTTAAAATATTATCTAAGAAAAATGAATTAATATTTACTTTTTATGTACCTTATCACACCTTGATAATGCATCACTTAGCCTTCTAGAAACATGAGATGAACCCTCACATCCAATAAGAATGGGTTTGAATTCTAAATCAAAGTTGCAAGCACCTAATGCATTTCATGATATTTTTCCACGACGGTCACGAAAACTAGATTGATCTCTTGCTTTTACCATTGACGGCATGTGTGTGCCATATATCAATGGCTCCAATACATCCTAAATAAAATAGAATAGTTAACTAGTATCATCAATCAATTCCAATGTGTAATAACAACAATGACAACAAAATATTTCTTACTTACCATAAAATAAGGGTATAACCTTATACTTTCTCTTATTTTAGTCAGAATTGTGGATCCAAATTTGACCATCATCTCAAATTCCATTGGGCATAAAGCCCTGAGAACTTGGTAAAAAAAATTATTTGTTGTGAAATGTGCCAGTTATATGTGCCACTGTTTGATAATATCGAGAATTTTGACCAATGGTAAGTAAAAATGTCACAAGCATCTCTTCAACAGAAATGAATCTAGTGTCTCTCAAATTTGTCTTCTCTCTAAAAACATTGCATAACTTTTGAAAAATATCAAGATATAGTCTGTATACTTTTGGAAAACATTAAGATATAGTCTGTTTACTCGTCAAAAGTGGTGAGGATCCTCCTTTAATACCTTATGTATATACTTGTATCCACGTGTAATAATTGATCGTTAGACTGGACGTTCAATACACTCATCTTTTAAGATAACCATTAGATCACCTAGTTGCACTTGTGTTATTGCTTCCATGGACATCAATAATAACTTGCTAGTTTCATAAAATATATATATTATTCCCTATAATTCGTTATTTCTCTTTCAACAAATTCCCCTTCCATTCCTTATTTTTATTAATTGCAACATCTTCATTCATGATTTGAGACATTAAAGAATTGCCTAAAGAATTGCCTAAAAAAGAATAGAACAAATAAAGAGTATTAAAAAATATAAATAGTACCACAAAGGCAATGTCACCAATATATTCTTGATTCTCAGCAGCTTTTGCAATATCACCTATATATTCTTCGTCCCAGGTGTGAATAAATGGAAACTTGTCTACCTAAACTCTTGAAATCTAGAATGTTGACTTGATTTTAGGTGCTCCACCGAATTGCCAAGAAGTCTTATTCTCTAGGTTTTAGTTTCCTAGATGTGGCTGTTTCTCATAAATAATCAAGAAGCTTTTATGTATGCAACGAGAAGACCATATTATCCACAACTTAGCGGAGGCAAACAGGTTCCTAACACATGACTGAGAAAAGTAATTAACTTTAAATAAATCACTTATAGTGATATTTATGGAGAGAGAAAAAACTTCAATAGCATAGGTGGTATGTATATACGTACCTAAACATGTTCCAAGAAAAGTCTAAGAATAAAAGATGTGAGTAGTTTTTTTTTTTGTTTTTTTATCAAGAGTATTCTATTACATTCCTCATCATAGCCATCTCACATTCTCACGCTCTACTTTTTTAAATTGAAAAGAAACTGAAGAAATGAGTAATGCATTGATGTTCATGCCATGTGGGCTCTTTTAGTCTCTGCTTTTCTGCTTTGCATAAACAAAACAAACTACAGCAGATTACAATAAAGAAAATAACAAAAAAGCATTTTTCCACTCTAGCATAACATGACACAAGAAAAATCCCAAGCTATATCATTACAAATGAATGATCCCATTGCTGCCTTGTAATCTAGCAGAATAGAAGAGAGTGATAGGTTCCTAAATTCTAATGAAACAGAAGCCCAAAGTGAAGAATATAACGATGGACATATCGCTCTTAAAGTTGCAGTGAAGGAGACCATAAATAAATAAACTGATTGATCAGAAGTGGTTGTGGTGTTTACTTCCCAGAAGAAATTGATGCAAAAACTTTGACCCATCAATAGTGGTTGTGATAGTCCCTCATCACTCGTAGATTCGTAGTCATGGAAATTATTAACTTAGCTTAATACATCCAACCATGAAACCTCCATTACCGTTGCTTAATCCCTGAGAAACCTTAGCTCAATGAGAAAATGATAGACATAACAAAGGTGCTGCAAAATTGCAACACCATTATTCATTATCCCATCGCCCAAAGACAGAAACCCTAACCTTAAACCCTCACCCTCTCTCGAAGCACTTATGCCTCCTTCTGTTTAGTGTTATCAAATATCCCAACCAAATCATTAGCAGATTGAAATAGAGCAAATTTCACACCAACCAAAAAGCACATACAAATTCACACCAGTAAAAAATATCAACAACTACTACATTGAAAGAGAAGAAAATAGCATATTTTACCTATATGGTTCAATATAGATGAAGCTTGTATACAGAGAAACTTGCATGTTCATATTCCATACAAAGGGAGAAGAAGAGGACGTCAAAATCTTTCAAATCCTTGCATGTTCATTCTTTTCTACTCACCATATTCATTATTCTATATATTAAGACTCATATGTGCTATTTTAGGGAAATTATAATGTTAAAAATATTGAAATAATAATAAAACATAATAGAAAAGTAAGGTTATTAGTGGTAAAGAAAAATGGAGTATTAAAATCTAAGGAACCGCTAAGAGTGTTCATCTCCGTCCTCATATATATTTAGGAGCTCTTATTAGTTTCTCTATTCTAAGACCTATTGGCTTTTTGATTCTCATGTACTAATTGATTTCTTCTCTTTCTTGCAGGTTGCCCTAGTGATCTAATGGAACAGTGCAGCAATGGAACAGTGCACCAGAGATGATGATTGAGCTGAGATGCAGAAGGTAATGGTCTGAACCTTGATCACTGAACCGACTGGAAGGAGATTTAGACTTAGATAGGTTGTAGATTGTATGTAGGTTAATGATGGACGATTTTTGAGATGTTTGTTTGGAAGAAGAATGAATTGTAATGTGATGCACACAAAGTGTTTGATGAATTCCCTATGAGAAATTCTTTATTGATTTTCAGAACTTTTCTTTTCTGATTGTTCATAATTACACTCTCACACACATTCATTGATCCTAGCCTTACTTACATAAGGGAAACAGTTACAAAGAGCGATGTCAGTATGATGGCAATCAACCAATAGGAAATAAGCTAGACCTAGACTAATGAGAAGATGACACCTGGACATCTTGCTCTCCAAGTAACTTGAATATGTTAAAAACTGATTCTCACACCTTTCTTTAGTTCCACCTCATAGTGGTGCTTGCACTTTGATACACACACACACACACACACACACACACACACACACACACACACACACACACACACACACACACACACACACACACACACACACACACACACACACACACACACACTAAATGAAATCAGCGATTGCTTAGGAACCAACACTCCCCTCTAAGAAATTCACTGATTTCACCCCAAATCTTTCCCTTAGGTAAGAAAACCTCTCTTTAGGTAAGGCTTTAGTGAAAACATTTACAAGTTGATCTTTTGATATGCAATTGATAGGTCATTAATTGAGCATTATTTTATATTATTTTATACCATTTTTACTTGACTTTTAATATTAAAATAATAAATAATTAGATAAAATAATTTATTTTGTGATATTTTTCTTTAAATAAATAAAATTTGTAATTTGGAGCATTTTGGCGAAAGAATCATCTCGATCGGAATTATAACGAACAAATTATGAACGAAATTCGGTGAAGATATTAATTAAGTTATATATTAATTAATTTTAGTTTTCTTGCAGCCCAAATCCATAATTTCAAGCAGCCCAAATCCATAATTTCAAGCAGCCCAGTCCGCGCAAACTTCAGCCCAACCCGCGCAAGTCCAAAACTCCAGGCCCAGTCCGCAACAACTTTAAGCCCAAGCAGCGCCGGCTTGCAGCCTGGCACCGAACGCCAATCTTCCCGTTCGGCGCGCGCGTCCCGAAGTCGAAAGCCCAGTGCAGCGCCTGCCCGCCGAAGCTTCTCTCTTCCTTTCCAGCGCACACCCGCCGACAGCCCTGCTCCAGCTCAGCGCACACATGCCGGCCACTATTCTACTTTCCAGCCTCGACTGACCGAATTTTGCCCATTTTTTCAGATGATCTCTGCCAAAAATCCACCAGCAGCAATTAAATGGATTTTTCTTGCTGTTTTTCAAGCTTTTCCTTTGTTTTTTTTTAACTTCTTTTCCCCAAAAACCACCCTATCTCATCATTTCACTTTTGAATATTTTATTGTAATTTTTGGGTTGTTTTTTTTAATTTTCTAGGGCTTAATTTGAGTTTCCCCCTATAAATAGGAGTTCATTTCACTTGTAATGGACACTTCCAAGAAGCACAAAATTGAGCCTCTCTTAGGAGAAATTTTGGCAAAATATTTCCAATACAAATTTTGAGAGTTCAAGTCCGAATTTCCTTGTTTAATCTTCTTCCATCTTCATAGGGTTCCAGCCGCTGTTCGGTGTTCCTTATGAAAAACAATCCATTGTTCTCACCCATTCTGAAAAGTGTAACATTTGCTCTCCATTCTCTTAAACTCTTTTATTTGTTATTGGTTCTAATTATAATGCAATATATGTATTGGTTTCTCCTTCCTATCTTTTGTGAAAATTGAGTATAATCTCCATGTGTTTTACTTTCTAAAAAATCATTTACTTCTTACATTCTAGAGCTTAAACTTCATTTCGTAACTAAATGTTGATCAGTTGTTCGGGGTATTTAGAGTAGAGTTGAAGAGATTTAATGTATGACCGTTGTTCGGCGCATTAAATCATTAACTTAAGGTAATCATATTATCGTATTATAAGTAATAATCCGCTGTTCGGTGCATTTATAATATGAAAAATGTATGAAGAAATATGAGTTTGTGAAGGTATGATTTCGTGATTAATTCAAATTTATGCAATTGTAGTGTGTTGGTGAAGTTTGTATTTAAGGGAAGTCTACTTTGTACATAAGTTAGAGTAGAAATAGAATTAGTTCATCTATACTTTTACTTGTTTGCATGATTACAAACCTTTTCAAAACCCCCATTTTTTATTTTTTTGTCTTTATTCTTTTATTCTTTGATTCTTTTAATTCTTTTATTCTCTGATTCCTTTATTCTTTAATTTATTGATTCTTTGATTAATTAATTCCTTTATTCTTTTATTATTTCATTCTTTAATTCGTTAATTTATTAATTCTTTGTAATTCATTAATTTATTATTTCTTTATTCTCTTATTCATCTATTCTTTAATTTATTAATTCTTTGATTATTTAATTCTTTAATTCATTATTCTTTTGTTCATCCCCCACTAACACATTATTAATGCTCCCTAATTTCCCCGGTTAAGAACGATCCCTATTTACCAATACTACATCTACACAAAAAGGGTTTAAATTGCATAATACTCAAATTACGTGTTTAATTTGATGCGTAGTTTGGGCGTTGTCAGCAATAGATCAAGTCAATCTCTCCTGTTTGTATTGCTTCCTTGATGAAGTGATACTTCCTTTTGATGTGCTTGGACCTCTGATGGAATACAAGGTTCTTGGACATGGCTATAGTTGTTGTGTTGTCACAGTAGATTGTTGTAGGTTCAGTTACTTCCTCTCCAAAGTCTTCTAGTACAAACATAAGCCATTTAGGCTGTGCAGTTGCTTCAGAAGTATTCACATATTCAGCCTCTGCTGTGGACAATGCCACACTGTGCTTCTTGACAAAAACCCAGGAAAAAATACCACTTCCAAATGAGAATGCATACCCTGATGTGCTTCTCATGTCATCAATATTCCTACTCCAATCTGAATCACAGAATGAAATCAGTGTAGTTTCCTTTCCCTTTTGATACTTAATCCCATGAGCAATGATACCTGAAAAGTACCTTAGGACCCTCTTTGCAATCCCAAAATGTTTCTTAGAGGGATTATGCATGAATCTTGATAGTAGACTAGCAGCAAATATGATGTCAGGCCTGGTTGCTATTAAATATAGGAGACTCCCAACCATTTGTTTGTAAATTCCGTCATCTGAAGCTTATGAGCCATCCTCTCTGCACAATCTCTCATTTGTGGCAAGGGGAGTACTAACATGCTTACAATCCTTCAAGCCAAACTTACTCAAAAGAGTTTGAGTATACTTCTTCTGATGTATGAAGATACAATCCTTGGTTTGAACAACTCCCATACCAAGGAAATGATGCTGAAGGCCTAAATCTGTCATCTCATACTTGCTCACCATTTCACTCTTGAATTCCCCCTTCAAAGACTCACAATTACCAGTGTAGATGATAACACCTACATATATAGACACTATTAGTATCTTCCCTTCCCTTGAGGTCTTGATGTACAATGTAGCTTCACTAGGACTTCTTTCATAACCATACTTGAGTAAGTGAGTGTTAATCTCTCTATACCATGCCCTAGGTGCATGTTTAAACCCATAGAGAGCCTTATGAAGTTTGTATACCCTGCTTTCTTCTGTTTCTGTGACAAAACCTTCAGGTTGCTCACAAACACTTCTTCATCTAGAACTTTATTTAGGAAAGCTGATTTGACATCCAGCTGGTACAAACTCCAACTTTTCTGTGCTGCCAAGGCTATAAGTGTCCTGATTGTGTCCAACCTTGCCACTGGTGTAAAGGTTTCATTGAAGTCTATCCCATGCTTTTGAGAATAGCATTTGGCCACCAATCTAGCCTTGTGTTTCTGCACTGAACCACCCAGGTTCAACTTGGTTTTGTAAATCCATTTCACACTAATGACAGGCTTGTCACATGGTCTCCCAACTAGCTCCCAAGTTGAATTCTTCTCAATCATTTCCAACTCAGCTTCCATGGACTGTCTCCAGACCTGATCTTTGGTTGCTTCTTGGTAGGTTTCAGGTTCAATGATGGTAATGTGACACCTGGCATATATATCCGTCAAACTCCTTATCTTTACTGGTGTATTGATGAGAGTTGAGGAATCTGAACCTTCAGATACCTGAGTTTGAGGTACATCATCCACTTCAGTGGACTCTTCAGCATGTTCTGCTTCTTCTCCTTGTTCAAACACATCAGGAAGTACAACTTTGACTTCCTTCTCTTCTTTCCAATCCTAGCAAGCCCTTTCATTGAAGACAACACTCCTTGACACCATGATCTTCCTAGTTTTCAGGTTATACAACCTATAACCTTTCTCATAGGTTCCATATCCAACAAACACACACTTCATAGATGAATCATCCAATTTCTGTCTTAGTTGAGTAGGCACATGAGCATATCATATAGAACCAAAAACCTTCAGGTGTTTTACTCCTGGTTTCCTTCCACTGTAAACCTCAAACGGTGTCTTCTTCTCAATTGCCTTTGTAGGACATCTGTTGAGTAGATAGACTGCTGTATTAACAGCTTCAGCCCAAAAAATGATAGGGAATGGCCTTTTCATGCAACATTGACTTAGCCATTTCTACCACTGTCTGGTTTTTCCTCTCAGCCACCCCATTTTACTGTGGTGAGTAAGCCACAATAAGCTGCGTCACAATACCTTCATTTTCACAAAAGTTGTGAAACTCATGTGAAGTAAACTCACCTCCCCTATCATTTCTTAGGACCTTTATCTTATATCCACTTTGAAGTTCACACATGAATTTGAACTTCTAGAACACATTGAATGCACCAGACTTATGCTTCAGAAAATACACATGTTGAAGCGAGAATTATTCCAACTGTCGAGTACTCGTTGCCCAATCACCAAATGACGCGTGTCCCTCTTGTGACCTGTCAACTTAAGTGGATCGCGGGTTTCCGTTAGTACGGGCACCGGTGTGGTGCCAGCCCAAGGCTCTCCGACGATCAAGTCAGTTACTTTGTTCGTAAGAGGAAACAGTAAATGGTAAGTTCGGTAGAGTAATTGTAATAGTAAAACTTAGTTACCTTTATTGGGAAATGTGTACCCTTTATGTATAGGTAGGTGGGATGTTCAATTCCCAAAGTTCCGATGTGGGACAAATGCTTCTCGATTTACGTGCGGACACGTGTTACGTAAATCGAGAGTGGATATGCTTCCACGTGGCATCCCGCGTTGGGCCCGGTGTTAGGGCTGTCGCAAGTATGGTGTTCTTGGGCCTTGAGCGTTGTCAGGGCTTTAAGTATACGGCCCAGTGGGTCTGGTCAGATATGGTGTCAACAGAAGTCCCCCAAGTCGTTGACTGAGGTGGAATTTCTCAGTCGGGGACTTGTTTCATTCTCCCAGACCCTGGTGGGAAGTATACCTGTAGTCCCCCAAGTCCCCTGGTGGGATAGTCCGCCGAGACAGTCTCGGTCATGGAGAGGAAGTAGCTAGTAGGCGGCCGGTGGTAAAGAGCACTCGGCGGAAAAGTGGCTCAGTCGGTTGCGGTTGTGCGCAGTCGGTCGGTGGCGGCGTCATGGTCGGTGATAGGAGCCAAAAACAGGGTGGGAGCTAAGGAGACCGAGCGGTGTACATGGGTCGGTGGGAGAGGACCAGCGTCCGTACGGGGGGTGAGAACACCGAGCGGTGTATACGAGTCGGTGAATAGAGCCAACACCTGCCCACGGATGAGAGCACCGAGCGGTGTAGATGGGTCGGTGGGAGGACCAGCGTCTGTTAAGCAGTCCCGGACACCGAGCGGTGTACGGAAGTCGGTGTCGACTTGTAGGAAGACGGTTGGGCTTCCGCGGACAGATGGTTGACACGTGTCCGGTCAGAATGTTTGGTTGCAACACGTGTCTGTCACTGAGGGGAGTGACGCCTCGTAGTCTGTGCATCAATTGCTATAAATATGGGGAGCTCTTCACCGATTTCCTCACTTGTGTTTTTTGAGAGAATTGGGGAAATTCTGTCCAACCAAAGAGGCGATTTCGGACTATTTTTTGACGGCGGTGCGTACGGTGTTTGCGATTTCCGACCTACGGTCCTCCGTGAAAAACAAGGTAAGCACTTGTCCAAGTGCTCTCCCCCGACCCAAGGCGGACGAAGGTGAGAAAAGAGACCGAGACGATCCTGTTGGCACAGGAAGCAATTGGCGGCAAGAGGACGATGCCGGTACTCGAGTTCAATCCTCCACCGTCCCCCCCTCGGTTGGATGCGAGGATCCTGGAGATGCTCTAGAGGAGAAGAGATGTGAATCTCGGTGTGTTCACCGACGAGGAGGTGACGGCGAGGGATCAAGTGCCGAGACAACTCTCTGCTGCCCGAGGCAAATGGTGCCGTTGCTGAATGGGGTCTGTCAGGGGGCTTCGACGCCCTTGGAAGAGCTGGCCGAGGTGCAATGCCGGTCGTCTGATCAGAGGATGGAGAAGGCCCTGCTGCTACTGAGCAATGTAAGTTTTTCGTATGTTGCAAGTGTGGTATGTTAGGCCGAGTGAGTTGCTAACGGTTGTCATGTGCAGGCTCTCGGTGAGGTGTACCTCCAGTTTGGGAACAGCCAGAGGAGGGTGGCGTCTGCTCGGCGGGAGAAGGAGCGGCTGAAGCAGAAACAGGAAGAGCTCACCCCCAAGCTTCAGGAGGCCGAGAGGGAAATGAAAGAGGCAGCCGACCTCACTCGAAAGTTGGAAGCCGAGAGGTGGAAGACTCAAGACGCTCTTGCTTCCAGGAACCAGGTGAAGGCCGACCTGGAGGCAAAGGAGAAAGACCGCCTGAAACACTGGAAAGAGCTGTGTCGGGTGAAGTCTGCGAGGGAGGCCGACTTGCAAAAGGCGAAGGAGGAAGCGGTGGCCGAGTTCAAGGCGTCGGAGGAGCTCGATAAACTCAAGAACGAGTATGCTGCCGAGTGCGAGCAGGAGTTCTTCCGCAACCTCTTCCCGCACAACCCTGGCTTGGCCGTGAAGACCCCCTGGCTCGGCCAGGACATAACCGCCGAGATGTTTGAAGACGAGTCGGGGGAGGAGGAAGAAGAAACCATCTTGCCGAGTTCCCAGCCGGAAGCCGACCAGGCAGAGCCTCAGAAGGAGCCGGAGCCAGAAGTGGAGGGGATAGTGCAAGCCGAGCAGCCGATGGAGGAGTTAGTGTAGGACACTTGTAAATCTTCCTTTATTTAGAAATAGTTGGGGCGGCCGAGAGGTCGAATTTTGTAAAGCTCCTGCAGGCCGAGCAAAATAGGTCTGCACATTTTGAAACGAAATAGAACTTTCTTCGAGCATAAATTGTATACCGAGTTATCCTTTCGATTTGTCTGTTTGTTAAAGTGTGGGTGCAAGCCGCGTAGGGTTGTAGGGTTGTAGACCGACTCGTATGTTTGAGTCAAAGTAGCAATTGTTGGGGTGTAGGCCAAGTAAGACCGAACCCCGACTCGTATGGTTGAGTCGTAGTGGCGGTGCAAGCCGAGTAGGGCTGTACACCGACTCTAATGTTCAAGTCAAAATAGCAAGTGTTGGGGTGTAGGCCGAGTAAGACCGAACCCCGACTCGTATGTTTGAGTCGTAGTGGTAGTGCAAGCCGAGTAGGGCTGTACACCGACTCTAATGTTCGAGTCAAAATAGCAAGTGTTGGGGTGTAGGCCGAGTAAGACCGAACCCCGACTCGTATGTTTGAGTCGTAGTGGTAGTGCAAGCCGAGTAGGGCTGTACACCGACTCTAATGTTCGAGTCAAAATAGCAAGTGTTGGGGTGTAGGCTGAGTAAGACCGAACCCCGACTCGTATGTTTGAGTCGTAGTGGCGGTGCAAGCCGAGTAGGGCTGTACACCGACTCTAATGTTCTAGTCAAAATAGCAAGTGTTGGGGTATAGGCCGAGTAAGACCGAACCCCGACTCGTATGTTTGAGTCGAAATCTTATGGTACAAAGGCTAGATAAATGGAAGAGTTTATAAATAACTGGTGCAAGTACAGCAAGTCATAAGGAGGAAAAAATACAGTTTTAAATGTAGTATTTCTTCAAATGGTCTGCATTCCATGGGTGGCCCAGCCTTCGCCCATCTGGGTCTTCCAGTTCATAAGTTCCGGGCCAGCAGATTCTTGTAACCCGATATGGACCCTCCCAATTGGGACCGAGAGTCCCGGCTGAGCTATCCTTGGTGGAAAGGCTGACTTTTCGGAAGACCCAGTCGCCTTCCTGAAAACCCCGATGTTTGACTCTGGCATTGTGGTAGTTGCAAAGCCGCTGGTTGTAGGCGATGTTTTTGAGGTTGGCCTGCTCCCTGTGCTCCTCGATGAGGTCTAGACTGAGTGCGATCTGACGGTTGTTTTGTTCAAGCTCATAAGACGACACTCGGTAAGAAGTTTCGCTTAGTTCAGCGGGGATGACTGCTTCCGTTCCGAAAGTTAGCGAGAAGGGGGTTTCATTTGTAGATGTGCGGTAGGATGTCCGATATGACCAGAGTGCGTTGGGGAGAATGTCAGACCACTTGCCTTTGTCCTCGTCCAGCTGCGTTTTCAGCGTATGTTTGATGATTTTGTTTATGGCCTCAACTTGGTCGTTGGACTGAGGGTGAGCTGGTGAGGCGAAGCAAAGGCGGATGTTGTGTCTGTCGCAAAAGGCACGGAAACGTGCGTTGTCGAATTGCTTCCCATTGTCCGTGACGATTGTGTGGGGGAGACTGAAACGGCAGATAATGTTCTGGAAGACGAACGTTTCGATTTGGGCCGTGGTGATAGAAGCCAAAGCTTTCGCCTCAACCCACTTTGTGAAGTAATCCACCGCTACCACCCCATACTCTGTCCTGCCCTTTCCTGCCGGCATTTTCCCAATCAAATCAAGTCCCCACTGCGAGAAGGGCCAGGGGCTGACCATTGGTGTGAGGTTTTCTGGAGGTAGGTGGAAGAGAGGGGCGAACCGTTGACACTTATCGCACCGCTTGGTCAGCTCGGCCGCGTCTCCGTGCATGGTTGGCCAATAGAAACCTTGCCGGAAAGCCTTGTGGGCCAATGACCGTGGTCCAGAATGATTTCCGCAAATACCGGCGTGGATTTCCTCGAGAATGGCTCTGCCTGCCTCCGGGACGAGACACTTCAGGAGGGGCAAAGTGAAGCCCCGCTTGTAGAGTTGGTCGTTAATGAGTGTATAGCGGGCTGCCCGTCTCCGGACCTTTTTGGCCTCGATTTTGTCAGAAGGAAGAGTTCCATCTGCGAGGAATCTAATCAGTGGGGCCATCCACGTGCCATTAGTGTTGATGGCATAGACCGTCGAGCATTGTGTACTGGGTTGATCCAGAATTTCGATCAGTACACTTCGACTCTGCTTGTCATCGAGGGAGGATGCGAGCCGGGCCACAACGTCGGCATGGCTGTTTTCGGAGCGTGGAATCCGAGTGATAGCGTAGCTGCGGAAACTACATAGAAGGGTCTTTGCCAGTGCTCTGTATGCTGCCATGGAAGAGTCTTTCGCCTCATAGGCGTTGTTGATCTGGTTGACGATGAGTTGTGAATCGCTGAAGATCTTGACATGTTCTGCCTCCATGGTTTTAGTGAGGCGGAGCCCTGCAAGGAGGGCCTCATACTCGGCGGCATTGTTGGAGGCCTTGAATTGGAAACGAAGGGCATACTCCATCCGGACCTTGTCCGGTGTGGTAAGGACAAGACCAGCTCAGGACCCGTTGTGGCAAGCCGACCCGTCGACATGAAGGAGCCTGGTTGGCTGAGTGGGGTCGAGTTGGGGGTTTTCTTCATCCAAAGTATGTGTTATGGACAGAGGGGAAGATGGTAGGACCTCAGCTGTGGCCATTGCGGGGACGTAGGAGAACTCTGAGATAAAGTCCGCCATGGCCTGTCCTTTCTCGGCAGTGCGGGGAATGAAAGTGATGTCGAATTCGCTGAGTTCTATTGCCCATTTCAGTAAGCGGCCCGAAGTTTCGGGCTTCTGAAGTACTTGCCGGAGTGGTCTGTCGGTTAAGACGATGATAGAATGAGCCTGGAAGTATGGCCTGAGCTTCCGGGTGGACATGATGAGGGCGAAAGCGAGCTTCTCTAGGTCAGAGTATCTTGTCTCGGCGTCCTGCAAAGCCTTGCTGACGTAATACACCGGATGTTCGGCGCCGTCCCTACGCTTGACCAAAACTGAAGAAAGGCACGCACTTGTCCGTGGCCTTGGAGATGAAGCGTGTAAGGGCTGCGACTCGGCCCGTTAAGCTTTGCACTTCTTTCTGGGTTCGTGGGGGCTCCATATCGGCCAGGGCCTTGATTTTTTCCAGGTTGGCCTTGATGCCCCTCTGGCTAATCATGAAACCCAGAAATTTTCCAGAGCTGACTCCGAACACGCACTTCGCCGGATTTAACCTCATTCGATACCATTTGAGGACGTCGAACATTCGCGAGAGATTGGGGATGTGGAGGTCAACCGATTTACTCTTGACGAGCATGTCGTCGACGTAAACCTCCATGGTTTTCCCAATCTGGTTGGCGAACATAAAGTTCACTAGGCGCTGGTAAGTGGCCTCGGCGTTTTTGAGTCCGAAAGGCATGACATTGTAGCAGTATAACCCCTGATCTGTCCGGAAGGTTGTGTGGATCTGATCTGCCGGATGCATAAAGATTTGGTTGTAGCCCGAGTATGCATCCATAAAACTCAGGAGCCCATGTCCTGCCGTGGCGTCGACCAGTTGGTCAATCTTGGGCAAAGGAAAACTGTCCTTGGGGCAGGCCTTGTTAAGGTTAGTAAAATCAATGCACATTCGCCACGCCCCAGAGGGTTTTTTGACGAGTACAACATTGGCAACCCAGGCAGCATAGACGGCCTTCCAGACAAAGTGGATGGTGCTGAGCTTGATGATCTCTGCCTTCATAGCCTCGGTCCTCTCAGCATCGTAGAGGCGGCGTTTCTGTTCGACAGGCTTGTAGGTAGGATCGATACTGAGCCGGTGGCAGATCACGTCGGTGGAGATGCCGGGCATGTCAGCGTACGACTAGGCAAAGACCTCAGAGTTGTCCCTTAAAAACTGGATCAGTTGTGAGCGCAGGTCGGGAGAAAGAGTGGTCCCAATCTTTACCTTCCGGTCTGCAAAGTCGTGGGAGAGTACTATCTCTTCGACATCCTCAATGGGCTGTGGGTGGGGTGTTGCTGTATGGTCCCGAGGATCTTCAATTGGTTCGGCCCGGATTTTCTGTGCGTCCTGAGGGCTCACGGGGTCGGCCTCGAACGCGGACTCTGATACTGCCATGGTCTCTTTCGGAGGTTGGATGAGGGTGACAGAATTGCAGGCCCTTGCAGCCATTCGGTCTCCTTTGACTTGACCAATCCCCATAGGGGTTGGGAACTTTACTAGTAGTAGGTGGGTGGAGACGACTGCCCTCATCTGGTTGAGTATTCCCCGCCCGAGAATGGCGTTGTAGGCCGCGGGGCAGTCTACCACCAAGAAAGGTGCCAGTACGGTTGCCCTCCGTGGGTGTGTTCTGAGGGAGAGGGGGAGAGTGACCGTTCCATGCGGGACAATGGAGTCCCCCGTGAAGCCAAAGAGCGGCATAGGTGAGCGGTCCAGACTTGCTTCTGGGATGCCCAATTGCTTGAAAGCTTGCATGAAAAGGACGTTAACCGAGCTTCCAGTGTCTACCATTACCTGTTGTACGTCGAAGTTAGATATCTCCGCCATAACGACAATGGGGTCGTCGTGAGGGTAGATGATCCCGCACTCCTCCTCCTCGGAAAACGTGATCGGTTCCCAGCCGAGTCGACTTGTCTTCTTGGCTCTTCCCTCCTCGATACTGAAGAGCTGCTGATTCTGTTTGGTGGCCCGTAGAAAGTTCTTCTTTGCCCGGTTGGAAGTGAGCGGGCAAGAAATTGACAGTCCTCCGGAGATCGTGTTGATCTGCAGGTTGCGAGGTGGAGGCGGAGCGTGTTGAAGAAACTGGTTGATCTTCCCATCCCGGGCTAGAGCCTCCACCAGATCCCGGAATGCAACGCATTGGTCAATGCTATGGCCATTGTATTTGTGGTATTGTCAATAAATTCCCGTGTCTTTGCCAAGCCTGCCCTTCGCTGGTGCCCAAGTAGACTTTGGGATCATGTGTTCCACATTGAGGAGGACATTTTCGTAGGGGGTATTGAGGATGGTGTATGTCTCGTACTTGGAACGACGAACCCGTTTTTCCCCGGTGTTTGACCGCTCCCCCTGTTGTCTTTCCTGGTGATTCGGGTTCTTACCCTTCTTCCCAGGGCTGTACAGATTGTTGCTGTGGGGGTAGTCTTTTCGTTTTCCCCCATAGCTCTGTTGCCCCTGCTCCTGTGGACGCTGTGCCGAGCCCTGCTGTTCCGGGACGTTCGGTGGGTATGTTTTCACCGAGTCGGCCCATGGGGGTTGGTAGGCATTGGCAGCATTGGACTTTTGGGTTAGTGCCTCAGCTTTGGCGTGGATCGCCGCCTGTTTCATTATTTCGTTATAAGTTGTCCAACCTTGGGTGTGAGCTGCGTACCTGAATGGGGAGTCTCGGAGGCCGCCCTTGAAGGCCGTGAAAGCTGCTTGATCGTCCGTTTCTGCGCACCGAGAGTATTCATGACTGAATCTTGCTGCATATCGCTGTAGCGACTCGTGTTCTCCCTGTTTGAGCTGGAAGAGGTCGTCGGCCGAGGACAGGCGGTCGGTTTGTATCATGAACTGGTTCATGAAGGTGGAGGTGAGCTGCTCGAAAGAGTCGATGGACCTAGATTCCAACTTGTAGAACCAATTGATCGCTGCCTCGGTCAGTGTGGAACTGAAGATGAGGCACTGTTCCTCATCGGCGAGGTTCTTGAGGGCGATGGCCGAGTAGAAGTTGTTCAGATTATTCCACGGGTCGTCTTTTCCGTTGTAAAGGGGAATTTTCAGGGGTTTAATCTCGTGGTTGATTCTGAACTGGTTGATTCTTTCTGTGAAGGGGCCCGGGCTGGTTTTCGACCAGGCTAGCCTTGCTTCCCGGGCCGTCCCAGCCTCAAGTGTCCGGACTCGGTCCATGAGGTGCTGGACGAGTGAGTCGGTCTTGGATTGGTGTTTATCCCTGGATGCTTGGTCGCGGTCGACCCTATAAGGCCGGTCGGTGCCACCTCCGCTTGGCGGGCTCTGTGACTCACTCCTTCTGTGACCGACCTGCCGTGACCGCTCGGTGTCCCCCTGTTTGGGTATGCTTCGGCATATACTTGCATTTTGACCGCCGACCTAGACCGCTCGGTGTCCCATAGGCGGGATCGTTCCTGAGGCTTGTCATTCTGCCGCCCAGCCTGCCCTGACCGCTCGGTGCTCCTTCGGCGGGTTGGTTCAGGGCGAGGAGGGGGCGGGAGGCCGAGGTGGGTTGACCGCTCGGTGTCGCTGCGAGGGGACCTCGATGTTTGCCTCCCCCTGTCCGAGCGGTTGGTCCTGGTGCCAAGATGCCTAGCGGACTTGGCCGTGCTCTCGGCTTCCATGGACGAGTCGGTGACGGGGACAGGGTCCCCCGTCGAGAAGGTCCCGTGGCTGACATTTGGGCGGGACCACCGAGCGGTTATGTTTCCTCGGTGGTGGTCACCCCTTCCCACCTCCGACCGAGGGTCAGGTCGGCGTGATGGTTGTTCATTGACCGACCGGTTCCGCCCTCCCTCGCTGAGTGCGTCTCGGGCGTCCCGGTAGATCCTGGTGTCACCGGGTTGACTGCCGGGGATAATCAACATCCGAGCCGGTTTCTTGCTCGGCTCGGTGTCCCCATGCCTTCCCTTACGCGGCTCGGCGACCGCATGTTCCTTTCCTTTTTCCGCCAGTCGGCGATTCTTCTCGGCACGCTCCGCGCATTCGGCCACTACCTTGTCGGCCTCAACTCCACCGACGCGTGCTCGGTGGGCAGCGAGTTCTGCCTGTGCGACCCGCAGTTGTTCGGCCACCTCAGTGTATCGATCGTCGAGCACCTGACACCTCGACTCGGCCTGGGTACCCTTAGCTTTTACCTCGGCCATGTCGCTCTGGAGTTTCTCGATTATCTGCAAGAAGTTGGGAGAGGGTTCTCCCCTCGTTCTGGGGCCTTGCCCGGGTGTGATTTCACCGAGGTCGTGTTCGCCCTGCATGTTCGGTGACGACGAGCTGTTTCTCGGTGTAACTGGTGGATGAGTCGTAACTCGGTCTGGTTGAGCGTGGGCAACCTTAGTCAGAATTCCCACAGACGGCGCCAAACTGTTGAAGCGATAATTGTTCCAACTGTCGAGTACTCGTTGCCTAATCACCAAATGACGTGTGTCCCTCTTGTGACCTGTCAACTTAAGTGGATTGCGGGTTTCCGTTAGTACGGGCACCGGTGTGGTGCCGGCCCAAGGCTCTCCGACGATCAAGTTAGTTACTTTGTTCGTAAGAGGAAACAGTAAATGGTAAGTTCGGTAGAGTAATTGTAATAGTAAAACTTAGTTACCTTTATTGGGAAATATGTACCCTTTATGTATAGGTAGGTGGGATGTTCAATTCCCAAAGTTCCGATGTGGGAAAAATGCTTCTCGATTTACGTGTGGAAACGTGTTACATAAATCGAGAGTGGATATGCTTCCACGTGGCATCCCGCGTTGGGCCCGGTGTTAGGGCTGTCGCAAGTATGGTGTTCTTGGGCCTTGAGCGTTGTCAGGGCTTTAAGTATACGGCCCAGTGGGTCTGGTCAGATATGGTGTCAACAACACCCAACACATCTTAGAATAGTCATCTATGAAGGTAATGAAGTACTTGTTACATCCAATAGTTTTTTTCTGCATTGATCCGTACAAATCAGTGTGAATAAGCTCCAAAGGTGAGGATGTGCTCCATGCTTTGTCTTGATCAAAGCTTTCGATGTGTTGCTTTCTTGTTATGCACCCCTCACATACTTCTTGATTTCCCTCTAGGATATGAAGTCCTAGGACCATGTTCTGAGCTTGCAGCTTGTGTAAGCTGTGATAGTTCAAGTGTCCAAAACGTCTGTGCCACAATCTTGCACTCTCTTTCACTGTTGCCCTTTGTCCTACTGTCTGGATACAATCTAGAGATAATGGAAAGCATATATTTCCCAGCATAGTAATTGAGGCCACACACTGTAACGACCCGTCCCGAATTTCGGGATTAGTTTAGTGACTAATCTCGATTAGTGAGGTTGAACGGTGCTTAGTAGGGCGGAATCGGACAAATTGTGCAAAATGACCGTTTTGCCCCTGGTCGTGGGCAAAATGTTGACTTTTTGATCGGGCGGTCAAACGGACTTTGACCGATGACTGTGACGTAGTTCGAGACGTCACGAGTTCATAGACAGGTGGCACGTTCGATTCCGACATTCGTAGAGAAAGTTATGGTGTTCAGAAGTTGAGGGGTATTTTGGTCATTTGGCTTATTAGGGGCCAAATGTTGACTTTTTAATCGGGAGGTCCGATGGACGAGGGCCAAGGACCGTTACGTAGGTATCGTCGATACAAATCCAACGACAGGCGGCATGCCGAAATTGAAAATTCGACGACGAAGTTATGGTCACGGACGTAATCGCGATTAACCGAGACTCGGAATAAAATAATAATTTAATAATGAACAGTACCCGGTGACTGAACACACTTGGATGAGTGACAAGTGTCACTCATCCCTTAATTTGGGGCTTAAGATCAGAATCCATGTTTTTGGGGGAAACCTAATTATGGTGTTTTATTATTATTTTAATTAATTAATTATTAAATCATTTTATTACCCATTAATCCCCTCTCTGTTTTCCTTAACCGTGTACAACCAAATCCAGTTTTCTCCCACCCTTAATTCCTCTTCCATTTCTGAACCTGAGAGTGCGAAATTGTGAGTGAGTTGAGAGTGAGTTGAACTGGGTAAACACGAGTGATCGACAGAGAGAAGGAGACTGGAATTTCAGATTTTAGAATTTTGGGGGGAAAGTCGGGTTTTGAACTATAGGCCGTGAGGATCGAAATTGAGCTCCCATTCAGCTTTCTGGGATCAACACGAATCGATCTGCAACAAGAACGAAGGTATTTGGGGTCGAATTGAGGAAGAACAGAAGGATGGAGGCCTCTGAATTTTCGAGATAGAGTCGTGAAGTTGGAGGCTTCGATGGATGAAATTGAGGTGGGGAAACTGCTTCTCATGATCCCACGATGCTTCTGGGTTCATCAATTGAAGGAAAACGGATGTGGTTGACAGAGCTCCATGGTTGAACAGTGACGGTGTTCGAGCTTGAGTCGTGGTGATTGAGCACTAGTTCGACGAAATTGATGTGGGGGAAATGCTTAACGGAGTTCACTGATGCTTCTAGTTGAATCAATTTAAGGAAATCGATCGAAATTGAAGGAATCCCATGATTGCACAGTAACCGGGTGTTCTTCGTGGATCATCGTTGAATCGTGGAATTGTAGGTAATGTTTTGTGTAATCAACGTTACAGAACCTTAATTTAACTTATAACGAAACTAACTAAATGATCAATTGGAAGATTTAAGGTCGAATTGATAGGATTGGAACCGGGTCGTCTCGCGGGTTAATTGGACCCGTTTACCAGACAAACGGGTTGGGCTGGTGACACTGTAGCAGGCGCGTGGATTTCACGCGTATCGAGGCATACCGTTAAAACGGTCTGTGAGTGGACTTTGGTTTTATAAATTCTATGCATGCTTAAATGTTTTATATGGATTATGGTTGTGATTGTGTGATGTTGATTTGGTTGTTGGTAAATTGTACGGTTTCACGTATTTCGAGGCGATTTACGTGCTTGCACGTAAATCGAGGTTTTTCGGTTTTACATGGATTTTCCATATTTATGACTTGGATATAATATGATGAAATGGTTTTGAAATTGGAAATATGAACTCGGGCTTGAGGCCCAATTATGTTGGAAATTTCGGACTTGGAGTCCATTTGAGAATCGAGCCGGGGGCCCAGTTGGTTAATGAAATCGGGCCAGGGGCCCAGTTGGTATGAAATCGGGCTGAGACCCATTTGAGTTATGTTATCGGGCCAGGGGCCCAGTTGGTTTACAAATCGGGCCGTGGGCCCAGTGGTTCATAAAATCGGGCATGAGGCCCAGTTGGATTATAAGTGTGATTTCGGGTCAGGGACCCTATGTTTAATAAATGTGATTTCGGGTCAGGGACCCTATGTTTAATAATTGTGATTTTGGGTCAGGGACCCTAAATGGAATTATATGGTTTTATGGAAATTTCGGGCAGGGCCCAATGGTAATGATGTGATAAAAGGATTTAATAAAACTGTTTTCCATATACCATCTGGATACAAGGATATATGATGGTCTCCTCCAGATGTCTGGGACACTGGGGAAGTCACGGTGCATTGCCTGCGAGGGGTCATTATACGGAGCAGCCGGACCGTATGATGACTCAGGAGCAGGATTGCTATGATTGACGTCAGGGACGTCAGACATCAGGGATGTCAGATATATGGACCCGGAGAGACCCCGGGCAGCACGCGTAGCTTATGAAACCGTGAGATATGACGTCAGGGACGTCTAGCGTCTGGGACGCTAAGCATCTGGGATGCTGGTGATGGTAATGGTAAAATATGGATTAATGGATCTATGAATGGCTTTTCGGTTGGATATGTGTTATGTGGTAAAAATGGATTATTGGTTATGAAATGGTATGTCGGGTCAGGGACCCTAAATGGTTTTGGATTAATGGATTTATATTTATGGCTTTGGGCAGTGGCGCACATGGTTTTAATATGTATGGTTGTGGTATTCCATTGTTTTGGGCTGAGTTCCCACACTTGGTTTTTGGTTAACGGTTTTTGGGCTAAGGCCCTAATGGCTCGGTAGAGCAAACATTTTGGTTACTGGTTTTCGTGGCATGCATACGTTTTTATTGGAGGGCATAAATGTCTTATAAATGTATTTGATAAACTTATTGGTTTTGTCCACTCACAACTTTTGGTTTTAATGCCCTTCAGGTTGATTACGGATGCGATTGCAGCAGAGACTGGGACATTGCACACCTCCTCTATCGGTCCTTGCGCACTCTGGATGCCCCGGTTGGGCAGTGGCTCTTGGTTATCCCTTGTCTGACACTCCTTGTTGGACGGGAGCAGGGCACATTCCACGGTAATCTCAGGGGGATTGGGATGGGTCCTGTCACACACTGCAACATTTCATCCTCCTCATAGATTTCAGCACTTCCATTACCAAACCTGAGGTAGTAGCCATGTTCTACTATTTTTCCAACACTTAGTAAGTTAGCATCAAGCCTTGGAACTAGCATCACTTGATTAATGACCCTCTCCCCATCCTGTGTGTTGATTACAAGTAAGCTCTGTCCAATGGCTTGTACCAAGTCACCCATTCCCATTTTCACCTTAGCAGTGATGGACTTATCCACATTGATCAATAGGGACTCATGTGAGGTCATGTGGTTGCTACAAGCACTGTCCACATACCACACTCCACTCCCCTCAAGAATTGTCGCAAAATTGCAGGCATAGAACATCACTTCATCCTTGTCTTCTTCTTCATGATTTTCCATATTCATCACTTGCCTCACCATGCAATTCTTTGCAATATGACCCAGTTTGTTGCACTTAAAACACTTAGGTTTGTTCTTAAGCCAACATTCATCATAATGCAGCTTTCCATAGGTCTTACAAGGGTCTTTAGAGTTAGTGGAATTTCCAAAAACAAGTTTGGAAATCTCAGTACCTTGATTGTTTTTGACATTGTTGTAAGATTTGCCTTTCCACCTCTTGTTTCCCTTGTAATTTTTCTTGTTTCTGCCATATTGTTTGTGTGTCCTGTAATGAGATCCTTGGTTCACACTCAATGTAGATAATGCCTTCTTTGTGTGAGTTTATGAATGCATCTCCAACCTTTGGTCATATGCACGTATGGAGGCTAGCAGTGTCTGCACATTGATAGTGTCCAGATCATAGGTTTCTTCAAGGATTGAAACTATTGGGTCATACACTTTAGTGAGACTAATCAGAATCTTCTGCACCATTCTCTTCTCTGGTACTTCCTCACTATAAGATCTCATCTGATCTACTATGGTGTACAACCTAGAGGTATAGACAAAGAAGGATTCATTATCCCTTATCCTTACGTACTCAAAATCTTTCCTCAATGCTTGAAGCTTGACTGTTCTAACTTTCCCATCTCTTTTGTATTCTCTTTTCAGCAGATCCCACCTTGACTTTGCAATCTGCTCATTTGAGATTCTTAAGAAGATAGAATCCACCACAGTTGTTTGGATCATTCCCAGTGCACGAGTATCTCTGATGTAATCTTCTCAAGTTGGCCTAGCAGCTTCCGGAGGCCTTGCAGTACCTTGTTCAGCTGGTTCTGGTGGTACTGCAGCAGTAGGTACGTCTTCATTCAATCCATTCTCCACATACTCCCATAGATCATGAGCATGTGGGATTGTACGCATTTTGATGCTCCAAAACTCATAGTTCGATCCATCGAATAGTGGAACTCTTAGGTCTCCACCCGCAGCATCCATTCCTTTATTTGTTCGATGAGCTTGCACTATGATGCATCCTTCTCACAGTTCACGCCCCGGTAAACCAGATCAGTTTACTGCTCTGATACCATATTGGCTTTTTGATTCTCAGGTACTAATTGATTTCTTCTATTTCTTGCAGGTTGCTCGAGTGATCCAATGGAACAGTGCACCAGAGATAATGATTGAGCTGAGATGCAGAAGGTAATGATCTGAACCTTGATCACTGAACCGATTGGAAATAGATTTAGACTTAGATAGGTAGTAGATTGTATGTAGGTTGATGATGGACGATTGTTGAGATGTTTGTTTGGGAGAAGAATGAATTGTAATGTGATGTACACAAGGTGTTTGATGAATTGCCTATGATCAATTCTTTGCTGATTTTTAGAATTTTTCTTTTCTTTTCTGATTGTTCACGATTACACTCTCACACACATTCATTGATCCTAGCCTTGCTTACACAAGGGAAACGGTTACAAAGAGTGATCTCACTATGATGACAATCAACCAATAGGAAATAAACTAGACCTAGACTAATGAGAAGATGCCACCTGAACATCTTGCTCTCCAAGTAACCTGAATCTGTTAAAAATTGATTCTCACACCTTTCTTGAGTGCCACCTCATAGTGGTGCTCGCACTTTGACACACACACACACACACACACACACACACACACACACACACTAAATGCAATCAGTGATTGCTTAGGAACCAATAAGAGCTTCATACGTACCTAGCATGGTTGACCTCTTTCTTAAAATTTAACTTAGGGGTTCCTTTAACTAGTATCCATTAAGGATGCTCTTAACCATATTTTTTATTAATCAAAGAATTTTTTTTATCGTAATATAGTTTTATTGCTTCGTATGTTATAAAATAATTAAAAAATAAATTTATACTCTAATATATAATTTCGGAAAATACACATTTGAGATAATTGCCCATATAATCCGACTACACTCAACTACTGGTTAGAAAAAAAACCAAGATCTTATCACTAAAAACAAAACCAAGAATCCAATATCCATGTGATGAGGAGAACCGTATTTTCAAGTAGGGTTTATTGAAAAAAAAAATCTAACATTAAAAATTCAATTAGCCACATGTATAAAGTATTAGTATAAATGCTCATTTCGCCACTTTCAAGAAGCCTCAAAGCCATTATATGGAATAAGGCCAAGATTTTTAATAAATTAAAATTGAACATTAGGTCAAAGATTAGTGGAAGGAAAAAAAAAGGTTTTTTTTTATCCTATTCAAATACAAGGGTTATCCAAATATTGATTATATATATATAGATATATTAAGTATAAAATATTCCAACTTGGAAATGGAAGACCACACTCACCAAGAATATAAGTATGCACGTGGTTCATTCAATCGATCTACATCTATGGTGTTATCCCATTTTCATTAGTATAATAGTGTTTGTGTACATGATATAATAGGCCTAGAGAATTTAGAGAGAGAGAGAGGGGTGAAAGCTCCAAAGTCTAGAGAGAGAGGTTTCTCTAGTGAAAGAATAGAATCCCCTAAATGAGGTTGGTAGTGCTCCTTATATAGGCAATATTAGGTCATGATAGTGGGATCCGAATATAAGCTTTAGGGATGGGGTTTGGAGATGAGCCTTGATGTGATCTTTTGTAAGACCCATGTCCCAGGCAGTTGAAGCTAAGGTGTTCTCAAACGGCTGATGCTCGGGGGTTGTGTCCTAAGCAGCCGAAACTAGGGGTGTTCCTAAACGGCTGATGCTCGGTGGAGCAAGAATAGTGAGCAATCCAATGTCGCTCGAGGAGGGAAAGATAAAATACTATATGTGTAGGCACATATCTTCATATCACGAGGCTTTTTAGGAGCTCATTGTTTTTGGATTCCTTAGGAACTCTAAAGTTAAGCAAGATTGGGTGGTAGCAATCCAAGATAGGTGGCCTACTGGGAAGTTGCGGGTGAGTTCTCATGAATAAAACCATAAGGGCATTTTCTAAAGCAGACAATATCATGTTAGAGGAGAGGGGCCGTGGCAGAATGGTATCAAACATGAATCTCGACCAGAAGTGTGTGAGTGAGGACGCTGGGCCCCAAAAGGAGTGAATTGTAAGACCCGTGACCCAGGTAGCCCAAAATAGGGATGTTCTCATACGGTTGATGCTCAGAGGTTGTGTCCTAGACACCTGAACCTAGAGATGTTCCCAGATAGCTGATGCTCAGAGGTTGTGTCCTAGGCAGCCGAAGTTAGGGGTGTTCCCAGAGAGTTGATGCTCGGGGAGCAAGAACGGTGAGCAATCCCACATCGCCCAGGGAGGGAAATATTAAGTGCCTTATATGTGTAGGCACGTGTATTCCTAGCGCAAGGCCTTTTGGGAGCTCACTAGCTTTGGATTCCATGGGAACTCCAAAGTTAAGCGACAATAGGTTGGTGCAATCTTAGAATGGATGACCTACTGGAAAGTTGCGCATGGCCATAGCGGACAATATCATGCTAGGGGAGACGGGTCGTGACAACTTTGAATCCATTTATATGGGCTCATTGTTTGGTCAGATGTATGTCGACAAGTCCCAAAGTTCCTGATTGAAATGGACTATCTTGGTTGAGGACTTCCAAGGAAAGTGCTCTGACCAAGAAACTCCTTTGTTTTCGTCCACGGTTCCGCTTAGTGTACTATCCTCAATCCCCTAAGTCCTCGGTCAAGGTAGGATATTGAGAGGAAGATTCCTTTGTAGTTTGTTATACGTCTGAGTAATTGGTTTTATAGTGATTACGATCTAGTAGTTCCCTTGTGAGCATGACCCCGTGTACGAACTTGAATGCCTTCTAATGATTTTTTATTATTTGTGTGTGCCAATTGGCATATTAGCTAAGTTTATGTAATGACCTGAAAATTTGAGAAAATGAAAAATGAAAAAATTACAATTTTACCCCTGTAGGGTCAACTGTTGACCTTTTGATCTGGATATTTTTGGGACGTTCTAAAAAGTCCATTATGAAGGTCTCAACCTCCTGAGTATGTCGACAGGCGATACGCTGAAAATGAAGTTCAGATGAGTTCGTTTTGGCCTTAAAAAGTGTAAGGGCATTTTGGTAATTTTTTGTGAAGGGTATTTTGATAAATTATATGGAGGGTCTGGAATATCCAAGAAAGTTCTAGAGTTATCAAATTTCCCTCCCACAATCACTTCCACCAACCTTAGCAAGCATAGATATGTGTTATGGGTGTGAGTGAGGAATTTGGTGAAAGGTGGCCGAAACAAGGAACGCCTACCAAACCACTCAAACCGTGAAAGAAAAGCTCATAAATAAAGGGTGAGTGAGAGAAGGAAAACCAGAGAAAGAAAATGAAGAAGTGGCTGAGCGAGAGAGGATCTAGAGCTCAACTGGAAGAAGCAGAAATCGTGAGGAAAATTAAGGGACCCATAGGTTCCCATGTCAAGTCTTTAGGTTTGGGCCAGGAATGAGACAACAGGTATGCTAGTAGTTCCTTTGAGGTCCCATGACCATTTTGAAAAGAAGGAAGAAAGAATTAGACCCCGAAAAGGCCAAAGAAATAGCTTGAACGTCGTAGCCGAAGCTTGGAGGTAAGCTTCCCTCATTTTTTTTTTTTTACGATTTACGTTGTTTCAAGTATATAGAGGCATTTCTAGGATTGAAACACATCAAATTGATAGATAGTGCGTGAAAATTGGATGTGAAACGGCCAAGTTATGGTCGTGTTAAACTCACGGGTTGATGACCCAAGTTGTAGGAACCGAGTCGACCCAGTCCAAGCTTGAGGACAACTGGGAGGTGTCCCCATCCTCGAAGGACATAGATAATCGTGCCTGGTCCTGCTCCCGTCTGACAAGTCAGCTGAAGTTCCGAACTTACCCTCAGCACTTGCCAAACAAGGGATAACCGTACCTGTGCCCACTCATGCCTCCACCTCTCGAGCAGCCTCGATCATCGCGCCACGACCTGAAGAGTCAATAAAAACACAAAAGGTGTGAGTGGACAAAAACAAATCAGTTTATAAAACATGTTACAGAAAAGACATTTCTACCCTCCATGTAAAACCAATGCATGCATTCGAAAATCATTTCATAATCCATTTCATTTCCAATATAAGAAAACCGTGTATGAAAACCAAAATCATTTCCTTTTCTCAAATCGCGGGTCTTTGTCCGAAACCATAACCACGGGCCCTCAGCCCAAAATTATGAATCAAAATCCAAGTGCAAGAACATAGCCCAAAATCCATAAAACCATATAAGCCGGGCCACTGCCTAACACATCCGAAAACATCAATCAATTGAGTTGCTGGATCTCAAGTGTGCCCGAGTCTTTAAACTCAAAATCATGCGCATAATCAGGCCTTCCAGGGATATCAACGTGTCTTTAAACTCAAAACACAATCAATAGGCCACGGGGGATATCACAATAACCGAGTCTTTAAACTCAAAACATATCAATCAAAGGCCCTCCCCCGTCATCAATCAACCAGGTCTTTAAACCCAAAACTAGATCCAGCAATAGTGCTGGGTCTTTAGACCCAAAACCATGTATAAAATCATAACAATTCCAGAATCCATTGTAATCCAAATTCCAAAACCAAATCCGAGATCACATTTTATCGAAATGGAACTCATGTCCGAATTTCATGTTCTAATCCCAAATCATACTCACAAATCATAATCAAAACATCATCAAAACATGATACACACAAATCATATAAAATTATCCACCAAACTATCATCAAAACATAGGAGAAACCATAGTCTCGAAATACGTGCAATTACGTATTGCATATCGAAATACGTGTAAATACGAAAATCGTAATTACCATAAACCATAATCATAATCATAGAAATCATCAATAGAAAGCATAGAAAACAATTATGCATACATTGAATTTTAGAAAGCAAAGTCCACTCACACACCGTCCAAACGGCCCGCTTCCGAGGTGCACATTTTTCCGTAAATTTTGGAAATCATAATTCCTATCCAAAATCAATATCGAGGGTCACTAACACTTCAATATACCTCATATCATTTTTCCCAATTTTTTTCGGGATTTAAATACGTATTTTAAACTTACACGAAAACTTCGGATACACTGAACAATATCGAAATGATATCTGATTTCCTCGAAACTAGTGCCAAAATGTTTGTTACATTAAAAAGAGCAAGTTTCCTGTTGAACTCACCTCGAGATTCAGTCCCATGCGCCGCTGTGAGTGGCTACGCGTGAAGCTCACGCGCCAGCTACAATACTCATCTCTGTCACCCGTTTCCTGCAAATTCAACCTGTTCGCCCGTGACACAACCCGGTTGGAATTCCTTCAATTCAACATCAATTCTACTAATTGATCCACCATATAGCATCGCAACCAACTTAATTAAGGGTCTGTAACATTAATTTCAATCGTCACCGCCTCAAACCAACTCAATTGGATTCAAGTGATAATGAATGTTCATCGTCCCAATTCATCAAACAGTCACCGGTTTCTTCAATTAATTAGTTAGGGAGCATCGTAGACTTACTTTAAAGATGATTTTGTAATCAATTTCATAAAAACTTACCCCCAATTTCACGAGCACAAGCTCGCGATTTCTGGAATTCCGCCATGTCTGTTCATGGCTCCAAGAGCTTCGAACCTTGAATTTCTTGATTTGGATCGGCTAATAAAGGTCCCAGAAGGCATAATCTAACCTTAATTTAACTTGGGCTGGTCTACAATTGAATTTCTTGATTTGGATCGGCTCAAAATTGAATTTCAATTGTTCAAGAACAGGTTTTGGGTTTTGGATTTTCTTTTCATAATTTTCATCACTTTTCTTCCTCTCTCAATCTCAGTTCTCTGTTTTTAATTCTTCTCCAGTTCTTCTTTTCTCTAAATTTGTTGTTGGGGAGGTCGATCAAGCAAGGTTGGTCTCTTCTCTGGTCTCTGTTTTTTGAATACACACACAAGGTTCAATGCTTTGAATTTACTCCACCGCCACAACACACACACACACCGTGCACTTGCTACCAATTTGCTAATTAGTGCCACTAAGTGTTTCATCAAAGTGATAGATGTCATTTGGTGGCATACCATGGCTGAATCAGCCCAATCACCGTCCCATTTCTTATTGAATTGACCAATTACCATTTTGCCATTTTTCTTACAAATTACCAAAATGCCCTTCACACTCCTAGACCCGTAACTTGGTCGTTCGAACTCCGATATACGCGTGCCGCCTGTCTACGGATTCAGCGTCTCGGAACCTACCCAACGATCTTCTAATTACATGAAAAGTCCATGTCGTTTGAAAAGTCAACAAATTGCCCATTTTTAATCAAATTACCAAATTACCCTTGAACTTCCGAACATCATAACTTTCTCCTCGAATGTCGAAATCGGACGTGCCATCTGTGTAACGACCCGTCCCGGAACTTAAGGTGAAGACAGTAATTGTCATGGGATTAGTGAGCTTAATCAGGGGTTAGTTGGTCCCGATAAGGTCGTTAACCTAGAATGACGATTTTGCCCCTAGTTCGGGTAAATAGTTGACCGATGACCAGGACGTAGTTTAGGACGTTGTGAATCCGTAGACAGGTGGTACGCCCGATTCCGACATCCGAGGAGGAAGTTATGATGTTCGGAAGGTTGAGGGCATAATCGTAATTTGGTTAAAATAGGGGGAATAGTTGACTTTCGTTACGAATGGGTTTTTGGTACGTTGACTTAGGACCATTAGAGAGATCTTGTCGTCCTGAATCCAACGACAGGCGGCACGTATTCATCGGACTTACGATGTGTGAGATACGGGTCTAGAAAGGTAGTGGCAAAGTTGTAATTTTGGTTAAAACAGAAGGGCATTTTGGTCTTTTGTGCTATGGGATGTGTGCAACAGCTAGGGACAGATGGAGGGCTGAGATTGAAACAGATGTGAGGGAGTTGAGGGATTGGTGACACGTGTAGGGGTTCTGGTTGGTTCCAGGATTGTGTGCACGGTCCCAATTATTTGGGATTAAATCGTGCAGTGTGTGTTCGTGTGTGTTCCTCAACCCAGAGAGAAACAGAGGGAGAGAATTGGGCGGTGAAGGTGAGTGTGTTGTGTGAATTAGCAAGTGAGGAGTGATCTGAGAGTGAGAGGGAGGTAGTGAGGAGGTTTGGAGGTGTAGTGACTGTGTGTGAGTGTAAGTTGAGCCACGGGAAAATAGGAAGGAAAACAGGGACGAAGTGAGTGTTTGTGGGTGGTGTTGCGGCTGTGATCGATCAAGTGAGGCCAGAGGAGGTATCCAGACGCTGGAGGTGGACGGGAGGAGCTACTGCCTCACGGCTGAGCTCACGACGGCGACAGGAGGCAGGTAATTTCGTGTTTCCCTTTCGATACTCTTTTTTTCCGTCGAGTTTCAAGTCGAGAGTCGTAGCTATAGGAGTAGAATCGAGGAGTCCTGTGAGGCCTAGGGAGTTCAGTAGAGTCCTAGGAGTCTTCTGGTTGTGCTGTCATGGCGGGGAAGTGCACGGTGGAGGCTAGACGACGGAGTGTACCCTGTGTACACTGTTTTTCCCTCTTTCTTCAGACGTTAAGTCGTGGGTTTTGGGTGAGAGTCGACGGTCTTGGTGAGTTGGGTGAGGTTTAGGATGGTCTTAGGAAGAGGTTGAGACTGCCACCGTGTTGGGGGGTGACCTGGGTGGCCGAAGAAGGAAACAGGGGACTGAACGGGTCTGGTTTCGAGTTAGGGACGATGACGTAGAAGCTATGTCGAGGTGATTGGATTATGGGAATGGGTAGCTTAGGTCTGGACGATGCTGTTGGTGAAGAAAGGAGTCGATTTGGTGGACGGAAGGCGGTGAACCGCTGACGCCGATTCAAGTTGCAGACACTGTGTTGAACCGGGTCTGCTTGAGGAAGACGGTGACACTGTAGCAGGCGCGTGAAGGCCACGCATAGCCACTTTGGGCGGCGCGTGGGGGCGCGTGCGGCGGTCTTTGGGGAAGGTGTCAACTAGGTTTTTGGTCTAGGTGTTGTGACGAGTCTATTGGAGGTGGTTTCGGGTTAATTGGACGTCGAATCGAAGTAGTTTCGCGAGGTTGAAGGCTTAGGGTTCCGATTATTTACGTTTAGGACCCGGGGATAGTTGAGGGAATTTAGGAGAGTCTTGGTAGACGTGTTAGTGACGTACTTTGGTGGTTGTTGACAGGATCGGGACTTCCCGAGGAAGCTGAGGAACGTACGAGACGTTCGGGACGCGATTGAGGGCTTGGTACTGTGAGTGGACCCTTTCCTTAAACTCGAACATGCATAACTGTTTTCTATACTTGTTTTATATACGTGATTTCATGATTGTTGGATTTATAATGTGGTTTTATATAATTGCACGGTTTTCGAGGAATAACTATTTGGCACGTTTTACGAGGAAGTGTGATTTCTGAATAGGAGGATATAGTTTTGGGGTTTCAAACGTTAAATGATTTTCAATGATTATAAGTGGATTTTGGAACATGATTTCGATGATCAAGGTTTTCGGTTTTAGAATCGGGTTTAGGAAAGCGGAACTTGGTTTTAAAGTTGGAAAGTGAATTTCCAGATTTGGGTTCGGAATGACGGTTCTGGATGCCGGAAGGGCATCAGACCAGTGATTTCGGATTCGGGTTTGGATGTGGATTTGGAAAAGGTTTTTCACATGGTTTTGATTGGATTTGCTGGATCTGGTTATTGGGTTTAAAGACCCGGATTATGATTAACGGGGGACGGGCCCGGATTGGGTTTAAAGACCCGGATTGAGTTTAAAGACTCGAGAGTTTAAAGACTCGGACATATTGACATTTTCCCCCGTAGGCCTGTTGAGTTTAAAGACTCGGGAGTTTAAAGACTCGGATATTATTGAGGCCTGGATTGAGTTTAAAGACTCAGGAGTTTAAAGACTCGGATAGATCCAGCAGGTTTGATCGGAAAATGATGGTTTGATATTCACGTTTTATGATACGGTTTATGGTGCTTATGATATGATTTCTATAACCGTTTTATAGTGTTTCTGTTTCTTATGATGTTTATAACTGTTTGAATAACTGAGTAATGCATGTGGTTTCAAAACGGAGGGCTAAACCCGATTTTTTTTAAATGGTTTTGGAACTTTTCTTTTATTCATGGTTCACTCACACCTTCTGTTTTCAATGGCCCTCCAGGTCGTGGAGCTAGAGCGGGGTTTCGGCGTCGAGGCAGCGTCTGAGGCATAAAAGTCGTGAAAGGGATCCCGAAGTGTTTTAAACTTTTCCGTGTGCGTGTATTTAGTTTTTACGGTTTTCTTTCTTTTGTACTGTGGTACTATACTCTGTAAAACTTTTAAACTTCGGGTTATATTGTATAGTTTCTCCTGCGTCTGACTGGGTGTGTTGGTGTGTTTACGTGAGTTTTACTTTGGTGTTGTGTCGGGGAGTCAGACGGGAGCAGGATTTACCTCGGGTTTCGGGGTGAAACTGGGGTGGGTCCTGAAAATCTGTCTATGAACTCGTGACGTCCCGAACTACGTCACAATCATCGATAAAAATTCGTTTGACTGCTCGAACCAAAAGTCAACCATTCGCCCAATTCTAGGGGCAAAATCGTCATTTCCTTCAAATTTTCCAAAATTCCCATTTTCGAATTTCCGGGTCGTCACAACCTACCCCCTTAAAGAATTTCGTCCTTGAACTTCCAATCAGTAGGTACCATAATATTTCTCCCGAGTAAACATGTCTAAGATGAACTTGAAACATAATTAACCTCAACCGGATATAAGTCATACTCAACTTATAGAAATCAGACAAGTAGTCTCAATCTCTCTGTAGACCCCTGCCCCATGGGCAGTCACACCATATACTTACTCGAAATACGTAGCCTAGCTCATGTTCGAGTATACACAATCCAGGAAACACAAGTATCAGTCATATCTTCTCGATCACATGTCATCCACTCGTGACATGGTACAATGGCTAAATCCTCATGCATATGTCTCCAGGCCATCAGGCCAATAAGCTCATAAGTTCCAATAACTCGGGAACTCATTCCCTTTGCTAGGTTAATCACACCATATCCCTTTCCCAGGATCACTATGTATAACGAATTTAACCTTTTCTTCTGTTGTGTTTATCATCACAGGCTTGACTGATATCTACCTCTTGCTAATAAGCACTCAGTACAATCATTCATACTATATTGCAAATCATATCCCTTTCTTAACTTCGAGTCCATCATACACCCAGTATGATCCTACAGTTGGACCCCAATATTCCAAATGATCAGAAATCATGTATTACTCTAATCCTATGGAGTTCCATCAATAACAGGATTTCACCTATCCTTAATGTATCCCGACCATCGCCTTATCACACATTAAGCCTTTCGTTTTATCAATTATTACCAATCCTGATGGTCGACACAGTGTTCGTACATTTCTTCCCAAAGGTATATGACCTCTCCATACTTGACTACCACGATTCCAAATCATGCAAGGAAAGTAAAACTTCTGAGGGTTCAGCTAGCATTAAGACACAACTCACCAAATCCCGAATCTCATAGTGACATCTCATTATACACATAGAAAGGGTCAACATCGAACATAAGTCACTGTTTCTTCACTTGTAACCATTCTATCTCAGTTCTCATTTCCAATAACTTTGACTTCTTTCCGAGTCAATCACCGGTTAATAGAGAACCCCTCTACAATCCTCTATGGTATCCATCAAATCTCATGTTCCTCGTGACAGTATTTAATTATTTTCCATTGACCAATACATCTGTTTCTCCTGAGATTTACACTAATCCCGTTATTAGTATCTGTTTCACAATCCTACCTTGGTCGACCTAACACTTATTCAACCACATATTTTTCTCCCTGAGGTATTCACTACATCTGTCCAGTATATCACATGCCCATCCGTAAATGTGATTACACCAACCAATCATCAATCATGGTACCATACACCATCCAAATGTGGTCAGAATACTTGACACATCAGCTCACAAATATAATTAGTCCATTTGGTTATCCAAGGGTATCATCATCAACTAACCTTAGCCATATCAAATCTGGACATTATCTTTTTCTCTTTAACTCATAACCGACGGTCGTCACCATGTTGGCCTCTCTCAGTAGGGTCAATAATCACAACCTTCCCACAAAGTCGCAAATCATTAGCTCATGATACGGGACACTTAACCCATAATGTTACCTTATTAAGTTGTCTATAATCAACATATACGCTCAAACCATCATAAACTCAATCTCTCATCCTGGCAAAACCTCAGGAAATATGTTGAGAAGTCTGTGCATCCTCAGCCCTCATTAGGCATCTCATACACTAATCACATATGCCACACATATGACCAGCAAACTTTGAATACCTCATACCAACAGTCCATCGGTTGTGAGGATCAAATTCATTCTAGAGGGTAACACCCTCGAGTCTCTCTGAAATATAACCTCTGGAATCCTAGACTCCACATATCACTCCCTAATCGACATACTCGATAGAGGTCTCATGAGTTATCAACCAATCCATTCTAAGGATTACATCCTAATCATCCAAATCTAAGTCAGCCACTAGGCGAATAACACCTGTCATCCTGGGTAGCCTTACATCGATAGGTCTACCCCCCTTATGTCTCATCAATTTTACCATATATTACCAATGTTACCACATAAATATCATCAGATTTATCACATAAGTAACTCCAGTCGGTTCACCTGTTTCCATACCATAACCAATCACAGATACTCCATATCCGTCCAATGTACAATCTCAAGACATGAAAGAATGGATAGCCCGAGACCCACTAAATACCTACGTCATGACCACAAGTAATAGGTATCCAGGTCCAGGGGCTACTCAAACCTCCTGCTAGTAACTGCAATCCTCATGCAAGTGGTCCCAATCCGATCACGCCCCTACGGTCCATCCCGGGCCCTACCAACTCTTCCCTTGCTTGCCATATCAACAATCAATGCAGTAGCCAATCCATGCTCTATTGTACCCTAACAGTGCCATATCCCTTTATCAATTTATATAACCGTTTCCTTATGACGTGACCAAACGTCCCACAATCATAACTATTACTACATAAGTACCCTTATCACTTTGCCTCCTAGTGGACCCAAATAGGGTCCCACTGAACTGGATTATCTCCTAAGGCCAAATCCCTGTCTATCTCAGTGTCTCCGCCCAAACCTCAGTCACTAAATGAAACTGACGCGACCCATAAGTCCAGTAAACAAAGTTAAACAAGACCAATCTATAAATTCATAACCCGTCAGTATCTGACCTTATACCAGTCTTGGCCCGTAGATGCCAAACATTCCTCAATCAAAGGTCGGCCGTGTCAGCAACCATAATTATATTCAACTCTTCCGGCTCCTCCTGAGTCCTGATACATTACTATTACTCATCTCAAGTCCTAGCCAAATCCTGACTCATTTTGAGTCCTGTATCCATATTTCGACTTCTCTTGAGTCCAATCTCATAACAATCAGCCATGCCATCACTGACATACCCAGTTACCGAGCAAATACCAATGGTAAATCACATCTTATACGACCTATGAGGCCTAAGGGATATCCCATCACATTCTAGACTCTTTAGACACACATTCCACTTAAGGAATTCACTGAGAATAATCTCATCACGAGTACAACTTGCCCAATTGTGCAACCTCTCTAGCCACTGGGCTCATTCGTCCCTGGGACCTACACAATTCTATGTCTAACAGACAGTGTACACTGATTTACATCTGACCTTCAATTCAGGGTCAATCTCATCTAAGATCTATCACGAGGTCTCATACACCCTCGTCTACCCGTCTCACCACCAGGTCGCGCACGAGGCTTACGTTTCGGAGGCATGATGTGGAAATAGAATCAGCAACCTAGTGCTCTGATACCAATTGACAGGACCCGTCCCCGAAAGACATAGATAACCGTGCCTGATCTTGCTCCCGTCTGACAAGTCAGCTGAAGTTCCGAACTTACCCTCAGCACTTGCCAAACAAGGGATAACCGTACATGTGCCCACTCATGCCTCCACCTCTCGAGCAGCCTCGATCATCGCGCCACGACCTGGAGGGTCAATAAAAACACAAAAGGTGTGAGTGGACAAAAACAAATCAGTTTATAAAACATGTTACAGAAAAGACATTTCTACCCACCACGTAAAACCAATGCATACATTCGAAAATCATTTCATAATCCATTCCATTTCCAATATAAGAAAACCGTGTATGAAAACCAAAATCATTTCCTTTTCTCAAGTCGCTGGTCTTAGCCCGAAACCATAACCACGGGGCCTCAGCCCAAAATTATGAATCAAAATCCAAGTACAAGAACATAACCCAAAATCCATAAAACCATATAAGCCGGGCCACTGCCCAACAAATCCGAAAACATCAATCAATTGAGTTGCTGGATCTCAAGTGTGCCCGAGTCTTTAAACTCAAAATCATGCGCATAATCAGGCCTTCCAGGGATATCAACGAGTCTTTAAACTCAAAACACAATCAATAGGCCACGGGGGATATCACAATAACCGAGTCTTTAAACTCAAAACATATCAATCAAGGGCCCTTCCCCGTCATCAATTAACAAGGTCTTTAAACCCAAAACCAGATCCAACAACAGTACCGGGTCTTTAAACCCAAAACCATGTACAAAATCATAACAATTCCAGAATCCATCGTAATCCAAATTCCAAAACCAAATCCGAGATCACATTTTATCGAAATGGAACTCATGTCCAAATTTCACGTTCAATTCCCAAATCATACTCACAAATCATAATCAAAACATCATCAAAACATGATACGCACAAATCATATAAAATTACCCACCAAACCATCATCAAAGCGTAGGAGAAATCATAGTCTCGAAATACGTGCAACTACGTATTGCATATCGAAATACGTGTAAATACGGAAATCGTAATTACCATAAACCATAATCATAATCATAGAAATCATCAATAGAAAGCATAGAAAACAATTATGCATACATTGAATTTTAGAAAGCAAAGTCCACTCACACACCGTCCAAACGGCCCGCTTCCGAGTTGCACGTTTTTCCGCAAATTTCAGAAATCAAAATTCCTGTCCAAAATCAATATCGAGGGTCACTAACACTTCAATATACCTCATATAATTTTTCCCAATTTTTCCAGGATTTAAATACGTATTTTAAACGTATACGAAAACTTTGGATATACTGAACACTATCGAAACGATATCCGATTTCCTCGAAACTAGTGCCAAAATGTTCGTTACATTAAAAGGAGCAAGTTTCATGTTGAACTCACCTTGAGATTCGGTCCCACATGCCCCCACGCGCCGCCGTGAGTGGATGCGCGTGAAGCTCACGCGCCAGCTATAGTACTCATCCATGTCACCTGTTTCCTGCAAATTCAACTCGTTAGCCCGCGACACAACCCGGTTGGAATTCTTTCCATTCAACATCAATTCTACTAACTGATCCACCATATAGCATCACAAAAAACTTAATTAAGGGTCTGTAACATTAATTTCAATCGTCACGGCCTCAAACCAACTCAATTGAATTCAAGTTATAATGAATGTTCATCGTCCCAGTTCATCAAACAGTCACTGGTTTCTTCAATTAATTAGTTAGGGAGCATCAGAGACTTACTTTAAAGATGATTTTGTAATCAATTTCATAAAAACTTACCCCCAATTACACGAACACAAGCTCGCGATTTCTGGAATTCCGCCATGTCTGTTCATGGCTCCAAGAGCTTCGAACCTTGAATTTCTTGATTTGGATCGGCTAATAAAGGTCCTAGAAGGCATAATCTAACCTTAATTTGACTTGGGATGGTCTACAACTCAAAATTGAATTTCAATTTTTCAAGAACAAGTTTCAGGTTTTTCATTTTCCTTTCACAATTTTCATCACTTTTCTTCCTCTCTCAATCTCAGTTCTCTATTCTTAATTCTTCTCTAGTTCTTCTTTTCTCTCAATTGGTTGTTGGGGAGGTCGATCAAGCAAGTTTGGTCTCTTCTCTGGTCTCCATTTTTCGAATACACACACAAGGTTCAATTCTTTCAATTTACTCCACCACCATAACACACATACACACACCGTGAACTTGCCACCAATCTGCTAATTAGTGCCACTAAGTGTTTCATCAAAGTGACAGATGTCATGTGGTGGCATACCATGGCTAAATCAGCCCAATCACCGTCCCATTTCTTATTGAATTGACCAATTACCATTTTGCCTTTATTCTTACAAATTACCAAAATGCCCTTCACACTCCTAAACCCGTAACTTGGTCGTTCGAACTCCGATTGACGCGTGCTATCTGTCTACAGATTCAGCATCTCAGGACCTACCCAACGGTCTTCGCATTATGTGAAAAGACCATGTCGTTTGAAAAGTCAAAAAATTGCCCCTTTTTAATCAAATTAACAAATTACCCTTGAACTTCCGAACATCATAACTTTCTCCTCGAATGTCGGAATCGGATGTGCCATCTGTCTATTACGTCGTGACGTCTTGAACTACATCGTAGTCATCGATCAAAATTCATTTGACCGCTCGAACCAAAATTCAATCGTTCGCCCAAGTCCAAGGGCAAAATCGTCATTTCCTTCAAATTTTCCAAAATTCCCATTTTCGAATATCCGGGTCATCACAGGTGAGGCCCACGCGCAGCCCCTTTGGGCGCATGGTACAGTTTCTCAGGATGGTTCTAACATGACCTTTCAAGTATTCGATGTAACAAATATTTTGGCATTGGTTTCGAGTCGCTCAGACATCGTCTCGATATGTTTCGGGATTTCCGAAGGTTTTAAGGCTAGGTTAAAAATAGTTAAAAATTTGAAAAAATTACGGGGATTTAGTAGAATCTTAATGAAGTGGTTAGTGACCTTATTATGGGATTTGGACAGGTTCGGGAAAGCCGGTGATAGTGGATTAGCCGAGAAAGCATAAGTGCGCGTATATCGAGGCGACAATGCTAATGGTCTGTGAGTGGACTTTTCTTTCGAACTTATGATGCATGCATATATGTTTTATATGTTTTCTATACGTGATTTCTATATTTTTGAATTGAGATTGATGATTTACGGTTTTGCACGGATTTCGAGATAAGTACGTATTTGCACGTTTTACGATCTTACGGTTTATACTGTGATTTGACCATGGTTTTAATGATTTGATTTCGGAATTTGAATTATGATTTTATTTCAATGATTTCTAATGGATTTCGGAAAGTGATTTCGAGCTTGAAGCCCAATTCATAAAAGTGGTTTTGATGAACGAGATTTCGGGTTTTGGAATCGGATTTCAGGATGACGATTTGGGATTCGATTTTGGAACTTGAAATGGATTTCCGGATTTGGGTTCGGAATGGTTATTCTGGATGCTAGCTTACGGAATGATGGTTTCAGATTCGAATTTGGAAATGGATGATGGATATGATTCTGGATTTGGATTCGGGATGCTGATTTCAGATTCCGCTTGGAATTCGAAATGGTGATTTCGAATTCGGATTTGAACATGGATTTGGAAATGGTTTCAAAATGGTTTTGGATTGGATTTGCTGGATCTGGTTATTGGGTTTAAATAACCGGATATGATTATGACGGGGGCGGGCCCGGATTGGGTTTAAAGACCCGGATTGAGTTTAAAGACTCGGGAGTTTAAAGACTCAGATATTTTGATTTCCCCCGTAGGCCTATTGAGTTTAAAGACTCGGATTATATTGAGGCCTGGATTGAGTTTAAAGACTCGGGAGTTTAAAGACTCAGATAGATCCAGCAGGTTCGATGGATTGCAAAGGATTTCAAATGGCTTTTAATATGTTTGATAATGATGATTTTCCATAATGGTTTTTCGATGTTTTGGGCAATGACCCGGATGTTATGAATTTGATGGTTTTGGGCTGAGGCCCAGGATTTGAGAAAAGGAAATAAGTTTGGTTTCTTGTGATTGATTATGAAATGGTTTTCTAGTATGAGTTGATTATGCATGCATTGGTTTTTAAACGGAGGGTATACTTGTCTTTCTTGTAAACGGTTTTCTGAACTTATCCTTTATTTTTGTCCACTCACAGTCTTTTATGTCTTCGATACCTTCCAGGTTGTTGCTGTGCGGGCTGTTGGTAGAGAGAGACGGAGACATCACATATGCGGTGCACAGTAGAATCTGCGCGCTCTGGGAAGTCCGGAACTTATGGACGGTTCGTTTTGGAATTCCCTTGTTCGACTTACGTGTCACATGGAGGTTGGACATCGGTTTAGCCTTCGTGTCACGCGTACGTTAGACAGGAGCATGACTTAGCCCTTAATCCCAAGGAATTGGGGGTGGGTCGTGTCAGTGTGTGTATTTTTTTTTTCTTTTTTTGCAAGCCGCTCGGTTGGCTGTTCGAGACCGTTCGGTGGGCCAAAATGCAACCGAGTGCATAGGCCCAAAACAAATTGGGGGATTTTCTTTTGTGGGCCGCTCCATGGGCCAAATTGCAACCAAATGGATATGCCCAAAACAAACTAGGGATTTTTATATTTTTTATTTTTTTTTTGTAGGCTGCTTGGTAGGCCGTTGGAGACTACTCGTTGGGCCAAAATGCAATCGAGTGCATAAGCGCAAAATAAACTAGGGGATTTTTTTTGTGGGCCGCTTTGTGGGTTGTTGGAAACCGCTCGATAGGCCAAAATGCAACCAAGTGCATAGGCCTAAAACAAAGTGGGGAATTTTTTTTTTTTTGTTTCTTTAGGTTTTATTTTTAACTTTTTTATCGGATGCTCGTGGGCCATTGGAGATTGCTCGGTGGGTCAAAGTGCAACCGATTTCCTAGGCCCAAAACAAACTAGGGGATTTTTTTGTGTGGCATGTGGGCCGTTGGAGACCGCTCGGTGGGCAAAAATGCAATCGAGTCCATAGGTCGAAAACAAACTGGGGGATTTTTTTTTTGGTGGGTCGCTCTGTGGGCCGTTAGAGACTGCTCCGTGGATTAAAATGCAACCGAATGCGTAGGCCGTAAACACATTGGGGGATTTTTTTTTTGTTGGCCGAGTTGGTTTGGTTGCTCGGTGAGATGCCTTGATGCTGAGTTGTAAGGGCCATAAACTGAGTGGGCCAAGTTGGCTTGGCCATTCACTATGTAAAGATGACGCCGAGTAGTGGTGTACCTTGGAGAAGCTTGGATACTTGGTAGATTGTCCCTAAAGTGTCCAGTGTTGGTATTGGTGTTGAGCAATCTGTAGAGATCGGTGGGCTCTCACCAAAATGGCGTGATAGGCCTCAGAGCCGAAGAGTCAAGTGGAACTTTGGTGGACTCCCACTGAAATAAGCATTGGCATCTGGATCGAAAGGCCTACGAAAATTCTATAGGTTGTCGTCAAATAAGCCATCAGTGGCATAGGTTTGAGTGGGTTTGTTGGGGATCGGTGGAGTGTTGCTGATATAGCCATCTGAGTTAGATGCTGGGTATATGCAAGACCAAGGGGTCAAGTGGGTCGATCTTGCTATGAGACTAGGTAAGGGCTCCACTTCACGATGTCAACCAGTGGACTGGCTCCCTACACACAAGTAGGGAAAGTTGCCACCGATCGGCCACCCCAAGGTGCCGACCTCGCTGCCCAGTCGAGGCTAGGTCAATGGTGACCGTTGATGAGCAATGGGTCGGATCTCTAACCGTTGTCGTGTGGACGAGCTGTGTTGAATTGGTGGTGCAGCTCTAGTGGCAATAGAGCCGATGTTGAGATGACGGGGATGCTGTGCTGAGATGGTGTTATAGATAACCGAGAGAGAAGTCTAATTTGACGCTGGATGATCTGCGAATTCACACGGATGAGCGGTGGGTCGAGAGGGCATCGGCGAGAGGTCTAGTGGGGCTCGGTGGACCATCGTCGGATAAGGTATTAGGCCGAGGGAGATAGGGTACTCACGAGTCAAACGTTGTTTCTATCTGTGAATGGCGTTGATGAGTTTTGCAGACACGGACTTAATATTTAGATGAATGTGTGTGTGTGTGTGTGTGTGTGTGTGTGTGTGTGTGTGTGTGTGTGTGTGTGTGTGTGTGTGTGTGTGTGTGTGTGTGTGTGTGTGTGTGTGTGTGTGTGTGTGTGTGTGTGTGTGTGTGTGTGTGACCACGTGGAGACTTTGAGGAGTTGGTATCTTGGTTTATAACCATGTTGACCCTAGAGTGAGGATTGAATAAATGGCCCACGAATGCAATAGCCAAATGTTGATTGGGCTATCTCCGTTGTTACCGACAGTGTAACAACCCGTACCTTCGGGAAGGGTAAAAATGTAATTTTGTGTAAATGGACGATTTTGCCCTTGTGAATAGTAGGTTAAAAGTTGACTTTTTGTATTATCGATTGGATGAGTGTTGGCCCTTGACCGTGACGTAGTTTAGGACGTCACGAGTCCGTAGACAGGTGGCAGGCTCGATTCGGACAACCGGAGGAAAAGTTATGACGTTCGGAAGGTTGGGGGCGTTACCGTAATTTTGAGTAAACGAGGGAAAAGCTTGACTTTTTGGAGGACTTGTGATTTTCACGTAGACCGAGGACCGTTAGATAGGTCTCGACGTCTTGAGTTCAACGACAGGCGGCACGCTGTCATCGGACGTCGGACGGGAAAGATACGGGTCTGGAAAGTATGAGGGTAAAATGGTAATTTGTGCAGGAGGGGTATTTTGGTCATTTTCCCTTAGCCCAATCAGATAAGGGCAAGTGGCAGAGATTTTTTTGGGCTGGCCTATGGATGGTGGACACGTGCAGGGGACTGGATGGTTCCATTATGTTCTCAAGTGTGCACGGCCACACTTGGTTCATTTTTGAACCGTGCAATCCTTTGAACACACAGAAACCGAGAGAAGAAAGTTGAAGAAGATTGATCGATCTTGGTGCAAGAGAGAGTGAAGAGTGAGTTGAGAGAGGGACGGTGAAGCAAGGCGGTGCTAGTGATCACGGTTTGGGGCTGAAACCGTACACGGAGGCGACACGGTGGACGGCTGGAGTTTTGGAGGAAACAGAGACGGCGGTGGATTGAGGTGGCTGCTTTGCCGTGTGGTGGATCGATTCAAGCCACTAGGAGACTCAGGAGGCTACGGGGAGTCCCACGAGCACCGTGGTAGGTGACGGTTCTCACGGCGGCGCCGGAATCGAAGGGTAAAATTCTTTTGCTCTGTTTTCCCGTAGATTTTAATTTCAAAAGTCGTGAAGGTAGGGTGAGAATCGAGGGGATTGGTGAGTGCAGTAGTGTTCAGGGAGGTTCTAGGAATGGTGTGGAACGGTCGCCATGACGGAGGCGTACACGGCGGAGCCCAGTCGACGGAGAGTACTCTGTACTCTGTTTGGCCGTGAACTTCAAATGCAAAGTCGTGGACTTGGGTGTAGAGTCGAGAGATAAGGAGGTTAGGGTGAAGTTCAGGAGGGTCTTAGGCGTCGTTTAAGATGAACGCCGTGACCGGGGAGGACCTGGGCGGCCGGCGGCCAAAACAGGGGCTACGGGCCGTCTGTTTCGAGGTCGTGAACGGCGGGTTTCTGGCCGTGATTCTTCGAGGTTAGGACGTGGTTAGGTTTCTTAGGATGAGACGAAGAGGATGGGATTGGATTGGACTAAAATGGTGATCGGAATACAGAGAACCGTTCACGCCGGTTCAACTGTGTTGAACCGGGTGACTCGAGGAAGGGGATGCTACTGTAGCTAGCGCGTGAGGCCCACGCGCAGCCCCTTTGGGCGGCGCGTGGAGGCGCGTGGGGAGGAATCCGGCCAAGCTTCCAACTTGAGTTTAGTCCTAAATGTTCTAAGGAATCCAATGGTGTAGTTTTCGGGTGAATCGGACGGTGTTACGGAGTTGTTCGGGAATCCAGTCGATTACGGGTTTAGGATTAAAATATTATTTAATTCCCGAAAAATTGGGGAAAATAGGGAAGGTATCCTTGATGTAATTGTGACCCTATTTGGTATCTATTGACAGGACGGGAGACACCAGAGACGGTCGAGGAGCGCACGGGGCGCGAGTGACTTGTTCTGATCTGTGAGTGGACCCTTTCTTTCTTTCGAGCATGCTTAACTGTTTTACTGAGGTTTTATGATAGTAAATGTGTTTTATGCTTCTTAATAATGATTATATGTGGTTGATACGTTTGCATGTTTTTCGAGACATTTCCAGAATTTTACACGTTTTTCGAGAAAAATCTGGTTTTCGGATTTTGATGCCATATTTGAGGATTTCAACCTATAAATGTTTTCTGACGACGATAAAGGGGTTATGAAATATGTTTTGTGATTACATGTGGTTTTTGGTATAATAATGGATTTCCGGATTTGGGTTCGGAATGTCGGTTCTGAACGCCGGAAGGGCTTCGAACCGGGGATTTCGAATTCGAGTTTGGCGATAGATTTTGGAACGGTTTTACACTGATATGGATTGGATTTGCTGGATCTGGATATTGGGTTTAAAGACCCGGATTGATATTGACGGGGGACGGGCCCGGATTGAGTTTAAAGACTCGGGAGTTTAAAGACTCGGATAATTACGATATTACCCCCATAGGCCTATTGAGTTTAAAGACTCGGGAGTTTAAAGACTCGGAATTATATTTGAGGCCTGGTTGAGTTTAAAGACTCGGATAGGTCCAGCAGGTTTGATCAGAATTGGTGGTTTGATGTTCATGCTCTGGTTTCGATATCAATTTTATAGTGTATCTGTTTCTTATGATGTTTTATAGTGTTTCTGTTTCTTATGATGTTCCATATTATGGATTTTCTATTATTTCGTCGGGCATGCCTATTTCCAAAACGGAGGGAACAACTTATTATTTTTCCTTAACTCTGATTTGACGAGAAACTGTTTTGAAACTGCCATTTATTCCGGTCCACTCACACTTTTTTTTTTTTTTAATTTCCCTCCAGGTCGTGGTGATAGCGCTGGGGTGAACGTTGAGGCAGATATCGAGGCATAGAGCTTACGACGTTCTTCCGTTGCGGACTTAGAATTGTAAGACTTTTGGTGCCCATTTTGTAGAACTATGCTCTGTCTTACTGTTGTATATATTTACTCCTTCGTCTGATAGTTATGCTTATAGTTGTATTAAGGTTATTTTTGGTACTGTAAGTGTGATTGTCAGACGGGAGCAGGGTTCATCCCGGGTATCGAGGTGATATTTGGGACGGGTCCTGACAGACAGGCCCAAGCTCAATAGGGAAAAACCCAAAAGTCGTCGTGTTGGTCTTGGGCCGAGAGGATTGAATGGAAAAAGCCAGTTAGTTCAATGCATTCTCGTCGATCTGCCGAGTGAGTTCTAGTGGCGTGAGAAACTTGGAAGAGAAAAAAAATCCTCAGAAAGATTAGAGCTTGTTTTTAGTAGATGCTCGATGTTCTTAGGTTTGCGGGTTCCTATAGGTGTGAGGAAGAAAAGGAAACCAACATAGCTTTTTATTACGTTTCCCACCGACGACATTAAACTGTTGAAATACAAAATGTTCGGACTTAGAAGTAGCAAGACTAAACTCACCTAAGAACACAAGTATGTACGTGGTTCACGCAAATCAGGCTACGTCCATAGTGTTATCACATTTTCATTAGTATAATAGTGTTTGTGTACATGATACAATAGGCCTAGAGCCTTTAGAGAGATAAAGTAAATGTAGAGAGACGTAGGAGTTCTAAAATTTAAAGATAGATTTCTCTAGTGAGAGAGTGGATCTTCTAAATGAGAGTGACAGTGCTCTTTATATAGACGATATTAGATCATAATGGTAGGACTCAAATATGGACTTTAGTGAAGGGTCTTGAAGATGAGCCTTGATATAATTTTTAAAGCCTTCTATATGGGCTCGTTGCTTGATTGGATGTCTTGTTGACAATATGAATTGACTATTTATATCTATGCTTTCTTTATAATTGACTAAAGATTTTTTTTTATTTACATGTAAAAAATGAAATCTTTGATTTTAAAAAATTATTATCTATATATGTTATTTAATTTATTATTTGATAAACTTGTAATCATTCATATAAATTAATTGAACTTATATTATTACATCGTCCATTGTTTTTATTCGTACGGATCACTAAACTTATCTCTATTTTTTATTTATTTTACAGATTTAAATTTTATTTTGCCCAAGTTTTTTACATAATATTTAAGACAAACCATTCTAATCATAACATGAGAATACGGAAAATATGACAATCCACCAACCTTATTACTGTTTCGAGTGTTAATAAAAGATGTTAATTACGGCCCATGGGCCATGTCTATGGACTATAATCCATGGAATGAGGAAGAAGTTTCTTGCACATGAACCTGTCTTCTGGAGAATTCTACACTCACAGAAACCTCTCTTCCTCTTTCTAAGCCAATTTGCATCCCCCTCAGGAATTCAATTTGTCCCCAAAACCTAACAATCAAATCGAGCCCTCAACAATCATCACTCCAAAAAACCCAATCTTCCTCCGTTTCTCTAGAACCAGAAGCTCACTGCAAGAAAAAGAAAAAAAGAAAAAAAAACAAATTTGTCAATGGAAGACTACTTTATGTCAGAAGGAATGCAAATGAAAACGATGAAGAAGAAGAGGAAGGAGGTGGCGGAGCTTGACCAAGTCAACCACGACTTCTCCGATTTCTCTCTGTCTTCTCACGCCAGAAAGATTCGCCGCCTGGTATGTGAAAAAAAATTCGATTTTCACTTCAATTTTCTCTTTAGTTGTGACCCAAATCGCCGGAGCTGGCATCGAAATTCTAATGGAATGTGATATCTGTGGCAATTGATGTTCCAGGATGCTCATTTGCCGCCCATTATGGAGGAAGAAGAGGCGGAATTTTCAGCTGGTCAGAATCAGCTGAAACCGGGGGGTCCAATTATTGAGGAATTGCCGTCGGAAAATCAAGAAAAGGCCATTGTGCTCTTCAAGCCTGTCAACGCATCACCAGTCTTCTCTGTTCATTCTGACTTAATTTCTGGCTTCAAGGGTATCAATTTCAGCTACCCAGTTGGATTTTCTGATAGTTTTCAGGTTTTAATCATGTCAGCTTTGAGTAATTATTATGATTTAATGGGTTTTACAGACCAATTTATGTGGTCCAGCCATTTTTGTTTGAAGCCATCAGCAGAGGAAGATGGTGACAGCAATCAATGTAAAGCTGTGGTTCCATGGGTTCAAAGTCAGCTACTGACTGCACCATCCGTGGCAGTCCCGCAGTCCGAATCTCAAGAAGAGCTGATGGAGGCCGAGGAAAAGGGAGCAGAGACAATGGAGATTGATGAGAGCATGGCCGGAAAAGACACGGCGGATGCTGATGGATTTGGTGGTGTTGGTGGGGTGTGGACAAGTGATGAAGGATTTCCTCAGTGGCAGCAGCAGCATTGTATGATCCCACAGCCTCCACACAACCCAATCACACCCATCACTTGGCTCCAATGAGACTCAAAGCCAATCCTCAATGCCCAATACCCAACCCCTATAAGGGGTTCTAGGTTGGATTGCCTCATTCTTTTTGAAGTCATTTCGACTCGACTAGGATTTTGTGTGGGAACAAGGAGATGATGGTTCCTTCTGATTTTGTTGTAATGTTTATGGCAGTGTAGGAACTTGTGGAAGAATTATTTGTATGTCCAGGGCTTCGATGATCAAGATCTAGAGCTTATTAACAGAATAGATAGAGGTTCTACATATTCGACTTTAATTTTATATAAATTTGGATCTTTGTTTTCATTGGAGACAACTCTTAAGATGAAAAATTACAGCATGATTCTGTGTAGACAACAATATCATTGACCAGAAAAATATTGAGAACATTACATAAATGGATGTGTAAATAATGTTACAAATATGCACAACGAGTTCGCGGGGTTAATATATTATTGAGATTCTCATCTATATTCTAACATGCATGGAATGCGAAAACTAAATGCTCTATATAGAAGTCTGATGAGGGTATTCTTCTATGCCGCCCCCCTTCTATGCCGTCTCCCAAGTCAATTTAGCAAAATGGCAGGTTCTAGAGCGGCAACGAGCAAACGCACCTCTTCACCCAGTGCCGGTGAACCTCGCTACTATAACCCGTAAGAGATGATGTAGAAAGCTAGTCTCCTGAGACATAAGTCTTCTGTGCATAGTATTTCTTTTCACTCGCTGTCTTTCTGGCATTGCGTTTCTGCATAAAAGACAACGGAAAGAACTTCATTAGCACTCTCGTCAGAAGCTGAGATGTTTGCAAATTCCAAAGATCATGAGAAAATCTTTTCATGTCTGCTCTTTTAAGAACATCTGATGTTGAGACGTGAGTAAATGCTAATCACTAAATGAGATGTACAAACCTTTATTAATAAAGGCTATACAAAGCTTTATTAATAAATGCTACACTAGCTTAAATTCGAAAATGCTAACATCAAAGAAGTAATATAAACTCTTGAGAATCCTTATAATCATATACCATTCCATCCAACACAATAAAATGTCGACTCGTTTTGGAGAAAAGTAAGAAAAGTGATTAACTATGGCTTTATATCCATCTCTTGACATTTGTTGCACCTACAGCAAAAAATAATGGAGGATTTAAGAAAATACCAGGTAAGCATCATGATTTGCAATTATCCTCTGGGACACTGATGTCGTTGTTATAATTTTGGGGCTGTCGAGTAATTGGAAAATGCCCATGCTCTTGGGAACAGCGTAGGGATCAGTTTCACCCTGCACGATACAAACAATCCCATTCAATAACCCAACTCTCAGGTGTATACGGAAAGGTTATATAATGATCAAATTTGAAAGAGACATTAATCAACTTACCGTAAACGAGGAGTTGTACTCAGAAACTGTACCATGCACAACCATGAAAATATTAAAAGTCGTTATCTGTGAATGCAACAAAGAAAGACATCAGATACAGAGAGTAACACGTCTAGATCAGACAGTACATCAGAAAGATTAAAATGTTTTTCACAAAATGCAACGAGTCAAATATGCATATGATTATGAAAGAGAAGAAAGGGACTGAAAGGATGGTAAAAACCAACTAAACTGTGAAATATCAAATGTATGGTTAAGTTTGAACTCCACCTAAGGCCATGCAAGCGTAAGTTATTCTCTGAATCAACACCTGGTCAACTATTTGGTGTAACTTTGCCTATATCATTAATTTTCCAGCTCTCATGTAGGGATCCAAACACTATGCCCTGCTCTAACACACTTTTATGTCTATGTGCATAGTGCTACGTTATAGATTTCAATAAAGGACAACATAAAATAATTATTACCATACTGCATAAGAAATTGGTCCTTATACAGGATTGCCTGAATCATGTTTAGCTGGGAATAGATTCTTCTGATTTCTATATTTATTAATGATAAAACATATTGCTTGTAGCATGAAATGTCACACATGCCTGGAAGTACTTGCTCCACAGATTTATGATGTATCCAAGGTACAACACTTACTAAATATGGGATTGATATGCTTGATCAAGGCAAGTGGAAAGCATATTAATAAAAATAAAAAATAAAGTGCAGTTCCAAGCTGCAGTAATATTAGAAAATTGACTGTTCATGATAGATTCATAAATATTTGGCCAACTAGCCCTTGGTCTAGTGATATCAATTAAAAAAATTGGACATACATAAAAAATCTTTTTTTTTAAGAAGTCCAAAGTGCAAATTATCCCCTCTCACCCTTTGATCAAAAGAGAAAGGGGGAAAAAAAAATTAAGCTACCACGACAAAATTAAGATATTAGAGTCCCAATAAAGGTCATTAAAAACACATCATGAAATATGAAATGAAGTATCAGTACTGAAAACCAAGATAAGACCTTTGAAAAAGGAAAAAATTACCAGTTGCTCCCGGTTGTAATACAATGGCTTGGTATAAATTATAATAAAATAATCAAACGATATATTTACTTACCATGTCCATGGTAACTTCCCAAGGAGCACCAATGATGACCTCATCAACATAACGGCACCCCAAGACACTAAGACTACGTTCGTGTAAATGCATGATTGGATGGTGCTTTCCTCTGTGTCTACTGCAAGTTCAAAAACTTCATTTGATTTTTGGCTTTTTACAAGGTTACCCTTTTTGACGAGGGTAGATGGTAAGATATGCAATTTAATGTTTTATCTTCCAAACATATAAAGAGAAGAAAATTTTCAAGGCATGCATACCAATGAATGAATTGATGTTAATTCAAGAACATGGAAATACCTCACAGTCTGATCATTGTGGATGCCCACAAGTAGGAAGTCTCCAAGCTGCCTGGCATTCTTGAGGATCTGAGTCAAAGTACCATAAAAGAAAAATGGGCTTCACAAAAATAAAACGAGTAAAATATTTTACAACTCTTCATACAGTGGAAGATGCTGAAATAAATGTCAGCAGCATGGAATTACAAAAAAGGAGTGGCTATGAATGCCAAATGGCGCATTTAGATGTTTATAACAGCGTGCACTTATGTGGTTCCAAAAGGTTAAACTTAACCCAGAAAGAATCAATAGGTAGCCACACAACTAATTGGAAGACTAATAACAATTAACAACCACAGTTCATGTTTTAATGCAGTAGCGGAATCTATTTCTCTCTTAAGGCAGTGGCAATAAATCATGACAGATTAACTGATGTTGACTACACGGAAACACTAGATTTAGGATAAGGACATGACATTTTAGAGTGCATTATGAGAAAAGACAATCATGAGGGATCTTGAGAAACTACTTTCAAGCTTATACTAGAGCCAGAAAACATCAATGAAGAGGTTAATCAAGTGCTAACTCTACATACACCTACAACCTCTAAACTAAATGCTAAATAAGAAGACTACAAAGATCTAAGCTTTCAACCAGTAAAAGACACATTAGATGTTTGCAGGAGTAACTCAAGATAAAGTTGTACCTCAACATGTCCTGCATGAAAGAGATCAAATGCCCCATCAATGTACACAACACGAGCATTTGGTCCAGGTCCCTGAGAATATAGAAGGCGCCATTATGGAGAGTCAAAAAACACATTACGCCACAATGGATCAAAACAAACCTTATATTTTTTTTTTTTTCAATCTCGACAGCTTAAAACAAAGATGAAAGAAAATAAAACTTCAATACCAAGCTACTGTGTAAAATAATTTACTGTATTTTTACACATTCCCCCACCATTATGGAGAGTCAAAACACACATTACGCCACAATGGATCAAAACTTTATATTTTTTTTCAATCTCTACAGCTTAAAACAAAGATGAAAGAATAAAAAACTACAGTACCAAGCTACTGTGTAAAATAATTTACTGTGTGTTTACACATTCCCGGGCCAAAAGGCTGATGCTTTATTCTTTAGAGTAGTTAGTAAAGAAGCAGTCATGGGCTGCATTATCTAAGACATGGAGATTACTCTTCTTTTTCTGCCCTACCCTCTTCATGGTTTTATACAATGCTAAAGTTCAAGGAAACTTCATCACAGTCATATATGTTGCACACGGTGACTTCTTGGTCTTTACATGTACCATAAAGAGGACTGTTTGATCATTTTTAATGATATTTAACCTCAGATGTCACTAGATGCATTGGATTAACCCTCAAGAAAGTCCGTAATATATGAAATACTACTATCTTAAAAGTAAAACAAAATGAAAATATAAAGTTAACTGTGCCAATATAGCAAGGAAGACGCACCTTTCCATTAGAGAATTGCACAATCCGTCGAGATGTTGGTAGAAATTGAGATGAATGGGCACTCTTAGGTTGACTTTCTAGGGTTTTATTCAGGGACATACCATTTTTCTCTTGACCAACATTTGCATCCTTTAACGAAGAGAGTATCCTCCCTACATATGATTATAGATAGACCAATTGAAAATAAGAAAATGTTTTTTGGTATTCAAATTTTGAGCTATCTAGGCAGATGATTGATCAAATGTCTTCACATCTAGCTAGCTTGACCACATAAAAAAAATCTACAAGTGGAATTGCATGATAACTACTGGATCAACTTAAGCAAAAGAACCTCCGAAGGATAAGAGAATCATAGTACCTACAATGTCTGTGCTGGAAACACCTTCAGTGCGTTTGATCTGCTTGTAGCGGCCAGCTTTTTTTGCCAAGGCATAAGCATCAGTTCCATCTGGCAGCAGGCAAGGATCATCACCATGTATGATATAGTCAATCTTATGCTCATTGAAGAGTCTGCTCATGAATTGCTCAGTAATTTCATAAGGAGCATTGGGTATGACTTCATCCACCCACTTCAACCCACTAACAAGAACCAGTCTAGAAAGAAATTCAAATTAGACCAAAAAGTAGTAGCATACATAGCATAAAACGATCTAATAAAACTTTATCAAAGCTCAAGTCAAGCATGCAACAGGAGATTATACAACAGTTACAAGAGTTACTATTGGAACAATAATAAAAGGTATGGGTGGACCAAATAGTTCTTTATAATTCAAAGGGTTGGTGAATAACACTGTTCCAGGACCTAAATCTGCACTATATGGATAAAGTACTTCATATAACAGTATAAACTGTAACTTAAGTTAGTAAATAAAAAAACTAGAAAAAGGTCCAACTCGAATTCGCATAGGAATGTTTTAATATACCAATATAGAAAAGTGTGATATAATTGATATCTATGTGCATAAACCACTAACCTCTCTTCCATGGATAACACGGGTGGACCTTTATTGGCAACGATCTCCTCATCACTGACAACACCCACCACCAACTCATCTCCCAAAGCCTTGGCTTGCCTCAAGGCATTTGCATGGCCATAATGCATGAGATCAAAGCACCCATCCATATAAACCCGAATTCGTTTTTTGGCACATTTTTTCTTATGGAAAATCCCCGAATCAGCCCATAAATAAGGTAACTGAGGAACAGTTATTCCACCAAAATAGCTGGTGGACAAGCCCAGCAAGGCAGCCGTGAGCATTAGACCACCAAAGACATGAGGGTGGTTGTACATTCCATCCCAAATCCAGTTGTTTGTTTCAAACTCCATGTTGCAACCCTTTTACCTCTGCTTTAGATATTTCTCACCGCTCTAGTTACTCAGTAAGAGGAGACACAACGCCTGATACAATTGCAAATCAGAAATCAACATAGCAGGAAAATTGCAACATATTCTGGTCTGCTTTCTACTAAAATCCACATTGGTTTCCTGCCTTTATAGTGAGATTTAAACTATAGAAATACAATAACAAAATGATAAAATAGAAAATACTAAATAAATCTAGAGCTTGAAAATACCAAATATTCCGAAAATGTGACAAAAAAAAAATCAGTTATTAAGAACTTTGGAAGATAATAAATTGGGAATTTGGAAGAGGATGCGAAACATAAGATAATGGACGCCCAAGTCTTCGGAATAGGAATGAAATTCTAAGCCCATCGACAAATGAATGGTGCATGAAGATTTGGATTCCAGAAAATCATTGAGAAAATTCAAAGTACAAAATTTAATTCTGAATCTAAACCACGAACCCACCTGAGATTCAGAACGAATTGAAGATGGAAAAAAAAAAAAGGAATTGCTGCATAATGGAAAAGAAAATGAATTGTTTAGTAGAAAGAGAAAATGGGGAAGAAAAAAAAAACCTGGGCTAAATTGAATTGAGAAGTCCAACGAAAATAAAAGCACCAATGAAAATATGACTCAATGAATATTTATCATGTTGATTGTTGAACCAGATCTAAAAAATCTTTTACTTTCCAATAAATTGGGAAAGTTGTTACCTTTTTTGTGTTTGAGCTATGTGTCTCCTCTTTGGTTTCTCCCTGGTTCTGGTGGCTTGGAGTTGGGAGTTGGAATTGAAATTGAAAGGGAACAAAGACAAGCAAGCCTTCTCCTTCGCACAAGTTTGTTTCTTAAAAGTTGCAAGCTGGCCTCTGCCTTCAAATATAAAAATTTACGTTTCTCAATGCTGACTGCAGAATCGGGATGGCTATTATGTGGGCCCCTGGGCCGGCCTATTGGTTCTCATGAATCATTAAGCCCTTTCGTCCTTCCAAGTGTAAATCATGTACCAAAGTTGTGTAAGCTAAGTGCTTGGCTAGTATTTATTTGTATTGCCCTTTAACTTTGGAGACTGAAAATTTTGTAAGAATCTTTTGTTGAATGGGCATCGCTGAAAAGATTTCGACTTCAGAGATGCATGTCTTGAAGATATTTCTATTTTATTTTAAACAATATCTCTAGATAAATTAACGTAACTGTAATTATATCACAATACTATATTATTATAATAAATAATGACTGGATGATGTACTAAATGAAGCAGAGGGCATCTGAGCCACTAGCTAAAGGGCGAGTAACGACTCTATTATCCAAATCCAAATCGATACATATTAAGGTGAAACTATCAATTATATAATCAAATTATTTGTTTATAAACTATGTAATGATCATTTATCAATCAATCACAATGAAATTTTCATTCAGAAACTTAATTTTTTTTAAATCTCAAATTTTGCCACTTTTACATATTTATAAAATACTTACGATGGAGGATATTGTGGGAAGGAGCATGTCAAACTAACAAAGAGAAAGCAGATCACCAGCATATAGGTTTTGCAATTTGAGGCAACTATATAAGCAAAGATTGTAGCTGACAAAAGTAATTTACGAATCTCATACCTCATATTCCCAAATATATTAAGAGACATATCAAGAGAATTTTTCTTTTTGATGATAAAGATAAATCTTTTGTAGATATAAATATCCTCGTCCTTGAGAGTTTAATAGCTTATTATTTTCAAATGGAACCTTACACATAACTCATAAAATATAAAAAATTATTAATTTAATTTAATTTAATTTATGTATATATTATAATATCCACATGGGGTTTTTTTGGATACATTATCATTCTATTTTTTGCCAAGTTTTAATTAATTAAAAAAAAAACGTAATCTACGATAAACCTTAATTTACCTGACATTGGTATTTTTCATGTGAAAGGCATAACTTCCAAGGAAACCTTAATTAAAGTCTTGTGAGATGCATAATTAGACCTGGCAATGAGTCGTGTCGTGTCGGATTCGTGTCGTGCCATGTACTCTATTTTACCTATTTAAGCTCAACCCGAACCCGACCCGTTTATTAATCGTGTCAAAACATGTAACCCGAACACGACCTGTTTATTAAACAGATAACCCGAACCCACCCGTTTAACCCGTTTATTAAACGTGTCGTGTTGAATAACCTATTTAACCCGTTTAACCCGTTTAACCCATTTAACTTGTTTAACTCATTTAACCTATTTAACCATAATATTTGAAGCATAATTTTTTCACTAAAATATTATACCATTTATCAACCAACTTCATAATTCAACAAACTTCATAATTCATAATTCATAATTCATAATTCATAACCTGTAGGATACAAGTAAATGCAATAATTTAGTGAGCAACAACCATCAATATAGGCTTCACACCGAGCAACTTGCTCTTCCTTCTCCCGTTTCTCCCCTTCAGTTTGTCCCACTGTTTGTGTCAATCGCCGTACTTCATCCTCAAGAGACTGCCGAATTTCCTCTCGGGTTACATTCTCTGTGGCATACCGCTTAAGTTCTTCATCAAATCTTTTACGTGCAGCTTCAGCACTCTTCAACCTTTCAGCAAGTGCATTTTTCTCCTTCACCACTTTCTATCACATTCATTGATTGTAATCAGAAAAAAGAACAAGGAAAATGGATTGACACAAAGGCAAGAAAAAAAATTAATCCAATGAAAAAAATATTCGATAATAATAGAACAGGTCAATAGTCATAAAAATAAGTGTGCATACTAATACTGTGTCTCTGTGTGCTTTAGGAATGAACAAATAATCAAATTAATTTTGTCTGAATTATTATTCAAACATGCAGATTCCATATACTATAATACTATATATTGAACTCATTCAAGGACCAAAAATGTTCCAGATATAGCAAGAAACTCACTACATGAAGATCCAGAAGCATAGCTCATAGATCCGATGAATTTGTAGTATAGCCCATCTTTAATCCGAATGCCAAGCTGATTAGTCCTTGGGACCTTCATCCATGTTACACCAACAATTTCAGCTTTATCAACTTCTATTGCTTTACCGCCTCCTTGTTTCTTCCATAAAATTCCTCCCGAATATATTTTTAGCTGCCCTGGGTTCTGCATTCCACATGTGAAACGATGAGGAACTCCACCAGATATCAAAGGAATAGAGTAAGACATCGAGGAATAAGAACAAATAGAAGAGCACATGAATTACAAAAAATAAGTACAAAATACTTAAATAGTCATCTTCCACGGATCGGGGATTTTGGGACGCATAAAGAGAGAGTAGACTGTGTTATAACGTTCCAGGTTTCACCGTCTCCAACAAATTCACAACTCTAACAACGAAAACCCTAACCATAAAGCAAGAAACTCCTTCAATAGAATGTAAATATGTAATGGAACTAGGGTTTTAAAATGAACAAAACGGGGAATAGAAACACACCCGTTTCATCCAAATTTCATGGCAACAAGCAAATTACGACCAAATTTCTCAACAGAAAAATCACCCAGAAGTTCGCGAAAGAAAAACAACTAGGGTTTGAAGGCGACCAGTCGAAAGAAAACACAGGTATCAGAACTCCAAATCCGCATTTCAGAACCAAATATTGGCCGAAACAACCAACATTCCAAAACACAAACCGAAGCCAAATTAGAATTTCAAATAGATTTGAGAAAACGCAAAAGAACAAAAAAAAATCGAGAAACGAATCCTCGAAAAGATTAATCAGAATCAGTAGGAGAGAACTTACAGTGCCGAATGGAGAAGGAAGGTTGAGAATGGAGAAGATTAGAGGAGGGTTGCTTGAGAAATAGAAGTGGAGGCGTGCAGCACTGGAGCTGCTGATTTGGTTTTTTGAGTTTAATTAGGTTGTCAATTATAAAGTTTTAGTATTTATATGTTGGTCCTTGTGAAACCCTAAAGTGCTAAATGGGTTCGTAGGTTGATGGGTTCGCGGGTTGATGGGTTCGCAGGTTGGGACTCAATAACCCATTTAATAAACGGGTTAATAGGTTATTAAATGGATTAGCGGGTTGACCCGAAACCCACCTGTTTAATAAACGGGTTATAACGGGTTGACCCAAAAATTACCCTGATTATTATCGAGTCGGGTTAATTCGGGTTAATTTCGTGCGGATTTCGAATCGTATATCGGGTCGTGTCAGAAATTGCCACCCTTATGCATAATTCACTTAAAATTCATCCAATAAGCCAAGAAATTGGGGGTCAAACCCTACACCAACTTGTAGTCAGCTCGAATTGCTCTAGTGGAAAGAAAAAGATCGCTCCAGTTTGATTCTTGGAATGGCTAGTAATCTCTTTTTTTTTTTGTTATTGAAACTTGCTTTTTTTTTTAATGGGGAATTAAACTTGCGATGTCTTGCAAGGCATCAAAAAACCGATTAAGTTTTCCTCGTAGGTTAAGCCTTTTACAAAAAAAAAACAAATTATATAAAAGTACCCAAACTATAAAAAGTTTCAATTACGTACAGAACCTATATTGTCATATTCAAAATAGTGCTTCCATAAAAAATTCTTTCCAAATCCCAGTTAAGTCTATACGTAGCAATAATGATTGTCACTCAGCATCTGATTTGTCAAAATATCAATGGGCATTTTGGGGATTGGACAAATCTCCCACCTGAGCTCCTCCTTATCAATTGAAAATATCCAAATCGAATGCAGCCCTAATTCAAATCCAAGAGCTCTAGTATCGTTGACATGACCCATCCCTAATCCCCTTGGATTAAGGGACAAGCCATGCTCCCGTCTAACCCACGTGCGACACGAAGGCTAAACGCCCGCTTAACCTTCGCACCGTCCGTCCGAAATCACTCAACTAATCACCGATTAATTTCACTAATCCTTCATTAATTACTAATCTAATTCCGAAATCCGAAACGGGTTGTTATAATCGTCTTCTTCAAAAGGTGATGCCGACGGCGAAAGCGAAGGCAAAAACGCAGGTTAAAGCTTCGAACGGCGAAGGCGAATGTGAAGATTAAAGCTTCGCACGGAGAAGGTGAAGCTTGAAGCTTCAAACGACGAAGGCAAAGCTCGAAGCTTCGAACGACGAAGGCGAAGGCAGAAGGCAGAAGCTTCTAACGGCGAAGGAAGAAAGCGGCTACATCCTCTTCATCGAACGGGAGACTGCATCTTCTGCATCTACATCTTCATCTTCGAATAGCGAAGGCAGAAGCAGCTGCATCTTCTACAACTTCGTCTTCTACCTCTTCTCTGCATAAATTTTCAGCTTATGGAAAGATGGATTTGGCCCATTTGTCACTCTAGGAAACAATTGAAGTTGATGACAAGTCTGACAAATGACAATCCAAGGAGAAGATTCTGGGGTTGTGATGGATATGGGGTAAGTTCTTTTTCAATCTTACATTATGAACAAGTGTGGTACTGCTTGCTGAAACCAATGTACATATGTTAGCTCTTGATTATGAACACCTTTCCTTACTTTATGATATTGCATTCCAAAACACAAAACAGAAGACATTTGTCACAACACTTGTTTTATGAACTTGCATTCTAAAACATAAAACAAAAGACATATTTGTAACAGTACTTATTTTATGAACTTGCATTCCAAAACATAAAACAGAAGCTTGCATTTTCACAGCACATGGTACATTAAACAAAAGACATATTTTCAAAACATCAAGAAGAAGACAGAAGACATAGTACATTAAACAGAAAACACAAGACATATCAACTTGCATTTCAATCTTGCATTCCAAAGCATAACATCATTCACATAAATGGCAACCATTCAAACAAATTGTCCCAGCACCCATGTTATGAACTTGCATTCCAAAACATAAAACAGAACTTGCATTTTCACAACACCTGGTACATTAAACAATAGACAGAAGACGTATTTCCAAAACATCAAACAAAAGACATATCAACTTGCATTTCAAGCTTGCATTCCAAAGCATAACAACATTCAAATAAATGGCAACCATTCAAACAAATTGTCACAACATTCACACAGTTTCAAACATGCTTAATAACCTAGCTAAGTTACCACAAAAAAACTGAGGTCCAAGCATTCAAGCATTCAACCAGTATGATCACATACATGGGAACCACAAAAAATTACAGGCCTCCACTATTCTCTACTCCCTATCTATTTCACAATTGTTAACCACTTCAAATCAATGTTGTTTTCTCTTTTTACTTCTTCTCAATTCACTCTCACTACAACTAGCACTTGTTGAGCCTTGACTTGGATCCTACATAAAGAGAAAACATAAATCGGACAATGTTGCAACCAGCACTACAACCAGTAGAGAAGTTAGTATATATACCTGATTTGATGCAGCTTTGTTAGGATAATTCTTTTTCTTTAGAGTCCTTCGAATTGATATGGTTGATCCTTGAGTCTAAATTGAAACAAAAGTAATTAGATATAAAACTAAATGTGACATTGCATAAATAAGTGAATAAAGGGGCTTACATTTGCAGCAGCAGTGTCTGCATCATTCTTGGTTCTACCTCGTGGTCTTTATGGTAGTTTCTGCCTTGGAGGCAAGTGCCAATGATGGGTCATTGCATTATGGATTTGTGATGAACAAACACTGCAGTGCATAAGAATTCCCTGCTTACCCAATTTCTTATTCCCACTTTGATCTATAGTTTCTTATGGATCCTTTAATCGAGATTTTTTAGGCCGCCCTGATTGCCTTTTATTTGTTGGTGGTTTTATACACAGCTGGTCTGTAGAGTCCCACTTTCTGCATGAACAACTGCGGGCTTCCAAATTTACCACCACTTGGTCTCTTATACGGCCATGAACCTCGTTGTTTAGTCCACTGGGCCATCTAACACCGCAATGACCTGACTCTACTCTCAGCTTTTGGATTTTGTTAAATACATTTGGACATATTTGATGGGGCCAACTAGTCATCTTGTCCCTTCTCTATTGAGTCCTTCTCATCAACAAGAACCTATTCATTTCAAACATAGTGATGATTAGTTTATCCCTAACTGGCATTATTGTGTTGTTGAATGTATCGCAGTAGTTGTTTTATAGCATGTATGTCTTCAACCACGTTCTAAAATGGGACCTAGAGCACGGATGTGCAGGTTTATCTACCAACTATTTCCAAGCTGCTTCAACTAATGATTTGAGCTGCTTCATCTAATGATTTGAGCTTCTTCATCTCATGTAGGAAGTCATGCACTATTTTAGCTTTTGCACAATTCCACAGTGCATCCTTCAACATTTTACCCTTGAAAGTTTGGTTGTAGTTGGCCCATAAGTGCCTACAACAGAACATGTGCTCAACAGTAGGCATCAATGACTCAATGGCTGCTTCAAGTCCCTTTTTTTTGTCAATCAAGAAGCTTCACATAAAGACATCAACCATTTCCAAATCCACCTTTAACAACTCTAAGAACCAGGTCTAGGAATCCATTGTTTCTGCATCAACCACTATTATTGCTATAACTCATGTCTCATTGTTCGCATTTATTCCAATTATTGTCAAAAACTGTCCCCCGTAGATCCCTTTCAGATGACACCCATCCAAGCCAATAAAAGGCCTACATCACTCTTTAAATCCCTTCTTACATGCCTCCAAGCAGATATAAAATCTCTTGAAGAGTTTATCACCATCCACAAAATCACAAGCCAAATACGTGGTTGTCCTAGGATTAGTTCTCTTCAGCTCATGGTAGTAATCCCAAAGCATACCAAATTGCTTTGACATAGTACCATCTATTAACTCCATAGCCTTCTGCTTTGCCCTATATGCCTTCATACGGTTGATCCCAATTGAAAAATCAGCAGAGGCACCATCTACAAATCCTTATATGTCAAAGACTATGAAGCATGTGTGTATGAGATTGTAGTGCTTGACAACCAATGTGTTGTCACTAGAACTCACCCGAGAGGCATATATTTCCTAGTTACAACCATCTGCTTTGCACTCACACTTAAATTTGTACATTGCATTCCTCTTGTTCTTGACATTTGTTCCAGTTGATAGACAATATTCTCTAACTGCTTGCCTAAATACAACACAATCATGAAATAGCGTACCCGTATCCAAGCTTGGCCTAACTCCATCAGTGTGCGGATTGTACTCTGTAAACCTCTTGCCAGTTTTCCATTTCACAAAAGTTTCCTCTTTTTCCATAACTGGATGTAAGGTTTCTTTAATTTTCTGATCCCCCTCTTCAAGCTGCTCATCCTCTATTTATTCCACTAACGCATCTGGACCAACTGAAGTTGTAGCACGAGGAGAAGGTGCAGATGCTATAGATCCAAGTTCTTGATACATCCCGTGTAAAAAATGTGATAATTTAAAATGTAGAAATAACCATTTTTACCCTTATATGTTCAATTGGATCTATTTGGGTTGTTGTTGGACATTTACTTTGGGTTGGGCCTTGTGAATTACCATTTTGGGGGGCCCAAACCCATAGCCCGAAACTACGTAATCCCAAATTGGACATACTAACCGTTAGTGTGACCCAAACCCTTAAGGTTATTATCAAGCCTAATTGTGTTTTGTTGTTTGAAGTTCAAGTCTATGGATGTAAGTTGAAACTTATTAAGTAATCTTGGGTTTATGGAGCCCAATTGGTTAAAAAGCAAGGAAAGGGAATAATGGAAGCCCATGGTCCAAAAATTCACTCATGTGTGTTCATTTGGAAAATTAGAATTTTGGTTGGCCTATGCCCAAAGGAAACATTGGTGACAACCTCCCTTTGTAAAAAAAATTAAATAAATAAAAAAAACCCTCACACCTTCAGGCCTCAGACTTTCGGTTTCTCCCTAACCTCACCATCACACTTGAAAGTATAGACCTTTAGTGGCTCCTCTCCTAAACGACAACGGCCACCAATATCCCATTCTCCATTCATGGCCAAGCGGAAATCATGACCTAATCTCCATCTACACCTTGAGTTGAGTATCTCTGCACTTGGATTCGAGTTCTTTCATCCAATCTCCTCCTTCCTATCATTGTCGAGCCTTGCAACCACGAGATGCCGATGTTGTCTGGATACATGGAACTCCTATTCTTGACCTTCGACGTCACTTGGGCACCTCGTGAACCACTTGGTCCTTCTTGTGAGTCTCACAATTCTATGGGAACAGACTTCCTACTCTCACATGCATTAATTTGAGGACGACTCGATGCCGACCCGGTTGTGACCCGACAGTACCTGAAGAAAATCGAGGTAAGGGTAACCTTCTTGAACCTAATCATAATCTTATTTAGACTAAGGGAAACTCACTGAACCGTTCGTAGTGGTTTTGCGCGAGGCTCGACGACGAATGACCAAGTCGAAGTTATAGAGCCGACAACCTTCCTGGCCATTTTTCAGAGCAACAATATAGTCTCTAACCCAACTAATTATACCGCTGGAATGCCCTTATTGAGAGCTTTTGTTTGGGCAGATTTCATGTTGATTGCAGGCAGGTGAAGGTAGAGGCCGTGGCAGCCGGAAGTTATTAAACCGAGTCTTTCTGGTGGTAGAATATGCAAAGTAGCTAGTTTCTTGAACTTCTAACTTGATTTTTGGGTTCCTCGAGTCGATTAGCATCGAATCGACTAATCACATGGTGAATTTGGTGGAGTTTAGAGATTTTTAGATATTACTGGAAAATTGAGTTTTCCGACAATAATTTCTAGAAAATGGCCATCGTGGACGGTGGTGCTGGCGGTGTTCTGACCGCCGTTTCCAACAAGGCTCTAGTGACGAACAATCAAAGGTCAACGTCGTTAAGTCAACGTTACTCAACCGTTAGTTCTAACGGTTAACTAACAAAATATCTGAAGGAATATTCTAGGGAATATCCCAAGAATATTCCAGATTGCGTGTTTTTTAAGACGTTTTCGAGTCGTTTAAGTGTGTTTTAAGCCTTTTTAAAACCGTTTGAACCAATTCCTGTGAGATTCTCTATAGTGTCACTTGGATTTCAAAAGTAATCTTATGGTTGAATTTATTTAGGATTCGTGACGGCTTTGGACGTACCTGGTTTGAAACATTGGGTGATGTCGACTCCCCAACAAGTTAGTGAGTGAACCCTCCGTTTTTATACTATTTGTTACTCCCACTTTTTACAATATTTGCACATTTTATATTTGATTGAGCATGCATGATTTACTTGTGATAGTTATGACATATGATTATGAGGAATAGTGACTGTGCATATCCGGTTATGTTTATGTACGGTAATATGGTATGTATGCATAGTCATATGTATCGAGTCATACATTGCATTGCATGAGAGTCCCCAAGAAATTGATGAGATTGAGATAGTGATAGAATCCACTTAAGAGTCGCGGGTATCTAGTACCCATCTGTAGTTTACAGACCAGTCCTCCACGTGATCGTTCACCCGCGCTGCTCGCTATACTAGTTAAAAAGCGCCAGCCCTGTCCTCGAGCTCTAAGGGACTCGAGATGATGGTGCCTAGCACCCAGTCCTTCATGTGGTCGAGGTACGCAAGTAAGATACCTAGTTGTGTTACGAGTATGAGACTCGATGCGACTCAAGAGCAATTTGATGTGGGTTGATATTAAGAAACATTTACGTTTTCTGCATGGCTCATATGTGCATCTTATTTAGACTATTACTATTTTACTGATATTATATTCCTAGTATTACGTGCAAGTATACTTTAACTTTTTTGGGTTTTTTTTAAACGAGGGGTTAAGTGTTGTTTATTAAAAATGGTTTTACACTGAAATAACAATTGGGTCCACTGACCTTTTGTGTTTTAAACCCTTCAAGTTTCTATGGTGCGCACGCACTTCGAGGAGTTTGGTTGCTGCTCTATCACTCACCCCCGACGTGGAGTGAAGGTGACAATAAAATTGGGTATTGCCAGGTAAAGTTTTCTATGTATGATCATCAAATATGTAAGTCCATACTCTAAGATTCTGCTGTTGGGTGGAATTTACCGGGTAGGTTCCACTCTACTCTTTAAAAATGTGTCGTTTTTAACCTAAATGGCTTCATCATCTAGACATTATCGTCAAGGTGTCGGCGAGCACGCCTCAACCTTTGTTCCATAAATGGACTTTCTGGGTCGAGGTATGTCAGTTCTGGTGGTGCAGTTGATGTAGATCCAGGTTTTGGTGGTGCTTCTACTATAGATATAGGTTTTGTTGGTACAGCTGCTATAGATACAAGCTCTGGTGGTGCATCTGAAGTTTATCCAGGTTCTGGTGTTGTAGTATATACACGTTCTGGTGGTGGAGCGATTGAAGTTGTTGCATGATCAGATGGTGTAGCTGATGAAGTGTTTCCAGCTTCTGCAGTTGCTGTAGATCCAGCTGCTGTTGAGGTTCTAAGTTCTAGTGAGGTTGAGGGGTTTCAGGTGCAACCTTCCCAATATCAGTGATAAATCATCCAAGTGTGATGCCTCTTGCACCCAAGCTTCTAGAAGCTCCCTATCCAACCTTTTCTCCTTTGCAGGAATGGCCTTATCCTCACTCTCAGCATAACCAGAACATGTTGATGCTTCAGAGTCCTCCAACTCGACCCATATCCCATCGTCAATCTCATATTCTTCATTAGGTAGTTTCCCCTTCCATTTTTTTGGTCTTTGGAAAGGTTCTTCACCTTATTTAACAGAACCTATTTCTCGCCTCCAAGTTGGCACCCCACCTAAAACCACTAAAACTTTACCCTTATCTGGTCATATAGGAACTTCTTTTTTTGCCTTCCTGGTCCTCACCACTTCAGTCTCATCCTCTAACTCCTCAATGACAACACTTGATTTCTTGGTCCCCTCACCTATTTCACTAGTGGTCTTCAGCCTTTCCCTTTCCCTTCTTCTAACTGCTTTTAAAAACTTCTTTGGGTCATCCATATTGATAGGCGTAAAAAAACATTTCACTAGGAACCACCCCACACATTTTCAACACATCAGAGTCATTCAACAATTTACCACATACTCTTTCCTCCATCTCCCATTGGTATAGGATAATATCATCTAGGTAACCTAAAGCCTTTACCATTCAATCAATTCCAAACATACAGATCATATCATTCTCACAATAATCAATGTAGTCTACTTGGCCATCTACATATCTATCATTAGCCTACTTCCCATCATGGAATATCTTTAAGGTGAAGTAGCTCGATTTACCTACAATTTCACAATAATCTAAAGTCACCACTAACCCTAGATTTTAGTTTACTTTCATACATACCACGTCAGCCCTAATTTTCTATAATTGAATAATATAAAACTACAAATCACATAAAGCCATAAAACACATGTGGCCCACCATCCACTTTTAGATTCTAGCAACAAAGCACAAACAATTACAATAACCATTCTATATTCCAACAACAAAGCACAATCAATCATGACCAATGATTTTTCATTCCCCATTAGCTGGGCCTCAATCAATAAACAAACCAAAATATTCCTAAAAACTATCAAAGCATCCATCTTTCTATATTAAACTAAAACCTAACAAACACAAATCTGTAATGTTAATATAGTAAGAATCACTAACCGTATCTGGGTTGTCTTCTTCCTCGCGACCTCATACGCCACTCCTTCATTTCACATTCTCTAGGTTTCGCGACTTTCGTCATCAGCAGTAACCGTATCAGAAGCCTTTGTCCTCAGCCGTGACCTCAAAATTTTTTCTTCCTTTGGGTTCAATGGCGCGCGATTCACGATTTCTAGGTAGGCCTATCAAATTGGAATTTCGAATTTGGGATTTAGGGCTCTGGTCTTTTTTTTTCATGCTTTCGATTTTGGGGAGGAGCTCATGTAGCAGATTTGTCCAATCCCCATAATTCCCTTTGATATTTTGCGACATTAAATACTAAGCCGCAATCATTATTTGCCACGTATAGACTTAACTGAAATTTGGACGGAAGCACTATTTTGAATACGATTGTATAGGGTGAGTATGTAATTGAAACTTTTTATAGTTTGGGTACTTTTGAAATCGACCATATAATTTGGGTACTTTGTGTAGTTTGTCCAAAAAAAGCATCAACATCCAGTAGATTAAGAATTTTCATAGATTAGTGTTTTTTTTCTCTAAATAATTAAAGTTGGTAAGAATTAGAATCATAGTGTATCCAAAAATCATCTATGAGAGTATTTTAGTATTAATATAAATTATATTACATCTAATTAATGGGCTTTCATATTCTAAGGGGGTATTTAAGTAAAGTCAAAAGTCGAAGAGAGTGTTTGTAAAAATACAACCAACTTTAGAGGGTGTGTGTAAATAATTCATTTTAAAAACTTGATACAAAACTGAATTCGAATGTCAGTACTTTGTAGTTTATAAAAGGCTTATTAGGCTAAATGCACTAGGAACACGTCATTGAGTCTCAAAATGCACCAGGTACAAAAATTTGCCTCACTTTGCCGATGTGGAAGCAATGTCGCATAGTGGAGGAAGATGTGTAAAATGAGGTGGAACTCAAAATCAAGAGCATTGATAGAATATTGAATTGGGAAAATTTGCCTCTGCTAGGGTTTCAAAAAATTTGGGAAACAGTAGAAATTGGAAACCAAATTGTGTGCGGATTGCAGGGTTTTCAGTCGGAGGAACGAGCGATAGTAAATAAGAGGCATCGACAATAATTATTGAGATATGGATGAGAGTGAAGGGTGGGAGAAATAATTAAGATGTCTATGTGGGAAGGTGGTCACAATGAAGACATCATGGACCGATGATAACCTAAGAAGGAGGTTTCTTATTTGTCCAGATTCTCGGGTAAGTAGTAATTTGAGATATTTTGGTATGAATTAGTGGATTATGAAATTAACTATAGCAAGAAATAGTTTTGTTTAGATAAAAAAATTCTAGGTTTGGAAGGACTTAACGGTTGGAGCTAAGGGTTCTTGGTGGGTTTTCAAGAATTCACTAAGTAGAGCATGATTTTAAGTTTAGAATATGAGTTTTGAGTATGAGAATTTGAGTATGAGTTTGAGAGTTTCACTAATGCTGGTTTCTAGAATTTATCGTTTGCGTTTTGAGTTTAATTATGGGTTTTGAGTATGAGTTATGATTTTGAGAAATTTTGGACAAGAATTTGTGGTCGTTGTTGTGTTTGAAACTAAGGATGGATTTGTTGAATATTTTCAAGTTAGGAAGAATTTTTCAATTTTACTTGTATGCATGCAATTGATGATGGTTTGATAATATAGGTTCGGGGGTGAGAGAGGTCGTGGCAAATGGTTTGAATTTTGGGGGGTAGTTGGATCTGAAGATGTGCTAATGGTCAATGTAAATAATTTTTGGGTAGCTAACGAAGCTCGACATAGGAGAAGAGCAGTTGTTGAATGAAGAAAGGAAGGTGTTTAAGTTTAGGATTGCACTTATGTTGATTTGGGTTGTACTAATTGGAATTATGTATGTGTAACGTTTGAGCAAATGCAGAGCTTGTAGTAAGATGTTATGTATGATGTAGGATGTTATGAATGGTGGAATTTAGAGAATCAACTTTTGTGATGGGATGTGATCGAAAATTTGAGCATAAACTTTGAGCAACTTGTAGGATTTCAATGTGGCCAGTTTGAGCATAAAAATTGATCAAATTAGAAGTATAGTGTTTGATAATAACAATTTGAGCATAAACTTTGAGCAACTTGTTAGGATTCCAATGTGACCACTTTGAGCATAAAAATTGATCAAAGAATAAGTATAGTGTTTGACAATAACAATTTGAGCATAAACTTTGAGAAACTTGTTAGGATTCCAATGTGGCCACTTTGAGCATAAAAATTGATATAAAAAAAAAAAGGTATAGTATTTGACAATAACAATTTGAGTATAAATTTTGAGCAACTTGTTAGGATTCTAATGTGCCCACTTTGAGCATTAAAATTGATTAATTAGAAATATAGTATTTGGAAATAACAATTTGAGCATAAAAGGGAGCATAATCTTGGCATTCAAATTTAGGCCATTACAAAATCAAGCATTGTTTGTCTAACAAATCCACCACTAGCTAGTAGATATCTATAAAACCTACAAATATCAAATGGTTCCAAATGAATCCAAAGTAGAACAAAAATTAGCAGACTAGCTAGTAGATATCTAATAATGGTGCCAATGAGGTAGCAATTCTTTTGCCCTCTTGCGCCACTCTTTACTGATCGTCTTTGGCTTTGACTTTATCATTCCCTTTTCATTTGCAGGTGACTTGTGTCTCTTCCCATTTAAACTGTCAACTGCACTTTCTGCTTATAGTTGTGCTTGTGAGACTTGGCTAGCTTGAGAATCATGAACTGGTGGTGTGATTATTTGAGACATGGATAGGTTAACATGGGATCTAATTCTCCATGCAGACCCTTTCTATCTAGTTCTCCTAATTGGGGGTGTGACAGGAGAACTTAATGAGTCCAGTCCTGCTTTCTCTGACTAGTTATGTTAGGGAGATCGCTCTAGAACTTGACTTCACTATGGTTCTTTAGTATGGGCAGCTGGTGGGTTTTCATTAGGTAAACTAATAGCATTACTGCAGGATGAATAAGATTTTCTCCCATTATTCACTTAATAACAATACAACACATACAACATAGTTTTCATTAGCATCAATATAGGTCACATCTTAGTCATCTATACATATCACACTTGACAATTTATCATTGCATTCCACACTTTACACTTTAGTAGTTGATCAATTTTACTACTATCATCAATCACAACAAGCAATCACATTTCACATTTCACATTTCACACTTTACAATAATCACCCATTATTGTCATCAATCACAGAAAGCAATCACATGCTTTACTTGGATCCCAGCAATCAATCATAACAAACACTTGAACCCCAATAGGCAATCATAGCAAAACCAGACAATATAGCAATACAATAATCGGGTAAATCTCAGAAATTACTGACAATACAAAAAAAAACCAGCAAACCCAGCTAGAAATCCCATGAATCACATCAAGAAATCACAGCTTGCAAAATATCCCAACAATCACAGCAAACAATCATAGATAAAACCAGGAATGCTAAAATTCACAACAAACAATTACAACAATCAAAGCAAACAATTACAGAAAAAACTAGCAATCCCAGCATTCACAGCAAACATAGAAATCATAGCAAACATAGAAATCACACAAATCACATCAAACAATTACAACATTCAATCACAGAAACATAGCAAACAATTACATCCATTAGATTTTTCTGCATTTTCTTGAATCCTAGCAATCTCATGTAGAAAATAATACAAGAAACCATAAGAAAACACATCAATCACGCACAACAAGCCATCATAGCTAGAAAACATAACTAAAAATATAGAAATGAGTAAAAAAATTAAAATGAGTAAATTTTCATGAGTAAGTTAGATATATCGGTAGCTTGTCCATCTTCCTACCCCTTGCTACTTTGTTAGCTTCTCTCTTTTTAAGTTGTTCTTGCTTATGCACGAACTTGGCTTCCTTATTAGGATTATCGGTTGTATGCACACATTTCATTTGTGTCTGTTAGACCCACAATTGTCACACTTTAGAATTGAATGGTATTTAATCAACTTGTTAGGATTTGATGGCGCCTGTTCATTCTAACTTTTCGTCCTTTTCATCTTGGGCCTCACGAGCTGTTTGTGATATTTAGGAGGTTTTAAGCATGCTGCCTCAACTTTCTCCCATTGGTCTGAAATTCTCCACCTATAACTGCTGAACTTTTTCACCTCTAATTGCTGAAATTCTCCACTTCACATAAGGCATATGCCACGGGAAACATCTCATTTTTGACATCCACTCCTACTACTGAAAGAAGTTGGTCTAGGTGAATCCGCATAATGTGGCATGCATCTAACCCTATGAATGGTCTACATCCTTTAATCCATCCGTCTTTACACGCTTTGAACCAAACATAAACCCTCATTTATTTAGCCATCCCATCAAATTCTAATTCAAACTTTATAATCATAGTTGAACCTGAATTGGTCTTCAGCAATTGTAGATAGTATTTTCCAAGTATTTTGTACTTTTTTTGTCATTACCCTTCAAAAAGCTATTGAATCGCACTTGCATAGACAATATCTTGAAATTCTGTAAAATTTCACTTGCTACTTATTAGCTGCCTAGCATATTTTTTCACCATCCACTTGACATTAGGATTCAATATTGGAATTCCATGTGCCACACACATGTTGCTCATTCAACTCCCTAACCTATAAACACTTGCTCGCTTCTACTGATTAAGCTAATATAACCAATGAGCACTCAGTACATGATTTAACCTTAATGCAATCCAATTGATTCCTGGAGAACTTTAGTTGTTTTCCTTGGATTACCAAATACTTTATGGGCGTCATGGAACTTGAGACATACCTCAAACCTTGGATTATGCATGTCAACACTTGGAATAAATTCTCTGCACTTAGGGATGTGTTTCTTCCTACTCCTTTAGGAATTACACATTCGTCTTTCTCACCACTTAAGTCATTCAAATTGCCTATCCTAGGTGACAAATGAACATTCTCATCTTCATCTACTGCTTACCCTATATGCACCAAATGCCCCAAAAAACTCATCATCAGTCAACATAATGGATTCCTCATCATCCAAATTAAAAGCTTCCTCTTCAAAGGGTACAAATTCTACATCATCACTATCATTATTTTCCCCAGTGTTACCTATCTTCCCCACTGTCACTACATTCATCTTCAACAATGGCCTTACATTTGAGATGATCCTGTGTCGTTTCTCTTGCTGTTTTGATTCTCACGAATGTCTTCAACAATAACATTGGCTTTCCTTTTATCATGCCTTGTTACTCTTGTTGTTTGATGCTCATGAATGTTTTCAACAATAACCTTAGCTTTTTCCTTTATTCTGCCTAGTTACTCTCGTTGGTTGAACCTTGTGAATGTCTTACTCGGTACCTTTGGTTTTCCCTTGTCTCTGCCTTGCCACTCTTGGTGTTTGGAAGGCTACTTGAGAAACTTCTTCTTCATTGACAGTTTCTTAAGTAACTAGTTTTAGTTCTTCTAGAACTAGGTCTTCATGAACTCTTGAGTAACTGATTCATCATGAATTGATTCTTGAAGTAGTTGTCTTTTGATGAAATATGCCTCTTGATGAAACGGTTCTCCGATAGCCTTCTCATTGTTAATTGCCTCATCAAAAATAGTTCTTTCACATATGCTTGACTTCAATACTAACACATTTCACAACATGTTTGCAATATACATCCAGGCTCTTAGTTTTACTGTTTGCTGATCTTTAACTAAGCCCAAAAGTTGCTGATCATTATCAATTTTAAAGAACTTCCCTCAATCCTTGAAGTAGAATTTCACCTTCTACATAAGCTTGTCTCGGACATAGTGTTGGTCCTTCACCAACCCATTTAACTCCAGCAAGTGACCCAAATAGTCCCATGAGTACCAATCGTACCCAAGCAAGTAACCCACCCTCATATGTCCACTATCTCCCAGCCTTTGAAATCCTTCCACCATGATGTAACCCAATGGATACTATCTCATTAGCTCCACCTAAAATGTAAAACCCCTATCAAACCATTATAAACACCTCGCAGCATAGCCCAATAGACCTAAAACACAAAACCACAATCAAACCACTATATCATTAGACCTAACATACCTTTTTCACATAAAGCATAAAATTTACCCTTAAGCTAATCTAAATTCACAATACAACATCATAGCCAAAATACAACCCCACAACTAAACAACAACTTGCGGCTTTACCCTTAAACTTAACACAAATTCACACCACATCATCACATTCAAAATAAAGCTTTTTAAATTACATAAAAGTTAGCCTTAAGCTAATCCAAATTCACACCACATCATCATATCAAAAATAACAACTTTTTCTCCATTACTAACCGCTTAACCAAATCCACGCCTTTAAAAGTCATAAAACACACACAAAACATAGCCATAAACAAATCCACGCCTCAAGTTCCACTTTTAGAAAGCTAAAACACTCATTATGCTTAAGCTAAAATCCACGACATATACTACCCCACTGCAAAATACCCCACTTACAATTTCAACATTATTCAATTCATATACACATAATTTCCCTGACAAATTTTAAAGATTTTAAAATTACTACCAACCGATATTAACATAAGGCAAAGGCTTCAATTACTATTCTAGCTAAACCGCCAATGTCAGTACCATAAAAAACCAATTTTTTTAGCTTTTGGAAGACAACTCAGTAACCAATGCCTCAAGTTCCAATTTCCATACCACATCTCTATGTCAACCTCACACGACAAGTAAAGAAGTAAATAAAGCCACGAACACGAAAATTCAATTTGAAACTTACCATAGTCAGGTTGTAATGCATCAGGTTCTTGACTCATCGGCATCCCTAATTCCGACTTCTTTCTGGTCGCATGCCACTCCGATTGAAAACCATACAATCCCCATGCAATTTAGCTGCTAATTTGAAAAGACCCTCCTCGAAATCACCTCGATACTCGTAAAAAGGTATGTTCTTGTTTGACCCAAAAACCCTAAATCCCCAAAGTACCCTTAGTTCAATAATAAATACGAAAACAGTGTCAGATAAAGGATAAACCAACAATAATTGCTTTATAGGGGTCACAACCCATACCAACCCACTAACCCTTGAGGCAAGGTATGCTCGGTTTAATAACCCCAACCTCAATCATGACCCACGAAAATATAATATCCCAATCGTTGATAATCCCCTTGACTAACTTCCATGATCAGCCAATAACCCACCGGCTCCACCACCTCTTCCCGAGTCCCCTATCAAAATCCCAACTCACACCAAAGTCCCCTTTCGGTACTCTGACTCGCTTGGAGACCCAATCTATAATCTCGTCTCATCTAGAGTCCTACTATGATATCCCCACTTATCTAGAGTGCTGACAGGACCCGCCTCGATCCCCCGGGGACCACGAGGGGACGTGCACTGCTCCCGTCTGACACCTGAACAAACATTCCAATTTTAACCTTTAAAGTTCAAAAGCATAAATATCCAAAATAAAGTCATACATGAAATCCGAATTCAAAAGATGTCAGACAAGGGATAATGTCCAAAATTACAAGTTCCGAGCACGACTCTAAGCTATCCTGCGGGTTAACCTACCCAACAGGGGGTTCAGGTGCGCAGTGTAGATCTATGCCTCAGCCTCGGGATCCTCTCCTGCCTCAGTAGCACGGCCTGGAGGGGTCACCAAAACATTAAGGGTGAGTGGGCCGAAACTCAAAGTTTCTAAAACAGTTTAATAAATAAAACATATACTTTTACCCCTCTGTTTTCCAAACATGCGTGCATTAGTATTTAAAACCATAAAATCATATAGGATATCACAAGTCATATGATAAAACCATAAATATAACCACAGTCACTGCACTATACACTCCAATCCTGACATCCCATATGTCCGACGTCCCTGACGTCCAATAAGGTCACAGTCCCAGGGCTACGCATGCCACTCAGGGTCTCAATCCCGAGTCCAATCCCTGAACCCAGTCCGGGTACGGCATCCCAGACGCTTGACGTCCCAGACGTCCAATAATAGCAATCCTGGTCCTGAGTCATCCTATGGTCTGGTCCCTCCGTAGAATGACCCCTCGCAGGTAATACACCGTGACCACTCCGGGGTACCACATCCGGAGAAGACAGTATCACACGGCTGGATCTATACAGTGCAGTACCAAAGATAGGCATCGATATCCACATGCATATACGTATATATATAAAATCCAAAACAATACTTAAATTTCACCAGACGGGTCTCAAGCCCAAACATCGTAAATCGTGCCATAACCATAATTTCAAGATAATCAAAACCATTACTTGATTCCAGCATATATATATATATATATATATATATATAAGTGAAAACAGTTATGCATGCAAGGGTTTAATGAAATCGGGCCCACTCACAGTACAATCCTGCTGCAAAACTGCACGTATAACCTCGTCCCGGTACTATTGTACGATTCCTGTCAGTCCAAATCACACGTAAGGGTCACTACAAGTCCTTAACATTCAACCAAGAAGTCCTAGACTGAAACTGGCCAGGGAAAGCCGCCCGAACATGCTTCCCGAGGCAATAGACCCTATTTTGACCAACTTAACTATCTCTGATCGACTCGAAAATTAGCCCAAAATGCTCAATAAATTGGAAGGATGAAAACTCAAGTTGACCGTGACCGGAGATGAGGCTTCACGCACCCTTACGCGCCGCCCAAAGTGGTTGCGCGTGAAAGCCACGCGCCTTGCACTGTAGCTACAGTGTCATCGTTCTTACCCGGAAGCCTGTTAAACGGGTCCCCAAACCCGCGACTCAACCCGGCCAAATCCCCATCAATTCTCACTCAATTTCCTTCGTTGTTCCACCTAAGACTTTCCTTAACCTTTTAATTTAAGTTTTCATCCATTAATTAATCTCAACAAGCCCTAAATCGACCCTTCGACCTGTGATCAACCAAACGGGTCGACCGTCGTATCTCACTGGCTCCAGTCCTAAATTAACTTAACCTGAAGCTTACTAGGACCTATACGAATAATAAAACACAAACAATTTCACAAATCCTCACCTGGAAGTCGTCGTCCTCAGGTCTGAAAATCCTTCGAAAATGGAACTTGGGTTCCTGGCCAAACTGTGGTCGAATCACCTCAGGGTTGATATGGTTGAACTCCAATTGATCCTAGAAAGCTATTTCGATCCTTGGTTTTGTCCAACTCGCCTCACAAATTAAAACTCGATTTTTCCCTCCAATTTTTCAGATTTTCCAGTCTTTATTTTCTCTCAAGTTTTCAGACTCTCCTTAACGAAAATGACCCTCTCTCACTCCTCATTACTCTGTTAACCGAACTGTGTAGCCAGCAACCCGTGGGAATCCTTCTGGCTTCTCTAAAAAATGTTTCCCGCAACGGTCCCAAACCAGTTAAACAATGGTGCCCGTGCACTGTTTCTGGTTTCATTCCATACCAACACGTTCCCAATACCTCAAAACCCATAAACTAATCCCCTGTTCAGTCCACTAACCAGGTTAAACAATTGCTTGGTCAAAACCACCAAGCACGGTGGTGCAGGCCCTGTTTCTCACGGTTTTAAACAGTAACTCCCTTCAAAATTACCATTTTGCCCTTCTACCCAAAATGACCAAAATGCCCTTAATGCCCTTCACGCATCTAGACCTGTAACTTGGTTATCCGAACTCCGATTGACGCGTGCCGCTTGTCTACGGACTCAGGGCATCGAGACCTACCCAACGGTCCTTGAATTGTGTGAAAATTAGTGGTCAAACCAAAGTCAACATTTTCTCCCTTTTGTCTAAATTACGAAAATGCCCTTGAACTTCTGAACGTCAAAAATTTTACCTCGAACGTCGGAATGGAACGTGCCACCTGTCTATGAACTCGTGACGTCCCAAACTACGTCACGGTCATCGGTCAAAGTCCATTTGACCGCCCGAATTAAAAGTCACATTTTACCCACGACTAGGGGCAAAACGGTCATTTTGCATCGTTCGTCCGATTTCGCCTTACTAATCACCGATTAACCCCACTAATCATGATTAGTTACTAATCTAATCTCAGAATTCGGGGCGGGTCGTTACAACTGACAGGACCCGCCCCGATCCCCCGGGGACCACGAGGGGACGTACCCTGCTCCCGTCTGACACCCGAACAAACATTCCAATTTTAACCTTTAAAGTTTAAAAGCATAAATATCCAAAATAAAGTCATACATGAAATCCGAATTCAAAAGATGTCAGACAAGGGATAATGTCCAAAATTACAAGTTCCAAGCATGACTCTAAGCTATCCTGCGGGTTAACCTACCCAACAGGGGGTTCAGGTGCGCAGTGTAGATCTATGCCTCAGCCTCGGGATCCTCTCTTACCTCAGTAGCACGGCCTGGAGGGGTCACCTAAACATTAAGGGTGAGTGGACGAAATCGGCGAAATCAGAGCACTAGGTTGTGGTCAGCATGCTAGATGAGTCAGGTCATAATTGAGGAGGGTCGGGTCCTGACAAGTGCACCTCGAAAGATACCCCGTAAAGTTCAAATTTGTGGTAGTTTATACCAATTTTTGGGGTATCATTAGTAAAATACACCAACTAGTGTCCACACAACCTAAAAAATGAACCACTAAGTTCATGGAACTTAAGAAATAGACCGTTACTTTGACACTCCTAACCCCCAGTCCAAAGTCCATCCCCAGCATGGGCTCAAAACAGCCCCAAAATGAAGCGAAACAACCAAAAAACGGATCCAGAAGGTCAAAAACCTATAGGTACAAATTGTCATAGGCTATATAGTGGTCCCCATGCGCCGTTACGCATAGGCGAAAGTCCAGTAGACTTATCACACGTCGAATACAGTACCCCACGTGCGTCCACGCACGTTGCTACAGTGCCCACACGCGCTGACTCAACGCTGATGTGGCACTGACACACTGACTCCCTCCTGCCACGTGGTATTAATGTGGCAGCCATGTGTCACTAACACCTTTCCACATAGCACTAACGTGGCACTAGCACCCTGCCATGTGTCCTGACACACTACCATGTGGCACCCTGACACGTTTGCGATGTGACCTAACACACTACCATGTGGCACCATACCACGTGGCGCTGACGCCACTGCACTAACATCAACATGATGTCATGATGTCATGCTGACATCACTGCCTCAATAAAGAAGACGACTGACACTACCATACGCCACTGTCTGGTTTGGCTGAAAACTGCCATTTCTGATCAACCTTCAAGCTTTTTCCAATTTTCTCATTTCTCCACCAAATCAAATGTTCCATATACATAGAAATTCATCTACGGACTCTGAGGAACTCGAATCTAAGGTCAAAATCACAAAAAACATACCTGATTTATCCGTATTTGGGCCGTGAAGATTTTGACCATTCCTTCATCAATTTGCCGCCTCCAACCATGATCCCCCTCAATCTGGGCATCAAACCAACTCATGGTCATACGAGGAACCCATTCCTGGCCTCAGAATCCATCTTCTCGGCCTCCAAATCTGCAGACAAAAATCGTGGTAGGTGGTTATTTCACACGGGTAGTAGGCGAGAAAGAACTGAGAGTAACTACCCAATCCCCTAAGAAGAGAGAGTACGCTCTCCCTAAATACCCTGGACTTCCCCAAATTTATAGTTATGCTCTTAATGTTTCAGACTTGTAACTTCTGTTTATGAACTTCAATTTTTGTATACCTTCTATCTACCAATTTGGGAGCTCAAGACCTACACATTGATCAAAGGAAAACATCCAAATGAGTTTCCAAGAAAAAAAAAATTAACCAACAGACCCTTCCAAAGTCAGGGGCAAAATTATAATTTACCCCGTAAAATTTCTGACAATGACCCTAATTTCCAGTCTGGTTCGTTACACAATTTCTGCTATTGCCCCAAACTTTTCGGAACCCTAGCAAAAGGGATTATCCTCAATTCGATATTCTCTCAATGTTGTCGATTTTGATTTCAATTTTTCGCTACACATCTTCCGCTATTGGGCCCCATTGTGTCACATCACTTCTGCATTTGCAAACTTAACCATTGTCAACGACGACGTCAGTTAGGTGGTATAATATTTTTCACGTTACATCTGTTCCTTGACATGGCCCACCCCCAATCCCCCGGGATTAAGGGCTAAGTCATGCTCCCGTCTAACTTACGCGTGACACGAAGGCTAAACCGACGTCCAACCTCCACGTGACACGTAAGTCGGACCAGGGATTTCCAAAAGTAACCGTTCGACAAGTTCCTGACTTCCCAGAGCGTGCATATTCTACTGTGGATCGCATGTGTGATGTCTCCGTCTCTCTCTACCAATAGCCCGCACCGCAACAACCTGAAGGGTATCGAAAATATAAAATGACTGTGAGTGGACAAAAATAAATAGTAAGTTCAGAAAAAAGTTTATCAGAAAGACATTTATTCCCTCCATTTAAAAACCAATGCATGCATATAAAGCGCATTCCATAAAACCATTCCATATCCACTTTAGGCGCGCGAGTACCGACCTCCCCTTTCCAACTCAGCGCACGCCTTCTGAGCCCTCTGACTTCTTGTCAGCAACAGCTCACCAATTTACCCACTCTTTGTCAGCGGATACCTACCGAATTCAGAGCCTGATTTTCAGCTTCTCTCAGCCGAACCACTTCCCTGCTTCCAACTGCTCTCTATTGCTTTAGTTTTGGCAGATTTCCAACACAAAATCAGCCCCAAACCATCCCTATTATCATCATTTCATTTCTATTTAATTTTATATTGTAATTTTTATTTACTTTATTTTATTTTTTTTAGAGTTTTTAGTAGCTTTTTCTCCCTATAAATAGGGGTTCATTTCACTTGTTTTGGGGACTTGGTTTTGAGACACATTGTGAGCTTTTCTTAGGAGAAACTATGGCAAAATATTTCCAATACAAATTATAAGAGTTCAAGTTCCGAATTTCCTTTGTTTTATCCTTTCCATCTTCACAAGGTTCCAGCCGCTGTTCGGTGTTTCTTGTGAAAAACAATCCATTGTTTTCATCCATTCCGAAAGTGTAACATTTGCTCTCCATCCTCTTAAACTCTTTTATTTGTTATTGGTTCTATTTATAATGCAATATATGTGTTGGTTTTTCCTTTCTATCTTTTGTGAAATTGAATATAATCTCTCCATGTGTTCTACTTTCTAAAAATCATTTACTTCTTACATTTTAGAGCTTAATCTTCATTTCGAAACTAAATGTTGATCCGCTGTTCAGGGCATTTAGAGTAGAGTTAAAGAGATTTAATGTATGACCGCTGTTCGGCGCATTAAATGACAGGACCCGCCCCGATCCCACAGGGACCACAAGGGGACGTGCCCTACTCCCGTCTGACACCCAATAATTCATACCAATTTTAACCTCAAAACATCAAATGCATAAATAACCAAATTAAAGTCATACATCAAATCCGAATTAAACGAATGTCAGACAAGGGATGAAATCCAAAATTACAAGTTGCGAGCACGACTCTATAGTAAACCTGCGGGTACACCACCCAACAGGGGTTCAGGTACGCAGAAGTAGAACTATGCCTCAACCTCAGGTTCTTTCTCTACCTCAGTATCACGACCTGGAGGGGTTACCAAAAACATTAAGGGTGAGTGGACCGAACTCAAGTTTATAAAACCATTTGATAAGTAAAACATATATTTTACCCCTTCCGTTTTCCAAACATGCATGCATCATCATTTAAAATCATAAATCATATAACATGAGTCATAAGGCATATAATAAAACCATAAGTATAATTTTAGCCACTGCACTATACACTCCAATCCCGACATCCCTGATGTCTGACGTCCCTGACGTCCAATAAGGTCACAATCACAAGGCTTCGCGTGCCACTCGGGTCTCATTTCCGAGTTCAATCCCCGAACCCCGTTCGGGTACAGTATCCCCGATGCTTAGCGTCATAGACGCTGGACGTTCTAGACGTCCATGACCACTTCGGGGTACCTCATCCGGAGGAGACAGTATCATATGGAAGGATCTATACAGTGCAGTACCAAATACATTTTATTGATATCCATATGCAAAACATATATGTATACATAGGAAAAATCCGAATTGATCGTTACGTTTCATCAGACGGGCCTCAAGCCCAAATACCGTAAAACGTGCCATAACCATATTTTCCATATCATCAAAGCCATTATTGTTTTAGCATGTGAATAAGCATAATAAAACCAGAAAACATTTATGCACGCAAAGGTTTAAGAAAATGGCCCACTCACAGTACAATCCTGCTGAAAACCGAGCGTATACCCTCGATCTGGTACAATTATACAATCCCTGTCAAGTCCAAAGTATTCGTAAGGGTCAATTTAAACCCCTAACATTCAACCATGAAAGCCTAGGCCGAAACCGGCCCGGGAAAGCCGCCCGAACGCGCTTCCCAATGCAATAAACCTCATTTTGACCAACTTAATGATCTCCGATCGACCCGAAACCACCGCCATTGGATCCGGATCGTCGGAACCTAAAGAATGGTGGTGGTCCCACCAAAAGTACTGTTCACACGCGCCCACACGCGCCAGTCAACGCGTCGATCAACGCAGGAACAGTCCCTGCTGACGTCATCGCTGACGTCATCTGACAGCTGTCAGGTCTGACATGTCAGACTCTGACAGGTGCCACGTGTCAACATCCGATTGGTCCACCTCACTGATCTGTCAGGCCACGTGTTAGATCTGATATGTGCCACGTGTCAGCACGGCACTGGTCCACGTCACTGACATGTCAGTGACACGTGGCAGTCCCTGACTGGTCCACGTCACTGCCATGTCAGTGTTGACTGTGCACTGACATGTGACACGTGTCGGCTCACGATTGGTCCACGTCACCTGACAGTCTGACAGGGTGCCACGTCATCACCTCTGTCCTCAGACGGGTTGACCCGTATCTCTGCAACTCGGGTCGATCAGACCCGCGATCATGACCCGGTCACCATTTCACCATTTCTCAATCATTTTTGTTCAGGTTTGTTCCTAACTACTCGTCTTAATCCCAGGAAGGGTTCTATGGAATCAAAATTGAGAAAAACAGACAGGATCAAGGGCTTACCTAGAAGAACAGAACCGTTTTCCTGTCGCCGTTTAGTCACCGTCCTGATTACCTCCGGTCACGATATCAAGCTCAAAAGGTTCCTGGCAGTCCCTAGAGTCGATTAGGATTCATAGAGAACAAAACTAAACATGGGAGTTCGAGTTACCAAAATTTGGGTTTAAAACCGTTTCGGGTTTTGAGACCGGCTCACCTCGCCGTCGTCTGCCGCCATCCACCGCCGTGCCTCCCTCCTTCCCCGTGAGTCCAGCAACACACAGACACAGAGAATGGGTGATGAGCTGGGGTGTTTGTTCAAATGGACAGAATGTGCATTTCGGGTAGGAAATATAAAGAATGGAGGGAAAGAAAACGGACGGTCCAGATTTGATCTCAAGGATGAGATCAATGGTTCAGATTAGATCTGGGGTACTTCAAATCAATGGCTGAGATCAAAAGTGGATTTTAATGCTATTTAATCCCATAGTGGATCTGATCCAATCTAGCCACTTGTCACTCACCAGGTGTCCTCCAATCAGAATTTTTAGAATAAAATATTCGACACGAAAACCGAGACACGAACCTCCCGATTTCACGTTTCTGACCATAACTTCCTCGTACGAAGTCCGATTTCGGCGTGCCGCCTGTCTACGGACTCAGGACGTCGAGGCCTACCTGACGGTCCTTGAGTCAACTAAAAATTAGTTGCCAAAAGAAAAGTCAACATTTTCCCCTCCCGGAATTCCAAATTATGATAATGCCCCTGAACTTCCGATAGTCATAACTTTTTCCCTGATCGTCCGAATTGGACGTGCCACCTGTCTATGAACTCGTGACGTCCCGAACTACGTCACGGTCATAGGTCAAAGTCCGTTTAATTCATCAATCAAAAAGTCAACAATTTGGCCATACCAATCACAAGGGTAAAAGCGTCAAATCACACAAAAAATTACAATATTGAAATCCTCGAATTTCCGGAGTGTTACATTAAATCACAAACTTAAGGTAAATCGTATTATAAGTAAAAATACGGTGTTTGGTGCATTTATAATATGAAAAATATTTGAAGAAATATGAGTTTGTGAAAGTAAGATTTCGTGATTGATTCGAATATTTACAAATGCTAGTGTGTTAGTAAATTTTGTGTTTAATAAAAGTCCACTTGTATATAGGTTAAAATAGAAATAGAATTAGTTTATATATGTTTTTACTTGTATTTGTATGATTACAATCCCTAAAAACCCCTCATCTTTATTCTTTTATTCTTTTATTCATTTATTCTTTAATTAATTTATTATCTATTTATATATTCATTAATTCATTCATTAGTTTATTCTTTGATTATTCATTATTCTTTTTAGCTAACATATTATTAATATTCCCTAATTTCTCCGGTTAAGAACGATCTCTATTTACCAATACTACAACTACACACAAAAAGGGTTTAAATTGCATAATACTCAAATTACGTGTTTACTTTAATGCGTAGTTTGAGAGTTATCAATTTTTGGCGTTGTTGCCGGGGAAATTAAAAATCATTCTAAATGTGTTAGTATGTATAAAATTTTTTATATTTGAAATGTTCATATTTGTGATTTAAGTGTACATATTCTTAACTTTTATTTATTTATTTATTTATTTATTTATGTGTACACTTGATGCCATGCTACTTTTTCATATTTTATTTGTTTACTTTCATCGTATTACATGTATATTACTTGTTCACAATTACTTTATTTTATTCTTATTTATTTGTTTATTTATTGTTTTGTTAAACTCTAAAAAAAAATTGGAATAAATTCGGAATTTAAAAAAAAAACCAAAAAAAAAGGACAGAATTTAGTCTTGATTTAATGTGCATACTTGATTTAATAATATGTGAGTGTATATATTAAATGTTCATATTTATTATGTTTATTAAATGTTCATATTTGTTTATAATTACCTATACATAGAATTGTTCATACATTCTCTTTTGTATTAGCATAAAAATGATTATTTATGTTAATGAGATACTTGCTTACTTTGTACTTGTTCATAATGTTTATCTCTATACATATTCATATTATACTTGTATATTATTTTTATACTTGTTCATACTTTTATTCTTGTAAATTGTTTTTATTATATGTATTTATAATATTCATACTTTACTTGTTCATAATTCCTATTTTTATACTTGTTCATAAATGTTCATAATTTTGTATGTACTTTATGTAAGTTTAAATTCTTATTATACTTGTTCATTTTTACTTGTTTATGGTTGTACATTTTTGTTATATTTGTTCATTAGTGTTCATATTATACTAGTTCCTAAATTGTACTTAATGCCTATATTGTATTAGTTCATAAATTGTATATTATGTTTTGACAGGACCCACCCCGATTATCGCCTCGATAATCGGGAAGCATCCTGCTCCCGTCTGACAATCGAATCCAAAAGACCGGAAAACTAAATGATAATACCACACACCCATTGTCAGACCAGGGAAATTAAACGATTACAACCGACTGGACGTCTAGTCCACAGTTTCACAGAGCAATATTGCAAAACAAATTAAAGAACAAGTCCTACTCTGTGAACTAACTACTCCGCAACGGAAAACTTTATGCCTCCGCCTCTGCCTCGGCGCTTGCCCCCACGCTTGTACCACGACCTGGAGGGAATTTAAAACAACAAGGTGTGAGTGGACCGAAACATAAGTTTAACAGGAAAAACAGTTTTTCCGAACTCGGGTTCGCCCTCCAGTTTTGAAATCCGCATGCATAACCAAATATTCAAAATTGTGTATTAAACTTTTGAAAACTCTTTTTCCGAAACACAAGAAAAACGTTACAAGGATCGTCATAACTCATGTAAAACCATATAATAATAACAGATTCCAAAAACCGTCATTTTGAAACATTATTTGCACAAATCAAGTGAAACATAAATCAATAATCATGATTATGCCGTTGGATCCATCCGAGTCTTTAAACTCAACATTAGGCCTTCCCGGGATATCAACGAGTCTTTAAACTCAAAACACGATTAGTAGGCCTCGGGGGTATCATAATAATCGAGTCTTTAAACTCACGAGTCTTTAAACTCAATTTTCGGGCCCGCCCCCAAAATCAACATACCGGGTCTTTAAACCCAAAACCAGATCCAACCACCAACCGGGTCTTTAAACCCAAAACCGTTTTTAAACATAATAAATCAGGATTCATCACAAATCTTTTTTCAACATTATTCCAAAAACATTTCTCATCGTAACAGGACTCATGCCCGAATTCACATGTAAATTCCAACACATGCAATTTCCAGAAAATTACTTCACAATATGATCAAACATCATAAATCCGAAACATGCATATTCATAACCAGAGACTTCATCAAAATTATCACGCATGCATAGGCAAAAACCGAAATCTCGAAATGCGTGAAATACGATAAATATCTCGAAAAACGTGAAAATAGGTAAAACCGATATATCATCTCACCATCATAAAATCATACGTAAACCATGGGATAAATAAGCAAAATAGTCATGCATGCCCAATTTAGAAATCAAAAGTCCACTCACAGTCTTAGGACACGTCAATCGCGTCCCGCGCGCTCCTCCGTAGCTTCGGAAGTGTCCGGGCCTGTGAAAACGTACAAGAAGGGTTACAAACATCCCAAAATAACTCGTAGGATTTTTCCTAATTTTTCCCGGATTTTTCGGCGAAAATAAACTTAAAGACTTAATCTTCCGGACTCCCGAAATTATCCCGAATGACTCCCGATCGATTCGAACTCTAAGGATAAAATGTTAATTAAACTGTAAGGATTAATTCTCATGTTGACCGTGATCGGAGTCGACGTCACACGCGCCGTCACGCACCGCCCAAAGTGGCTGCGCGTGAAAGCCACGCGCCAAGCTACAGTACCTTCGTCCCTACCCGAATCAACTGATAAACGGGTCTAATACCCGCGACTCAACCCGACCAGTTCAAGCCCAATTCTCAATCAATTCCTCTCGTTTTTTATTCTATTATCTTCTCTAATCCTTTAATTTTAGGTCTGTATTGAAGATTAACCTCGACTAGTACCCAAACGACCCAACTCAAACTCGAACAGTCGAACAAATCGACATTCTGGAACTCACCCAAACTAACCCCAATCTCAAATTAATTTCACCAGTAGCTTAAGGGGACTTATACGAACACAATGGTACCGTCAATTGGTCTCGCCGTTACCTGGAAGTCGTCGTCCTCAAGCTCGAAAATACTCAGAACCAGGGCACTCCGTTCCTGGCCAATTCGTGGATGTCGTCCTTCGAATTTGACGTGGTTGGTTTCCTCTTGCTCCCAGAAGACTAGAATGGCCCCTAGTTTAGCTCGCAAGTCCCCACAATTTGATCTTCCATTTTTCCCTCCACTGGTTTTTCCTTCAAACTGGGACTTGGGTTCCTGGGCAAAACGGCTCCAAACTCAACAACTCCAGCACCGTCGTGATTCTATCACTCCTAGAAGACTCCCTATGTGTTTAGTTTCACCTCAAAGCCCGTAGGATTTGAACTCTGAGTTTCCCCCCGAAAACCCGAAACTGTTTTCTCACCGTCTCTCTCAACCTCAGCCCTCACAATGATGCCCAAATGACCCAACCGAGTCCCCCCTCACTCTCTTACTCTGTCAATCGATTCAAACGGCCAGCACCCGTGGGAGACCAGCTGAGGTTCTCTGAAACTTGCTTCCCACAAACACAGAAACCATGGCCATATTAAACTCAATCCCGTGCCTGCAACCTGCTCACGCCACTCAGTCATGCTCCCACTACCTCAATTCACATAAACAAACATCTGATCAATCCACTAAAGCCATAAACAATTGAACGCACAAACCCACGGCCGCTGCTCTGTTTTCCACGGTGGTGAACAGTACCCCGTGCGGAAATTACCAAAATGCCCCCAGGGCAAAAATTATCAAAATGCCCTCCAACTTCCGTGACCCGTAACTCGGTCGTCCGACGTCCGTTTCAAGCTTGCCGCCTGTCGTTGTACTCGGGGCGTCGAGACGAACATAACGGTCTTCGAGTCAAATGGATATCAATTGTCAAACAAAAAGTCAACTTTTTCCCCTTATAACGCCCAAATTACGGTAATGCCCCCAAACTTCCGAACATCATAACTTTCACTCCGAGCGTCCGAATCGGACGTGCCACCTGTCTATGAACTCGTGACATCCCGAACTACGTCACGGTCATCACTCAACGTCCGTTCGACCTCCAAATCTAAAAGTCAACAAATCGACCACACAAACACAGGGGTAAAAATGTCATTTTATTCAATATTTAATAATATTACATTTCCAGAACGTCCGGGGCGTTACAGTTTGATCATTTTATTTTATTATTTTCTATTTATCATTTATTTGTTATTGTAAAAAAAAATGAAAAAAAAGAAGAAGTGAGGAACTATATATGTAATTGACTTTCCTAAAGTGTAAATATTGTTTCTTATTAAATGTTTTAGAGTTGCATGAATCGCAAGGCCCCTTTTTCTTCAAAATTTTACTTTCGGGAACAGGTAGAGCCCCTTTTGTTTATTTTCTCCTTAACCCTTCATGATGTGTGGATTTCATCACCACACACCATAGACTCGAACCTATGGACATGAGGTTTTGGCGGAGTTTGTAAACACTCGGGTTTGGTAATTCACCAAATCTTCCATCGGTTGGTTATGGTGTCTAGGAGGGTTATGATTGGTGACAAGTTTTGGATTAAGAAAGGGAACACCAATGGAGTATATACCAAGCTAGCCTCGGGGTGCTCTCGAAATTATCCTTGCTTCTCGCGTTACATCTATCCCAACTGGCCATGATTAACGTTAAATGGTGGAAGGGTGGTTATTAGTACGCACAAGCCGTACGCCCAGGAAAGTACTATGAGAAATGGAAGGGGAAAGTTATTCATGACACTCTAAAGCTCTACTTATTGCATTATTAGTTTGCATACCCTCCCTGAGATTTCATGATGCTCGGATTTCATCATCGGGTCCCCTAGACTAAGTGAATCTAGGGAAGTGAGATCGAAGGTGCAGGCCATTCTTTCATGAATTGTCACGTAACTCTTATGTCTTATGGAGGTTCTAATAATTTCTCTCTTATGCATTCACACCATTCTTCATGTAGATACTTTTGTGTTGCATTAGTTTAGATGCATTTGGAACTTGTTGGCTACGCCCAAACTACGCATTAAATTAAACATGTAATTCGAGTGTTATGCAATTTAAACCCTTTTTGTGTAGATGTAGTATTGATAAATAGGGATCGTTCTTAACCGGGGAAATTAGGGACATTAATAATGTGTTAGCGGGAGATGAATAAAAGAATAATGAATTAAATAATTAAATAATCAAAGAATTAACAATTTAAAGAATTAATGACTTAAAGAATAAAAGAATAGAGAATTAAAGAATAAATGAATTAAAGAATTAACTAATCAAATAATCAATAAATTAAAGAGTAAAGGAATAAAAGAATAAAAAATGAAAGAATCAAAGACTAATAAACTAAAAGTATGAAAGAATAAAAGAATAAAAGAATAAAGAATAAAAACGATAAAAGAATAAAGAATAAAAAGGGGGTTTTGAAAAGGTTTGTGATTATGTAAATAAGTAAAAGCATAGGTAAACTAATTTTACTTCTACTCTAATTCATGTACAAGTGATCTTCTTAAAACACAAATCTTACCAACACTCTAATAATTGCAAATATTAAAACAATCACGAAATTTTACCTTAATCGTCTTAATTACCTTCATACATTTTTCAATACTATAAATGCACCGACAGCGGACAACACTTACAATATGATTCACCTTTTTTTTTGACTGAATGCGCCGACAGCGATCAACATTAAGTCTCTTCAATTCTACTTTAAATGCACCGACAGCGGATAAAACACTTAACATTGAATTGAAGTACGAAGCACTAAAATGTATAAAATAACTAAAATTCATAAAGTAAGACACATGGAGATTGCATTTAACACTTACAAATATTAGTAAGAAAAACCTCACATATATTGAACTATAATCAAAACCAATAACAAAAATGAGAGTTTGAGTAAATGGAGAGTAATTGTTACACTTTCGAGATGGATGAAAACAATGGATTGTTATTCATACGATTCTCCGACAGAGGACGGAACCTTATGAAGATGGAGGAAATAAACTTGGGAAATATGAACTCAAACTCTAAACTTTGTATTGGAGATACTTTGCCAAAGTTTCTCTCAAAGAAGGCTCAAATGTGTGCCTCAAAGAAGGTGTGTTACAACAAGTGAATTGAAACCCTATTTATAGGTGGAGAAAGCTACTAAAAATAATATAAAAATACAATAGAAAAATGTGGAATAATGGAATGATGAGTAATAAAGATTTGTGATGATGTTTAGAAGTGGTTTGAGTTGTAAAGTTGCAAAATTGGGTTGGAAAGTGGCTGGAAATTGAGTGGAAATTGGGTGGAAGTTGAGTGGAAGCTGCTGGAAAAGAGTCCAGCAGAGAGCAGCTGAAAATCACCCCAAAGTTTGGTAGACTGCAGCTGAAGAGAGGCTGGAGACTTCGGCAGGCGTAGGCTGGAGTGAGGCTGGAGACTTCGTCAGGCGCACGCTGGAGTGGGAGCAGGACGTTCGGTATGCGCGCGCCGAATCTTGCGTGGGCAGGGCTGAAACAGCTGGGCTTGGCGGGCTGACTCCTGGGCTGGACTGCTGGGCCTCGCTGGGCTGCATAAATTAATTGGGTTTGGGCTGCATTAATTCATTGGGTTTGGGCTGCACAAATTAATTAACTTAATTAACTTATAACTAAATTAATTATTCCACCGAATTTCGTCCATAATTTATTCGTTATAATTCCGATCGAGATGATTCTTTCGCCAAAATGCTCCAAATTACAAACTTTATTTATCAAAACATAAAAATCACAAAATAATTTATTTTATCAATTTATTTAATATTTTAATATTAAAAGTCAAGTATAAAGGGTATAAAATAATATAAAATAATGCTTATTTAACGTCCTATCAAATACCCCCACACTTAAACTTTGCTAGTCCCTAGCAAATACTAAAATCAAACTACGAATTCAAAATAAGTAAACCCTTAACCATTTGTCTCAATATTTCATTATTATCAAGGCATAAAAGATTTTCACTTAAAACATTTACGCATATAGAATTCAAGAGTTAATACATGGTAACAAAATGTTTAACAAGTAAGATTATGAGTAAATATTGTGAAATGGAGTTCTGCATGAATAAGACAAGTATGAATCAACTCACAAGGATATGCACTCATACGTTCACTCAATTTGTGAGGGTTTGTGTTTGCACTCAAAGTATGTGAGAAATACTCACATAATCGAAATGAAGTACTTTTGCAAAATTTCAAACAAACACCTCAAGATAAAAACAAAACATACTTGCACAAATGAACCAAAACCATAAGCTTACTCAAGTGATTAACTCAACTAATCAAAATTTACCATATTAAGGATCATAAGGTCTTTATAAAGGTTGTAATGGGGCTAAGTTTAGAGGCAAGGAAAATATAGGACAAGTGGTGCTCAATTCGTTCCAAGACTCAATAGACTCCAAAAACGTATCATAGCTTCTCAACCTTAGTGCAATGATGTTAGTAATCCATCCCTTCGAACATAGGCCTAATTCCATCATGTTGGGCCTCATAGTCATTCTTTGTATCGGATTTACAAATGTAAAGGATTTAACTTAAACATTACATAATCAAACCTTATTACCTTGATGAAAACTCAATATATCTTCTTTTTTTTTCATATATCAAGGTAATAACATGTGTCAAAAATACAACAATGTTTAAGTAAGTAAATCCACATAATACACATAAAATTCTTTCAATATCATCATTTTCTCTTTACACAATCATTATGTCTTCAACCGAGTCCTTGGAACAAAGGTAAAAGATGTCTATACTAAGCTCAAGTGTTTAGATAATCATGGTGATGAAAGAAAGGCTTAATGTGGGCTCAAAATGGTTAAAACTAAGGGGGTCGCAACTCGTGCCCACAAAATAGGGAACATGGATGTTTGAATTTGTGGTGTTAACCCTAATGCCTTAATCATATCCAAAATCAGAGAGTTTATTGACTTAAAAGCTTTGAAAGTCACATAGAATAAGTTCTAGTACTCTAGAGTTCATTAAAAACTATGGCAAGCAGTTATGAGGCATATGTATATCAATTTAAACAAAGAACTTATGAATCACTCATCAAAGATGTATATAAAGTTCTAAAGCTCACATAAGGTTCAAATGATTCATACTTATCATATCATGCTCATTTATGTACCAATTTACATGCATTATCTTCAAGTTATAACACTTAATCACAAAATATTAACAAACAAACTCAAGTTGTAATGATCATCTTTATAGCCATAACATAATCATTTCCGTTCTTTTATATCATTGACAAGTTAAAGGGCAACTTGATACTCGAAAAACACTACGTTAAAACAAAAAGACTCAAGAAAGCAATAATTTATTTTTAATTTTTAATTTTTTTTTTCGTAAGAAAGACTTAATAAAACAATTTTAATTGCACAAAATAAAAAAAAAACTCATAAAAATACTAAGTTAAAACAAAAAGATTTAAAACAGTAAATTTTTTTTTTCATAAGAAAGAAATAAAACAATTGCAAATTAAGAAAGACTTAATAAAATAATTCCAAATGCACAAATAAATTTGTAAACCATTCCCCCACACTTAAATTCTACATTGTCCTCAATGTAGGAAAATACGAAATAATTAAACATAGAATCAAAGTAAGGAAGATGATTTAAGAAAATGAAGTAAGAAAGAAAAACATAAACAAAGTAAAAGAGAGTGAAGGGTTGAAAGAAAGCAAATCTGTGTTGATGACTCCTTCACACTCGAGAACACATTGGGTTGCCTCCCAACAAACGCTTGAAGTTTAACGTCCATCCAGCCTAGACCAAATTCTTTATCTGATGGGACGTAGAAGTACTCTGTCTGACTCCACATCGTGTCCTCCAATTGCCTCGATGTAAGGCTTCAATCGGTGACCATTAACCTTGAACTCTTTTCCCGTTTCAATGCTTTTGATCTGTATAGCTCCATGGGCAAACACATTAGTAACAACAAAAGGACCTGCCCATCTGGAGAATAATTTACCTGGAAAGAGTCTAAGCCGGGAATTGAACAACAAAACTTTCTGGCCAATGTCAAATGCTTTACTCTTGATCTGTTTGTCATGAAATGCCTTTGCCTTTTCCTTGTAGATTAGATTGTTTTCAAATGCATCATTTCGGATTTCCTCAAGCTCACTCAGTTGGAGCTTCCGATGCAAACCGGCGTCAACTAGCTTGATGTTGAAAGTCTTGACGGCCCACCATGCTTTATGCTCTAGTTCCACCGGAAGGTGACATGCTTTACCGTACACCAACCTATAGGGTGACATTCCTATAGGTTGACATTCCTATAGGTGTTTTGTATGCCGTCCTGTATGCCCAAAGTGCATCATCCAACCGTTGGCTCCAATCCTTACGATTAGGACCCAAGGTTCGCTCTAATATCTTCTTGATCTCTCTATTACTGACTTCCGCCATTCCACTCGTTTGAGGATGGTAAGGTGTAGAGACTCTGTGAGTGACACCATACCGTTTCATTAAAGCTTCAATGGTCTTGTTGCAGAAATGACTTCCTCCATCACTTATTAGGACCCGCGGGATCCCAAACCTAGAAAGAATGTTAGTTTTGAGGAAATCTGCAACAGTTTTAGAGTCATTAGTCCTGGTGGCCTTAGCTTCCACCCATTTCGATACATAATCAACGACAAGTAAGATATAGAGATAGCCATTAGATTGAGGAAACGGACCCATAAAATCGATACCCCAAACATCAAATATTTCAATAGTAAGAACATAATGTTGTGGAATTTCATCCCTTCGTCCTAAGTTTCCTGATCTCTGACATTTATCACAGGCTAAACAGAATGAATGTGCATCTTTAAATAGTGTGGGCCAATATAATCCAGATTCTAGAATTTAAGTGCAGTTTTTCTAGATCCAAAGTGGCCTCCACAAGCATGGTTATGAAAAAATTCTAGGACTGAACTATGTTCAATATCAGGGACACATCTCCTAATCAATAAATCTGCACAGTGTTTCCACAAATAAGGTTCATCCCAAATATAGTGCCTAGCATGCTTTTTAAGTTTATCTTTTTGTGCACGAGAGAGGGTTGTGGGCAACTGCTTGGTGACTAAATAATTGACAATATCAGCATACCAAGGAGTACCTCCCTCGATTCTGAAGAGTTGTTCGTCTGGAAACATCTCTTGAATCGCCACAGGATCTTGCTCATGTGCAATGTGACTCAAATGGTCTGCCACCACGTTCTCTACGCCTTTCTTATCTTTAATCTCGATGTCAAACTCTTGAAGAAGAAGAATCCATCGGATTAGTCTTGGTTTCGCTTCCTTCTTGGCTAGGAGATACTTCAGTGCTGCATGATCAGTGTAAATAATGACTTTAGTTCGAAGTAGATAAGAGCGAAATTTATCTAAAGCAAATACAACAGCAAGCAACTCCTTTTCTGTAGTGGTGTAGTTCATCTGGGCATCATTCAAGGTTCTGGATGCATAGTAGATGGCGTAGGGCTTCTTGTCCCGACTTTGTCCGAGTACGGCTCCAACTGCAAAATCAGAGGCATCGCACATTAGTTCAAAGGGTAAGGACCAATCAGGGGCACAAAGAATAGGGGCAGTGGTTAAGATATTTTTAAGCTTCTCAAAAGCTTCCTGACAGTCTGCATCAAAGACGAAGGGTGTCTCCTTCTGAAGCAGTCGGCACAAGGGCCTTGCAATGTGGGAGAAGTCTTGGATAAATCTTCTGTAAAATCCTGTGTGACGAAGAAATGAACGGATTCCTCTCACCGAAGTGGGAGAGGGTAAGTGTCGCACAGTATCAACTTTAGATTTATCGACTTCAATTCCTCTTTCAGAGACAATATGGCCCAAGACTATCCCTTGTCTAACCATGAAATGGCATTTCTCCCAGTTAAGTACCAGATTAGTTTCGACACATCTTTGTAAGATAAGTGCTAAGTGTTCTAAGCATGCATCAAAACTATCCCCAAAGACACTGAAATCGTCCATAAATACTTCAATTATTTTTTTGACGTATTCAGAGAAAATAGAAAGCATGCATCTTTGGAAAGTACCTGGGGCGTTACATAAACCGAAGGGCATTCTTCGGTAGGCAAAAGTGCCAAAAGCACAAGTGAAAGTCGTTTTGTCTTGGTCATTTTGAGAGATACAGATTTGATTGTACCCAGAATAACCATCAAGAAAGCAATAATAGGAGTGACCTGCTAACCTTTCAAGCATTTGATCAATGAAGGGCAAAGGAAAGTGATCCTTCCTAGTTGCTTTGTTTAGGCGTCGATAGTCGATGCAGACTCTGTATCCGGTCACTGTTCACTGGGGCACTAGCTCTCCTTCACTGTTCGCAACAACTGTGACTCCACTTTTCTTTGGGACTACTTGGACTGGTGAGACCCATTTTCTGTCTGAAATTGGGTAGATGACACTACAATCCAAGAGTTTGATGACCTCTTGTTTCACGACTTCCATCATCGGAGGATGGAGGCGACGTTGGGCTTCGCAAGAGGGCTTTGCATCATCTTCTAGTAAGATTCGATGCACACAGGTTGTAGGGCTGATTCCCTTGATATCTGACAGAGTCCATCCAATGGCTGTCTTGTACTTTGTCAAGACCTGTATCAATCTATCCTCCTGGGACTCGGTTAGTGCAGAAGACACTATGACGGGCAGAGTGTCGTCCGGGCCAAGATAGGCATACTTCAGGTGGTCAGGCAAAACTTTGAGCTCGAGAACGGGGGCCTGAATCACTGAAGGAGGAATGGCATTAGTACTAATTGGAAGCGACGAGGGTACCTGATGATTCATCATTCTGGGGGTCTCATTTAGGGTCATGACTTCATCCCAAATTCGAGGTTCTAGTTCGTAATCCGTATCCTCAACCAAGGCGTCCCCTGATTGCGTTAGGCCAACTCCTTCCTGGATTATCATGTTGAGTGTGTCTTCTCGAATTGAATCAAGATGTTTCTCTGCGAGAGAAGTGCACACGTCAATAGAAAAAGTAGTATGAGTTGTGGAACTAGGGCACCTCATGGCATCAAAAATGTTGAAGCCAATTTCCTCTCCGTCTACTTCCATAGTTAATGTTCCATTGAACACATCAATCTTTGTCTTGGCAGCTCTCATGAATGGTCTTCCCAACAGCATTAGTGGAGCTTGATTCGTAGGGGAATCCTCCATGTCTAGGACATAAAATTTAGCGGGGAAGATGAGCTGGTTAACCTGCACAAGAACATCTTCGATGTATCCCTTAGGATACACATTAGAGCGATCGGCTAACTGAATGATAACATCGTCATGCTGTAATTTACCTAGACCTAGGGCAACATATAGTGAATATGGCATAACATTAATGGATGCTCCTAAGTCTAGCATGACTTTATCAAATGACTTGTTACCAATCACGTAGGGAACAGAAAAACTCCCTGGATCCTTCAACTTTGGGGGTAGCCCACGCTGGATTACAGCAGAAACTATTTCACTCACCATCACAACCTCCTTCTCCCTCGTTTGGCGCCTTGGAGTGCATAACTCTTCCAGAAATTTTGCGTATTTCGGCACTTGTTTGATGCACTCGATCAAGGGCATGTTGATTTGCACCCTTTTGAAGATCTCCAAGATTTCCTCATCAGATTCATTCTTCTTAGATTTGGCAAGCCTACTTGGAAATGGTGCATGCATAAACAGGGAATTAGTAACAACCGAACTTGAAGGGATTGGGTTATTACCTTGTGTGTGGATAGGTTGAACTGGCGGTTGTGTCGTGGTGGTCTTAGTTGCCACCTTGTGCTTTTCAGCCTCAGATGATTGCATTGGCTTCCGAGCACTTTACCACTTCGAGTGTTGATTGCATTGGCTTCAGGTCTTACATTTGGGTTGGGTGTAGGTTGAGGTGGAAGCACCCCGCTAGCTTGGATCTTACCTATGAAGTCCACGACCTTGACCATTTGGTCCTTGAGATCAGCGATGTCTTTTTGTTGATTTTGCTGACCTGTGACAAGAGCCTGAGTTGACGCCATTAGTGTTTGCTGCCCTTGGGAAAGAGCAGCCAGCATTTTATCATAATCAGGATTAGAAGATGAAGAAGTATGATTATTTGCATGATTATAAGAAAATTTAGAAAATGGGACCGGGGGCCTTGGTTGCCATGTGGGCCTTGGTTGCCATGTGAGCCTTGGGAACTGGTCTGGGACACGGTTTGGCCCGGTCGACATGTGCTGAGGGTTTAGGACATTGTTCGGATCTCTCCAACTGTAACCTTGGGTCCTTGGCCCTCCTTGAAAGCCTCCAATGGCCTGTGCCATTTCAGTTCCGGAGTCTTCCTCCCTTGTAGTGTAGGGACATTGTTCCTCAAGATGGCCTTGAGAGCATATGGAAAAAACTGGGGCTACCTGTTTCTTTAGTTCAAGCATATTTGAAAGCATAGAGGTGATCTTATCTAACTTTGAATCATTTATAGCATGTGAACTTACCTCATGTACCTTTCTAGAAATAGGATCGGCACCTTCGTATTGTGCATTATTGAGTGCACGGCTTTCAAGTAGTGCACGACCATCTACTAGGCTCCGAGCTAAGAAACTTCCATTAGCTGCAGCATCGAGCAGTCCTCTATCCCAACCTTTGAGTCCTTCGTAAAAGTAGGTTAAAAGATAGCCTTCTGTGATCCCGTGAGTAGGGCATAAAGCACAAAGTTCCTTAAACCTCTCGTAGTACTGGCTGAAATTCTCATCATGTTCTTTCTGCTTGATTCCAGTGTGATCTCTTTTCTTAAGACCGTAATCTTTGAGGCAAGGAAATACTTGGTAAGAAACTCCTGAACCAACTTCTCCCAAGAGTCAATATGATTGGGTGGGAGACCCCAAAAGCCATACCCGTGCTCTTTCTTCCAAGGACAACGGGAAAGCTTTCAGCTTCATGATTTCCAATTCTGCATCATCCGGACACATACTACTAATGATGAATTGGAACTCCGTTAAGTGTTTGTGTGGATCTTCATTTCTAATTCCACGGAACTTGGGTAGTTGATGAAGGACTCCACTCTTAAGCTCAATATCTTTCTTGTTGGTTTGAGGCTCGGGATACTGGATGCAGAAGTCTGTAGTGCCATTTGTGTTTGCACATGTCTGCTCCCGGATACTCAGATTTCGTGCCATGGTTATCGGTGTTCCGAAAATCTGTTCTTCTTCTGAATTACTCTTCTCGCTTTTGGACTCACCGAATATTGGGGATGGAGGTTCGGACGAACCGGTTTGCTTAAGTGCGTCTCTGAATGTCGCGTTGCTTGGTGAGATGTCAAGTTGTCTTCTCAGCCGATCAAGCTTAGATTGATGAGCACACATTCATAAGTTCATACCTCTATTAAAACAAAACTCTAAGTTAGAAGGCAAGTAAATAATTACATAAGCATAAAATAAGTGTAATAAAAAAGTTAATGGAATAAAAAGTTAATGGAATAAAATTAGTGGAATAAAAAGTTAGTGGAATAAAAAGTTAATGGAATAAAGTTAGTGGAATAAAAAGTTAATGGAATAAAAAGTTAATGGAATAAAGTTAGTGGAATAAAGTTAAAGTTAATAGAATAAAGTTAAAGTTAATGGATTAAAGTGTAAAGGAAAAAAATGAATAAATAAATAATAAAAGTAAGGAAAAGTGAATATGTATAATATGCATTTATGACAAATACAAATAAACTTAAATTATGAACAAGTATGATAGAATTTTAAATTTACATAAACAATTTGAATATGAACAATATATAAAAAAAATTATGAACATTTATGAACAAGTATAAATTAGAAACTATGAATAATGAAAGTATGAACATTATAAACAAAAATAATAAGAACAATAATAAGAAGGATAAATAAAATATAAACAAGTAAGTAAATGTTATAAACAAATATAATATTAACAAAAGTAAAATTTATAAACAAGTATAATATGCACAATTTATATACATACACTAACAAATTAAAAATGATTTTCAATTTCCCCGGCAACGGCGCCAAAAATTGGCTACGCCCAAACTACGCATTAAATTAAACATGTAATTCGAGTGTTATGCAATTTAAACCCTTTTTGTGTAGATGTAGTATTGATAAATAGAGATCATTCTTAACCGGGGAAATTAGGGACATTAATAATGTGTTAGTGGGAGATGAATAAAAGAATAATAAATTAAAGAATTAAATAATCAAAGAATTAAATAATCGAAGAATTAACAATTTAAAGAATTAATGACTTAAAGAATAAAAGAATGGAGAATTAAAGAATAAATGAATTAAAGAATTAACTAATCAAAGAATCAATAAATTAAAGAGTAAAGGAATAAAAGAATAAAAAAATGAAAGAATCAAAAACTAATAAACTAAAAGTATGAAAGAATAAAAGAATAAAAGAATAAAGAATAAAAAGGATAAAAGAATAAAGAATAAAAAGGGGGGTTTTGAAAAGGTTTGTGATTATGTAAATAAGTAAAATCATAGGTAAACTAATTTTACTTCTACTCTAATTCATGTACAAGTGATCTTCTTAAAACACAAATCTTACCAACACTCTAATAATTGCAAATATTAAAACAATCACGAAATTTTACCTTAATTGTCTTAATTACCTTCATACATTTTTCAATACTATAAATGCACCGACAGCGGACAACACTTACAATATGATTCACCTTTTGTTTTTGACTGAATGCGCCGACAACGATCAACATTAAGTCTCTTCAATTCTACTTTAAATGCACCGACAGCGGATAAAACACTTAACATTGAATTGAAGTATGAAGCACTAAAATGTATAAAATAACTAAAATTCATAAAATAAGACACATGGAGATTGCATTTAACACTTACAAATATTAGTAAGAAAAACCTCACATATATTGAACTATAATCAAAACCAATAACAAAAATGAGAGTTTGAGTAAATGGAGAGTAATTGTTACACTTTCGAGATGGATGAAAACAATGGATTGTTATTCATAACATTTTCCGACAGCGGACGGAACCTTATGAAGATGGAGGAAATAAACTTGGGAAATATGGACTCAAACTCTAAACTTTGTATTGGAGATACTTTGCCAAAGTTTCTCTCAAAGAAGGCTCAAATGTGTGCCTCAAAGAAGGTGTGTTACAACAAGTGAATTGAAACCCTATTTATAGGTGGAGAAAGCTACTAAAAATAATATAAAAATACAATAGAAAAATGTGGAATAATGGAATGATGAGTAATAAAGATTTGTGATGATGTTTAGAAGTGGTTTGAGTTGTAAAGTTGCAAAATTGGGTTGGAAAGTGGCTGGAAATTGAGTGGAAATTGGGTGGAAGTTGAGTGGAAGCTGCTGGAAAAGAGTCCAGCAGAGAGCAGCTGAAAATCACCCCAAAGTTTGGTAGACTGCAGCTGAAGAGAGGCTGGAGACTTCGGCAGGCGTGCGCTGGAGTGAGGCTGGAGACTTCGTCAGGCGCGCGCTGGAGTGGGAGCAGGACGTTCGGTATGCGCGCGCCGAATCTTGCGTGGGCAGGGCTGAAACAGCTCGGCTTGGCAGGCTGACTCCTGGGCTGGACTGCTGGGCCTCGCTGGGCTGCATAAATTAATTGGGTTTGGGTTGCATTAATTCATTGGGTTTGGGCTGCACAAATTAATTAACTTAATTAAATTATAACTAAATTAATTATTCCACCGAATTTCGTCCATAATTTATTCGTTATAATTCTGATCGAGACAATTCTTTCGCCAAAATGCTCCAAATTACAAACTTTATTTATCTAAACATAAAAATCACAAAATAATTTATTTTATCAATTTATTTAATATTTTAATATTAAAAGTCAAGTATAAAGGGTATAAAATAATATAAAATAATGCTTATTTAACGTCCTATCACTTGTGCACTTTCTTGCTATTACCGTGACTTTTTGTTAATTCTAGCTTCTATTTATGTGACACTTTATGCAATCTATACTCCATACTCTTATTATCTCTACTTGTGTATATGTTAATTCCGGTGCAGTCATACTTGATTATATCTCACATTTTCTTACTAATTGTGCTTTCCTTAACTTATATTCCTAACACTAACCCTAACTTTTGTAACAACTATCTTGTTTTAATTAACTTTCACTAGCTACTTACTTGTGTATACTTACCTTCTAACTTAATGTTTTCTTTTAATATAGGTACGTACTTATGAATGCGCACTCATCAATCTAAACTTGATCGGTTGAGAAAGCAACTTAACATCTCACCAAGCAAAGCAATATTCAGAGACGCACTTAAGCAAACCGGCTCATCCGGACCTCCATCCCCAATACTCGGTGAGTCCATAAGTGAGAAGAGTAATTCATACGAGGAACAGACTTTCGGAACACCATTAGTCATGGCAAGAAATCTGAGTATTCGGGAGCAGACATGTGCAAACACAAGTGACACTACAAACTTCTGCATCCAGTATCCCGAGCCTAAAACCAACAAGAAATATATTGAGCTTAAGAGTGGAGTCCTTCATCAGCTACCCAAGTTCCATGGAATCAGAAACGAAGATCCACACAAACACTTAACGGAGTTCCAATTCATTATTGGTAGTATGTGTCCCAATGATGCGGACTTGGAAATCATGAAGTTGAAAGCTTTCCCATTGTCCTTGGAAGATAGAGCACGGGTGTGGCTTTTGGGTCTCCCACCCAATCATATTGACTCTTGGGAGAAGTTAGTTCATGAATTTCTTACCAAGTACTTTCCTGTCTCAAAGATTACGGTTTTAAGAAAAGAGATCACTGGAATCAAGCAAAAAGAGCATGATGAGAATTTCAGCCAGTACTATGAGAGGTTTAAGGAACTTTGTGCTTCATGCCCGACTCACAGAATTACTGAAGGCTATCTATTAACCTACTTCTACAAAAGACTCAAAGGTTGGGATAGAGGACTAATTGATGCTGAAGCTAACAGAAGTTTCTTAGCTCGGAGTTTAGTAGACGGCCATGCACTACTTGAAAGCCTTGCACTCAATAATACACAATACGAAGGTGCCGAGCCTATTACAAGAAAGGTACATAAGGTGAGTTCCCATGTTATAAATGATTCTAAGTTAGATAAGATCACCTCTATGCTTTCGAATGTGTTGGAACTAAATAAGCAGGTAGGCCCAGTTTGTTCCATATACTCCCAAGGCCATCTTGGGGACCAATGCCCCTACACTGCAAGGAAGGACGACCCCGGGACTGAAATGGCACACGCCATTGGAGGATTTCAAGGAGGGCTAAGGACCCAAGGTTATAGTTGGAGAGATCCGAACAATGTCCTAAACCCTCAGCATATGTCAACAGGCCCAAACCGTTCCCCGAACCCTCAGCACTTCCAAAGGCCCACATGGCAACCAAGGCTCACGGTTCCATTTTTTCTAACTTTTCTCATAATCATGCAAATAATCATATATCTTCATCTTCCAATCTTGATTATGATAAAATGCTGGCTGCTCTTTCCCAAGGGCAACAAACACTAATGGCTTCGACTCAGGCTCTTGTCACAGGTCAGCAAAATCAGCAAAAAGACATCGCTGATCTCAAGGACCAAATGGGCAAGGTCGTGAACTTCACGGGTAAGATCCAAGCTAGCGGGGTGCTTCCACCTCAACCTACACCCAACCTGAATGCAAGACCTGAAGTCAATGCGATTATCACTCGAAGTGGTAAAGTGCTCGGTGAAATAGAGCTAGATCCAGCCGTTTCTGAGGCTGAAAAGCACAAGGTAGCAACTAAGATCACCACGACACAACCGCCAGTTCAACCTACCCACACACAAAGTAATTACCCAATCCCTTTAAGTTCGATTGTTATTAATTCCTCGTTTGTGCATGCACCATTTCCAAGTAAGCTTGCCAAATCTAAGAAGGATGAATCCGATGAGGAAATCTTGGAAATCTTCAAAAGGGTGCAAATCAACAAGCCCTTGATCGAGTGCATCAAGCAAGTGCCGAAATACGCAAAACTTCTAAAAGAATTATGCATTCCAAGGCACCAAACGAGGGAGAAGGAGGTTGTGATGGTAAGTGAAACAGTTTCTACTTTAATCCAATGTCGGCTACCGCCAAAGTTGAAGGATCCGGGGAGTTTTTCTATTCCCTGCATGATTGGTAACAAATATTTTGATAAAGTCATGCTCGACTTAGGTGCATCCATTAATGTTATGACATATTCTTTATACGTTGCCCTAGGTTTAGGTAAATTGAAGCATGATGATGCTATCATTCAATTAGCCGATCATTCAAACTTGTATCCTAAGGAATACGTCGAAGATGTTCTTATGCAGGTTAACCAGATCATTTTCCCTACGGATTTTTATGTCCTAGACATGGAGGATTCCCCTACGAATCAAGCTCCACTAATGTTGTTGGGACGACCATTCATGAGAACTGCCAAAACGAAGATTGATGTCTTCAATGGCACACTAACTATGGAAGTCGATGGAGAGGAAATTGACATCAACATTTTTTATGCCATGAGGTACTCTAGTTCCACTACTCAAAATAATTTTTCTATTGGTGTGTGTACTTCTTTTGCAGAGAAATATCTTGAGTAAATTCGAGAAGACACACTCAATATGGTAATTCAGGAAGGAGTTGGCCTAACTCAATCGGGGGACGCCTTGGTTAAAGACACGGATTATGAACTAGAGCCTCGGATTTGGAAAGAAGTCATGGCCCTCAATGAGGCCCCCAGAATGGTAAATCCTCATATAACTTTGTCTCTTTTAGTTAGTACTGATAAAACTTTTCCTTTATTAGTTCAGGCCCCTATTCTCGAGCTTAAGGTTCTACTTGACCACCTGAAGTACGCCTATCTCGGCCCCAATGACACTTTGCCCGTCATAGTGTCTTCTGCACTGACTAAATCATAGGAAGAAAGATTGATACATGTCTTGACGAAGTATAAGACATCCATTGGATGAACTTTGTGAGACATAAAGGGAATCATCCCTACAACATGTGTGCATCGAATCTTGTTGGAAGATGATGCAAAACCCTCTCGTGAAGCTCAACGTTGCCTCCATCCTCTGACGATGGATGTCGTAAAGAAAGAGGTAATCAAACTCTTGGACTGTGGTATCATCTACCCGATTTCAGACAGTAAATGGGTCTCACCAGTCCAAGTAGTTCCGAAGAAAAGTGGAGTCACAGTTGCTGAGAACAGTGAAGGTGAGCTCGTACCCCAGAGAACAGTGACCGGATACAGAGTCTGCATAGATTATCGGCGCCTTAACAAAGCAACCAGAAAGGACCACTTCTCTTTGCCCTTCATCGATCAAATGCTTGAAAGGTTAGCTAGTCACTCTTACTACTGTTTTCTTGATGGATATTTCGGGTACAATCAAATCTGTATTGCTCAAAATGATCAAGAAAAAACAAGTTTCACTTGTCCTTTTGGCACTTTTACTTATCGAAGAATGCCCTTTGGTTTATGCAACCCCCAGGTACGTTCCAAATATGCATGCTTTCTATTTTCTCTGAATATGTCGAAAAAATAATTGAAGTATTTATGGACAATTTCAGTGTCTTTGGGGATAGTTTTGACGCATGTTTATAACACCTAGAACTTATCTTACAAAGATGTGTTGAAACTAATCTAGTGCTTAACTCGGAAAAATTTCATTTCATAGTTAGACAAGGGATAGTCTTAGGCCATATTGTATCTGAGAAAGGAATCGGAAGTTGATAAATTGAAAGTTGATAAATCGAAAGTTGATATTGTGCGTCATTTACCCTCTCCCACTGCTGTGAGAGAGATTCGTTCATTTCTTGGTCACGCAGGTTTCTATAGAAGATTTATCAAGGACTTTTCCTACATTGCAAGGCCTTTGTGCTGATTGCTTCAGAAAGAGACACCCTTCATCTTTGATGCAGATTGTCAGTAAGTTTTTGATAAGCTTAAAAATCTTTTTAACCACTGCTCCTATTCTTTGTGCCCCGGATTGGTCCCTCCCCCTTGAACTAATGTGTGATGCCTCTGATTATGTACTTGGTGCCGTGCTAGGACAAAGGCGAGACAAGAAGCCCTGCGCCATATATTATGCATCCAGAACTTTGAATGATGCCCAAATGAACTACATCACTACAGAAAATGAGTTTCTTGTTGTTGTGTTTGCTTTAGATAAGTTTCGTTCTTATTTACTTCGAACTAAAGTAATTATTTACACTGATCATGCAACACTGAAGTATCTCCTGGCCAAGAAGGAAGCTAAACCAAGGCTAATCCGATGGATTCTTCTTCTTCAATAGTTTGACATTGAGATTAGGGATAAGAATGGTATAGAAAACGTGGTAGCTGACCACTTGAGCCGCATGGTACATGAACGAGATCCTGTGACGATTTAAGAGATGTTTCTAGATGAACAACTTTTTGGAATCGAAGTAAGTACTCCTTGGTTTGCTGATATTGTCAATTACTTAGTCACCAAGTAGCTACCTACCACTCTCACTCGTGCACAGAAGGATAAACTCAAGAAGCATGCTAGGTACTATGTTTGGGATGAACCTTATTTATGGAAACACTGTGCAGATTTACTAATTAGGAGATGTGTCCCTGATATTGAACATAGTTCAGTCCTTTAATTTTTTCATAACCATGCTTGTGGAGGTCACTTTGGATCTAGAAAAACTGCACTTAAAATTCGAGAATCTAGATTATATTGGCCCACACTGTTTAAAGATGCACATTCATTCTATTTAGCCTGTAATAAATGTCAAAGATCAGGAAACTTAGGACGAAGGGATGAAATGCCACAACATTATGTTTTAACTGTTGAAATATTTGATGTTTGGGGTATCGAATTTATGGGTCCATTTCCTTAGTCTAATGGTTATCTTTATATCTTACTTGCTGTTGATTATGTATCAAAATGGGTGGAAGCTAAGGCCACCAAGACTAATGACTCTGAAACTGTTGCAGATTTCCTCAGAACTAACATTCTTTCTAGGTTTGGGATCCCACGGGGTCCTAATAAGTAATGGAGGAAGTCATTTCTGCAACAAGACCATTGAAGCTTTAATGAAACGGTATGGTGTCACTCACAGAGTCTCTACACCTTACCATCCTCAAACGAGTGGAATGGCTGAAGTCAGTAATAGGGAGATCAAGAAGATTTTAGAGAGAATCGTGGGCCCTAGTTGTAAGGATTGGAGCCAACGGTTGGATGATGCACTTTGGGCATACAGGATGGCCTACAAAATACCTATAAGGTTGTCACCCTATAGGTTGGTCTATGGAAAAGCATGCCACCTTCCGATGGAACTGGAGCACAAAGTATGGTGGGCTGTCAAGACTTTCAACATCAAACTAGATGACGTCGGGTTGCATCGAAAGCTCCAGCTAAGTGAGCTTGAGGAAATCAGGAATGATGCATTCAAAAACACTCTGATCTACAAGGAGAAGACTAAGCATTTCATGACAAGCAGATCAAGAGTAAAACGTTTGACATTGACCAAAAAGTTTTGTTATTCAATTCCTAGCTTAGACTCTTTCCTGGTAAGTTATGTTCAAGATGGGTAGGTCCTTTTGTTGTTACTAATGTGTTTGTCCATGGAGCCATACAGATCAAGCATGTTGGAACCGAAAAAGAGTTCAAGGTCAATGGCCACAGATTGAAGCCGTACATCGAGGCCATTGGAGAACACAATGTGGAGTCAGAAAGAGTAGCTTTAATGAAACGGTATGGTGTCACTCACAAAGTCTCTACACCTTACCATCCTCAAACGAGTGGAATGGCTGAAGTTAGTAATAGGGAGATCAAGAAGATTTTAGAGAGAATCGTGGGCCCTAGTTGTAAAGATTGGATCCAACGGTTGGATGATACACTTTGGGCACACATGACGGCCTACAAAACTCCTATAGGGATGTCACCCTATAGGTTGGTCTATGGAAAAGCATGCCACCTTCTAGTGGAATTGGAGCACAAAGCACGGTGGGCTGTCAAGACTTTCAACATCAAGCTAGATGACGTCGGGTTGCATCGAAAGCTCCAGCTGAGTGAGCTTAAGGAAATTAGGAATAATGCATTAAAAAACACTCTGATCTACAAGGAGAAGACTAAGCATTTCATGACAAGCAGATCAAGAGTAAAACGTTTGACATTGGCCAAAAAGTTGTGTTATTTAATTCCTGGCTTAGACTCTTTCCTGGTAAGTTATATTCTATATGGGTAGGTCCTTTTGTTGTTACTAATGTGTTTTCCCATGGAGCCATACAGATCAAACATGTTGGAACCGAAAAAGAGTTCAAGGTCAATGGCCACATATTGAAGCCGTACATCAAGGCAATTGGAGAACACGATGTGGAGTCAGAAAGAGTGTTGCGACGTCCCATCAGATGAACAAAATGAAGCACTTGGTCTAGGCTGGATGGACGTTAAATTTCAAGCGCTTGTTGGGAGACAACCCAATGTGTTTTCGAGTTGTGAAAGAGTCATCAACGCAGATTTTCTTTCTTTCAATCCTTCACTCTCTTTTACTTTGTTTATTTCATGTTTTTCTTATTTCGTTTTTGTAAATCATCTTCCTTACTTTAATTCTATGTTCAAATTACTTTCTAATTGCTTACATTGAGGATAATGTAGAATTTAAGTGTGGGGGAATGGTTTACAATTTTTATTTTGCAATTACATTGTTTTATTAAGTTTCCCGAAAAAAAATTATTATTTCGTTTTTGGCTTTCTTGAGTCTTATTTTTTTCGTTTTTATTTAGTATTTTTACGAGTCTTAAGTTGCCCCTTAACCTGTCAATGATAATAATGAAGGGAAATAAATATGTTATGGCTATAAAGATGATCACTACAACTTGAATTTGTTTGTTAATACTTTGTGATCAAGTGTTATAACTTATAGATAATGCATGTAAATTGGTACATAAACGAGCATGTTAAGATAAGTATAAATCATTTGAACCTTATGTGAGCTTTAGAACTATATATACCTCTTTGATGAGTGATTCATAAGTTCTTTGTTTAAATTGATATACATATGCCTCATAACTGCTTGTCATAGCTTTTAATGAACTCTAGAGTACTAGAACTTATTCTATGTGATTTTAAAAACTTTTAAGTCAATAAACTCTCTGATTTTGGATATGATTAAGGCATTAGGGTTAACACCACAAATTCAAATATCCATGTTCCCTATTTTGTGCGCACAAGTTACGACCCCCTTAGTTTTAACCCCTTTGAGCCTACATTAAGCCTTTCTTTCATCACCATGATTATCTAAACACTTAAGCTTAGTATAGACATCTTTCACCCTTGTTCCAAGGACTCGGTTGAAGATATAAAGATAGTGTGAAGAAAATAATAATAATAATAATAATAATAATAATGTTTTGAAGAATTTTATGTGTATTATGTGGATTTACTTACTCAAATATTGTTGCATTATTGGCACATGTTATTACCTAGATATATATATATATATATATATAAACAAGGAGAAGAAAAAAAATTGTTGAGTCTTTATCAAGGTAATAAGGTTTGATTATATAATATTTGAGTTAAGTCCTTTACATTTGTAATCTGAATGATTGTGAGGCCTAATATGTTGAAATTTGGCCTATATTCGAAGGGATGAATTCATGATATCATTGCACTAAGGTCGGGAAGTTATAGTATGTTTTGGGAATCTATTGAGTCTTGGAACAAATTTGAGCACCACTTGTCCTATATTTTCCTTGCCTCTAAGCTTAGCCCCATTACAACCTTCATAAAGACCTTATGATCCTTAGGATGGTAAAATTTGATTAGTTGAGTTTATCACTTGAGTAAGCTTAAGATTTTGGTTCATTTGTGCAAGTATGTTTAATTTTTATCTTGAGGTGTTTGTTTGAAATTTTGTAAAGGTACTTTATTTCTATTATGTGAGCAATTTTCTCACATACTTTGAGTGCAAACACAAATCCTTACAAATTGAGTGAATTTATGAGTGCATATTCTTATGAGTTGATTCATACTTGTTTTATTCATGTTGAGATCCATTTCACCATGTTTACTCATTATCTTACTTGTTGAAATATTTTGTTACCATGTATTAACTCTTGAATTCCATATGCTTAATTGCTTTAAGTGAAAATCTTTTATGCCATAATGAAATTTGAGACAAATGGTTAAGGGTTTACTTGTTTTAACTTCATAGTTTAATTTCAGTATTTGCTAGGGACTAGCAAAGTTTAAGTGTGGGGGTATTTGATAGGTCATCAATTATGCATTATTTTATATTATTTTATACCCTTTATACTTAACTTTTAATATTAAAATAATAAACAATTGGAGAAAATAATATATTTTTTGAAATTTTTATAGAAATAAATAAAGTTTAGAATTTGGAGTGTTTTGGCGAAAGAATCGTCCCGATCGGAGTTATAACAAAGAAATTATGAACAAAAATTCTGTAAAATTATATTAATTAATTTTAAATTAAAAATTCAGATGTAGCGCAATCCATTTGATGAGCCCAGCTGCAGCCCAAGAATCCAGAAGCCCAAATCCATTTATGTTCTAGCCCAGCAACCCAGACGTCGGGCCCAAGTCAAACCGGAAATCCATCAAAGCCCGCCGAATGTGCGCTAGCTTAGATCTCGTGCCAACATATGGCTACCGAAGCCCACATCCCACTTTCGGTGCGCGCGTACCGACCTCCTTTTCCAACTCAGCGCACGCCTTCTGAGCCCTCTGACTTCTTGTCAGCAGCAGCTCACCAACTCACCCACTCTTTGTCAGCGGCTACCTACCGAATTCAGAGTCTAATTTTCAGCTGCTCTCAGCCGAACCACTTCCCTGCTTCCACCTGCCCCCTATTGCTTCAGTTTTGGCAGATTTCAAGCACAAAATCAGCCCCAAACCATCCCTATTATCATCATTGTTCATCATTTCATTTTTATTTAATTTTATATTGTTATTTTTATTTACTTTATTTTTATTTTTTTTAGAGTTTTTAGTAGCTTTTTCTCCCTATAAATAGGGGTTCATTTCACTTGTTTTGGGGACTTAGTTTTGTGACATATTGTGAGTCTTCCTTAGGAGAAACTATGGAAAAATATTTTCAATACAAATTCTAAGAGTTCAAATTCCAAATTTCCTTTGTTTTATCCTTTCCATCTTCACAAGGTTCCAGCCGCTGTTCGGTGTTCCTTGTGAAAAACAATCCATTGTTTTCATTCATTCTGAAAGTGTAACATTTGCTCTCCATCCTCTTAAACTCTTTTATTTGTTATTGGTTCTATTTATAATGCAATATATGTGTTGGTTTTTCCTTTCTATCTTTTGTGAAAATTGAATATAATCTCCATGTGTTTTACTTTCTAAAAATAATTTACTTCTTACATTTTAGAGTTTAATCTTCATTTCAAAACTAAATGTTGATCCGCTGTTTCGGGCATTTAGAGTAGAGTTGAAGTGATTTAATGTATGATCGTTGTTGGGCGCATTAAATCACAAACTTAGGGTAAATCGTATTATAAGTAAAAATCCGATGTTCGGTGCATTTATAATATGAAAAATGTTTGAAGAAATATGAGTTTGTGAAGGTAAGATTTTGTGATTGATTTGAATATTTACAAATGCTAGTGTGTTGGTAAATTGTGTGTTTAATAAAAGTCCACTTGTATATAGGTTAAAATAAAAATAGAATTAGTTTATATATGTTTTTACTTGTATTTGCATGATTACAACCCCTAAAAACCCCCAATCTTTATTCTTTTATTCTTTAATTAATTTATTATCTATTTATATATTCATTCATTCATTCATTAGTTTATTCTTTGATTATTCATTATTCTTTTTAACTAACATATTATTAATATTCCCTAATTTCTCCGGTTAAGAACGATCTCTATTTACCAATACTACAACACCAAAAAAAGGGTTTAAATTGCATAATACTCAAATTACTTGTTTACTTTAATGCGTAGTTTGAGCGTTATCAAACTTGTGTGGAATTCCTTACTCACAAATAATTTCATGCATTTTTATGCATAATGTAACATTTTTGCTTACGTTCATGATAGGTATAAGTAGAAGGCATATTTGAAGTCTTACGCTCTATTGGTATATCCAGTTTCCTCCCTAGAACAATGAGAGAAAACAAACATGGCTCCCATATTGCCTCCAGCTTACATGCAGTAACTTGGAAGGCCCAAGAAGACAAGAAGAAGAAAATTTGTTGAGATTGAAGTACCTTCTTATGTTCCTCCTAACCCTATTCCACCAAACTATCATCCACCTCCAGATAGGTTGAGGGAAATCTGGACTAAGGTGAGATATTCGATATGTGGCCAAGAAGGTCATAATAAAGGAGGGCACCAAAGAGCTTCTCAAGCTCCCTCTCAGGTATGATATTAGCCATATCTCATCATCATATTTTACATATCTACATTATTTGAAAATTTTATGACTTTTTTTCCATCATAATGATATCTAAGACTAACATGCTAGCACTAGTGAAAGGAGAGGAAGAGGAACATGATGCGGAAGAGGAAAAGGAAGAGGAAGATTGTCAGGACCCGACCTTCCTTGGTCAGGACCCGACTCATCTAGCACGATATTGTCCGTTTTGGGCCTCTTTGCCCTCACGGTTTTGTTTTCGAGAGCTCCCGATGCAATTTTCTAGGGGGTCACCCATCATGGGATTGCACTAGCCTCAAATCGCTTAACTTTGGAGTTCCAACTGAACTCGAAGTTAGTGAGCTCCCAAAAGGTCTCGTGCTAGATAGGTGTGTGCCTACACCTTTAAGGCACACCACCAATCCCTTCCCAGACCATTCCCCTCACATGAATGTAAGATCGTTCACCGTTCCCTCCAGGACACGGGTCTTACAAAGATGGACATCGAGGATGGACAAATCAACTTCATCACAACCAGAAACACCAATTGCTTCATTAGAGCCAGCTAATGCATCTAAATTGCATAGACCAGAAAAAGTAAGTGTATAATATGTGTATACTCTGTGCTTTTTCGTTTTCTGTTTTATTAGGGAAATATGAGATAATGTGTGTTGTGAGGGAAATTTTCCCTTTTCTGTTATATTATGGAAAACTACCCTTTCCTGTTAACAAAAGGGTTTTCTATACTGTTGTACACTGCTTTGTGTGCATAAAACTGCCCTTATTTTTTATTAGGGAAAACCATCACAATCTGCATCCCAGCTGCTCACACCTTCTAAGGAAATCCATCATCGCAACCCGTGTTAAGAACATCTTCCCGATTGAACGTTCAAGAAAAGATGCATAAACCATGGAAAATATGAAGACCTTCACTTTGTTACTTTTGTGTTCCTTTGAGATTGTAATCTCTTTTGAAATTTTTGGCATTGTAATCTCTTGAAATTGTAATCTTTTGCATTGAACACTTTGGTGCTATTTTGGTTATGCATTTTGAGATTGTAATCTCTTGCCATTAGAATTGAACACTTTGGTGCTAGTTTTGAAATCTTTTCCATTGTAATATCTTGATATTGTAATCTTTTGCATTGAACGCTTTGGTGCTATTTTGGTTGTTATGCATCATGAAATTGTTAGAGAACAACAAATGGTTCAATTTATTGAAACTTCATCATTTTCATAAGTATTTCATAAAGCACCTAACTAAAATACCAAAACCAAAAACAACAACAACATAAAACACCAACAAACATCAAGAACAAAAAATGGCCTTCCACGGTACTTTCAAATGCCTTCCCCCGTCAGTCACAGTTATCAACTTCACCACTAACATGAATAACAATATCACCACCAACATGAATAACAATAGCACCACCAATGATGACATAAGAAATCCTCCACAATTTTTTTTTTCTCCCATTCTACATAGCTCAAGGTCTGAAGCCTTAATTCTCCATTTTGGCCCTCCAACTCCTTTTTTCATTTTCCAAAACTCGCAACTTTTCTTCTGATTGCATCTTTTCTTTTTGTAGAAATCACATTTTCCATTCATCTTAATTTCCTTAGCAATCCGGGAAGAACCTCCTTTCCTTTTGGACAAGTTTTTTTGTCCACCCACTCCAAAAAATATCTCTCCTTCTTATTCTGATTTTTTTTTGCATACCAAAATGACAATATTATAACAAAACATCACACATAACCAACAAATTTCAAAAATGTTTTTTTAACCGATTGTTCTCACAAGCTTCAAACCTTCGTCCAGGATTCAGATCGATCCATGACGTGTGGGGTTTAATCAAACCACCACACTTGCATTGCTTCAATGTCGTGAAATTCCTATCTCCAATCGATGAAGATGACGAAGGCATCCCCAATTGGGCTTACTCGTCTTTTACTTTCCTTTTCTTTTTCTTCTTCTCTTATTCTTCTTTATTTTTTCCTTGTTTTTCTCTTCTTTTTCGGTTAAGCCAGAGAGAGGGAGCTTATATTAGCTCGCAATTTGGTGCCAAAATTCCCTCATCTCCTGCTTCTTTGTTTCATAGCGCCAATATACTGTTTAGGACTATTTTACCCCTGATTTTAACTGAAACTGTCAACCTTATTAATAGAGAAATTAAATTAGCGATTTTGCAGAAATAATAGGACCAAAAAAGTCAGAAAATTAGTTGAGGGACGATCCCAATAATTGAAGTTTAGTTGCGGGACTATTTCTCCAATTTCCAAAATTTGAAATTGAATTATCAAAATATTTTTTGATTTGTCACTAAAATACTACTTTTGATTTGTCACGTGATAATAGTAGTTTTTCTGAAGGAAAATTAAATTAAATTTATGGGTTTTTATTTCTTTCCAAAATTAAATTAATGGTTAACGAAGGGTTGGTTAATTGGCAATTTGGCATCCATCAGCCGTCAATAACAATCCGAGGGGGCGCAGCAGCTCAGGTATTATTCGGTGTATAAGAATCAGAATCGTCTTAACGAAACTGCATTAAGTTTGCAGAGCGTGAGATCCAAAACCATCAATGGCATCAACAAAGACTTTGCTATCAGCAACTACTGTGGTAATCTTAGCGACTTCGCTCTTTTGGACATTAGCATCGTCATCATCATCGCCTTCTTCGGCCGACTCTATCGCCTTCATCAAGAAGACCATTGCTTCCAACGCGATCGCAATCTTCTCCAAGTCCTATTGCCCGTAATCTCTTCCACTCTTTTCTTTCGATTATTTAGTGAAATTGAATTAACATCATCTCTTTCACTTAAGTTTCAGCCCCTTTCATTTTGTTTCATTGAAACTATTTAGAAATATTTGTGATATAGCAATTGCGATTGATCTAAGTTGAATGAGGTCTTTATTGAATTTGTTGCCATTTAAGGGCCTTGGGTTTCAAATAACTAACTACTTCAAAGTCAATTTTGGATTTTAGAGCTCAATTTTATCACAAGTGCAAATAACATAATGCAAAATTTTTCACAATGTTGTCTTTGATTTAGGTTAGCTTGTGTACATTAATCTCAGCTTTTTGGTCCCCTCATCTCCCAATTTGTCTGGGTAATTTGCAGGTATTGTAGAAGGGCTAAAGCTGTTTTCAAAGAGTTGAACCAAGTGCCCTATGTGGTTGAGCTTGATGAGAGAAGTATATCCACTTAGACCTTACTGATATTGTAATACGGTGCATGAAAACATAAGTAAGAAGCTTGTTGGTGAAATATGAAATTGGTGCAAGATAAACTTTCGGGTAGAAACCAATTTGAAGAAATGAGGCTCAGAAAGAGACTTAGTAAACTTGTTCTTGAGTTCTTTGAATGTGCATTAATGATTCGATCTAATAGATCCCCTATAGTTACAGTTTGTTAGATTTGTTTTTAGGTTTTTCTTTCTGGGTTGCAGGCCGGGAGTGTGATTTAGTAGCTTGAAGTTGCATTTAGAACATAAGTTTGGCAACTAGAAAATGCTTCATGTACTGTAGAAGCGTTCTTTTGACAGCTTTATGAAGTCGTAATGTGAACTTTGAAACTGTGCATATGCCTATGTGAATGTCATGTACCATTTCCATTATGAGTTTTTGATTTGGGGTTTGCTACATGTTTTCTCAGTTGATGGTCGGGACATCCAGGATGCTTTAGGTGAGCTTGTAGGAAGGCGTACTGTACCGCAGGTGTTCGTCAAGGGACAGTATATTGGGGGTTCAGATGGTAACTTGTTTCCTTTTCAAAGTTTTGTGACTATCCTTTCTCTTTGTTTTTGGGAAATGTGATTACACCAGGAAATTACTAACAACTGATGCATGTGGTGTTTTTCTAGATACCGTTGCAGCATATGAAAGTGGAGAACTGGCTAAGCTTCTAGGCATTGAGTCCAGGCATACGGATGATCTTTAAATCAAGTCCTCAATGATCAGATACAAGTAACTGATGAATTCGGAGGAAATCTGAATGTAGGGCTTGTAAAATATCTCTTCCTCTCACATGTGTGGGGGTATGAATGTGGGAATCACTATTGATTAAGCTTGAATTTTATTTGAATTTTGTTGTATTTTAGTAATTTACAGAAGATGGTTTCATTTGTTCTAGATCTAGATGTATCTTGCAGATACAATATTCGCTTGTACTCTGGTAATCGCAACTACTACTGACTGGTTGTCCACCTATTTTGCAATTCAGACCTTTGAACTGCATTTCACCACTTGGTTGAGAGGCCATAATCTTGAGTTTCCTTATTCTAGCTAGCATTCTGCCTAATCTCAGCAGAAGCACTTTGTAATTGAAGCATGTTTGCTATTATAAATTGGTACATGTTTCATCAAGGGTGCTCATCAGTGTTTGGTGTCCTAAATGAGAACTTATCAGGTTAGAAATCGAGATAAATGTTCTCTTATCAGACTTTATGGGGACATCTTATGCTGCCCAGATGAATGCTCATTTAGTTCAATAACAATTTATTAAATGATGAAATTTAAATTACTAGAAATTAGTTTCAATTTTTTTTTTGATAAATTAAAATTGGATTAAAAAGCACACCTAAAACAAAAGTTCAGTAACAACAACAAATACACAAAGGGGAAAAACACACCCCAGGAGGAATGAACAACAACCAATCAACAAGCCAAAAGCACCAGGGACAAACCTGGAACCAAGGCAACACAACAAAGCACTCTACAAACTAAGTAATGGGAACATTCCAAGCCCTAACAGCCTGAATATTACCAACACTCGACTTAAAGTTAACATTACAAAGTCTTAACAGAATCGTCTCAAAAATATGATTTAAGGATAGTAGATGGGAAGCACCAAGTATTAGCGAAAATCCGGTTATTGCGCTCCTTCCAAATGCTATAAACAGTAAAAACAGTAACAGAGAGGGCAAGTTTCTTTATAGTTACGGAAAACGACTGACCATGTCATAAGATAGAAATAGCATCCAAGAACAATGGCCAAGGGGGACATCTCCAATTTTCACCACATCTACCAAGCACCATACGCTAAATATCACAGGTAACGGGACATTCAAAGAACAAGTGGGCGTGAGTTTCAGGTTCTCTATCACACATAGGGCATAGGGCACATGACATTACTGTGAGAAGACATAGAAAAAACTCGATCCAAAGTACCCAAACACCCTTTAACAACAAGCCACAAGATGAAAGATGCCCTAGTTTCAAAATTTGTAAGTGTCTTATTTAGGTAACATAAAAATTAAATGAAATTTAAATATATAATTTAATGTTTGTATATAAATACTAGTCGATAAAATTTTAAAAATAACACATTTTATACGGGATTTAATCTTCAGATTTGTGATATCCAAATTTCAAAATTTTTGTTTTCTTTATAATTTTAAATTCCTATATTTATTCATCCATACAAAAAAAATTAGTAGATAAGAAGCTTAAAATTGTAATTCTTTAACAAATTCTATATTTTTTCCCCATTCAATTACATCCTTAATGATCGCATCCAACAAGTGTTAATTTTTGAACTTCTTTTAATTATAATTTTTTGGTAGCAAAAAATGAAAGATTTTTTCAACTAATAAAAAAGGACAAAACAAAAGAAACGAATAAAGAGAAGAAAATTTTCGTCGTTACTTTCATTCCCATAATCTAATGGAGAAGCGACGCAAAAGAAAAAGGATGCCGGAATCCGATGACTTTGGCCGCGACACCGCCTTCGCTGTAATTTTGGCGGCACTCTCGTCTGCAGACCCAAACTCCCTCCTACCTTTAATCAAGCAATGCCTAAACAAACTCCGCCACTCCGTTACCAACCCCATCCTCTCTCTCCTCCCAACTCTCCTCAATTTCAAGTCCGCCGCATTAGCTTCGCGTGCGGCGGAGATGGTGGGTTCCGCTGCCCTCGAGTCCTTGGACATGAACCAGAGGGTTGCTTCCGATTCTGACATTATTCATGGGTTGCTCTCAGCATTGGGTAGCTCCAGCACCAGGCTCTCTACGGCTGCAATTCCCTTTTGGATCTGTGCAGCACTTCTTATGGACGAGACCGTTTTCTTCATTCCTCTGCACTTCCGAGGCTTCTGTGAGTGTCCAATCACTTATATATTACTTTTGTTTTTCTTGTTTTTCGCTTACTTGGCTGACATGTGATAGGTTCATAGTTTTGGGATTCTTCAGGTTCATAAATCTTCAACATTTTCAGTATCCTTGCGCTCTGGCTCTGTTGATAATGGTGCTGTTACCTCTTTGAATATTGACTTTAAGAAAGATGAACTTCCAGTTTTGCTTCTTAACGCTTCAATTATTTTTCTCAGTACCTGTAACATTGAACAATTGAAGAACATCCCAAAAAATCTCCATCAAGCTTTCTTTGCCTTTAAAGTAAACACAAATTAAGTACGTAATGATAGTCATTTGATTGGTTCTGGATCGGGATGGTTCTGGATTGGTAAATACAGATTAAGTACAAATTAAGTAAACACAAATTAAGTACTAGTATTGGTAAATAGGGATGTTATTTAAGCATGATTGTCATTTGATTGATTAATTGGGAGTAAAGATTGAATTTTAAAGTCCTAAGTAATTAAAATAAACCTAAACTAGCCTAATCTAATATTTACACGTGGTCAACGCATTCTTTATGTCTTGCTCATTCATAAATTATATCAACTTCAAACCTTCGACATTCTATAATTTTAGTTCTACGAGATGATTGCATATTCGTAAGTACTTGCTCGGGACATCCGACTCATCTATCAAGCTTTAAGTACCAATATACAAACATAATAAAAACTAAAATACTAGAACACATGAAAGATTTATACGAAGTCAATATAAAGCATAAAACCACAATAAGATTAATAATCAATTTACAGAAGCGATATTCATGTCAAAAGATAACTACGAAGTAAGAGGTCGTATTATATTTTTTCTCTCGAGAAGACCAAAGGATGCTAAGTGAATGAACTCTCTTTGGTGAGACAATAGGGAACGCCTAACTATACCACGAATGAAGGGTAGAAAATGAAGTATGATGTAATTAATCTTGCAAAATAATATCGATTATATAAATTAGAAAGTTTGGTCATGTAGAGTTTCGGTACAAAAATGAACGACCCTTTTTCAAATAACCTAAGCTTCTCTATTTATAAGAGAAAATTTATCTCCAAATAAACAGGAGTTTACAATTAAAATCTTAAAAGAAAAGGGATTAAACTAATTGAATTAAAGTTCTAAAGGAAAAGAGTAATAAAAATCTTAATTAAAATGTTTCCTAAATAAAAAGAAAACTAATTGAAACTTGAATTGGAAAATTTTCCAACAGAAAGAAGGAAAATAGGTGCTGAAATTGAACATGAGTCGTTTCGATGGAAGCCCACCGAAATTTGGGCTGGAAATCGGTGGTCAACACGAGGTCAACCACACAAGGAAGGGCTGGAAGGGCATTTGGTGGACGCACGCTGAAAGCTTGGAACCAGGTTCGGTAGGCGTGCGCTGAAGCAAAGATAAGTTCATCGGCAGAGGCACGTTAAAACGGGCTGCTACTGATCAGGAAGCGCTCGCCGAACCAAGCCTCTGGGAATCGGTTAGGGCTGGCCGAACCAATTTCTAGGCTGCCATTTTGGATTCGGTAGGCCCCTACCGAATTCCAGAGTGTTTTTTGGTGACTTATTTTCATTTAATTGTAACTTTTTCAATATAATTTCGATTGAGGTGATTCTTTTTCTTAAATTCTCGTAATTCTATGCTCTATCCAATTATGCATATTTCTCACAAAAGATATTATTTTCTTCAATTTTTTGGTATTTAAACATTAAAAAATAAACATAAAAGAGTATAAAATGATGCTTAATTTAAGACTTATCAAATACTCCCACACTTAGACTTTGCTAGTCTCTAGCAAACACCAAAACAAGTTAAGGCTTTGAAAGCTCATTTTGTTTTTTCTTTTTCTGAAAATAAAAAACTATTAAGCCCTTAACCATTTGTCTCAAATTCTATTAACATTAGTATAGCCTTAAAGATTTACACTAAGAAGCTATATAGCTATGTAATTCAAAAGTTAATGCATCATAACAAAATGCCGTGACAAGTAAGACAATGAGTAAACTTGGTGAAATATATCTCAACATGAATAAAACAAGTATGAATCAACTCACAAGTGTAACGACCCGGACGTTCAAAAAAAAGGAAAATTTGGAAAATTTGAAGAAAATGACGATTTTGCCCCTAGGTAATGGGCGAATGGTTGACTTTTTAATCGGGCGGTAAAACGGACTTTGACCGATGACTGTGACGTAGTTTGGGACGTCACGAGTTCATAGACAGGTGGCACGCCCGATTCCGACATTCGAGGAGGAAGTTATGACGTTCGGAAGTTCAAGGGCATTTTCATAATTTGGATAAAAGGGGGAAAATGTTGACTTTTTGATTGACCACTGATTTTCACACAACTCGAGGACCGTTAGGTAGGTCTCGATGCCCTGAGTACAATGACAGGCGGCACGCGTCGATCGGAGTTCAGATGACCGAGTTACGGGTCTAGAAAGAGAAGGGCATTTTGGTAATTTTGTACAGAAGGGCAAAATGGTAATTTTTTTACTGTTGAAACTTAAATTAGCCTCGAGTGGGACTTTTGTTGAGCAGAGTGAGTGAGTTTTTTAAAATTTTAAGTGGAAGTGCATGGTGTGTGTTAGTGTGATTGGAATAGGTGCACGGTTAGGGAGTGTGAAGCTAGTGGGTGTGAATCAGGGCACGGGGAGACTGGTTTTTGCCTTGAATGGGAGGCAGGCGTGCCCTGGGAGTGTAAAGAACAGAGACAGAGACAGAGACAGAGACTCGATCTTGTTCAATGTGTGATCAAGTGGTACTTGTGCCTGAACTCAGAGGTTGTGTGGGTACTGGTATTTGGGTCTAAGGGTGCACAAATGCGTGTTGGTGAATTCAAAATGGTGTTGGTGCTTCTGAGGGAAAAACAGAGAGTGAGAACAGATTAGTCATTCCTCCATTAGAGCAAGTCAGGTGTGAGTTTAGAGGCAGGGTGAGTGAGTGATTAGAGTTGGGCTGTGTTGTGTACATGAGAGTGTAGTGGAATGACTGAGTGAAGAGGAAATGTTTGAAGCGATTAATGAGAGAAAAAAAAGGGTGATCGTGCAGTTGGTCATGGTGAGCCGTGTTTATGGTTAAAAATTAAGCAGAGAGGGGGCTACCAGTAGTGGGGTGAAAAGAGGTGAGAGTGGATGAGGTGGTGGTCTGAGCACGACGGCCGCTGTGAGTGGTGGCTGGGAACGGTGGAAACAGAGACCAGAGGAAGGTTTGGTTTCAACGCTTTCGATTTTCCTACAAGCCTCCCTAAGTTTCCTTGAGTTGTAAACAGAAGATGTAAAAGAAGGTGAGGCAAGGGCAGTGGCAACCACGACGGTTCTTGACGACGGTGTTGCAGTGAGGTTCCCGTGATTTTTATTTCGAATTCGAAATTGATGTTTTCATGTAACACCCCGGAAATTCGAGGATTTCAATATTGTACTTTAATGTGTGATTTGACGCTTTTACCCTTGTTGTGGGTATGGCCAATTGTTGACTTTTTGATTGATGAATTAAACGGACTTTGACATATGACCGTGACGTAGTTCGGGACGTCACGAGTTCATAGACAGGTGGGACGTCCAATTCGGACGATCAGGGAAAAAGTTATGACTATCGGAAGTTCAGGGGTATTACCGTAATTTGGACTTTTGGGGGTGAAAATGTTGACTTTTCTTTTGGCAACTAATTTTCAGTTGACTCAAGGACCATTAGGTAGGTCTCGACGTCCTGAGTCCGTAGACAGGCGGCACGCCGAAATCGGACTTCGTACGAGGAAGTTATGGTCAGAAACGTGAAATCGGGAGGTTCGTGTCTCGGTTTTCGTGCCAAATATTTTATTCTGGAAATCTGATTGGAGGACACCTGGTGAGTGACAAGTGTCACTCACCCATTGGCTAGATTGGATCAGATCCACTATGGGTTTAAATACCATTAAAACCCACTTTTAATCACAGCCCTTGATCTGAAAACCTCCAGATCTGATCTCAGCCCTTGATCCCATTCTGAGATTCAATCTGGGCCGTTCATTTCATTGTGCAGCTTTCCCTCCATTTCTATATATTTCCTTACCCGACACCCACGTACTGCCCATTCCATACCATCACACCACGATTGCACTTGACCCTTGCTCTGTGTGCCCCTGGACTGGACGTGTGTGGTGGCAGACGGCAGTGACCACGGCGGAGGACGGCGGCGAGGTAGGAACCAGGGGAACCCGAAACGGTTTTAAACCCAGATTTTGGTAACTTGTTTTCCCACGTTTAATTTTGTCTGTTATGAATCCTAATCGACTCTAGGGACTGCCAGGAACTTACTGGAATTGAGCTCGTGGCCGGAGGTGCTCAGGACGGCGACTAAACTGCAACGGGAGGCCGGTTCTGTTCTTCGAGGTAAGCCCTCGATCCTATCCGTTTTTCTCAATTATAATTCCAAAGAACCCTTCCTAGGATTCAGACGAGTAGCTAGGAATTAAAAGGAACGAAAATGATCAAGAAATGAAGAAATGGCGACCGGGTCATGACCGCGGGTCTGATCGACCCGAGTTGCAGGTATTCGGGTCAACCCGTCTGAGGACAGCGGTGATGACGTGGCACCCTGTCAGTCTGTCAGATGACGTGGACCAACCGTGAGCCGACACGTGTCACATGTCAGTGCACAGTCAGCACTAACATGTCAGTGACGTGGACCAGTCAGGGACTGCCACGTGTCACTGACATGTCAGTGACGTGGCCCAGTGCCGTGCTGACACGTGGCACATGTCAGATCTGACACGTGGTCTGACAGATCAGCGAGGTGGACCAATCGGCTGTTGACACGTGGCACCTGTCAGAGTCTGACACGTCAGACCTGACAGCTGTCAGTTGACGTCAGCATGACGTCATGCTGACGTCAGCGATGACGTCAGCAGGAACTGTTCCTGCGTTGACCGACGCGTTGACCGGCGCGTGGGGGCGCGTGTGAACAGTGTTTTTGGTGGGACCACCACCATTCTTTAGGTTTCGACGATCCGGATCCAATGGCGGTGGTTTCGAGTCGATCGGAGATCATTAAGTTGGTCAAAATAAGGTTTATTACCTTGGAAAGCGCGTTCGGGCAGCTTTCTCGGGCCGGTTTCGACCTAGGCTTTCATGGTTGAATGTTAGGGGTTTGTATTGACCTTTACGAATACTTTGGACTTGACAGGGATCATACATTTATACCAGGACGAGGGTATACGTTCGGTTTCTAGCAGGATTGTACTGTGAGTGGGCCATTTTCTTAAACCCTTGCGTGCATAAATGTTTTCTGGTTTATTATACTTATTCACATGCTAAAACAATAATGGTTTTGATGATATGGAAAATATGGTTATGGCACGTTTCACGGTATTTGGGCTTGAGACCCGTCCGATGAAACTGAATGATTGGTTCAGATTCTATCTATGTATATATATGTTTGCATGTGGATATCAATAAAATGTATTTGTTACTGCACTGTATAGATCCTTCCATATTATATTGTCTCCTCCGGATGAGGTACCCCGGAGAGATCACGGACGTCTAGAACGTCCAGCGTCTATGACGCTAAGCATCGGGGATGCTGTACCCGAACGAGGTTCGGGGATTGAACTCGGAAATTGAGACCCGAGTGGCACGCGTAGCCTTGTGATTGTGACCTTATTGGACGTCAGGGACGTCAGACATCGGGGATGTCGGGATTGGAGTGTATAGTGCAGTGGCTAAAATTATGGTTATGGTTTTATTACATGCCTTATGGTTCATATTATATGGTTTATGATTTTGTATTGTGATGCACGCATGTTTGGAAAACGGAGGGGTAAATTATATGTTTTACTTATCAAACGATTTTGTGAACTTGAGTTTCGGCCCACTCACCTTTAATGTTTTTGATAACCCCTCCAGGTCGGGAAACTGAGGTAGAGGAGGAACCAGAGGCTGAGACATAGATCTACATTCTGCGTACCTGATCCCCTGTTGGGCGGTGTACCCGCAGGTTTACTTTAGAGTCGTGCTCGCATCTTGTAATTTTAGTTTTCATCCCTTGTCTGACATTCGTTTAATTCGGATTTGATGTAAGACTTTAATTTGGTTATTTATGCATTTGATGTTTTGAGGTTAAAATTGGTATGAATTATTGGGTGTCAGACGGGAGCAGGGCACGTCCCCCTGTGGTCCCTGTGGGATCGGGGTGGGTCCTGTCAGCTTGGTATCAGAGCACTAGGTTGTGGTCAGTACTAGGGTATTGGTCAGCATGCTAGACTAGCGATTAGTACTAGTTACTTTTCGACTTTTAAGAATATTGTTTTCTGATCTATGCCTCTTAACAGTTGGTTATGCCTCCTAGGAGAATTCCTCATACTCGAACGGACGAGGATCTAGAAAGAGAGATGGAATGCGCGAGCATTGAAAGGGCTCAACGTTTGGGAGCCACTCCTTTCTGCGGGGGATCAAACCCCGATGATGCTCACGACTGGATCACCAAGTGGGAGAGGATCTTCTCGGTGATGCACTGCCCTCCGGGCGAACGGGCAACTCTGGAGGCCTTCTTGCTGGAAGGAGGATCCTACCAGTGGTGGCACGGACTCGAAATGTCTGGGTGGTCTGTCCATACCACTACTTGGGAAGCTTTTCGTTCCAGATTTCTGGACCAGTACTACCCGCGATCCTTTCGCGCGGCGCGGGAGGCGGAATTCCTGCGGTTGGAGCAGGGTGATATGTCCGTTGCGGACTACGAGCAAACTTTCGGGAAACTTTCCCGGTTCGCTGCTTCATTCGTAAGCACGGAGGAGGACAAATGCCAGCGGTTTGAGCTTGGACTCCGAGGGGAGATCCGGGCCAGTGTGACCGCTACCACTCATGCTTCTCTGAGAGATATGGTCGATGCAGCGGTGCGTGTCGAGGCTAGTCTGGCGGTACACCGGACACGACAACCTTCAGGGGAGGGGCGACGTCAGGATCGCCCACAGCATGGGCCATCGGGCCGTAAGAACAACAAGGGAGGGAGCTACAGGGGAGCACCCTCATCCTTCAAGGGTCGTGGCTGGTCGGGTCGACGTGGAGGCTCTCAGGGCAGAGGATTTGGATACAACTCTGGGCAACGCTCATCTTGGAGCGGTGCTTCTGGCGGGCATTCGGACAGGCCAAGGCCAGTAACTTGTTTTGCTTGCGGAGAGGAGGGCCACTATGCCTGTGATTGCCCGCAGTTGTCCAAGAACAACGACGCTGGGGGCTCGAGTGTGGTGCAGAGCACGGCTTCCCACACTAATAGAGGTCGCGGTCAGGGAGGTGACCGTGGTGCTGGGCGTGGCGCGCGTGGGCGCGGACGGAACGGAGGGCCGAGGGCCCAAGTGTTTGCAATGACCCAGCAGCAGGCGAGGACTGCTCCAGGCGTGGTCACAGGTACACTACATATCTTTAATTTTCTTGTACGTGTATTAATGGATGCGGGGGCTACACATTCTTTTATTTCGAGGAGTTGTGCTGGTATGCTTGATTGTGTGGTATCAGCTTTAGATTGCGAAATGGGTGTTGGCACCCCGGTGGGTATCGTGTACCTTATGAATCAGGTGATTCGGAGGTGCCCGGTAAGAATTGAGGATGTGGATTTACCAGCAGACTTAATTATTCTAGATATCCACGACTTCGATATAATCCTAGGGATGGATTGGCTGTCGGAGCACGGATCGCTCATCGACTGCTGTAGCAAGCAAGTGATTCTGCGGAGCCCGGGTTTGCCGGAAGTTATCTTTCAGGGGGAACGTGATGGTTCGCCTCCTGAAGTGATTTCGTCACTTACTGCTACCAAACTTCTACGGAAGGGATGCCAGGGTTATCTGGCGCATGTCATGTCGGAACGGGTCGATACTCCGGTTATTGACGAAATACCGGTGGTCTGTGAGTTTCCGGATGTATTCCCGGAAGACTTACCTGGATTGCCACCATCGCAGGAGATTGAGTTTACTATTGAACTACTCCCGGGTACCCGACCTATATCCCAGGCACCATACCGGATGGCGCCGGCCGAGTTACGAGAAATCAAGACTCAATTGCAGAAGTTGGTAGATTTGGGATATGTCCGACCGAGTACTTCACCGTGGGGAGCACCGGTGTTGTTCGTAAAGAAGAAGGAAGGAAGTCTCCGTTTATGTATTGACTATCGACAACTCAACAGGGTGACGCTGAGGAATCAGTATCCTCTACCCAGGATCGATGACCTTTTCGACCAGTTGCGGGGAGCTCAGTGCTTCTCGAAGATTGATTTGTGGTCTGGGTATCACCAACTGAGGATTTCGGAGGAGGATATTCCGAAAACTACTTTTCGAACCCGTTACGGACACTACGAGTTCCTTGTTATGCCATTTGGTTTGACGAATGCTCCAGCAGCATTCATGGATCTGATGAACCGGGTCTTCCGACCCTACCTGGATAAGTTCGTGATTGTGTTCATCGATGATATTTTGGTATACTCGAGGAGTGCCCGTGCACATGAAGAACATCTACGGTTGGTCTTGGAGAGACTGAGACAAGAACAATTGTACGCCAAACTGAGCAAGTGTCAGTTTTGGCTAAGCAGTATTGGTTTTCTGGGACACGTGATATCGACGGATGGGATTTGCGTGGACCCCCAGAAAACAGAAGCGGTGACCAATTGGGCTAAACCGACAACAGTAACCGAGGTGCGGAGTTTCGTCGGGTTAGCAGGTTACTACCGGAGATTCGTGGAGGGCTTCTCCAAAATTGCTGCACCATTGGCTCGTTTGACTCGAAAGGGAGTAAAGTTTATCTGGGACGAGCAGTGCGATCGGAGCTTTCAAGAGTTGAAAGATTGATTGACCACTGCACCTGTCCTTGCATTGCCGGATGACAGTGGAGAGTTTGTGGTCTTCAGTGATGCATCGCTGCAAGGTCTGGGCTGCGTGTTGATGCAAACTGGCAAGGTTATCGCCTATGCATCCCGGCAGCTGAAGACTCACGAGTTGAACTATCCTACCCATGATTTGGAGTTGGCAGCGGTGGTTCATGCTCTCAAGATCTGGAGATATTATCTTTTCGGCGCAACGTGTCGGATATACACCGACCACCAGAGTCTTAAATACTTATTCACTCAGAAGGAGCTTAACATGAGACAACGGAGATGGTTGGAGCTGCTGAAGGACTATGACTGTACGATCGAGTACCATCCGGGTAAGGCCAATGTTGTCAGGACCCACCCCGGTTTCACCCCGAAACCCGAGGTAAATCCCGCTCCCGTCTGACTCCCCGACACAACACCTAAGGAACACTCACGTAACCCAGTCAAACGCAGGAGTAATTAAACAAAATATTCCGACGTTAACGTTTACAGAACATAGCACTAACTTACAAGGAAAATAAAAACCGATAAATTACACGCACACGGAAGATTGTAAATTGTTCTGGGATCTCTCATGTCACTTCTATGCCTCGGACTCTGCCTCGACGTCAAGACCCCGCGCTAGCTCCACAACCTGGAGGGCAATTTAAAACAAAAATGTGAGTGGACCAGAAAGTACAAAAGGTTCAAAACCACTTTATATGAAAACCGAGTTTAACCCTCCGTTTTGAAACCACATGCATAACCAACAGTTATGAACACAGTTATAAAATAATCATTATAAAACATCATAAGACACAGAAACACTATAAAATATCATAAGAACCAGAGCATGAGTATCAGAAACCGTATCAAATCCGATCGAACCTGCTGGACCTATCCGAGTCTTTAAACTCCCGAGTCTTTAAACTCAATCCAGGCCTTAATAATATCCGAGTCTTTAAACTCCCGAGTCTTTAAACTCAAGGCCTACGGGGGAAATCAATACATATCCGAGTCTTTAAACTCCCGAGTCTTTAAACTCAATCCGGGTCTTTAAACCCAATCCGGCTGGTCCCCCGTCACATATATCCGGGTCTTTAAACCCAATATCCAGATCCAGCAAATCCAATCTCAAAACCATTTGAAGACCATGTACCAGTCCATATCCAAACTCGAATCCGGAATCACTGGTCTGATGCCCTTCCGGCATCCAGAACCGTCATTCCAAACCCAAATCCGGAAATTCACTTTCCATTAGAAATCACTTATCAATTTAAAACCCAAAACTAACCACTTTCTCGTAAAACGTGCTAGAAATCGATTTCCTCGAAAAACGTGTAATAATGTAAAACCAACCAAAACATATTCGATAAACATAGAATCATAATCAAAACCATAAAACAGTTATAGAAAACAGTTATGCATGCTCGAGTTTAAAGAAAGGGGTCCACTCACAGTACTGAGCCCTACTCCCGTCCCGAACGTCCAACACGTTCCTCGGCTTCCTCGGGAAATCCCGATCCTGTCAATCACCATCAAATTACGTCACTAACACGTCTACGAAGGTTCACCTAAATTCCCTCAAAAATCCCCGAACCAAAGACTTAAAACCCCGGGACCCTAAACATTCACCCTCGCGGAACTACACTCAAACGACTTCCGATTGACTCGAAACCAATTCCATTGAACTCACCACAACTCCTGGACCAAAACCCATGTTGACCGTTTCTCCCAGAACCGCCGCACGCGCCTCCACGCGCCGCCCAAAGTGGCTGCGCGTGGCCCCACGCGCCAGCTACTGTACACCTTCAACCTCACGTCGACCCGGTTCAACACAGTAGGCTACAGCTTGAACCGGCGTCAACGGTTCTCCGCCGTGCCTGCACCAAAACACCTCCTTCCTTCTCCTATAGCTTCGTCCAACCTTACTCTAAGCATCCCCATCCTCCAATCACCTCGACACATCCCCTACACTGTCAACTCAGACTCGAATCCAGACGGCCCAATTCCTCTGTTTTCCTCCCCGGCCACCCAGGTAACCTCCCTTCACGGTGGCAACACCAGACGGTTCCTAGGACCTCAAGGAACCTAACCCGACTCTCCTAGACCTTCGACTCAGTCTCTAGGATCACGACTCTTGGTTTGAACCAAAACGGGAAAACAGGGCACACAGAGTCCCTCCGTCGTGCCAACCTCCACCGTGCACCTCCCGTCATGGCAGCTCAACCAAATGACGCCCTGGACTCAACTAAACTCCCTAAACTCCCCTAGACTCTTCGATTCAACCTCTCAGGCCACAACTTCCGGTTTGAAGTTCACGGCCAAAACAGAGCATAGACACGGGACAATAGAAATTACCTGCAACCTGTCGCCGTCGTGAGCTCTGCTGGTAGTGGCTGACTCCTCGCAACCCGCACGACACCACCACGGTCTCAATTGCCCCGTACACGGCCGCCACCGCCACGATCCTCACAACCTCCCTGCTATTTACCCCTGGTTTTCCCGCAGCTCTTGACACCCTCACACACAGCCACCACACCGTCAACCTCTCTCACTGCTTCCCTCTCACTCTCTGATCACCCTCACACACTCACAATTCATCAACACTCACACCACCACCCTCAATTTCCTTCACGATCTCCCTCTGTTTTCTGTTTCCTTCTGCGCACAAACACGAACACGGGCACGGGTACACCCCAAAAATAGAACCGTGCACACACCTTAGAATCCCCCAGAACCCACTACACACTTGCCACATGTCACCATCCCCCACACTCTCTCACCCATGTGGCCCAATCTCAGCCGTCCATTTTGCTTTCTCTGCACAAATCCCCAGAAGCCAAAAAGACCAAAATACCCTCCAGTTTCACACATTTTTACGATTTTACCAAAACTTCCTAGACCCGTAACTCTCGCCTCGTAAGTCCGATGAACACGTGCCGCCTGCCATCGAACTCAGGACGACAAGAACTATCTCACCATCCTAGGTCAACCTACCAAAACTCGATTATACGAAAAGTCAACTATTCCCCATACTTTACTCAAATTACGGTCATGCCCTCAACCTTCCGAACATCACAACTTCCTCCTCGGATGTCGGAATCGGGCGTGCCACCTGCCTACGGATTCGTGACGTCCTCAACTACGTCCTGGTCACTGGTCAACTCCCATTTGACCACCCGAAATAAAAGTCAACATTTCTGCCCGACCCAGGGGCAAAATCGTCATTCTAAGTTCCCGGACCCCTCGGGACCACCTACCCACTGCTTAACCTCAATAATCACACTTTAATCACTCTACTAATTCCAATCCTCGGGACGGGTTGTTACAATCTACCCACCTAAAAAGAATTTCGTCCCCGAAATTCCACAGCTAGTTCCCAACACCTAGGGTCTCCTACCCGGTAAAGAACAACCTCTCCTAGGTTTCCTGTCTATCATCTCCACCTTGGGTATTTCACTCCAACCCCCAACTACTGTTACCACAGCCAACCCTAGCTATGTAACAACTACATGGTGTACGCAAGGAAAACTCTATGAACAGAAAACAAAGGTATTATAAAATACCTCATTTCACAGTACCCGACAGAAGTCATAGAGTACATCCTCGTATACAACCACCCATCTCCCTCGGCTACTAATCCGGCCACGGTCGGACTAACTTCACAAAGTCCTAAAGGCAAACTCTAGCTTGTGGGTTCTCTCCTTCCATAGTCTCCAATCGATCAGTTATAGTCACTCCTTTCCTATACTTCCCGTCAACCTACTACGGAACTTACTGTATACTCCAAGTCCTCTAGGCGAACTTCTAGACTCTACCCGGGGATCCAACAACCAAACCAACAGAACAACCAAAAGTGAAACAAATACCTGTCTCCGTATCTGGTGTCGACTGATCCTCCTGCCGAGTCATCGAGAACACCCGGGCCTGTGATCCCGACGCTCTACCACGTCCCCTCGAACTACTCGTGGCTGTGCCACCACCTCCTCTAGTGCCCGCTGTCCCTGACGCTGTACTCTGTCCGGACTCCGCTACTCCTCTGCCTACACCACCTTCCTGTGGCAACAGTGGACACTCACGTCGGAAATGACCTCGCTCCCCGCAGTAGAAACACACATTCCAGCCTGGTCCACTGCTCGGTCTCCCTGTGGACGCTACCGATGTCGCACTCGCTTGCGGAGTCGGCGGTGCTCGGTAACCCCAAAATCCTGAACTCTGGGCACTACCAGGCCTACCAAAACGATCATCGCCCGATGATGACGCTCCACCGAAGTTACCCCTTTTCGGTGTCCGCTGGCTCGAAACTTCAGGAATAGAAGGTTCCCGGTGTCGCACCGGCAAACTAGCCTCAACTCGCACCGCAGCATCCGACAAGTCTCGGAGGGTAGCAAAAGATCCAGCCGTCACTACGGCTCGAACCTCACCTCGCAAACCCAACTCAAACCTACGGCACTTCTCGGCTTCAGTGGCCACAAAAGCAGGAGCAAACCGAGACAACATCTGGAACTTCCGTTCATACTCTGCCACTGTCATATTCCCCTGCTGGAGCTGCAGAAACTCCGCCTCTTTGGCATCCCGGAAAGAACGAGGATAATACTGCTCCAGAAACCGTTCCCTGAACGTCTCCCAAGTCACACTATGGACATCCCAACCTGACAACTCGAGGGTATACCACCACTCGTACGCCGCACCATCCAGTAAGAACGCAGCCAACAATACTCGCTCCCCCGGCGGACAATGCATCACCGCAAAAATCCGCTCCAGTCTGGTAATCCACCTCTGGGCTTCCTCAGGATCAGCCCCGCCACTAAAAGTAGTAGCCCCGAGCCGCTGGGCTCGCTCAATCGTGGCACTCTCCGTCTCTCTTGCTACTTCTTCAGGTTGTTGAGAGGGTCTACGTCTCGGAGGCATCGTCAACCGCACACTGAAAGAGGCATAGAAGCAGTCAAACAACAAAAACACAACCTCACAAACCAACAGACCCAATAAACTTGACAAACCTATGCTCTGATACCAATTGTCAGGACCCACCCCGGTTTCACCCCGAAACCCGAGGTAAATCCCGCTCCCGTCTGACTCCCCGACACAACACCTAAGGAACACTCACGCAACCCAGTCAAACGCAGGAGTAATTAAACAAAATATTCCGACGTTAACGTTTACAGAACATAGCACTAACTTACAAGGAAAATAAAAACCGATAAATTACACGCACACGGAAGATTGTAAATTGTTCTGGGATCTCTCACGTCACTTCTATGCCTCGGACTCTGCCTCTACGTCAAGACCCCGCGCTAGCTCCACAACCTGGAGGGCAATTTAAAACAAAAATGTGAGTGGACCAGAAAGTACAAAAGGTTCAAAACCACTTTATATGAAAACCGAGTTTAACCCTCCGTTTTGAAACCACATGCATAACCAACAGTTATGAACACAGTTATAAAATAATCATTATAAAACATCATAAGACACAGAAACACTATAAAATATCATAAGAACCAGAGCATGAGTATCAGAAACCGTATCAAATCCGATCGAACCTGCTGGACCTATCCGAGTCTTTAAACTCCCGAGTCTTTAAACTCAATCTAGGCCTTAATAATATCCGAGTCTTTAAACTCCCGAGTCTTTAAACTCAAGGCCTACGGGGGAAATCAATACATATCCGAGTCTTTAAACTCCCGAGTCTTTAAACTCAATCCGGGTCTTTAAACCCAATCCGGCTGGTCCCCCGTCACATATATCCGGGTCTTTAAACCCAATATCCAGATCCAGCAAATCCAATCTCAAAACCATTTGAAGACCATGTACCAGTCCATATCCAAACTCGAATCCGGAATCACTGGTCTGATGCCCTTCCGGCATCCAGAACCGTCATTCCGAACCCAAATCCGGAAATTCACTTTCCATTAGAAATCACTTATCAATTTAAAACCCAAAACTAACCATTTTCTCGTAAAACGTGCTAGAAATCGATTTCCTCGAAAAACGTGTAATAATGTAAAACCAACCAAAACATATTCGATAAACATAGAATCATAATCAAAACCATAAAACAGTTATAGAAAACAGTTATGCATGCTCGAGTTTAAAGAAAGGGGTCCACTCACAGTACTGAGCCCTACTCCCGTCCCGAACGTCCAACACGTTCCTCGGCTTCCTCGGGAAATCCCGATCCTGTCAATCACCATCAAATTACGTCACTAACACGTCTACGAAGGTTCACCTAAATTCCCTCAAAAATCCCCGAACCAAAGACTTAAAACCCCGGGACCCTAAACATTCACCCTCGCGGAACTACACTCAAACGACTTCCGATTGACTCGAAACCAATTCCATTGAACTCACCACAACTCCTGGACCAAAACCCATGTTGACCGTTTCTCCCAGAACCGCCGCACGCGCCTCCACGCGCCGCCCAAAGTGGCTGCGCGTGGCCCCACGCGCCAGCTACTGTACACCTTCAACCTCACGTCGACCCGGTTCAACACAGTAGGCTACAGCTTGAACCGGCGTCAACGGTTCTCCGCCGTGCCTGCACCAAAACACCTCCTTCCTTCTCCTATAGCTTCGTCCAACCTTACTCTAAGCATCCCCATCCTCCAATCACCTCGACACATCCCCTACACTGTCAACTCAGACTCGAATCCAGACGGCCCAATTCCTCTGTTTTCCTCCCCGGCCACCCAGGTAATCTCCCTTCACGGTGGCAACACCAGACGGTTCCTAGGACCTCAAGGAACCTAACCCGACTCTCCTAGACCTTCGACTCAGTCTCTAGGATCACGACTCTTGGTTTGAACCAAAACGGGAAAACAGGGCACACAGAGTCCCTCCGTCGTGCCAACCTCCACCGTGCACCTCCCGTCACGGCAGCTCAACCAAATGACGCCCTGGACTCAACTAAACTCCCTAAACTCCCCTAGACTCTTCGATTCAACCTCTCAGGCCACAACTTCCGGTTTGAAGTTCACGGCCAAAACAGAGCATAGACACGGGGCAATAGAAATTACCTGCAACCTGTCGCCGTCGTGAGCTCTGCTGGTAGTGGCTGACTCCTCGCAACCCGCACGACACCACCACGGTCTCAATTGCCCCGTACACGGCCGCCACCGCCACGATCCTCACAACCTCCCTGCTATTTACCCCTGGTTTTCCCGCAGCTCTTGACACCCTCACACACAGCCACCACACCGTCAACCTCTCTCACTGCTTCCCTCTCACTCTCTGATCACCCTCACACACTCACAATTCATCAACACTCACACCACCACCCTCAATTTCCTTCACGATCTCCCTCTGTTTTCTGTTTCCTTCTGCGCACAAACACGAACACGGGCACGGGTACACCCCAAAAATAGAACCGTGCACACACCTTAGAATCCCCCAGAACCCACTACACACTTGCCACATGTCACCATCCCCCACTCTCTCTCACCCATGTGGCCCAATCTCAGCCGTCCATTTTGCTTTCTCTGCACAAATCCCCAGAAGCCAAAAAGACCAAAATACCCTCCAGTTTCACACATTTTTACGATTTTACCAAAACTTCCTAGACCCGTAACTCTCGCCTCGTAAGTCCGATGAACACGTGCCGCCTGTCATCGAACTCAGGACGACAAGAACTATCTCACCATCCTAGGTCAACCTACCAAAACTCGATTATACGAAAAGTCAACTATTCCCCATACTTTACTCAAATTACGGTCATGCCCTCAACCTTCCGAACATCACAACTTCCTCCTCGGATGTCGGAATCGGGCGTGCCACCTGCCTACGGATTCGTGACGTCCTCAACTACGTCCTGGTCACTGGTCAACTCCCATTTGACCACCCGAAATAAAAGTCAACATTTCTGCCCGACCCAGGGGCAAAATCGTCATTCTAAGTTCCCGGACCCCTCGGGACCACCTACCCACTGCTTAACCTCAATAATCACACTTTAATCACTCTACTAATTCCAATCCTCGGGACGGGTTGTTACAAATGTGGTGGCTGATGCACTCAGCAGGAAGTTAGCAGGATCCGTTGCACACCTAGGGATGGTGTATCTTCCCTTGCTAGTGGAACTCCGGAAGGCGGGAGTTATTTTGGGTACGGATGCGCATGGAGCTTTGTTGGCCAGCTTCCATGTACGACCAGTACTGATTGATCGGATCATCGAGGCACAACTTCAGGATCCGATACTCTGTATTTACAGAATTGAGGTCGATGCGGATGGGAGACAGGATTTTACCATCCGGGATGATGGAGCACTTGTGAAATTGGGCCGTTTGTGTGTACCTGCAGTGGCAGAGTTACGAGCCGAGATTCTTGAGGAGGCCCATAGTTCGGCCTATGCTATGCATCCGGGAGGTACAAAGATGTACCGTACCCTCCGGAACCATTATTGGTGGCCAGGAATGAAGAAGGATATTTCTGTGTTCGTGAGAAAATGCTTAACCTGTCAGCAGGTTAAGGCGGAACGGCAGAGACCGTATGGGGCTATGCAGCCACTTCCGATTCCCGAGTGGAAGTGGGATCACATCACCATGGACTTCATCTTTAAGTTACCGAGGACTCAGAGTGGAGTGGACGGAGTATGGGTGATCGTGGATCGGTTAACCAAATCAGCCCATTTTCTGCCAATTCAGGAAACCTATAAACCTAACCGACTGGCTCAGTTGTTTGTGAAGGAAATCATACGACTTCATGGTACGCCGGAATCGATCGTGTCCGATCGTGATCCGCGTTTCACTTCCAGGTTCTGGCGGAGTTTGCAAGCTACTCTGGGAACAACCCTACGTTTCAGTACTGCTTTCCATCCTCAGACCATGGACAGTCTGAAAGAACCATTCAGACCTTGGAGGACATGATGAGGTCATGTGTACTACAGTTTCAGGACTCTTGGGATACTCATTTGCCATTGATGGAATTCGCTTACAACAACAGCTATCAGGCAAGCATCGGGATGGCACCTTATGAGGCACTGTATGGCCGACAGTGCAGGACACCTATCTGCTGGACGGAGATAGGAGAGCGAGCGGCTTTAGGGCCGGAGATGATGGACTTAACCATGGAAACTGTTCGCGTGATCAAGGAGAGATTGAAGGTGGCACAAGATCGCCAGAAAAGTTATGTCGATCGACGGATTCGAGACTTGGAGTTTGAAGTGGGAGATTTTGTCTTCCTGAAGTTGTCTCCGTGGAAAGGGATTATCCGTTTTGGCCGACGGGGGAAACTGAGTCCGCGTTTTATCGGACCATATGAGATCGTGGAGAGAATTGGCAGAGTTGCATACAGATTGGCGCTACCTCCAGAACTATCTAGAGTTCACGATGTTTTCCACGTATCGATGTTGCGGATGTACGTACGTGATGCTTCTCATGTACTTAGGGAACAACCTGTCGAACTGCGGGAGGATTTGAGCTTTGAAGAACAACCAGTACAGATCTTGGATCAGAAGGACAAGGTAATACGTCGGAAGACGATCCCTCTCGTGAAGATTCTCTGGAGAAACCAGAATGTGGAAGAAGCCACATGGGAGCCCGAGGCTCAGATGCGAGAACAATTTCCTCATTTGTTTCTTTGAAATTTCGGGACGAAATTTCTTAAGGGGGGAAGGTTGTAACACCCCGGAAATTCGAGGATTTCAATATTGTACTTTAATGTGTGATTTGACGCTTTTACCCTTGTTATGGGTATGGCCAATTGTTGACTTTTTGATTGATGAATTAAACGGACTTTGACATATGACCGTGACGTAGTTCGGAACGTCACGAGTTCATAGACAGGTGGGACGTCCAATTCGGACGATCAGGGAAAAAGTTATGACTATCGGAAGTTCAGGGGTATTACTGTAATTTGGACTTTTGGGGGTGAAAATGTTGACTTTTCTTTTGGCAACTAATTTTCAGTTGACTCAAGGACCATTAGGTAGGTCTCGACGTCCTCAGTCCATAGACAGGCGGCACGCCGAAATCGGACTTCGTACGAGGAAGTTATGGTCAGAAACGTGAAATTGGGAGGTTCGTGTCTCGGTTTTCGTGCCAAATATTTTATTCTGGAAATCCGATTGGAGGACACCTGGTGAGTTACAAGTGTCACTCACCCATTGGCTAGATTGGATCAGATCCACTATGGGTTTAAATACCATTAAAACCCACTTTTAATCACAGCCCTTGATCTGAAAACCTCCAGATCTGATCTCAGCCCTTGATCCCATTCTGAGATTCAATCTGGGCCGTTCATTTCATTGTGCAGCTTTCCCTCCATTTCTATATATTTCCTTACCCGACACCCACGTACTGCCCATTCCATACCATCACACCACGATTGCACTTGACCCTTGCTCTGTGTGCCCCTGGACTGGACGTGTGTGGTGGCAGACGGCAGTGACCACGGCGGAGGACGGCGGCGAGGTAGGAACCAGGGGAACCCGAAACGGTTTTAAACCCAGATTTTGGTAACTTGTTTTCCCACGTTTAATTTTGTCTGTTATGAATCCTAATCGACTCTAGGGACTGCCAGGAACTTACTGGAATTGAGCTCGTGGCCGGAGGTGCTCAGGACGGCGACTAAACTGCAACGGGAGGCCGGTTCTGTTCTTCGAGGTAAGCCCTCGATCCTATCCGTTTTTCTCAATTATAATTCCAAAGAACCCTTCCTAGGATTCAGACGAGTAGCTAGGAATTAAAAGGAACGAAAATGATCAAGAAATGAAGAAATGGCGACCGGGTCATGACCGCGGGTCTGATCGACCCGAGTTGCAGGTATTCGGGTCAACCCGTCTGAGGACAGCGGTGATGACGTGGCACCCTGTCAGTCTGTCAGATGATGTGGACCAACCGTGAGCCGACACGTGTCACATGTCAGTGCACAGTCAGCACTGACATGTCAGTGACGTGGACCAGTCAGGGACTGCCACGTGTCACTGACATGTCAGTGACGTGGACCAGTGCCGTGCTGACACGTGGCACATGTCAGATCTGACACGTGGTCTGACAGATCAGCGAGGTGGACCAATCGGCTGTTGACACGTGGCACCTGTCAGAGTCTGACACGTCAGACCTGACAGCTGTCAGTTGACGTCAGGAGTGACGTCAGCGATGACGTCAGCAGGAACTGTTCCTGCGTTGACCGACGCGTTGACCGGCGCGTGGGGGCGCGTGTGAATAGTGTTTTTAGTGGGACCACCACCATTCTTTAGGTTTCGACGATCCGGATCCAATGGCGGTGGTTTCGAGTCGATCGGAGATCATTAAGTTGGTCAAAATAAGGTTTATTGCCTTGGAAAGCGCATTCAGGCGGCTTTCCCGGGCCGGTTTCGACCTAGGCTTTCATGGTTGAATGTTAGGGGTTTGTATTGACCTTTACGAATACTTTGGACTTGACAGGGATCGTACATTTGTACCAGGACGAGGGTATAAGTTCGGTTTCTAGCAGGATTGTACTGTGAGTGGGCCATTTTCTTAAACCCTTGCGTGCATAAATGTTTTCTGGTTTATTATACTTATTCACATGCTAAAACAATAATGGTTTTGATGATATGGAAAATATGGTTATGGCACGTTTCACGGTATTTGGGCTTGAGACCCGTCCGATGAAACTGAATGATTGGTTCGGATTCTATCTATGTATATATATGTTTGCATGTGGATATCAATAAAATGTATTTGTTACTGCACTGTATAGATCCTTCCATATTATATTTTCTCCTCCAGATGAGGTACCCCGGAGAGGTCACGGACGTCTAGAACGTCCAGCGTCTATGACGCTAAGCATCGGGGATGCTGTACCCGAACGGGGTTCGGGGATTGAACTCGGAAATTGAGACCCGAGTGGCACGCGTAGCCTTGTGATTGTGACCTTATTGGACGTCTGGGACGTCAAACATCGGGGATGTCGGGATTGGAGTGTATAGTGCAGTGGCTAAAATTATGGTTATGGTTTTATTACATGCCTTATGGTTCATATTATATGGTTTATGATTTTGTATTGTGATGCACGCATGTTTGGAAAACGGAGGGGTAAATTATATGTTTTACTTATCAAACGATTTTGTGAACTTGAGTTTCGGCCCACTCACCTTTAATGTTTTTGATAACCCCTCCAGGTCGGGAAACTGAGGTAGAGGAGGAACCAGAGGCTGAGGCATAGATCTACATTCTGCGTACCCGATCCCCTGTTGGGCGGTGTACCCGCAGGTTTACTTTAGAGTCGTGCTCGCATCTTGTACTTTTAGTTTTCATCCCTTGTCTGACATTCGTTTAATTCGGATTTGATGTAAGACTTTAATTTGGTTATTTATGCATTTGATGTTTTGAGGTTAAAATTGGTATGAATTATTGGGTGTCAGACGGGAGCAGGGCATGTCCCTTTGTGGTCCCTGTGGGATCGGGGCGGGTCCTGTCATTTCACTACAGGGCTTGTTGATCGATTCTGATAACGGGAACTGGTTTCTCAGGGTTCCAGACGAGGATTGGGTTCAAAAGTGAGGCTCGAGGAGGTCGGGTGAGGCTGCGGAACTGAATTACAGAAACAGAGCTCGACTTCGAAGGAGGGAAGGTGAGCTTTAGGTTTTAATTATTCAATTTTGGTAGCCATATCGATCATTTAAAGTGGGACAAATGTGTTAGGCTTAAAAGGATTGAAGTTGGTTTGAAATTGAACGAAAACCGTTATCGCCGGTTCAGGGTTGGACCGGATTACAGTGAATCAGACCGGACCCGGTTCACCAGAGGTAGGGGATGACACTGTGCTGGCGCGTGAGGCCCACGCGCATCCCCTTTGGGCAGCGCGTGGCACACTATTTGAGGAAGTTCTCAACATGTGAAATGATCTAATTGATGTAACAAACATTTTAGCGTTGATTTCGAATTAATCGGACACCGTTTCGATGTTGTTTCGAGGGTCCGAAAGTTTATGTTACGTTTTTAACTAACGTTTAATTCCCGGAAAATTATGGGAAATTAGTATGCTGTTATTTGAGGCCTTAGTGACACTAAATAATGGTTTCAGACAGGATTCGAGATTTCTGAAAAATGTCGGAAATTACGGGAACGCATGCAACGCGGGAAACAGGCATTATGAACGGTGTGTGAGTGGACTTTGCTTTCAAAATTTAATGCATGCATAAATATTTCTATGATTATGATTATGACTTGCGATAATTTCGATTCCGTATTTATATTTATTTTTTATATGCATACGAAATTGCGCGTATTTCGAGACTATGGTTTCTCTTATGCCTTGGTGATGTTTTGATGAACGATTTATATGATTTATGCATATGATGTTTTAAGGATGTTTCGGTTATGATTGTGAGTATGGTTTACGGTTTTGACACGTATTTCTAGAATGACACGGATTTGCACGGTTTACGAGATTTCGAGTATGTTGTGGTTTGACCGTGATTTTGGTGAATTGATTATGGTTTTGATGTTTTGACCTTGGGATTTGAAATATGATGTGATTTCAAGGATTTAAAACGGATTTTGAAAAAGGTGATTTCGGGCTTGGTGCCCAGGGCATAAAAGTAAATTTGATGAACGAGATTTGGGTTTCGGAAGTTGAAAATGGATTTCTGGTTTGGGTTCGGAATGACGGTTCCGGATGCCGGCTTACGGAATCATTATTGCGAATTCGAATTCGGGAATAGATGATGGTTTGATAAAACGATTTGATATGATTATACATGTCCCGTTTTTAATGATGATTTGATTATGTTTTGTGAAGTAAGATTTTGGGGATTGGAATGTGGAATTCGGACGTGAATCCTGTTATGACAAATGTGATTTCGGATTGGATTTGGAATTTGGATCACGATGGATCCTGGATTGTTGTGATTTACGAATGGTTTTGGGTTCAAAGGCACGGTATTATTGCTGGATTATGTTTTGGGTTTAAAGACCCGATGCTAAGGCTGGATCATGTTTTGAGTTTAAAGACTCGGTTAATTGATGACGAGGGAGGGCCCTTAATGAGTTTAAAGACTCGGTTACTGTTTTGAGTTTAAAGACTAGATATGATACCCCCGAGGCCTATTGATTATACTCTGAGTTTAAAGACTCGTTGATATCCCGGGAAGGCCTGATTATGCGCATGGTTTTGAGTTTAAAGACTCGGGCGCACTTGAGATCCAGCAGATTGTTTGACTTGTGAATTATTGTTGATTGCTGATGTTTCGGATGTGTTGAGCAGTGGCCTGGTTTATATGGTTGATGGATTTGGATTATGTTGTGTACTTGGATTTGATTCATGGTTTTGGGTTGAGGCTCTGTGTTTGTGATTGCGGGCTAAGACCCGAGGGTTAAGAAAAGGAGAAGGATTTTGATTTTTGTACATGGTTTTCTTATGATGAAAATGTAACGGATTGCGAAATGATTTCGAATGCATGCATTGGTTTTACGTGGAGGGTAGAAACGCTTTCTGTAACTGTTTTATAAACTGATTTGTTTTTGTCCACTCATACCTTTTGTGTTTTTATTGACCCTCCAGGTCGTGGCGCGTTGATCGAGGCTGATCGAGAGGCGGAGGCATGAGTGTGTACGTGTGTGGCTATCTCTGGTTTGGCAAGTACTGAGGGTAATTTGGGAATTTCAGTCGACTTGCCAGACGGGAGCAGGACCGGGCACAGTTATCAATGTCCCTTCGGGGGCGGTCCTGTCACAAGGGTATGCACTCAAGATTTCCATTCAATGTGTATAGGGTCTGTGTTTGCACTCAAGGTATATGAGAAAGATGCTCAAATAATAAAAAAATAAATTACTTCATAAAAATTTCGAACATAAACCATAAGAAAGTGAACATACTTGCACAAATAAACCAAAACCATAAGATTACTCAAGTGATAGACTCAAATAATCCAAAGTTACTCATCTCAAGGATCATAAGGTCTTAATTTAAGGTTGTAATGGGGCTAAGTGTAGAGGCAAGGATATTTAGAATAGTGGTGTTAAATGCTGTTCCAGGACTCAACCAAAGGCTCCATCACACATGCATAAGTGTTTTCCCATTATCAAAGGCTAAATATTAACTTGTTGGGCCTTAATCTTCATTCTCAACATCTTTTGAACTTGTAATTGGGACAAGGGGCCGAAATCCTTCATGTAGGCCTCCAAACTTCATTGTTCCAAATCACAAGTGTAGGGGACTTAGCTCAAAACTCAAATTTAGTACCTCATAGAACTTTTGTTCTTAATTGTATTTTCTTTTCTTCATCAATTTTTTTTTCATCAATTTTTTTAGAGGTAATGCAATGAATAACAACAAAGTTTAAGCAAGTCATTCCCTAAACTTACATATAAGTCTTCATTCATCAAATTACTTACTTGTATCTCACACCATCTTTATGTTCTTCAACTAAGTCCAAGGAACAAGTGTAAATGATGTCTTATATTAGGCTTACGTGAAGAGATGTTTAGGGTGATGAAAGAAAGGCTTAATGTAGGCTCAAAGTGGTTAAACTAGGGGATCACACTTGTGTGATCAAGTATGGCTCGGATATTTGGATAACTGGTGTTATACCCTTTTGTCTTAATCATGTCCAAAATTAGAGACTTTATTGACTTAAAAGTTTTGAAAATCACATAGAATAATGCATATGTATTTCAATTTAAACAAAGAACTCCTATGAATCACTCAACAAAGAAGTATAAAAGGCTCTAAAGCTCACATAAGGTTAATATGATTCATACAAATCTTATCAGGCTCGGTCTGTACCAGTTTATCATGCATCATCTACTACAAGTCATAAACACTTAATCATAAAACATTAACAAATAAATTCAAGTTGTAGTGATCATCTTTTAGTCATGTTGTTTTTATTTATCCGTCATTCTTATCATTGACAGGTTAAAGGGTATCCTAAAACTCATTAACAAGAGACTTAAAAGTAAAGGCTAAAACACATGAAAATAATTTTAGGTTTTTTTTTTCAAATTTTTTCTTTGATTTGTGAAATAAGACTCAATAAAGTTGTAAACCCCTCCCCCACACTTAAATCTAACATTTTCCTCAATGTATGAAAGTGAAAGCATAGAATCTAAAGAGAATTGATTTACAAAAATAAAGTAATAAAGACAAAAAGTAACTAAAATAAAGAGAGTGGAGGGTTTAAGAAAGCAAATCTTCGTTTGATGGCTCCTTCACTTCTCCGTCATTGGGTTGCCTCCCAAGAAACGCTTGAATTTAACGTCTTCAGCCTAGATGAAGTGCTTCAATCAACTCATTCGATGGGAGGCCTATGCACTCTTTCAAACTCCACATCGTGCTCACCAATTGTCTCTAGGTAAGACGTCAACCCATCTTGAATCCGAGGGTCGAGTTCATGCGCGTTCTCCTTGACTACGGTGTCCCCAGTGAGAATATGTACATGAAGAAAGGACAAGACATATAAAAGAATATACATAACAAATTGAGAATATTTACCAATAAGGGACGTTAAATAGGTATTTACAAACAAGTATGATATTTATGCACAAGTAAGATATTTACATTATAAACATATTTACACAAACGAAATCACACAAATGATTTTTCAATCCCCGAAAACGGCGCCAAAAATTGGTACGCAAAAATTAAGCATTAAAGTAAACACAAAGTCACACTCAACACTTAAGGAAATGTATGTAATTAAAAACCATTTTTTTTGTAGATTGTAGAATTGGTAAATATGGATCGTTTTGGACCGGACATTGAGGGTACCTAAGCATGATTATCATTTGATTGGTTAAGTGGGGGTAAAGATTGATTTTAAAGTCCTAAATAATTAAACTAAACCTAAACTAGCCTAATCTCTTATTTACATGTGGTCAACTCATTTTTTATGCCTTACTCATTTATGAATTATATCAACTTCAAACCTACGAAATTCTATAACCTTAGTTTTACGAGATGGTTGCATATTCGTAAGTACGTGCCCAGGACACTTGACGTCACTTTCAATAATAGACTAGGGAACACACAACTCATCTATTAAGCTTTAAGCACAAATATACAAACATAACAAAAACTAAAATACTAGAATACATGAAAAATTTATATGAAATTAATATAAAGCATAAAACCACAATAAGATTAATAATCAATTCATAGAAGCGATATTCATGCCAAAAGATAACAACAAAGTAAGAGGTCGTTTTACACTTTTTCTCCCGGAAAGCCCAAAGGATGCTAAGTGAATAAACTTTTTTTGGTGAGACAATAGGGAATGCCCAACTATGCCATTGATGAAGGGTAGAAGATGGAGTATAATATAATTAATCTTGCAAAATAATATCGATTATATAAATTGGAAAGTTTGGTCAAGTAGAGTTTCGGTACAAAAATGAGCGACCCTTTTTCAAATAACCCAAGCCTCTCTATTTATAGGAGAAAATTAATCTCCAAATAAATATTAGTTTACAACTAAAATCCTAAAAGAAAAAGAATTAAACTAATTAAATTAAAGTTCTAAAGGAAAAAGTTAATAGAAATCCAAATTAAATAGGTTTCCTAAATAAAAAGGAAACAAATCCAAGTTTGAATTGGACAATTTTCCACAAGAAATAAGGAAAATAGGTGCTGGAATTGAACATAAGTCGTTTCGGTGGAAGCCCACCGAATTTGGGTTGGAAATCGATGGTCAACGCGTGGTCAACGGCGCAAGGAATGGGTGGAAGGGCATTCGGTGGACGCGAGTTGAAAGCTTGGAAGCAGGTTCGATATGCGCGTGCTAAAGCAAAGATAAGTTCCTCGGTAGACACGCGCTAAAACGGGTTCCTACTGATCAGGAGGCGCGCGCCGAAAGTTGCCTCTAGGAATCGGTAAGCGCTGGCCGAATCAATTTCTAGGCTGCCATTTTGGATTCGGTAGGCCCCTGTCGAATTCCAGAGTTGTTTTTGGTGGCTTCCTTTCATTTAATCATAATTTCTTCAATATAACTCTGATTGAAGTGATTCTTTCGCCTAAATTCTCGTAATTCCATGCTCTATCTAATTCTGCATATTTCTCACAAAAAATGTTATTTTCTCCAATTGTTTTGCATTTAAACATTAAAAGATAAGTATAAAAGGGTATAAAATGATGCTTAATTCAAGGCTTTTCAAGTAATGAAATGTTACTCAAGAACCCGTTGGAATCTAAACAAGGGGAAGAATTGTATATTAGCAACATTAGAATTAGTCATATTGCTGAAAGCCTGTTTAGGTTCTCCATTTGTGCCTGTCAGCCTATCAAGCCTTTTCCTTTTGATGTTGAAAGGGGTTTGCCTTTTTATGTTGTTGAAAGGGGTATCTTTGCTGTCACTGACTATGGTTTTAAAGATTTTGTGACGAACCACTGGGAGGTGTCACCCTTTCTTGTCCGACGGGTACTGGCAGAAGGGCATGTAGTTGAGGAAGATGATGTTTTTGGCTCATTTGTCCGATCTCTAAACACGATGGAAAAATTTCCTTCCTTTTTGTCTTCTATGCATCCAAAGTTGGTTTCTTGTCTTCCCATTGCTTCAGACGAATTAAACATCCTTACTTTCCTGGAGGAGGTGAAACATAAATTGGGTTGTCCTCTAATATACCAGCAGGATATTCGGGTTCTAAGAACAGACAGCCACATGAAGAGGGAGGTACACCTCTTTCAGGAGATTCTAAATTCTTGCTGCATAAAGGATCCTCGTTGTTTTAGTATTGAGCATGTTTTAAAATGCCAAGAAGCCTTTGAAGAGGGTTACACAGTTGCACTCCGGGGAGTGGGATTCCGTCTTGAGTGCCTTGCTGCTATTGCAGATGGATTAGCATCTCTTTTTGGGCAACCATCAGTTGGTGCCAATATGTACTTGACACCACCTAATTCCCAGGGCTTGACTCGTCATTATGATGACCATTGTGTGTTTGTATGCCAACTTGTTGGGACTAAGCAATGGAGACTTTTTCCCCGGTCAAATGTGCAGTTACCTCGATTGTATGATCCTCCTGATGGGCTACATGGTTCAGAAGTTCAGAGTTCAACAGGAGAATGCAAACAGTTTTCACTGAGGGAAGGTGATATTTTGTATATTCCCAGAGGCGTTCTTCATGAGGCATGCACCGAGAATGTTACTTTGGATGGATCTGATGGCTGTTCCTTGCACATTACCCTCGGTATCGAGGTTGAACCTCCGTTTGAGTAAGTATAGTTGACATTGATGATAAATTAAAATCTAGTTGTGATGTTCATTTTTCTTAAATGCTACAACTGTGGTTTTATTATTATTATTTTTGGTTCAAATATGTGCACAAAATCACTTTGGAGTTGAACGTATTGGTAGTCTGTGAGGGAAAAACCAAGCATTCTTTACCATTCAAAAAGTCTCGACCAAATGCTCTGCTCATTTGAGTTTCTTTGGTTCATTTATAATAGTACTTATTGCAAATATTAATTTCATTTGATGCTTCTCACAAATTTGACGATCGTCTTTTGTATAGATTGAATCTTTTGATTGGTTGCACGGATTTTTCGTTGAAATATTGTTTTTTGAGCCTCAACAATGCATGTGGGCTGATCCACATTTGTGACACAAAAATATGCTATCAATTAATAGACATCTTTTCTGCAAGGCGGAGAGTCAAATTCTTGGACCCCATGTTCTAGATTAGCTGATGCCCAACCTGCCTTTATGTTGAATTCTTATGTAATATTGAAGTTGATTTTCATCTTACTGTTACAGTAAAGAGTTGTCATAAACAAATATACATCTCTGTACTCATTTTCTATGATTGTTGTTTACCATCAGTTTGAGATGTGATTTATCACCAGCAATCATGCCCACCTTATTCGAAATTTATATAAATTTTTACGGATTTACATCAGATTTATTACTTTGTGACTGCATTTCCATTTCACATAGAATATAGACTGAAGAATAGTTTTGAATCTGATGGCATCGTGTATAGTGTCTGGTCAAAGTATAGTTTGAATCATTTCAGCAGGATTCCCTTTTCAATTCGGCAATTAGTGCATTAGATCAAAATGGAATTCATTTTTTTTTAAAATATGATTCTGAAAAACGAGTAGTATGCTGGTTGGTCTTTCAGGTATAATTAGGAATTGTTTTACTTTCGTGTTTTTGGGTAAAAATAAACCAGTGTTCCAAATAACATGATAAGGTAGAAGCTGCTTTCCAGCAGCTAATATCTAGATTTACTAGTGAGGTGATATTTGAGGATGCAATAGAAAGCTATAAGATACTGCTAGAGAAATACAGGGAGGCCAGAAAGCAATATATGAGTGGAATGGTTTCACTGCATTTTGAAGTATGAGTTATCTTACTATCTTCCCCCGTATCTCTTTTTAGTTATAGTCCGTTCTTACTGGGTGAATGTGCAAGAATGAACCAGCTACCTTTGGCACAGAAAAATCCAATTCCATTGGCTCATGAACCGGCTTTATCCCAACCGTAGCCTGTTTATGGTGGCAGTGCAATGCCCTTCTATAAATTATAACTCAAAGGTATGTCATCCATCACTTTTTTCTTGGTTTTTATTCATGTGAACAATAGCTATGTAGTAAAAGTGAAACCAATAATTGTATAAAGAAACGTGAATACTTCAGTGATAGTAAGGGTCTCATATTTAATGTGTTGATGAGATATGAATAAGTACATATCTTGCATAAATCTCATTCAAAGAGGCTAAAGAACGGTCTATGGTTTGGCATGTCTAGGTGTTGGAGTTGGATGAGTAGTGACTCCATGGTAATCAATGTGATAAACAAGGTCGTCTAAATCACCAGTGTTTGCATATTTGATTGCTACTGGAATCTCTTTCACCGTCGATGATTCTGACTCTCCATCATTGGCCTGCACGTAGGACAACCTCAATAATGGTCTTGGGATAATACTAGAATACAAAGGCAATTATTGATGATAACCCATCAAAAATTAAATAATTTATCTGAAAAGAAATAGTTTCACGAATTGCACATCATGATAACCCATGTTTTTTTGTAAAAAAATATGGTTGATCAAGATATATATTGAAATAAAATTTGGCATGATGTCTGAGAACAGATCTGTTTTGGACCTTACATGCAAATAGTTGATGTCGAGTTTTCTTTAGGAAAATTTTTCTGAAATGCCTGAATATTATGCATAAAGGATAAGGCTACTAGGCATAATAAAAATAAAAGTAAAAAAAAACTACCTTAATTTTTTGGTGTCCATGTTTGTTGTTGGTCAATGACATCCTTAATTTTCTCATAGGTTGTCTTCCTTGGACAAAAGTCAGAGAAGAGGAACCGATGTTGTGGGAAGAAAGATAGAGAACTGGTATAAGGAAACCGAAGAAAATGATGCACAAAGCTTTCATGGTTAAAAACTTCCTATTCTTGGGGAGGGAAAAGTTGGAGCACCAGTTTATATAGACTAATGAGCATTTGCACTGCTAGAGAGAGAGAAAGAGAGAGAATTATTGGTTAAGGGACCTGGGGAAACTTGTCTGAGCCCATGCTTCTGAATCTGCTGCTTGTGTGTGAGAGAGAGAGAGAGAGACCAAGAGCAACCCACAATGGTGTAGACAGGTGTGTCCCCATGCTGTTTCAAAATTTACTTTCTTTGAAGACTCACCTTTGAGTTGTGGCCTCCTTTAATATCATGACACAGTAAAGTAAGTCCTTTTCCCCTTATTCTGGTGTTCCTTCCAGGCAGATAAGGTAAACAGAAGAAGACTGACATCACGTATGTGTTTCATATCAGACAAAGCCATTCACGATTGAATCATCATCCATGTTTTGTCGTCACCAATAAACACCATAATTTTGTCGTGTCACTCTTTGGATGTTATCTCTTTCAATATTATGGATGGCATTTTTTTTTCTTTTCAAGATTCAATTTCTGATGGTTTATTATCATTTGTGTTTGTAGGGTGAATTTACCCTACGCCCGAGCTTAGTAGAAGCTGATATAGATCCAGATATCTCAGACCATGAGACACATTTAATTATTATCTTTTATATTTTTTACGGATAAAGTAAATGTTCAATTTTAATTATACTAGTCTCATTGTAAGTGCCGGCATAAAACTTTTTGCACGCTAAATAATGTACAAATCAAATTTGGTAAATAAAAAAAGTCTAGCTAAAAAGATTTTGAATTTTCATTTTGATGTAAGCTTTTTTTTTTATGTAAACGAAAATCAAAATCTCCCTAACTATCTTTTTTATGTAAAATTTGATATGTACATTGTTTAGATTTATTATATGATAATGATATGATGATTTTTATACTTGAGAATTGTAAATAAGAAAAAAATGTAATTTTGAGTAATGCGAGATGGCGTGCGCAGCGCAGAGCTACTTGCGGTGAGGCTAGTTTTCCTAAAATCCACCCCAACTTGATTTCCCTTTCATTGGACCTCCATTTCCTCCGGCATGACTGTGAAAGGCTCATTGGCTTTCTCCATTCTTGATGATTGATATGTGCACGCTCCAACATGTTTATTCGGTGAATTGATTGTTGTAACTGTATGGATTAGCAAAAATCCAAATATATGAGAACAATGAAAATTACTATAAAGGAGAATAAGGAAGACATAGAGAAACTTATAAATGAAAATTGTTGAGAGTTTATTTTGTGATTCTTCATTCACAATTGGGACACTGTTAAACACAGCGTGCAATTCAGAAACTTGTATGACTTGGTGACCAAATCTGATAGAAGGCATACCAATAATCTAATACAAGGCATACCATTAATTTGAGTTATGACTTGTACGAAATATATCTCAAAAACAGTTCTAAGAACCCACAGAAAGAAAATCTTATAGATAAATTTGAGCGCGAAGGTGTTCGTATAAAACAATGGAAAATTGGCCATATATAACATGTGCATGTATGCATAAAACAATCAAATCGGTTCCACTGTTGAATAATATACTGACCACTTCGACCTCCTCCGCTTCAACTTCATATTTGAATGGAAAGCATTGCACGAATTAATCGAACATCAGCTCCTGAATTGGGGAATTAAAATTCTGCTGCAACTACAACTATGGAATGAAAACAATTGCATGAATCACACGTCAAATGCAACGACAATCAAACTGCAATGTCGAATAATGAATTAGAAAATGTAAATAAGAACAATAAAACAGTTATTTTATTTAACCAAATATGAGTGAGGGCCTCTTTAGATTTATAGAAAATTTAACCAAATCTGACTTCTGGCTTTATCTATATAGAAAAGCTCAGGTTGAAGAAAACTATAGGAGAATATAGAAAATCTGATTATAAGGAATAACACATAACAACCACTTTTTCCAAAATTTCCAACTTGTGCATCCCTCCCTTGATTCTTGCCCCCCAAGAAGTATAATACAATATTTTTTCCCTCACATGAACCATTTTCCTCCAAGTATACTACACAATGAAAACCCATACGAAAGAGGTGAATATGAATAAACAAACTAAAGAAAGAGAGGGAAATGTAAGAAAATATCAGGCACACCAATACCTAGGAATAGTTATTTTCTCAAATTCCAGTAAAGATACAGCTAGGGACATGAGACTCCAGAAATGCATCCGTGTGTGTGCAACAAACAGACTTCGTAGATTAATTCATCTAAGTTCAACTCCCGTTAAACATAAGCATCCAAAAATCCATCATCAACATGCTCAATGTGTCATAAGAATGAGCTTTTATGATAAAACAGATTTACCATGAAGAATGCAGAATATCAATCAAAGTACCCAATTTCCACGCAACGTCAAAAAGATTTATTCTGAAAGAAGTTTGCAATTTAAGGACCCAAAAAGAAGGAAAAAATCAACTTGAAAGCATCCACCCTAAAACCCATATCTCAAAAATGCCCCATAAATCCAAAATTAACTCAATAGCATGAATTTCATAGCCTAATACACATATTTTTTTTTTCATTTAGAGAAGCCATATTACAAAACGAAACAGTGTTATAACAATAATTGATATAACAATAATGAATGGAAAAATAATTATCTTTCTTAATCCGCATGTTAATTATAAAAGCAACAAAATTAAACGAAAAGGTGTAACAAAAGTTAATCAAATTTTTCAACTTTACAAACATCTTTGAAGAATTCAAGAATTTCTGTTTCAAGTGATGGTTCCAAACTTCCATACAGATTCCATTACTGAAGTTCAGCCTCCCATTACTCAGCAAAGGCCAAAGAAGTTACATGGGGGTGAAAAAGTGACTTGAACCATACAGTTTTTCCAGAACTTATTCTAAAAGATGCAAACAAAAAAATACATAATAAAAGAGAGAAATCGAACCATTTTATCAAAAAAAAAAGAGAGAAATCAAACCATACAACGATGCTTGAAATTCTCACCCACACAGACAATAGAGGTTGCGCAATTTGGTTAATTACTCAATCTCAATGCAACCATTCTCATTTCTTCCGTCTCTAAAATATAGGAACAAAAGAAATTAGAGAAAGGGAAGCCAGATCTCAAAAATGCCCCATAAATCCAAAATTAACTCAATAGCTCTCATAGCTTAATATACATATTTTATCGTTTACAGAAGCCATATTACAAAGAGAAACACTGATATGACAATAATTGATATAACAATAGTTAATAGCAAAGCAATTATCTTTCTTAAGAATTAAACGAAAAGGTGCAACAAAATTCAATCAAGTTTTTCAACTTTACAAACATCTTTTAAGAAATCAAGAATTTATGTTTCAAGTGATGGTTCCAAACTTCCATAGAGAAATATAGAAGAATTATCCATGACTAAAGGTCTGCCTAGCATTACTCAACAAAGGCCAAAGATGTTATATGGGGGTGAAAAAGTGACTTGAAGCATAGAGTTTTTCTAGGGATTGCGCAATTTGGTTAATTACTCAATCTCAATGCAACCATGCTTGTTTCTTCCATCTATGAAATATGGGAACAAAAGAACTTAGAGAAAGAGAAGATTTGTGATTCTATAAAATGATAAGCAATGCAGTTGTTCTTTTTCACAGACATTCTATCAAACACTTGGAGTGCAAATCAAAAAGTTCTGTCATTAATTGAGCAAATAAAAAGTTCTGTCATTAATTGAGCAAATAAAAAGTTCTGTCATTAATTGAGCAAATAAAAAGTTCTGTCAGTAATTCGAGATGTAATTTATCCACCAATGTTTGAACTTGAAACATATTAAAAGAAACATAAAACACCCAGGAAATCAACGAAGACCCAAAGAAAGTTCGACAAAGTAAGGATAACAACGAAGACACGTGACTGTATGCTCGGTGATCTTGGTGAACTTTAAAGCAAGAGAGAAGCAAAAGGAGCAGAACCTTGCTTGATTTAAGCTCTTTCTTTTCCTCTTCGGAGTGGGATTTGAGGGCTCCGGGTCAAGGATTATGGCCGAGAACCATGCATCTCTGTACCCCTATTCGTCAATGGTCACTAGCTCTTCAATTCAGAGTCTTCGCGAATTCCTTTAGTTTGCAGTTGTGTGAATTATAAAACCGTAGGTAGGGTGTAATTGGGATTGGGGTGGTGAGAGATGTAACACTTTCTACCATGTCATTCTTTTTTATTCGTAGTGAACACCAAATATTCCGTGTATGTAACCCAATTTGATATAAATATTGATAATATTTAAATTTAAATTGTTAAAATTTTAATAGTTTGATACAGTTTGAATTTTTTTAAATTAGAAATAAAATCGTTTCGATCCAAACCGTTATTAATAGTTCAGGTTGGATAGAAACGGTTTAAAACAGTTAAGGAATAAAAAAAAAAAGAATATAGAAAAAATAAGGATACAAAAAAAAAAATCAATACTCAAATTTTTATATATTGAGTTTGCTAAGTATTGAATTGCAAACATTATCACCATACAAAGATTTATCAAACAAACAAACAAACTATTTAATAATATTTTATTATACTCTTATATGAGTATATATATACTTATATGAGTATATCTTGGTATCCTTTTATTTTTATTACTTTTACTTTGTATTAATAATATATTTAAAAATTAATAAAAATTAATATATTCTTTAACGGTCCGGTTTGGATTTAACGAATTTTCAAAATGAAAATCCAAATCCAAATAATTACTAACGGAACGGTTTGAATTCTCAAACCGTTTGACTTTTATCCGGTCAAAACTAAACCGTTGGATAAATAACGATTTGAAGCGGATTGATTAGCGGTTTTAATGGATTTGTGCCCACCCTTACTTTAACTACTCGTTCTTAATTATTTATTATTGATACATGGTAATCTCCCACACAAAATATATTTTCGGGGATTTAAAAACAACTACCTCGGTCATGCTGAGTTGAACACCCTATAATTTATAAGGACATTTTTAAAAATCTAATTGAATATGTTCATACCATATCGGCCCAGACCGAGCTTGAAGCCCATATTGACTACATGCCTAGCCCATCGCTGAAGTAACACCAGTTCGGACCAACCTTGGAGGCCCAGCCCTCTACCTGGCTCCGCGCGTCGGCCCAGACCGACCTAGAGGCCCAACCCTCTTCCAGAAACCATGTCACCGGCCGACTCCAGAGGACCAGCTCCTGTCGGTCGGTGCGTCGGCCCAGCGCCACCGCCTACCACAAGCCCAAGGGGCCAAGGCCCACTCACATAGACAAGTCCCACTCGGTCTGGATGGCACCTCCACGTGTCCGTCCCACAGAGAATTGATATTTGTCACATATCGGGAAAATACAAATATTATATTCGACGCACCCATACAAAAGGGGTCCACTTGTCGTACAAAGGTAACTGAGTAATTTACTGTTTACTATTACTCTTACAGTATACTTTCTGCTACCTCCCTAAACCTCATACCGACCACTGACTTGGGCGTCGGAATACCTTTGGGCCGGTACCACACCGGTGCCTATACTCTCACCGACCGACCAGTTTCTTTCCTTTTTCAGGTTCACACAGGGCACGTGGCAGAGCAGCATTTGCTCCCTAAGTTGGCACATTTCGTGCATCAACAGAATATATTAGAATTTGTGGAGACATTTAAGAAATTCTTAAATGTATCAACTAAACACCTATAATGCATGATGATATATTTCTTTTAAAACACTTAGAAGTTCCAATTGAATGCATGCAGATATTTAAAAGTTTAGGTATAAGTTTTTAAACTCCTCTAACGATTTCAATTGTATAGACTTTTATTTATATGACATCCCTCGTTAGTTGCCACATCAATTGGGCCAATTAATGTGGCAAATCAAGAGTGTTCAAATATCATTATTCTAATTAAAAAATTTAACCATGGTTAACCTAGCATGATACACATGGAAAATTCTGAGATTAGTTGTAAGTATCACCACCTAAGTATCACCACATTTCATCTTCTATGCCGAGGTTTCATGGAAATAAGGATCTTATGAGCTCTAACATTATGGGATAGGTTTTTGGCTTTCATGGTTTTAAGGACGTTACTGTTGGGGCAGGGAAAAAATTTCTACGAGACAAGGTCTTCCTATGATAAAGTCACAGCTGGGTCGAGTGGGACTTACACTGGTGCCCCACCTCGCCTAGAAAAATTGAGGATTTTTCTAGGCCGAAAACTGGTTCCCCCCCTCTATTGAGGCTACGGGCATGGCTGCTTTGGAGTGGAAATTTTAGTTGGTGGGTAGTTCGTTGATAAAATCCTACCTTTTAGTGCTGTTAACACCCTTGCTAGTAAGATCTAGGCTAATCATGGGTTAGTGGAAGTTCTAGCTAATGGTAATGGTTTCTTCTTCTTTAAGTTTATGGATGATCTCTCTTGATCCCAGATTCTTAAAGGAGGGCCTTGACACTTGGTAGGAAGATCGTTATTTCTTTCTCGTTGGAAGCTGAGAATGACTTTATCCAAGTCAACCAATTCAAAGGTTACTTTGTGGGTTAAGTTCTTTAATGCCCCTTTGGAGTATTAGTGTTTGGATGGGTTTAGTCATATTGCAAGTGCGGCTAGGAAACCAATTTATGCAGACTATCTCACTATGCTCCGGAAGCATATTTCATTTATGCGTATTTGTATGGAAATGGATGCTTCAGAGCCTCATATTGATACTTTGATATAATGTTGCCAACATATGAGGATGGTGAAATTCCATATGTGGTTGAAGTTAGGATTAAGTATGAGGTTTACCTTGAGTATCTGGTAAATGCTATCCTTCGGGGCATTTAGAATCTTTGTGTCCCCGAAACTATTGATAGACCTTTTTTGGTGTGAAGCCCATATCTTATGTCGTTTATGATCTTGGGCATGGGGATCCTCAATTATTTTGCTTGTGTGGGGGTATTGGATGAGGCTGTATTACCCAAGTTTGACGTGGGGACCCAATCTTCTTTTCAAACCTAGTTGGGTAAGCCTAATTCTAAGCCCAATTGCAAAATGGAGTCTAATAGTAATTTCCTTAAGCTTGGTACTGATGATATGATATGGTTTTTTTTTTGGGCGATGCTGAATACAGCAAGAATGACAAAACAGAAACAACGAAGAAAAGGCAGAACTACAATGAAAGAGAAAAGTAAGCACCGGGTAGGCAATCAGAACATATCAGGGGATGGTCACGTGGTGGAGGGCAGTGTAGCCCATCACTGGTAAGCACATGCACTAAGGACGATGAAGGTCGATCAAGCCAGACTTCTCTACTCATCACCCGCCGGGCACGCCTCGCTAGGGCATCAACTGTCATATTTGAAGAGCGGTGAGTCCAGCAATAACTTATAGAATCAAAATGTCGTTCAGCATCCTTAACTCATGCTAAGACTGGGAAGATGCTCCACCGACCATGCCTAATTGAGCCACAGGCTGCCTTGATCAATTCGAGGGAGTCAGATTCAAAAACCACCAATTTATACCCGCAGTTGTAACGCCCCGGACATTTTGGAAATGTAATATTATAAAATATTGAATAAAATGACGTTTTTACCCCTGTGTTTGTGTGGTCAATTTGTTGACTTTTTGATTTGGAGGTCTAACGGACGTTGAGTGATGGCCGTGACGTAGTTTGGGATGTCACGAGTTCATAGACAGGTGGCACGTCCGATTCGGACGCTCGGAGTGAAAGTTATGATGTTCGGAAGTTCAGGGGGCATTATCGTAATTTGGGGGCTATAAGGGGAAAAAGTTGACTTTTTGTTTGACAATTGATATTCATTTGACTCGAAGACCGTTATGTTCATCTCGACGCCCCGAGTACAACGACAGGCAGCACGCTTGAAACGGACGTCGGATGACCGAGTTACGGGTCACGGAAGTTGGAGGGCATTTTGGTAAATTTTGCCCTGGGGGCATTTTGGTAATTTCCGCACGGGGTACTGTTCACCACCGTGGAAAACAGAGCAGCGGCCGTGGGTCTTGTGCGTTCAATTGTTTAAGGTTTAGTGGAAGGCTCAGGCTTTGTTTATGTCGTTTGAGGTAGTGGGGCTGGACTGAGTGGCTTTGGTGCACGATTTGGGCAGTGCTCAGTGCACGGGGGAGACTGAATTGGCCATGGTTTCTGCGTGCGTGGGAAACAATTTCAGAAAAATCTCAGACGGTTTCCCACGGGTTGCTGGCCGCTTTGATCGATTACCTGGTCGCCTTTGAGTCTGGGAACTCATTTCGATCACTTGTGCAGGCTGAGAGAGAGTTGAGGGAGGTTCTGAGACGGGGAAGAGAAAAACGCAGAAATGGAGGGAAATTCAAAGGTTGGGTTTTGAGGCGAGTTGAACCAAACTGAGGGTGGAATTAGTCTTCTGGGATCCTTGCTAACGCAACCGTGCAAGTATTGAGGAGGATTGATCGAGGTTTGCTCAGGGACTCAAGTTCCAGTTTCTGGAAAAAACACAGTATTGAGGACGACGACTTCCAGGTTAGTTTGGGGTTAATTGGTTGGATGTTTTGGTTCGTTTGGGTCCCTTATTGCTACTGGTGAAGTTAATTTGGGAATGGAACCGTGTAGGGTGAGTTCCAGGAGTCGACTTGTTCGTTTGTTCGAGTCTGGATTGCATCGATTTAGGGACAGTCGAGGTTAACCATTGTTGCAGACCCAAAATAAATGAGTTAGAGAAGATAATAGGATTGAAAACGGGTAGAATTGATTGAGAATTGAGGGCTAACTGATCGGGTTGAGTCGCGGGTATCAGACCCGTTTAGCAGGCTGTTCGGGTAAGGGAGATGACACTGTAGCACGGCGCGTGGCCTTCACGCGCAGCCACTTTGGGCGGCGCGTGACGGCGCGTGCGATGTCATCTCCGATCACGGTCAACATGGAAATTGTTCCTTTCAGTCCAATTAACATTTTACCTTTAGGATTCGAGTTGTTCGGGAGTCATTCGGGATAATTTCGGGAGTCCGGAAGATTAAGTCTTTAAGTTTATTTTCGCCGAAAAATCCGGAAAAATTATGAAAAATCCTACGAGTTATTTTGGGATGTTTGTAACCCTTCTTGTACGTTTTCACAGGCCCGGACACTTCCGAAGCTACGGAGGAGCACGCGGGACGCGATTGACGCGTCCTAAAACCGTGAGTGGACCTTTTGATTTCCTAAATTGGGCATGCATGACTATTTTGCTTATTTATCTCATGGTTTTACATATGATTTTATGATGGTGATATGTTATATCGGTTTTACGTGTTTTCACGTTTTTCGAGATATTTACCGTATTTCACGCATTTCGAGGTTACGATTTTCGCTTATGCATGCGTGATGATTTTGATAAAGTACCTGGATATGAATATGCATGTTTCGGATTTATGATGTTTGATCACATTGTGAAGTAATTTCTGGAAATTGCATGTGTTGGAATTTGCATGTGAATTCGGGCATGAGTCCTGTTACGATGAGAAATGTTTTTGGAATAATGTTGGAAAAAGATTTGTGATGAATCCTGATTTATTATGTTTAAAAACGGTTTTGGGTTTAAAGACCCGGTTAATGGTTGGATCTGGTTTTGGGTTTAAAGACCCGGTTATTTAACGACGGGGGCGGGCCCGAAAATTGGGTTTAAAGACCCGAATTGAGTTTAAAGACTCGTGAGTTTAAAGACTCGATTATTATGATACCCCCCGAGGCCTATTAATCATGTTTTGAGTTTAAAGACTCGTTGATATCCCGGGAAGGCCTAATGTTGAGTTTAAAGACTCGGATGGACCCAACGACATAATTGTGGTTAATGGTTCACGTTTTACATGATTTGTGCAATTAACGTTTAAAATGACGGTTTCTGAAACCTGGAATTGTTAAATGGTTTTTACATGAATTATGGTGATCCTTTGTAACGTTTTCCATGTGTTTCGGAAAAAGAGTTTTCAAAAGTTTAATATGCAAAATTTGGATATTTGGTTATGCATGCGTGTTACAAAACTGGAGGGCGAACCCGATTTCGGAAAAACTGTTTTCCCTATAAAGCTTATGTTTCGGTCCACTCACACTTTGTTGTTTTAAATTCCCTCCAGGTCGTGGAACAAGCGTGGGGGCAAGCGCCGAGGCAGAGGCGGAGGCATAAAGTTTTTCCGTTGCGGAGTAGTTAGTTCACAGAGTAGGACTTGTTTCTTTAACTTGTTTTGTATTATTGCTCTGTGAAACTGTGGACTTGATGTCCAGTCGGATGTATTTGTTTAATCTCCCTGGTCTGACAATGGGTGTGTTGTAATTTTAACTAGTTTCCGGTCTTTTTGATTCGATTGTCAGACGGGAGCAGGATGCTTCTTTCAGAACCTAGGTTTATGATTCGTGTCCGGCACTCGGGTGTGCCTTGATTATTGTACTAACTTATGCCTCTTTCAGAAGAAGGACGACCGGCCATGCCTCCGCGACGCGAACCCCCTCCACGACCTAATGGCGATGCCGAGAGCGCTTCGATCGAGCGAGCCCAGCGTCTTGGGGCTACGGTGTTCAATGGTGGAGCGGATCCCGAGGATGCTCACCGTTGGATTTCTCGGATTGAACGGATTTTTACTGTGATGCACTGTCCTCTTGAGGAGCGTGTGGTGTTGGCCACATTTCTACTTGATGGCTCTGCTTATGAGTGGTGGTATACTCTGGAGTTGTCGGGCTGGGATGCCCGTACAGTGGCTTGGGAGACCTTTCGTGAACGGTTTCTGGATCAGTATTATCCCCGTTCATTCCGCGATGCTAGGGAGACCGAGTTTCTGCAGCTCCAGCAGGGGAGCATGTCCGTAGCTGAGTATGAACAGAAATTTCAGATGCTAGCTCGTTTTGCCCCTACCTTTGTATCTACTGAGGCTGAGAAATGCCGTAAGTTTGAGCTTGGCCTACGGGGTGAGATACGAGCCATTGTGACGGCCGGAGCTTTTGCTACTCTCAGGGAGTTGTCTGATGTCGCGGTGCGGGTTGAGGCTAGTCTCCCGACACGTCCACAGTATTCTGGTGGTGGACAACGTCGCGGGCGTTCATATTCTGGATCGTATGGTCAGGGAACCTCGAAGAAGGGACGTTATGGTGGAGCCTCATCTGCAGGCAATGATCGTTATGGCAGGCCTGGTAACTATCAGGGTTCCGGATTCCGAGCGCCTAGGGCGCAGACTGCTCCGCAGGCGAGCGCGACTTTTGTTGCTTCCACGGGACGGCAGGGTGGTGGTTTTGTTCGAGATGCTTCCAGTGTCATTTGTTTCTTCTGTGGCGAGCGGGGCCACTATCGGAGGGACTGTCCACCTTTGCCACAGGGTGGTGGCGCAGGTCGGGGTGGAGCAGAGCAGGGACGGAGCACAGCTGCAGTTTCTGGGACTGGGAGCACTCGCGGAGGTGGTACTGGAGCGGCTAATGGACAGAGGGGCCGGGGCCGTGGGCGAGCAACTGGACCACAGGCCCGAGTTTTTGCAGTTACGCAGCAGGAGGCCAGGGCAGCGCCTGGTGTTGTGACAGGTACACTCACGATCTTTGGACATGATGTTTGTGCTTTAATTGATCCCGGAGCTACTCATTCATTTATTTCACGGGACTGTGAGTTGTTGGCGGGTAGAGAGGTGTCCGCACTGGACTGTGACATGGGAGTGAGTACGCCCACCGGAGATGTGTTTGTGGTGAATCAAGTGTTGCGGGAGTGCCCCGTAATGGTAGGTGATGTTGGTCTGGTGGCAGATTTGATACTCTTGGACTTGCATGACTTTGATGTCATCTTGGGTATGGATTGGTTGACGCTCCATCATGCCTCTATCGAATGCGTCGATAAGAGGGTTACTTTTCGGAGCCCGGGGTTACCGGAAACCACTTTTCAGGGAATTCAGCGAGCAACTCCTGTCGGAGTGATATCTGCCCTGAAGGCAAGTAAGTTGTTGAGGAAGGGGTGCCAGGGATACTTAGCCCGAGTGATGGATTCACGAGCTGCACCATTGAGGGTGGAGGATATACCGATTGTACGGGAGTTTCCGGATGTCTTTCCGGAGGATCTACCGGGTTTGCCACCGCATCGAGATGTTGAGTTCACTATTGATCTGGTTCCAGATACGCAACCTATTTCTCAGACTCCGTATCGTATGGTTCCAGCCGAGTTGAAAGAACTAAAGGCGCAGTTACAAGAATTACTTGAGATGGGATTTATTCGACCGAGTGTATCCCCCTGGGGAGCTCCGGTGTTGTTTGTGAGGAAAAAGGATGGGAGTTTGAGACTTTGCATCGATTACAGGCAACTGAATAAAGTAACAGTCAGGAACAAATACCCGTTGCCTCGGATCGATGATTTGTTCGATCAGCTGCGAGGGGCGCAGTACTTCTCCAAAATTGATCTACGTTCTGGGTATCATCAATTGCGGGTTAAGGATGAGGATGTACCCAAGACAGCCTTTAGGACCCGTTATGGTCATTATGAGTTCCTTGTGATGCCGTTTGGCTTGACCAACGCACCCGCAGCGTTTATGGATTTGATGAACCGAGTGTTGCAGCCTTACTTGGATCACTTTGTCATCGTGTTCATCGACGATATCCTGGTCTACTCGAGGAGTGCGGAAGCGCACGAGGAGCACTTAAGGATGGTGCTGGGTACCTTGAGGGAAAACCAGTTGTACGCGAAGCTCAGCAAATGTCAGTTTTGGTTGACGAGCGTGAGTTTCTTGGGGCATGTGATCTCAACTGACGGGATCAGTGTGGATTCTCAGAAAATTGAGGCAGTGGCGAAGTGGGAACAACCGAGGACCGTCACTGAAGTCAGGAGTTTCTTGGGTTTGGCGGGTTTTTACAGGAGGTTTGTAGAGGGTTTCTCTACCATTGCTGCCCCGTTGACGCGACTGACGGGGAAGGGAGTCAAGTTTGAGTGGGATGACGATTGTGAGCGTAGTTTTCGGGAGCTAAAGGAAAGGTTGACATCTGCTCCTATACTGACCTTTCCAGACGACAGTGGGGAATTTGAGTTGTACAGTGATGCATCCTTACAGGGTTTGGGATGTGTACTAATGCAGCATGGGAAAGTGATCGCCTATGCTTCGCGCCAGTTGAAACCGCATGAGCGCAATTATCCGACGCATGATTTGGAGTTAGCTGCTGTTGTGCATGCATTAAAAATTTGGAGACATTACCTGTATGGTGCGACTTGCAGAATGTTTACGGACCACAAGAGCCTGAAGTACTTGTTCACTCAGAAGGAGTTGAATGTGAGGCAGCGACGGTGGCTAGAGCTAATTAAGGATTATGATTGCACGATTGAGTACCACCCGGGAAAAGCCAATGTGGTGGCTAATGCTCTAAGCCGGAAGTCAACGCATTCTGTAGCACATCTACGGACGGTTCATTTACCACTTTTGGTTGAACTCCGTAAGAATAGCATTGATTTGGGTTTGGATGGCCAAGGTGTCTTGCTGGCTAATTTTCATGTGAGACCGCTTCTGGTCGATCGGATCGTTGAGGCTCAATCTCAAGATCCTGTCTCATGTGTACTTCGGATTGAAGTGGAAGCCGGTGAACGGCCAGATTTTTCAGTCAGGGAGGATGGAGCTTTGCTAAAGGAAGGACAGTTGTGTGTGCCCGACGTTGAGGCACTGAAGAAAGAGATCTTGGACGAAGCTCATAGTTCGGCCTACGCGATGCATCCTGGTGGGACCAAGATGTATCGTACCTTGCGAGAGCACTACTGGTGGCCGGGAATGAAACGGGAGATTGCCGAGTTTGTCAGCAGGTGTCTGATTTGCCAGCAAGTGAAGGCTGAGAGACAACGACCTTATGGAGCCTTGCAACCACTACCTATTCCGGAATGGAAATGGGATCACTTGACGATGGATTTTGTGTTTGGACTTCCTAGGACACCCAGGGGTCACGTTGTGTTGGACGGACGTGGGTGAAAGGGAGATGACTAAATCCGAATTGGTGGAAATGACGACCGAGAAGGTCAAACTCATCAGGGATCGGCTCAAGGCAGCCCAGGACAGACAAAAGAGCTATGTGGACCATCGGATTCGAGATCTGGAATTTGCGGTCGTAGATCGGGTATTTCTGAAATTGTCCCCTTGGAAGGGTGTAGTGCGATTCGGCAGGCGAGGAAAGTTGAGCCCTCGTTATATTGGACCTTATGAGATTACCGAGAGGATTGGCCCGGTGGCCTACCGGCTGGCACTACCGCCAGAGCTTTCGAGGGTCCACGATGTTTTCCATGTGTCGATGTTGCGGAAATATGTGTTTGACGCATCTCATGTACTGGAGGATCAGCCCATTGAACTTCGAGATGATTTGAGCTTCGAGGAACAGCCGGTACAGATTTTGGATCGAAAGGATAAAGTGCTACGTCGGAAGACCGTTCCTCTGGTAAAGGTTCTCTGGAGGAACTAGAATATGGAGGAAGCCACATGGGAACCCGAGGCGCAGATGCGGGAACAGTTCCCCTACTTGTTTCCTGGAAATTTCGGGACGAAATTTCTTAAGGGGGGGAGATTGTAACGCCCCGGACGTTCTGGAAATGTAATATTATAAAATATTGAATAAAATGACGTTTTTACCCCTGTGTTTGTGTGGTCAATTTGTTGACTTTTTGATTTGGAGGTCGAACGGACGTTGAGTGATGGCCGTGACGTAGTTCGGGATGTCACGAGTTCATAGACAGGTGGCACGTCCGATTCGGACGCTCGGAGTGAAAGTTATGATGTTCGGAAGTTCAGGGGGCATTATCGTAATTTGGGGGCTATAAGGGGAAAAAGTTGACTTTTTGTTTGACAATTGATATTCATTTGACTCGAAGACCGTTATGTTCGTCTCGACGCCCCGAGTACAACGACATGCGGCACGCTTGAAACGGACGTCGGATGACCGAGTTACGGGTCACAGAAGTTGGAGGGCATTTTGGTAATTTTTGCCCTGGGGGCATTTTGGTAATTTCCGCACGGGGTACTGTTCACCACCGTGGAAAACAGAGCAGCGGCCGTGGGTCTTGTGCGTTCAATTGTTTAAGGTTTAGTGGAAGGCTCAGGCTTTGTTTATGTCGTTTGAGGTAGTGGGGCTGGACTGAGTGGCTTTGGTGCACGATTTGGGAAGTGCTCAGTGCACGGGGGAGACTGAATTGACCATGGTTTCTGCGTGCGTGGGAAACAATTTCAGAAAAATCTCAGACGGTTTCCCACGGGTTGCTGGCCGCTTTGATCGATTACCTGGTCGCCTTTGAGTCTGGGAACTCATTTCGATCACTTGGGCAGGCTGAGAGAGAGTTGAGGGAGGTTCTGAGACGGGGAAGAGAAAAACGCAGAAATGGAGGGAAATTCAAAGGTTGGGTTTTGAGGCGAGTTGAACCAAACTGAGGGTGGAATTAGTCTTCTGGGATCCTTGCTAACGCAACCGTGCAAGTATTGAGGAGGATTGATCGAGGTTTGCTCAGGGACTCAAGTTCCAGTTTCTGGAAAAAACACAGTATTGAGGACGACGACTTCCAGGTTAGTTTGGGGTTAATTGGTTGGATGTTTTGGTTCGTTTGGGTCCCTTATTGCTACTGGTGAAGTTAATTTGGGAATGGAACCGTGTAGGGTGAGTTCCAGGAGTCGACTTGTTCGTTTGTTCGAGTCTGGATTGCATCGATTTAGGGACAGTCGAGGTTAACCATTGTTGCAGACCCAAAATAAATGAGTTAGAGAAGATAATAGGATTGAAAACGGGTAGAATTGATTGAGAATTGAGGGCTAACTGATCGGGTTGAGTCGCGGGTATCAGACCCGTTTAGCAGGCTGTTCGGGTAAGGGAGATGACACTGTAGCACGGCGCGTGGCCTTCACGCGCAGCCACTTTGGGCGGCGCGTGACGGCGCGTGCGATGTCATCTCCGATCACGGTCAACATGGAAATTGTTCCTTTCAGTCCAATTAACATTTTACCTTTAGGATTCGAGTTGTTCGGGAGTCATTCGGGATAATTTCGGGAGTCCGGAAGATTAAGTCTTTAAGTTTATTTTCGCCGAAAAATCCGGAAAAATTATGAAAAATCCTACGAGTTATTTTGGGATGTTTGTAACCCTTCTTGTACGTTTTCACAGGCCCGGACACTTCCGAAGCTACGGAGGAGCACGCGGGACGCGATTGACGCGTCCTAAAACCGTGAGTGGACCTTTTGATTTCCTAAATTGGGCATGCATGACTATTTTGCTTATTTATCTCATGGTTTTACATATGATTTTATGATGGTGATATGTTATATCGGTTTTACGTGTTTTCACGTTTTTCGAGATATTTACCGTATTTCACGCATTTCGAGGTTACGATTTTCGCTTATGCATGCGTGATGATTTTGATAAAGTACCTGGATATGAATATGCATGTTTCGGATTTATGATGTTTGATCACATTGTGAAGTAATTTCTGGAAATTGCATGTGTTGGAATTTGCATGTGAATTCGGGCATGAGTCCTGTTACGATGAGAAATGTTTTTGGAATAATGTTGGAAAAAGATTTGTGATGAATCCTGATTTATTATGTTTAAAAACGGTTTTGGGTTTAAAGACCCGGTTAATGGTTGGATCTGGTTTTGGGTTTAAAGACCCGGTTATTTAACGACGGGGGCGGGCCCGAAAATTGGGTTTAAAGACCCGAATTGAGTTTAAAGACTCGTGAGTTTAAAGACTCGATTATTATGATACCCCCCGAGGCCTATTAATCATGTTTTGAGTTTAAAGACTCGTTGATATCCCGGGAAGGCCTAATGTTGAGTTTAAAGACTAGGATGGACCCAACGACATAATTGTGGTTAATGGTTCACGTTTTACATGATTTATGCAATTAACGTTTAAAATGACGGTTTCTGAAACCTGGAATTGTTAAATGGTTTTTACATGAATTATGGTGATCCTTTGTAACGTTTTCCATGTGTTTCGGAAAAAGAGTTTTCAAAAGTTTAATATGCAAAATTTGGATATTTGGTTATGCATGCGTGTTACAAAACTGGAGGGCGAACCCGATTTCGGAAAAACTGTTTTCCCTATAAAGCTTATGTTTCGGTCCACTCACACTTTGTTGTTTTAAATTCCCTCCAGGTCGTGGAACAAGCGTGGGGGCAAGCGCCGAGGCAGAGGCGGAGGCATAAAGTTTTTCCGTTGCGGAGTAGTTAGTTCACAGAGTAGGACTTGTTTCTTTAACTTGTTTTGTATTATTGCTCTGTGAAACTGTGGACTTGATGTCCAGTCGGATGTATTTGTTTAATCTCCCTGGTCTGACAATGGGTGTGTTGTAATTTTAACTAGTTTCCGGTCTTTTTGATTCGATTGTCAGACGGGAGCAGGATGCTTCCCGATTATCGAGGCGATAATCGGGGTGGGTCCTGTCAGCAGTGGACAGCAAAGTTGACGCCTTCCACCAAAGCCCAAGCTTCTGCCTCAATCGGCGATCTAGCGGTCCTTTCCACGCAGCACCCAGCCACAAAATCACCGCCAGCATTCCGAACTACAATACCAAGCCCGGATAGGTTAGAAGTGGGGATCCAAGATGCATCGATGTTGATTTTTAAGATATGGGGGTCTGGTGGCACCCAATGGGGAATGATGTTGGCCAGGTTCACATCGATATCTAGAGAGGAGGCAATGGAAACAGGATTCCAAAACTCCCACAAGAGTAATTTCCCGCCTTCAATTTCCCGGAAGGGGCTGAAGGTGCACTGCTCAAAGGTTGCCGGACACATTTCCTTCCAAATAGACCAGCAGACTATAACAATTGCCGACAACACCCACTTCTTATCACAACCAGCAAAGAAACTTTGAGAGGACACTCCTGAAAGCCAATTACAAAAAGTAGTGATACTAATCGGGTCAATAGAGTAATTAAGAGCACATCCAAACCACACACTCCTAACCCCGCTACCTTGAAGCAGAACATGCTCCTCAGTTTCTATTTCCTCTCGACAGATTGGGCATAGAAGAGAGGTACCCAAATGTCTTCGAAAGAGGCTTGCACGGGTTGGAATACAGCGCCTTATGATTTTCCACAAGAATGTTCTGATTTTGGGAATAGTCCTAATGCTCCAAACAAGGTTCCAGATCTCACTAGGTATGCAATAGGAGGTGGAAGGTCGAGTACGTAGAGGACTCGGGGCATGAGTTCTTAACCAGTAGTATCCAGACCTAACTGAATATGTCTCATCTTTTGAGGAAGACCAGATTAACCTATCCTGCAAGCTATCCGAGCCCACATCCATTTCAGTAATAAGCTTCAACTCCTTCTCAGGCAGTACCTCCTCCAGTGCATTTAGATTCCAATTTCCTGATCGAGTGTCTTTCAGTAACAAGCTTTAACTCTGTCTCAAGCAGTACCTTCTCCATATCCATACCTAACTGAATATGTGCCATCTCTTAAGACTTATCTTCGTTATTCTTATCAACTTACATGGAATATCCCCTTTCTTCAATGAGAGATCCAGCATCAGTTGGTGCATTTATTCACCTTCTACTAGCTAATCCAACCACAGATAAATACATTCATCACAACCATCTAATGCTACTCAACCACCAACAGCTTGTAGTTGTAAAGCAACAAGCAAACTCCAAGGAAAACAAAGGAAGCCACAACCACCAACAGGCACCAGAAGAAATGAAACACAAATGGTACAAAGAAGCCAGTGAATACCTTAAATTCTCGCAGAGCATTCATGACAACCCCTAGGAACCCAGATGATGCACCCACATAGTTAATGAGGTGGACCTGGGAAGTGACCAGTGTTCACAAACATGAAGTAAAGGCTCTCACCAATAGGTTCTCTACCCGTTAATGCTGAAGGCTACACCTGATTAGTATAAAGCACACCCAAGTAAGAACCACTTGCATCACCACAAAGAGCAAACAAAAAAGAAACAAAGAACCCCACCAAAACCACCATTCAGAAAGTACCCATCTCCCTGGCCCCATCCTATCGTCATCCTCTCTTTGTATCTATTGGTTGTTGGATGCAAAATCACGATGGAACAAGCGCATGAAGATGACCTCACCATCATGTTGGAACAATCACTGGGGCTCTCTGATCTGGAGAGTGGGCCAAAGCTGATTGGGTTGGTGATTGCTGCTAAAGCCCCAAACAGAAGTGCAGTAAAAAAAAATCCTTACCACAGCCTGGGATATTTTTGGTGAAACACGCATCACACACATCAAAGATAACACATATGCGATCATGGTCCAGGATGAAGCAGTGACTAGCAAGATCATTGATGGTGGGCCGTGGTCAGTTATGGGGTTTTGCTTCTCAACTATACGCTGGCTGGATAATCACTCAGTTGAGGAACTTTTTCTCCACCTGGTAACTTTATAGATTCAAGCTCATGGTATCCCGAAGAATTTAATGACCGGGGAGAATGCCCAGAAGATTGGGGAAAGAATTGGTATCGTTGGGTAGGTTGAGGACTCATGAAGTCAAGGCCCAAGGGGCTTCCTTCGTATCAGAGTCCAGATTGATTCCAATAACCCCCTCCCCATTGGATTTTGGCTCCCAAGATCGGAAGGAAATCGAACATGGGTAAAGTTTCGGTTAGAACGGCTATCCGATTTCTATTATGGTTGTGGTCGATTGGGGCATTCTGAACAAAAGTGCCCCCACCCTCCCACCCACCTAGAAGACACAAACGGTGAAGCATATGGCGAGTGGTTGCGGATGAGAGCAATCTGCGAACCTTTTGCTCAGGTGATCCCCACTCCACCCTGAGGCACCAGACGTGTTGCAGGCTCGACGCGTCCCCAGCACGCGCCAACGACGGAGGTGAAGGACACTCTATTCTATAAAGGAAGTGAAAGCGACAGATCAGGACTACCGTTGCCCAGCTCAGAACGGTACTCCAAGGTGCACCAGCCCTTAGACCGTAGGATAAAAACTCCCACACATTTTAGCCCTCACCTGACAGAAGAATAAATGCAAAGTCGTACTCCAAAATTGGCTGCCAGGATTACTTTGAATGAGAAGATGATGATGTACACGAGTACATAAAAAGCTGATGGGCAGGAAAGAGAAGAGGTTAATTAGGCTGTTGAATGTTTAGGCCCAAATCCGGATCTGGTAGGTACGTATGCACAAATTGGAAAATATAAAAAAGAGGAAACAAGGACCATACTAGAGAATGATGCTGATCGGGCCTTTAGTTCTATGGGCCTCAAACGTGATGCATGCCAAGCTGGATCAGAGACTATTGTGAGGTACAAAAGAACCAAAACTGAGGCTGGCACAGTGGAAATTAAGTCCAAGGGGAAGAAGACGATGTCCGCAGGGGAGCAAATTCAAACTAGGAGGGGGAAAATTAAAACAAGTCGCTTTAACACTGAAATTCCTAGGGATGTCACAAGTATCAATGCAGGGGAGGGTGATGATGGGGGTGGTAGGGAGATGCAGAAGGGTGGGGAAGCAAAGAAAATTATTGGCAACAATGATGCTGGTGGTGGCTGGCTGGAATCAGCTGCCGGGGATAAATGATGATTATTAGCTGGAATTGTCAGGGTCTTGGGATTGCCTTGACAGGCCAATCTTTCCGGGATATGGTCCGGAAGCATCAGCCCTCGGTTTTTTTTTCTTATGAAGACTAAAATGAAGTCAAGTAAATTAGTCAGCTTTAGTAAGAAGGCCAGTTTTCTTAATTGTTATTGTGTTGCCCAGTAGGTGTTGCTGGGGGCATAGGCTTACTGTGGAATGATAATGTTGAGGTTTCTATTTATCTGGCGTCTAAATTCTAATTGACACTACAGTTTATGTGAAGGAGACTGCGGCCATTTTTCAAGCCTCCTGGACTTACGGGACACTGTATATGGAGAATAAAACTCAAATGTGGGATTGGCTGGCGAATAACCATGTTAGTATGGATATCCCCTCTCTGTGTGTTGGGGACTTTAACGAGTATCTTTGGAGCCACAAAAAATGGGAGGTCCGGACCGCCCAAATAGGCGGAGATTTCTACAGGATTTTATGGATAAAACCTGCTTATTGGATTTGGGATTCAAAGGGCAAAAATTTACTTGGACAGGCATAAGAGGTAATCATACACTTGTTCAGGAGAAAATTGACAGGGGTCTAGTAAATGCAATGTGGCAGGAGTACTGGCCTTCCACAATTCTCAATCATCTCGCTGCGATTGGCTCTGATCACTGTCATGTGCTTATTGACCTGAACCCCAAGATTGCAACGAGGAAAAAACCTTTTAAATTCGAGGCCTACTGGGCCAAGGAAGCTGACTGTGATGGAGTTGTAGCTAGAGGCTGGAGGGGACGATTGCCAAGGAGTAGATGGGAGTGGGGGAAAAAAGTGGCATCTTGTAGGAAGGCCCTAAATGCATAAAGTAAGAGAAAATTCAATAACAACAAGCAGCAAATCGGGGCACTGACTAAGGAGTTGGATGTACTCCAAAAAAATTGGGATGGAAATCGGGGAAATAATTAAAGTTGCGACTGTGGAACTGGGAAGATTATGGAAGCTTGAGGAGTGTTACTGGCACTAGAGATCACGAATAAATTGGCTCTCATCTAGGGATGCCAATACTAGCTTCTTTCACCAGTCCACCATCCAAAGGAGGAGACACAATCTAATCACTAAATTAAAAAATCCTGATAATAGCTGGACTGAGGCTGATGCTGAAATTAGGAGAACTGTGGACTCCCACTTTTGGGACATCTTCAGATCAGTGGGCTAGAGGGACTGGGGGGACGTCATGTCCTTCGTTCACACAGTTGTAACAACGAGAATGAATGATGATCTCACTGCTGAAATTTCGGAGGAGGAAGTTAAGCTGGCGACCTTCCAAATGGGACTGTTGAAGGCAACTGGCCCTGATGGCTTCTCAGGTGTCTTTTATCAAAGCTTCTGGGAGACAATCAAGTGTGAACTGATGATTAATGTTTGGAGTTTCTTTGCTGGGGAGCTCCCAATTCACTTGCTGAATTCCACCAATATCACCTTGGTCCCCAAAGTCCACCATCCTGAATCGGTGAATCAATTTAGACCCAAAGCACTTTTATCTTTGGAAGACATATCCAGGACAAGGTATGTATTGCCCATGAAGCCTTTCATGCTCTTAAACTCTGGAAGACCACAAAAAAATATGAAATGGGATTGAAACTCGATATGAATAAAGCATATGACCGTATTGAATGGGATTTCCTTGAAGCAGTACTAGTGAAAATGGGCTTTGCTAATCATTTGGTTAGTATGGTGATGAGATGTGTGACGTCTGTAAAATTGCCTGTGATGATCAATGGGCAACCAAGGAACAAATTTGCCCCATCGAGAGGCCTTCGACAAGGAGACCCTATCTCGCCTTATCTCTTCATTTGAGTTTGTGACGTCCTATCAAAAACGCTCAATTGTGTTGTTAGCAGGGGCTTGGTGGAAGGATTAAAATTCAGCACGAGTGCACCCACTCTCTCGCACTTATTTTTTTTGCAGATGACTCTTTATTTTTCTTGAAGGCAACTACCCAAAACTGCAGGACCATCAGAATGCTTCTAGATAAGTATTGCCATGCTTCTGGTCAGGTGGTTAGCTATGATAAATCCAATCTCTATTGCAGCCCTAACACCCCAATGGAGACTAGATTGGCCCTATGTGGAATTTTGGGCATCCAACTCTCAGATAATCCTGGGCTCTACCTGGGACTCCCAACCTTGTGGGGAAGATCAAAAAATGAGGCCCTAATTTATGTGAAAGAGAGAATCCAGAAGAAAGTTCATGGATGGAAACAAAGCCTTTTATCTCAAGCGGGCAAAGAAGTTCTCATTAAAACTGTTGGTAATGCAATCCCTACCTATCCTATGTCAGTCTTCAAATTTCCCAAGACAATATGCTCTCAAATTGATACAAGTCTTGCAAACTTCTGGTGGGGACGATCTCAGGATCGAAATAAGCTGTATTGGGTGAGCTGGAAGGAGCTGGGGCTACCCAAAGTTGATGGTGGTATGGGGTTCAGGAATATGGAGGATTTCAATGTTGCGCTTCTGGCCAAATAATGTTGGAGACTAATATGTGAGCCAAATTCCCTTTGGGCTAGGATTATGAAGAGCCGATACTTCCCTAACGACAGCTTCCTCAATGTAAAATGGGGGTTTCGCGCTTCCTGGGCTTGGTCTAGTATTCTCGAAGGCAGAAATGTGATCACACGGGGAACTAGATGGTAGGTCCTTAATGGGAGAACTGTTAGATATGATATTGTCAGGACTCGTCCTCAATCCCCCCGGGATTAACGAGGAACGCCCCTAATCCTGTCTGACACTTCGTGTCAGACGGGGGAAATTTCCAACCTTTTCCCTCTCGGGCTATCAGAGTACACTAGGAACCGGAGGAGGTATGTGATATCTCGGTCTTTGCTACAGTCTGCATCGTATCCAACCTGAAGGGTATTAAAAACAGAAAGACTGTGAGTGGATAAAAATAAAGAGTTTATAAAAACATATTTCATAAAGACCTTTATACCCTTCACTAAAAAGCATGCATGCATAGGAAAACCATTTATCCAATCACATATGTTTAAACAACCATATTTAAGGTCACAGCCCCAAGTTCCGTAAATACAAGTCACACGGGCTCCTGCCCAAAACCATTTACAGAAAATCATAACATAGTGAACATATGTGGGACCTCAACCCAAATCCATTTATCATCATAAAACACAATTTCCCAAACCACTTGAAATCATGTTTATCCATTATATTTCATATCCAAGAACCTGTCACGGTATATAGAGCTACGCGCGTGCTAACCGGGGTCTCAAACCCAAGTCTCTCCAGGGTCCACCCAGGTCAATGTCCGTAGATCAATGACCCTCCCTGGAGGTAACAAACCATGCCCATCCTGAGAGTAAGGAACCTAACTTGGGGGCGACTCCACTCAGTCAGTGCTCCGTGACTACTCCGGGGTCCACCCAGGCCAACGACCCTCCTAGGAGGAGACAATCATATATAAAGGATGGCATATGAAAAACCTTTTGAACTCATTCATTAAACCTTTCCAGGAGTCATGCCCGGCCCCCATAAGCCAGCATGAACCATAAAACCTTTCAAGGGTTCATGCCGGTCCTTATAAACCGTCGTAACCCGTAAATCCATTCCAAGAGTTCATGCTGGTTCCCATAAACCGTCATGACCCGTAAAAACCATTTGTAACACATAGTTGGGCCCTAGGCCCGTATCCACATACAAACTGGACCTCTGGTCCGAATTGTAAACCAACTGGGCCTCGCGCTCGATTTAGTAAACTAAATGGGCCTCGTGCCCGATATCGTTACCAACTGGGCCTCCGGCCCGATGCCTTGTTAAATCAAGTGGACATCAAGTCCGAGAGTTCGTAGATCAAGTTTACCTTTTCAAATCCAAAACCATTTCATGAAATCATATCCAAAATCATAAGTACGAAAAATCAAAGTAAAACCGGAAAACCTCGATTTACGTGCAAGCACGTAAATCGCCTCGTAATGCGTGAAATCATATAAATCACAGTCATCCAAATCAACATCATAGAATCACATTCATAATCCATATAAAACATTTATGCATGCATCACAGTTTAGAAATCAAGGTCCACTCACAGACCGTCTGAAGCGGCGCCTCGATACGCGTGCCATAAGCGTCTCCCGGGTCAATCACCGTCACCGGGACTCCCTAACCTGTCCAAATCGTAATAGAAGGTTACTAACTACTTAATTAACCTCCCACTAAATTCCCGTAATTTTCCTGAATTTTTAAGTATTTTTAAAACCGATCCTAAACCTTCCGATACCCCGAACATTATCGAGACGGTGTCCGATCGACACGAAACCAGTTCCAAAATGTTCGTTACATCGAATAGAAGATTTCGTATGTTGGAAGCACCCTCAAATTCGTCCTCACGCGCTTGCACGTGCCCCAAGGATGGCCTGCGCGTGGGCCTCACGCGCTGGCTACTGTAGCCGTGTCTTCAACGTCCAGCCAGCTTAGACCGGCCGATTCGGCCCATTTTCTGCAACTAGACCGGCGTGACCGGTCCAGCGGTTTTCCTCCCCTATTTCGGTCCGATTCAAGCCCTAATTAACCCTATAATTTTCCTAACATCCATATGAGTCTAAATATATAAATTAGAACATTAAAAACCTACATAAACTCATGGTTCGATCATCCCCCCTCACGGTTCAAAACCACCATTTGTTCCCAGGCTTCACAGCCATCAAATCCCATCAAAAATCTTCATATTAAATCCCTAACAACCTAAATAACCTTGTCCAACCGTCCTAAACGATCCATAATGCCTAAATCGACAAATAGAGAAAAATGGGTTAACCGAGTACTTACCATTTCTCAGCCGTGCACGGTGGCCCAGCCGCCTCCTGCCACCTTCCTCAACATCCTCAGCCTCCCTCTCACTCTCTGGTCTCAGTCATGGCCGCATGGGAAGGGTTGGATGGGTTTTGGGTTCAAAAGGAATGAGATCGGGTTTGGTGGGGTGAAATGAGAATGAATGATCGATGAAGATGATATGCATGAAGGCATAAGGATGGCCTGTGGATGGGTGACACTTGCCACTCATCCATAGGGCAGGAACTAAATATCTGGGGCCCACTAGAATCCAAAGTTAACTCGTTTCGTAATTCGTGCAATAGTGCACTTGAACTTCCGTGAACCGTAACTTCGTCGTCGAACATCCGAATTCGACGCGCCGCCTGTCTACGTATTTGTATCGTCTCGGTCTACATAACGGTCCTCGCCCCTCGACCATCGAATATCCCAGGTCAAAAGTCAACTATTTGCCCCTTTTAAACCAAAATTACCAAAATTGCCCTTAAATTTCCGAACGTCATAACTTCCTTCTCGAACATCAGAATTGAACGTGCCACCTGTCTATGAACTCGTGACGTCACGAACTACGTCACAGTCATCGGTCAAAGTCTGTTTGACCGCCAGAATGAAAAGTCAACGTTTTGCCCACGGTCAGGGGCAAAACGGTCATTTTGCATCGTTCGTCCGATTTCGCCAAACTAATCACAGATTAACCTCACTAATCGTGATTAGTCACTAATCTAATCCCTAAATTTGGGACGGGTCGTTACAGATATGGTCTTGCCAAATCATTGTGTGCTGTTAAAGTTTGCATCAAAGTCCTCTTACTCGAAATCATGCGTTGTGCCTAACGAGTCACGGCAATTTGTGAATATGAAGGGGAAATGAGTTAATCATTCGAGCCTAGGGGTTTTTGAAAAAGAAGAAAATTAAGAAGTCAAAGAAATAGCGCAAGTCGCGTGAAGACGGGGATCGTATGGGTGCTAGCGGTGATGATACTGGCTTTGAAGAAAGGTGTGGTAGCCCTCGCCCTCGGTAACATCTGCTGAATTTTTCTCATGATTAGCATGGCTAGTTGGAATGTGAGAGATCTAAATGACCATTCTCACCATTTGGAAGTGAGGGATTTTATCCGTTCTAATAGTTTATGTTTGGTGGGATTGCTAGAAACTAAGGTTAGGCATGTTAGCTCCTTTCATATAATGAATTCCGTGTTTAATAATTCGGAAACTGCAGATAACTCTAGCAGTAAATCTCCTGCGCGTATTTGGGTGGATTTGGGTCCTCTGGTGATTTCTCTAAATCTTCTGGGGAAATCATCTCAATTCATTCACACTCTGGTTTCTATTATGGGTTCCCGCCATCAATTTTACATTTCTCTCATTTATGCATCTAATGATGATGTTAATAGGTGGAATATATGGAGGGATTTTGTCTCTCATAATGTGTTTATTAGGGAGGAGCTGTGCGCTCTGATGGGGGACTTCAATTCTTGTAGATTTCATAGTGATAGAGAAGGGGTAATCATACTTGGGACAGTTCTTTTCGTAGCTTTGTGATTGCCACTATCGTTGTAGTCTTGATGATTTGAATTTTTTTGGTCACCATCTCACCTGACACAATAATCAACATGGAGTAAATAGGATTGCCCCTAAGTTGGATAAGGTTCTTATCAATGATAAATAGTTAAATCTATTTCCTTCTTGCAGTGCTATTTTTTCGGAGCCTACATCCTCTTATCACTGCCCTGTCATTATGTATATGGATGTTGCTCTGCATTCTAGTAGACACCCATTCAAGTTCTTTAATTTTTATGCTGCTCACCCTAAATTTATGCTTATTGTGCAGCGTGCTCTTTGTGTTCAAACTAGATGGACTTACTAGTACTAGCTGGCAAGCCAACTCAAGCAGGAATGAATAGGCTAGCTCAATTGCCTATCTTGTGCTCGACCCCGGCATCACCTTGGGAGATGAGCTTACGTGCCTTAATCATAATCCCCTGGCTAATGTTTATGTGGCTGTTTTTTAGGCTAAATCGGCGTTGGATACATGCTAGGAGAGCTTATCTAGTAATCCTCTGGACATCTCTCTTATTTCCTTGAAGCAAGAATTAGTGAAAAATATTCTAATTGTTTGTTAGCAGATGATAGTTTTCTGCGGCATAAGTCTAGGCTTAATTGGTTAGATAAGGGGGATAATAATTCGGGCTATTTTCATAAGGTCATTAAGAAATGGGTTAATTGTAACTGGATTGCCTCAATTGTGTGTGATGATGGATCTATTTCTGTGGAGCCCTTGGATTTAAAGGTCGAGGTTATTCGTTATTTTCAAAGTCTTTTTGGAGTTATTTGTGAGGTTCATATGCTGGAGTTTGAAGGGCTGCTTTCTCCTGGTATCTAGCTTAACCAGGGAACGGATTTGATTGTTCCAGTTTCTATTTCTGAAATGTAAAAGATTTGCTTTAGTTTGAAGGTTGATAAGGCTCTTGGTCCTAACGGGTTTTATGCCCTCTTTTTTAAGAGGGCGTGGTCGGTGGTGGGGATGCATGTGAATAGGACTGTTTTGGAATTATTTAGCGCATCTAAACTTTTGAGGAAACCAACACTACTATTATTTCCTTAATTCCCAAGTGGATTTCATGCCAATCTCATGTTGTAATATGACTTATATACTGATCATGAAGATCATTGCGAATATGGTGAAGGTAGTATTGCAGAATATTATTTTTCATAGTCGGTCAGCTTTTGTGAGTGGTCGTGGTGATAATATCATGTAAATACAAAAACTCCTTTGAGGGTACCATCTCAACTCAGGAAGCCCAATGAGTGACAAGACTCCACCCGATTACACAAGAGTATTACACTCGGGTTATACACTCGTCTGACAGAAACCTTGTCATACAAGGGATAAACACAATTTTCGCCGGTTCATGCTTCTATCTCTTGAACCTCGATTCTCGTGCAACAAGTTTTTGAGGGTTACAAAATTAAGAAAACGTGTGAGTGGACAAAAAGACACATTTTTAAAACATAATTTGAAAACATCCATATTTTACCTTATGTTTTCTAAAATCATGCATACACACGAAAACCATTTCAAAACCATAACACTTCGTTTGAAACGAGATATAGTTTACCAAACTCAAAGTACATGAAAATGTATATAAAGCAAGTATCATCATAATGTCAAACATCAACCACTGCCCTCTAGGCAGGCACACAACAAATTCACTCGGGAATCGGAGCTAAGCTCGACATCCGAGATTATGAAATCCATCAACACACATCTCGAGGAAGTTACTCACCACAAAACACAATAGTAACACCCAAACAATCCATAATCCACATTATCATAGAATTCACAACAACCACTCAACATCAATGCACAAGCTCAACATCAATCACAACAAGCACCACATCAATCATCATATCACGAGTGCACTACCGGTAGAGATATCACATAATTGCTCGGGAACCGGAACCTTAGGCTCGATGTCCAAGTCATCACAACACAGTCTTAGGAACCGGGGCTTCGGGCTTGAGGTCTGAGACTCACATCTAATCAACACAATCACCACAATATTTCACACATCAAAAGTTTCATGAAACACATACTCATAACACATCTCATCTCACAATCCAAATTCACAATCAGAATATCGGGCCTAAGCCACAAACACAGCTTAAATACCAATTCTCGTAAAACGTGACATTATCATACATGTCATAAAAACCTTTCAAAAATCATATAAAAATCATAAATATTCCAAATCATGTTATTTCATGCCATAATCTACATTCAATTCAAAATCACATTCGAAACGGTGTTCAAAATATTGTTTCCTGAAACCTTGTAAAATGTGCAGTAAAATATTAATAAAATCTTCATAAATCACCAAAAATCCAATAAAATTCCAATCATTCAATATCATAAAAATCACATAGAAAACCATTTAAATAATGTAAATATGCATGCATAATTGTTTAGGGAAAGAAAGTCCACTCACACACCATTTGTATCGCCGAATTCCAGTTTGCACGCTTTTCCATAATTTTTGGAAATATCACTTCCTACCATACATGTAACAACCCGTCCCGAATTCCTAGATTAGATTAGTGACTAATCACGATTAGTGAGCTTAATCGGTGATTAGTTGAGCGAAATCGGACGAACGATGCAAAATGACCGTTTTGCCCCTAGGCGTGGGAAAAATGTTGACTTTTCGTTTGGACGGTCAAATGAAATTTGACCAATGACCGTGACGTAGTTCGTGACGTCATGAGTTCATAGACAGGTGGCACGTTCAATTCCGACATTCGAGAAAGAAGTTATGACGTTCGGAAGTTTAGGGGCATTTTGGTTAAAAAGGGGCAAATGTTGACTTTTTGACAGAGAGGTCCAATGGACGAGAGCCGAAGACCGTTACGTAGATAAGGACGATACAAATCCATAGACAGACAGCACGTCGAATTCCGACGTTCGACGGTGAAGTTACGGTTCACGGAAGTTCAAGTGCTATTGCACGAATTACGAGATAACTTCACTTTTGGACTCTAGTGGGCCCCAGATATTTAGTCCCTGCCCAATGGATGAGTGACACTTGTCACCCATCCATAGGCCATCCTTATACATTCATGCATCGATCATTCTTCTTCATTTCAAACCCAAACCCACCCGATCTCATTTCCTCTTCTCTATGCAACCCAAACCAATCCAACCATTACCCTATGATCATGACAGAGAGGCCAGGGAGTGATGAGAGGACTGAGGAGGTTGCTGGACGACCAAGGGCACGCCGCCGTGGACGGTGGAGCCATGAAACCCGAGAGGTAACTCGGTTTGCCCAATTTCCATTTTTAATTCAATTTCCTCATTATGGTTGCTTTTGAACGATTATGATGGGTTTGTTAGGATATTAGGAAGTTATTATGTTGGTTTTGAGGGTGGTTAGACGTCGAGGAAGCCGTGGGTGAGTTTTGGGATATTTGAACCGTGAGGTTCAAAATGGAACCTTGGGTTTTAGATGGTTTTGGTTAGTTTTAAGGATTGGGTTAGATAACATGAAAATAGGATTTTAGGGATTGGATTGGAAGAAAACAGACAAAAAAATGAGGGTTGTAGGGGCCTGGACCGGTCACGCCGGTCCAGTTGCAGAGATTGGGCCGAACCAGCTGGTTTGAACCGGCTGGACGTTGAAGAAGGCCTACAGTACACCGGCGCGTGAGCCCAAGTGGAGGGCCCTTTGGACGGCGCGTGGCAGCACGTGGTGGGGAATCTAGGGATGTTTTCAACATGTAAAATCTTCTATTCGATGTAACGAACATTTTGGGACTGGTTTCGTGTCGATCGGACACCGTCTCGATAATGTTCGGGGCATCGGAAGGTTTAGGTTCTAGTTTTAAAATAGTTAAAAATACTAGAAAATTACGGGGCTTTAGTGGGAGTTTAATTAAGTAGTTAGTAACCTTCTATTACGATTTGGATAGGTTCGGGTGTCCCGGTGATGGTGATGGGCTCGGGAGAGCCGTATAGCATGCAAATCGAGGCGGCAGCTCAGACTATCTGTGAGTGGACCTTGTTTTCTAAATTGGTGCATGCATAAATGTTTATTATATGTTTTATTACATGTTTGGTGATGCCATGGGTGAATTTGGTTGTGGTTACGTATAAGCACGTATTTCGAGGTTTCGACCTTATACGGTGCTTATACGGGTCTGTATTTCTTTATTGGTTTAAATGAAATGGATTTGGATTTCAAAAGGATAAACTCGGGTATGAGACCCATTTGGTTTTGTCTTGGGAATATGACCCTATTGATGACCTACGAGTCCGAGTCGTGGTCGCGGCAGGTGTTTGGTGCACGACGACGGACGACGTGACACTTGCCTCCAGATTGGGATGTGTTCCTTCTGGAGAGGTCACGATGCACGATTCATGGTCGGGCAGCCTGGGGAGGCTCGACTTTGGAATGCTGACGGTTCACGATAGCGGTCAATGATGAGTGCACCATGATCTTGTGGTGGTCGCGTCGGTTGATTCGTTCACGACGACATACCAAGATTAAGGGCGGTTCTGGATGGATGGTTGCACACATCACTACGATCGGAGTCATGACTGACCCTGAGATATCGGGCAGGATACCCAGTTGATGTCATATGTTCGGGCACGAGATCCAGTTACTTTATGGTTGTGATTTCGGGTCAGGGACCCTAGATGGATTTCCAAGTTCATGGCGGTTTATGGGAACCGGCATGAATCCTGGAAAGGTTATTGTGGTACATGACGGTTTATGGGAACCGGGCATGGAGGTTGTTTTCTATATATACATATATATATATATATATATATATGAATGGAATGGATATTATGGATCATGACGGTTCAGGGGAACCGGGCATGAATATTTATGTTATGTATATATATGTTCATATACCTTCCTTTACTTCTATTATCTCCTCCGGGGAGGGTCGTTGGCCTGGGTGGACCCCGGAGTAGTCACAGAGCACCGACTGAGTGGAGTCACCCCCTAGTTGGGTTCCTTACTCTTAGGAAGGTTATGGTTACTATAACCTCGGGTAGGGTTAGTGGTCTGCGGACATTGACCTTGACTTTAAGAAGACTCGGATTGAGACCCGGGTAGCACTCGCGTAGCTTTGGAAACCGTGACAGGATTGGTTGTGTGACTTATATATGATATATGATATGTGATATGTGGTGTGCACAGGATTTGAGCAGTGGCTCGTGTATTTGGTTTCAGTATGGTTATGGTTTTGGGCTGAGTTCCTTATTGGTTTCTTATGGGTTTGGGCAGTGGCCCGTATGGTCTATTTCATTATGGTTTTGGGCTTAGTCCCACATATGGTTTCTTTCGGATAAATGGTTTTCGAATGCATGCATGCTTTTTAGTGAAGGATACAAATGTCTTTATGGAAATGTTTTTATAAACTGCTTGTTTTGTCCACTCACATCTTTTAATGTTTTGACTGCCTTTCAGGTTGACAGCAGATATGGAATGTAGCAGAGACCGAGATATCACATACCTCATCCGGATCCTGGCGTACTCTGATGGCTCGAGAGGGCTAAGGACGGAATTATCCCTGGTCTGACACTCTGTGTCAGACGGAAGCAGGGTCATCCCGCGTTAATCCCGGGGGGATTGGGATGGGTCCTGTCAATAAACCACATATTAAGGTCACTAATCATCTCAAATATCCTCTATTTAATCCCATAATTTTTTGGGATTTTTACAAAAACTTAAAACGAACCCTAAATCTTTGGATAATTAAAACTACCTCGAGATAATGTCTAATCGCGTCGAAAATTATACTATTAGACTTGTAATATCGAAAGGATGAAATTTTGTGTTAAACATATTTCGAGATGACGTGGCACACACCCCTATGCGCCACCAAAAGTGGTTGCACGTGGGACTCACACGCTAGTCACTCTTCATCTCATTTCTTAGGCTCAAACCCGTTTGTTTGCAAAACGGGTTGTTCGACCCAATTTGAAAACCTTCAATTCCATTCCATTTTGCACAATTAATCACACTATAATACTCGGAATGAACTTCGGAACAAGTCTTCGAACTCAATTTAAGGATCCAACTTACCTTGATCCTGGGTTCTACTCACCCTCACGGTTTCAACTTCGAACTTTGATTCAGACTTAATGCTGGGCGGTTTTCCCTCAAAATTTCAATGATTTTGCACATAGAAATCCCAAAAAGAGGTTTGTAACCTCAATTCGAATGACTAAGCTCAAAATCGAAGAGAATCAATTTCAAACTTCACCGAATCGGTTTCAAACTTCACGGGAAAAATTTTATAGGTTCACCCTCGAGTCATTTCTCAATCCCTTTATGATCTCCTTATTTTCCTTCCTCAATCTCACTCTCTTTCCCTCACCTTTCTTCCAATTCCCATTAATACTCTCTGATGATTGTACCTACGCACACATGGCCAACACACAAAACCACACCCACAAAGTATAACATGAACACCCAACAACACACAATAGTTGCATAGGCAGTGGCACCATCCCCTAAGGGATAAGTTACACATGTCACCTCCCTATTCAACCACAAAAATATCTCCCATTATAAATTACCAAAATGCCCCTTCTTGCAAAATTACTAAAATGCCCCTATGTAACTTAGACCAAGAGCTCATCCAACTGAACTTCGTTTTTGACATGCTGTCTGCCGACGTACTCAGGCGTCCAAGATCTTTCTAATGTCATTTTCATAATTTCCAAAAATCGTCCCGGCCAAAAAGTCAACATTTTGACTGTAGTCAAAAGTTAACCTTTGACTTCAGGGGCAAAATGGTTAATTTTGTTTTACTTTTCCGATTTTACCCTCGTTGATGGACTAGGTCGTTATAATATGTGTTATTAAGGTTTATATTCTTAAGGCCTATGATTAAGTCTTTTGGGACTTTCTTCTTATTGCTCTTGCTGCTTTTCATTTTCCTCCTCTAATGTTGGTTGGATTCGAGCCTGCATATCTTCAACCAGATTTTCTAATGTAGTGAATGATGATTTGTCTACTTTTTTCCCGGGACGTAGAGGTCTTTTTCAAGGGGGACCCTATGTCTCCTTGCTTGTTTTTTATTGTCACATAGGTCTTTTCCCATATGATGCATCACTGTATCATTGCTTTGCAGTCTTTCTATTTCACTGGCATTGTGATAAGGCTAGGCTTTCTCACTTTACTTTTACCAATGGCATGTTTGTCTTTTCTCATTGGGATATGGAGTTTGTAACTATCCTCAAAGGGGTTTTGGATGATTTCGTTGCATTCTCTAGTTTAGTGGCTAACCTAACTAAGAACTGTTTTTATTCAGCTGGTCTTAGTAGTTGTAAAGCTAATTCCTTGCAGATGTATTTTTGAGCTTAGCATGGGATTCTTTCTGTTAGATGCTTTGGTGTTCCTCTTATTACCACTTGGCTTAGATATGGGCTCCGCCCTTATTAAGAGGGTGAAGAATAAGATCAATAGTTGGGGAGCATTGTGCCTTGTTTTATGTTGGCTGTTTACTTCTTATTTAGGATATTCTGAGTAGTGTGATTGTTTACTAGGCATCTCATCTTTTTATCCTAATATAAATTTGTAAGGATATTGAACAAATCTTTTGTAGCTTTCTTTGGTCTGAGCATGTTTAGGGGTCTTAGTATGCTAAGATTGCTTGGAAGAAGGTATATTTTCCTAAGATGTAGGGAGAACTGGGAATTGAAATTTAGGGCGCTGGAATGCGGTCTTAATGACTTGTTCCATTTGGTTTCTTTTTGCCCCGGAAGGTAACAATTTGTGGGTGAGGTAGTTCAAAGAGTACTATGTGCGTGATGGGAGTTTCTGGGATATGATTCTATCTGTTCCTCAAATTGGTGTCAAATTCGGAAATTAAGAGGGAGTATTAAGCCCTTTGAGGCTAATATTGGCGATAGGGATGATATTTTTATATGGAAACAAGCCAGGACAAAATATCAATAATCAAATCTAATCAATCATCGACTATCCATGACATCAACCGTTTGAATTAAACTTTGAGTTGCTTTCAAAACGCTTTCTTCATGTGTTTTAATCATGAACTGCAAGTTAAATGAACACGTAAAGATCATTAAACTGTATGAAAAATTTAGACATTATCTAGGAAAACGTAAGTATTAACCGCATCTTAGTTGAATCTAGGTTTTGCTTAGCATACCAATGTCCATTGATAGTTTCTATTTATGAATATATGATCATAACTATGAGATGAAATTTTCTTACATTTTAGCATCAAATCTTAGCATGCTTATTACTTTTCTGACTAAACGAACATAAGAGAATAAATTCTCCATAAAAATGATAATCAAAACACAGCCACCAATATCTAAGAAATTCTAAATTTAATCAATCCATTGAACACATATTTATGGCTATGAAATCACCTCTAACTACGAAGAAAATTAGTTAGACATATCCTTATGTTTAAAATGCAATACATAATTAAGCATGAAAATAAAATAAGAAAATAAAAGATAAAGAGATGTGTGATGACCCGTCCGGAAAATTGGGTCAAATATGTAAATAAATTTAGGAAAAAAAGACATATTTACCCTTGCACGTATTAAGGGTCCGAAAGTTAATTTTAATTTGGGGAACTTATTGGGAGTTCTATTTCAGCCGATGCACGCGTCTCAGACTTATGAGTTCGTACATAAGTGGAACACGTAAAATGGAGATTGTGTGAAAGAGCTACGGGTTTGGACGTTCGAGGGGTATTATGCTAATTTGGGTACCAGGGGAATTTTAGTAATTTTACATGGATTTATTTGGATGAGTCACTAATTGATGTGGATGCATACTAGTATGGTGACAAGTGTCACCAAGGAAAGAGGGATAAGTGGCCTCCTTACTTGAATTAAGGGGGTACCCCTGAAGAAAAAAAGACTGGTTCTGGGAAGGAGGATTCCTCACGGATCGTTTTCGAGGAAAGGGACTGGATAGTGTTCGTGAGGAGAAGGAGGAAGTATCATGGATATTATTAGAGAGGAAACGAATAGAGAAGAGGAACAGATTGCTTGAAGGATTGGGTTCAGTAGTGAGTCACCAAGGAGTTCAAGATTGTCTTTCATCGTTCCCTAACCCCGATCAATCTAATTAGAGGATAGAAATAGAATTTTCGTGTACTTCTCGAATGGTTAGAGTGTTTTTGCATGTGGGAGGATGGTCATGAATGGGGGGTTGAACAGAGCGTTCTAGCTCCAACCTGTCGAGGGTTCTACGAGATGATTCAGGTTGAATCTCTCAAATTAGTTGATATCCAGGAGTTTCTAGTTATGTTTAGACGAATATTGGTGTGAATTGGATGGAAGCATATAAAGAAATGGAAGAAATAGACCAGGTTGGGGTTACTAGGTCGAAACCCGAGTTGCAGGGAAATAGGTCGACCTGCAAACTTGAGGCCCCCGTGATAAGAGCCATGGCAGTGCACGGAGGTGCATGCAAGGTTATCTGAAGGTCTAGCTAAAATGAAAATTATTCCTCTCCTCCTTTATATATCTAGTGGTACATATTATGTTGCATTTGGACTTCATTTGAGGGTATTACCATGTGTCAAACTTATTAGTATCCCTACGGGACTATAAATGAACTTCCTGAAGTCTTTGAATTTTGAGCAGGAACGTATTTAAGATAAAAGGTTTAATTAGTACACTCGTGGTGTCAGGATATTGAGATTAGACTTAGGAAGAACCAGTTATTGGTTTGGGGCTCGGAATGAGCCGGTGTTGTTACATTTCAAACACTTTGGGGTTAGTGGGTTGGATGTGAGCAGTGACCCTACGAGAGCGAATACTATGTAACGACCCGTCCCGAATTTCGGGATTAGTTTAGTGACTAATCATGATTAGTGGGGTTGATCGGTGATTAGTAGGGTGAAATCGGACAAAATGTGCAAAATGACCGTTTTGCCCCTGGTCGTGGGCAAAATATTGACTTTTTGATCGGGCGGTCAAATGGACTTTGACCGATGACCGTGACGTAATTCAGGATGTCACGAGTTCATAGACAGGTGGAACGTTCGATTCCGACATTCGAGGAAGAAGTTATGATGTTCGGAAGTCGAGGGGCATTTTGGTAATTTCGAGTATTAGGGGCCAAATGTTGACTTTTTGACCGGGAGGTCCGATGGACGCGGGCCAAGGACCGTTACGTAGGTCTCGTCGATACGAATCCAATGACAGGCAGCATGCCGAAATCGGAGATTCGACGACGAAGTTATGGTCACGGGAACGAATTAACGAACCGAGGCTTCGATTAAAATAATATTAAAATTAGTGAACAATGATCGATGAATCTGGGCCCTTGATCTCATCTTCCCTTTTATTCTTAAACCATCAGAATATCATTCTCTCATTTTCATTGTCAGGGCCCACCCCTAATCCCCCGGGATTAAGGGCTAAACCCCGCTCCCGTCTAACGTACGCATGACACGAGGGCTAAACAACCGCCTAACCTCCGTGTGACACGTAAGTCGGACAAGGAAGTTCCAGACCAACCACCTCCACAACCTCAAACTTCCCAGAGTGCGCAGAGCCTACTGTGGATTGGGCATGTGATGTCTCAATCTCTCTCAACCGACAGCCCGCACTGCAGCAACCTGGAGGGTATCGAAAACACGAAAAGACTTTGAGTGGACAAAAATAAAGGTCAAGTTCAAAACAGTTATCAGAAAACACATACATTTATACCCTCCGTTTTGAAAACCAATGCATGCATATCAATTTCATATCCTAAAACCATGTACGAAAACCAAAGCACATTTTTCCTTTTTCCAAAACCTGGGCCTCAGCCCCAATATCACCGGAAGCCATTATAACCAATGAAAACCATTTCATCCGGGCTACTGCCCAAAACATCATCATCAAGTCTCAGTGAAAACCCAAAACACATTTAAAACCACATTCTCATTCATCGAACCTGCTAGATCTATCCGAGTCTTTAAACTCCCGAGTCTTTAAACTCAATCCAGGCCTTAATCATATCCGAGTCTTTAAACTCCCGAGTCTTTAAACTCAAGGCCTACGGGGGAAAATCAATATATCCGAGTCTTTAAACTCCCGAGTCTTTAAACTCAATCCGGGTCTTTAAACCCAATCCGGCCGGTCCCCCGTCACATATATCCGGGTCTTTAAACCCAATATCCAGATCCAGCAAATCCAATCCAAAACCATTTAAAATCATTTTCCATTTCCATATCCAAACCCGAATCCGAAACCATTGGTCTGATGCCCTTCCGGCATCCATAACCGTCATTCCGAATCCAGACCTAGAACTCATTTCCTTCTCATTTTCCGGTCCGAGTCCGCAACCATCATTCCGTAAGCTAGCATCCGGAATAACCATTCCGAACCCAAACCCAAAATCCGCTTCAAGTCCCGAATCGAATCCCGAATCGTCACCCGGAATTCCGATTCCGAAACCCGAAATCTCATTTCCGAAAACACCTTTGAATTGGGCCTCAAGCCCGAAAATACTTTTCAAAATCCTTTACTTTCCTTAAAATCCAACCGTTAAAACCAGGTTCAAATCACGATAGTTATCAAAACCTCGTAAAACGTGTAAACTGTCATTTTCCTCGAAAAACGTACAAAACCATAAACCAGTACAAACATAACTCACATCATAGAATCGAGTATAGAAATCATATAAAAACATATATGCATGCATCAAGAGTAAAAAAACAAAGTCCACTCACAGACCATTTCAGCGTCGCCTCGATACGCGCGCATTTACGCCGTCCCCGGCCATTCGCTATCCTCGGCTTTCCCGAACCTGTCCAAATTCCATAACGGAGTTACTAACTACTTCACGCTACTCATACTAAAGCCCCATAATTTTCCCAAACTTCTAAGCGTACCTTACCCGGGACCCCAGACCTTCGACCTCGCGGAACTAACCTCAAACGACGTCCGATTAACCCGAAACTAATTCCAATAGACTCATCACAACACCTAGACCAAAAACCATGTTGACCATTTTCCCCAGAACTGCCGCACGCGCCTCCACGCGCCGCCCAAAGTGGCTGCGCGTGGGCCTCACGCGCCAGCTACAGTGTCACCTGCAACCTCGAGTGCACTGTGCTGAACCGGCCGCTGCAACTGGACCGGCGAGACCTGTTCTCCACCGTCCGGCCACCATTCTCCTCCCTCTCTGCACCGTCCTCTTCGTCCAATCCTCCACAATCTATTCCCCTTACTCAGACGCCTCAACACAACCCCTATATCATCGTCCCTAACTCGAAGGAAGACCCGATCAATCCCCTGTTCTTCATCCCGGCCAACCAGCCGTTCCCCCGTCACGGCAACCACCGTAGACGGCTCCTAGGACATCACTGAGTCTCACCCAACTCCCCAAAACTCTCGACTCGTCCTCTAAACTCACGACTCACGGTTTGAACTTAACGGAAAAACAGAGTAACTGAACGGGGGTGAGGGATTACCTGCTGTCGATCGCCGCCGTGCACACCGTCGCACTCCCTGGAGTCCACAGAGCCATTCTAGTCTTCTCTCAGCCTGAATTAAGCCAACACACGGCACAGCCACCACCTCTGTCCCACAACTCTCTCTGTTTTCTCTGAAATTCAAACCTCACCACCAGCACTTATCCCCCACGATTTCACTCCCAAAACCCAATTACCAGCTATTCTTCTCCTCTCTGTCACTCTCACCATTCACCAAAACCTCACACCCTCACTGAATCGACCAAGAACCTCACTGCCTCACCTCTCTGTTTCTGTTCTTCCCAAAACCAAATGCACAGTTTAAACCCACCCAAAATGTGCCCATGTCTATTTTAGACAATCCTAGAACCCTCTGGTGGCCATCCACGTGTCACCATCCACTCCAGTCTCTCACCAAATGGCTCTATCCCAGCCGTCCACCTGCCCTTCTCTCTGCACAATTCCCCAGGTGTAAAAGACCAAAATACCCTTCTGTTTAACTCAAAATTACGGTTTTGCCACTACCTTTCTAGACCCGTATCTCACACCTCGTAAGTCCGATGAATACGTACCGCCTGTCATCGAACTCAGGACGACGAGATCTATCTAACCATCCTAGGTCAACATCTCAAAACCCGATTATACAAAAATTCAACTATTCCCCCTATTTTACCCAAATTACGGTTATGCCCCCAACCTTCCGAACATCACAACTTCCTCCTCGGATGTCGGAATCAAGCATGCCACCTGCCTATGGGTTCGTGACGTCCTAAACTATGTCCTGGTCACCGGTCAAAGTCCACTTGACCACCCGAACTAAAAATCAACTTTTTGCCCGAACTAGGGGCAAAATCGTCATTCTAAGCCAATGACCTTATCGGGACCAACTAACCACCGATTAGCCCTGCTAATCCCACCTTAATCACTCCACTAATCCCGGCTCTCGGGACGGGTTGTTACAATCTACCCACCTAAAAAGAATTTCGTCCCCGAAATTCCGCAACTAGTTCCCAACACTTAGGGTCTCCTACCCGGAATCCACACTAGATCAACCACAACTTCCCCTGGGTTTCCTGTCTATCATCGCCACCTTGGGTATGTCACTCCATCCCCAACTACCAGTTACCTTTCATGGTGTACGCAAGGGATCTTTATGAACAGGAAACAAAGGTATTTTACAATACCTCATATGGAGTACTCAATAGAATTCACAAAATACATCCTCACGTACGACCACCCATCTCAAATCCTGACCCAGAACAATCTAGGCCAATCGGAAATCCTACCTACTGGCTCACTCCCTCGGCTGCTACTTCAACCACTTGTCGGAATAAATCTACAAAGTCCTAAAGGCAAACGCTAGCTTGTGGGTTCTCTCCTTCAATAACCTCATATCGATCGGTTATAGTCACTCCTTTCCTATTCTTTCCGTCATCCTTCAACAGACTCACCATGGTCCCCGACCATCCCGGCAACCTTCATCCCACCGATGGTTAAACCTGTCTAGACTAGCCTAGGTTCACTGAGCGTCATCTGCTCTACTCTAATCAACCAACAGCAGACTGACCAGATAATCACCACCTCAACTGCACCTAGCAGCGCCCTTGCCAATCCGGCCGTAAGTCGGCCCAAACCACAAGGACTACGATCCAGTAAGTCCATAGGGTACCTCAAACCATCCTCATCGTTCGGGTTAGCCAAACCCGCAATGACCACTCAACCTTACCGCGGACAACTCCCACTCTCTACACAAACACATCTCAATCATCATCCATTGCTTATGACCCATGAATGAAAGTTGGAGAGGATGTTGAGACGAACCCAATGGTGGCCACGGCAAGGACCGTCATGCACGGTGGCCGGAATTTCGGAAGGTAAACCGTGAGATTCAAATTTTGGGTTTTGATTTTGATGGTGTTGATCGATTCTAAGCTTAGGATGATGTTCTTTGAGTTCTCACGAGCTTGTAGGTTCAATTTGGGACGGATTTGGACGTTGGAGGTGGCCGGAATGATGTTTGGAAATCTGGCCAAAACTTTGAATGGCCATAACGTAAAATCCAGGTACTTTCTGAATTTTCTGGCTTGATATTTGGAATCCTTGGCTCGAGTAAATGGATTTACATAGGTAGAACGTCCAATTTAGTTGAGAAACGAGTGAGATATCGAAGTTTGAAGTTTGGAGCATCAATGGAGTTTTCCGGCGAGAAATTCCGGCGAGTTGACTCGGTCGCCAGCGAATTGACTCGTTGACTCTAACCCGTTGACTTTTGACCGTTGACTTACTGTTCATGATGACGTCAGCGTTGACTTTTTGGTCAACGTTTGACTAGAACTTTGACCCGCGCGTGTGAGCATATTTTTAGGTGGGACCAAGACCATTTTAAAGGTTTCGACGATCCGGATCCAATGGCGGTGGTTTCGGGTCGATCGGAGATCGTTAAGTTGGTCAAATCGAGGGTTTTCACCTCGGGAAACGTGTACGGGACACGTTGACTTTTCCAGAAAAATTTAGGATTCTTAATATGGACTTGTATAGGTTAGTAGTAACCTTTGGGTGTGATTTGGACAGGTTTTGAAGTCCCGGTGATAGTGGTATGGCCCGGGAAGGCCTAAGGCACGCGTATCGAGGCGCATCGTTTGAAAGGTCTGTGAGTGGATTTTGGTTTTATAAATTCTATGCATGTTTAACTATTTTATATGGTTTATGATTGTGATTGTATGATGTTGATTTGGATCTCGGTAAATTATGCGATTTCACGTATTTCGAGGCGATTTACGTGTTTGCACGTAAATCGAGGTTTTCCAGTTTTGCACGGATTTTTCATGTTTATGGTTTTGGATAAGATTTGATGAAATGATTTTAAAATTGGAAAGATAAACTCGGGCTTGAGGCCCACTTGTTTGGAAACCTCGGACTTGGAGTCCAATTGAGTTACGTAATCGAGCTAGGGGCCCAATTGCTTTATGAAATCGGGTCAGGGGCCCAGTTGTTTATGAAAACGGGCTAAGACCCATTTGAGTGATATTATCGGGCCAGGGGCCCAGTTAATTTACGAATTAGGGCCGTGGGCCCAGTGGTTTATAAAATCGGGCCATGGGCCTAGTGGTTACAAAATCGGGCATGAGGCCCAGTTGGGTTATAAATGTGATGTCGGGTCTGGGACCCTATGTTTAATAAATGTGGTTTCGGGTCAGGGACTCTAAATGGAATTGTGATGTTTTATGGAGATTTCGGGCAGGGCCCATTGTAATGTTGTGAAATGATTTAATAAAACTGTTTTCCATATACCATCTGGATACAAGGATATATGATGGTCTCCTCCAGGTGTCTGGGACACTGGGGAAGTCACGGTGCATTGCTTGCGAGGGGTCATTGTACGGAGTTACCAGACCGTATAATGATTCAGGAGCAGGATTTCTATGATTGACGTCAGGGACGTTAGACATCTGTGATGTCAGAGATATTGACCCGGAGAGACCCCGGGCAGCACGCGTAGCTTATTATACCGTGAGATACGACGTCTGGGACGTCAAGCGTCTAGGACGCTAAGCATCTGGGATGCTGGTGATGGTAATGGTAAATATGGATTAGTGAATCTATGAAATGGCTTTTCGGTTGAATTTGTGTTATGTGGTAAAAATGGATCATTGGTTATGAAATGGTATTTCGGGTCGGGGACCCTAAATGGTTTTGGATTTATGGAATTATGTTTATGGCTTTGGGCGGTGGCCCACATAGTTTTAATATGTCTGGTAGTGGTATTCCACAGTTTTGGGCCGAGCTCCCACACTTGGTTTTAAGTTAATGGTTTTGGGCTAATGCCTTAATGGCTTGGTTGAACAAAAATTTTGGTTACTGGTTTTCGTGGCATGCATTTGTTTTTATTGGAGGGCATAAATGTCTTATAACTGTGTTTAATAAACTTAATGATTTTCGTCCACTCACAACTTTTGGTTTTTGATGCCCTTCAGGTTGATCACGGATGCGAATGCAGCAGAGACTGGGACATTGCACGCCTCCTCCATCGATCCTTGCGCACTCTGGAAGCCCCGTTTGGGCAGTAACTTTTGGTTATCCCTTGTCTGACACCCCTTGTTGGACGGGAGCAGGGCACATTCCACGGTAATCCCGGGGGGGATTGGGATGGGTCCTGTCATACTGTTTGCTTTACATATATAGATATTAATTCCGATAGAGTTGGTGTATATCCCTTGTTTGAATAGTTTCCTATTTTGTGTATAAAAGTGCTCAAGATATTTCAGGTACATTGATTAAGGTGTCAGGTGGGAGTAAGACCGGACATGATTATCAAAGAGTTCTAGAGCGGGTCCTGTCAAATGAATGAAAAACACCATGATCAAAATTAAGACATTGGTTTGTAAAAGATGTGACAGGACCCATCCCAATCCCCCTGGATTATTGTGGGATGTGCCTGCTCCCGTCTGACACCACGTGTCAGAGCAGAGATAAACTCGTCACCCGCTTGGGGTTAGCTAGAGTACGCCAAGATCGGTGGTGGCATATGATGTCTCGATCTCCGTTATAGCCCACATCTGCGATCAACCTGAAAGGTATTAAAAACCATAAAACTGTGAGTGGACAAAAATGAACAGTTTATCGAAAATACATTTATAGCCTTCACGTAAAAGCATGCATGCTTCATGAAACATCATTTCAAATGCTTTCTCGCAAGCAAGACGTATTACTTCCCAAATCAAATCCAGTGAAAAATGCTTCTCAATCGAAGCCAGTATCTCAGCAGGGTCTCAGCCCCAAAACCAAATCATACAAGGTCTCAGCCCAAACAGAAAACACGTACAGGGCCTCAGTCCAAATCATAATGCCATGTGGGACATTAGTCCCACTATAAAACCACGTGGGAACTTACCCCATCCTCATCTCAGTGTCAGTCACGATTCCAATCCTAACACATGTGCAAATATAAGCTTAGGACCACTCACAATCCTAACATGTCGCCGTGAGCACATCACCCGCCGTGACCATCTCTAGATCATCGTGAACACATCACAGATCGATCTTAGAGAATAACCTCGACACTCCTAAGTCGAGCCTCCTTCGGCCATAGCCTCCAGCTGCTGCTCTACAATAGGAAGTGCATCGTGACCTCTCCGGAAGGAACACATCCGCAATCCAGAGGTGAGCGTCATATCATCCGGGACTCGAACCCAAATGTCATCATCGACCGGGTCTTTAACCTATAATTCGGGACTCTAACCAGTAAATCATCAATAGGGCCACAAGCCCGAAATATCACCAAATAGGTCACAACCCGAAAATCCAGTGTCCAACGACACTTCATATCTCAGGATTCCTTGAATCCTATCAAATCCACAACTGGGTCTCAAGCCTGAAATATCCTTCATAAAACTCATAACTGGGTCACAGGCCGACTTATCTCACGTTTGACTATACTCTAAGTCAAACCTCAAATCAACTGGGTCATTTTCCTGAAAGATATTTCCAAGTCCGAAAGCCATTTCTCATTTTCAAAACACTTTACAAATCATCCTTGACTTCACACCAAGTCAAGGTTTTTCAATTGGGACTCGTGCCCGAATCTCAATTTCACGCATCTCCGTGAAACCCTTTAAAACCGTGTCTCAAATTCTCGGTTTCACGTTTCTCTGTGAAATCCTCAAAATCATATAAAATCATGTAAAACATATGCACGTAGAATACTTGGCCGAAACCCAAATATCACATAAAACAAAAATCTCGAACTACGTGCATTAACGCATTTTCCTCTGAAAATGCCAAGCAATTCATATATAAATCCAATGCGTTCATGACATCTAAAATAACCTTCATAAACACATATAAATCATTTATGCATGCATCATATTCATAAAAAAGTCCACTCACAGACCGTCCAAGCTGCGCCTCGATACGCGTGCCATAAGCCTCTCTTGGATAATCCAACCTCTCCGGGTCATCCGGACTTATCCAAAACGCACTCAAAGGTTACTACCAACCTAGACAAGTCCTAATCAAGAACCCCCAATATTCCTGAAAAAGTTAACGTGTCCTGAACATGCTTCCCTAGGCTTTAAACCCCAATTTTACCTACCTAACGATCTCTGATCGACTCTAAACCACCATCATTGGATTCATATCGTTAGAACCTTTAAAATGGTCCTAGTCCCACCTCGAAATACGTGCATATACGTGGGTTAAAGGTACGGTCAACGTTGATAAAAAAAGTCAACGATGACGTCAACGATAAACGATCAAAGTCAACACTGACGTCATGAAGTCAGCTCTGACACTTTGACATCTGACACGTGTCAGGTAATAGTGCCACGTGTCAACAGCTCACGGTTCTATATGTCTAACATGTTAGTGACACGTGGCACCATCTGATTGGTCCACATCACTGACATGTCAGGCTGACTAGGCACTGACAATTGCCACGTGTTCATCCCCCTTTGGGCCACGTCACCTGACAATCTAACAGGTAATGATGTCAGCTGATGGTGTCATCACCCCTAACCTCTCTATGGGCCTTGTAAATGGGTCACGCAAACCCACTACCCGACCCGACCACCATTTCCTCAGTTTTAACCCGTTTTTGAAGACGTTAGTTCCTACGTGTTCATCTCGATCCCCTTAATCGATCTATGTGATTAAAACGATGAAAAAAAGCCTAGAATTACCTGTTCAAATCGATGATTAGTGGCTGGAAATTCCAGCTCCCTGCTTGAGTGGCTCCGCCGTTCTCAGCCTTAGATTTTGATCCCCCTCGATTCGCATAGACCCCAGGAATGCAACCCAATCATTAGAAACAATCCCCAAACGTCCAAACATGAAATTCGAATTTCAAAATAAAAAAAAAGGGTTTCGGGTTTACCGTTCCCGTTGGTCCTTCTACCGTCCACGGTGGCCCTGCCATCCCTGGCCTTCTCTCAGCCTTTCCAACACTCTGTCTCTCACCCTCTGGTCTAGAAGCAAGAAGATTGAAAGGGGTTTTGGGAGTGGGTATGGGTTGGATGCACAAAATGAGGGGAATGGGAGAGATATGCATGAATGATAAAGGAAGGGGCGGAGCAATGGATGAGTGACACTTGTCACTCATCCATTGGGTCTGACCAAAATATCTGGGGCCCACTAAAAGGCAAAAGTCAACTTTCCTCGTAAAATATGTCATCGTAAATAGTTCCTAAAATATTCCGTTACCCGTATTTTTCCCATACGATGTCCAATTTCGACGTGCCATCTGTCCACGGACTTGTATCGACTCGATCTACGTGGATGTAATGTCTTCTCGACTCGATCTACGATGACAATGGGGATGTCAATGTGGGTGTTAATTCCCTTAATGAGGGAATGAGACATTACCCATTTTTTTTAGTTTTCCTTCCCTGCCCAAGCAGTCCTCACGCTATGGCTTCTCAACTCTATCAATCCAACACTTTTCTTTTAAAATAAATTCTTGACTTAAAACTCAAGTCAAAACATTTCCAAACGAAGCCTAAGCTCAAAACACCATTTCCACAAGACCCATAAAACTTGTGTCCATAACTCAATATCTTGGATAATTATTCTAAATCTATAACTCATTGAACAATAATAAAGTTTAGAATAATCATTCAGACCATTGGAATCCATAAAAAGTAATAAAATATTTAAAACATTTAATTATGCATGCATTACAGTTTATAAAACATAATATGTCCAAAGCAGCTCAATCTCGAGCTGTGCACTACTCTGAATTCCCTGGAGTTGTATGGCCTATCAAAAGTAACAATCTAGGTCACTACTGCCAAACATTTACTTGTATTCGAATTCCTTATATCTCAGAATTGCACACACATCCTATACATAAGCACTGTAATTTCAGATGCTCAAAATTACCCTGAAACAATGTCTGATCAACTCGACACCTAAGTAAAAAGATCCAAAACATCGGTTGCCGTGTCTCATGTCGATACATCTAATGTCTGATCACGCGCCAGCTACCACAAGTCTCATGTGGTTGCCATGTGTCAGGACCCACCCCGGTTTCACCCCGAAACCCGAGGTAAATCCCGCTCCCGTCTGACTCCCCGACGCAAAACTCAAGTAAAACTCACTCACATTCTAACCAGTCAAACGCAGGAGTAATTAGACACAATGTCCCGAAGGTAGCATTTACAGAACATAGTACGAACATACAAAGAAAATAAAACCGATAACTACACGCACACGGAAGCCTTTACTCTACTCTGGGAACCCTCGCGTCACTTCTATGCCTCAGACTCTGCCTCGACGTCAAGACCCCGCGCTAGCTCCACAACCTGGAGGGCAATTAAAACAGAAAATGTGAGTGGACCAGAAAATACAAAAGTTTAAAAACCATTTTATAAGAAAACCGAGTTAAACCCTCCGTTTTGAAACCACATGCATAACCAACAGTTATAAACACATTTATAAAATAATCATTATAAACAACATAAGAAACAGAAACACTATAAAATACCATAAGAAACCACACACGAGTATCAGAAAACTGTTTCATAAACCATAACCACCAAATCATCATTTTCTCGATCAAACCTGCTGGATCTATCCGAGTCTTTAAACTCCCGAGTCTTTAAACTCAATCCAGGCCTTAATAATATCCGAGTCTTTAAACTCCCGAGTCTTTAAACTCAAGGCCTACGGGGGAAAATCAATATATATCCGAGTCTTTAAACTCCCGAGTCTTTAAACTCAATCCGGGTCTTTAAACCCAATCCGGCCGGTCCCCCGTCACATATATCCGGGTCTTTAAACCCAATATCCAGATCCAGCAAATCCAATCCCAAAACCATTTAAAAACCATTTACCAAATACTCATCCAAATCCGAATCCGAAATCACTGGTCTGATGCCATTCCGGCGTTCAGGACCGTCATTCCGAACCCAAATCCGGAAAATATCCATTTTCATACCAAAACCCCATGTAATCACAAATCACATTTCATAACCCATATATCATTATTAGAAAACCTTTATCGGTGGAAATCCCCAATTGTGGCATCAAATCCGAAAACCAACATTTTCTCGAAAACCGTGCCAAAACCGTCTTTTCCTCGAAAAACGTGCAAACACATAAAATCATCATTTCATATTCAATAAACATAGATTTATAAGTAAAACCATAAAACACGTATATAAAAATAGTTATGCATGCTCGAGTTTAAGGAAAGGGTCCACTCACAGTACTGAGCCCTACTCGCGTCCCGAACGTCCAGCCCGTTCCTCGGCTTCCTCGGGAAATCCCGGTCCTGTCAAACACCGCCAAATTACGTCACTAACACGTCTACGAAGGTTCACCTAAATTCCCTCAAAATTCCCCGAATCCCAAACATAAGAACCCGGGACCCTAAACTTACACCCTCGCGGAACTCAACTCAAACGACTTCCGATTGACCCGAAACCAACTCCATTGAACTCACAACAACTCCTAGACCAAAAACTATGTTGACCGTTTCTCCCAGAACCGCCGCACGCGCCCCCACGCGCCGCCCAAAGTGGCTGCGCGTGGCCCTCACGCGCCTGCTACAGTGCCACCGTCAACCTCGAGCCAACCCGGTTCGCAACAGTAGCCCGCAACTCGGACCGGCGAGACCTGTTCTCCACCGTCCGGCCACCATTTCACCTCCTTTCTTCACCATCTTCATCGTCCAACCTTAAGCTAACCATCCCCCTCCTCCTTAGAACTCGACACGGGCCCTACACCGTCGACTCAAGCTCGAACCAGACGGCCTGAACTCCCCTGTTTCGCGATCCAGCCACTCCGGTCACCCCCCGTCACGGTGACTGTCCCAGACTCTTCCTAGGACCTCACTGAACCTAATCCAACTCTTCTAAACCTTCGACTCAGTCCCTGGGATCACGACTCTTGGATTGAAACAAAACGGAAAAACAGGGCACACAGAGTCCCTCCGTCGCGCCAACCACCACCGTGCACCTCTCGTCACGGCAACACAACCAGACGGTTCCTAGGACTCAACTAAATCCCCTAAACCACTATAGACCCATCGATTCAACCCCTAGACTCACGACTTTCGATTCAAAACTCGACGGGAAAACAGGGCAAGTTTACAAGGTTGAGGAATTACCTGCAACCGTCCACCACCGTGCTCGCCGCCGCGGTTCCTGGAGTCCACAACGTCGCCTCAGCCTCCTCTCGAGGTCAATCGCACTTACACACGGCCACAGCACCACCAGCTCCCTCAGTTCCTCTCTGTTTTTCTCTGAAGTTCCCGTGGCTCTCAACTCACTCACACACCACCTGCACACTTCTAACCTTCTCAGCACCACCCCAGCATCTCTCAACCTCCTTCTGATCACTCTTCACTCACCAGAACTCATCAACATCCACGATCACCTTCCAATTTTCCTCACCACCTCACTCTGTTTCTATCTGGGTCGAAGAAACTCACACTTGCACGGTTGCACCCAAATAATTGGACCGTGCACACACTGGAACCCCCCAGAAACCACTCCACCTTTAGCACGTGTCACCATCCTACCCTTCAGCTCACATGTGGCTCAATCTCAACCCTTCATCTGTCCTTATCTGTTGCACACACCCCAGAGCACAAAAGACCAAAATGCCCTTCTGTTTTACCCAAAATTACAACTTTGCCACTACCTTTCTAGACCTGTAACTCCCACATCGTACGTCCGATGAATACGTGCTGCCTGTCATCGAACTCGGGACGACGAGATCTATCTACCGGTCTTAGGTCAACTTACCAAAACCCGTTCGTATAAAAAGTCAACGTTTCCCCCCTAATTTTCCAAATTACGGTTATGCCCTCAACATTCCGAACATCACAACTTCCTCCTCGGATGTCGGAATCGGGCGTGCCACCTGCCTACGGATTCGTAACATCCTCAACTACGTCCTGGTCACCAGTCAACTCCCATTTGACCACCCGAAATAAAAGTCAACATTTCTGCCCGACCCAGGGGCAAAATCGTCATTCTAAGTTCCCGGACCCCTCGGGACCACCTAACCCTTGATTAACCTTACTAATCACACCTTAATCACTCTACTTATCCCAATTCTCGGGACGGGTTGTTACAATCTACCCACCTAAAAAGAATTTCGTCCCCGAAATTCCACAGCTAGTCCCCGACACCTAGGGTCTCCTAAGGAACAACCTCTCCTAGGTTTTCTGTCTATCATCTCCACCTTGGGTATTTCACTCCATCCCCAGCTACTGTTACCACAGCCAACCCTAGCTATGTAACAACTACATGGTGTACGCAAGGGAAACTCTATGAACAGAAAACAAAGGTATTATACAATACCTCATGTCACAATACCCGACAGAAGTCATAGAGTACATCCTCGTATACAACCACCCATCTCCCTCGGCTACTACTCCGGCCACGGTCGGACTAACTCCACAAAGTCCAAAAGGCAAACTCTAGCTTGTGGGTTCTCTCCTTCCACAGTCACTCCTTTCCTCTACTTCCCGTCAACCTACTACGGAACTTACTGTACACTCCAAGTCCTCTAGGCAAACTCCTAGACTCTACCCTGGGATCCAACAACCAAACTGACAGAACAACCAAAAGTAAAACAAGTACCTATCTCCGTATCTGGTGTCGACTGATCCTCCTGCTGAGTCATCGAGAACACCCGGGCCTGAGATCCCGACGCTCTACCACGTCCCCTCGAACTACTCGTGGCTGTGCCACCACCTCCTCTAGTGCCCGCTGTCCCTAATGCTGTACTCTGTCCGGACTCCGCTACTCCTCTGCCTACACCACCTTCCTGTGGCAACAGTGGACACTCACGTCGAAAATGACCTCGCTCCCCGCAGTAGAAACACACATTCCAACCTGGTCCACTACTCGGTCTCCCTGTGGACGCTACCGACGTCGCACTCGCTTGCGGAGTCGGTGGTACTCGATAACCCCAAAATCCTGAACTCTGGGCACTACCAGGTCTACCAAAACGATCATCGCCCGACGAGGACGATCCACCGAAGTTACCTCTTTTCGGTGTCCGCTGGCTCGAAGCTCCAGGAATAGAAGGTTCCCGGCGTCGCACCGGCAAACTAGCCTCAACTCGCACCGCAGCATCCGACAGATCTCGGAGGGTAGCAAAAGATCCAGCCGTCACTACGGCTCGAATCTCACCGCGCAAACCCAACTCAAACCTACGGCACTTCTCGGCTTCAGTGGCCATAAAAGCAGGAGCAAACCGAGACAACATCTGGAACTTCCGTTCATACTCTGCCACGGTCATATTCCCCTGCTGGAGCTGCAGAAACTCCGCCTCCTTGGCATCCCGGAAAGAACGAGGATAATACTGCTCCAGAAACCGTTCCCTAAACGTCTCCCAGGTCACATTGTGAACATCCCAACCGGACAACTCGAGGGTATACCACCACTCGTACGCCGCACCATCTAGTAAAAATGCAGCCAACAATACTCGCTCCTCCGGTGGACAATGCATCACCGCAAAAATCCGCTCCAGTCTAGTAATCCACCTCTGGGCTTCATCAGGATCAGCCCCACCACTAAAAGTAGTAGCCCCGAGCCGCTGGGCTCGCTCAATCGTGGCACTCTCCGTCTCTCTGGCTACTTCTTCAGGTTGTGGAGAGGGTCTACGTCTCGGAGGCATCGTCAACCGCACACTGAAAGAGGCATAGAAGTAGTCAAACAACTGAAACACAACCTCACAAACCGACAGACCCAACAAACTCGACAAACCTATGCTCTGATACCAATTGTCAGGACCCACCCCGGTTTCACCCCGAAACCCGAGGTAAATCCCGCTCCCGTCTGACTCCCCGACACAAAACTCAAGTAAAACTCACTCACATTCTAACCAGTCAAACGCAGGAGTAATTAGACACAATGTCCCGAAGGTAGCATTTACAGAACATAGTACGAACATACAAAGAAAATAAAACCGATAACTACACGCACACGGAAGCCTTTACTCTACTCTGGGAACCCTCACGTCACTTCTATGCCTCAGACTCTGCCTCGACGTCAAGACCCCGCGCTAGCTCCACAACCTGGAGGGCAATTAAAACAGAAAATGTGAGTGGACCAGAAAATACAAAAGTTTAAAAACCATTTTATAAGAAAACCGAGTTAAACCCTCCGTTTTGAAACCACATGCATAACCAACAGTTATAAACACATTTATAAAATAATCATTATAAACATCATAAGAAACAGAAACACTATAAAATACCATAAGAAACCACACACGAGTATCAGAAAACTGTTTCATAAACCATAACCACCAAATCATCATTTTCTCGATCAAACCTGCTGGATCTATCCGAGTCTTTAAACTCCCGAGTCTTTAAACTCAAGGCCTACGGGGGAAAATCAATATATATCCGAGTCTTTAAACTCCCGAGTCTTTAAACTCAATCCGGGTCTTTAAACCCAATCCGGCCGGTCCCCCGTCACATATATCCGGGTCTTTAAACCCAATATCCAGATCCAGCAAATCCAATCCCAAAACCATTTAAAAACCATTTACCAAATACTCATCCAAATCCGAATCCGAAATCACTGGTCTGATGCCATTCCGGCGTTCAGGACCGTCATTCCGAACCCAAATCCGGAAAATATCCATTTTCATACCAAAACCCCATGTAATCACAAATCACATTTCATAACCCATATATCATTATTAGAAAACCTTTATCGGTGGAAATCCCCAATTGTGGCATCAAATCCGAAAACCAACATTTTCTCGAAAACCGTGCCAAAACCGTCTTTTCCTCGAAAAACGTGCAAACACATAAAATCATCATTTCATATTCAATAAACATAGATTTATAAGTAAAACCATAAAACACGTATATAAAAATAGTTATGCATGCTCGAGTTTAAGGAAAGGGTCCACTCACAGTACTGAGCCCTACTCGCGTCCCGAACGTCCAGCCCGTTCCTCGGCTTCCTCGGGAAATCCCGGTCCTGTCAAACACCGCCAAATTACGTCACTAACACGTCTACGAAGGTTCACCTAAATTCCCTCAAAATTCCCCGAATCCCAAACATAAGAACCCGGGACCCTAAACTTTCACCCTCGCGGAACTCAACTCAAACGACTTCCGATTGACCCGAAACCAACTCCATTGAACTCACAACAACTCCTAGACCAAAAACTATGTTGACCGTTTCTCCCAGAACCGCCGCACGCGCCCCCACGCGCCGCCCAAAGTGGCTGCGCGTGGCCCTCACGCGCCTGCTACAGTGCCACCGTCAACCTCGAGCCAACCCGGTTCGCAACAGTAGCCCGCAACTCGGACCGGCGAGACCTGTTCTCCACCGTCCGACCACCATTTCACCTCCTTTCTTCACCATCTTCATCGTCCAACCTTAAGCTAACCATCCCCCTCCTCCTTAGAACTCGACACGGCCCCTACACCGTCGACTCAAGCTCGAACCAGACGGCCTGAACTCCCCTGTTTCGCGATCCAGCCACTCCGGTCACCCCCCGTCACGGTGACTGTCCCAGACTCTTCCTAGGACCTCACTGAACCTAATCCAACTCTTCTAAACCTTCGACTCAGTCCCTGGGATCACGACTCTTGGATTGAAACAAAACGGAAAAACAGGGCACACAGAGTCCCTCCGTCGCGCCAACCACCACCGTGCACCTCTCGTCACGGCAACACAACCAGACGGTTCCTAGGACTCAACTAAATCCCCTAAACCACTATAGACCCATCGATTCAACCCCTAGACTCACGACTTTCGATTCAAAACTCGACGGGAAAACAGGGCAAGTTTACAAGGATGAGGAATTACCTGCAACCGTCCACCACCGTGCTCGCCGCCGCGGTTCCTGGAGTCCACAACGTCGCCTCAGCCTCCTCTCGAGGTCAATCGCACTTACACACGGCCACAGCACCACCAGCTCCCTCAGTTCCTCTCTGTTTTTCTCTGAAGTTCCCGTGGCTCTCAACTCACTCACACACCACCTGCACACTTCTAACCTTCTCAGCACCACCCCAGTATCTCTCAACCTCCTTCTGATCACTCTTCACTCACCAGAACTCATCAACATCCACGATCACCTTCCAATTTTCCTCACCACCTCACTCTGTTTCTATCTGGGTCGAAGAAACTCACACTTGCACGGTTGCACCCAAATAATTGGACCGTGCACACACTGGAACCCCCCAGAAACCACTCCACCTTTAGCACGTGTCACCATCCTACCCTTCAGCTCACATGTGGCTCAATCTCAACCCTTCATCTGTCCTTATCTGTTGCACACACCCCAGAGCACAAAAGACCAAAATGCCCTTCTGTTTTACCCAAAATTACAACTTTGCCACTACCTTTCTAGACCTGTAACTCCCACATCGTACGTCCGATGAATACGTGCTGCCTGTCATCGAACTCGGGACGACGAGATCTATCTACCGGTCTTAGGTCAACTTACCAAAACCCGTTCGTATAAAAAGTCAACATTTCCCCCCTAATTTTCCAAATTACGGTTATGCCCTCAACATTCCGAACATCACAACTTCCTCCTCGGATGTCGGAATCGGGCGTGCCACCTGCCTACGGATTCGTAACATCCTCAACTACGTCCTGGTCACCGGTCAACTCCCATTTGACCACCCGAAATAAAAGTCAACATTTCTGCCCGACCCAGGGGCAAAATCGTCATTCTAAGTTCCCGGACCCCTCAGGACCACCTAACCCTTGATTAACCTTACTAATCACACCTTAATCACTCTACTTATCCCAATTCTCGGGACGGGTTGTTACACCATGTGTTTGCCAGGTGTCATCCATGTGGATCCACATGGTATGCCACATCATCACAATACCTGAACATGGTTGCTAGAGATGGTGATCAGTATCGCTGTCTGCCGGAATCACTACAACCATTACTGTGGCAGTAATCTGGGTTTCCTCATAAGGAGACCTCTATTCCGACCGGTTCTTCAAACCTTCCTAACTTCTTCATTTCTCAACTAAATTGAGTGATCCAAATGTGTATATTCATCTACTCAATCCTAGGATCTCAAATCTAAACTCAAAACTGTAAAATCTTAGCACAATTTCTCAAAATATGGCTCGAATATTTGGGCCTAAGTTTGAGCTCGATTCTGCTCGTGTGTCTTATGGTTTTGGTGTTTGAACATCAAAATCTGAAAGTTTGAATTAAGGGAGTACGGGTTTGGGCTGTCCCAATTTCGGAAATTTGTTTTCGATTTTTCCCTCTTTGTTCCTCTCTTTAGTTCCACTATTTTTCCTCTTTTCCTCCCTTGTTCCTGCTTCTTTCCTCTTGTTCTTCTTTGTTTTTTTTTGTTCTTTTGTTTCTCCTATGTTCACATATTTGCAGGTACAAAGTTGGGCGGTGATGTCCACTTCAAACACTACTAAGGTGACACCTGTCGCCATATAATACAATTTGCAACAATTTGATGCCTTACTATAATACCCAAGCAATTAACCCAACTTAACGTACCGTACACTCGAACACACCCTGTAAAACAGTTTTTAGACCTGTAATTCGACGGTCTTTAATTTTGACGATGCTGTTTACCTATGGATTCGGAATTTTGAGAAGTACGTAACGATTCTAGATACATGTACAAAAAGCTCACCGAACAAAATTGACTTTCAAACTTTATTTATAGACAAGAAAAAAATAGTCAATATTCATTTATAATTTTTGAAATTATATTTATCAAATTTCTAACACCAATTTGTTATGTATGGATGATGAAGATCCATTGATACTGAGCCAATTCCAATAAACTTGGACAGTTTCAATAAGATTTCATTTTTGAACAAAAAAACCATTTTTGATTTATGAGGTCGTTACAACCACCACCTTAACATTCACTCCATCACACCAACATTATCTCTACTATTACTACACCACCTTAACATTCACCCCATCACACCAACATTATCTCTACTATTACTACACCACCTTAACATTCACCCCACTACACCACCTTAACATTCACCCCATCACATCAACATTATCTCTACTATTACTACTCCCATCTTCGTCATTTCAAATCTATGTTTTGGAAATAATTATCTAATTCGTATTTACTTTTTCTTAAATTTATATTTGAGCCGAAGAAGTTTTTTTGTTTATTTCTAGAAGATCATATATAGAGTAAACTACCAAACACATTCTCAAATATTAAAAATGCAAATTCAATTTGTTATTTTCATTTTACAAAAGTATTTTAAAAATTATTTTGTAAAGCGATAACAAACAGGCCCTAAAGAATTTATAGAATTAAAATCATTAAGCTTACCTCGATTTGTATTTAATTTTAGTTTTTATTATTTAATTGACATTTAATATTAATTGAATTTTAAAATATAAATTTAACTAATAAGACAATATTATCCTTAATATTGAGGGAAAAATCGATAAAAATTGATGGCAAGGACTCAAGGGATTACATTGGTGCATGGAATTTGACCAAAATTTGGAACTCTACACCAATTTCCTTGTTTGAATTTTTAAATAAAGGATTTAGAAATTCCATACTGTATTAACAAATTTATGTATTAATTGAAATTGCTAACTATATATAATGAGATAACAAAAATCCCAAAAAAGGATTTCTTCCCAAAGTTGAAGATCCCAATTTTATAACTCATAATTGTCATCATCCGCTATAAATATATACATTGGTAATGCAGCCATGTTCCATCACTTCAGAGTTTAAATTCAAAATTGAAATACACAACACGAATCTGTCCTCCATGGCCATCCCATCTTCCACTAAGCTTGCTCTCCTTCTCTTCGCATCAGGTAATAATTCCAACTTTTAACCTTAATCTAATTCTAACTCATTTTCTCCACTCTTTTTCACTGCTCTCTTGTCATTATGGTTAATTTATTTTTTTTATCATATTATTCATACGTAAAACCTCATTAAACAAAGTAGATAATAACATTACTAAAAAATAACCCGTTGAACCCTAATTGCGTACTATTTCATGATATATATTTTATTTTAGTTTTGGTACGTTATGAATGCAGTTGCAACGTTCACGGTGTTGGCAGATGCCGGAAAAATATTCCGGGAATCAATCGGTGAATGCAAAGACCATATGAACTGCGACAAGGCGTGCCTCGACAAATATCGGGGAGCCAATGGCAGGTGTAATGAAAAATCAAATTTATGCGACTGCTATTACGACTTTGATGAAGTAAAAAAATGCAATTTTGGCTTGGGTCGTTGCACAGCCGATTGCATGAACGATTGTTGTGATGAAAAATGTAGGGATAAACGTGGAGGTGAAGGATTTTGTGACTCTAGTCTTGGGCCTTTTAATATACTATGTCAATGCACCTACCTATGTACTTAGAATTAATAAGTTGATATGAATAACGTTTTACCCATTTGTGGTAATCTTTTTTTTTTTTTTTAATTAAGTTGAAAGTCTTATTGAAATTTTAATGAGATCACAATAAGCACCTATATTTCTTTACGATCTTCTCAAATCAATACAATTTCGTACTTCTTAAAAAAATAAGAGGATGGGAATGATGTTGATTGAATTGTAAATGACCGTAATAAAAATGGAAATGATTCCCACATTCCATTTTTTATATTTTGCACTCTGGCCATGGTAAAAATAGAGTGAAAATCAATTGTCTAACAAAACTAACGTTTTCGAAATAATAAATAGTAATGATGCAATAATAAAATTGTATTACTTTTATCTTTCTACCTAAAATCTTACATTTCATAGAAAGACAAGATCTGATTAAAGTAATATATATGTATGAGGTGGTGTATCAGATATGGTGAATTTTATTTATAAGAAAAGTTGTTTATTATTTTTGTAACTGCAAATTATTTTTATACAACAATACTGATGGAGGTATTAAGTAAATTAAGTGTTCTCCTTTTGGTAAGTAAATTAAACAAGTTTTTTTTTTTTTTTTTGACAAAAGTCAAATTTGAGATCATCATCCAAACAACACAACATTTAACCGTTAGATGATTTCCCTTTTGTTCCTAAGTAAATTATAAAAGTATTTTTCTTCCCAAAATAATAATTTTTTCTTCTTCTTTAAAATCGGTAATTCAGTGAGGATTCGGTCAATATAATAAAAGCCGAATCGAAGTGAGAGAAAATACAAAGAAATTTGCGTTAGAGAGAAACACAAAGAAGTACCCATAAAAGAAAAAAAAAATTCGTTGGGTGGTTTTATATATAGACACCTTTCATTTATTAAAAGCACCCCCTTAAATATTTTAAATTTTTTTTTATGCATGGTCAAGATAATAATTATGACAGAACCCTCCTCAAAAATTACTTTGATACTCGCAAAAGGACCTGCTCTCATATGCCACAAAAACTTTAAATTCTAAAAGTACTGTCAATCTCGAGATAAATAAGAAAATAATGTCAGATAATGGATAACTTCACGTGTTAACCGTAAACGAAAGCTAAAAAATTAACGGTTATACAGAGCACTAGACAAATAATAAACAACTAGAATCCTACTATGGTTAACATGAGTGCGCAATCCCAAATAATAAGCCTCAACCTCAATATAGCCCTCGTCACATGAACATCCTGAAGGGTACGAAAACTATGAAAACTATGAGTGGACAAAAATAAAAGTCTTTAGAAAAATAAATAATTATTTTCCCCCTCCAATTATAAAAACATGTATGCATAGACAAATAAATATTTGATTTCAGATTAAAAAATATATATATAAAAAACGTGGGACCAATATAAATCATTCAAAACATATAAATGCCCCTGATCCACATTTCTTTGAAATCTTTTCTTATAAGAAATTCGAAAACATTTGGATATAACAACCAATAATAGTCAAACCTTGATCCTTGCAACCTCCACCTGCCTTCATTCTCGGTCGTCCTAGCCCTCGAAATTAATTCCATTTGCCTCACAAGACCACCAGAAGCATAACCCAATCAATAAAATCGATTGATCAGCATTAAAAACCAAAGTACAATTTTTCAACCCGTAACCTCTCACCTATGGGTTTCCGGCCAACGTGGTCTAACGTCCAAACCGTTAGTACCGCCGTGCTCACCTCATCTCCCTCTCAAAGTTTCCTTTATGAGCCACCAACGTCAGACAAGGTTTAGGGGAGGTGGTGGTGATATGTGTGTTTGCTTTGTTTTGAGAAAATGAAAATGGAGGTGTTCAGGGTGATGTCTGATGAGAGGGAAGTGAGGTAAACGGTGAGGATGAAAGGGTGAGGGTAGAGATGGATGGTTAGGATGAAAACTGGTTAGGGAAATATGATTAAAATAAAACAAGTGGACCAATCACATCTTAGATCCACTAATTGGGGGTTTGGACCAATGGGATGAGTGACACTTGTCACTCATCCATGGGTCCCACCTAAAATATCTGCCCAATCAGATATTGCCACCTGAACATTGTCTCGTAATACGTGCATAGTAAAATCGAACTTCTGTGATTCATAACTTTCCCGTCCGAAGTCCGATTTTGGCGTGCCGCCTGTCTACGGATTCGTATCGACCCGATCTACGTAACGGTCCTCGGCCCTCAGCCATCGGCCATCGAACCTTTCAGGTCAAAGTCAACTGTTTGCCCCTTTTTAACCAAATTACCAAAATACCCTTGAACTTTTGAACGTCATAACTTCTTCCTCGAATGTCAGAATCGGACGTGACACCTGCCTATGAACTCGTGATGTCCCAAACTATGTCACAGTCATCGGCCAAAGTCCATTTGACCGCTAGAACGAAAAGTCAATGTTTTGCCCATTTTGAGGGGCAAAATCGTCATTTCGCACCGTCTGTCCGAAAGTACCCCACTAATAACTGATTAATCTCACTAATCATTGATTAGTCACTAATCTAATCCCAAAATTTGGGACGGGTGGTTACACGTGTAACCCATTTAATAAACAGGTCGTACTCAAAACTCAACTAACCTATGACCCGTTTGACTCGTTTAACCTGTTTAACATGTTTAATTTATTTAAATTATAAGATTTAATAGGTATTTAGGTAGGTAAATTGGTAGATATATTAGTTAGTAATGACACGATTATTAAATGGGTCAATATATAAGCCAATATACGGGTTAACCTGTTAACCTGTTAACCCGAAATCTACCCATTTATTAAACGGGTTAACATGTCATTATATGGGTTGTTGAAGCAGAAATCGAATCCGTCGCGAAAAGTCCTCACAATTCCTGCAAATAGAAAACAATTAGCTATCGTTGCCTCGATCGACTACCCGAGGGGTTGTTCGACCAAGAACACTCTGATGCCTAAGTTAGCTTTGAGAGAGGAAAATGATATATTTCGAAGTGAAGAATCGACTTACTTTTATTAGGAAATGTGTACCCCTTATATAGGGATGAGTGAGATGTTCAATTTCCATAGTTTTGATGTGAGACAAATGCTCCTTGATTTGCATGCTGACACGTGTTACACAGATTGAGGGTGGAAATGCTTCCACATGTCACCCCAGTTTGGGCCCAATGTTGGGGCTATGTAAGCGTTGTGGGCTTGAGCCATGTCTGGTGCTTTGGCTTCAAGTATTATTGTTAGGGGCAATTTGGTCATTTCAGAAATTATGGGCCATGTGGCAGCTCCACGTTCTTCCGATGATTTTGGGTTCCACATAGGTTAACAGGTTGACCCAAAATCCACCCGTTTATTAAACGGATCATAACAGGTTGACCTGAAAATAACCCAAAATTTTAATCGTGTGGGTTGATCCGGATAAATCTCGTGCGGGTTTCGAGTCGTGTCAAAAATTGCCACCTTTAACACTCATAGATCATCTACGCAAAAAAAAAAAAAAAAACAATAGCGAATTTGGAAGTCCCAAGATTAGGTAACGGTGCGCAACGGATTAACGGTAGCAAAACATTATTTGTTGATCCGACGACTTCAGGTCCTCGAAACATCACTCTTTTAACGGGTGAGTTCTAGGCACATCGTATCACAAACTAAACAGTCGGATTATTCAAATTCACTCGCTTGCATATTCATAGAACCAAAAAAACGAAATGACTATTGAAGTTTTCTTCAAAAGTTTCTAAGTATTAATGAATTTGGTGGTTTTGCGATTTCCAATGATTTTCTTTCATTGTTCGACTGATCCAACTGTCCACATTTATAAGCCAGACTCATAAATCATCTACGCAAAAAAATAGCAAATTTGAAAATCCGGAAATTAACAGTACTTAACGAATTGATGGTAACAAAATGTTTTTTGTTGATCCAACAACTGTAAATCATTGAAACCAAATGATTTTCTATGGGTGAGGTCTAGGCATGTCATACCACACACTGAACAGTATGATTATCCCAATTCACTCATTTGCATACGAATCGAACCAAAAAATTTGTAGCTTTGAAGACTTCGCCTAGTAGATATGAAGAATTCGTCAGGAAAAACCAAATTTCGCTAAAATTCAAAAAGTTTTCCATAAAATTCGCGATCAATTGAAATTACCGCCAACTTTTACCCAGAGAATCATTAAAGTTTGCTTGGAAAATCTGTTTGCCGGGCTAAACTTGCACTAACTTGAAACACTTTGACCATTCCCTTTCTTCTTCATCTTCAACTCTTTGCAGTCTCAGCTGTAACCCCCAAACAAAAACCCCAAACAGCCTCATCGACCTATATCTAACTCCCCCATCTCTCTCTTTCTCTCTACTGTACCCAACCCCCTAACCCAATGACGACTGCACCCAATCCGACCCTCGACCCATACCCATTGTTGCAAGCTTCTCTCTCTCTCTCTCTCTCTCTCTCTCTCTCTCTCTCTCTCTCTCTCTCTCTCTCTCTCTCTCTTTCTCTTGTTCTCCTTTCTAACTTCCTCATTGTAAGTTCATTACAATCTGTTCGCCAAACTAAACCCGCACTAACTTAAAACATTGTGACCATTCCCTTTCTTCTTCATCTTCATCTCTTCGCTGTCTCATCTGCAACCCCCAAACAAAAACTCCAAACAACCTCATCGACTTATATCTCTCTCCCTCCTCTGTCCCTCTCTCTCTCTCCCTCTCTGTCTGTCTCTCTCGCTCTCTATTGTACCCAACCTCGTAACCCAACGACAACCGCACCCGACCCGACCCTCGACCCATACATTATGCTTCATTTTTTAATTTTTGATTATTGAATATTTTTGGATTGATTTTTGTTAATTATTGGATATTATTGGGTTGGCGATTAGATATTATTGCTTTGATTATTGGATTAATTGTTTGATATTATTGAATTGATTTTTTATTATTGGAAATGATTTAATTTTGAAAATTATTGAATATTATTAGAAATGATTGAATTATTGACATTTTTTGAAATATTGGAAACTATTATAAGTTATTGAATTATTGAATTGTTGGAAAATATTGGAAATTATTGACATATTGGAGTGTTTTGGAAATTATTAGAAGTTATTGAATTATTGATATTTTAAAAAAAAAAATTGAAAATTATTATAAATTATTGAATTATTGGAAATTATTGAATATTTGGAAAGTTTTGGAAATTATTGAATTATTGAAAATTTTGGAAAGGTTTGGAAATTATTACGAACTATTATATATTTTTGGAAATTATTGATTTTTTTTGGAATTTTTTTGAAATTATTGAAAATTATTTAATTTTTGGATTATTAAAATTTTTGGAAATTATTAGAAATTATATAATTATATAATTATTCGTTTATGTATTTATTTAATTATTTAAAATTTTGTATTGCAGATGTCTCAGTGTAGATTGATCACTTCGGGGGTTTGTCCCACGATGCCAACAGTGCACCGATCTCTCCGATCAGCACCCTCTTTGACGGAGCGACCATCTCCTGCTAGTGCACCATTGAATGTTGGTACACCATCATCGACAGAGCATCCAGCCCTTCCTGCTAGGCGCGATCAGTGAAGCGCCCCACTAGCATGAAACGGGGGCAACCCCGTATCGACCCCAGGGCCTCTAGAGCCGACATTCAAGATGAGGGTATTGATGGACAGCTCACATCAAGTAAGTTCAATGTCTAATTGAATTTCAAATTTGTATTTATTTTTTTATTCAAAATATATACTAATGTTAACCAAATATGTAGGGAGAAACATAAAAGTGCGCTGCATCAGAACCCAATCTTCGACAGAGCTCGAAATGTGTTGGTTTTCTTTACGGGTATGACTTTTTTCTTACGATGTTTATTATTTTTAATAATTTAATATTTTATTGCAGGTTAATTTTGAGTGGGATGAGACCAACGCCGCTCTTATAACCCATATAAACCTCCATTGGTAAAAGCGATACTCGGACTCGAAGTTCGAGCTCCATGTGTACGACGAACGCTGAAGTTCGCATGATGAAGCTAAGTCAAATCCTCCAAAGGATATGCTGGGGGACAAGATGGCAAAGCTTGTCGGGAAAATTATTTTAAACGTTGTCCGGTGAAGATTTGTCAGGCAAAACTTGTTTCTTTCAATTTTACTTGGTGGAGATTTACCGTCAAAGCCTTCTGATTCAAATTACCCGGCGGAGGTTGCATTGAAAGGCTACTCGTTGAACATGTTCGTCGGACAAAAGTCTTTGACTTCGGTCTTACTAGGGTGGACCATCTTCGCCGTCAAGCAAAACCCTAGCCCGACAACACTTGTGTGACGTTGGTTTCCCAGTGGAGTTTCACCGTGTAAACATCTTGCCTGGTAGATGCGTGCTCTTGTCCGACAGAGCACCTTCACTGGGCCAGCTCTATTTCCGTGTAGTGGAATGATTAAGATTTATATAAATGCATGTAAATACGTAGATGTTAAATGCAGAAACTCGTGGTCCTATATATATTCTCAAGCTATAATCAAATGTCTTCATAGCAAGGGCAATTATTTAAAGTCATATATATATATAATACACTTATTCAATCTTCCCAAAATTGTATTATTTGAAGAGATAAGTTAATTTTTATTTTTAATTTTCTCTAATTCCCGCCTCTTTCAATTGTCAAAATACTTGAATTTGATGAATAATCTAGTGTAATACAATTCAATTCTATTGTACCTTCCAAATGAGCCCATACTATTTTTCACTATCTTTGGCCCAAAAAAAAAATCCATGCCATCCTATTTCTCATAATAAACTTTTATTCTGCTTTTTTATTCAACTAGATGCTTTAATCGTGCTCTAAATATTTTCAATGAACCCAATACTAGCTTGTTCCAACGGGTGAATGTGCTTGCTCCCTCCATGGTTATTGTTGATTACCTAATTTTTGATATGTAATTATGATAATTAAAACTATTGATTTCTTACAATATCATCTTTGTAAAAGTTCAAAAAAATTAGAATTTACTTAATGATCCATGTACCTTAATTAAATTGACAATTTACCATAAAAATGTTAACTGTTCTCAAAATTATTGATTGTTTTTTTTTACAAAAGGAACCAATTTCATTAATTGAGGTGAACTGAAACGTTTACATCCTTAGCTAAAATATCAAAAAAGTCAGGGGGATCAAGACCTTCCCACCTCAAACAACGGTTAGATCGCTTACTAAAAGCTGCAACTTGATGTGTTGTAGCATTATACTTACGAGAAGTGTACCTGAACTGAACAATCTCAAAGAGGGACTGCAACCCTAGGATATCATGCTTTACACATTTAATGTTTGCTTCCATATCACAACCAGTGGTAACATACTGTACCATAACTTGTGATTCTGTCTCGAGGATTACCTTCTTGCAATCATACTCTACACAAGTACTCATTGCAGCGCACAAAGCATACACTTCTGCCTATAGGGAATTCGCACAATGGAAATCCCCCTCGCCTCCCGCTGCAATGAACTCACCCATGCTAGACCTACGAACCCATCCATAGGCTCCTTTGTCATCCACTGTAGAGAAGGCCCCATAACTATTCACCTTCACAAAACCTTCTAGAGGCCGCCACCAATAAGATCTAGCCCGTCTAGCCACCGCATACTGTGGTATCGCCTGGATAAGGGAAAGTTGGTCAGTGCTAGCCATATGAAACTTAGCCAATTATGCCACCATCAGTTGGACTGCGTCACTAGGATTAATACCAAAATTATTATAAGAGCGCTGATTACGACACTTCCACAATCGCTAGAGCTCAAAACTCAGAGACTGCATAACTCTCTCATGGCTATCGAATTGAGAGCCTTTTTGTACTAGAGCCCGCCAATACCATTCAAAGTCCCCACCCTCTAGCCAACCAACATCTTTCTGCAAAGGACTCCCACACCAGAATAATTGAGCAAACTTACACTGGACAAGGAGGGTCAAACTGTAGTTTAGTTTATAATTTTATTAGTCATATATAACCATTATTAAGTACTTAAGATTTTCCTAAAGTTTCATTTCAAATTTCCAATTTTTAGACCGAATTTCCGTCATTTTTGTTGGCCGTAAACGATATCGATATCGATACCGATATTTGGGGCGAGATATCTGTAAATTTGATTAGCGATATATCCGTCGATATCGATATTTTCATCATTGCGTATATGTATAGCATATGTCTCGAAACCACTTCCATCAACATTATTTGTTATATTAAAAAAAAAAATTAGTTCTCGTCAAGACACTTTTACACGTCTCCAACTTTTCTGATTTCTCGATTCGTATTTTGATAGAACGGGATGAAAGGCATTCTTGGGTGTTAGCTTGTAGCAAAGCGAACGCAGTTTCAATTAGTACGCAGTACATTTATATAGTCTTGTTTGTTATGAGTGTGGACATGGGTGTAACGAACAAGGAGTCAAAAGAAAAGACTAGAATATGATTTACTGTTATGATAAAGGTCAATTAGTAGCTCAAAGAAGATATGTATTTATGATTAATCCCATAGAATTCCTCGATCAAGAACCAGTCAAACATATATACATATATATATATATATATAATTACATAATATAGCATTAACGGAGGTTTTGGTTTCCTAAAAGGAGTCAACATTTTAACGTCTTCCTTTACTCTTTCCATATTTCACTCTTACTTTTCATTAAAACCGATCATTTGGTGTGTAATTCCCCCTCAATCAAAAATATTATTATGACTATAATAACTGATTCAAAAATTCAATTCCCATAAATGTTAAATCTTCATCAAATCCCTCCTCTGACCCCTCTCATCTCTCCCACCATATTCATCTCTCCGTTTCTCTCTCTCTCTCTCTCTCTCAAAATGGTTGGTGTTGGTGTTGTTGATGGTGAAGCATGCAACACAAAGCTCCAACTTGGACTTGGCGGGTGTGAATATGATGCGCCAAGGCAAGAGATGCTGGAGAAGGATAACAATAATGCTTTGGTTTGCTTAGACCTTACATTTGGTCTTTTCCTGAAACCGGAAGACGATCATACGGCGAATGGATCGAGTTTGAGGACGACGGGGGATGAAGACGATGAAGAAAATGAGAGAAGGCCGTTTGATTGCAACAACAAGAACGGTGTAAGAAAGAAATTGAGACTCACAAAGGAGCAATCCATCTTGTTGGAAGATAGCTTCAATCGACATAGCACGCTTAATCCGGTACATATAATTTTTGAATAAAGGCCAAGTGATTGTACTTGATTTAGAATTTTCATTCTAATTGTCAATTGATTATCGAGTTTGATTGATAAAAATTTTGTAGGCCCAGAAACAGTCACTTGCTGATCAATTGAAGCTGAAGCCAAGACAGGTCGAAGTTTGGTTTCAAAACAGAAGAGCAAGGTGAGGAAATATATATTCTCTTATCAAACAGTCTGATTACCGTTATTTCCGTTGTTTCGTAACACCTATATATGTATATTTTGCAGGACAAAGTTGAAGCAAACAGAAGTAGACTGTGAGTTCTTGAAGAAATGCTGCAAAAGTCTTAGCCACGAGAATCGAAGGTTGAAGAAAGAATTGGAGGAGCTAAAATCACTAAACATGAACGGGACATCGCCGTTGTATGCGCCGATTCCGAAGACGGCGATGCTCACAATGTGTCCATCTTGTGAGAAAATGAAAATGGTGAGATCATCAGCTCATCATCATCAAAATAACCAGCAAGCTTCTGCAAAGATGAAGACAGATGATGATCTGATGAATGTGTCCCGGAAGAGTAATTAATTAACAATAATATAAGTTCGTGGGCGGGCGGCTGTGACGGTGAAAATTAAATAGTTGAGAGAGAGATAGTGGATGGATAGTAGCTTCATAGCCATATATAGCCATGGCTTTTTTATATCGGTGCAAAAATTAAGTAGCAAATATATGTTCTTGATGATGTCGATATGATCGCTAAATTAGACATGATATCTATAAACACAAAAAAAAAAAAAAAAAAAAAAGTGTCATTGATCATGTCGATCAATCAACAATAGCCAACGTGACTATTCACAATGTGTTTCCAAATACTAATCGAAGGATATAATGGCTTCATTTCGTCAAATTTTCCACAAAATTACCACGCAAATATTACGGTAGATTGAAAAATACTGAGACTTCGGCCAAAGTACAGGAAAAAAAAAAATCAGAATTTGGCATTTTTTTTTCATAATCATTCGTGGAAATGTTGTGGACATGTCTCTTTCAACCAATCATTCCTCTCTGTTGTGTATATATCGCTTCAAATTTGTCTAGCTATAAAATCGTAAGAAAGATATCAATTCGTCACAACAACACTTCAATACATTACATAAGAACAAAATAAATGAAAAAAAATATATCCTCGATCCCTTACCCAAATGATAAGTCGAGAATTAATTTTGTAATTACTGTGACCATTATAATACCATTGTTAGTTTCTGTTTTGTTAGAATACCGCTTTGACTTGGTGACCAGGAGAAGAATGAACAGAATACTCAAACTCAATGATGATAACGTATTCGGTGTAACTTGTTAAGATAAATTAATTAAGTGCTGATCATATTGAATTTGGAAAAGTAACGGTAAAGGTTAATTCAAGGGTTATTAATTAAACAAACAGTAAAAACATTAATTAAGTTAATTCAAGTAGTGTAGAAAATCATGAAAGGAACATGGTGATGATGTCGAAAATATTAATCCTTTTGTTGGCCGGATTTAATGATGAATTGTTGTACAACAAACCATAACATAACTAAGTACATAACATGTATATCAATTAGCTCTTAATCGATTTCTCATTAAAAAAAATTAACATTGATGGATTTTATAATATATATATATATTTTTTCAAATTTATAATTAACCCAAAAAATAAAGAACTAAATAAATAAATAAAAAGACGGCCAAAATCTAAAAAATAAACGAAGTAGCCAGGACAATAGCTAGGTAAGGTAAAGAATATACGAAACCAAAACGTACGTACATTCGATATTAAAGATGATATATAAGAATAAGCCTAGCAAATATCTCCAAGAACATGTCCAATAATTGAAGGAGACGTGTGGGGTTTAGATCATCTCTAGCGATAAGGGACTAATTAAACCAAAATTTACAACTCCAAAAATTAATTTTTTTAATAAATAATATAGGGCTATATTTTATTATCTCTAGCAATTGAGGGTTGTGTTAGATTTCATTTATTTATTTTTTTAATTTTTTAATATATTTTTTAGATTAATGAATTAATAAATGTACAAAATTCATATCTTAATTATTTTTCGGATATATGACAAAATAAAAATATCCCATATAAGATTTTTTGTTCTGTGTTGGCCTGTGAAATTTGTATTTTTTATTTGTTATTTTAAAAGAAACTATTTTTTGGTCCAGTTGAGGACTGTATTTTTAATGAAGTTTATTTTTTTGTTAAATTGCGTGTCAATGAAATTGAGCAGCAAAGCTGAATTTTGAAATAAAGTTCAGCAGCAAAGTTGTGCACATGAATGAATAGCTAGGTTCAAGGAGCAAATATATTAAGGGGTTCATCATTTAATCCATCACAAATGGTCAACTATATTTGACTGGCATTTTAATCCAAAGACATGATTTTTGATTTTTTTTCCCTTTAATCCACATTTAACATGCTTACTCAAGATGATTTTTTTATCTAAAATTTCTAAATTTTGCTCCTTAGAATACGGCTAGAAATGATCTTAAAATTAGAAATCGAACATCATATAGAAAACAAACACGGAGGGGAGGGCACACATGACGAACTGGTGATCAAACAAACATTTTGATCATCTCAACAGTTGTCTAGATCTCATCACTTTATGACTTACTGTATCATACCCAACTTCAAGTCTTCAATGTTGGTAAAAGTTTCCATGTGCAAATTAAGTACCAAAAACATTTATGTTTATCCCACCCATAAAATAAAAAATTTGACGAATCTTGACAAAAGGGAGCTTCCTATACGTAAGTAAATTTTAACCTCAAAAAATCGCGGCTATTAGTATTATTGGTTTCATGGTATTCTTATTTATTGTACAGTTAGTGGGTTGAGTTTGACATATATATATATATATATATGTATATATATAGTGAGGTCGACACTATATATATGTATAAAATGTTCTGTAATATCGCTCTATCAAAAAGTTCAAAAATTATACTATGTTTACATACAAACATGAATATATTCGCATTAGATTCGACTATGCATATCTGCCGTTGAAAGAGGTGCATTTTAGATGAGAGTTAACTAGGAATTGTAAGCTTTTTTAGGATTAGCCACTATTTGGTAATTTTTTTTTTGAAAAATTGTTTTATTTCAAAGTAAATGAGTACAAAAGTATTTTGTAAAAATGAGATTTTTTTTTTAAACAATGGACTTTTGATAAATGTTGGTGCATGAAATGTGCCAACTTAGGGAGCGAATGCTGCTTTGCCACGTGCCCTTGAATAGACCTGAAAGAGTAGAAAACTGGTTGGTCGGTCAGAGTATAGGTACCGGTGTGGTACCAACCCAAATGTACTCTGACACCCAAGTTAGTGGTCGGTCTGAGATGTAAGGAGAGTGGTAATTAGTGTAGTGTAGAAGTGGTTGTGAATAGTAAATGATTAGTTACCTTTATATGACAAATGGACCCCTTTTTGTATGGGTGTGGGGAGTATAATAATTACATTCTCCCGATGTGGGACAAATGTCGGCTGCTGTGGGGTCGACCCTTGGTAGGTGGGGCTATCCACGTGTCGGCGTTGGCCAGACCCTACTAGGGTTTGCTCATCTGAGTGGGCCTGGACCCCTTGGGCTTGTGGAGATGTGTTGGGTGGAAGTACTGGGCCTTTGGGTCGGTTTGAGCCGACGCACTGATCGACAGAGGATTGGGCCTCCAGAGTCGGCCTGTGGCATGGTGCTGACAGAGGCCTGGGCCTCCCAGTCGATCTGATCCGCCGTGTCGACCGACAAAGGACTGGGCCTCCAAAGTCGGATTAGCCTGATGTGGTATCTGACAGTGGATTGAGCCTATAGGCCAGTCTGGGCTAATATTGTATAAACAACAAAAAAATTTAAAACTAATCTACTTGTTGCTTTTAAAAGTTTCTTTTACAATAATTATTTTAGTGTACAATTACGTATTATAAAAGGGCAACAAAAATGACTTTTCAAAAAAGTACAGCAGAAACACCTTATCAAAAAGTATAGCAATATCAAACTGGCCCTTAATCTCTAATCAAATGGTTTTGACCTTCCATTAAGTTAGGTTTGGTGGGTATAATCTCTAATAATTATGAATGCATGATAATTGTCTTCTAATGAAATAATTGAAGAAAAGGAATGGGGTAGGGTTTGGTATGTACATTACATGGCAGGCCGCCAATTACCAGATTGAATGCATAAAGATTGCAGCTCCAACTAAGACGTGCATTTTATGCGAAACCCCATATAGGGTGGCTACTACCAAACCCTCCAAATAATTTCACCCAAGCTTATGCCAACCACATTCAATTCCAATGGTATTATATATACTTTAACACGTTTTTTATTTAAAAAAAAAGTAAATTGACTTAATAGTGTTATGATTTAATAGTATTTTTCTCAACACATTATAATGTAAGAGAATTTGAATTGAACTCCTGTAAAAAACGTGATCAATACCCAAATATATGTTGTACGTAATACTCCTTTACCATCATTATATCAAAATAGCTTAACAGCTAGCATAGATCGTCATCTTCGTGGTCATCATCTCCACTCCTTAAATATGATTTAGTCATAATGATAATATATATATATATATATGTTATATGAATCCTCCTTGATCTGCATGATGCTTGAGCTTGTGAAAAAGGTTGGCATCTCTACCGAACTGTTAGAATTCGAATCTAACTTGTTTTACAAGTAATATTATACATATGGTGCCCGTGCCCTGCAAAGAAATTAGGGAAAATCTCTTCATATGCACATAAGCTTTGCAGAGAAATAATACTAGTATTGTTAGAAGGCCAGTCACATTGTTAGTTGTTACACCTTTATTTAATGGCTTATTACTCACTTTACTCTTCAAATCAGATATCAAATTTCATTTTTCTCCCAAAATGCCAAATAGTACCAATGTGCCGTTAGAACCCTCTTATATTACCTTTGTTACTCCAATCATTACAACTTGTTAGTAACGGCGTCAACAATGTTTATGTGGCACCTATGTGGCAATACTTCAAAGGGACAGATAGAGGATGAAGTTGGGGTTGGATTTGGACAGAAAATCAGCCCCAATGGAAGCGAAATCGCAACCCTGAAGGGGGGAATTTCAAAAATTGAGCAGTAATCCACCCAAAATCTTGCGAATTGGGGCTTTATAAAGGTTTATGAACCACAAGACTTCAACATCTTTAATCAATTTGCAATTACATGGGAGAATCAAGTATGGAGGAGAGTGCAAATTACCACCCCCGATGATGTTTTTGTGGGAAGATGGGGAGAATGAAAACATCATGGATGGATGAAAACACAGGACGAAGGTTTGTCTTCTATCCTTATGATAAGATAATTGATAATGGGTTTTGATTTTCATTTATCTTTCTGTTGTTTCTGGGTTATGGGTTTCGTTGAGGGCTTATGGCTTCATTTATGGATTCCTGCAATTATGGCTTCGTAGATTGGGGGTCAATAAGAAGAAAATTTGGCTGGGTTTATGAGAAAAATATGAAATTGACGTTTTGATTGTTGTTGATTTGATGGATTAGTGATATTTTTTTTTTAATTTGTAATGTGTTTTGCTGCAGCATGGACAAGGTAAAGATAGAAGAAGAGATAAATATTGTAATTTTTGGGAGTGGTTTGATCCGAAAATGTGCAAAAGGTCAATGATAATAATTCCAGGATTGTTAAGGAAACTTGATAGAATTGAAGGGTAATTGTTGAATGAGAACAGGAAGGTGACTAAGCTTTGGATTGTACTCTTGGTTCCTTAGGTCTTAGTGTTTGGAATCATCTTCAATCCTTCAAATTGTTATGTACTAGGTTATCCTCAATCATCTTCAATACTTCACAATCATCTTCAATCATCATCTTCATGTTTAAGGCTTTATAATATGTGAAAAGTCGTTTGGTGGATTATGGAAATACACAAGAGTTGTATGCACGTACTGCATTTTCTATCTAGTATTAATGGAAGTTAATAAATTAAAGAGCAAAAAACATCCATAGTCATTCATATATCAAGTGATTCCAAAGGGAGCGCAAATTCCTCAAAACAACAAGTGACAAAGGGAGCACCAATTCCAAAATAACAAGTGACTCTAAATGTCAAAGAAACATCCCATAGTCCTTCATCTATCAAACTCCTCAAAACAACAAGTGACAAAGGGAGCGCAAATTCCTTTGTATGCACGTACAAAGGAATTTGGAAATACACAAGATTTGTATGCACGTACTGCATTTTCTATCTAGTATTAATGGAAGTTAATAAATTAAAGAGCAAAAAACATCCATAGTCATTCATATATCAAGTGATTCCAAAGGGAGCACAAATTCCTCAAAACAACAAGTGACAAAGGGAGCACCAATTCTAAAATAACAAGCGACTCCAAATGTCAAAGAAACATCCCATAGTCCTTCATCTATCAAACTAGTTTGCAACTTCATATGCAAGATTTAACAAAATAGGTTGATAGTAATTTGAAATTTAATAAAGAAAAATAACAAGTGATTCCACTAAGCACAAAACTGCCATCCAACTATTTCTTCACGTGCTTTGCGAGCAACTTGAATAACAAGTGATTCCACTAAGCACAAAACTGCCATCCAACTATTTCTTCACGTGCTTTGCGAGCAACTTGAATCTCATCTTCCTTCCACTTGCAATGGTTGATTAATGTTACGAACCGTCACTTGGTTGAGTGTTCTAGGTAGTGATAGGAGTGGCTGGTGGTGGCTTTGGAGAAGACTGTTGGTTGGTGGAAGTTGGTGTACTAGGTGTAGGTGGATCTGGGCAAGAACCTTGGCTTAGGGCAATGAGTGAGTTTGCTGGTGGAGAATTTGGGTATGTTCTTGTGGCATTTGCTTTACTAACAGACGAAGGAGTTGTTGGGTGTGATCTTTGTCTAGGGGTAGTCAATGGGTTTACTGCTGGTGGAGGATTTGGGCATGATCTTGTGGCAGTTGATGTACTAGCTTCTGGTGGAGTTTGTTTTGATTGCAGATGGGTAGCCATGACTTCCTCATTTCCTTGGGTAGTGCTTCTTTTTTTTTCTTCTACCTAATCAAATATAATGCCCAATAGATATGATAGTATCAAAGAAACTCAATCACAAACTACTTTATTCACACATCACAAACTACGTCAATCACACATCACAAACTACTTCAATCACACATGCAAACTACTTCTGTAATGACCCGGAAATTCGAAAAACAACAATTTGGAAAATTTAAGGAAAATGACGATTTTGCCCCTGGTGGTAAGGGCTGAAAGTTGACTTTTTGATCGGGACCTTGTTTGGATTTTCCGGGAGTACCGTTGGATAGGTCTCGGGACGCTGAATCCGTAGACAGGCGGCATACGTCAATCGGAGCCCGGACGAAAAAGTTGAGGGTCTGGAAAGTTCAAGGGCAAAATGGTAAATTGTGACATGAAGGGTAAAATAGTAAATTGGGCTGTCAAGCCCTTAACGGTGCACTAGTTGATTTTTTTATGGTTTAACTTGGCTGATTCAGCCTAATTAGATTGGGCTGATTTACTAAGTGACATTTGTCACTTGCTAATGTAAATTAGTGGCATTTTTGAATGCCTAATACGGACAAGAACAACCTCCTAACCTTGTTTAAGTTACTAACTTAGATTGATCAAGGGGGAAAAACCATAGGACACAGGGAGATTCAGAGGGGAATTTTGAGTGAAAAACGGAAGAAAAACGGGAGAGAAAACAGGAGAAACACTGTGAACCCGAGAGGAAAAACCCGAAACCATGCTTGAACCAATTGAGATTCAATTCTCAAGTTTGAGCTTAACCCAGGCCAAATTAAGATTAGAATTAATCTTCTGAGACGATTTCGAGTCGAACCACATCAAACAGGAAGACAATTGACGGGGAAATCAGCAAGAACAGACCCTGCGACTTCTTTGAAAATTGGAGCTTGAGTTCGATTACTTAGAGGTGACGATTCTTGAAATTGACTTCGATTTCATATTTAGAATGACTGTTAGATGCTTCTGGTCTAATTAATTGAATGTTACAGGTCGTTTTTGGGTAGAACCCGAGTTAGGACCCGTCGGGTTTCAATGTTGAGTCGTGGGATTCAGGGCATAGTTTCATTAAATTAAGGTCGTAAATCAGTTAGAAACATGGAATAGATGAGAATGAATGAAAGAACGGAAGGAATTGGGTTCAATTTGAGGGAAAATGAATCGGGTTGCGATGCGGGTCGCAGACCCGAATACCAGTGAAACGGGTAACAGGGATGCTACTGTTCATGTCACTGTAGCAAGGCGCGTGAGGGCGCGTGGTGACTTTTCTGGGAAGGTGGTCAACAGGTGTTTTATTCTATACAGGGTAACGATCATTTTGGTTTTGGTTTCGAATCAATCGGATGCCGTCTCGATAATGTTTCGAGGGTCCGAAGATTTAAGTTACGTATTTAATTAATATGATTGTGAAAATTAGTTGATGTAAATTGACTTGTTAGTAACCTTGAATAATGATTGTGATCAGGATTCGAGATTCCGAGCAAGTGTCGGAAATTACGAAAACGCGTGCAGCGCGGGAAACGAGCACTTGGACGGTGTGGGAGTGGACGTTTGTTTTCTACATTGATATGCATGCATAGTTAAATGTTTTATATGATTTATGGCATGATTTGAATTGCAATGATTTGATATGATTATTTTGAGATTTAATGATTATTTTGATCGGTACTTCGGGCACGTTTTTCGAGAAAATGTGAAATAACTGTTTTGACTTGTTAGTAACCTTGAATAATGATTGTGATCAGGATTCGAGATTCCGAGCAAGTGTCGGAAATTACGAAAACGCGTGCAGCGCGGGAAACGAGCACTTGGACGGTGTGGGAGTGGACGTTTGTTTTCTACATTGATATGCATGCATAGTTAAATGTTTTATATGATTTATGGCATGATTTGAATTGCAATGATTTGATATGATTATTTTGAGATTTAATGATTATTTTGATCGGTACTTCGGGCACGTTTTTCGAGAAAATGTGAAATAACTGTTTTGGGCAAAGGCCCGGGATTTGTGATTGGGTTTGGCTTGGATTATGGGTAGGGAAATTGATTTAATGGATGTGTGATGTTTTCGGATATGATTTTACGGATTTGCGTGTATTGAATTATTTAATGATTTTACGGATTGACGAGAAATGAGATTTGGGGATGTGGCCCCGTGATAATGGTTTTGACATGGTTTTGATACTTGATTTGGAAAAATGTTTTTGATTGTGTATTGATGTTTGATGCCCCCAGATGCATAATTCCTGGAGGGACTCCGGATGTGTAATTCCCGGTGAGGCTGGATGTGTAATTCCCAGCATTGGATGACGACTCTGGATGTGTAATTCCCAGAGGATCCTCGGATGTGTAATTCCCGAGTTATATGCTTTATTATATGGTGAACTGACTTTATAAAATGATCTAAATGATTCATTTGTTTTCCCTATGCATGCATGGTTTGATAAACTGGAGGGTAACAGATGTGTTTCAAATGTGTTTTACATGATATTATTTTTGTCCACTCACACCTTTGTTTTGATGACCCTCCAGGCCGTGGCACGATACTCGGGGCGGATTACGAGGCGGAGGCATGAACAGAAATCAGTGCAGCTATCCCTGGCCTGACAGGTGCTGAAAGGTACTTTCGGGATTTCAGTCGACTTTTCAGAAGGGAGCAGGACCGGACACAGTTATCGAGGTCCCGTTGGGACGGGTCCTGTCAAATTGGTATCAGAGCATTTGGTTATTGATTTCTGTGTTCCGTGATGCCTCCGAGACGTGCGCCCCGTGCACGGCCTGAAGATGAGAGGGACGAGGATCGGGTTAGAGAATGCCCGGATATCGAGAGAGCTCAACGTTTAGGAGCTACTGTATTTCGTGATGATTTAGGACCGGATGGTGCTGATGATTGGATTACTCCTTTGGAGCGGATCTTTGACATTTTGGGATGTCCCCCAGAGGACATGGTATTATTAGCCACTTTTCTTTTGGATGGCCACGCATATCGGTGATGGCATGCTTTACAGTTAACAGGATGGGATGCTCGTACGTTGACATGGGACGTATTTCGTGAGCGATTTTTGGAGCAGTTCTACCCTCGTTCATACCGTGATGCGAAGGAAATTGAGTTCCTTCGATTACAATAGGAGGGTACGACAGTGGCCGAATATGAACAACGATTTTTGGATCTGGCTCGCTTTGCTTCAAGGGTGGTAGCCACAGAGGGTGATAAATGTAGACGTTTTGAACTTGGTTTACGAGATGAGATTCGAGTCGTTGTAACTGTGGGATCCTATGGCACTCTCTGAGATCTCTCTGATGCCACTATCCGTGTTGAGGCAAGTTTGCCAGCACGAGAATCTGGACGACGTCGAGAGCGTCGGGAAACTGAGACAATGAGTTATGGAACGTCGTCAAAAAGTGGTAGTTCTGGCTTCGGATTTTCTGGATCTCGGTCAGGTTTTAGTGGGGGTGGACAAGGACATTCTCTTGATCCTACAGCAGTACCTCAGGCATCTGTTCAGTCGAGTAGAGCTTCAGTATCGTCAACTGGCAGACCTTATAACCGAGCTACCCATTTCGGTAGGGGTACTTGTTATTTTTGTGGTGAGTTTGGACATATCCGGAGAAATTGTCCACAACAACCGACGGGTGGTAGCCCGAGTGGCAGCCATACAGAGCAAGGTTCGGGGATGGCCTCAACCTCTGGAGCTGCAAGTGGGAGGGGAACTAGCAACACGAGAGGTGCACCACGAGGACGTGGTCAACCTTCAGGCCCACTTGCTCGAGTATTCGCTTTTCAACAGCAGGATACTAATGACCCACCCGAGGGGAGTTCAGCATAATGGTAGTACTTTGTGGATTAATGTACATTTGTAAATGTTGTTGTGTTTTGTACGGTTGTTTTATAAATAAAGTGATGGTATGTTTACTCCATAAATCTTGTGTTTGAATTTCGGGGACGAAATTCTTTAAGGGGGGGAAGGTTGTAATGACCCGGAAATTCGAAAAACGACAATTTGGAAAATTTAAGGAAAATGACAATTTTGCCCATAGTGGTAAGGGCTGAAAGTTGACTTTTTGATTGGGACCTTGTTTGGATTTTCCAGGAGTACCGTTGGATAGGTCTCGGGACGCTGAATCCGTAGACAGGCGGCATGCGTCAATCGGAGCCCGGACGAAAAAGTTGAGGGTCTGGAAAGTTCAAGGGAAAAATGGTAAATTGTGACATGAAGGGTAAAATAGTAAATTGGGCTGTCAAGCCCTTAACGGTGCACTAGTTGAATTTTTTATGGTTTAACTTGACTGATTCAGCCTAATTAGATTGGGCTGATTTACTAAGTGACATTTGTCACTTGCTAATGTAAATTAGTGGCATTTTTGAATGCCTAATACGGACAAGAAAAACCTCCTAACCTTGTTTAAATTACTAACTTTGATTGATCAAGGGGGAAAAACCAGAGGACACAGGGAGATTCAGAGGAGAATTTTGAGTGAAAAACGGAAGAAAAACGGGAGAGAAAACATGAGAAACACTGTGAACCCGAGAGGAAAAACCCGAAACCATGCTTGAACCAATTGAGATTCAATTCTCAAGTTTGAGCTTAACCTAGGCCGAATTAAGATTAGAATTAATCTTCTGAGACGATTTCGAGTCGAACCACATCAAACAGGAAGACAATTGATGGGGAAATCAGCAAGAACAGACCCTGCGACTTCTTTTAAAATTGGAGCTTGAGTTCGATTACTTAGAGGTGATTATTCTTGAAATTGACTTCGTTTTCATATTTAGAATGATTGTTAGATGCTTCTGGTCTAATTAATTGAATGTTACTGGTCGTTTTTGGGTAGAACCCGAGTTAGGACCCGTCGGGTTTCAATGTTGAGTCGTGGGATTCAGGGCATAGTTTCATTAAATTAAGGTCGCAGATCAGTTAGAAACATGGAATAGATGAGAATAAATGAAAGAACGGAAGGAATTGGGTTCAATTTGAGGGAAAATGAATCGGGTTGAGACGCGGGTCGCAGACCCGAATACCAGTGAAACGGGTGACAGGGATGCTACTGTTCATGTCACTGTAGCAAGGCGCGTGAACTCACGCGCAGCCACTTGCCGGCGCGTGAGGGCGCGTGGTGACTTTTCTGGGAAGGTGATCAACAGGTGTTTTATTCTATACAGGGTAACGATCATTTTGGTTTTGGTTTCGAATCAATCGGATACCGTCTCGATAATGTTTCGAGGGTCCGAAAATTTAAGTTACGTATTTAATTAATATTAAATTCCCGGAAAATTATGGGAAACTTAGATGGTGTAAATTGACTTGTTAGTAACCTTGAATAATAATTGTGAACAGGATTCGAGATTTCGAGCAAGTGTCAGAAATTACGGAAACGCGTGCAGCGCGGGAACGAGCACTTGGACAGTGTGTGAGTGGACGTTTGTTTTCTACATTGATATGCATGCATAGTTAAATGTTTTATATGATTTATGGCATGATTTGAATTGCAACGATTTGATATGATTATTTTGAGATTTAATGATTATTTTAATCGGTGCTTCGGGCACATTTTTCGAGAAAATGTGAAATGACTGTTTTGGGCGAAGGCCCGAGATTTGTGACTGATTTTGGCTTGGATTATGGGTAGGGAAATTGATTTAATGGATTTTTGATGTTTTCGGATATGATTTTACGGATTTGCGTGTATTGAATTATTTAATGATTTTACGGATTGACGAGAAATGAGATTTGGGCATGTGGCCCCGTGATAATGGTTTTGACATGGTTTTGATACTTGATTTGGAAAAATGTTTTTGATTGTGTATTGATGTTTGATGCCCCCAGATGTGTAATTCCTGGAGGGACTCCGGATGCGTAATTCCTGGAGGGACTCCGGATGTGTAATTCCCGGTGAGGCTGGATGTGTAATTCCCAGCATTGGATGACGACTCTGGATGTGTAATTCCCAGAGGATCCTCGGATGTGTAATTCCCGAGTTATATGCTTTATTATATGGTGAACTGACTTTACAAAATGATCTAAATGATTCATGTGTTTTTCCCTATGCATGCATGGTTTGATAAACTAGAGGGTAACATATGTGTTTCAAATGTGTTTTACATGATATTATTTTTGTGCACTCATACCTTTTTTTTAATGACCCTCCAGGCCGTGGCACGATACTCGGGGCGGATTACGAGGCGGAGGAATGAACAGAAATCAGTGCAGCTATCCCTGGTCTGACTGGTGCTGAAAGGTACTTTCGGGATTTTAGTTGACTTGTGAGACGAGAGCATGACCGGGCACAGTTATCGAGGTCCCGTTGGGACAGGTCTTGTCAACTTCAATCACACATCACAACCAAATTCAGTCACACATAAAAAATTACTTCAATCAAAACATAATGTACAAGGGGTTCATTTACCTTTAATCACATTAAAAATTAGAGTGCCTAAAAGGAAAATAGTAAGTGTGGAGTAAACTGAGACTATAAGAGCATTTGCAGCAGACTCAACAAATATAATTTTTGGACAAATTTAACCAAAAATTTGTCCAAAAACTCTAAAATGGATCTGTAGAAAACTCAACAAGTTTACTACAAAATTTAACATTTTTTAGACTGCTCGCTGCAAGTACTGAGTCTAGATGGCTCGCTAGATTTTATTTTTCTCATCTCTCTCTCCGTCGAAGGCATCACCAGCGCCTTTCTTTATACTTTCGACTGCGACTCATCCTTCAGCCTTTTGACCTCGACTTATCCTTCAACCTTTCAACCTTTCAACCTAGCGACAAAGTTCTCCCACCCTCGTGACAATCATTCCTCTCTGTGGAGCCCAAAATCACCCGAAAATTGTGAAGCTGCCATGTGGCCCATAATTCCTGAGATGACCAAATTGCCCTTCACAACAATACAAATGACTTGTAGACACCCACACATTAAATAATCTATTTACCAGCTAAATACGTTATTTAATCGGGTTAAAAGTCTCTGTAATATTAATATTCTCCCATAGAGTTAATTGTCATTATTCTTAATAACAGACAAGTAAATATTGATATTAAATCACAATAATTATCATTATTATCATAATGAGCCATTATTATAATTATTAAATAATATATTTTATTATAAATATATTATTTATTAATTACAAATTCAACCGACCAATTAGAACGCTCCGAGCATCCCAAGGATTTCCTATAAATAGCGAATCTCATTTCACTTTCCAGGTAATTATGTTCAACGCTACTTAAGCTCTTGAGATTTCTCTTTCGAAGATGACTTAAGTATTGGAGCGTTCTTAGTCGAACACCCCCCGGGTCTCAATTATTGAACGAACGATAGCTTACTGTTTGCTTGTTTGTAAGGATCCTTGAGTCTTTTGAGTTTAAAGGACGAATTCTGTTTCAAAAATTGGTGTTTTCATTGAGTGCTTAAAGATATTCAAGAAGAAGCTCTCGCGATTGTTCATCGTTCATCCTATTTCATTCATCGTTCTTAACGTTGATTCGAAGATCTTGAACGTGTTCATCATTCGAAAAATTTCCATTCAAGATTCGCTGATCAAGCATGGCCAGGGTTCGTCGATCCGTTCGTTCAGCTGGAGAAGGTGTTTTTGCCTCAACTGGTCAGACGAGGAATGAAGCTCGCATTGAGACTCCAGAGGAACGCCCAAGTTGACCCCGGGGTGTGTCCATAGAAGCGCTCCTGGAGACGCTCGGAGGGAGGCCAACCTTCAGCTTCAAAGCATTCCCCTCTCCAGCTAACCAAGTTCCTGTGCTAGGGGAAGGAACTTCGGCTTTACAACAAGCAGGTGGGCGGTTGATGGGAGGTACATCACGGCACGATCAGCCAACAAAAAACATGGATCTAAGGGACTTTCTGGATGGGCGTCATGACATCTCAGGCAGAAGTCACCACTAACCTCCTTAGGACAACTTGGCGCAACAAGTTGAAAGGTTGAGCGGCCAAGTTCAACTTCAGGAAGAACTCTTGCAGCAACTCTTGATAGAAAGAACAGTCCAAGAGCCAGACAGACGTTCCACGTCACATGGAGGACAAGAGAATGCTCCAAGGCGACTTGAGAAAGAACCGGTCCACTGCCGAACAATGTCACGATACACTTCACTACGCGACTCCGGTGAAGAAAGTCACACTCGCCGAGCAAAGAGCCCACAACACCCAAGGCCATCAGCACATGAGCGGCTAGGAAGTAGAATTGGGGCAACTTCATAGGTGGAGCACTCACAACGCTCACGTGGTAGCAGGGGACAACCTCAGGCTCTACACAAAGACCCAAGACGATCTGCCCATGGTAGTGAGAGGGAGGATGAAACCTACTCCCCTGCACGATCCCAGAGGTCAAGGGGAGAAGCTCAAGGAGGTTCTCGGCGATTAGCACGAAATGACTCACCGCCTCAGCAAGGTGCGTTGCGGGCTAATGATGTTCAAAGAATGTTGGATAGGCACCTTCGTGTTCAACAAGATGGTGATTTAGAGGACGATCTACGTCGCTAGATACAGCTATCCATGCCTTTTGTAAGAGATATTAAGGAAGAGCCATTCCCTTAAAGGTTTGTAACGCCAAACTTCATTCCATTCAAAGGAGCCTCCTACCCGGTAAAACACATAGATTATTACCGGGGAGTCATGGTCCCCCACAGACATAATGATGCGCTCATGTGCAAAGCTTTTCAAGCTTCTCTTCAAGGCCAAGCCATGACTTGGTTCAATCATCTCCCCTGGAGGTCGATTGCGTCCTTTGAAGAGTTGGCTCTGGAATTTGTGAAGGAGTACGCACAACTTAGGACAATCGAGGTGAAGGATGACCATATTTTTCCTGTCCGAAAGAGAGAAAAAGAGACTCTACGACAATACATACTGAGATTTTGCAAGGAGAAGTCTCGAATTATCGGATGTAGCGACCTTGTTGCGGCAATGGCATTTAAACAAGGGCTCCTTCGGGACAGCTAACTTTACGGAGATATCGTCATGAGCAATGTGTGAAGTCTCACCAAGATGATCTCGGTAGCGGAGCGACATGCAAGCTGGGAGGACGAGAAGAACGCCACCCATACTCAGGACCATGCTGGGGCTAGTGAAAAGGCCTCCCATAAAGATGAGTCCCATGGAAAGTTTGCAACTAGAAAGTCCAACAAGCGCAAAGAGTTTCAACCCTCAAAACACCAGCTATGGGGAAGCCTAACTTGCAGTTATCTTTGCTAGTCTATCAGATCCACAATGAAATTAAGGAAATACCATGGTTCAAGAAGCCGGAGCCAGTCAAAGGTGATCAAGAGAAGGCTGATAAAACAAAATGGTGTGCCTTCCACGAGTGCTATGGGCATAACATCAGAAAATGCATATCTTTCGAGAGATATCTTCCGAATCTCATCAAAGAAGGACATTGCACTGTGTACATCAAAGGGAAGGCTGTGGATCGACCTGCTGACAAAAGACCGAAGGAACCTGCAGCAAAGATGATTCGCATCAACACCATCATAGCAGAATCAGAATTGCTAGGAACCACCTCCAAGCACAAGAAAAGAAAGATCTGAGATGCATTGGCCGTCTCTCAGATCTCCCATGTTTCCACCCCCGGGGTGGCCAACGACCTTGTCGTTAGTTTCTCTTTCAAGGACAAGGTAGGACTTGATTGGCCGCATGATGATGCTTTAGTTGTGTCAATCCAGATCGCACATGCTCAAGTTGATTGGATTCATGTTGATGAAGGAAGTGCAGCAAATATCCTCAGCTTGGATGTAATGCGCATGATAGGGTTAGAAAACCTCACAACAAAAAGGGTCATTCCGCTTCGAGGTTTCAATGGGTCAACTAGCATGACCGTAGGTACTCTCCAGCTGGATGTACATTAGGATCCCGTTGTCACGTCCCAGACTTTTTACATCATGGACGAATACTCTCCATACAATGGAATTTTGGGAAAGCCATGGCTTTACAAAATCCTCGTAACCAGGTCAAGCCTTTACTAGAAGATTCGATTCCCTATCCCCGGAGGTGGAGTCGGGGAGATCAAAGGCGACTAGGCGATGGCTCGACGATGCCTCACAGAAGGGCTGAAGGAGGTCAAAGAGGCTGAGTTTGTTCCCCAGGTAGGATCATCTACTGGGGGCAAGCTTTCTTCTTCGTTTCCCAAATAGCAACTAATCACGGGTCAAGATCCTGACGTTTATGAGGAGCCACCAACTCCGGAGGGATGGCAACCGGAGGATGACATAACCCTCATTCAACTTGACCCTTAATATCCTAAGCGACAAGCCCGCATTGGTGCTCGGTTGGGTGACACAGAAAAAGAAGAACTCATAGCTTTCCTGCATGAGGAGAAAAAAGTTTTTGCTTGGTCTCCGTCTGACATGCCGAGGATTGATCCTACCATCACTTGCCACAAGCTGCACGTCAATCTCAACCACAAGCCGGTCAAGCAGAAAAGACGCAATTTTTCCCCCGAGAAAATTTCTATCATCCAAGAGGAGATTGACAAATTACTCGTTGCTGGATGCATTGAAGAAGTTCCGCACTCTGAATGGCTAGAAAACGTTGTACTTTTCAAGAAAAATGAAGCAGGACGATGGAGAGTTTGTGTTGATTACACCGATCTCAATCTTGCGTGCCCAAAGGATAACTATCCTCCGCCCAGAATCGATCTCTTAGTGGACTCAACTGCAGGAAATGAGCTCCTAAGCTTCCTGGATGCATACTCCGGTATAATCAGATTTTCATGTATGAAAAAGACAAGGACAAAACTTCCTTCGTCTTCGACCGAGGTGTGTACTGCTACAAGGTCATGCCATTTGGCCTCAAGAATGCGGGAGCAAAGTACTAGAGACTTGTAAATCGGATATTCAAAGATCTCATCTGCAAAAATATGGAGGTTTATGTGGATGCCATCATGGTCAAAGGAGAAAAACGAGGGGATCATATCACCAACCTGCGAGAGACTTTTAGCTTGTTGAAAAAATACAAAATGAAGCTCAACCCTCTGAAGTGTACTTTCGGGGTATTAGCAGGGAACTTCTTGGGATACCTTGTGACTAGGCGTGGGATCGAAGCAAATCTAATGAAAATCAAGGCAATTCTCGAGATGAAGTCTCCGTCAATTCTGAAAGAGATTCAAAGTCTAACTGGACGAGCTGCAACATTGAACAGGTTCTTGTCCAAGTCAACTGATTGGTGTCGACCTTTCTTCCAAGCGGTAAAGAAGACATCCAGAGATAAGTGGGATGAAGGTTGTGAGAAAGCGTTTCAAGATCTCAAGGCCTACTTGACGTCTCCATCAAAACTATCAAACCCCAAAGATAACGAGGACCTGTTCCTATATCTGGTGGTCTTTGATGTTGTTGTAAGCTCTGCACTTATCCGGGAAGAGAATGGGATTCAACTGCCTGTGTTCTACACATCCAATGCCCTCTTTGATGTTGAGACACGACATCCAAAGTTTGGAAAACTGATTTTGGCATTACTGGTTACCACAAAGAAGTTGAGGCCTTATTTTCAAGCTCATCGGGTAATCGTCATGACAGAATATCCACTTCGTTCGTTACTTCATGCACCCGATGCATCGACACGAGTAATGAAATGGGCCATAGAGTTGAGTCAACATGATTTGCTCTATCGTCCATGAACAGCTGTCAAAGGCCAAGCCTGAGCGGATTATGTTGTGGAGTTCACACCAGCGTCACTAGAAGGAAGCAATGGCAATAAGCTTAGCAATGCCCCTAGGGCCGCCAACACTTCCTTGTCACAAGGTTATGGTAACAGTTCCTTTTCTCTGCAACCCTCAACTTCCAATCTTCTATAGAAGCTCTTTGTTGACGGTTCCTCAAACCATAAGGGGGCAGGAGCGGGGATTATTCTTATCACTCCTGATGGCTCGATAATGGAGCAAGCGGTATAGTTTAGGTTCAAAGCCTCTAATAATGAAGCAGAGTATGAAGATTTGATTTGTGGGCTTACACTTAACAAGGAATTGGGCGTAAAAAAACTCGATATTCATTCGGATTCACAGCTGATCACTAACTAATCGATCGGTGAATTTGTTGCACGTGATGCAAGAATGCTTAGATATAACAACAAGGTCCAGGAGATGCTTGCTTTTTTCTCGGCTTTCACTTTTCATCAACTTCCACGAGCCGAAAATGCATAAGCAAATGCGTTGGAAAATCTAGCGTCATCACTTGACTACAGATTCAAGCGTTCAATCCCGATTGAGTATCTCGAGCAGCGAAGCATTGATGTTAAGGAGATTGAAGTAAGACAACCTGATTCATCTCTGAGTTGGCAGGACCCTTTTATCAACTACCTAGAACATGGTACATTGCTTGATGAACGATTAGAAGCCTGCAAAGTCCAGATGAAGGCTGCACGATACTATGTTGACAAGGGCCGACTCTTTCCAAAGGGCTTCACAGGGCCGAACTTGCTATGTTTGAGGCATCCGAAAACGTTGAAAGTCTTAGCTGAAATTCATGAAGGACATTGTGGGAATCATTTTGGTGGAAGGTCGCTTGCTCAAAAGACGCTTAGTGTAGGATTTTACTAGTCAACTCTGGGCCAGGAAGCCTTGCAATATGCCCAGAAATGAGACAAATTTCAAAGGTTCAAAACTAACCAATTGGCCCTACCGAAAGAGCTGCATGCACAGACAAGCCCTTGGCCATTCATGCAATGGGGAATTGATATCGTAGGATCGCTTCCAAGTACACTGGCCCCAAGCAAAAAGTATTTGATCGTCGCCACTGATTACTTTACCAAATGGGTGGAAGCAAAGGCTTTGGCCACCATAACTCAGGCTGATGTTCAAAAATTCATTTCGAGCCAGATCATCTGCCGATTTGGACTTCCTAAGGTCATCCTAACGGACAATGGAACTTAGTTCATTGGCGCCATAATCAACGAATTCTTCGAGTCTTGGAAGATAAAGCACTTCACTTCAAATGCTTACTACCCTCAGGGTAATGGCCAAGCTGAGGCATCGAACAAGACAATCATCGATTGTATTAAGAAGCGACTTGATGATAAAAAAAGCTTGTGGGAAGAAGAGCTGGATGGCATGCTATGGGCTTATCGCACAACTCTGCGTCCTGCAACTGGCGAATCTCCATTCACTCTTGCGTATGGCACCAACGATGTCATACCACCACATTTTGTTGTTCCAACACCTTTATCGAGCTTGATGATCTAGTGGTTGATAGGTCGTTAATTAAGTATTATTTTATATTATTTTATACCCTTTATACATAAATTTTAATATTAAAATATTAAATAATTGGATAAAATAATATATTTTGTGATATTTTTGTTTGAATAAATAATGTTTGTAATATGAAGCGTTTTGGCGAAAGAATCGTCCCGATCAGAATTATAACGAAGAAATTATGGACGAAATTCGATTGAATTATATAAATTAAGTAATATTTATTTTCTAAGCCCAAATTCATATTTAATTGAGCCCATTTTGTTGTTGTGCAGCCCAGAGAAATCGCCCAGCCCAAAATCCATTTCAGTCGAATGGCGAGCTTATCACACCGGCCCAAAAACCCAAAACAAGCCCAGAAGACCTGCGCAGCCCAGCTTCAGCCCAAGTCTTCGCGCTAGCAGATAGCTACCGAAGTGCGGGTTCTGGTTTAGGTGTGCGCGTCCCGAAGGGCTCCCCTAATGCCCAGCGCTCGTGCGCCGAGCTGCTGCCTCCTGTCAGCGCAGAAAGCGCTGATCCACCTGCCCTCTTTCAGCTGCTCCCTACGAAACCTCACCTACCAGCCCTCTTCAGTCATTTTTCCTGCACCAAAACTACTCCACCCACTCCCTTTTGCATCAAAAAATCAGCTCCAAACCATGCCTAATTTCATCATTAATCATCATTGTTCATCATTATTCATCATTTCATTTTTTTTATTTAAATTTTTATTTACATTATTTTAATTTTTTATTAGCTTTTTCCCACTATAAATAGGGTTCATTTCACTTATTTTAGGGGATTTTGTTTTGAAAGAGAGCTCCTAAACACAATTTGTATGTTTCCTTTAGAAATACCAAAACTTATTATTTTCGTTGCAATTCTCGAGTTTAAGTTCGCATTCCGTTGCAATTGTATCTTCATAAGGTTTCTTCTGCTGTCAGACAATATTGTGAATAACATTTCATTTTTTTCCATCCATTTTCGAAATCATAAGCTTTCTTGGATTCCGAAAGTGTAACTTTTTTTCCCTTGCTTAAACTCTCATTATTGTTTTAGTTTTATTTTCTTTAATTCAATATTTTTGTGGGTATTTTCTTTCTAACTTTTGTAGACAAGAATATCATTATAATGTGTTCTACTTTCCGAACTTCAATTACTTCATACTTTTGAGTGCTTAAGATTCAATTTTATGCTAAGTGTTTATGACCGCTGTTCGGTGCACTTAGTAGAAAATTGAAGAGATTTAAATGTTTGACACACATTCAAATCATAAACATTAGGTTAATCATTTTATAAGTGTTTATGACCGATGTTTGGTGCAATTATAATATTTAAAAAATATATGCATGTGTGAGATGGTGAAAGTAGAATTTTGTAATATGTTCAAATTATGCAAATGTTAAAGTGTTGGTAGAATTTGTGTTTGAAGAAAGTTCACTTGTATATAGGTTAAAATAGGAATGGAATTAATTTATTTATGTTTTTACTTGTTTTGTATGATTACAATCCCGAAAAACCCCTCATCTTTATTATTTTATTCTTTTATTCTTTCATTATTTTATTATTTTATTGTTTAATTAATTTGTTATCTATTTATATATTCATTAATTCACTCATTAGTTTATTCGTTGATTATTCATTACTCTTTTTAACTAACATATTGTTAATATTCCCTAATTTCCCCGGTTAAGAACGATCCATATTTACTAGTACTATAACTACACAAAAAGGGTTTAATTTGCATACTCAAATTACGTGTTTAATTTAATGCGTAGTTTGGGCGTTATCAGTGGTCAACTCCATAGCTTTAAGGACTTCTCTTGACCTCAGTGAGAAATTAAGGGAGCAAGTGGTAAAGCGCATCTCCAGCTACCAACAACAAGTCCGAAGTTCTTACAACAAAAAGGTAAGGATCCGGCACTTCCTCCCTGGTGACCTTCTTCTCAAGAAAAAGTTCGCAACACCGAACCGTCCTGGCTCTCAAAAACTCAAATCCCCATGGGAAGGGCCTTACCGTATCTACCAAGTAGGAGGAAAGGGGAGTTACACTTTGGAAACCATGGACGGAAAGTTGGTGAGTGGTTCCATGAACCCTCATCACCTTAGGAAATACTATGTTTAGTACAAACCTGAAACTAGACCAGCTTTAGTTGTGTATTAAATGTAGACTTTGTCTTTTGAGAATGTTTTATTCAACTTATCAATAAAGATACCAAGTCATTCTCAAGTTAATCATGTTGTTTGCAAAGCCTTCTATCAGGAAGCACCCAAAGCCTTCCACCAGGAAGCACATAAAGCCTTTCACTAGGAAGCACTCAAAGCCTTCCATCAGGAAGCACCTAAAGCCTTCCACTAGGATGTAAGACCCGTGTCCTAGAGGGAATGGTGAACAATCCCACAATCCTGCGAGGAGGAATGGTCTGGGAAGGGAATGGTGGTGTGCCTTAAAGATGTAGGCACACACCTATCTAGCACTAGGCCTTTTGGGAGCTCAAGTGGCTTTGGGGGGGATTGGAACCCCAAAGTTAAGCGAGTTGAGGCTGGTGTAATTCCATGATAGGTGACCCCCTGGGAAGTTGCACCATGAGCTCCCGAAAATAAAACCCTGAGGGCGAGGTCCAAAGCGGACAATGTGGTGCTAGATGAATCGGGTCCTAACCGAGGAGGGTTGAGTTCTGACAATTTGGTATCAGAGCCAGACCCCGACCGGGAAGTGTGCTAGCGAGGACGCTGGGCCCTAAGGGGGGTGGATTGTAAGATCTGTGTCCTGGAGGGAATGGTGAACAATCCCATATTCCCGCGAGGGGGAATGGTCTGCGAAGGGAATGGTGGTGTGCCTTAAAGATGTAGGGCACACACCTATCTAGCACTAGGCCTTTTGGGAGCTCAAGTGGCTTTTGGGGGGGGGGGGGGGGATTGGAACCCCAAAGTTAAACGAGTTGAGGCTGGTGCAATTCCATGATGGGTGACCCCCTGGGAAGTTGCACCATGAGCTCCCGAAAACAAAACCGTGAGGGCGAGGCCCAAAGCGGACAATATGGTGCTAGATGAGTCGGGTCCTGACCGAGGAAGGTTGGGTCCTGACATAGGAAGCACTCAAAGCCTTCCATCAGGAAGCACTCAAAGCCTTCCATCAGGAAACACCCAAAGCCTTCCACAAGGAAGCACTTAAAGCCTTCCATTATGAAGCACCTAAAGCCTTCCAATAGGAAGCACTCAAAGCCTTCCATTAGGAAGCACCCCAAGTCTTCCTCTTGGAAGCACTCCCAGTCTTCCACATGGAAGCACTTCAAGCCTTCTTTTCAGAACCAAAAGCCCTTCTTGAAGAAAACACGGAAACGAACGCTAACCAAGTTAACTGAAACCCCAAAGTTGGACGCCCATGGCTTCAACGGGGGCATTTGATGAGCGAACAAGTTTGGATACATCAAGACAGTTCGTAGAATTTGAAAAACAAAACATAGAAGCTGAACATTCCTCATAAATATCATTCTCATTTATTTGAAGGGTGGTTGGCTAATCACATCTCCATTGCTCAAACCAGTTGTTCAATACAAAAATGCAAATGCGATAATCAACATACAAAGATAAAGTAACTATGGGTGCAAGTCTTCACAGCCTATGGTTCTTCGAAACTTTGCCCACTCTTCTGCTGAAAGTAGGGAAATGTCGTCAAAAGGTGACTCTTCGGTTTCAGGAACATCTACTTTCTTGGCTTTGTCCTCAAGCTCAGGTTCCGCCTCAGGCTTCATCTCTAGTTCCAGCTCCTGCTCCTTGGTTGTGATCCCGTTCCAGCTCTCCGTACCCAACTTTTGCACTTCACTTTCCTTGACGTACAAAGTTGTGGAGGCATATGGTGGTAGCGAGCAATCAGCTTTCGGATTTTCTATTTTAGCTTCCAGGAGTTTGACTTTTTCTTCCGACTCATGAAAACTCCCACGCAGCAAAACAGATTCGTTAAGGGCAGTGTCGCGTTCACTCTCTAACAACAACTTTTCTGCATGACTTGTCTCCAGCTCGAGCATTTTGTTCTCTAATGAAAGAATTTTCCCCACCAAGGCAGTGTTGTTTCGTCTGGAATGGTCACGACCCTCTCGAAGGAGGATTCACTCGGATTTCATTCGCTTATTCTCCTCTTCAAGCCCCGCTTGTCCACGAAGTATGTCAACCAGCTTGTGGGCCCCCGCCTTTGCGATGTTGAGGTCTCTAGCAACTTTATCATACGCAGCATGTGGCACTATCTTCGCCATTTCCGCAATCTTAAGGGCAGCCTCTGTATCCACAGTCCTAGAAGTTGGTTGTGCTTTTTCCACTGGACGTTCTGAACCATCATCCCGAAGAGCTTCAATCATTTCAGGGGAAGTAGGGACAACCTTCAGCTTCTTGGAAGGATCCGCCGCTTGTTCTAAGGGACCACCTGAGGCTCTACATTTGCTGGATGATCCTGCTCGACTAGCTTGACAGAGTGTGGAGTCCGGAGCATCTTGTGAATGCATTTCAGGACCTGATTTCCTTTTTGGGGTTGCATCAGGTCCTTCTCTATGGTTCTTCTTCTGGATGACAACTCTCTTCAGACGTAGCGGAGCACTTAACCATTCCTTGACTATGCTAGTAGGAGGTCTTTCGTCATCAGCATCTCTGGATAGGCAAAGCAGCCAGCTCATCTTGCGAAACTCAGGAGGAATCTTCAGGGCTCTGTCAATCTTCGTAAGGTCAGGATGGCACTTGAAATCTGAGTACAGTTTATCGCGAGTACGGAAGCGAGATGCATTCCTCACATTTCCACTGTAATTGCAATCCCATGTGCCACCCACCTCAAAGCAGCTCTGCCTATATGCCTCGTCGGTGAATACAATGTTCACGAACAATTCAACTTTGGGGACGACCTGCGTGAGACTTCCACCAGAGAGCCCATCGCGCGCTATGGTGTAGCAGTGCCAGAATTCCTCGTCAGTAAGCTCTAGTTTGAAATATTCGTTCAGCTTCTCAAAACACATGACGTGTCTGTAAGAGTCAACGTCTAGCTGAGCAGGCGAGCAACCCATCTGACTAAGAATCCCGGAGAAAAACTTCGAAAATGGGAATTTGAATCCCCAACTAACGATCAAATGGTGGAATTTGGTCCATCTGTTGGACTTTAGATTTCTTCCTCTGTTATTCTTGGGAGCTTTCTGGGAGGAAAATCTATCGCAAAGCTCTGCAAGTACCCCTTCTGGAAACGAATGTTTGTAGCGGATCTTCCACGTCTGGAAATCTTCGGGTCCTTTAAAGTCCTTGTCCTTCCCTCGGAATGGAATCTGACAACGCGAGCCACCCTGCTCCCACAATGCGAGCCTGCTAAGTCTCTCCAGAAGTGCACCTTGACGCATCTTGAAACTATCACCTCGAACAATCAAAAGTTTACCGCTTGAATCATTGCCAACGGATGTCTCGAACTCTCGAAATGAGCAAAAACGTCCACCTAGAATAAAGGAACGAAATTATTAGTTCCTGAAAAAAATATATACCAAGTATATAAACACTTGAATATATACGTATATGGTTATTCAAAATATGTATGCTATTATCAAAAACTTTAATAATATTAATATATTAAGTACATATTTTAATATATTAATATATCTATATACACGAATAAATATGCCTGTAAAAAACATATATTTGAGTTATATAAACAGCAGTTATTTATATATTAAATGCGCCTTTTAATTTATAAATATATTTATATTAAATATGTATACAAATACTTCTGCAAAAAGAAAAAGCAAAGCAGTAATAACATATTTAATATATAAATATACAATATGTATACTAAATACAAAAAAGTAAAAAAAAACGGGGATTTGATTTGCTGAAAAAACGAGGGACCCAGTGGACGGCCAACCCTCACTCGGCGGTCACCTAGTCCACAAGACCGTCCAACCATAACCCTCCACGCGACAGTGAGACAAACCTGAAGGCAGGGGGCTCTAACCTCATCTTCTAGTCACCCAAGAGAGCAAATAGCCCAGTAGCTGTGCTCCACGTGGCACGTCACCACCGAAGCAGCCACGTCGCAATCCGACGGCGACTGCGTGCGCTGGCCTGCCCGCCAGATGATGCACGACACGTGGCCGCCCCGGACCTGCAGTCTCAGATGTCTTTCGCGCGGAATCTGCCTCATGCTCGCACGTCGCGTTTGTGACGCACGCTCGCCAGAGTCTAGCCTTTACCGCACGTGTGGCACAATCTGGGCCGCACATCAGCCTCAGACGCACCAGCCGTCCGCCCGTCTGAGTCGCAGCATGGCGCGAGTGCCAGCCACCCCATGCCAAAAGCCACCAAGTGTCCTCCTCTGAGCACACCAGCACTGCAGCCAGGACTTTTTGAGTTTCTCTTTCTTCCCACTTCTTCATTCTTGACATCAAAACCAAACACAAAAAGCCACAAAACAAATATATAAATATTTTATCTTCTCTTTGGCGTTTGGCGCACAGCTTCCTAGGAAGTTCTCAAAATTCCTCACGCCAATGAGCTCTTCTCTCCCTCCAGCAGACAATTCTTTTTCCTCACACTCAAACTGACGGGAGGTCTAGGGGTCAATTTTTCCGTTGGCAATTTTAGCTCTGACATCTCCATTTTAAATAGGAAGCAAAGACCTCACAACGTACACAAAGGGAATTAATTCTTGTTTTTTAATAGGATTGATTGTTATTCATGGGAGGTTTGAATTTCTTAGGGGCTGAAAATCGGAAAAAAGTGTTTCATTTCTCTTTTACCCACATCAACTTCAAATGGGCCATCAGAACAAATATGTTTCAAACCCAAATTCCTTCAAGTTAAAAGGCCAACCTTTTTTCAAACTTCATGCCCAATTTTGCTAGCCTAAATATTACAATCTGAAGTCAAATGTTATTCAAACCACAACACCAAGCCAAATGAAACTTCCTGAACATATTCCAAAGTTTGTACATTTCTTAAGATTCCCTGAATTCCTAAGTGATGTGGGGGCCTTTGTGTAACCCAAAATCACTCGAAAATTGTGGAGATGCCACGTGGGCCATAATTCCTGAGATGGCCAAATTGCCCCTAGCAATAATACAAATGACTTGTAGACACCCACACATTAAATAATCTATTTACCAGCTAAATACGTTATTTAATCGGGTTAAAAGTTTCTGTAATATTAATATTCTCCCCTAGAGTTAATTATCATTATTCTTAATAACGGACAATTAAATATTGATATTAAATCACAATAATTATCATTATTATCATAATGAGCCATTATTATAATTATTAAATAATATATTGTATTATAAATATATTATTTATTAATTACAAATTCAACCGACCAATCAGAACGCTCCGAGCCTTCCAAGGATTTCCTATAAATAGCAGAGCTCATTTCATTTTGCAGGTAATTCTGTTCAACGCTACTCTCTTTCGAAGCTGACTTAAGCATTGGAGCGTTCTTGGTCGAACACCCTGGGTCTCGATCATTGAACGAACGATAGCTTACTGTTTGCTTGTTTGCAGGGATCCTTAAGTCTTTTGAGTTTAAAAGACGAATTCTACTTCAACACTCTCGTAGACCCATGAGAGGACCTTACAATCTTCAATATTGAGCACAAGAATAATCGTTGACAAAACAGCAAGATTATTGAGCAGCTGAGCTGTAAAATCTAATTCTAGGGTCACTTGCCCTGCTTCGTCCTCCACCCTTCCTTCCGCTCTTCTCTTTGAGTGAGATGGCGTGCTTGTTGATATGGAGAAAGATGGCCACCTCATTTCCTTCAACGATACCTTTAAAGAGTATAAGTTTTTTGCTCTCCTATATGCTCTTCATTGAATTTTACAAATAGGTTTTCTTGTTTTTATGATGTTGCGAATCTTTTTCTAGGTAAGCTCATAAAGAGGTAAAATTTCAAAAGAAATTGGATTTTCAATCTGTGTTTTTCATGATTTCAAGAACCTGGGGAAAATTACTTTACTTTTGGTGGAAATTATTGGCAAACCTTAATCTCAATTATTTTGACGGATTAGTGACATTACAGTATTGATTGCACAGAAATAATTAGGTGTGACTTGGGATGTAGATTTGTACGGCGGATTGCTCAATATTGGAGGTGGAAAAGAAAGGTAAAGTATTTCCAAAGGTTATTTTGCTTGCTTAAATTGGCCTTCCATGAATCATGGTGGTTTAACTTCTGAGTTTAATGCTAAATTCTGAATCATATTTGTACTTAAATGGTCTTTATAAGATGACAACTTTTAACAAGACTGGTTGGCTGGAGAAAGCTCCAAAGACTGAAGAAGAAAGAAAAACATCCATAGCTTCAATACACAAGCGAAAGACAAAGTTGTTCATGGCTCTTATTAAGAAAAAGTGTCTCCCTCTTAGGCCAGGGGTTGCAAAGTTGGTTACCATCTGATCTTAAGCTTTTGCAAACTATATTCATTATTTGTTTTCATATTTTTGGGTTTGATATCTCTTACATTTTCTCGTTCTGACTTAAGAAGTAACTGAAATATGGTAGCTATTAAATATGAATCTTGAGTGCCGGTTAGTTTGATAATAAAATGGCTTTTAGAAGATCATTCACTTAAGAATCTTTAGCATTTAGATTTTAATCTTTCAGATGTTGGGGTGAGTTTTATTATTAACTTGTGCAGGCTAATAGATCAGGCTTTAGTAGGAGTTAAAGTTGTCGTGTGTAGCACCATATCACGTAAAGATTGGTGAGTCATATGTAGATTAAATTGAATAAGATGATGAAATATGATTTGTTATTGATAAGTAAGAATGGGTGAAATATAATCTATTTTTAATATATAGATAAAGACTTTAAAAAACTAATCGTTAAAAAATTTGTGTTAGAAAGTAGCCGTTAAAATAATAGCTATTAAAAAACTAGACGTTGTAGAAAAATTAGGTTTTTATATATTCAAATTTGAAAAGATGAATTTAATATTCAAAGTTGATGAAAATATAGAGAGTTTGATTTTGGTAACTGTAAAAACTAGCTTTTGGGTTATTTTAAATTAAATTTGTCAAAAAATTTGACTAGCCTGATGTGGATGCTTTAATGATATGTTCTGGGTGTTACGTGATCCTATAATACAAAATAGAGTTATTAAGTGATACTAAATCCAATGTTCATGGTTGTTAAGTGATGCTAAATTAGGTTATTATAATATAGAAACATGTTCTGCATGTGCATGTGAAAGCATCAAATCAACTGAGATTTATGATATGATCCTTACTGACAGCTTGTCCAACCCAGATTTGGCTGCAGTCTATTCTTTCCTCCTTTCTTGCTTACTTTGAAGTCTATTCTTTCCTCCTTTCTTGCTTACTTTGAAGTTTGCTTTAGCTGTAGAGTCAACGAATTGTTTGGTAGCATTTATTCTCTGGTCATCAGTATAACAATTACCACACTTAAGGGTAGAGTGGTATCAAGGTAATTTAGTAGGATATGGAGGAAGAGTCTTGTTCTGACTTCGGTTTCTTTTCATCCTTGGTCTGCTGGGCTACGTATGGTACTTTGGTGGCTTTAAGGTTGGTGCTCCCACTGATCTTTAATAGGAAGTAGTTTGATAATTCCTTCATAGGCCATATTATAGGCTGCATTAGAGTAACACTCATGCACATACTGCTTTGAGTTGTCCTTGCCTAGATTAGTGGCACTGCAAGCATGTGGGCAAGGAATCCCCTTAAGTTTGATATCTTCTGCAATAGCACGTATGAGCATTCAAGTCAACTGAAAAATCTTCTGCCATATGAATACTTCACCTCAAAGATGTTCCCACCGCAATGAGTAGAAATCAAGCTTCAAGATCCGTGTCTTGGGAAGAACGATGAACAATCCCATATCGTTCTAGGAGGGAAATGTGAAGTGTCTTATGACAGGACCCATCCCAATCCCCCCGGGATCAGTGCGGGATGACCCTGCTCCCGTCTGACACGAAGTGTTAGACAAGGGATATTTCCGACCTTTGCCCTCCCGGGCTATCAGAGTACGCCAGGATCCGGAGGAGGTATGTGGTATCTCGGTCTCTGCTACAGTCCACATCCGATGTCAACCTGAAAGGCAGTCAAAACATTAAAAACTGTGAGTGGACAAAACAAGAGTTTGTAAAAACATTTTAACGAGAAGACATTTGTACCCTTCACTAAAAAGCATGCATGCATTGGAAAACCATTTAACTAAAGAAACCATATGTGGGAACTAAGCCCAAATCAGATATAAACCAAGGTCGAAAGGACCACAATGAAATCGACCATACGGGCCACTTCCCAAATCCATAAGGGACTCGGCCCCAAACCATAAAGAACCAACCATACGGGCCATTGCCCAAAACCTGTGTAAACACATATCATATATCTCATATAGCATACATCATATATACATATAATTCACACAACCAATCCTGTCACGGTTTCCAAAGCTACGCGCGTGCTACCCAGGTCTCAATCCGAGTCTTCTCAAGGTCAAGATCAATGTCCGTAGACCACTGACCCTACCCGAGGTAATAGTAATCATAGCCTTCCTGAGAGTAAGGAACCCAACTGGGGGGTGACTCCACTCAGTCGGTGCTCCGTGACTACTCCGGGGTCCACCCAGGCCAACGACCCTCCCCGGAGGAGATAATAGAAGTAAAGGAAGGTATATGAATACATATATATACATAACATAAACATTCATGCCCGGTTCCCTTGAACCGTCATGATCCATAACATCCATAACAAGGGTTCATGCCGGTTCCCATAAACCGTCATGAACTAGAATGACCTTTCCAGAGTTCATGCTGGTTCCCATAAACCGTCATGAACTTAGAAATCCATCTAGGGTCCCTGACCCGAAATCATCAGTGTAAAACAACTGGGTCTCGTGCCCGAACATATGACTCAACTGGGCACCGTGCCCGATATCTAAAGGTCAGTCACGACTCCGATCATAGTGATGCGTGCAACCATCCATCCAGGACCGCTCTCAATCCTGGTATGTCGCCGTGAACGAATCAACCGACGCGACCACCACAAGATCATGGTGCACTCATCACCGATCGCTATCCTGAACCGTCAGCACTTCGAAGTCGAGCCTCCCCAGGCTGCCCGACCACGAATCGTGCATCGTGACCTCTCCGGAAGGAACACATCCCAATCCGGAGGCGAGCGTCCTATCGTCGATCGCCGTGCACATAGCACCCGTCGCGACCACGATCTAGACCCGAAGGTCGTAAATAGCGTCATATGCCCGAGACAAAACTAAATGGGTCTCATACCCGAGTTTATCCTTTTAGAAATCCAAAACCTTTTCATTAAAACCAATAAAGAAATACAGACCCGTATAAGCACTGTATAAGGCCGAAACCTCGAAATACGTACTTATACGTAACCACATATAAATGCACCCATGGCATCATCAAACAAGTAATAAAACATATAATAAACATTTATGCATGCACCAATTTAGAAAACAAAGTCCACTCACAGACCGTCCGAAGCCGCGTCTCGGTACGCGTGTTATACGGTTCCACGAGCCGATCACCGTCACCGGGACTTACAAACCTGTCCAAATTAATTTAGAGGGTTACTAACTACTTATATAACCCCTCACTAAATCCCCGTAATTTTCCGGAATTTCTAACTATTTTTAATCCCGAACCTAAACCTTCTGATGCCCCGAAACATATCGAGACGGTGTCCGATCGACTCGAAACCAGTCCCAAAATGTTCGTTACATCGAATAATTGATTTCACATGTTGGAACCATCGTCAAATTCTCCCCCACGCACCCGCACGCGCCGCCTGAAGTGGCTGCACGTGGGAGCCACACGCCTGTGAACAGTGCTTCTCCTACCTCTCGACGGCCGGTCCGGTTCGTTCCTGCAACTGGACCGGCGTGACCGGTCCAGGGTCCTACAATCCTCATTTTTCATCCGTTTTCATCCATTTCAATCCCCAAATTCCTATTTTCAAGTTTCCTATCTAACCCAATTAACCAAAACTCCTAAAACCTTCGAAATCCGACCCGTTCAAATTGAATCCCACGGTTCAATTTTCCCGATCGTCCTCTGGGCTGAACAGCCCTTCACCGCCGTCCAACCCGCCCTCTACACTCTCTTATAACCTCAATAAACCCCATCTAATCACTAGAATTCAGCCCTAACACCTAAAACCCGAAAATGAAATTTTGAAGGTAAAATTTTTACCTTCGCGGGTCCACGGCCACCGTGCATGGCGGCCCCCGATCTTGCCACCATCCAGTCCGTTCCGGCCTCCTCTTTCTCTCTCCCTCACGGTCCATTCTCATTGGAGAGGTTTGATGGATGTTTGTGGGAGATGGTTTGCACGGGTTATGGGTTTTTGGGTGGATTTGGATGAATGGAAATAGAGGAATGATCGATGCATGTATGTGGGAAGGTGGGCAATGGATGGGTGACACTTGTCACTCATCCATTGGCCTGCCAAAATATCTGGGTCCACACTAAAGACAAACTGTCCTCGTAAAACGTGTCATCGTGAATAGTAACTTGGAACTTCCGTGAACCGTAACTTCGCCGTCGAACGTCCGAATTCGACGTGCCGCCTGTCTACGGATTTGTATCGTCCTTATCTACATAACGGTCTTTGGCCCTCTGCCATCGGACCTCCCGGTCAAAAAGTCAACATTTGACCCCTTTTATCCAAAATTACCAAAATGCCCCTAAACTTCCGAACGTCATAACTTCCTCCACGAACGTCGGAATTGAACGTGCCACCTGTCTATGAACTCGTGACGTCACGAACTACGTCACGGTCATCGGTCAAAGTCCATTTGACCGCCCGATTGAAAAGTCAACATTTTGCCACGATCAGGAGCAAAACGGTCATTTTGCATCGTTCGTCAGATTTAGCCTAACTAATCACGGATTAGCCTCACTAATCGTGATTAGTCACTAATCTAATCATGGAATTTGGGACGGGTCGTTACATCTTATATGTGTGAGCACATATCTATCTAGCACGAGGCCTTTTGAGAGTTCACTAACTTTGGGTTTGGTTGCAACCCCAAAGTTAAACGAGATTGGGCTGGAGCAATCCCAAGATGAATGATCTACTGGGAAGTTACTCGTGAGTTCCCAAAAACAAAACCGTGAGGGCAAGGAGGCCCCATCTCGGCTAAAGGAGTATTTTCGAAATACCATCCACCTTTACTCGACTTTTGATATTCGGATCACAATTTGATTTTTTGAAAAATATCTAGTCCTTTTCAAACAAATCACTTATTCAAAGCTAGAGGTACTTATTTCGTACTGTTACCATGTGAAGTTACCTTAATTCACTGTACAAACTTAAACTTATCTAGTCCACAACTAGAATTACCGGGCTCGTAACCCTGCCTCGGGTTCCATTCTGAGCCCTTCTTTAATAGTTGATTTGTAAATCAATCTTTCTGGCTTTTCTCGAGCCCTTATCAATACATAACGTTCACTAATCAAAATCCATTTCCATCCCTTTATCTAGCCTAGGCTCCTATACACACCTCATTACTACGCTGTGAGCAAGATTCGCATCTCGGAGGCATAATATTAGCAAGCACAAATCAAAACCTTGCTCTGATATTAGGTTGATAGAACCCGTCCTTAATTCACCTTGAAAATCATGCCCGATCCTAGTTCCGTCTAGAAAGTAACCTAAAATACCAACTTTACCTTAGAACCTTATCAGATAAAGGATACGCGTACTCTTTTCAGTTCATGCCTCCGCCTCGCGACCATTCTTGAATTCCATGCAACAGCCTTGGAGGGTGAATCAAACCACAAAAATGTACAAGCGGACAAAAATAAATATTTTAAAAATATAATTAGAAAACATCAATAGTTATCCTTTGTGTTATAAAAACTATGCGTGCATAAGATGAAAAATCATCATATCTCGATAAAATGGATAACAAAGAAGAAATCTCGAAATACGCATAAATATAAGTATCTTTAAATCAACTTATATATGAAAATACCACAACATAACAATATCAATCATATAGAGCCAACCCATCCTCGATGCTCAATGTTAATCATCATAAGAACCACTCTACTAGTAGGCAAAAACACTAGGGAAAATAGAGCTTAGCTCTGGATGTCCGAGTGTGGACCGACCTAGAAAAATAGAGTCCGACTCTGGACGTTTGAGTCATACTCCATATAACCAGTCACAAGAAAATAGAGTCCGTCACTAGACGTCTGAGCACCAACCATAACCACATTCGAGGAAATTTTTTCCAACAACACACAATGCACACATATCGAGAAAATACACTTTTATAACATATCTCAATTTCTAAAATCAAATCCATGTCTCAGAATCCGAGTCCAAGCCTAAACACAGATCATATAAACCTTGTAAAACATGCAATCAGAATAATTTCCGTAAAATCACCAAAATCATATAAAACTCATAATAAATCCAACATCACATAAATCACATAATAAAACATTTTAAACATGTAAATATGCATGCATAATAATTTAAAGAAAAGAAAAAGTCCAATCACACACCGTCCACGCAATCAAGATCCGACTTGCATGCTTCTCTGTAATTTTTGAAATCTTTGCTACCTATCATAAATCACTTCTAAGGGTCATTAACCATCCCAAATAACTCATATTCTTAATCCCTCATTTTTTCGAGATTTTAAATGAATTAAAATAACTCATAAACTTCCACACAGTCAATACTGACGCGACCCATCCTAATCCACCCTATATTAATATGGGATGTTCCATGCTCCCATCTGACACCCCGTGCCAGACTAGGGATACACCTAAAGCCTCTAGGGGTTTCCAGAGTACGTTAGGATCTGTAGCGGCATGTGATGTGTTGGTCTCTACTACAACCTACATCCGCCATCAACCTGAAAGGTATTAAAAACGGTAAAAGCTGTGAGTCAATGAAAATAAATTGTTCGTAAAATACATTTCATGAAAGACATTTATACCCTCCATTAAAAAACATACATGCATCAGAAAACAAGTTATAACCACTATTTTCTTTAAATCAAATCATATGGCTTATCAAATTAAAACTCAATGAAAACGTTCTCAATCAAAGTTATTTCCTCAGTAGGGTCTCAACCTAAAACCAAAACACGTGAGGTTTCTATCCAAATAAGTAAAATACAGTTTAACCAATCCTCGAGTACTCCACAGGATCCACCAGTGCCTGAGTGATATCGCCGGACATTTTCCTAGGCGATATCCATATCTAGAAATCCTGATCCTGAGCCTCTCCTCGTCGGAATGGCCCCTCTTAGGCAATGCTTGCACTATTGGTCCTAAGCCTCTCCTCGGAGCGGCCCTTCCCAAGCAATGCACCATGACTACTCCAAGATACTACGAGACGTCTGAAGGAGACAATCCACACATAAGGATGGTAGAGGTAAAACAGTAATCAAATCCAGTGGAAAAATCATAAAAACCATTTATACCTCAAATGCAGTCTAAAGCATTTCAACAGGGTCTCAACTCGAGGTATAGTTTCCACAAAACCAAGATTCCCCGAATCCAATCCAATCCAAATATCACAGGGACTTAGCCCAAAATCATCTTGATAGGGTCTCAAACCCGAAATCTCAATTCATAAACCACAACGGGGACTCAAGCACGATATCACAAACCAACTGGACCACAAACCCGATATAATTAAACCAATTGGGCCTCAAGCCCGATATCATATTTACAAATCCGAAATCATTTCTGTTCATACCATATCGGCCCAGACCGAGCTTGAAGTCCATACTGACTACTGGCCCAGCCCATTTCTGAAATAGCACCAGTCCGGACCAGTCTTGGAGGCCCAGCCCTCTACCTGGCTCCGCGTGTTGGCCCAGACCAACCTAGAGGCCCAGCCCTCTTCCAGACACCATGCCACCGGCCGACTCCAGAGGACCAGCTCCTGTCGGTCAGGATTTGACCAACCTCATAAAAACCATTATACTTCAAATCCAATCTAAAGAATTTCAATAGGGTCTCAATCCGGGGTATAGTTTCCACAAACTGTTTCCACAAAACTAGGATTCCCCGAATCCGATCCAATCCAAATATCATACGGACTCAGCCCAAAATCATCTCGATAGGGTCTCAAACCCGAAATCTCATTTCATAAACCATATCTGGGACTCAAGCCCCATACCACAAACCAACTGGGCTTCAAGCCCGATATCATAAACCAACTGCGCTTCAAGCCCGATATCATATTTCCAAATCTGAAATCATTTCATTGTTCAAATTATTTGAAAACACAAGTACGTATAAAATCTAGCATAAGCCCAAGGTACAACATAAAGCATAAATCTCAAAATATGTGCCATACCACATTTATACGAAAATGCCAAAACACCACAATCATATGCACTCAAGGAATCTCAAATCACATATATAAAACATATAAAATAATTATGCATGCATCATATTTAAAAATCAAATATCCACTCATAGACCGTCCAAGCTGCGTGCTTGCAAGCTGCGCCATAAGCCACTATGGGCTATACTGAACTCTCTGGGTCGTTCGGACCTGTCCAAAACACACTTAAAGGACACTACCATCCTAGAAAAGTCCTAATAAAAAACCCTCATAACTCTTTGAAAAGTCAAAGTTCCCGGACACCCTTCTCTAGGCTAAAGACCTCAATTTGACCAACCTAACGATCTCCGATCGACCTGAAACCACCACCATTGGTTTCGGAACGTCGAATCCTTTTGAATAAGTCAGTTTCACCTTGGAAAATGTGCCCACAAACCCTCACCGGCTAGTCAAACTTCCAGGTCAACTCTAGTCAAAAGTCAACGTTGATGTCAGCAAAGTCAACGGTGACGTCATTATGATGTCATGCTGACGTCAACCTAACAGGTTTGACCTATGTCAGGTTTGACATGTACCACGTGTCAGCCCCTGATTGGACCATGTGTCTGGCACCTGTCAGTGCTGACTGGACTTGACAACTGCCACGTGGCAACACCCCATTGGCCATGTGGCCTAACACCTCAGATAGATGATGATGTCCCCCGCTAACTTTATCATTGTCTACCTCCAGTTGGGTCAACCCAGTTTACTGTAACAAGTCACCTAGATCCGCGACCCGACTCGACCGTAACTCGGCCGTCCAGCCACCAAATTGTGCCCTTTTTGTTCCTACGTGATCATCTTGATCTCTAGAAGTGATCCATGAACCCAAAATTAGCAAAAAGGACTCAAAATTACCTTCCCAACGATGAACAGTGACGACCAATTCAATATTTCTTTCCCGTCGATCCCAGCCTCCTAAAACTTTCCTTTTGGTCTCAGTGAGATCGTACAGTCCCTAGGAACACAATTTGATCATTAGAAACATCCAAAAAACATCCTAAACCCACTTGGAAAATTTGAATCTTAAAACGATTTCAGGTTAACATGTTTCACGAGCTCCTCCGCCATCCATGGCGGCTTTGCCACATCTGACGTCGTCTCCCAATCTCTCACTCGCTCTCAGTCTCCCTTCTCTCTAGTCTTAACTAAAGAGGATGAAAATGGATGTTTTGGGGTGGGTTTGTATGGGTTTTGGGTTAGAGAGGAATAAAGAAGATGAAAATATTAGATCCCAAAGTATTTGGGGTAATGGGCTAATCAGATGAGTGACACTTGTCACTCATCAATTGGTCATCCCAGATATCTGAACCAATCCAAACAAACCAACTGTACAATTCCTCGGTGTGCATGAATAATGCCATTTTTCTTCTATGAACCATAGATTTCTCGTCGAACGTTTGATTTTGACTTGTCGCTTGTTTACGGACTCGTATCATCTCTATCTACATAATGATCCTCGGTCCTCGTGCATTTGACTTTTCGGGTCAAAAGTCAACATTTTGCCCATTCCAAGGTCAAAATCGTCATTTTAAGCAGGTTATTCGAAAAATCATCGATTATTTCCCGATTAGTTCTGATACTCATCAATTAGTCCTTAATTAATTCATAGATTCGAGACGGGTTGTTACAAATACTGCCCCGAGATGATATTCAATCGCCTCGAAAACTATATCGTTGGACTTGCTACATCGTGAACATAAACTTTCATGTTGGCAGAATTCCCAAACGGTGGGCCACGTGTGTCACGACCCGACATTCTTTAATAAGATATTGTCCGCTTTAGACCTAGCCCTCATGGTTTTGTTTCTAGGAAGTCACCTGCAGCTTCCCAGTGGGTCACCCATCCCTGGATTGCACCAGCCCCTACTCGCTTAACTTTGGAGTTCCTCAAGAATCCAAAACTAGTGAACTCCCAAAAGCCCTCATATTGGATAGATACGCGCCCACACATATAAGGCGCATCCCCTAGATCACCTCCAGCGAGGTGAGATTTCTAACCATGCCTCAAAGACACGGGTCCTCACAATCCACCCTCCTTGGGGCCCAGCGTCCTCGCTGCTACACTCAATTCTCGCCGGGGTTAGGCTCTGATACCAAATTGTCACGACCCGACCTTCTCCAATAGGATATTGTTCGCTTTGTGCCTAACCCTCACGATTTTGTTTCTTGGAACTCACGTGCAACTTCCCTGTGGGTCACCCATCTTAGGATTACACCATCCCTTACTCGCTTAACTTTGGAGTTCTTTAGGAATCTAAAGCTAATGAGCTCCCAAAAGGCCTCATGTTAGATAGATGTGCACCCACACATATAAAACGCATCCCCTAGATCACTCCAGGCGATATGGGATTGCTAACCATGCCTCAAAGGCACAGGTCTTCACAACATGCCTAGATGCGCCACCTTAACCCCTTTGTGTGTGGGTCTCATCCGCTAGGGGGTACTGTTCATCGGCTTCCTTAGAACATACATGGTTGGCCTATAACTTGGGTCATTCGACCTCGTGTCAAGACCCGTCCCAAATATCTCCACGATACCCGGGACGAACCCTGCTCCCGTCTGACACTCACACCTACAGTACCAAAAATAACCTCACTACTACTACTATAAGCATAACTATCAGACGAAGGAGTAAATATATACAACTGTCAGTCAGAGCATAGTTCTACAAAATGGGCACAAAAAACCTACAATGCTAGTCCTGCAACGGAAGAACGTCGTAAGCTCTATGCCTCGATATCTGCCTCAACGTTCACCCCAGCACTATCACCACGACCTGGAGGGAAAATTTAAAACCAAAAGTGTGAGTGGACTAGAATAAATAAAAGTTTTAAAATCAATTTATCACCAAATCAAAGTTAAGGAAAAATAATAATAATTGTTCCCTCCGTTTTAAAAACAGGCATGCCCAACTAAGTATTAGAAAAATTATAACATGAAACATCATAAGAAACAGAAACACTATAAAACGGATATAGAAATCATAGTATGTGCATCATAAAACCATATCATAACTATGAACGTCAAACCATCATTTTCTGATCAAACCTGCTGGACCTATCTGAGTCTTTAAACTCAACCAGACCTCAAATATAATTCCGAGTCTTTAAACTCCCGAGTCTTTAAACTCAATAGGCATATGGGGGTAATTTCATAAATATCAGAGTCTTTAAACTCCCGAGTCTTTAAACTCAATCCGGGCCCGTCCCCCGTCAAAGCAGTATCCGGGTCTTTAAACCCATATCCAGATCCAACAAATCCAATCCAAATTCAATATATAACCATTTCCAATTCCATAACCAAACTCGAATTCGAAATCCCCGGTTCGAAGCCCTTCCGGCGTTCAGAACCGACATTCCGAACCCAAATCCGGAAATCTACTTTTTAATCCAAAACCCACATTTAATCACAAATTATGTTTCACAATCCATTGATCAGCATCAGAAATAGTTATAGCTTGAAATCCCCAAATATGGTATCAAAATTCGAAAACCAGTTTTTTCTCAAAAAACGTGAAAATCCCGAAAATGTCTCGAAAAACGTACAAACACATCAACCATATATAAGCGTCATTAAGAAGCATAAAAACACATTCATATCATAAAATATCAACAAAAACAGTTAGGCATGCTCGAAAGAAAGAAAAAGTCCACTCACAAATCAGAACGAGTCAATCGCGCTCCGTGCGCTCCTCGACCGTCTCGGGTGCCTCCCGTCCTGTCAATATACACCAAATAGGGTCACAAGCACATCAAGGATACTAACCCTAATTTTCCCAATTTTTTGGGAATTAAATAATATTTTATTCATAAACCCTAAACCGTCCGGATTCTCGAACCATCCCGTAACTTTTTCTGATCAACTCGACAATTATACCATTGGATTCCATAGAACATTTAGAACTGAAACCATGTTGGAAGCTTGGCTGGCTTCCTCCCCACGCGCCTCCACGCGCCGCCCAAAGTGGCTGCGTGTGGGCCTCACGCGCCTGCTACAGTGCATCCCCAACCTCGATCGAACCCGGTTCACACCAGGGCTGTAACCCAGACCGGCGAGATCCATTCTCCGCCGTCCGGCCACCATTTCATCTCCTCTCTTTTCCTATAGCTTCGTCCAGGCACCAGGAATTCATCCCCCTCACTCTCCTGGTTCGACTCAAACCTCAGCTTCACGACTGAAGCTCGAAAGAAAACACAGACGACCCCCTGTTTTCCTTCCCGGCCGTCCAGTGCTTCCCCCTTCACGGTGGCGATTCCAATCTCTCCCTAAGACCTCACTGAGTCACTCCCAACTCACAGAAACCTTTGATTCACCCCAGAAGTCCACGACTTCCCGTTTGAACTCACGGCCAAAACAGAGTACAGAGTACTCGCCGTCGCCTGAACTCCGCCGTGTACTCCCCCGTCACGGCGACCGTCACAACCCACGCCTAGGACCTCCCTAAGCATCACTGTACTCACCAATCCCCTCGATTCGCATCCTACCTTCACGACTTTCAAATTGAAAATCACGGGAAAAATAGAGGAAGAAAACTTACCCTTTGATTCCGTCTCCACCGTGCGCACCGCCGCGTGCCACGGTGTTCGTTGGACTCCCTGCAACCTCCTACGGCTCCTACTGCCTTGATTTGAGCCACCACACGGCGTAGCCACGACCAAACTCTCACGGTCTCCCTGTTCTCCCAGAACTTCGCCGCACCACCACCGTGCCGTCGTGCACGATTCCTCCACCAAAACACGATCACCAGTACAAACACTCCTCTCTGTCACTCTCGCCAATCACTCTTCACTCTCCCTTGCACAGAATCGATCAATCCCTCTCAATTTCTCACCCTCTGTTTCTCAGCGTTCAAAGGATTGCACGGTTCGATTTTTGAGCAAAGTGTGGCCGTGCACACTTTGGAATGGTTTAGAACCATCCAGTCACTCCCACGTGTCCATCATCCATAGGCCAGCACAAAAAATCTCTGCCATTTGCCCTTATTTGATTGGCTGAAAGAAAATGACCAAAATAGCCCTCAATTGAATAATTACCGTTTTGCCCTCGAACGTTCTAGACCCGTAACTATTTCATCCGACGTCCGATGACAGCGTGCCGCCTGTCGTTGTACTTAGGACGTCGAGACCTATCTAACGGTCCTCGGTCTACGTGAAAATCACAAGTCCTCCAAAAAGTCAACATTTTCCTCATTTACTCAAAATTACGGTAACGCCCCCAAACTTCCGAACGTCATAACTTTTCCTCCGATTGTCCGAATCAAACCTGCCACCTATCTACGGACTCGTGACGTCCTAAACTACGTCACGGTCAAGGGTCAACAGTCATCCAATTGGTAATTCAAACAGTCAACTTTTAGCCTACTATTCACAAGGGCAAAATCGTCCTTTATATACAAAACTTTTACAAAATTACATTTTTACCCTTCCCGAAGGTATGGGTTGTTACACCTCGACCCGACGAAACCATAACTCACTCAATACTCGGCCATTTATGATGATCCAACTACCAAACGTTATCTACTCATGGTTAGAAATTAATCTATGATCTCAAAATTAAGAAAAACTTACCCGATCTCATATTACAAGCTTCCCATGTTTCGACTAACCTCATCCTTCCATGTTCTGGGCATTCTCACGTACAAGACTCCTTCCCAGACGTCATATCTCACGGTAAAAGCAACGCGTACTGCCCAGGGTCTTTCCGAGTTCACATCTCTGACATCCCAAACGTCTGACGTCCTAGACGTCTAATCATAGCAATCCTACTCCTGAGTCACTATACGGTCCGGTCGCTCCATATAATGACCCCTCGCAGGCAATGCATCGTGACTTCCCTAGTGTCCCAGACATCTGGAGAAGACCATCCACAAATCCTCATATAAAGATGGTATATGGAAAAACGGTTTTATCAAAACTTCTCAAAGGGCCCTGCTCGAAATTTCCATAAAACATCACAAATCCATTTAGGGTCCCCGACCAGAAATCATGTTTATGAAACATAGGGTCCCCGACCCGAAATCACGTTTATTAAACATAGGGTCCCAGGCCCGAAATCACGTTTATGGAACATAGGGTCCCATACCCAAAATCAAATTTATAAAACATATTTGGTCCTCATGCCCGGTTTCGTAAATCAACTGGGCCACCGACCCGATCACATGACTTAAATGGGTCTCAGCCTGATTTTGTAAACCAACTGGGCCCCTGGCCCGATCACATAATTCAAATGGGTGCATACCCGAGTTCCTTTCCAAAACTAAAACCATTTCATCAAACCATCATCGAAACCTCAAGCACGTAAGGCCACACTAGAAATTTATAAACATCGACATACGTGCAAGTACGAGATTACCTCGAAATACGTGCAACCATGTAAATCATCCATGCCACGATCAACAATATAGAAATCACATATATAAAACATATAAAACAATATCATAGTTTAGAAACATTGTCCACTCACAGACCGTTCTACGCTGCCGCCTCGATACGCTTGCCATAAGCCTTCCCGAGTCACACCACTATCATAGGGACTTCCAAACCTGTACAAATCATACTAGAGGGTCACTAACCACTTCATTAACCACTCATTAAAGCCCCGTAATTTTCCCAAGTTTTAACTATTTTTAACCTCGATCCTAAACTTTCGGACGTCCCGAACTATATCGAAAAGATGTCCGATCGACACGAAACCAGTCCCAAAATGTTCGTTACATCGAATAGATGATTTCAAATGTTGAAAACTTCCCCAAAAGGTCTCTCACGCATCCCCACGTGGAGCCCAAAGGTGCTACACGTGGAAGCCACGCACCTACTGTAACAACCCGTCCCGAGAGCCGGGATTAAGATAGTGATTAAGGTGGGATTAGTGAGGTTCATTGGTGGTTAGGTGGTCCCGATAGGTCCGTAAGCTTAGAATGACGATTTTGCCCCTGACTTGGGAAAAAATGTTGACTTTAGTTCGGGTGGTCAAATGGGTGTTGACCAGTGACCAGGACGTAGTTTAGGATGTCACAAATCCGTAGGCAGGTGGCACGCTTGATTCCGACATCCGAGGAGGAAGTTATGATGTTCGGAAGGTTGAGGGCATAACCGTAATTTGGTTAAAAGAAGGGGAAACGTTGACTTTTTGGACGATCGGGTTTTGGTACGTTGACCTAGGATGGTTACATAGCTCTCGTCATCCTGAGTTCGATGACAGGCGGCACGTATGCATCGGACTTACGGTGTGGGAGTTACGGGTCTAGGAAGTAGGTGGAAAAATCGTAAATAGGAGTTAAAAAGAAGGGTAATTTGGTCTTTCTGTACATTGGGATTTGTGCAGAAAGAATGAAATGGACGGTTGGGATTGAACCAGGTGGGAAAGGAGTGAGAGGATTGGTGACATGTGGCACATGACTAGAGGGTTCTGGGAGAATCCTGTACGTGCACGGTCCAATTATTTTGGGGTGCACCCGTGCAGTGTTTGTGGTTGTTCTGGGAACCAAACAGAAAACAGAGGGAGATTTTGAGGGAAATTGAAGGCTGATCGAGGGTGCTGGTGAGTGTGAGTGTGTGAGAGTGATAGGGAGTGAGAGGGATGCAGTGAGAGAGGCTGGCGGCGTGGTGGCTGTGTGTGAGGGAGTCGAGAGCTCACGGGGAAAAATCAGAGAAAACAGGAAGGAAATCAGGGAGTTTGTGAGAAATCGTGGCGGTGGTGGCCGTGTACGGTGCTACTGAGATCGTGGTGGTGTCGTGAGGGGTGCGAGGAGTCCACCAGCCCCAGCGGAGCTCACGACGGTGATGGAAGGCAGGTAATTCCCTCATCCCCATTTCGATGCTCTGTTTAGCCGTAGAAGTTCAAAATGGAAGTCGTAGCCTTAGAGGTAGAATCGTCGAGTTTAGGGTGGTCTAGGTGACTCAGGGGAGGCCTGGGTATCTCCTGGTTGTGCTGCCGTGACGGGGGTATACGGTGGCGGTTAGCACGACGGCAAGTGCTCTGCGTGCTCTGTTTTAGCCGTGACTTTCAAACCGAAAGTCGTGAAGATTGGCGTAGAGTCGACGTTCCAGGTGAGTTGGGTGAGGTTTAAGATGGTCCTAGGAAGAGTTTTAGGTTGCCACCGTGACGGGAGGTGACCTGGGTGGCCGGGAAGGCAAACAGGGGAGTTCGGGCCGTCTGGTTTGAGCTTGAGTCGATGAGCTACGGGTTGAATCGCGGTGATTCAAGGACAAGGATGGATAGAGTAGGGCTGGACGAAGCTCTAGGTGAAGAAAGGAGGTGAAATGGTGGCCGGACGGCAGAGAACAGGTCTCGCCGGTTCGAGTTGCAGCACTGGTGTGAACCGGGTCGACGTGAGGTTGACGGTGGTACTGTAGCTGGCGCGTGAGGGCCACGCGCAGCCATTTTGGGCGGCGCGTGGGGGCGCGTGCGGCGGTTCTGGGGAAAGTGGTCAACATGGTTTTTGGTCTAGGAGTTGTGACGAGTCCATTGGAATTGGTTTCGGGTTAATCGGACGACGAATCGAAGTAGTTTCGCGAGGGTGAAGGTTTAGGGTTCCGGTTTGTTACGTTTAGGACCCGGGGATTTTTGAGGGAATTTAGGTGGATACTCGTGGACGTGTTAGTGACGTACGTTGGTGGTTGTTGACAGGATCCGGATTTCCCGAGGAAGCCGAGGAACGTGCTGGACGTTCGGGACGCGATTGAGGGCTCGGTACTGTGAGTGGACTTCTTCCTTAAACTGAGCATGCATAACTGCTTTTCAATACTTGATTTATGGTCTTATATGTGATTTCATGATTATTTGAATATGCTATAACTGTTTTACGTAATTGCACGTTTTTCGAGAAATAACGTATTTGACACGTTTTACGAGAAAGTCTTGATTTCTGATTATGATGCCATGGTTTTGGGATTTCAAACAATAAATGGTTTTCAATGATTATAAAGGGAGTTTGGAACATGATTTCGATGACCAAGGTTTTCGGTTTTAGAATCGGATTTCGAAAAACGAGTTGGAATGTAGAATTCCGGATTTGGGTTCGGAATGGCGGTTCGGGATGCCGGAAGGGTATCGGACCAGTGATTTCGGATTCGGGTTTGCATGTGAATTTGGAAATGGTTTTCAAATGGTTTTGATTGGATTTGCTGGATCTGGATATTGGGTTTAAAGACCCGGATATTGATTTGACGGGGGACGGGCCCAGATTGAGTTTAAAGACTCGGGAGTTTAAAGACTCGGATATATTGATATTTCCCCCGTAGGCCTGTTGAGTTTAAAGACTCGGGAGTTTAAAGACTCGGATATTATTGAGGCCTGGATTGAGTTTAAAGACTCGGGAGTTTAAAGACTCGGATAGGTCCAGCAGGTTTGATCGGAAAATGATGTTTTACGCTATGGTTTTATGATGCTTGTGATATGATTTCTATAACTGTTTTATAGTGTTTCTGTTTCTTATGATATGATTTATGATGATTTGGTTAATACCCGTTTTATGAACTGGGTTATGCATGTGGTTTTCAAAACGGAGGGTAAAACTCAGTTTTCTTAAAATGGTTTTAGAAATTTTATTTTAGTTACGATCCACTCACACTTTCTGTTTTTAATTGCCCTCCAGGATGTGGAGCTAGCGCGGGGTCTTGACGTCGAGGCAGTGTCCGAGGCATAGAAGTGACGAGCAGGGTCCCAGAGTGTTTAAGTTTTCTTTCGCGTGCGTGTAATTATTGTCGGTTTTTATTTCCTTGTAATTCGTACTATGCTCTGTAAAGTATGATTTCGGTGTCGTATGTAAATTCTCCTGCGTCTGACAGTGCTATTTTGGTGATTTCCATGATTTTACTTTGGGTTTGGCGTCGGGGTGTCAGACGGGAGCAGGATTTACCTCGGGTTTCGGGGTGAAACCGGGGTAGGTCCTGACACCTACTGTTCATCGTCCCTTACCTCGAGCAGACTGGTCCGGTCCGATTCGGTTTGTTCGGCCAGTCCAACTGGACCGGCGTGACTGGTTCTGGCCAATAACTCACATGTTTACGGTCCATTTCCTTCCATTTTCATTCCTAAACCTTCCTCTAAACATTCCTAAGCTATCCCTGATTTCAAAATATGAAAATCAAGTCCAAAAACCATACCTTCAAGTTCATCTTTGAACCGGCCAACCACCACCGACGGTTCCCTATGATTCCGGCCACCGTTGGCCACCCTTCCAATTCCATTAGGTCCCTAGCAACCCCCAAAACATTTTCCCATCAATAAAACCACACAACAAACCCCAAAACTCAACATGCCATTTTTGAATCCAAAACTCACCTTTTTGCGATTCGCTGGCCACCGTCCACGACGGCGCAAGCCGTGACCACCATTCTCGTCGTCTCACCTCCCTCTCTCACTTTCATTCACATCCCAGACCCAGATAATGAAGATTGAAGGGTTGGGTTTGAATGGGTTGCACAATCATGGATTTTGGGAGGAAAAATGAAGATGATTGATCATGTGGGAAGGGAGAAATATTCACAGTGTGGGGGAATGGGCCAATCAGATGGGTGACACTTGTCACTCATCTAGGGGTTCTTTCCAGAACCTTCCCCAATCAAAACATGCCACTTGTCCCTATTTCACGATTTTCGTGCAATAGTATTGTTTTCCGTTTTAGAACCATATATTCCCCGTCGAACCTCCGATTTCGACGTGCCGCCTGTCTACGGACTCGTGACGTCCTGATCTACGTCACAGTCATCGGTCCTCGTACGTTTGACTCCCCGAGTCAAAAGTCAACATTTGCCCAATTCCAAGGGCAAAACGGTCATTTCGGATCATCCGTCCGATTTCTCTCAACTAATCCCCAATTAGTCATTCTAAACCATAATTAATTAATACTTAATCTCGATATTCGGGATGGGTCGTTACATTACTTGCCCTACAGGTCGTGGCACGAAAATGGGGATGTGCTTAGGAACGGAGGCATAAACTAGATATTGTGTACTTGTTGACATTTAGGGTAAATTTCTGCATTTTGAGTTATATTGTAAAGCTTATGCTCTGTGTATCATGACCTAAATGGATGTATGAATTATCCCTGGTCTGTGCAGAGCTTGAAAAATTGTCTACTAACTTCATCTTGTAACCTTCATGCTTCACTAGCGGCTACAACTACTAAGTAGGAGTACTCCCAAGAACACCAGTCAAAGCATTTCATTGCCCCATCTGAATCTACTCTCCTACTTTATATGCTATCTTCCCACCGTGGTGTAATGCGATGGAGACAATATCATTGTCGTCCCCTATAGCAAGCAATTAAAGAAAAACCATTACTTACATATAAACATAAAGAATCCACATCCAAAAGAAACTATGAAATACCACACAATCATAATCCCTAAACCCTAAACCTAAACCTAAATCCTAATCCAGACCCAACTTCACAACTTACTAGAAATCAGACTCTAAACACTAACCATAAACCAAAATCTAAACCATCCCCTAAATCCTAAACCCTAAATTGCACACCTAAACCTAAACTAGACCTAACCCCTAATCCAAAAATGAGACCCAACTTCACTAATCACTAGAAATCCACGACTCTACGTAAATTTACACTCACACCCACAACCAACATCACAACTCAAGGAAATATCACAATATCAACTCTAATCCAAAATACCCTACCACTTTTGAAGTCTCTATTCCAAACAGTCCAACCTTAAGCTCCTAAATCATTTGCTTTAATCCAAAATGCCCATCCATTAACCCCACACATTGTTATAATCACAACTTTACATCCAACACTCACATATTATATACACAACAGCCACTAACATCCACATTCACAAAGTCCACATTTTTTAAAGCCAAACTGCCAAGGAAAAAAAAAAGTTCTAAGTGGAAAACATTGCACAAACACCAACTAAAAGAATTAATCTTTTCACCAAATATGCCAATTAACTTCCAATTCAAGCCTAAGTTTCAAATTTTCAATTTTACATCCCTAAATCTTACTATATCGAGGCTGCTGTACTCGTGAATTTCGAGAGATTGTCATCTTCAGCGATTGAACTCGCCTTCTTGTCTGATTCACACCCTTAACAACAATTGTCTCTATTGAACTCGTCCTTTCCTTCGCTTTCCTCTTTCTTCTTCTCCACAAACTCTATAAATTGCGCAGCCCTAATTTTTTCCCAATTTGATTTCACGAAAAAGTACGCCATGTTGGTTGTTTCACGATGTTATAGTGGGAATCATGAATGGGTCAGTGTATTGCTAGATAGGTGCCACAAAAGCACTATTGATGCCGTTACTAACAAATCATAACGATTAGAGTAACAGATGTAACAGAAAGGAGAATTCTAATAGTACATTGAGACGATTTGATGTTTTGAGAGCAAAGTAAGATTTGATATCTAATTCGGGGAAATATTGATATCTAATTCGGGGAAATATGTAAACATAAAACACTCAATCAATCAAATTGTCACTGAAGACTGCATGCAGAACGAGAAATAAAACCCAGGAAAACCTATTTAATATTGAGCATCATACAAGAGTCAAAAGATCGGTAGGGACGAATTTCAATATAAAATAGGCACAATTCATTGCATTTACAAGTTCTATTAAAAATTTGAAAAGAGTGTAATAATCTTGTCACTTGTCGCAATTCAAAAAAAAAAATATGATACTCAATTCTAGTTTAAATTCATTTGTAGTGGTGTTCTGATTATTTCGAAAGCCCCCTTTTAAAAATTTGGAAGTTTCTAATTTTCTTCCTGGTCCTCCATCGATTTGCAATAACTCGTCCATATAATTTTTACCAACCATGCGCGCTCATAGTACTCCTTTTTTCGTTTTCACATTTATTGGTTTGTTAATTTGGGTAAATGGGTGATTGGTAATTTGGTATGGTAGAGAAACTAAATCCACCATATGATCATTTCCAATAACGTGATTGACTCTTCCATTGACAAAATATAAATGAAGTTGATAAAATTGGGGCAGTGACTTAGAGAAGTTTCCTTATGATTATTTATGAAATTGAACCCATGTTTAATGGTCCAAGCATGGAGTTCGGTTTTCTTGGTCTTTAAGCAAAACTGGAAAAGCAAAGGAAGACCGGGAAATAGGTTAAACTCATAAACAATCATTACAAAATTTCTCATTAGAGGCCATCTTTTCTATGACCCAAAACAAACGGAAAACAAAGTGGAAAGAAAATCATCACAAGCTTATCATTGCACAATATAAAAACCAGATTGTTTAGATATATACCTTAAAGAATATTCCCGCCGAGCACATAATCGTCACTGTTGGCGATCTCACATGCGTTAAGGGCCAACAATCGGTTTTGCCTGAACTTTACAAAGGGAACAAGTGTAAAGATCGTCCATAAGTACCTGAAGGCCCTTCTCTTAGAAACTAGGCCCTTCTCTATCCATCAACAGATTCTTCGTTGTGTAAAAAGAATGCTGATAATCCTATATAGAACAGTAATATGTTAACAACTCGGGTAAAAAGACTAGGAAACTTTACTCTTTGATTTGGTCTGCTGAAAAAACCAAAGTGGCGTAGATGAGCTCATTCCATGCATCAGGGACCCCAGGAAGACACCAATGGCTACAGTCTTGCTTCCCTGTGGAAACTTTTTTACCAGCAGTTGCATTCTTGCCGTAGATTGATGGATGGCCGTCCTTGCGGAAATTGGTCAATCTTGTCACATTCAATAGTTTCACAGGAACCCGCATTTCTTTGAGTACTTCATCCACTATCTTCATTTTCAAAGGATAGTTATCAAGTATTGATCCACTTAGGACTGGTTCCTTTTCCCCATTGCATGACCCACCTGAGTCCCAATCTCCACCTCTGCTTTCAAGAGTTGGTTATAAATCAAATACTTAGCAATAATACATCAATAAACAAATTAAATATTACTTTTCTGAAATACTTACAAATTTCTTATAATCTTTTCTTTTTCCATCCTAAAATTGGGTTCTCTTCCACTTCGTAGTTGGAATTTAGACAGAGAATGTTTTCAAACATCCAAAACGCAAATTACCTGAAATGAGCAGATGAGTATCCACGATAGAAGATCAACTGTTGTGATGGCCTAACATTATGATCAATCCAGCTAGCCCATGTCCTCAAAGCCTTTCTATAGGCCTCAGATGCATCAAATTTCGGATAAAGATAATCTCCCTCTTTGTAATAGTTTTTCCTGTAAGAAATACCTGTTATATTTTCTACAGGTGTTCCATTATAATTCAAGAAAAAATGGCTATAAGAAGATACCATACACCACTCAACCATACTAGGTATCAATTTCCTTCGTAAGAGATGCAAGGATACTATGTTACTTTCCGGCATTTGAAATTTTATTTATCATCATCGAAAATAGACAGCATCCGCGTCCTACGGACCCTCTTATATTTTCTACCACTTCACTAAAAGAAATAAACAAAGAAATAAACACCCCAAAACAAACCAAAGTGTTTATCATGACTGACTGAACCAGAAAAGCATTTTCCAAGCTGCAGAAAAAAAAAATGTAAGACAATACATTACATTAATACGAGATAAGCTATTGCAGGCGTACCCACGAGCAGTCTTTCCATGAGCCCACCAATGGCCAGTGTTAAAGACAAGAATGTCAGCCCTCTTCCAACGTTTAGCTGTCTTGTCAATTTGATCTATTGAAAGAGTTGGATTTGAATTCCCTTGCGCATTTATGCGGACTCCTTCCTTCACAAGAAAATGCGACCTCACAAATTCTACCGTGCAGTCATAGTCCTTTACAAAATTTTCAGAAAATCTCAATTAGAAAGAGCACACAGAAATTTAGTACGTGCAATGAAAAGTAAGTTATGAGCAACATCAAATATACATGTGAATAAAACCAAATGGGGGCTATGGAGGAGCTGCCTACTAAATGAACAATCAATGATTAAGAAAGTGACATGTAGTCAATAAGATTCTGAAAGTGCAACACATATATTTGCGAGTGTACTTGAACTCAGAGCCTATTGAACATTACCTCAAATTTGAAAACAAAATAGCCTCTTCCTTTAGATATTTTATGGCCGTGAACCTCATACATTCTGCTCTTATTATGCAAGTCCTCACGGAGGAGGCAAAGAATTGACTCAAACTGGTTTCGATTCATCGAATCTCCTACGAGCATCAAACGTTTACCCCGTAGTCTCACCAAGAAGTCTGTTGCATTAAACCTACAAGTGAAAGTGAGTGTAGAAACAAAATGTATTCCAAAACACTAAGTATACATTCATGAGCGAAGCAAGTAGAAACACAGTAACATTGGAGGCCATGATAAATGTTGAATTTGATACAAATAGTTACTAGGAGATCATCTTCAATATTATTTTGATGGAAGCATACTACAAATACAATTACATTCCACTACAGCTGCAAGTGGAACTAAAAGTACCTCATTTCAGGACCATGCAAACAATCAAACTCGCAAAAGTTGAACCACTCAGACGTAAGCAGAGCAGAAGTTCTTAAACTAATCAGAGGGGAAAATCCCGATGTCTCTAGACAGTGTTCAAAACTCATGTCACGTAAAGCCTATTAAGAGTCAACATCCATAACAACACATTATGCAACCCCATTTCAGCCCTTAACATATGTACTTTTCCAACATTTTCCACAGCACATTTGAAATCTAAAATATCAATCTTTTGGAATGTAAAACATACAGTTACCCTTCATAGAAATTCTGCGGTGATTAAATTATTCCTCAGAAGCAGAGTTAAATTTCTGGCACATCTTACAAGATACTTTCCAATTGATATGCATTATTTTCTCCACTTTTGTTTTAATAATTGAACGCAATTCAAGCTATTTCTTTGCCTTCTTTATGATCATATTAACATTAGGTTCCTTTATCAGAGATGGAAGACACTTAAATAACTCTCTAAAATGGGGGAAAAAAATTTCTGTTTTATCAAGTAAGTTGACTAACCTAAATTAATTAAGAAAACATTCCTAACACAAAGTTCATTGAATTCTGTTGCTACAATTTCCGAATGACAAACGACTAGCTCTATACGAAGTAGACAATCGCCCTGTGGCGTAAAGGCATAGACCTCCTTGATTTTGCAAGAAGGTGGCTGAAGTCCTGATTCCTATATGTGGAAGGGTAGAGCTGCATCATACCTGTTATGCAGCGGGCTCTCAAAAAATGCAATTTCAGAAAATTGGCAATTTATTTTTGGTAAATGTAAATGGTGATTGGATAAAATTATGTAGTTAGATCATCCAACCTAGATGTTAGTTTTCAAGTGATAACCTCCCATCGCATCACTTGATTTGATAAAACTATGTAGTTAGCTAGTCCAACCTAGATGTTAGTTTTCCACTAACCTCTCATTGCATCACTTCCTGTCACATCTAATAACCACCCATTGCATCACTTCCTGTGACATCCCTTTGCTCGGTCGGTCAAACCACCGGTTGCCACCCATCAGCATCACATAAATTGGTATTCAGTTCACCATAATCCATGAATTTGCACTCTATGAATTATGCGGAATGACATTCCAATGTTCATAGTTTATCAATCGCCATTAACGTTTCCTCTTAATGAAGAAATCTCAGGCTGAGCTGTTAAGGGCTCAGGATAAACTGAACTTATGCGACCTTCCAGGCATGACATTGAGTTAGGGCTAAGCTGGTCTGTTTTTAGCATGAATAACTTGGCCAAAGCCTATCTTCGGAAGGAAGAAAGCATTTAGGTAGGAGAGCACGATTATTGTTGATAGATGAGCAGATTATTTTTGGTAGGAGAGAAAAATTATTGTTTTGCTTATTAATTTTTTTTTTTTTTTTATCTTTCCTCTATTTCAACATCAATCATAGTGAGAACAAACCACAAGGGTTTTTTTCCTCAGCAGATCTACCAGGTAAGTTTATAAACCTTATCAGATTTAATTAGTAAAGGCTTGTGTTCCACTTATGCAAAATCCGGATTCTGTTACCACATTTGGGAACTCAATGAACTAGACCAGGGCTTTCTTTATTACTAACTTCTTTTCTATCACTGAAAGCTTAAGGACTACTTTATTGCGCCAACGAGATGCTATCTCCCGTACTATCATTGGGAAAAACAAATTCATAAAAAATCGATGAGACCAAGTTTTTTCTTACTCTTGCTAATGACATTTGTGCTACTGCCTACTGGAACTATTTTTTATCATGATTTGAAGAGTCTGGGCTCACATCAGACTAAAAACTGAGGAGTATTTCCTTTTGTAGGTACTAATATTTCAAACACCATGGCTTGATTTCTTGGGGTTGGGCTAAAGCACTTAAAAAGGTATATTTTCTGTTTCTTTGTGTGCATTTGATTCCTCAAGAGACCACTTATTGAGAATATTTTGTTTGTCCACTATGTGATTGATTTCCTCAGCTTCTCATGGAATTCAAGCTTAATAGATACATTTAGACCTTTTCTGGAAATTAATTAAACAGATAGAGTACAATATTCAGAGATCAAATGGTATTGATGTTGATAACAAAAAACAAGGCCACTGGATGTTTCGTTTTTGCAATTCAGAATGGAGGTTTAGACTTTAGAAATGCAGAAAATCATCAAAAACGTTTCTATTTTGACAAACATCTAGCATTCCTTTTCTCAGCAAAGTTGCTTCATGTTGGAAAGAAGTTTGTATTTGCATCTTTTACCCATCAAAGTTTTCTGGACCTCATCCCAGGATCAGGATTTCCAAAGAAAGCAAGACACTTGGCATCCTAATGGGGTGGGCCCCAGATTGTCATTGTGATTGAGCTTGGCCTTTAATCAAATTATTCAAATCCCAAGCCTTGGTAGACATTCAAACTAGATAGTATGATGCCTTAATTGCAGCTCTTGGAAGCCATTATTAGACATCTTATTACTAAAGCAGACCAGTGGAAGATTGTAGTTTCCTAAATCGAATTCTTAGCACAACTATAACCATATTGAATCACAAGGAAACGGATACATAAAAAAAAATAAAAAATAAAAAACACATAATTTTAACATTCAAAATGCAAATTAAAAAGAAAATCAATAAAGCAGGACAGAAATACCTTGGAAGATCACAACCCTCAGGCTTCCACCGCCACTTGAGATACTCAGAGTCACTCCTTCCATTGCTTTGGCAATCAAAAGCTTCATCAATATAAGGACAAGAACGCGGTTGGTAAAGCGGGTAATGCTCATCTTTTACCCAAGTCCCCACATACAAATCACACAAAAATTCACCCATTTCACCAAATGGGTTCTCAGTTTCATGACCTGGGTCATGCTCCGTTTCACGACCTGGGTCTTGCTCCGTTTCACGACCTGGGTCCTGCTCGATTTTACGACCAGGGTCTTGATCCGTTTCATCATTGGACTCCTTTGGCTCATCAGTTTGTGAATTGGGTGAAACTGAAATGGGCTGGTGGGTTGGTGGGTCCAACTGTTGTGGAGCCGTGGAATGGAGCAAGGGAAGGTTTGAATTAGTGCTGGAAGGAGGAGAAGAAGATGAAGGTGGGTCCACAGCTACTCTTTGTGAAGAAGAGGAGTTGGGAAGGGCGAGGTTGGAAGTAATAAGAGAAGAGGAAGAAGAAGAGATTAGGGGAAAGAGATCTTTGTAGAAAAAGAGGGAAGGCTCAAGAGCTCGTTTGGTGAAGAGGAAAATGGTGGAGAGGAAGAGGAGGATGAACAGAAGAGTGGTGAAGGTGTAACGATTCTTTTGGGTTGATGGATTGGAAGATGATGACGATGACGATGTTGTTGCCATTTGAGCATTTGGTAATTGTTAGTGAGTGAAGAGTGAAGGATGCATCGGTTTTTCTGTTACTATTTCTGAGGGACGTTAACAGACGACGGAGTGGGTGAGGTAACTTCCCAATGGAGAAAGAATATCAAACATTTTTTATTTCTTTTTTTTTTTACCTTTCATTCTTTCTCTTTATTTTTATTGTATTTTTCTCTTTTTCTCTTTAATGCATAGTTGTATTTTTTTTTATCAGGATGCATAGTTGTATAGTCGGTGGACTTTATTCTTATGCATAAAAGTCAGGCAACTTGACTTCGACTTTTATAAGAATAATTTTTTCTTTCTTTCTGAGATGGAGTATAATTGTAATTGAAAATATCGGTAAAATTGGCGATATATCTAATTTCCATGATATCACACAATATCGGACACTATCGGTGAAATGAACCGATAGCCACCGGAATTTAACCGATATCCATCCAAAATATTGGAAAATTTACCTTCCCTGAGCAGCAGCAGCGAGTGGAGCAGCAGTGGCGAGCAGAGAGAGAAGCAGCAGGGAGTGGAGCAGCAGTGGTGGTATCCCGCAGATCTTCAACGATCGCACGCTTGCAGTTCTCTTCGTTGGCTATTGTCGGTGGTTTGTGTTCATATTAATCACTTGCAATCTTTAGTATCCATATCTCTTAAATGAAATAAAGAGAAGACAAACGGGAGATAGACAATGATCTGATATCAAACTGAAAAAAAAAAACAGTATCTTTTTTGTCTTCTCTTTGAAGACTTTGTCTTAAAAAGCTAGCTTCTACCAGGTTCAGAATTAATGATCTGGTCTCTTTTTTTTTTTAGTTCCCAACAATAATAGATGTTGAATATATTACATATATAATTAGAAAAAAAAAAAAAAGGGAAGGTGGACAGACTAGAAAAGATCTCTTTAATTAATTAATTAATATTATTATAAATATAATGTTAATTTAAATATTAATGAATTTTAGAAGCAAATTATATTGAATAGAAAAATTCGTAGAGTGAGATGGTTAATTAAAGCAAATTATATTGAATTGAAGAAAATTATGTTGATTGGTTAATTTGAATATTAATAGATTTTAGAAAAATATAAGATAAGTATATAGTTAATAAGAATTTATTTTACGGCAAATTTTCACTAATTAATGTCTAATTTTTTAAAATACACCATAAACTATTATCTTAACTTTTTAGTCATAATACACCATAAACTATTAATTTTATTTTAAAATATATCCCAGATTCATTTTTGTATCAAAATACACCATAAAATCTCATTTTCATTCCAAAGCATACTTTTTCTGTCTAAGATTGTTAAATGAAGGGTTAAATTGTTCCTTCTGAACAACTAAGCTTCCAAAATTTAAATTTAAATTAGGTGGCAGGTGATGTGGCGGATTAAGCCCCAACTTCCCCACCTTGTGAGAAGCCCGAGCAATCCATAAAATAAAATAAAAGAACTCGAGCAGTGATGAAACGGCGAGGACGAGCTGAAGAAAAAGTTGAATTTCGTCGGTGAAGCAGCAAGAGCGAGAACGAGTTCAAGAAGACCGACTACAAGCCGTGATATTCTTCAAGAGAACAGAGCCCCGTGACGGCCAACTGTGTACATCGATGGCCAGCAAAGAAGACGACGGCCACCTGTGTTCATCAATGGCAATGGTATTGAAATTTCTAAGTGTTTGGGTGCTGAAGTTCGTAGGTTTTTTGGTGCTGAAATTTCTGGGTTTTTGGCACTGAAATTTTTGGATTTTTGGTGCTGAAATTTCTTACTTTTGGGTGCTGAAATTTCTAGATTTTGGGTGCTAAATTTCTGGGTTTTGGGTACTGAAATTTTTGTATTTTGGGTACTAAAATGTCTGGGTTTTGGGTGCTGAAATTTTTGGGTTTAGGGTGATGAAATTGCTGGAATTACTAGTTACTGGTGTAAAAAATGCCATCAAGTTTAGTGTTTTGGTTTGGTATCTTTGATGTTATTGATTAGTATGATTATCTGATGAGTAAACATGTAATAACTCGTCCTAAAATTTATGGGATTAATTAATAATTAATTGAGAATTAGCGAGGCTAATCGGAGATTAGTTGCCCCTAGACGAGGGTAAAAAATTGACTTTTGATCCGGGAGATCCAGTGCACTAGGACTGAGGACTATTACGTAAATTGAATCGATACGAGTCCATAGACAGACGACACGTCAAAATTCGACATTCGACGGGAAAGTTATGGTTCACGGAAGTTTTGAGGTACTATTACATGTTTTACGAGACGAGTGACATTTGTCCCATGTGGAGCCCAGATATTTGTTACTAAGCTCAATGGATGAGTGACAAGTGTCAATCATCCATTGCTCCCATTACACATACATGCACCCATTCCCTCTTTGTTTTATTCGAACCAAAACCCGAAACCCAAATCACCCAAAGTCTCATTTCCCTTGCTGGTTCGATTGAGGGCTCCTGAGAAGGACTAAGGACGAGTGAGGGACTGAGAGAGACTGTGGGAGGCGGCAGGACTGCCGTGGACGGCGGAGGAGGTCACAGCCAGGTAAACTCCAAACCGGTTATTTGGGTCCAAATTTTAGGTTGGGTTTAGAGGGTTTGTTGGATTATTCTTATGACCAAAACAACTTCCCAGGGACCAGACGACTTCAACGGAATCAAAACCACAGATGGAGGCGGCCGGAATCGAAGGCTATTAACGGAGAAAAACAGGGTCGCTATTCATTGATTTCCTAGGTAATTTCTAGCCTGTTTTTCTAGGTTTTGACCACATAGATCGACTGGGGATGGTTGGAAGATCACGTAGGAAGCAACGGCTTCGAAATCGAACCAGGAACCAGAGAGAAAAAGTCGGGTCGAGTTTGCGGGTCTGTACGACCAAGAAAGGGGTGATGATGACGACATCATGTCAGGTATAACATGTCAGGTCTAACATGTGTCAGTGTTAGATGTTAGTGACGACGTCACTGCTGACTTCATCGTTGACTGTGACCGTTGAATGCTAACGTCATCGTTGACTTTTTGACCCGCGCGTGGGAGCGCATAGGCACGTATTTCTAGGTGGAACCAGAATCATTTTAAAAGTTTTGACGATACGAATTCAATAATTGTGGTTTCGAGTCGATCGGAGATCATTATATTGGTCAAATTGAGGTTTAAAGTCTAGGGAAGTGTGTCCAAGACACGTTGACTTTTTCGAGAATGTTGGGGGTTCTTGATATGGACTTTCCTAGGTTGGTAGTAACTTTTGAGTATGTTTTGGACAGGTTTGGATGACCCGGAGTGGTCGGATTAGCCCGAAGAGGCTTATAGCACGTGTATCGAAGCGCTACTAGGACGGTCTGTGAGTGGACTTTGCTTTGTGAATATGATGCACGCATAAATGTTTTATATGTGCTTATGAACATGATTTGAGATGCCATTAGTGCATATGATTTAAATATGAATTGTTTGGCATTTTCGGAGGAAAATGCATTATTGCACGTAGTTCGAGATTTCTATTTTATATGATATTTGGGCTTCGGCCGAGTGTACTACGTGCTTTTTTTTTATGTGATTCCGAGGGTTTCACAGAGAGGTGTGAAAGCGAGGAACTGATTAAGATTTTGGAGGATTTCACGGAGATTCGTGAAATCGAGATTCGGGCATGAGTCCCAGTTGAAAGATGATTTGAAAGTGTTTTAGAAATGAGAACTGGTTTTCAGCTTTGAAAATATCTTTCGGGCGTATAACCTAGTTAATTTGAGAATTGACTTATAGTATAGTCAAACGGGAGATAAGTCATACTGTGACCCAATTATGGGTTTTATGAAAGATATGTCGGGCATGAGACCCAATTGTAGAGTTGATAGGATTCGAGGAATCTTGGGATATGAAATGTTGTAGGACACTGGTTTTCGGGCTGTAACCCATTTGGTGATGTTCCGTGCTTGAGGTCCTATTGATGATGGTGACGCTCGCCTCTAGACTTCATATGTGTTCTTTTCGAAGAAGTCACAATGTAGTACCTGTTGTCGAGCAGCCACGGGAAGCAATGATCGAGGGAGGCTCGACTTAGAAGTGCTGATAGTATCCTCTGAGATCGATCGGAGATATGTTCGCGATGATCTAGAGACAGTCGCGGCAAGTGATGTGTTCACGGCGACATGCTGGGATTATGAGCGGTCCTGAGCTATTTGCACATGTGCTAGGATTAGAATCGTGACTGACATTGGGATGAGTTTCCATGGGATGTGTTTCCACGTGTTCTATGATTTAGGCTGAGGCTTCGTTCTGGTTTTTTTTTTTTTTTATTTGGTTTTGGGCTGCGGCTCTGTACAATTTGGTATTTGGGCTGAGACCCTACTGAGATGATGGCTTCGATTGAAAAGCATTTTTCACTGTATTTTGATTTAGGAAGCAATACGTCTTACTTCCGAGAAAATATTTGAAAGAATTGTTTTATGATGCATGCATGCTTTTACGTGAAGGATATAAACGTCTTTTCAATATAAATGATTTTTAATAAACTGTTGTTTTTTCCACTCACAGCTTTTATGGTTTTAATATCTTTCAGGTTGATAGCGGATGCGGGCTGTAGCAGAGATCGAGACATCACATGCCACCACCGATCCTGGCGTACTCTAATGAACCCCGAGCGGGTAACGAGTTTATCCCTGGTCTGACACACGGTATCAAATGGGAGCAAGCAAGTCCCACGATAATCCAGGCGGATTGGGACGAGTCCTATCAAAACACAAGAAATAGAGAAGAAATTTCTGATATTCATGTTAATTTGAATGCCAAAAATTTGTATTTTCGGTTGATAAAATGTGCCAAAGACTTATAGTAAAGTTCCTATGCTATAACTCATGTATTTTCGGTTAAACAACATTGTTTTGAACACACTTGACTAAAGAATGACCAAGAAACATAGTAGATCCAAAAAAAAAATGGATCCAAAACCACCGATTTAATTAGGAAAATAAATAAATTAGTAAACCAACCCCGATATGTGAACAACAAGTTGAACCCTAACCAAGCTGACAGCTCAAAAAGCTTACTAGATCTGCTTCAAACCCACTACACTAACCAAATCTACTTCATGAGTGACTAAGCTGCAACCACCATCATTGTCATCGCAACCTCAAATAAGAGGGAACCCTTCCACTAGCTAGAGGTGTCAGCACTGCAAAAAACAAGAGCAACGACCACGACTTGATCAAATCTAGACTCTCTGCGTCACCATACGAAGCCACGGTTGCATATCACAACAGAGGTGACCCATCACCTTGCCCATGTCGCTGACCTTTAGGGTAGAGGTGTAACACCCCGGAAATTCGAGGATTTTAATATTGTAATTTAATGTATGAATTGACGTTTTTACCCTTGTGAATGGTATGGCCAAATTGTTGACCTTTTGATTTGTGGGTCAAACGGACTTTGACCAATGACCGTGACGTAATTCGGGATGTCACGAGTCCATTGACAGGTGGCACGTCAAATTCGGACGCTTAGGGAGGAAGTTATGACTATCGGAAGTTCAGGGGCAATACCGTAATTTGGACTTTAGGGGCGAAAATGTTGACTTTTCGTTTGGAAACTAATTTTCACTCGACCCAAGGACTGTTAGGTAGGTCTCGAAGCCCTGAGTCTGTAGACAGGCGACACGCCGAAATCGGACTTCGTATGGCTGAGTTACGGGTCTAGAAAGTGAGAGGTAGTTTGGTAAATATTGAACCAGGGGCATTTTGGTCATTTCGCCCTGGTTACTGTAGCAAACCGCGGGGGAACTTGGGCGGCACCACCATATACGGTGGTTCTGTGTCCCAATTGATTAATCAGTGTGTGAGTTGGAAAGCTGAGATTTGTTTAAACCCTTTAGACATCAGCACATGGCTGGATACATCCAACAAAGCCTCAATTTTTAATTTCAAGATCGAAGCTTTTCGGGGAACAATCTCAGTGGACAAATTGGACTTCCACAAGCCTCTAGGACGGCTTAGGTTGTTTAAAATTGATTAGAACGTGTGTGAGCATCACTCTGCCATTGAGAGAACTGAGAATTGGAGAGGAAAACCAGAGAAACCATTTCGGGGAAAATTTGAGGGAAAATCGGGTTTTGATTTCTAGTGATCGTTGGACCAAACCAAGGCCTGGTTTAGTCTTCTGGGAGTGTTTGGAACTCAACCACATCGGAATCAAAGGCCATCAGCCACGGGTGAGCTGGGACTGTGACTGCCGTGTTCAAAGAAATTTCAGAGGTTTGGACGACTACTTCCAGGTGAGTGTTGGTTCAATTGATTGTGTTTTCCAGATCGTTTTGATACTGTGATGCTTCCTGTAAGGTTAATTTGATTATGGTTTGGAAACCAGTGAGTTGGGGTGATCAACCCGTTTGGTTGATCACAGGTCGATGGGTCGATTGAGGACTTGTCGAGGGTGATTAATGTCTCAGAACCTAAATTAGATGTTTATGGAAGATAATTGAATCAAAAACGAAGAAAATTGATTAAGGATTGGGGGTTAATTAACCGGGTCAAACCGCGGGTGGCAGACCCGTATTACAGACAAACGGGTGAAGAGGGTGACACTGTAGCAGCTACAGTGTCAGGCGCGTGACTTTCACGCGCAGCCACTTTGGGAGGCGCGTGAGGGCGCGTTGAGCCTTATCTCCGATCACGATCAACATGACTTTTGTTCCTCTCATCATTCTGAACATTTTTGATGAATTAACCATGTTGATCTGAGATAGTTTGGGAGGGTCAGTTTAGGGCCGGTTGTCTCGGGAAACGTGTTGGACGGCTTCCCTGAACCGGTTTCTGTTTCAGACTTTTTGGATAAATGTTTAAGACTTGTAGTGACCCTTACAGGTGATTTGGACTGACAGGAATTGTACGATAATCCCGGTACAAGTTCGTACGCGCAGGTTTACCGCGGGATTGTACTGTGAGTGGGCCGTTTTCCTTAAACCCTTGCGTGCATAAATGTTTTCTGGTTTTCTTATATATATATATATATATTCACATGCTAAAATCAAATAATGGGTTTGATGATATGGAAATTATGGTTATGGCACGTTTCACGGTATTTGGGCTTGAGACCCGTCTGATGAAACTTAAAAGATTGGGTTGGGTTTACCTATGTATATATATATGATTTGCATGTGGATATCAATAAAATGTATTTGGTACTGCACTGTATAGATCCATTCATGTGATACTGTCTCCTCCGGATGAGGTACCCCGGAGTGGTCACAGACGTCTAGAACGTCCAGCGTCTATGACGCTAATCATCGGGGATGCTGTACCCGAACGGGGTTCGGGGATTGAACTCGGAATTGAGACCCGAGTGGCACGCGTAGCCTTGTGATTGTGACCTTATTGGACGTCAGGGATGTCAGACATCAGGGATGTCAGGATTGGAGTGTATAGTGCAGTGGCTAAAATTATGTTATGATTTTAATTATATGCCTTATGGTTCATATTATATGATTGATGGTTTAAAATTCTGATGCATGCATGTTTGGAAAACGGAGGGGTAAAGTATATATTTTACTTACTAAACGATTTTATAAACTTTAGTTTCGGTCCACTCACCCTTAATGTTTTGGTAACCCCTCCAGGTCGTGCTACTGAGGTAGAGGAGGAACCTGAGGCTGAGGCATAGATCTACTTCTGCGTACCTGAACCCCTGTTGGGTGGGTTACCCGCAGGTTTATTTTAGGGTCGTGCTCGTAACTTGTAACTTTGGATTTGATCCCTTGTCTGACATCTGTTTAATTCGGATTTGATGTATAACTTAATTTGGTTATTTATGCATTTGATGTTTTGAGGTTAAAATTGGTATGAATTTTGGGTGTCAGACGGGAGCAGGGCACGTTCCCTTTGTGGTCCCTGTGGGATCGGGGTGGGTCCTGTCAAGAGGTGTCACTGCCATCACATCCATGCAGAAGAAACAGAGAGAGAGAGCGAGAGAGAGAGAGAGAGAGAGAGAGGGAGAAGAAGAAGAAGAAGAAGAAGAAGAAGAAGAAGAAGAAGAAGGAAGTAAGGGGATATGCATCGGTGGAAGCAAACCCAGAGCCATCACCAAATGGTGGAGATTTAGAGGACCCTCAATCTCAAAGTTTGTAGGGTCGGCCAGTGTGCTTTTTTCAAGAGAAGACATAAAAAATTCAATTATTTAATGTTAAATTTTAGCTCAAATCCTATATACATTTATTATGATGAAATCATTCACATTAGACTACCTAAAATTTTGAATAAATTTAAATTAAAATGACCCAAAATATATTAATAGCTATCCAATTTTTGCAGCCACCAAATTTAAATATTAAATTCATTTTTTTTCAAATTTGAATATATAAAGTATAATTTTCCTACAACGACTAGTTTTTAACGTAGTCTTTTAACGGTTCAAATAAATATGTCTATTTTAGGTGCAAAATCGATTCGGCCTATAATTTCGACAATTCATTATATATATACATATAGTATTTTTCACGATTCAAATAGATATATTCATTTTAATGGAGAAATTGAATATAACAAATTTGGAGCTAAATGCAGTAGCTAAAATTTCAAATGGAAATCCATATCAAGAGAAAAAACGAGAGTAACAATCATAAACTTCAAGTCTTTTTTTGGGAGACAATATTTGTGGAAAATGATATTTTTCCCCTACAAGAAAGTAAGGAGCATCATTTTACTCAATGTTACCACTGTGATTTATAGTAAAACTTCTAACTTTTCTTCTTTTCTTCCTCCTAGTTGTTGAATGTGTTAAAATTATCATATTCAGACTTTGTTCGTAGTAATTCGGCCTTCCCGATCGTTACCTGCAAACTACAAAATATTAAAACCTCCATTTTCCAAATACCAAAAAGAATAAAACTTTTCATAACCCTATACGAAAATTCTAAGTCAATTAATGACCCGAAAATGAAAAAAAATTGGAAAATCGTTTCTTTTCTTTGAATTTTTTGATAATCCATGAAAGTTTAGAATTTGTGAATGCAAATCATAATGAGTTTTAATAACGAAGAAGAGAGTTTGTGAAAAAGAGAGGATGAAGGAGAGAGGAGAGAAATGAGATGAAAAGATAACTAGTAAGAGGTCGCTAGCTACTTATAGCTAGTCCAAAAAGAAAAATTAAATTCTATGCTAAATTCGCCTAATCTGCTACATGCCTATTTTGGATAAATTTTTAGTTAAATTTGTCCAAAATTTAAATTTGACTATTCTGTTGTAGATGCTCTAAGAGCTTTTGCTATTTGATTAATAAATTCCATTTAAATACACAATTATTTCTAAATTTTTATACAAGAACAATCAACTTTTCTTTCTTAAAACCAAGGACAAATTCGTTTTTTTAAGAATTTTACTTGTTTCACTCTACGAAAACCAAGAGAATTGATTGTTATAAACACTAGTTTTTACAATTTTGACTTTATTTATATGTCCTTGATGAGATTGTCTAGAGTTAGAAGGTTTAGGATTTAGAGTTTGTAAAAAAAAATTAAGGAAGATGAGGGAGAGTATGGGGATGGATGGTGGTGAGTGAGCTTATGATTTTCGGTTTAATCCCCAGATTTTGCGCAAAACTAACCCACAACTTAAAGATAAATACTAAACTATAAGTGACTAATTCAATCTTTTTTTTACATTGTTTAGATTTTAAATTGTATAGCTAGGGGTAGTTTTGTTTAATTTTGGAATTTTTATCCTTTATTTATTATCAATAGTTGGGCAATTTCATTAATGCAAGTACAAAATGGGATCCCAAATATATAGGATAAAACAAAACATAAGAAAATTAAAAATAAGATAAAAGTTCAAAACACAAACAATAAAAACAAGCCCATTACAACAAAAATACAAAACATCAAAATCCTAGCAGCAATAACCACAAGGAGGCCACCACCGCAGTTCCGCCGCTACCGCCACTCGCTCCGTTGCCACTACTACCAAGAGAAAACCAATAAAAAAGAGTCAAGTAAGGGGATCTATAGAGGATGGTGTTTGGGCGAATAGTTTGTATACGTAAGCTGTAACAACCCGTCCCGAATTCCAAGATTAGATTAGCGACTAATGAAGGATTAGTGTGAGATTAATCGGTGATTAGTGAGCGAAATCGGACAGACGGTGCAAAATGACAATTTTGTCCCTAGTCATGAAAAAAATGTTGACTTTTTACTCGGGAGTCAAACGTACGAGGACCGATGACTGTGACGTAGATCAGGACGTCACGAGTCCGTAGACAAGTGGCACGTCGAAATCGGACGTCGAACAGAGAGGTTATGATCACGGGAAGTTCAATTGGACTATACACGCATTTCGAGGCGGAAATTATGTGGCAAAATCTGATTGGGTAGATATTTATGTGGGACCCATGGATGAGTGACAAGTGTCACTCATCCCATTCGCCATCAACCCTAAAATGTGGATCTAAATTGTGATTGGGACACTTGTATTAGAATATATATATATATTCTCCACCCACCTCTCATCCCAGCCATTCATCTCTACCTTTTCCTCTCATCTCCACCGTCCATCTTTCTTTCTCTCATCTGATTATTAGCCATCATCCTTCATCTTCATATTTCCTTCCCCAAAAACCCGATCACCATTTACATCTCACCCTCAAAACACACCACCCACCATCGTATTTGCATCCATACGTTCGTGTGAAAGACTAGTGAGAGACTGAGAGTGACGAGGACGACGTGAAGGTGAGGCTGACCACGGCGGTCCACGGTGGAGGTAGGTCGGACCAAGAACCCGTGAGTTTTCAAAATTAGAAGTTTGAGTTTTAGATGTTGTTTTGACCTCCTTTCGATTCTAACATGAGCTAGAGACCATGACGACTCGATGGGGATCAATTTCGAAGGAAATGGGAGGCTAGAAGGACTGGAAACCGAGCTTGAAGGTTAAGATTACTGTTTGATCATGGGAGGTATGGTTTCGTTTGCTTTTCCCATGTTTTGAGGTCATAGATCGATAGGGATTTTTTATTAGGAACCTATAGGAACTGAAAGAATGGAAAAAGGATTAAAAAAAATGGAGAGGTTAGAACACTGAACCGGTCACGCCGGTCCAGACCGGTCCGGTCCGGTCAAAACCAGGCGAACTCGGTTCACCAGAGGTAGGGGATGAACAGTGTAGGGCGCGTGGCTTTCACAGGCAGCCCTTTTGGGCGGCACGTAGGGGTGCATGAGGGGTCTTTTGGGGATGACTTCAACATGACTTTTAATCTATTTGATGTAATGAACATTTTGGGACTGGTTTCGTGTCGCTTGGACGTCGTTTCGATATAGTTCAAGACATCTGAAGGATTAGGATCGAGTTTAAAAATAGTTAAAAATTCGGGAAAATTAGTGGGCTTTAATGAGAGGTTAATAAGGTAGTTAGTAACCCTTTAGTGTAATTTCGATAGGTTTGAGTCCCAGTGACGGTGATTAGCCCGAGCAAGCTTACGACATGCAAATCGAGGCGGCAGCTTATGACGGTATGTGAGTGGACCTTGATTTCTAAACTATGATCCATTCATAAATGTTTTATATGGTTTATAGATATGATTTCTATCTTGGTGATTTATATGATTTCACGTATTTCGAGGTGATTTGCATAATTGCACGTATATCGAGGTTTATGGTTTTGCACCGATTATGCGTGCTTATGGTTTTGGTAATGATTTAATGAAATGGTTTTGGATTTGAAAAGGTAACTAAGGCATGAGGCCCATTTCATTTACGAAATCAGGCACGAGGCCCATTTGGTTTATGAAATCGGGCATGAGGCCCAGTTGATTTACGAAATCGGGCGCAAGTCCCAGTTGGTTTATGAATTCGAGCTTAGGGCCCAGTTATGGTTTACGATTGTGATTTCGGGTCGAGGACCCATAAATGGATTTCTGGTTCATGACAGTTTATGGGGACCGGGTATGAACCTTTGAAAGGTTTTGAGAATAATTTCAAAATGGTTTTTCATATACCATCCTTATCTGTTTATAGATTGTCTCCTCTTGGGAGGGTCGTTGGCCTGGGTGGACCCCGGAGTAGTAACAGAGCACTAATTGAGTGCAGTCGCCCTCGTTGATTACCTTACTCTTAGGAAGGCTATTATGGATTATAACCCCCAGGAAGGGTAATTGATATGCGGACATTGACCTGGGTGGACCCTGGGAGACTTGTGATTTGGGAACCCTAGGTAGCACGCTCGTAGCCTTAGAAACCGTGATAGGATTGGTTATATGATATGTGATAAACTTGATTTCTTGGATTTGCGAAATTGTGTTTTGTGAATAATAAATGGATTTGGGCTGAGTTCGCATGTATGGTTACTATGCTATGGATTTGTATATATGGATTTGGGCAGGGGCCCGTATAACTTGGATTTACGGAATTTGGGGCTGAGAACCTAATAATGGTTAATTGAGCATGGTTTGATAAATGGTTTTTGAATGCATGCATGCTTTTAAGTGAAGGGCATAAAGGTCTTTTATGAAATGTGTTTTATTGAACTTATTGTTTTTTTGTCCACTCACAGTTTTTTCTGGTTTTTAATGCCCTTCAGGTTTATCACGGATGCAGACTGTAGCAGAGACCGAGACATCACACTACTCCACCAGATCCTGGCGCGCTCTGGAAGCCGGTTGGGCTGATGGTTTTACGTTATCCCTTATCTGACACTTCGTGTCAGACGGGATCACGACACATCCCATGTTAATTATGGGGGGATTGGGATGGGTTATGACATAAGCGATCAAAAAGTCAACAAATACCTTAAAGATAACCCATCAAAAATGGAAATTGATTGTTGAATGGAGATGGCAGCAAGAAAAACGAGTGGTTCTTGAGTTTTTGGATTTTGGGTGAAATGATGGATAAGAATGGTGAAAAATTTATGAAAGGAAATAATAATAGGATGAAGGTGTGGGATGAGAGAAATGTGAGAAAATCTATATGGGAGAAGAGATGAGATGAAGGAGATATGAGCCATCAAATTAGGAGCAAATATTTGGGAGAAGGCGTACTGAAAAAGCAAAAAGATCACTGGAATGGGTAAGGCAAAGAGAAACCACCATAAAGCTAGAGCAATCATCCCAAAAGATGGAGTAGAGGAAAACTACTGAATTATGGGGCAATGCTGGAGGACACACAAAAAAATTTGGGCTAGAAGAAAGAAGACAAAAGAAAGATATGGAAAGAGATAAAGTTTAACCTAAATCCACCACCAAATGGTGACGATTTGAAAAACACCCACCTCATAAAACCTCAAGCAGCGGCTGGTACTGAGAAAGTCTATGTCTAGGTTTTGAGAAAGAGAGTTGGAATTGTTATCCTTAGTTGTTATTTTGTAGGGTTGAGTTGTCCTTATTTGTTAAAATGTTAGCCTTATGGCATGGATTTGGAACAACAATTACAAAGCAAGATGAAATCAATTGACAAATGTTCATATATTTTGTTAGTTTTATGTTATTTTGTTATTTGATATTTAAAGCTTTCTACATCTGCCTTCTATGAGTTGTCTTTGTATAGCTATGTAGGCTATGTAAGTATATATACTTGTGCTGTGTATTCTACTCAATTAATGAAATACCAATATTCTTTATGGTATCAAAGCTTTCTCACCTCACATTTTTTATCCTTTGAAATTCTCCCTCATTTTCCCTACCTCCAAACACCTTCTCTGAAACCTTAAACTTCTAGTTTCTTGTTCCATGACTAATTCTTCTTCTTCTTCTTCTTCTTCTCCTTCTCACATTCCTCCAATGACTTCTGTTGTGCCTCCAGTCTTTGGACCTCCTCCATCTCTCACTATTCATAATATTGGCAACATGGTGTCAATCAAGCTTGGCCACAATAGTTACCTTTTTTGGAAATTTCTTTTTGCTCCAATCTTCTGTCATTATAGGCTCATTAGAATTATTGATGGTTCCAAGCCATGTATGCCTCCTCTCTTAGTTGATGCTTCTATCAAACTCACTATTTCCAATCCAGTACTTGAAATTTGGTATGAGAAAAATCAAAATTTCGTAATCCGATGACCTGATTCCTTTCACTGTGGGAATTCAAATAACTCACAAACTTTGGCTATGTTTCATCCCAAAATGAACATAACGTGATGAGACCCACTAAGGGATCTAAGACCCGCTGAGGGTATCCGGGCCCGTTGAGAGTGTTGATTGATCTCCTGCTTTTGCTCGACGAGTAATCTGCGAAGCAGACAGAAAACACTAGACACCGATGGGGTGCTAGCCAAAAATGATCCGATGCTTTAGTCAATAAGCATATGGAATACCTAGTAGGTAGATCACATCACAAGGACTGGAGCGTGAAGCTTGCTTGTATTCTAGAGAGAGAAGTGATGAGAGAGTCACCTTTATGTAAGGGTCTGCAGATATTTATAATTGCCATGAATGTGGTGGTTGAACACTATTTGGATTAGGTTCCAAGTTGTAACAGGAGATGCAGCTACGTGTTTTGCAGGTTTGGGATATGTGCTAAGTGGCAACCAGCTTCCTAGTGTGTCAAGGAGTTACTATTTGATAGCTAGTTGATTGAACCATGGCGTGCGGATCATACCTACCGAGTGGAGTACATGAGCATGCATGCCGATTGGCATCACGGTACCACCTACCTAGTGACTTTAGCTAGTCAACTTGTTGGCTGACACCTCTGGCATTGCCTGCCGACTAGGGGCCTGCTGATTCGTGGTTGTGTTGCTGGTACGGAGCCTGGTTGGTAAATATGGTATCAACATAATTCCCCTAAGTCTTTGAGTGAGGTAGATTCCCTTAGTCGAGGACTTGTAACCTAGCTAATACATGTAGACCAACCAGGGGGATGTTCGCCCTAGCCTCCCAAGTGCTGGGTGGAGGAAGTGTGCCTTGGTCAACAACTGCATGTCATTCCCTTGACTTGGGTCGGTTAGGATTGGTACTACATTCCAAATGAGTATAAGATTTCGGCTCCCAATTAGTTGTAATGTGCCTACTCGCCGACCAGGGACCCGAAAAAACCTCGCATGATGCTGTCATTCGGTCGTAATGCTCCTGCTTGCCGATCGGAGAATTGACATTTGAGGAGACTTTACAAGTGGCTCCAAATCAGTCGCAATGTGACTGGTTCTCGATCAATGCCACGAGAGCACCTCACATGATCCTACCGATCGATCGCAATGTTCCTGCTTGCCAATTGGAGCATTGATGTTTGAGGAGACTTTGCAAGTGGCTCATGATGGGTTGCAATGTGCATGTTTGCAGATTAGGGCCGCGAGAGCACCTCACCTGACGCAACCGATCAGTCGAAATGTTCCTGCTTGCCAATCGGATCATTGTCGTTTGAGGAGACTTCATAAGTGGATCCTAATCGGCCGCAATGTGCCTACTTACTGAGCAGGGCCACGAGAGCACCTCACCTAATGTTTTCAATCGGTCGTAATATTCCTACTTACCAATCAGAGGATTAGCGTTTGAGGAGACTTCGCAAGTACCTCGGGTGATGTTTCTGATCAGTCACAATGTACCTGCTTGTCGATCTGAAGCGTGAGGGTATCTCGCATAATGTTTTCACGTGGCGAAAATGTTCATGTTCACCGATTGGAGCATATACATTTGAGGACACCTCATAAGAAGCGTATAATCGGTCGCAGTATTCCTCCTTACCGACCAGAGAATCCTTCCAATGATCTTAGGTTTTTGAGAATCGGTTTTTTATTTTTTTGAAAACATAGGTTGTACGTAGACGTACATGTAATCCGTATGTTGGAACATAGCGAAAGATGTTTAGCACCGTTCAGATTGCAGCTTGGCATCTCGAGGCAACAAATGAGCCTATAAAATGAGCAGGAATATCCTCATTTTTTCCACTTTTAGTAAACAGAACTTCAAAGCACGGAATTTCTGCCAATTGGATTCTGTAACTGCCGATTGGATTCTACTTGGAAGTCTCCTACCGATAATCCTTTCCAGTCGATTAGCAAGAACTTCGGGTATATTGTTTATCCTTTCTGTTTAAGATTATGTTGTTCGGTAGGAGTAGTGTTGTGATTAGTTTCAGAATAAGGGCACAGAAGATAAAAAAAGGTGTTGATCAGCTAGGTGCTGGTTAGGAAGCTTCTTCGTCGAGACCTCCCGTAATCCAATTAGAAAGTGATCGAGAATAGAGCAATATGGAAGAAGGATCTAGCTCCGAATCAGATGGGGAGCGTAGTTTTCCAGATGCCATCCTGATACTGAAGTCTGATTATGTCGTAGACTACGAAGGGGGTACGATTCGGCAAGCAGATCTAGATATGTTCAGAGAGTTGAACCACATTCCGAGGGAAATTGAGATGACTCTTCTGCCATGGGGTGTGAGGTTGAGTAACCCTCCAAAAGGCTCAATTCTGTTCTACGTGGATTGTTTCAAGCCTGGAGTTCGCTTGCCATTACATCCGTGGTAGCAAGAAAAGCCGGCACGAGCCAAGATTACTGTTAGTCAGATAAACATGAATGGATGGATCACATTGATCAGCGTCTACATGGCCTTCCAACTAGCAGGCTTGTTGGAACCGACTTAGGCAAACTCTACTATCTCTACCGATTCAATAAGCAGACGAATGGCCCAGGGTGGATACAAATGGAATGCATGTAGAAATCCGCACGTTGTGCATTTATTATAGACATACCAACATCACAAAAGAATTTGAGGCACCGATTTTTTTGGGTGTCTGGGCTCTAGGAAGGGGATGTTAGCCACGTTCGAGATCGGATACAAAAAAAAAAACTAAATTGGGAGGTTGTAATTCCTACGGATTGACCCTGTTTTCATATTTTACCAATTGTTATGGCCCTACCGAGTGGGAGACTAATGTACTCTATTTGTGTTTGTTTGTAGGTGCTTTCGAAGGAAATTGCACTATTGAGGAGGAGAAGGCATGTGAGTTCATTAGGCGGAAGTTCAGCGACCGGGAAAGAAGTCGTTGTGTGCTTAGACTGCCGGACACCTTAATCAAGGTCGGCTTGAACAAACCTCATAGTAAGTGCTGTTCTAAATAGTTACCGATTGGCGCAGTTTTGTATATGACGATTGAAACTAACTTGGTGCTTTTCTTATGTAGTTCATCCACTTATTGAGAAGGCTGCTAAGAAAATGAAAGAAACAATCATCAAGTATGCTCAGATTTCAGAGCATGAGAAAGCTACTAAGTTGGCATCCAAGCTAAGAGATAATGGGTTAGCTCAGCTAAAAGACTACAGGCATAAGTGTGTGGCCAATAAACCCAAGGCTCCGATAAAGGATGATCGGTAGGAGAGCCAGCCAAGCAACAGTTGGAAAGAGGCCCAACCCAGTGGTAATCGATGTGAGGCCCAGCTGAACGGCTACAAGCGGAAGTCGCAGCTAAGTGGTTTTCGATAGGATCGACAGTCGGGTATCGATCGATCGACCGTCTCTGTGGAGAATAGCCCGTCACTCGGCTTGAGGGAGTTTACATTCAAGTATCATGCCTTCATGTAGGGATGTGATGATTACAATGAACAAATGAGGCACTGATCAGCATGATCCATACATTCATGTTTAACAAGCCAACGACAATCTTGGCCCGTGCTAGCATGTCTTGTAACCATGAATGCAACGGCAGGCGGACTCCATGCTCGTAGCAGCCAAGGTAGAACATAATGGAGCCTTCTAGATGGTTACTCAACCTCGCACCCCGTGGCAGATGAGTAATCTCAATTTTTGACAGGACCTATCCCAATCCCCCTGGGATTAAAGCGGGACGACCCTGCTCCCGTCTGACACGGATTGTCAGACAAGGGATATTTCCAACCTTTGCCCTCTCGGGCTATCAGAGTACGCCAGAATCTAGAGGAGGTATGTGATATCTCGATCTCTGCTACAGTTCACATCCGCTGTCAACCTGAAGGGCAGTCAAAACATTAAAAGCTGTGAGTGGACAAAACAAGAGTTATAAAGACATTTCATAAGAAAGACATTTGTACCCTTCACTAAAAAGCATGCATGCATTCGAAAACCATTTATCAAACCGTTCATTAGGGCCTTAGCCCAAAATTGTAAATAAAACCGAATACACGGGCCACTGCCCAAATCCATAAAGAAATCAACCGTACGGGCCACTACCCAAATCCATACGGGAGTCAGCCCAAAACCTGTCTACATCACACATCATATTTCATATCTCATATCATATACGTCATATATACATATAATTCACACAACAAATCCTGTCACAATCTCCAAAGTTACGTGCGTGCTACCCGGGGTCTTAAACCCAAGTCTCTCAGAGTCCAAGGTCAATGTCCGTAGACCAATGACCCATCCTGAGGTTACGATCCATGCCTTCCTGAGAGTAAGGAACCCAACTGGGGGGTGACTCCACTCAGTCGGTGCTCCGGGGCTACTCCGGGGTTCACCCAGGCCAACGACCCTCCCCGGAGGAGATAATAGAAGTAAAGGAAGGTATATGAATACAAATACATATATATATAACGAAATCATCCATAAAACCATTCAACGGATTCATGCCCGGTCCCCATAACCGTCATGAATCGTAAAGACCTTTCAAGGGTTCATGCCGGTTCCCATAAACCATCATGAACTTGGAAGTCCATCTAGGGTCCCTGACCCGAAATCATCAATGTAAAATAACTGGGTCTCGTGCTCGAACATATGACATCAGCTGGGCATCGTGCCCGATATCTAAGGGTCAGTCACGACTCCGATCGTAGTGATGCGTGCAACCATCAATCCAGGACTACCCTCAATCCTAGTACGTCGCCGTGAACGAATCAACTGACACGACCACCACAAGATCATGGTGCACTCATCACCGATCGATATCCTGAACCGTCAGCACTCTGAAGTCGAGCCTCCATCGGCTGCCCGACCACAGATCGGGCATCGTGACCTCTCCGGAAGGAACACATCCCAATCTGGAGGCGAGCGTTGTATCGTCCGTCGCCGTGCACATAGCACTCGTCGCGACCACGATTCAGACCCGTAGGTCATCAATCGGGTCATATTCCCCAGAAAAAACCAAATGGGTCTCATGCCCGAGTTTATCCTTTTGAAATCCCAAAACCATTTCATTTAAACCAATAAGGAAATACAAACCCGTATAAGGTTGAAACCTAGAAATACGTACTTATACGTAACCACACACAAGTGCACCCATGGCGTTACCAAACATGTAATAAAATATATAATAAACATTTATGCATGCACCAATTTAGAAAACCAAGGTCCACTCACAGACCGTCCGAGCTGCCGCCTCAATTTGCGTGCTATACGGCTCTCCCGAACCAATCCAAATTGTAATAGAAGGTTACTAACTACTTAATTAACCTCCCACTAAAGCCCCGTAATTTTCTAGAATTTTTAACTATTTTAAATCCCGATCCAAAACCTTCCGATGCCCCGAACATTATCGAAACGGTGTCCGATCGACATGAGACCAGTCCCAAAATGTTCGTTACATCGAATAGAAGATTTCACGTGTTGAACACGTTCCCAAATTCCCCACCACGCGCCACACAAAGTGCCCTGCATGTGGGCTCACGCGCAGGTGCACTATAGACTGTCTTCAACCTCCAGCCGGTTCAGACCGGCCGGTTCGGTCCGCCTTCTGCAACTGGACCGGTCACCCGGTCCAGGCCCCTACAACCCTCATTTTGGTCCGTTTTCAACCTAATTCGATCCTAACCTTCCTAACTTAATCCTATGAATCTAACCCAATGAACCTAAGCCCTTAAAACCCTATAAACCCGTCCGGTCCAATATTTCTTCCACGGTTCAAGTTCTCCAAAACTCACCCATGGCTTCACAGCCGTCCAAAGCTTCCCAAAACCATCCCATTACGACCCTAACAACTCATTAAGCCCATTCTAATCGTCTAAAGTCAACCATAACAACAAAATCGAAAGCTTGAATCTAAAAACCAAAACTGAGCCATACCTTTCAGGCTTCTCCTTCACGCCGCCGTTTACTGTGATTCTGGCCGTCCAGCAGCCGTCCTCAGTCTCTCACAACTCTCTGGTCTCTCAGGCATGCTCATCTGGGGTTGGGTTGGATTGGTTTGGTAAGAAATGAGATCGGGTTTGAGTTTTCAAAACAAAGAAGGAAAAGGGTAGTCGATGCATGTATGTAGGAAGGTGGCATGTGGTTGGGTGACACTTGTCACTCATCCATTGGGCAGGAACTAAATATCTGGGGCCCACTAGAATCCAAAAGTTAAGTCGTTTGTAAAACGCGCAATAGTTCTCCGAAACTTTTGTGAACCGTAACTTCGTTGTCGAACGTCCGAATTCGACGTGCCGCCTGTCTACGAGTTCGTATCATCCCGATCTACGTAATGGTCCTCGGCCATCGGCTATTGGACATCCCAGGTCAAAAGTCAACTATTTGCCCCTTTTAACCAAAATTACCAAATTGCCCTTAAACTTCTGAACGTCGTAACTTCTTCCTCGAACGCCGGAATTGAACGTGCCACCTGTCTATGAACTCGTGACGTCTCAAACTACTTCACGATCATCGGTCAAAGTTCATTTGACCACCAGAATGAAAAATCAACGTTTTGCCCACACCTAAGGGCAAAACGGTCATTTTGCATCGTTCGTCCGATTTTGTCCAACTAATCACGGATTAACCTCACTAATCATGATTAGTCACTAATCTAATCCTGGAATTCGGGACGGGTCGTTACAATTTTCTTCGGCACTTTGTATAGCTCTCGAAACATATCAAGATATGTTTGTTGAATCGTATCCCCTTCGCAGTCTACAGTATAATCAAAACTCATTATCGGAATGGCTTCTAGCAGACTGCGCTCCCCAATTCAACTTGGTCACAGATCCTTCTTCTATCTCACCCTTCTCCATATCATTTTCCAATTGGATCACGAGATGTCTCGACTTAGAAGCTTCCTAATCGGCAGCTCGCCGATTGGTACCCTTGCTCTCCTATGTGCCTCATTATGATTGGCATCCTCACTCTGCTTTCTTAACTCTTTCCTCGACAACATTAAAGCTACTTCTAAGCCACTAAGTGAATATTACGACGCATAGCTACTTTCGGTTGACGATGACCCACTAGTGGTTGATGAAACACTCTGATCACTCATCATATCACTTGCCAAGTGAGAAGGTGTTTAACCACCAAAAGTTTACAGGGATCTGCCCCCAGATCCACTAGTCAACTCAGATTCTGACATCTACAAATACAAAGGCAGAAAGGAAACTACAACTAAGCACTCCACTACTCCTGTCAAACAACATAATCTTAAACATAATTGACAAACAATATACCTAAACTTCTTGCTAATCAGTAGGAAATGATGATAGGTAGACGACTTCCGAGTAAAATCCAATTGACAGTTGCAAAATTCAATTGGCAATAATTCCATTTTCTGAAGTTCTGTTTACTAAAAGTGGGAAAAAAATTAGGATATTTATGCCCCTTTTATAGGCGCATTTGCTACCTCGAGATGCAAACCTGTAATCTAAACAATGCCCAACATCTACGCCACTGTTCCTACATATAAATTACATATACAGATACGCACGATGTACATTTTAAAAAAACGAATCTCGAAAACTCGAAATCATTCGAAGTATGGTCTGCTCAAAAAGAAAGAACCTTGCGACTGATCGAATGCTTCGTGCAAGGTGTCCTCAGACATCTATGCTCTAATCGATAAACATGAACATTCCTGCCACTCAACAACATCAGGCAAGGTACCTCCGTAACTCAAATCGACAAGCAGGCACATTGCAACCCATCAGACACCACTTATCCAGTATCCTCATACGTCATTGTCCGGATCAGCAAGCAGGCACATTGCGACCGATCGGAACATCGAGCAAGGTACCTATAGAGTCTCCTGAAACATCAATGCTCCAATTGGCAAGCAGAAACATTATGACTGATCAGTAGAATCATGTGAGGTGCTCTCGTGGCCCCAATCGGCAAGCAGGCACCTTGAGACCAATTAGGAGCCACTTACGAAATCTCTTTAAATGTCAATACTCTGATCGACAAGCAAGAACATTACGACCAAGTGGAAACATCAGGCGAGGTACTCTCACAGCCTCGATCGACAAGCAAGCACATTACGATCAATTAGGAGCCACTTGTAAAGTCCCTTTAAATGTTAATGCTCTCATCGGCAAGTAGGAACATTACAACTGATCAGCAGCATCAAGCGAGGTGTTCTCGCACTAATCGGCAAGCAAGCACATTACCACCGATCTGGAACCACTTAGGAAGTCTCCTTAAACATCAATGCTCGATCATCAAGCAGGAATATTGCGATCGATCGACAGCATCAGGTGAGGTGCTCTTGCATCCCTAGTTAGCAAACAGGTACATTGTGATCGATCAGGAGCCGAAATCTTATACTCACTCATTTGGAATACATGACCAATTCGAACCGACCCAAGACTCGGGACTGACATGCTGCTGTTGACTAAGGCACACTTCCTCTACCTAGCACTTGGGGGTGCTAGAGGGTACATCCATCTGGTCGTTGGACACGTATCGACCTAGGTTACATGTAATGACCCGTCCCGAGTATCGGGATTGAATATTAATTAATTATGGTTTAGAATGACTAATCGGGGATTAGTTGAGTGAATTCGGACGAATTGTGCAAAATGACCGTTTTGCCCCTAGCGTGGGCAAAATGTTGACTTTTAGTTCGGGCGGTCAAATGGACTTTGACCAATGACTGTGACGTAGTTCGGGACGTCACGAGTTCATAGACAGGTGGCATGTTCGATTCCGACATTCGAGGTGAAAGTTATGGCATTCGGAAGTTGAGGAGTATTTTGGTAATTTGGCTAATAGGGGGCCAAATGTTGACTTTTGACCCGGGAAGTTCAATGGACGAGGGCCAAGGACTGTTACGTAGGTCTCGTCGATGCGAATCCAACAACAGGCGACATGCCGAAATTGGAGATTCGACGACGAAGTTATGGTCACGGGAACGGACTCGATGAACCGAACGAACCGGGATTAAAATATTATTATTTTATTATGAACAGTACCCGGTGACTGAACACACCTGGATGAGTGACAAGTGTCACTCATCCCTTAAATTCAGGCTTAAACACAGATCCTTGTTTTGGGGAAGACACAATTATGATGTTTTATTAATTAATTAAACTAAATTATTTTTAAATCCCCCATTAATCCTCTTTGTTCTTCAAACCGTGCACAATTTGGGGGAATCAGAATTGGGAGAATTCAGCTCCCTTCCCCAGCCGGTTTTGAGTGAGAATTATGTGATTTGAGGGATTGAATTGAACTGGGAAAACACGAGGGAGTGATTGAGAGCTGAGGAACTGGAATTCGAATTTCAGAAAAATTAGGGGGGAAATTCAAATTGGGAGATTTGAGCCGTGAGGAGTGAAATTGAAGCTCGAGTTAGCTTCCTGAGGTCTGTACGAGTCGATCCACATCAAGAACGAAAGAAATCGAGGCCCAATTGGCTCTGAACTGGGTCTGGTAACAGTGTGCAAGTTCGAGTTTGAGTCGTGGAGTTTGAGCCTTGGATTGATGCAATTGAGTTAGGGAAAGAGTTTAACGGAGTCCATTGAAGCTTCTGGTTGTATCAATTGAAGGAAATTGTTTGACATTGACGACTTTCGAAGATGCACAGTGTTCGGGGTGTTCTTTGAATGTCCATCTTTAATCTTGAGGTTTAAGGTAGGTTTTGGTGAAATTATCATTACAGAACTCTAATTCGACTTAAATAGAAACTAACTAAATGTTCAATTGTTGGAATTGGTATCGAATTGACAGAAAACAAACCGGGTCTGTTCGCGGGTTAAAGGACCCGTTTTACAGACAAACGGGTGAAGAAGACAGTGACTGTAGCAGGCGTGTGGGTTTCACGCGCAGCCACTCACGGCGGTGGGTGAGGGCGTGTACAGCCTAGTTTCAAGGTGAGATCAACATGACTTTTGATCCTCTCATTGTAACGAACATTTTGACGCTGGTTTCGAGGAAATCGGATATCGTTTCGTTAATGTTCCGCATATCTGAAGTTTTGTTTTACGTTAAAAATACGTATTTAAATTCCAGAAAAATTGGGGAAAATTATATGAAGTATTTTGAGATGTTAGTAACCTTCTATAATGATTTTGGATAGGAGTTGTGATTTCCAGAATTTACGGAAAAACGTGCAGCTCGGAAACGGACCGTTTTGGACGGTATGTGTGAGTGGACTTTGTTTTCTAACCGTGATGCATGCATATATGATTTAAATGCCTTATTATATGATTTTATATTCTTTGGCATGATTGACGTTTCAATCCGGTGATTTCTCGATTTTATGGATTATTATATTATTATATTTGGCACAATTTTCGAGAAATTATGAAATTGGTTAAAAATGATGTTTGGACTTGGTTTATGAGTCCGGTATTAAATTTGATTGAAAATAATGTTTGGACTCGGATTATGAGTCATGGATTGAAAAATGATGTTGTGACTCGAGAGTCAAGGGTCAATTTCGTGGATTTACGTGAAAATGGCAACGGAGGTTGCAACGCATGGATTTGCGTGGTAATGTTATTTTGGGCGTGAGACCCAAGTGGATAGTGATTTTCACTCGGATTGGAGTCACTTGTGAAATTGATAATTTGATTTGATTTCTTGTGATTTTATGATTATTTTAATCAGTCTTTCGGGCACGTTTTACGAGGAACGTGCAAATGATGTTTTGGGCTAGGCCCGGAGTTTAAATGATTTCTAAAATGATATTTGGACTTAGTTGGTAAGTCAATGATGATTTATGGATTATTTTATTATTTTAAAATGTGATTTTAAAGATTTACGTGTAAATGGTAATTTGGGCTTGAGACCCAGTCGGGAATGATCTTGACTTTGTATGAAGACAAGATTTGATTGAAATATTTTGGGATGTAATTCCCGAGATGGTTTTCATTGTGATTGTGAAATTCCCAGACGGTCGGAGCTTGGGGGGGATTACCCAGACGACCGGAGCTTGCGGGATGTGATTGTAGGATCGGGAGTTGATCCTATGGTAGTCAGCTTCTCGGATGTGACTGACCCTGGATGTACCACTCAAATGGGTCTGAGCCTGGGGATGTGTTCGCCCAGATGTGACTGAGCCTGAGGGTTGAGCCCAGAGGTGTCTGTTCCCGAGAGTGTGGCTGGATATTGGCCTACGCGTAGTGCAGCACTTGTGAGTAGTGCAGTTTGATTGATTGTGCACGTGGGAGTAGTGCAGATGTGATTGTGATGGTTTGTGCACTTGTGAGTAGTGCGGATTAATTGATTAACTGTGCACTTGTGATTAGTGCTGATTGATGTTGTTTGTGATGACATACTGGTATTGAGTACTGGTTTTGGTCTTTGCGGCCAAGTGATAAGGTTTTCACATGTTTTGGCCTAAGAGCCGGGATTTGATGTTTTATAACATGAACTGATTTGGTGAACATGAGTTTTATGGACCATGGGAAAATATGTTTTGATTTTATCGGTCCACGGTTCATACTTGAATGATTTCATACTATTACTCATGTTTTACGATATGCATGCAAGTTTGTGAAAACTGGAGGGTAAGAATGTATTTTGCCAAACGTTTTTATAAGAGGTCATTTTTGTCCACTCACACCTTTTCTGTTTTGTGACCCTCCAGGCTGTGGTACGACGTTCGGGACTGATCGTGAGGCAGTGGCAGCAGCAGAAATCAGCGCAAACATCCCTTGTCTGGCAAGCACTGAAGGGTAGTTTCATACCTTTGGTTGACTTGTCAGACGGGAGCAGGACCGGGCACGGTTTTTGACATCCAGTTGGGACGGGGTCCTGTCATTACAAGTCCTCAACAAAGGAAATCAACCTCACTCAAAAACTTAAGGGACGTATATTGATACCATATCGACCAACCAGGCTCTGTATCAGCAACACAGCACGAATCATAAGCCCCCAAGTTGGGAGGTAATGCTAGAGGCGTCAATCTGAAATTTGACCAGCCGAAGTCATTTGGTAGGCGGTGCCGTGATGTTAGTTAGCAAGCACGCCCATGTACTTTACACGGCAGGCAGGATCATCACCCCATGGTCCAATCAACCTGTAGTCAAACACAAACTCTTTAACATACCAGGAAGTTGGTATCCATTTAGCACATATCCCAAATCTGCGGGACACGTGGCCGCATCTCCTGTTACAACTTTGAACCTACTCAAAACAGTGTTTAATCTCCACATTCATGGCTACTATAAATACCCCTAGACCCTTTCATAAATTTTAGTTTGTCTTATCACTTCTCTCTCTAGAATACACACAAGCTTGACTATGCATTCTTTATGATGTGATCTACCTACTAGGAGCTCTATATGCTTACTAACTTAAGCATCGGAGCCTCTTAGGTTGGCATCCCACCATTGTCTTGTGTTTCCTTTCTGCCTTGTAAGTCATTTGCCGAGCAGAAACAGAAGATCAATCAGAACCCTAAGCGGGTTCGGATACCCCTCAACAGATCTGAGATCCCCCAGTGGGTTTCTTCACGTTAGGTTCATTTTGGGATCAAATAGGCTGAATCTTGAAAAGTGCTTAACTGGTGTTTCTTGATCTCGCATTCATCTTCTTCGCTCTTACCTTCTATCTTTCCAGAAAAGCTCTTCTTCATCTCTGCTTATCTCAAAGAAATCAAGATTCTCTTTGATGCTCTCGCTACTACTAGTTCCCCAATCGATGATATGGATCTCATTCCCATCATTTTGAAAAGCCTGCGCTCTAACTATGAGTCCTTTGTTGGCTCTAATGAACTCCATGCGTTTACCACCACTGTTGACGAACTTCACGACCTACTCACCAACAAGGATATTTCTATGGATTGTAAGAAATCTCTTACCTCTACTGCTACCATAGAGCATGCCTTTTCTGCTTTGAACGGCTCTTCTAGTCTTCTTCCCACTCCAACTGCAAGTCAGGATTTCACTGTTCCTCCTCATTCTTTCCTTTTTTTCAATCGTGGGAATAGCAATAATCGAGGCAGAGGCTTTAATCGCAGCTTCTCTAGTACACGCCCCTTCAATTTCCAAAGGAAAGGTTTGTATTTTGGTCCTGGTTCTTTCTCTAATGGTCTCATCCGCTGTCAAAATTATGGCAATCCTAGTCATCCTTCTATTGACTGTTACAACTAGATGAATAATACGTTTGATGGTTACATTCCTCCTCCTCATCTCACTATCATAGTGGTTTCCTCTACAGCGACTTCTTCTTCCCCATAGATTGCCAATTCTGGTGCAAGTTCTCACATGACTGACCATTACATACTTCTGGACTCTCCTACTCCTTACTCTAGCTAGCAACAGGTCTACATTATTGATGGCAAAGGTTTTCCTATTCTCAATTCTGATTCCTCTAGCTTAACCTCTTCCACTAGTTCTTTTAAACTCACTAATGTTCTTCATGTTCCAAAACTTTCCCATAACATGTTCTCTATCTATTTTTTCACAAATGATTACACTATGTACTGTTTGTGGATGATTACACTAAATACACATAGTTTTATCCCTTCAATTCTAAGTCTCATGTACTTTTTGTTTTCAAAACTTTCGAACTTTTTGCTGAGAATCTTCTAGATGTTAAAATCAAAACCCTGTATTCTGATTCATGGGGTGAGTACACTAGTTATATTTTTCGTGATTTTCTTGCCACTTATGGAATCCTTCACCAGTTTAATTATCCTCATACCCCTTAGCAGAATGGGTTTGCTAAACCAAAGCATAGGCACTTGATACAAACTGCTCGCACTCTCCTAGCTTCCTCTAAGATTCCTCATCACTTTTGTGTTAAGACCTTCTCCAGTTCCATCTATTTGATAAACAGACTGCCTATTATTCCCTCTTACCTTTCGCCCTGGGAACATATTTTTCACAATTCTCCTACATATATTACCCTCAAGGTCTTTTGTTGCTTATGCTTTCTCTGGCTCAAGCCTTATGTTTCTACCAAGTTGGATCCTAAGAGCAAGGAATGTGTCTTTCTTGATTACTGTCTTCAACATAAAGTGTACAGGTGCTTTGAACCTTCCTCTGGTCGAATTTACATCTCTTGCCATGTCATTTTCAATGAAACTTCTTCCCCCTTTCATCACCTTCCTCCACGGTCTCCCTCTCCTTCAACTCATGAGCATCAATCCTCTAAGAGTTTATACCTTACTTTTGTGATCTCTCCTAGTCTGCCTTCATTCTCTCCTTCTCCTTTGTACTCCTCGTCTCATGTTTCACCTGCTCTTCTTGCTTCTGACCTTGCTGCTTCTAAAGGGCAGTCTACTAATATAGATAACATCAGTTAGCTAGATCAATTAGTTTTTTGTCATTCTGTTATTTAATATTTACAGCATTGTAGAGCTGCCTTCTATGAGCTATCTTTATATCACTATGTAAGGTTATGTAAGTATATGTACTTGCACTGTGTATTCTAGTCAATTAATAAAATACCAATATTGTTATGGTATTAGAGCATTCTCACCTCCCAGTTTTGATCCTTTGAAATTCTCCCTCGTTTTCCCTCCCCCCAAACACCTTCTTTGAAACCCTAAAGTTCTAGTTTCTTGATCCATGACCAAACGGTTGACTGTTTTAATAAATAAGTTTTTCCCGCACTTGAGCAAAAGTTGACTGTTTTAATAAATAAGTTGACTGTTTTAATAAATAAGTTTTTAATAAATAAGTTGATTTTTTCAAAAGTTGACTGTTTTAATTTGGTACTTGAGCAAAAGTTGACTGTTTTAATAAATAAGTTTTTCCCGCACTTTTTGTCATCCCAATTTAGTCGCGCACTTGCACTACGTTTTATTAGTGGAAATGATTTTTTTTTCTTTTAAAATTAAAGAAAATTAGACACATCAAAGTATGTTTAGATAAGTAACATCACATAATGTAGATTTTTTTATATGATATTGAAAACAGCACTATAAGTAATTAAGTACAACAATTTTTGTAATTAGGAAGTTGAGCAATAAATAACACATGCTATACATGAGCATAGAAAATTACTAAAGAAGGGACTTCTAAAATAACACCTATCAATTACAAATTCCCAAAGTGCATTGCATCGCCAGCTAATCAGTCCCTCCATATAATATAAGTTCGTCTTATTAACTAATTTAATTAGTTGGAATTTTTTGATACTTCATTGTGGCTTACTCACCATAAAAGAATGGGGTGGCTAAGAGGAAGAACAAAACTGTGGTGGAGATGGCAAAGTATATGCTTCATGACAAGGCTATGTCTTATCATTTTTGGGGTGAGGCTATAAACACAGCAGTATACATGCTCAACTGGTGTCCTACAAAGGCCCTAGAGAAGAAAACATCCTTTGAAGTCTATAGTGGAAGAAAACCAGGGGTAAAACATCTAAAATTTTTTGGATTCATCTGTTATGCCCATGTACCTACTCAATTAAGACAGAAGTGGGATGAGTCATCAGTGAAGTGTATGTTTGTGGGCTATGGCACCTGTGAGAAAGGCTATAGGTTGTATAACCTGAAGACAAGGAAAATCATGGTGTCAAGAAGTGTAGTTTTTAATGAAAGAGCCTGCTGGAATTGGGAAGAAGGTAAGGAAGTTAGAGTTACACTTCCTGATGTGATGGAACAAGCAGAAAGAACAGAAGCTGTTGAGGAGTTAACTGAAGGAACAGATGAATCACAAGCACTGGAATCTGAAGATTCAGAACCTGCAACCCCAAGCAACACTCCAGTAAAACTGAGAAGCCTGAATGACATCTATGCTAGATTTCATGTGTCCATCATAGAACCTGAAATCTATCAAGAAGCCTCTAAGGATCAAGTTTGGAGACTGGCCATGGAAAATGAACTAGAGATGATTGAGAATAACTCAACTTGGGAGCTGGTTGAAAGACCAAGTGACAAGCCTGTCATTAGTGTAAAGTGGATTTACAAGACCAAGTTGAACTTAGACGGTTCTATTCAGAAGAATAAGGCTAGATTAGTGGCTAAAGAGTACTCTCAAAAGCCAGGAATTGATTTTAATGAAACCTTTGCACCAGTGGCAAGGTTGGATACAATTAGAACACTCATAGCCTTGGCTGCACAGAAATGCTGGACTTTGCATCAGTTGGATGTCAAATCTGCTTTTCTAAATGGAGTACTAGAGGAAGAGGTATTTATTTGTGGAACAGCCTGAAGGGTTTGTCACAGAAATAGAAGGAAACTGGGTTTACAGGTTGCATAAGGCTCTCTATGGTTTAAAACAGGCACCTAGGGCCTGGTATGGGGACACTGACACTCACCTGCTCAAGTGTGGCTATGAAAGAAGTCCTAGTAAGGCTACATTGTACATCAAGTCTACAAGAGAAGGCAGGATACTCATAGTGTCCCTATATGTAGATGACATCATCTACACAGGAAATTGTGAGGTTTTGAAGGAAGAATTCAAAGGGGAGATGATGAGCAAGTATGAAATGACTGATTTAAGTCTCCTACATCATTTCTTAGGTATGGGAGTTGTGAAAACCAGGGATTGCATCTTCATACATCAGAAGAAGTATGTTCAAACCCTCTTGAATAAATTTGGTTTGAAGGATTGCAAGCCTGTTAGTACCCCTCTTGCTGCAAATGATAAACTGTGCAGGGAAGATAATTCTGAGGCTGCAGATGAAGGGATCTACAGATAGATTGTAACGAACCATCCCGAATTCCTAGATTAGATTAGTGACTAATCACGATTAGTGAGGTTAATCTGTGATTAGTTAGGCGAAATCGGACGAACGATGCGAAATGACCGTTTTGCCCCTAGTCGTGGCAAAACGTTGACTTTTCATTCGGGCTGTCAAACGGACTTTGACCGATGACCGTGACGTAGTTCTTGACGTCACGAGTTCATAGACAGGTGGCACGTTCAATTCCGACATTCGAGGAAGAAGTTATGACGTTCGGAAGTTTAGGGGCATTTTGGTAATTTTGGTTAAAGAGGAGTCAAATGTTGACTTTTTGACCAAGAGGTCCGATGGCCGAGGGCCGAAGACCGTTACGTAGATAAGGACGATACGAATCCATAGACAGGCGGCACGTCGAATTTGGACGTTCGACGGTGAAGTTACGGTTCACGGAAGTTCAAGTGCACTATTGCACGAATTACGAAACGAGTTAACTTTTGGACTTTAGTGGGGCCCAGATATTTAATGGAGGCCCAATGGATGAGTGACAAGTGTCACCCATCCACAGGCCATCTCTTTTCCTTCATGCATCGACCATTCCATTTTCTCGATTCAAAACACAAAACACTTACCCGATCTCACCCTTTCCCTCCATCTTTGTGCAACCCAAACCCATCCCACCTTCAACCCATGATCAGCTGGGAGGACCAGAGAGTGAGGGAGGACGGGAGGATTTTGTGGCCGGTCCAGGAAGCCCAGCCATGGACGGCGGGGCCAAGAAACCCGAGGGGTTCACGGTAAGCCCATTTTCAATCCAATTTCCATTTTTATTGCTATGGGTCATTTTGGTTGCTTCCAATGAATTAAATGGGTTATTAGGATTGTGTTAGGAAGGTTTTAGGAAGCCTAGGATGGCTGTGAAGCCATGGGTGCATTTTGGGAAACTTGAACCGTTTGGTTCAAAATCAAACGAAGGGTTTTAGACGTTTTCGGTTGCGTTTACCGGCCAAACCAGGTGAACCGGCCATGAACAGTAAAACCGGTCTGCTGGAGATTAGTATCGATGAACAAGTATTTTCGACTTTCTAGGGGCTCGTGAGGACGCGTGGGCCATAATTTGGGAAAGTTTTCAACACGGGAAATCTTCTATTCGATGTAACGAAGATTTTGGGACTGGTCTCGTGTCAATCGGACATCGTTTCAAAAGTTTTCGGGGTGTCGGAAGGTTTAGGGTCGGCTTAAAAATAGTTAAAAGTTCGAGAAAATTACGGGGCTTTGATGGGAGGTTAATTAAGTAGTTATTAACCTTCTATTAAAATTTAGACAGGTTTGGGAGTCCCGGTAATGGTGATCGGCTCGGGGAGCCGAATGGCACGCAAATCGAGGCGGCAGCTCGGACGGTCTGTGAGTGGACCTTGTTTTCTAAATTGGTGCATGCATAAATGTTTATTATATGTTTTAAATACTTTTTTGTGATGCCATGAGTGCATTTGGATGTGTGGTTACGTATAGGCACATATTTTAAGGTTTCGGTCTTATACGGTGCCTATACGGGTCCGTACGTCTTTATTGGTCTGAATGAAATGGTTTTGGATTTCCAAAAGGATAATGAATGTGATTTGATGAGTTTGATTTGGATATTTGTAAATTATATGGTTCCACGTATTTCGAGGCGATTTACGTGCTTGCACGTAAATCGAGGTTTTCTGGTTTTATACTGATTTTCCATACTTATGGTTTTGGATATGATTTCATGAAATGGTTTTGGATTCAAGAAGGTAAACTCGGGTTCGAAACCCATTTGATCTACGGAATCGGGCCGGAGGCCCAGTTAGTTTACGATTCGGACCGGAGGTCCAGTTTCTATGTGGATTCGGGCCTAGCGCCCAGTTATATATTACAAATAGTTTTTATGGTTCATGACGATTTATGGGAACCGGCATGAACCCTTGAAATGGATTTACGGGTCATGACGGTTTATGGGAACCGGCATGAACCCATGAAAGGATTTTATGGATTATGACGGCTTATGAGGGGCCGGGCATGAATCCGGGAAAGATTTAAAGAATGATTTCAAAGGTTTTTCATATGCCATCCTTTATATATGATTGTCTCCTCTGGGGAGGGTCGTTGGCCTGGGTGGACCCCGGAGTAGTCACGGAGCACTGACTGAGTGGAGTCGCCCCCCAGTTAGGTTCCTTACTCTCAGGATGGGCATGGTTCGTTACCTCCAAGGAGGGTCATTGATCTACGGACATTGACCTGGGTGGACCCTAGAGAGACTTGGGTTTGAGACCTCGGTTAGCACACGTGTAGCTCTATTTTACCGTGACAGGTTCTGGATATGAATATATGGGATAAACGTGATTTAAATTGGTTTCGGAAATTATGTTTTATGATGATAAATGGTTTTGGGCTGAGATCCCACATATGTTTACTATGTTATGGTTTTCTGTAAATGGTTTTGGGCAGGAGCCCGTAGAACTTGTATTTCTAGAATTTGGGGCTGAGACCCTAATTATGGTTGTTTAAACTTATGTGTTTGGATAAATGGTTTTACTATGCATGCATGTTTTTTAGTGAAGGGTACAAATGTCTTCTATGGAAATGTTTTATAAACTTTGGTTTTGTCCACTCACAGTTTTTAATGTTTTGACTGCCCTTCAGGTTGACATCGGATGTGGACTGTAGCAGAAACCGAGATATCACATACCTCCTCCGGATCCTGGCGTACTCTGATAGCCCGGGAGGGCAAAGGTCGAAAATATCCCTTGTCTGACACTTCGTGTCAGACGGGAGCAGGGTCATCCCGCACTAATCCCGAGGGGGATTGGGATGGGTCCTGTCAACGTGGTATCAGAGCTCGGATAGCTCATCGGATACCCAGGATGCTCTGATACTGTCAGCGTGGTATCAGAGCATAGGATTGCTCGTAGGATACGCAGGTCGAGGATGTGATATCTCAATGGGCTACAGTTCGTGGTCAACCTGATAGTGGGGTGTCGGTACGATAGTTAGTAGGATGGAATCGTAATATGTCTTGGTTATGCACTTGATGTCGGGGTTGCCATAATTCTGTCGGGGTTGACAGTGTGGGACCCTATGGAAGGATGAACGTATTAGTACGTTAGATTCGATCATGTGACGGTTAGTTGGGATCGTCTCTCACGATGTCGTTGGATCGGTTCCGACGACTGATTCGGTGTTGTGACCATTAGATGGTCGGATCTTGTTGTGGTTGGTGGCTATGCTATTGGGAGCAACAGATTAGTGGAATCCTAGTTAGACTTACGGTAGGATTGGATTGACGTCTTTTTGATGTCAAGACCGCGGGGTCAGTCAGATTATGGATTATACTGCCTTATGCAGTTGGGTTCAGTGGGACCCTAGGGTGTGATCGTGGAACCCTACTTTTGGGTGTATGGTTCAATAATGTGAGTTGACGAGTGGTGTGACTTGAACGACTATTCAGATTTGGATTCGTTAGTCGGTCTAGTCATGTCAGCTTGTGTTGGGACTGCACTTCGCAATCGGGGTTTTACTTATCGGTTTGATTTAGTTTGTTGTCGTACTACTTAGTTGTGATTCCTGAAATTATTGGCTATAACCAATCTTCTTTTGTGAGTGGTCGTCGGATTCGTGACAATATTTTGTTAGTGCGGGAATTACTTAAGGGCTATCACCGTAACTCTAGGTCTCCTCATTGTGCTATCAAAGTTGACATTCGCAAAGCCTATGACTCGGCTTCTTGGGATTTTCTTTTGGATGCCCTTATCGTTTTTCAGTTTCCTTTTCAGGTGGTGGGTTGGATTAAGGCTTGTATTTCTACTGCCAGATTTTCGGTTGCAGTGAATGGAAGTTTGGTGGGATTTTTTCACGGTCGTAAAGATTTGAGGAAAGGGGACCCGATGTCTCCCTACCTTTTTATAATTGTAATGGAGATTTTTTTCTAGGATTCTACAGCAGAGTATTGATTCTTCTCCCTTGTTTAGATTCCATTGAAGGTGTCATAAGGTTAGGCTTTCCCATCTTGCCTTTGCAGATGATTTGTTTGTGTTCTCTTCTAGAGATGTCCATTTAGTTATGACGTTAAAGCGAGCTTTGGTTAAGTTTTCTGGAGTCTCTGGGTTACTTCCTAACTTGGAGAAGAGCTACATTTTTAGGCCCCGTCTTACTCAACAGAGATCTTCCTTACTGAGACAATGCTTCGGGGTTCAACTTGGGACCCTCCCAGTGAGATATTTGGGAGTTCCTCTTATTACCGTTCCCTTGAGTTTCGATGACTGAACCTCTCTTTTCAAGCGTGTTGAGAATCGAATTCGAGGTTGGGAGCATAGGTCTCCTTCCTATGTTGGGAGGCTCTTGCTTGTTAACTTGGTTTTAAGTAGTGTGATTGTGTTTAAGTAGTGTGATTGTGTTCTGGGCCTTCCATCTCTTCATTCCTAAGACTATTGTTTGAAGAATCGAGCGCATCTTCTGGAGTTTCATGTGGAGTGGTAAGGTTGATGGTGCTTATCATGTGAAAATGGCATGGAAGACCGTTTGCTCCCCTAAGCTTGAGGGAGGTTTGGGTATTCGCAAGTTGGATTTGTGGAATATTGCCTTAATGTGTCGGTTCATTTGGTATGTCTTCGTTCCGGAAGATAATAATATTTGGGTGAAGTGGGTGAAGGAGTGCTATATTGGTGATTCGAGTTTTTGGGAGGTTAAGGCCCCTAGTGTCTGTTCATGGAATTGGAAGGAGATTTTGAAGATTAGAGGTTTTGTTAAACCTTTTATTTTGGCTAGGACTGGAAATGGCAAAGGGACTTTCTTCTGGTATGATAGTTGGTGTCATCTAAGGTACCTTTTAGATCGTTTTGGGAATGATTTAGTGTAAATTTCTAGTATTCATGGGAAGGCTCGGTTGTCCTCCTTGGTTGCTAATGGGTGGTGGTGGCCTTTTACGGTTAATCGGGATTTTTTTTAGATTCAGTTAACTGGTTGCTCCTTACAGGTTAATCCGTTTATCTCTTATTATTTTGTCTGGACTACTGCTGCTAATGGTGTGTTCTCTTCTTCTTCTTTGTGGAATAAGTTAAGAGGTGAGGGCTTTCCTTGTCCCTGGGCTCATATTGTCTGGTTTACGTGGGCTATTCCTCATACTAGTTTTATACTGCGACTTGCTTTGAATCAGAGACTCCCAACCTTGGATCGTATTGTTGTCTATAATTCTCAGGTTTCGCAGAGTTGTGGCCTCTGCAATCAGGCTATGGAGAGACATGACCACGTTTTCTTTTGTTGTGCTTATAGTGCCAATATTTGGCAAAGGGTTCTTAGTGCTGCTAGTGCTTGGTGGAGCTCTATGATTTTTAATCTTATTCTCTCAATGATCCGTAGCAAGTTTTGTATTCTTAAATTTAAGTATTGTATGAATAATTCCTTAGCTGTAAAAACTGGAACATCCCTATATTAGAGATCGGGATTCCGGCCATTATATAGACTCGGGAGTTCGGCACACATTCTATTTTCTCTTTTCCAATGTGGGACTCTTATCCTCACATCCCAACACGCCCCCTCACGTGTGGCTGCTCTTGTAGTCAACACGTGAAGAGGCTATATAAGGCACACATTCTATTTTCTCTTTTCCAATGTGGGACTCTTATCCTCACATCCCAACACGCCCCCTCACGTGTGGCGGCTCTTGTAGCCAACACGTGATGAAGTGAGCCCATTGTCCCACATCCTCTCTCAACCCTCCATCCGTGTGGCGGCGAGTGAATGGACAACGTGTGGCACGTGTGGCATGTTAAACCATCCACGTGGGTTAACCCGCTCTGATATCATATTAGAGATCGGGATTCCGGCCATTATATAGACTCGGGAGTTCGGCCCTAAAACCAATTGGTGATAGGGAGAGTTGCCCAAGGCTATATAAGACACATTCTATTTTCTCTTTTCCAATGTGGGACTCTTATCCTCACATCCCAACACCCTAGGGGTTCCTCTCTGCTTTTGTGGCGTGTTGCTTAGTTGTGCATCTTTGCTTTGTTTGCCTTAGGGCTCTTGTGAGTGCTTTGCCTCCTTTTTATTGAATTGATTTAACCCCAAAAAAAAAAAAAAGAAGTCCCAAGATATCTTGGATTTCATAAATTTGTCAATATGTATAGTTCAATCTAATTGTACCTATCGAACAAATCCTAAAGTTTTAGTTATGAGAAGTGATTTTAACATTACATTGTTTTTCTTTTATACTCATTTGTTTCTCTTAATTGATTATGATTTATTTACTTAATCTCACGATTAGAAAAAAAACACGAGCAGTAAATGATGGAGTTCAAAATACTTGCCTTAACTAAATACTATTACAACGGTCAACTGGTATATAATGAATCAATGATCTAAGACTGACCATGTAATTTTTTTTTTAAACAACTGACCACGTATATGAACCCTAAATTACAGCTTTAATGAAGTGATAAGTGTCTTGTCTTGTTGGCATTCCGGCAATGGCCATATCAGATTACAGTTTACAAGATTGTCTGACCAGCATCTCCTCCTCCCCATTCATCCAAAAGACGACCAAATAGCAACTGAAATACCTGACACTTGGATCACAATTAATTCAATCCAAACCCTAATTAGCAAATTGACGTGCTTTACAATTAAGCTTAATTATGTGATCGAAACAGGTCAAGGGTGGTCAGCGCTCCAGCCCATATATCTGCAATGCCCCAACAAAAAATTAATAAATTTGCAGTTTCGTCATCCCCCCTCCTTCTTTTGTGTGAGTGGTCAGCTTTTTGACATATGGGGGCTTTAATGGAGGACAGACTCCATTGAAGACCTTAAGAAGGGTTTCTGCTAAAACACAAGGATCGTGTTTCCATAAGGGGCGTCTTGTAATTATAGATCGTGTTTCCAGGTACTTTACTCGCCCTACTGGTCTCTGTTGTTTCTGTGATAGGGCCCCTGAGTCCCATGAGCATTTATTCTTCGACTGACAAGTTAGTGGTTCTATTTGGCAGCATGTCCTTAGACTTTGTGGAGAACCGTGGTTGAATCCTCCCTGACCGGTTTTTGTGGACACCATTGTCTCTTGTTGGCGGGGTAAATCATTGGATGTTTCTATCAAAAAATTGGCTTTGACTGTCACGGTCTATATTTTATGGAAGGAACGGAACGATCGGATTTTCTCCAATACTAGGTGTCTTCCCAACATTATCCTTAATCGTATTATTGGGATGATTCGGTTAAAATTGTATAACTTTAAATTTAAAAGGAGTGCAGGTAACATCCAGGTGGCAAGTGTGTGGAGTATCCATATTGATTAGTGCATTGGTTTGTTTGGTCAGGCGCGTGTTGCCTAGTTTCGTTTTTGTCTAGGTTGGATGGTGTCGTTTGACTTGTTTTCCGCTCTATTTAGGTGGTATTGTTCCTTGTTTGAGTTATTTTAGACTTGTCCTTCAATTCAATTTTGATTTATTAAAAAAAAAACACAAAAGAGATTTAGGGTGTTGCATGCCTTGGGAAAAGGGATAAAGGGCATATCTATGTAATATGTATATATCATATAGGATGTATAGCTTCAGCAGGCAAAAGAATGTTGTCTGCTTTTAATTTGGGCCACGAGGCACTTGATTCTTTCATATATATATATTTTTACTTTTTAAATATGGAGTATTTTTGAACTATTCCGAAATTGATTTTCACCGTAAATAAAAATAAAGAAAAAAAAGAATGAATATTACTAATTTCCAGGCAACGGGAAAAACAAAACCTGGAGAGTTTATTAACGAGACTAATATCTGAGTCTATAATTAATTACTTACCCTATTGTCATTCTAGCTACAAACTAAAAACAAATTCCAATCATATATATAAACCGGCTTCACATCCTCATCATGAGTAAGAGAGATTCGACCGGTCAATGCATGTCTGAATTTACAAATGACTCCAGATTAGTTTGTCTATTTTTATCAATACATAATTAGTGTCTTCTAGATAACTAAATATGAGTCCGTGTTATTATATATTATTATCATTATTCAAAACGGCCGCCGCCTATTTTATCTAGACGTTCGAAGCTCGCCCCGTATATTGATTAGATGCCTAAGTGAATTTTCTTGTAAATCATTTTAGTTTATAAACCCAACTTAGAGTTTTTATATATATGTTTAGTTGTATAAGTTCTCTTATTTATTGAATACTTAGTTAATTATATAATTATTAATTAAACAAAGATAATAAAATAAAGAATATAGAATGTTGTATAATAAAATTAATAAAAAAAAACTTATATTTTCAATATTTATGATTCTCAATTCAATTTATTTATCTAAATAATTAATTTTTATTCTAAAATTATTTGATAATATTCATTATATTATTAATTTGTTGAATTTTTTCTTAAAAAAATCGCCTAGGCCCCCGCCTAATCACTAGGCCCCTATCGACTGTCCAAGGAGCACGTAGCGCGGTTTTGAACATTGATTATTACACCACTTTCAAATATTCAACCAAACAAACCCTACCCATTTATATTTTTGGCTTTGGGACTTTGACTATCCACCGTAGCTCTTCAGAAACTTCAAACTTATATATATGTCCTGTTTTGTTCAATATATATTTACACAAAACAAATAATTAAATAATGTCCAAGGAATTGAATTCTTCTGCTAGGGCATTTAATGGCGTTTGGTGAGAGGGTTCTGTTCTGTTCAAAGCCACAGATGTTGATATATCAAACTAGTCTTTTACTGTATAAGCTGAGATACCCCTACTAATTAATGCATGTGCTATATAATTAGCCCTTCTTCTTCCTTCTTTTTCCCTCTCCAAATCCAAATTGCATTACTTCATCATCACCATCTCTCCTTTCCCCGGCCCATTCCTTTTGCCTCTGAATTAAATTTATATATGTGTAGTGATTCTTGTGCATTTCTCCTTGTAATTCTCTTCTGGGCTTCTCTCCTATATCTATGGTTCAACATTTCTCCTCTCGCAAGTGAATTATCTTCAGCAATAATATAGAATGAGATTGGCTGAGCTCACTTTTTTGTGCCTCTTGGTTCTGGCTTGTGCAAGATCAAATAATGCAGTTTCAAGGTCAAGCTTCCTCCCCACTACTTCGTCCCTTGATCATTATCAGAATTTTGGAAAGAGTTTGAAGAGCTCAAGGGACACTAGTACCAGTTTCAGCAAGTTTTACAAGTCCAAGGGACACCAATTTTATGATTTTTTCTTTCACTCTAAGAACACAACCTCAGACAGCAAAAGGGTTGTTCCCACTGGTCCTAATCCCTTGCACAACAGGTAAAGAGAGAAAAAAGAAAAATGAAGTGATGAAGAGCTCCTTAGGACTTAGGAAATTAAGTGATTCTCACGCTCCCCATTTCTATTCGACTGAGTCGTCTTGTCTTCAAAATGGAGTAAATCAATAGACCGAAAGGGGAGTGTGAAAATCAGATTTCGGTAGGAATTGGCACGTAATCACTTCCTCTATGTTGATGCTAGCTAGCTAATTCTCTCTTCAATTTGTATTCTATTTCCTTTTTCTTTTATCTAATATGCTAGTGCTGGATTGAACAGAATGGTTTATTATTTATCATCCTCATTATTAATTAATTAGATCATTTCAGTTTTGAATTTTTATAATTTTGTTGCTGGATGCATATGGATTTTTCTCTCTCTCAGTTGAGTTTACAGGCACCTTGTGTATGTGCAAATGTAGTAAAAGTAAAAGGATAAAAAGATTAAACCAGCATTTATAGGAAACCCTTTTGTAAGTTGATATAAAATATATACATGTAGATGGCTCAGAGAGGCAGCCCTCAAAAGTAAAAAAAAAACAAAAATAATAATAACAATAATAACTGGAAGAAAGTCTATTATTTCGTTCCTGAATCGGGAAACTGCATTTATATATTAAATAAGATACTAAAGAAAATAAGATACTAAAGAAAGAGGCTAGCTAGGTTAATAATATATATACGTCGGTATGAGGTACTCAATTAAACATGGTGGCAAGGCAGCCTTCATTAAATTCAAAGCTACTTTTTTCTTCTTGCATGCATCTTTATTTATGAAGCTTCCCTGCTTACTTTGTCTCACTCTTTTGTATTTTTGTTTTTACAATTTCAACCAGAAATGTTATTAGAATTCTCTGATGCGCGTAATTTAATTTCCCTGCTTTCTCCGCTTCCTCATATATATAGTGTCTCTGCGACGGCTATGTATAATAGGTGGTAGCGATTAGCGAAGCACGGCAGTGAGAGCGGTGGGGTATGGCCGTATGGGGGTTGTGCAGCGCTGCAGACTAGAAGAGGGAAAAGTCAAAGTTGGGTTGACACTTGACAGACAATAGTGATGAGGAGGATGTTGGGGTTCGTGTGGAAAGAGTTGAACACGTACTACTGAATTAATCAAAAGAGGGAAAGAGAAAAAAAGAAAAAAAAAACAATATGATTTGGTTATGATTGTCTTACTCTCATATAATACATTGTGATTGTGGTCAATCAATCAATCTTCTTTCAATTTACACATGAACAAAATGAATGTTCCTACTTCCTATATATGGATGATTATTATTGTAGCTAGCTTCATGGATCCCTCAATTTCGTATAAAAAGTATGTAATTTATTTCATCAACTATAATGTTTTTATTTCGTACTCAAGAAATTTAAGATTTAAATTTTATCGATGATGATATATCTATATAAAGTTTGTTAAATATCTAGTGGGCATTCCTAACTTTGTGTCACTTGGCATGAATCTCTCTTCATAATATCATTACATTTTTCAATATATTTACCATATATTTATATGTAATTTGATTTGATACCTAATAAATGACTCTATTTTATAGTATAATTTAGTATAAACTATGTTTTTCTAAGATCGTCGTAAAACCCCGCGGGGGATTCTTTTCAACCATAACTACTTGCACTCGCCTCTGTCATGTGAAATCTCACCGAAACTAAAACAACTTCCTATAGCTACTTCCCCAAGCTACAGCAGTCTACAGTGTGCTCCTATAGCCAACCACAGAAAGAGGAAGGAGATGGAAATGAAGAGGAATGTGCCATTGATTTTCGCTTTCATTTGCCCTAACTATGAATTTTCCATAAAGTTGCATTTGGCTTGGCCCTGAAGAGAAAAAGGGTCGCCTGGACAAACTGCTGGTCTTTTTTCTGAATGTCAGATCAGAGTAATGCTCTCATTTTTTGGCAAAAAGCCAACTCCGCCAATTACTAATGTTTGGTGGAAGCAAGTGAGCAACAACAAAAAAGCTGCCCTTGCTTTCAAATTTAATTTTCAAACCAAGATTACTGTGTATTTTACCCTCATTACCTTTACCGAAAAAGTGAAAAAAAAAAAAAACCAACCGTAGCTAGTTAGGTAAGGCTAGACTGTAAAAATCCTTAAAGTACATCATTTGAATTCCTTGCATAGAATCATATATTCATTTTGCATCTGTATTCAGATATATGTATTTAAAAATTTCAGTAGACCTAAATTTATTTTTTTATTGATCATATACAAAAAATAATAACTTAGTAAAAAAAGTACAAGCAAATGGTTTCTTTAAAGAAATGGGCCAATTAATTATTTTCCAAGAATATATGAAAGACCTTGAGGAAGCCTACTATGCTCACTCTCTTGACCAGTAATATATTATTCAAGCCATCCTGCATAGGAAGCATCTTGATCCAAACATCTATCAAATAATTGTTAAAACATTCTAACCATAGATTATTTTGAGGAATTAAGCTAAAACATTTCTAAATCCAGTTTTTCTAAAACTAGAAAATTATAAATGTAATTATAAATCTTATTAAGAATTCGATTTTGACTCAAGTTGAACGTTTGCGATGTACTGAACACATACAAGCCAAATGAGAACAAATATATTGGACAGACCCACAACCACAACCACAATCACAGCCATTGTTCTAATAAGCAACTCCTCAAAAGTGAACCTTCAATCTTCACTACTTAATTAACATGAAAGAAATTTTAAATCTCCGAGGTGCAAGGCAACAAATTTAATATTTACCACCAAGTAGACCCTTTTCTAATTAGGAAAAAAAAACCAAAAAACAAAAACAAAAACAAAAATTAAATAACAACATAAATTTAGGACCATTGTATAGTTCGTAGCTACATACATTTGAAATTCTGCGGAAATGCATATACGTAGTACCATTTGAACAATTTGGACCTCTATCATTTTTGTGGTTTAGGTAATGAGGGAGACTCACTCTGAAGTGGAGAAGGGAACACCTCCGATATGGAATCCCACGAAAGATTCTGATCTTTGGTGCGCCTCCGCTCCAAGAAGGCCGGTTTCATTGGCGTTTCGATCATTTCGATTTTACATGTCAACATCGCCACCACCTCCGAGATAGGGGGTCTCAGATTTGCATGAGGTTGAAGACATAAGAAGGCCACTTGGATTGCTTGCATCACATCCCTTTCCACGTATCCATTTTCTTCCATTTTTTGGTCTATAAGGTCTTTCACCTTCGACGTCTCGTGTAACTTCCATGCCTAAATTCGAAAGTCACAAGGTCAGTAACAGAATTAATCAGTACACGAAAGAATTAATCAGTACATTTTCGTGTAGGAAAATGCTAGGAAGACCAAGTATTAATGCAGATGGGTTTATAGTGGGTCCTACTAATATTAATTAGTATGTGATATACACATATATAGTCTTTCTAACGTAACATTTTAGAATAAGTATAAGTCCATACATATTCAGGGAGATACTGCATTTCTGATGATAAAGTGAGATCGGTGTTTTTTCTTCCGCTAATAATTTCGAGCACGAGAACCCCAAAACTATAGATATCTGCCTTTTCGGACAATTCTCCTGTTATAGCATATTCAGGACACCAGAATTGAACATAATTAAGGAACTTGTAGCCTGAAATTGAGTAAATTAATGTTATGCTTGGTGAAGGGCTTACAAAGTTCCTGCAAAAGTTGTACTTAGATAAGCTTGGTCTTCTGGGAAGAATCTAGCGAGCCCGAAATCTCCAATCCTGGGTTGGAATTTTTCATCGAGAAGAATGTTGCTTGCCTTGATATCTCTGTGGATAATTCTTAGGGGAGAATCTTCATGCAGATATTGTAATCCTCGAGCAATGCCCACAATGATCTGGAATCTGGTGCTCCAGTTCAGGAACTGATCTCTCTTTCCTGTTTCATATCAACAAGAATTGTAAGCGGTAATCAAATTTCATTCATTTGTTGCACTCTTCTTCCTCAGGCTGCAACTTGAGTTGGACCAACTCAAACTCGTTTCTATTCAATTCAACTTTCAACTTTACCATACGAGTTCAAAGTTGAAAAAAAAAAAAAATCCAAACTTAATCTGACTAATTTAAGTTGAAGTCCTAACATGTCTAAGTCCTGTCCAATCCAACTTGAATTTTTACAAACTTGACTCAATCCAATTTTAGATCGAGGATTCTTGTAAATACGTATACGTACATATTGTAATATTGTTATATATACTACACATCGTATTCAATATATCAAAAGGAATATTCTTCTGCTTTTCCTTTTTTAGGATGGGTTGGGGGTAGGCCTCGTCATTGGGTCGGGTCGGGCGGGCTTGATCATAAATATGAAAGCTCATGCCCTTTGTCGGGCCGGGTTTGAGCCGGGCTTTTAGGCTTTATGGGTCGGGCCTGCTAAGCCCACTGGGCCGGGCCTACTAAGCCCATTTGTACCTACCTAATTGTAAAAAAAAAAAAAAGTGAGTTGAGCTTAAATATTATTATCGAATATTGAAATAAGTTAAGGAGGGGTACTATTGGATTTGGAGAATTGACTTAACTTTTCGACCATAAAGCCGAGATAGGATAAGGATGTCGCTAAGAGAGTGAGAGACCTAGTGAGTTTTTTTGAATTTAGGGTTAGGGTTTGGTTTGGGCATTGGGCTTTTAAATGACACTAGGTTGAGATTTGGTTGGAGTTTTGGATTTTGGCTATGATAGTAGTAATAAGATTGGACTGGGTATCAATTCTTAATTTATAATTATTTTATATTTTCGGGCTTATGGGTCGGGTTTACCTAGGAGGGTCGAGCTGGGCTTACCGGGTTTTATCGGGCTCGGGCCTAGCGGGCTTGAATACCCTAAGCCCAAGTCCAGCCCGTCAACATGCGGGCCGAGCCGGCCCACGGCCCATATCGGACCGGGTCGGACTTTTTGTAATCAGGCATACCGGGTACCCATAAGCCCGTGGGCTTCTGGGCCAAATGATGAGGGCTAGTTGGGGGCACTCCCGTATTGACTAACAAAATATGTAACTCTTCAAACCTATGATGGTGGATCCTAACACTAATTATGATAATCGTGGAAGAATTCTCTAAATTGGGGGCATTTCACAAATTTGGTTGATAATCTGTTTGGATTCTCTAAAATACCTCTCTGTTTGGATCCGAACACTAATTTTTGAAATGCTCGTGGAAGAATTCTCTAAATTGGGGGAACAGCCGAGCATTTCACAAATCCACAGATAATAAAAGCCTTTGATATAAATAAATGTGCAGAATCCAAACAGAGAGGTATTTTAGAATACCTTATTTGGTTGAAATGGAATTATGGAATTAGAAAGCCATTTCAATTGAGAACTTTTGGTTATTCACTTCTTCATGATGTACCAATTAAATTGAACAAAAACGAGTCAAATATTTTTTTGATATAGATAATCAAGAAATAATCTCAAAGTGTTACATCTCGTATCAAAATTAGAAATCGAGATTACGAAATTACTGAATTAACTCCAGGAGTGTGGTTAGACCTCGATATCTTCGTTTATGGGCTACTTGTTAGGTGTAGGGTTTAAGTGTGTGTTTAGTTGACCCCAAAACAATCTATTAAACCTAAGTCAAGTTTAAGCCCAAAACTTATTCCTTTTGCAACTAAAGCCATTAGTATTGTCTTCTTGTGACAGGACCCATCCCAAAATTGACTAATCGTACTCCCGTCTGACACCCTCTTGTTAGACAAGGGATCATATCAAGTTTTATTCATACGTCTAAACTAACCAACAAAATTTTTTCCTTACAAGATTTACGCCCGACATCTAACCCATTAATCCCGATCAGGACAGAAGATATTCATTTGTCTCTAATTAACTCTACTTATACCTGCGTTACGGTTGATTTAGAGGTAAAATTGTCATTTTCCTCTTTTTCAAATGTTTGGGGTGTTACATCTTGACCCAAACCCAAGAATTGGAAACCCAAGCCCAAATTAGATTACTGAACCCAACCTTGAGTGGGACACTTGAGAGACATGCATTGAGGTATCACACAAGCACACCCATGTGTGTGTGCCTGAATTGTTCTGGAAAGATGAACAGTAGCAGCAGAGATTTTCTCCTTATGCGCACACACACTCTCAAAGAAAGCTTTGGACTATGCCTACACCCCAACCCAAGACTATAACCTTGTATCCTCGTCGTCCTTGACCACCACCACCGTGAGGGCAGTCATTATTGGTGGCCTTTCGATTCCCCAATGCTCTGAAACTCCACAACCCTCTCAGGTTTCTAACAAAGCTAGATGCGATGGAGGAGACCGCCACCGTCAACCGAGAAGCAAAAACCAAGGACCGTGAGTAGCCCCATGACCTTCTCTACCTCACTGCGACTCTATTGGAGCTGGTAACATTCCTTGAGGACCACTGTTGCACCCTCTATGATCTAGACTCGTCTTAGGACCTGAAAGAAACCTAGGGAGCTTAGGCTCAACCCAGGTATCATCTTGAGCCCTTAACTTCATTTTCCACTTCGTCTCACCACAAGGAAGCTAATAGTGAGCTTACATGGGAGTTTTGTTGTAAGGCACGGTGGTGACGAGTAATACCCAATTAAGACCCACGAAACATAACCCGAAGAGTGTGGGCTTAAATGAAGGTAAAATCACTCCCACTAAACTCCCAATCAATTCTTGAGATCTTGACCAACCCTCTAGACTAAGTGCATGTTGATTTGGACAAGGTTTGGACTTTGCCGAAGTTAGGCGTCCTTCACAGTTTCGGGGTTTAGCGAGGACTTCAAGCTCGTTACAAGTTTAAGCAGGTACAAAATCGAACTCTAGGCTGGGTTTCGAGTTTGTGGGTGCAATCCTAGTAGAAAATGAAGGTTTTTCCAGTTTCTGGCCGCCGTGAATGACAGCGGAGTTGGCAGTCCGGTCGTTGTCTCTGGCAAGACTCCGGCAACTGGACCAGCCGTTAAGTCTAATGGTCACCGTCAATTTTTTACGGATTATGCTAACGACATTAGTATATTCCATTAGAAACTAACGAAGTTGAAACAATGTCTAAGAGAGAATATTTCATGGATTATGCCACACGTGTGGCACTGTGTTGTGCGTGTGGCACTGTGTTGTGCGTGCGGCACCTGCGACACGTGTGGCACTGTAGTAGCCAAGAGCAGAAAGTGAAACGTACGCGTGGGGGAGTGTGGTCGTGCGTGGCTGGCGCATGAGCCCTTTGGCGGCGCATATAGGTGCGTGGGAGGGTTTTCTGAACCTCCGTCGGCGCATGGCGGTGCGTGGAGCACTTTGTCAGCCCACAACGGCACGTGGGCACTATTTCAAGGCATTTTGAACAGTTTTTCATACATTTCCATCCCATTCGAGTATTTTAAGTTCTGTTTCGGGCCACCGTAATGAGGTTTCCTTAGGGTTTTGAATTGTATTTGATTGGTAACCTATATGCTTGATCTTGGTAAGGTTATTCGGGCTTGGAACTTGTGCTAGTTTTGTAGGTCGAGTGAGTTTGACTCCCCGACAAGTGTGAGTGGACCCATTTCTCTAAACTTATTTTATTAAATTTTATACTCGCATGTTTTACGATGTTTATGCTATATATTTACCGAGTATGCTTGATTTCCTAATTTGAATTAATTAATGATAATGGTGAATATGCCCACTTTATGATATGTGCTCAAATATGCTAGTGTGTGCAATAATGTGTGATATGCTTACTTTACGATGTGTACCATGGTGTGTGATATGTTAGTATGTACTATGGTAAGTGATGTATTATATGGGCCATAATGTGTGATGTGCTAGTGTGTGCTATGATGTGACGGGGCTTACCCGAGTATCAGGACCAACATTGAGATATTGGTGGCCCAAGGGGAGTCTTCAAATTGGGGCCCCCCACATTCTTCAACCCTTGAAGTGTTTGATATATATATATAAACACTTTAAAAAAAAAACTTTCTATATCATAATTCTCAAAATTAAAACTATGATAAGAAACAATTATCAAATAATATAATCAAATAAGTATTTAAGTTTCTTAATTAATAATTTCTCAAAAATAATACATGTACTTAATAAATATAAGGAAACTTTACTTAAATATCGCACTGTTTTGAGAGGCAAAAAAAATACAATATCCCTTTGAGTTAAAACTATTCCTTTAATTTCTTTAAAATTTGAGAAGATGAGAAAGAATGTCTAGGATTTAAAAATTAACTTAAATATAATAGAGGATTTTTTTAAGAGGGATTCCTCGCAACAAGCTCGCCTAGATAACATATATTCACTTTTACTGCGACTATGTAATAATATATGAAAGTTACTCAACAACTATGTAAAACAAAAATTTGGGGCCCCTCCGAAGTGGGGGCCCTAGGCCCCGCCTTACCCGGCTACCCTCTGAGCCGGCCCTGCCGTGTATGTTAGTTGAGTTATTCACTGAATTTGCATGGTTAGTTGATTATTCATATTGTTGCGCATATTGAGTCCCGAGACATTGTTGAGTTACGATCTTAGAACCATTTAGGAGTCGCTAGTATCTTCGTACTCGTCTAAGTAGCCACAGACCAGCTTCCACGTAATTGTTCACCCGCGCAGCTCGTAATGCTAGTTAAATATACGTCAGCTTGTCCCCGAGCTCTAAGGGACATGAAGTGACAATGTTTAGCACCCAAATTTCACGTGGTTGAAGTACACGAGCTTATAGATACCAACCTAGCATATGCGTAAGCCTCGAGCGACTCTTGAGCAACTACATTGTGGTTCATGCATGTTATTCATGCTTCGGATTAATTAATATGATTCTTAATTATTTTACTATTATATATCGTAGAACGTGCAAATCTAAGTTACTATTTGGTTTTTGGGAAAACTGAGGGGTTAAAGTAATTTCACTATGAATGGTTTTACACTTAAATAAAGCGTTGGGTCCGCTCACCCTTTTTTTTAACCCCTCAGGTATCGTGGGTGTTACATGCTTTTCAAGGAGGCTTGGATAGCCGCTCTGACAACCGTTCTAGAGTTCGAAGTGACCTGGTGGACGATCGGGTATTCCAAGTAGTTAAGTTTTGTTATGATCATCAGATTTGTATCCATACTCTATACTTCTGCTGTTATGGTGAAATGTAAATGGTTTTTACTAGTTATGTCTCACTCTACCCTAATAAAATGCATCATTTTATTTAGTTGGCTTTCATCATCTAGACGTCATCGTTCAAATGACAGTCATCATGCCTCTATCTACGTGCCTTGGGTGGGATTTTCCAGTTGGGGTGTGTCAATTTAGTATTAGAGCAGAGGTTCTAGGACGTGTCGCTAATTTCGAACACTTGATGTTCATACAACCCAATTTTCCCGATGTCAGAGCAACACCTCGAGTAAATAGAATAGCTTTACGACCTAATCATGAATTTCCACATGGAATTGGAGTTCGTATTAGTCTTCGGTACTCTGTTGTCATGAATAGTTGGATAATCTTTCTATCGAATTTCGTGTTCGGGTGGTGCTTACGAGCTTAGGGCTCTTATAGGTGGTGTGAGCGAGTTATTTGACGATGTGCATGGTAAACTCGTCTTTTCACACTGGCTTCGTTTTTGTTTCATTGCGGGAGACATTGTCAGGACCCACCCCGGTTTCATCCCGAACACCGAGGTAAATCCTGCTCCCGTCTGACACCCCGACACACACAAAAGTAAATCTCACACGCAACCACCAAAGTACTCAGTCGGACGCAGGAGAATGACAAGACCCATCCCGAATATCCCTCGATAGTCGTGATGAATCCTGCTCCCGTCTGACAATAACTAAAACTTACCGAAAGTAACCAAACTTATATACATACATCACGCAACAAATCCCGAACACATTGTCAGACAAGGGATAGTTAAGTTTTACAGACCAAAAACGTCACAAGTTTGACTAGTCAAAGACAATACAGAGCATATGTACTATTACAGATAGGGGTCAAATTCCTACTCTGTAGAGTGTCTGAGTGCGCAACGGTCTATTTATTCTTTTGCCTCGCTTGCCTCGTTTCTAGCCCTAGTACCTGTGCACTGGCCTGGAGGGTGCATAAAACAATAAAGGTGTGAGTGGAAAAAATGAAGTTCGATAAATGCATTTACCAAAACACATTTCTTACCCTCCAGTTTTCACAAACATGCATGCATATCATAAAACACGAGTAATAATAAGAAATCAATTAAATATGTTCAGTGGATCAATCAAAACAATTCCCACAAAACCACGGGACTTATTTCCATATCTTGTTGCTTAGAGTCACGTTTATCCCTGCAACGTGTGCATATCAATAGGCTCAAGGACCGCTCAAAATCCGAGCATCCGCCGCTGTGAACACATCACCAGCCGGCAATCCAGATCTAGTGAACACATCACTTACCGATCTATGTATATCCAGCACATCTGATCTGAGTCAAGCCTCCCTCGGCTGCTCGACAAAGATTGTGCTACGTGACCTCTTCGAGGTAAACACTTCCATCCCGAAGGCGAGCGTTATCTCCAGGGTGCACTCCGGGGAAAAACATATTTTCTCCCGAAAGCCCTAAATATACGCAACATATTATCATCACAAAAACCAGTGAAAAACAGTTGCATTGAAAATCAAGTCACATATCAACACAGGGTCTCAGTCCCAAAATAACCAAAGTCCCGATTTACTTTATAAATCCGAAAAATCATCAATATCTTCATGTCATCACACGGAAATACAAATCCATTCAATATCACAATTCCATGGGGTCTCAAGCCCAAAATATCATTTCCACGTAAATCCGTGCAACTGTAAACCCGAGTTGCCATGATCACGTAAATCCATGAAAACAACTCCTGACTCATAATCCGAGTCCAAATATCATTTTCAATCCCGGGTCGTAGCCCAAAACATCATTTGCACGTTCCTCGTAAAATGTGCCAGAAAGACTGATTAAAATAATCACAAAATCACGAGAATACCAAAAACCATCAAATTCATCAAATTCACATGTAACTCCAAATCCGAGTCAAAATCATTATTTATTTGGGTTCTTACGCCCACAATATCATTTTTAACCAATTTCATGATTTCTCGAAAATCGTGCCAAAATATAATATAATAATCATAAAACCGAGAAAATCGAGAAATCACCGAATTGAAACATCAATCATAACAAATCATATCAAATCATATAATAAAGCATTTTATAGCATATATGCATGCATTACGGTTAGAAAACCAAAAGTCCACTCACACACACCGTCCCGATTGCTCAGCCTCGAGCTGTTCTTTTTCCTCCGACGTCCCGGGAATATTCCAGCCTGTCAAACAAAGTGATTTAAGGTTACTAGACTATCATATATTCCTCATATAAGAATCCCTTAATTGTCGGAATTTTATAATATTATTTTAATATAAATTAAACGTGTCGGGTACTCGGAACTACACTGAAACCATATCCGATTGACCCGAAACCAACGCGGATAGGTTCATATCATCGAGAACATCAAGTTTCATGTTGAACACTTTGCCGGAATCCTCCCCACGCGCCGTCACGCGCCGCCGCAAGCGGCTGCGCGTGAAAGCCACGCGCCTAGCACAGTACACGCTACAGTGCGTCGTTCTCGCCCGTTTGTCTGATAAACGAGTTGAAATACCCGCGATAGGATCCGATTCAAACTCCATCAATTCGACCTCAAATCGATCCGTTCTTTCAACTGATCTCATCTAATCCAACTTTATTTCAGTTCTTCGAATTCAATTACCTCAATTAAGGTCCAAATCTTCACGACTCACGATCGAATTTCGACGGGTCTCTTAATCGGGTTTCACGATTCCGTGCCTGATTTTTCAATTAATTCATATGGTTAGCATCGTGAAAGTATAAGGAACAATTCTCCATGATCAATTTCATACGAGCTTACCTCTAGGTATCTGAACTCAAGGTCGATTTTTGGCAGCCATGGCAGCATCTGTTCTTCCTCAATTCGACACGATTTCTTCTCGTTTTTGTTGCAAAGATGTTCGTTTTGATCCTAGCAACTCAATGTAATCCTCAATTGCTCTTCTCCTGGCTCCCAAATTTGAATTCGATTCTCCCCCAATTTTTCAAAATTTTCGAAGCAAAATTCTCTCAATTCTCTCAACCTCCCGAGTCCCTCTCTCTCAGTTCTCTTACTTAGACACTCAATTGCATAATGACGACGAATTTGGGGTTTATCACGGGTCAATTGTACATAATGATGAATTAAGCCTTAATTTGGGGAAAATTGTCAAAAGGGGATATCATTGTGTTTCCCTTAAGACCCGATTCCTTGTTTCCTGGGGTGAGAATCAGACAAAAGACAAGTCTGATCAAGGCCAAAAGACCATTTTGCCCTTGGTTGGACAAATTACCATTTTGCCCCTAGCCTTCCGTGACCCGTAACGTTCGTATCCGAACTCCGTTTTCGACGTGCCGCCTGTCGTTGTACTTAGGGCATCGAGACCTACCTAACGGTCCTCGAATCGTGTGAAAATTGGTTGTCAATAAAAAAGTCAACATTTTCCCCCTTTTCGTCCAAATTACGAAAATGCCCTTGAACTTTTGATCGTCATAACTTTTTCCCAAATTGTCGGAATTGGACGTGCCACCTGTCTATGGACTCGTGACGCCCCGAACTACGTCACGGTCATTGGTCAACCTCCGTTTGATTCACCAATCAAAAAGTCAACAATTTGACCATACTATTCACAAGGGTAAAAACGTCATTTATTCATTATGTTACAAAATTACATTTTCTGAATTTTCCGGGGCATTACAGAGAAACTATACAATACATCCCGAAGTTAAAAGTTTACAGAGCATAGTCCCACATACACAGAAAAGAAAAATCGATAAACAGTACACGCACACGGAAAATTAAAACACCCCGGGATCCCTCTCGTAACTGCTATGCCTCAGACGCTGCCTCGACGCCGGAACCCCGCGCTAGCTCCACAACCTGGAGGGCAGTTAAAAACAGAAGGTGTGAGTGGACCATAAAAAAAAAAAAAGTTTCCAAAACCATTTGATAAGAAAACCGGGTTTAGCCCTCTGTTTTGAAATAACATGCATAACCCAGTTATTCAAACAGTTATAAATCGATCACCAGAAAACATCATAAGAAACAGAAACACTATAAAATGGTTATAGAAATCATATCATAAGGCTCATAAAACCGTGAATACCAATCATCATTTCCCGATCAAACCTGCTGGACCTATCCGAGTCTTTAAACTCCCGAGTCTTTAAACTCAATCCAGGCCTCAATAATATCCGAGTCTTTAAACTCCCGAGTCTTTAAACTCAACAGGCCTACGGGGGAAATATCAATATATCCGAGTCTTTAAACTCCCGAGTCTTTAAACTCAATCCGGGTCTTTAAACCCAATCCGGGCCCGTCCCCCGTCAAACATAATCCGGGTCTTTAAACCCAATATCCAGATCCATCAAATCCAATCAAAACCATTTGAAAACCTTTTCTAAATCCATTTCCAAACCCGAATCTGAAATCACTGGCCCGAAGCCATTCCGGCTTCTAGAACCGTCATTCCGAACCCAAATCCGGAATTTCACTTTTCAACTTTAAAACCAAATCTCGATTTTCTAAATCCGATTCTAAAACCGAAACCTTTACTCAAATCCATTTATAATCATTGAAAATCACTTATCATTTGAAATCCCAAAATCATGGCATCGAAATCAGAATTCAAAGATTTCTCGTAAAACGTGTCAAATACGTAATTTCTCAAAAAACGTGCAATAATGTAAAACAGTTATAGCATAATCAAACAATCATGAAATCACATGTAAAACCATAAAACAATTATAGAAAAGCAGTTATGCATGCTCAGTTATAAAGAAGGGGTCCACTCACAGTATCAAGCCCTCAATCGCGTCCCGTACGTCTCGTACGTTCCTCAGCTTCCTCGGGAACTCCCGATCCTGTCAACAACCGCCAAAGTACGTTACTAACACGTCCACCAAGACTCTTCTAATTTTCTCCGAAAATCCCCGGGTCCTAAACGTACCGAACCGGAACCCTAAACCTTCACCCTCACAAAACTACTTCGATTTGACGTCCGATTAACCCGAAACCAACGCTAAAAGACTCGTCACAACACCTAGACCAAAAACCATGTTGACAACTTCCCCTGCTGCCGCCGCACGCGCCCCTACGCGCCGCCCAAATTGGCTGCGTGTGGCCCTCACGCGCCAGCTACAGTGCATCGTCTTCCTCGAGCAGACCGGGTTCGACACAGTGCCTGCAAATCAAACCGGCGAGGACGGTTCTCCGCCGTACTTGCACCAAAACCACTCCTCTCTTCACCAAAAGCATCGTCCAGACCTAAGCTATCCATTCCCCTTACTCAGATGCCTCGACTCAACCTAAAACTCGTCGACACAAACTCGAACCATAAACCCGATACACCCCTGTTTCCTTCTCCGGCCATCCAGGTCACCCCCCGTCACGGTGGCTCAACCAGCAGTTACCTAGGACCCTACTGAGTCCCCTAAACCTCACTAGACTCCTCGATTCTACCCCTACAGCTACGACTTAGCTCTTAAAACTAGACGGCAAAATAGAGCAAAGAAACGGGGATGAGGAATTACCTGTCCTCCGGTCGTCGTCGCAAGCTCCGCTGGGGTTGGTTGACTCCTCTTACCCCTCACGACACCACCACAAGCCCAATTGCACCGTACACGGCCACACCACCACCACGAACACTCACTTCCTCCTTGTTTTTCTCTGATTTCCCGTGGCTCTCAACTCACGCACAAACAATCACCACTCCTTCAACCTCCCTCACTGTCTCCCTCTCACTCTCTGGTCACTCTCACACACTCACAAACTCACCAACACCCACGATTACCCCTCAATTGCTCTCAATTCCTCAGCCTCTGTTCTTCAATCACGAACACACAGCACACACGGGTACACCCCAAATAATTGGACCGTGCATCCTGGAAGCCTCTGGCCCTCCTACACGTGTCACCAATCCACCATTCCTCTCCCAAGTGGCTTAATCACAACCCTCCATTTGTCCCTCTCTGCTATACAAATCCCAGCGCACAAAGACCAAAATGCCTCTCATTTTAAGTCAAAATTACGGTTTTGCCACTACCTTTCTAGACCCGTATCTCACACATCGTAAGTCCGATGAATACGTGCCGCCTGTCATCGAACTCAGGACGACGAGATCTGCCTAACCATCCTAAGTCAACATGTCAAAACCCGATCGTACGAAAAGTCAACTCTTCCCCCTATTTTACCCAACTTACGGTTATGCCATCAACATTCCGAACATCATAACTTCCTCCTCGGATGTCGGAATCGGGTGTACCACCTGCCTACTGATTCGTGACGTCCCAAACTACGTCCTGGTCACCGGTCAAAACCCATTGGACCACCCGAAGTAAAAGTCCACTTTTTGCCCGGACCAAGGGCAAAATCGTCATTCTACACTAACGACCCCAACGAGACCAACTAACCACCGATTAAGCTTACTAATCCCATCTTAATCACTATCTTAACCCTAGTTTCTAGGACGGGTCGTTATAGACATGATCTCCAGAACCGCCCTAGAAACTCGAGCTGAATTTGTTGATAAAATCTTTTGGGAAATTGCTACGTTTGAAGCGACTAACGAAGTTATCCTTTTGAGGACTATGGAACTATCTTTAGGAATTCTGTGAGGTTCTTACACGTAATTCGGTCCTTAGTTAAATGATGTTTTGAGGATATTTTTGGTTTTGCGTGTTAGTTAGACTTTTACCTCGGGATCGAGATCGTGCAACCTATCATAGGTTTCATACTATTTAATTGTTGTGGTCCTCCCGATGGTAGGGGAAGAAAATTACTTAACTGTACCTTTCTACGTCTTTTAGAACTTTTAAATTTTATTCTTGCAATATGAGTACCCTATCATCGCTTTTTAGTTCCTGTTACTCAAACCTTAGCAATTTTGATCACCTGGTTTTTATGCTTGATGCTTGTTTAATGCGCTTTTCCTTTTATACTATTTTTTATATGGTATTTTGCCTTGCTAGACATTTAAAAAGAACTTACAATTTTCCTACAAATGTCTTTATCTTACTAGTGAGTTTCTTACGACTTGTGTGTGTACTTGTGAATTTCTTACTTGAGACGATAAAACATTTTTGCACCAAAATAAGTTTAAGCGGTGTCAAAATTGTAGCATGTATTATGACATGATACATTTTGATGCTAGTTACATTCATTTCACTTAACCTATCAATTAAGTTTTCTTTTACAACTTGGTTATCTACTTTATTAAATCGCTCAATTTTGATAACCGGGAATCATATCCCCTATTCGTCACTTTCATTTAAAGTATTTTAAACAATGATTTTTGGAATTGCTTCCAGTTACTATTTGGACCCTTAAGGATATTTTAGTTTTGAACAATTTTATCTCCCCGTAAATTTAGTAAATGCTTTAAAGTCCCTTAACTTGATCTCACGTTTTGGCGATTGTTCCTTGTCTCACGTGTTCGACTTTTTTTAGTAAAGTTTCCTTACCCATTTCCTGGTGATTTACATGTTTCCAAGGTTGGGATGAATTTGAAACTTATGCATTCTTTTCAATATCAAATTCTCTCGCAAATGGAATTTTTGAATCGATGAATTTTGACTTTTATTTTAAAACAATTAATTTACAATTTGACGACTTAACCTTTGGAGTCATTTGTGATCTTGTGTTTTGAATTACTAGTCGTTGTTTGTTCTTTCGAACTCCTTACCATGTGCAAAGCTTCTGATGATCTTTAATATTTTGTTATGACTCAAGATATTTTACTGTTATTGGTCCGACACCATTCCAACTCATTGTGGCATCTTATAACTCATCTTTAACGATACGCTCCTCGCCCTCTTGATTTACCTACCTGAGTCTTAAATAAATTCGTATAAGTCTCATATTAGGATTTACTTACGATAGCTCGAGTTTGTTAATGGCAAGATTACAAGATTAATTACTAGTACTTTTTTATGATCATCTCAATCTTGGCGAACTTCCCCTTACTAGCTTCTGGTGATCATTATCTTACTTCGTTTGTCGATAGGGGATTTCATCCTTGCATTTTAGTTGGACCACTCACCCCGAATTTGGATTGGAACAGGTTTTTTAGGAACTAGATTTCACCATAACGTGTCACTAATTTTCGGTGAGTCTCTTATTCTTGTGCAAATCCATAGTATATTCCAAGTTCTACGTCTAATGACTATATGGGTGTGTTGGCTGGTTAACGCTTAGACTTTCTTTGCATTTTTGAATCTCTGACCCTACAAATTGTAGGGGTTGAAGTTTGACGGGAACCATTAGTACGTGAATGACTGTACTCTTACCTAGACCCCGTTTTTGGATTCTAGACTCCAGCTTATTGAGACTTACCTTGGATTTGGCCACTTCAAATGACTTAGTGTACGTTTATCATAGTCAACACGTACGACTTAAACTAGAACTTTAGTACCTAAGGAAGATTTTTGTGGGAAGCTAAGCAAGGAATTAGCCACTTGGAATTAGATTATCCTTAGACTTCGTTATGTACGTGTTTAGGTTCAAGCTTGATTCTAGCATTCAAATTTATTTCTTTTGATCCTATCATCGGGTAACCACTTTATTAAACCCAAATGTCTCCCAATTCTGGAATCAACCAATAACATTTATATCCTATGTTTAAGTGATGACTTCGCCACATTGATGCCACGTGGTATCCACATCGATGTCACCTGGTGGCCACGTGTCAGCCACATGTTGTCTACGTTAATAGTTGTCAGGCAGCATATGTAGAACAAACACGCGAGCGAGGGGGTGGTTTGAGTGCGTGACGGCATGTGGGAAGGTTATCGACGTGTGCGGTGGTTTTTCAATGCACAACAGCATATGTGCGAAAGTTCTCTGTCAGGACCCGTCCCAAATATCACCTCGATACCCGGGATGAACCCTGCTCCCGTCTGACAATCACACTTACAGTACCAAAACATGACCTTAATACAAATATAAGCATAACTATCAGACGAAGGAGTAAATATATACAACAGTAAGCCAGAGCATAGTTCTATAAAATGGGCACCAAAAGTCCTACAAGTCTAAGTCCGCAACGGAAGAACGTCGGAAGCTCTATGCCTCGATATCTGCCTCAACGTTCACCCCAGCGCTATCACCACGACCTGGAGGGAATTTGAACAAAAAGAAGGTGTGAGTGGACCGAAAGGAATAAAAATTTTAAAACCGTTTACCATCAAATCAAAGTAAAGAAATATAATCATTTGTTCCCTCCGGTTTAAAACCAGGCATGCCCAACGAAGTATTAGAAAAATCATAATATGAAACATCATAAGAAACAGAAACACTATAAACATCATAAGAAACAGATACACTATAAAACTGATATAGAAACCAGAGCATAAACATCAAACCACTTTTTCCGATCAAACCTGCTGGACCTATCCGAGTCTTTAAACTCAACCAGGCCTCACATATAAATCCGAGTCTTTAAACTCCCGAGTCTTTAAACTCAATAGGCCTATGGGGGTAATATCGTAATATCCGAGTCTTTAAACTCCCGAGTCTTTAAACTCAATCCGGGCCCGTCCCCCGTCAATCAATATCCGGGTCTTTAAACCCAATATCCAGATCCAGCAAATCCAATCCATATCCAGTGTAAAACCAATTCAAAATCCATCGCCAAATTCGAATTCGAAATCCCCGGTTCGAAGCCCTTCAGGCGTTCAGAACCGACAATCCAAACCCAAATCCGGAAAAAGATCCATGTTCATAACAAAACCATAGGAAAATCCTAAATCAGATTCCACAACCCATTTACCATCATCAGAAAACGTTTTTAGGTTAAATTCCTACATTATAGCATCAAAATCTGAAAACCCGCGTTTTCTCGAAAAACGTGCAAAATCCCAAAAACGTCTCGAAAAACGTGCAAACATCTCAATCACATATAATCATCATCAGGACATAAAAACACACATAAAAATCATAAAATAGTAATAAAAACAGTTAGGCATGCTCGGAAGTAAGAAAGAGTCCACTCACAGTTCAGAGCAAGTCACTTGCGCCCCGTGCGCTCCTCAACCGTCTCTGGTGTCTCCCGTCCTGTCAATAGATACTAAATAGGGTCACAACAACATCAAGGATACCTTCCCTATTTTCCCCAATTTTTCGGGAATTTAATCATATTTTAATCCTAAACCCTAAACCGTACGGATTCTCGAACCATCCCGTAACACCGTCCGATTAACCCGAAAACTATACCATTGGATTCCTTAGGACATTTAGAACCAAAACCATGTTGGAAGCTTGGCCGGAATCATCACCACGCGCCTCCACGCGCCGCCCAAAGTGGTTGCGCGTGGGCCTCACGCGCCTGCTACAGTGCCACCGTCTTCCTCGAGTCACCCAGTTCAACACAGTTGAACCGGCGTGAACGGTTCTCTGTAATCCGACCACCATTTCGATTCAATCCAATCCTAACCTCTTCGTCCCGTCCTAAGCAACCTGACCATGTCCTAACCTCGAAGAATCACGGCCGGAAACCCGCCGTTCACGGCCGCGAAACAGACGGCCCGCAGCCCCTGTTTTCCTTCCCGGCCGTCCACTGCTTCCCCCTTCACGGTGGTGATACCAGCACCTTCCTAGGACCCTACTTAGTCCTACCCAACTCACAGAATCCGTCGATTCATCCCCGAAGTCCACGACTTCAAGTTTGAAGTCACGGCCAAAAACAGAGTATTGGGTACTCGTCGTCGACTGAGCCCCGCCGTGTACGCCCCCGTCACGGCAGCAATCATAAACCATTCCTAAGACCTCCCTGAACATCACCCTGACCTCCTAATCCCTCAACTCTAAGCCCAACTCCACGACTTTGCATTTGAAAAATCACGGGAAACAGAGTAAAGAGACTTACCCTGCGATTAAGTCGCCGCCGTGAGCACCGCCGCCTACCACGGTGTTTGTTGGACACCCTGCAACCCCTTGGACCTCCTATAGCCTTGGTTTGCCTCACCACACGGCACAACAGCCTCCACGAGCTCACGGCCTCCCCGTTTTCACAGAAGCTTAGCTGCACCGCCACAGTGCCGCCGTGCACGGTTTCCGTCCAATAGCACCACCACCAACTCACCGTAAGCTCCCTGTCACTCTCTCAATTCACCAAAACTGCACTCACCCCCTGAATCGATCACCGTCTCCCCAAGTTCTTCTCTCTGTTTTCTGCGCACACAAGGTTTGCACGGTTTCAAAATGGACAAAGTGTGGCCGTGCACACTTTAGATCTTTGTGGAACAATCCAGCACCCCCACATGTCCACAATCCTATGGACAAGCAGAAAAATATCCCAATCCCCTTTTGCCACTTGTCATCATCTGCTTTGCTGAAAGGAAATGACCAAAATACCCCTTGTATAATTAATTACCGTTTTGCCCCCGATCGTTCTAGACCTGTAACTTTTCCGTCCGACGTCCGATGACAGCGTGCCGCCTGTCGTTGTACTCAGGACGTCGAGACCTACCTAACGGTCCTCGGTCTACGTGAAAATTATTAAGTTACCAAAAAGTCAACTTTTCGTCTACTATTCACAAGGGCAAAATCGTCCTTTTTTACAAAACTTCGCACAAATTACATTTTTACCCTTCCCGTAGGTACGGGTTGTTACAATCTACCCCCCCTAAAAAGAATTTCGTCCTCGAAATTCAGTGAAATAAGTAAGGGTACTGTTCCCGCATCAAGGCCTCGGGTTCCCAAGTAGCTTCTTCGACCTGATGATTTCTCCACAATACCTTCACTAAGGGAACCGTCTTCCTTCGTAAAACTTTATCCTTCCGATCCAAGATTGCAACAGGTTGCTCTGCGAAACTCAAGTCTTCCCTCAGTTCCACTGGTTGTGCTTCCAAAACATGCGAATCATCTCGAATATATTTCCGAAGCATAGAAACATGAAAAACATTATGTACCTTTTCCAAATCTGCTGGTAAGGCCAATCGATAGGCTACAGGACCAATCCGCTCCAAGATCTCATACGGTCCAATGTAACGAGGACTCAACTTCCCTCGTCTGCCAAATCATACAATCCCTTTCCAAGGAGATAGCTTCAAGAAAACCCAGTCTCCAACAGCAAACTCCAAATCCCTGATCCTACGATCAGCGTAGCTCTTTTGGCGGTCCTGCGCTGCCTTCAATCGATCCCTAATCAGTGCCACTTTTTCTTGCGTAAGCTCCACCAGCTCAGACGTAGTCAACCTCCTCTCACCAACCTCAGTCCAACACAATGGAGTCCGACACTGCCGCCCATACAAAGCCTCGTAAGGAGCCATCCCAATGCTCTCCTGATAACTGTTATTGTAGGCGAACTCCATCAAAGGCAGATGTGATTCCCAAGTACCCTGAAACTGAAGCACACAAGCTCGCATCATGTCCTCAAGAATCTGGATAGTCCGCTCAGACTGTCCATCTGTCTGAGGATGAAAAGCAGTACTGAAGTGTAATTTAGTCCCAAAAGCTTCCTGTAAGCTCTGCCAAAATCGAGAAGTGAATCTCGGATCTCTATCAGATACTATCGACTCCGGAGTCCCATGTAACCGAATAATCTCATTAATAAACAACTGTGCAAACTGTTCCAACCTGAAGCTCTCCCGTACTGGCAAGAAATGAGCAGACTTCGTAAGTCGATCCACAATAACCCACACACCATCATGTCCCTTCGGTGTTCTCGGAAGCTTGAACACAAAATCCATAGTCAGGTGATCCCATTTCCACTCGGGAATCGACAAAGGTTGCATTGCTCCATAAGGTCTCTGCCGCTCGGCTTTTACCTGTTGACAAATCAAGCATCTACTGACATACTCTGCAATTTCACGTTTCATCCCTGACCACCAGTAATGCTCTCGAAGTGTACGATACATCTTGGTCCCACCAGGATGCATCGCATAAGCTGAACAGTGAGCCTCATCCAGTATCACCTTCTTCAAAGCTTCATCCTCAGGTACACACAACCGTCCATTCTTAACCAAGGCTCCATCCTCACGAATCTCAAAATCCTGTCTCTCTCCAGCCTCGACCTCAATCCGAATGATGCCCAGAATAGGGTCCTCAAACTGAGCATCAATCACCTGATCAATCAAAACAGGTCGCACATGGAAACTCGCTAGGAGTGCTCCCTGATCATCCACAGTCAACTCTACTCCCAACCTACGGAGCTCAACCAGCAAAGGTAATCGTACTGTCCTCAGATACGACAAAGAACCAGCTGACTTCCTGCTCAAAGCACCGGCTACCACATTAGCCTTCCCTGGATGATACTCAATAGTACAGTCGTAGTCCTTAAGTAACTCCAACCAACGGCGCTGTCTCAGATTCAATTCCTTTTGAGTGAATAAATACTTCAAACTCTTATGGTCCGTGAAAATCCTGCACCTCTCACCGTACAAGTAATGTCGCCAAATCTTCAGTGCATGAACTACCGCAGCCAGTTCCAAGTCATGTGTAGGGTAGTTCACCTCATGGGGTTTCAATTGTCGGGAATCATAAGCAATCACTTTCCCGTGCTGCATCAAGACACAACCCAAACCTTGTAAAGAAGCGTCACTGTACACCTCGAACTCCCCACTATCATCTGGAAGGGCTAACACAGGAGCAGATGTCAACCGCCTTTTAACCTCCTGGAAACTCTGTTCACAGTTCTCATCCCACTCAAACCGAACTCCCTTCCGTGTCAACCTCGTCAACGGTGCTGCAAGAATAGAAAAGCCCTCAATAAAACGCCGGTAATACCCTGCCAAACCCAGAAAACTCCGGATTTCCGTCACCGTCTTAGGCTGTTCCCAATTGGCTACCGCCTCAACTTTCTGAGGATCCACACGAATGCCCTCGGCCGAAATCACATGGCCAAGAAATCCAACACTGGTCAACCAGAACTGACACTTACTGAGCTTCGCATACAACTGATGCTCCCTCAATGTTTTAAGCACGATCCTCAGATGTTTCTCATGCGCCTTCGCACTCTTCGAATACACCAAAATATCATCAATGAAAACAATCACAAAACGATCCAAGTAGGGCCGGAATACTCGGTTCATAAGGTCCATAAAAGCTGCTGGGGCATTAGTCAAACCAAAAGGCATCACAACAAACTCATAGTGACCGTACCTGGTCCGGAAAGCTGTCTTCGGTATATCCTCCTCTTTAACCCTTAACTGGTGATAACCGGAGCGAAGATCAATCTTCGAGAAATACTGTGCTCCCTTGAGCTGGTCAAACAAATCATCAATCCGGGGTAGGGGGTACTTATTCCGAATAGTTACCTTATTCAGTTGCCTGTAATCCACACACAATCTCAATCCTCCGTCCTTTTTCTTGACAAACAAACAGGTGCTCCCCAAGGTGACATACTCGGTCGAATAAATCCTATATCGACCAACTCTTGCAACTGGGCCTTAAGTTCCCTCAATTCTGCAGGTGCCATACGATAAGGAGTCTGAGAAATAGGCTGTGTACCTGGTAGAAGCTCAATCGTAAACTCAAGATCTCGGTGTGGGGGTAGTCCTGGCAACTCCTCGGGAAAGACATCGGGAAACTCCCGTACCACTGGTATATCCTCCGCCCTCACTGGCGTAGCACGCGTATCCACCACATGAGCTAAATAACCCTGGCACCCCTTACGTAACAGTTTGCTAGCCTCGAGTGCCGAAATAACTCCAGTAGGAAGTACACGCTGATCCCCCTGGAACGTAGTCTATGATAATCAGGGACTCCGAAAAGTCACTCTCCTATCGAAACATTCGATAGAAGCATGATGTCTCGTCAACCAGTCCATACCCAAGATCACATCAAAGTCTCGTAAATCCAAGAGTAACAAATCTGCCAGTAACTCCACCTGGCCTACCATCACCGGACACTCTCTCAAGACCTGAGTCACAACCAACACCTCCCCAGTAGGTGTACTCACTCCTAACGCACAATCCAAAGTAGACACCTCCCTCTCCTTAACCAAACTACAACTCCGAGCTATAAATGAATGAGTAGCCTCGGGATCTATCAAAGTAAAAACAGTGTGACCAAGTATGGTGAGTGTACCTGTCACCACTCCCGGTGCTGACCTAGCCTCCTGCTGAGTCATCGCAAAAACTCGCGCCTGAGGTCCCGATGACCTACCGCGCCCTCTGGAACTGCTCGTGGCACCACCGCCACCCCTAGGGCCTGCCGCCCCTGATACTGAAGCAGTACTCCGCCCGGGTTCTGCTGCACCTCTGCCTGCTCCACCCTCCGGAGCTAACAATGGGCACTCCCGACGGAAGTGTCCTCGCTCTCCACAATAGAAGCAAGTGTCCCTACCGGGTCCACCAGTATGCCTCCTTGTAGAAGCCACTGAAGTCGCACTCGCCTGAGGAGTCGGCTGTGACCTAGCTCCTCGAAATCCTGAGCCCTGAAAACTGCCTGGTCTGCCATACCGGGCTCCACCAGCCGATAATGATCCACCAAAATTACCCCGTTTCGGGGGCCTCTGACTCGATGCTCCTGGAAATGACTACTCTCGGCGTCGAACACTGCCCGAATACTGTGGTCGAGCAGGTAAACTGGCCTCCACCCTGACAGCAGCATCAGACAGCTCTCGGAAAGTAGCAAAAGAGCCGGCTGTCACTATGGCCCTGATCTCTCCCCGGAGGCCCAACTCAAACCGGCGACACTTCTCCGCCTCAGTCGCCACAAATGCAGGAGCAAAACGAGATAGCATCTGGAACCTCTGCTCATACTCAGCAACTGTCAAGTTCCCTTGCTTCAAGTGAAGGAATTCCGCTTCCTTCACATCCCTGAAAGAACGGGGATAGTACTGATCTAGAAACCGCTCCCGGAAAGTCTCCCAAGTCACGGTATGTGCATCCCAGCCGGACAGTTCCAGCGTGTACCACCACTCGTAAGCAGCTCCATCCAACAGAAAAGTAGCTAACAATACCCGATCCTTGGGAGGATAGTGCATCACCCCAAAAATACGTTCTAGTCGGGTGATCCATCGGTGAGCTTCCTCGGGATCAGCCCCACCGCTGAACGTAGTAGCCCCAAGCCTCTGGGCTCTCTCAATCGAAGCGCTCTCAGTCCCTCTCGCCGCTTCATCTTCAGGTCGTGGAGGGGGTTCACGTCTCGGAGGCATGATCAATCGTACGCTGAAAGAGGCATAGAGTTAGTATAACAACCTAGACCCAACACAAATTGACAAAACCTATGCTCTGATACCAATTGTCAGGACCCGTCCCAAATATCACCTCGATACCCGGGATGAACCCTGCTCCCGTCTGACAATCACACTTACAGTACCAAAACATGACCTTAATACAAATATAAGCATAACTATCAGACGAAGGAGTAAATATATACAACAGTAAGCCAGAGCATAGTTCTACAAAATGGGCACCAAAAGTCCTACAAGTCTAAGTCCGCAATGGAAGAACGTCGGAAGCTCTATGCCTCGATATCTGCCTCAACGTTCCCCCCAGCGCTATCACCACGACCTGGAGGGAATTTGAACAAAAAGAAGGTGTGAGTGGACCGAAAGGAATAAAAATTTTAAAACCGTTTACCATCAAATCAAAGTAAAGAAATATAATCATTTGTTCCCTCCGGTTTAAAACCAGGCATGCCCAACGAAGTATTAGAAAAATCATAATATGAAACATCATAAGAAACAGAAACACTATAAACATCATAAGAAACAGATACACTATAAAACTGATATAGAAACCAGAGCATAAACATCAAACCACTTTTTCCGATCAAACCTGCTGGACCTATCCGAGTCTTTAAACTCAACCAGGCCTCACATATAAATCCGAGTCTTTAAACTCCCGAGTCTTTAAACTCAATAGGCCTATGGGGGTAATATCGTAATATCCGAGTCTTTAAACTCCCGAGTCTTTAAACTCAATCCGGGCCCGTCCCCCGTCAATCAATATCCGGGTCTTTAAACCCAATATCCAGATCCAGCAAATCCAATCCATATCCAGTGTAAAACCAATTCAAAATCCATTGCCAAATTCGAATTCGAAATCCCCGGTTCGAAGCCCTTCCGACGTTCAGAACCGACAATCCGAACCCAAATCCGGAAAAAGATCCATGTTCATAACAAAACCATAGGAAAATCCTAAATCAGATTCCACAACCCGTTTACCATCATCAGAAAACGTTTTTAGGTTAAATTCCTACATTATAGCATCAAAATCTGAAAACCCACATTTTCTCGAAAAACGTGTAAAATCCCAAAAACGTCTCGAAAAACGTGCAAACATCTCAATCACATATAATCATCATCAGGACATAAAAACACACATAAAAATCATAAAACAGTAATAAAAACAGTTAGGCATGCTCGGAAGTAAGAAAGAGTCCACTCACAGTTCAGAGCAAGTCACTCGCGCCCCGTGCGCTCCTCAACCGTCTCTGGTGTCTCCCGTCCTGTCAATAGATACTAAATAGGGTCACAACAACATCAAGGATACCTTCCCTATTTTCCCCAATTTTTCGGGAATTTAATCATATTTTAATCCTAAACCCTAAACCGTACGGATTCCCGAACCATCCCGTAACACCGTCCGATTAACCCGAAAACTATACCATTGGATTCCTTAGGACATTTAGAACCAAAACCATGTTGGAAGCTTGGCCGGAATCATCACCACGCGCCTCCACGCGCCGCCCAAAGTGGCTGCGCGTGGGCCTCACGCGCCTGCTACAGTGCCACCGTCTTCCTCGAGTCACCCGGTTCAACACAGTTGAACCGGCGTGAACGGTTCTCTGTAATCCGACCACCATTTCGATTCAATCCAATCCTAACCTCTTCGTCCCGTCCTAAGCAACCTGACCATGTCCTAACCTCGAAGAATCACGGCCGGAAACCCGCCGTTCACGGCCGCGAAACAGACGGCCCGCAGCCCCTGTTTTCCTTCCCGGCCGTCTACTGCTTCCCCCTTCACGGTGGTGATACCAGCACCTTCCTAGGACCCTACTTAGTCCTACCCAACTCACAGAATCCGTCGATTCATCCCCGAAGTCCACGACTTCAAGTTTGAAGTCACGGCCAAAAACAGAGTATTGGGTACTCGCCGTCGACTGAGCCCCGCCGTGTACGCCCCCGTCACGGCAGCAATCATAAACCATTCCTAAGACCTCCCTGAACATCACCCTGACCTCCTAATCCCTCGACTCTAAGCCCAACTCCACGACTTTGCATTTGAAAAATCACGGGAAACAGAGTAAAGAGACTTACCCTGCGATTAAGTCGCCGCCGTGAGCACCGCCGCCTACCACGGTGTTTGTTGGACACCCTGCAACCCCTTGGACCTCCTATAGCCTTGGTTTGCCTCACCACACGGCACAACAGCCTCCACGAGCTCACGGCCTCCCCGTTTTCACAGAAGCTTAGCTGCACCGCCACAGTGCCGCCGTGCACGGTTTCCGTCCAATAGCACCACCACCAACTCACCGTAAGCTCCCTGTCACTCTCTCAATTCACCAAAACTGCACTCACCCCCTGAATCGATCACCGTCTCCCCAAGTTCTTCTCTCTGTTTTCTGCGCACACAAGGTTTGTACGGTTTCAAAATGGACAAAGTGTGGCCGTGCACACTTTAGATCTTTGTGGAACAATCCAGCACCCCCACGTGTCCACAATCCTATGGACAAGCAGAAAAATATCCCAATCCCCTTTTGCCACTTGTCATCATCTGCTTTGCTGAAAGGAAATGACCAAAATACCCCTTGTATAATTAATTACCGTTTTGCCCCCGATCGTTCTAGACCTGTAACTTTTCCGTCCGACGTCCGATGACAGCGTGCCGCCTGTCGTTGTACTCAGGACGTCGAGACCTACCTAACGGTCCTCGGTCTACGTGAAAATTATTAAGTTACCAAAAAGTCAACTTTTCGTCTACTATTCACAAGGGCAAAATCGTCCTTTTTTACAAAACTTCGCACAAATTACATTTTTACCCTTCCCGTAGGTACGGGTTGTTACATCTCAATGTTCTCATTTTGTTGTTGCTGGTTTCAAGGCGATCAAATGTCGTTTCGAGGGGTTTTGAGCATCCAAAACTACGATGCATAGGTTTAGGATGTTTTTGTTGTCCTAGGATTTTGAGGGTTCATATGTGGGTTTATATATTAGCATTAGTGACCCTCGTTTATTGGTTTTTACAGGAAATATCATTTTAGGGACCTTGGAGGAGTGCACAACTAGGGACTGAGCTTGATTAGATAGTATGTGGGTAGAAATTTGTTTTTTTAGTCGTGATGCATGCATATTGAACTATTTAAATGATTTATGATATTATCTGGCTTTGAAATGGTTTGAATAATTATTCTAAATGTTTTTGCACGTTATCTACAGATTAATAATTTTAGAATAATTATTCGGCTTTTTGTTCTAGACACTTGTTTTTACGGTTTTTTAGTGAAAACATTATTTTGGACTCAAGCCCCGGTTTTAACATTTTGGCTTAGATTTTGAATCAATGATTTATTTAAAAGTAAGGTTTGGCTTTACTGTTTCACTGTTTTCTTATCGACTATCCTCGCGATATACGATGATTACCTTTTTTTCGGACTAGCATCACGAAGTGTGTCTCTGACATAACTTGGGGGCATTAGTTTCCAGACTGGCATCATTGATAGGTCTTCAATTAAGCATTATTTTATACCCTTTATACTTGACTTTTAATATTAAAATAATAAACAATTAGAGAAAATAATATAGTTTGTGAGATTTTTGTAGAAATAAATAAAACATGAAATTCTGAGCATTTTGGCAAAAGAATTATCGCAATCGGAGTTTTAACGAAAAAAAATACGACTGAAAGAAGGGAGGCCACCGAAAATATCTTGGAATTTCGATGGGAAGCTGTTGAAGCCCAGAAATCTAGCCCAAAATCCTGCAGCCCAGCCCGCTGCAGTTCCTCAGCCCAGCTGTCCAGCCCAATCCAAAATGCGCAGCCCAACAAATCGCCCCAATTCGCGCAGCCCAGGTCCCAGGCGTGTTTGGTGCGCGCGTACCGATCCTTTTTCCTCTTCTTCATCGCGCATCTGCCGAAGCCATCCACTCTAGCTCAGCACGCATGCGCTGACCTCTCTGCCCCAGTCAGTGCGTCATGCGCCGAATTACCTGTTCTCTGACCCGCATGCAGCCGCTGACTTCCCCAACCTTTTTCAGCCTCTCTCTGCCGATTGAAAGATAGCTCTATAATCTGATTTTTCTACATCAAACCTGCCTCTTTTGGGGCAGGTTTTCACAATGATTTCACCCAAATCAGCCACTAAGTCATCATTTCTCCATTTAATTTTTTATTTTTATTTTTATTTATTTTATTTTATTTTATTTAGAGTTTTTTTAAAAAAAAATTCTCCCTATAAATAGGGGTTCATTTTCCTTGTTTAGAGACTATTCTTTGAGGCATTGAGGCACACATTTGATCCTTCCTTAAGAGAAACTATGGAAAAATATTTCCAATACAAAGTTTAGTATTTAAGTCTGAATTTCCCGTGTTTTATTTCCTACATCTTCACAAGGTTCCGTCCGTTGTGGAGAACCGTGTGAATAACAATCCATTATTTTCATCCACCTTAAAAATGTAACAATTGTTTTCCATTTACTTAAAATCTTATTTTCGTTATTGGTTTTTATTTATAAGTTCAGCATATGTGTGGTATTTTCTTGCTAATAGTTGCAAGTATTAAATACAATTTTCATGTGTCTTACTTTATGTATCTTAGTTATGTTATACATTTTAGTGCTTCATACTTCAATTTGATGTTGTGTTTTATCCGTTGTCAGTGCACTTAGAGTAGAATTAAAGAGACTTAATGTTGGTCGCTGTTGGCGAATTCAGTCAAAAACGAAAGGTAAATCATATTGTAAGTGTCGGCCATTGTCAGTGCATTTATAATATTGAAAAATGTATGAAGGTAATTGAGAAAATTAAGATAAAATTTCGTGATTGTTTTGATATTTGCATTTACTAGAGTGTTGGTAAGATGTGTATTTGAAGAAAGTCACTTGTACATAGGTTAAAGTAGAAGTAGAATTAATTTTATACTTGTTTTTACATGTATTTTTATGATCACATTTTACTCAAAACTCCCCCATCTCATTCTTTTATTCTTTCTCACTAACCATTATTAATATTCCCTAATTTCCTCGTCTAAGAGCGATCTCTATTTACCAATACTAAAATAACACAAAAAGGGTTTAAAATATGTATATACTTGAATTACGGGTTTAATTAAATGCGTAGTTTAAGCGTATCAATTTTTGGCGTTGTTATCGGGAAAATTAAAAATCATTTTTAATGTGTTAGTATGTATAAAATTGTTAGTATGTAAAATGTTCATACTTGTGAATAAAATGTACATATTATAAATGTTCTTAACTTTTATTTTTACATTGATTCCATTATGCTTGTTTATATTTTTCTACTTGTTTATATTATAGTTATAGTTGTTCATATTTTATTTGTTCACTCTCATTTCATACATGTATATTACTTGTTCACAATTATTTTATTTTATTCTTATTTATTTGTTTGTTTATATTTTGATAAACTCTAAATTTAAATTCTAAAAAAAAAATCGGAATTAAAAAATAATAATAATAAAAATTAGAAATAAAAAAAATTAGAAAAAAAAACAGGAAAAAAAAATTAGTCTTGATTTAATTTGTTTATAATTGTGCATACTTGATTTGATAATTTGTAAGTGTATATATATTAAATGTTCATATTTACTATGTTTATAAATGTTCCTACTTGTTTATAATTGCCTATACATAAAAATGTTCATACATTTTCTTATGTGTTAGCATAAAAATGTTTATACATGTTCATGAGATACTTGTTTAGGTAAAATTAAACTCATATCATACTTGTTTATTTTTGTACTTGTTCATATTTTACTTGTGCATACTTGATTCATATTGTTCATACTTATATATACATTTTTGTTCATAACTTTTATTTTTATGTTTGTCATATTATATTAGTTCACAATGTTCATAATGTATTTGTTCATAAATTGTACTTAATGCCCATATTGTATTAGTTCATGAATTGTATATTGTGTGTGTTCATTTTATTTTATTCTATTGTTATTTTATATTTATTATTTATTTGTTTTTGTAAATAAAAAATCAAAAAAAAAAGAACTATATATCTTTGACTTTCCCAACATGTAAATATGGTTTCCTATTAAATCTTTTAGAGTTGCATGAATCTAAATGCCCATTTTTCTTCAAAATCTTACTTTCAGGAACAGGTAGTACCCATCTTGTTTACTTTCTCTTTAACCCTTCATGATGTGTGGATTTCATCACCACACACCATAGACTCGAATCTATGGACATGAGGTTTGGGCGGAGTTCGTAAACACTTGGGTTTGGTAATTCACTAAATCTTCCATCGGTTGGTCATGGTGAATAGGAGGGTTATGACTGGTGATAAGTTTTAGATTAAGAAAGGGAATACTAATGGAGTAAATGCCCTAGCTAAACTAGCCTCGAGATGTTCTCTAACTAATCCTTGCTTCTCGCGTTACTTGTATCCTAACTAGCCATGATTGATGTTGAATGGTAGAAGGGTGGTTATCAGTACGCCCAGGAAAGTACTATGAGAAACGGAAGGGGAAAGTTATTCATGACACTCTAAAACTCTACTTATTGCATTATTAGATTACATACCCTCCCTGAGATTTCATGATGCTCGGATTTCATCACCGGGCCCCCTAGACTAAGTGAATCTAGGGAAGTGAGATCGAAGGTGTAGACCATTCTTTCATGAATTTTCACGTAACTCTTATGTCTTATGCAGGTTCTAACAATTTCTCTCTAATGCATTCACACTATTCTTCATGTACATACTTTTTTGTTGCATTAGTTTAGATGCATTTGGAACTTTTCCACTTTCTTGCCATTACCGTGACTTTTTGTTAATTCTGGCTTCCATTTATGTCATACCTTATGTTATTTGGGACTAATTGTTTCTTTTTCTGACTTCAAATTATTTCATACTTTGTGCAATCCATACTTTCTATTACTCTTATTATCTCTTACTTGTCTATATGTTAATTCCGGCTTCAATTTATGTCAGTTATACTTGGTTATACTTCACATTTTCTTGCTAGTTGTGATTTCCCTAACTTATAAATTCCTAACACTAACCCTAAATTTTATAGCAACTATCTTGTTTTAATTGAATTTCACTAGCTACTTACTTGTGTATACTTACCTTCTAACTTAGTGCTTTTTAACAATATAGGTACGTACTTATGAATGCGCGCTCATCAATCTAAGCTTGATCGGTTGAGAAAACAACTTGACATCTCGCCAAGCAACGCAACATTCAGAGACGCACTTAAGAAAACCGGCTCATCCGGACCCTCATCCTCAATACTCGGTGATTCCATAAGTGAAAAGAGTAATGCAGAAAAGAAACAGACATTCGGAACACCATTAGCCATGGCACGAAATCTGAGTATCCGTTAGCAGACTTGTGCAAACACAAATGGCAGTACAAACTTTTGCATCATGTATCCCAAAGCCTAGAACCAACAAGAAAGATATTGAGCTTAAGAGTGGAGTCCTTCATCAGCTACCCAAGTTCCATGGAATTAGAAACGAAGATCCACACAAACACTTAACGGAGTTCCAATTCATTATTGGTAGTATGTGTCTCAATGATGCGGACTTGGAAATCATGAAGCTGAAATCTTTCTTGTTGTCCTTGGAAGATAGAGCACGAGTATGGCTTTTGGGTCTCCCATCCAATCATATTGAGTCTTGGGAAAAGTTGGTTCAGGAATTTCTTACCAAATAATTCCCTGCCTCAAAGATTACGGTCTTAAGAAAAGAGATCACTGGAATCAAGCAAAAAGAGCATGATGAGAATTTCAGCCATTACTAAGAGAGGTTTGAGGAACGTTGTGCTTCATGCCCTACTCATGGGATCACTGAAGGCTATCTCCTAACCAACTTCTACGAAGGACTCAAGGGTTGGGATAGAGGACTACTCGATGCTGCAACTAATGGAAGTTTCTTAGCTCAGAGTTTAGTGGATGGGCGTGCACTACTTGAAAGTCGTGCACTCAATGATGCACAATACGAAGGTGTCGAGCCTATTCCAAGGAAGGTACATGAGGTGAGTTCCCATATTATAAATGATTCTAAGTTAGATAAGATCACCTCTATGCTTTCGAATGTGTTGGAACTAAAGAAGTAGGTAGCCCGGTATGTTCCATATGCTCTCAAGGACAACTTGAGGACCAATGCCCCTACATTGCAAGGGAGGAACGCCATTGGAAGCTTTCAAGGAGGACCAAGGGCCTAAGGTTACAGTTGGAGAGACTCGAAAAATGTCCTAAACCCTCAGTACATGCCGACAGGCTCAAACCATGCCCAAAACCATTTCCAAAGACCCACATGGCAACCAAGGCCCTCGGTTCCATTTTATAACTTTTCTCATAATCATGAAAATAATTATATCTCTTCATCTTCTAATCCTAATTATGATAAAATGATGGTTGCTTTTTCCCAAACGCAGCAAACACTAATGGCTTCGACTCAAGCTCTTGTCACATGTCAGCAAAATCAGCAAAAAGAAATCGTTGATCTCAAGTGTAACGCCCCGTTCGTTAAACTGGGATTAGATTAGTGGTTAATGATGGATTAGTGAAGTTAAACGGTGATTAGTTGGCTGTGTTCGGACGGACGGTACGAAATGACGATTTTGCCCTTGGAATGGGCAAAAATGTTGAATTTTGTTTGGGAGGTCCAATGGACCTTGACCGATGACCGTGACGTAGTTCAGGACGTCACGAGTTCATAGACAGGTGGCACGTCCGATTCCGACATTCGAGGGAAAAGTTATGATGTTCGGAAGGTCACGGGCATTTTCGTACTTAGGTTCAAAAGAGGGAAATTGTTGACTTTTTACGTGACAAACTTTTTTTCACAAAACTCGAGGACCGTTAGGAAGGTCTCAATGCCCTGAGTATAACGACAGGCGGCACGTGTCGATTGGAGTTCGAATAACGAAGTTACGGGTCAAGGAAATTGAAGGGCAAAATGGTAATTTGGACATTCAGGGGCAAATTGGTCTTTTGACACCTAGGGATTTGTGGACAATCAGATGAGGACACCTGGGCTTGGACGGTTGGATATTTTTGGCAAGAAACCACTGAGATGAGGACACTTGTCCACTCTCCAGTGGCTTCTAGACAAATCTCACACAGTCTGAGTTATGTTTAATTTGGTTGATCGATCAAACGGAGGGAAAACAGAGACTGAGAGGAGAATGGTCCAGCTTCAGTCTGAGTCGTGGGTGTGAGTTATCATGTTTGAGTGAGAACACATGGACGTGTGGAGATTTGAGTATTTGTGTTAAGTGAAGGATTGAGTGAGAAAGTGTGTGAGCTGTGAGACAAACCTAGAAAACCGAGAGGGCTAACTGTGAACAGCCGTGGACAAACTCAGAAAATCGATCAAACTCATCGAAATCTAGTTTGTGGTAGTGTTCAGTACGCAGAAGGGAACTTAGAACGATTGTCCATCCACGATGGAAGTCACGGTAGAGCACAGGGAGCAGGTAAGTAGTTTTGATTCCTCTGTTTTCCAGAAATAATTCAAGGTGAGAATCGATAGGTTTGCTAGGTTTTTAAGTCACTCTGATGACCTTCGCAGTCGTATAAGGTTCCTATTGAACCCAGGAAGTCGAAACCATGGTCGGAAAGGTTGGTGGTGGACGGAAACAGAGGATTGGAAAAACTTGGCGTTTTGGTTCGACTTTGGAAGGTATGAAACATGACTCATTCACATGTTTTAGTTAGTTAAATCAGTTCTAAACGTTGGGACGCAGTTAATGGTGAAATCAGGATTAAAAATTAAGCTAAAATGAACGAAAACCGTGAACGCCAGTTCGGGTCCAGATCGGGTCGGCCTGGACCGGTTCGAACCGGGTTCACCTGAGGACATGGATGAACAGTGCAGGCGCGTGAGGCCCACGTGCAGCGCGTGTGGGTGCGTGGCATTGAATTTAAGGGAGGTTCCAACATAACTTTTAAAGTATTCGATGTAACAAACATTTTGGCACTGGTTTCGAGTCGATCGGACATCATCTCGATAAGTTTCGGGATGTCCGAAGGTTTTAGGCCTCGGTTAAAAATAGTTAAAAATATGAGAAAATTATGGGGCTTTAGTATGACCATTGTGAAGTAGTCAATGACCTTAGTATGAGATTTGGACAGGTTCGGGAAGGCCGAGGATAGCGGAATGGCCGAGAACGGTGTAAGTGCGCGCGTATAGAGACGACGCCCGAATGGTCTGTGAGTGGACTTTGTTTTCTAACTCTTGATGCATGCATATATGCTTTTATATATTTTTTTTATACGTGATTCTATGCTTTGATTTATGGTCTTGAGGGTTTACGATTTTGCACGATTTTTGAGAAATTTACGTATTTGCACGTTTTACGAGGTTTCGATTTCTATCGTGATTTGAGCATGATTTTGATGATTTGATTTCAGGATTTGAAATATGATTTGATTTCGGTTTTGAAACTGGATTTCGGAAAGGAAGTCTGGATTTGAGTTCGGGATGATGGTTCCGGATGCCGGCTTACAGAATCATTGTTGCAAATTCGGATAAGGATTTTTTGTGGGTTTTACTGTTGCTTAAAAAACGGTTTTGGGTTTAAAGACCCGGAAAAAGAAAAGAAAACCGCTGGATCTGATTTTGATTTTAAAGACTCGGTTGATTGACGGGGGGAGGGCCCTGGATTGATATGTTTTGAGTTTAAAGACTCGGTATATGTTTTGAGTTTAAAGACTCGGTGATTGTGATACCCCCCGAGGCCTGTGATTGTGTTTTGAGTTTAAACACTCGGTGATATCCCAGGAAGGCCTGGTTATTGCGCATGATTTTGAGTTTAAAGACTCGGGCGCACTTGAGATCCAGTAAACTTCTATGATTGATATTTTCACTAGTTTTTCACTGGTTTTCCTATGTTTTGGGCAGTGGCCCGTATGATTTGGATTTGATGAGGTTTGGGACTGATTTCCCGTATTTGAGATTGCTTTGTGATTTGAGGCTGAGGCCTGGATTTGAATAACGATTTTGATTCGGGTTTCCGATACTGGATTTCATTGATGGTTTTGATATGAATGGTTTTATAACATGACTTGATATGCATGCATTGGTTTTTGCGTGGAGGGTAAAAATGTACTTATGTTTTATTGAATTGTTTTCTAAATTATACTTTATTTTTGTCCACTCACAGCCTTTTCATGTTTTCGATACCCTCCAGGTTGTTGCGGTGCGGGCTGTTGGTCGAGAGAAAGAGAGACATCACACTCGCGATCCACAGTAGTTTGGTGCACTCTGGGAAGTCCGGATACTTTGAGAACGGTTGGATCAAGAATCCCTTGTCTGACTTACGTGTCACATGGAGGTTGGAAGTCAGTTTAGTCTTCGTGTCATGCGTAAGTTAGACGGGAGCAGGATTTAGCCCTTAATCCCGGAGGATTAGGGGTGGGTCCTGACATCAAGGACCAAATGGGTAAGGTCGTGGAATTAATGGGTAAGATCCAAGCTAGCGGGGTGTTTCCACCTCAACCTATGCCCAATCCGAATGCAAGACCTAAAGCCAATACGATTATCACTCGAAGTGGTAAAGTGCTCGGTGAAATAGAGCTAGATCTAGCTGTTTCTGAGGCTGAAAAGTACAAGGTGGCAACTAATACCACCACGACACAACCGCCAGTTCAAGCTATCCACACACAAGGTAATGACCATATCCCTTCAAGTTCGGTTGTTACTAATTCCCCGTTTGTGCATGCACTATTTCCAAGTAGGCTTTCCAAATCTAAGAAGGATGAATCCGATGAGGAAATCTTGAAAATATTCAAAAGGGTGCAAATCAACATGCCCTTGATCGAGTGCATCAAGCAAGTGCCGAAATACGAAAAGTTTCTGAAAGAGTTATGCACTCCTAGGCGCCAAACGAGGGAAAAGGAGGTTGTAATGGTGAGTGAAACAATTTCTGCTGTAATCCAACGTCAGCTACCCCCAAAGTTGAAGGATCTGGGGAGTTTTTCTATTCCTGCAAGATTGGTAGCAAATATTTTGATAAAGTCATGATAGACTTAGGTGCATCCATTAATGTTATGCCATATTCATTATATGTTGCCCTAGGTTTAGGTAAACTAAAACATGACAATGTTATCATTCAATTAGCCGATTGTTCTAACGTGTATCCTAAGGGATACGTTGATGATGTTCATGTACAGGTTAACCAGCTCATCTTCCCTACGGATTTTAATGTCCTAGACATGGAAGATTCCCCTACAAATCAAGCTCCACTGATGTTGTTGGGACGACCATTCATGAGAACTGCCAAAAAGTAGATTGATGTATTCAATGACACACTAACTATGGAAGTCGATGAAGAGGACATAGGCTTCAACATTTTTGATCCCATGAGGTACCCTAGTTCCACTACTCAAAATACTTTTTCTATTGATGTGTGTACTTCTTTTGTAGAGAAACATCTTGAGTCAATTCGGGAAGACACACACTCAATATGGTAATTCAGGAAGGAGTTGGCCTAACTCAACCAAGGGACGCCTTAGTTGAAGACACGGATTATGAACTAGATCCTCGAATTTGGGAAGAAGTCATTGGCCCTCAATGAAGCCCCCAATATGGTAAATCCTCATATACCTTTGTCACTTTCAGTTAGTACTGATGAAATTTTTCCTTCAGTAGTTCAGGCCCCTATTCTCGAGCTTAAGGTTCTGGCTGACCACCTGAAGTACGTCTATCTCGGCCCCAATGACACTTTGCCCATCATAGTGTCTTTTGCACTGACTAAATCATAGGAAGAAAGATTGATACGTTTCTTGACGAAGTATAAGACATCCATTGGATGGACTTTGTCAGACATAAAGGGAATCAGCCCTACAACATGTGTGCATCGAATCTTGTTGGAAGATGATGCAAAACCCTCTCGTGAAGCTCAACGTTGCCTTCATCCTCTGATGATGGATGTCGTAAAGAAAGAGGTAATCAAACTCTTGGACTGTGGTATCATCTACCCGATTTCAGACAGTAAATGGGTCTCACCAGTCCAAGTAGTTCCGAAGAAAAGTGGAGTCACAGTTGCTGAGAACAGTGAAGGTGAGCTCGTACCCCAAAGAATAGTGATCGAATAAAGAGTCTGCATAGATTATCGGCGCCTTAACAAAGCAACTAGAAAGGACCACTTCTCTTTGCCCTTCATCGATCAAATGCTTGAAAGGTTAGCTAGTCACTTACTACTGCTTTCTTGATGGATATTTCAGGTACAATCAAATCTGTATTGCTCAAAATGATCAAGAAAAAACAACTTTCACTTGTCCTTTTGGCACTTTTACTTATCGAAGAATGCCCTTCGGTTTATGCAACGCCCCAGGTACGTTCCAAAGATGCATGCTTTCTATTTTCTCTGAATATGTCGAAAGAATAATTGAAGTATTTATGGATGATTTCAGTATCTTTGGGGATAGTTTTGATGCATGTTTAGAACACCTAGAACTTATCTTACAAAGATGTGTTGAAACTAATCTAGTGCTTAACTGGGAAAAATGTCATTTCATAGTTAGACAATGGATAGTTTTAGGACATATTATCTCTGAGAGAGGAATCAAAGTTGATAAATCTAAAGTTGATATTGTGTGCCACTTACCCTCCCCACTTTTGTGAGAGAGATTCATTTATTTCTTGGTCACGCAGGTTTCTATAAAAGATTTATCATGGACTTTTCCCACATTGCAAGGCCTTTGTGTCGTTTGCTTCAGAAGGAGACACCCTTCGTCTTTGATGCAGATTGTCATGAAGCTTTTGATAAGCTTAAAAATCTTTTAACCACTGCTCATATTCTTTGTGCTCCGGATTGGTCCCTACCCTTTGAACTAATGTGTGATGCCTCCGATTATGCAGTTGGTGCCGTTCTCGAACAAAGGTCAGACAAGAAGCCATGTGGCATACACTATGCATCCAGAACTTGAATGATGCCCAAATGAACTACACTGCTACTGAGAAGGAGTTTCTTGTTGTTGTGTTTGCTTTAGATAAGTTTCGTTCTTACTTACTTCAAACTAAAGTCATTATTTACACTGATCATGTAGCACTAAAGTATCTCCTGGCCAAGAAGGAAGCTAAACCAAGGCTAATCCGATGAATTCTTCTTCTTCAAGAGTTTGACATCGAGATTAGGGACAAGAAAGGTGTAGAAAATGTGGTAGCTGACCACTTGAGCCGCATGGTACATGAACGAGATCCTGTGGCGATTCAAGAGATGTTTTCGGATAAACAACTCTTCAGAATCGAGGTAAGTACTCCTTGGTATGCTGATATTGTCAATTATTTAGTCACCAAGCATATCAGGACCCGACCCTCCTCGGTCAGGACCCGACTCACATCATGGAATTGCACCAACCTCAACTCGCTTAACTTTGGAGTTCCAACCGAACCCAAAGCCACTGAGCTCCCAAAAGGCCTCGTGCTAGATAGGTGTGTGCCTACACCTTTAAGGCACACCACCATTCCCTTCCCAGACCATTCCCCCTCGCAGGAATGTGGGATCATTCACTGTTCCCTCCAGGACACGGGTCTTACAAAGCAGTTGCCTACCACTCTCACTTACGCACAAAAAGATAAACTCAAGAAGCAAGCTAGGTACTCTGTTTGGGATGAACCTTATTTATGGAAACACTGTGCAGATTTACTAATTAGGAAATGTGTCCCTGACATAGAACATAGGTCAGTGCTAGAATTTTTCCATAACCATGCTTGTAGAGGTCACTTTGGATCTAGGAAAACTGCACTTACAATTTTAGAATCTGGATTATATTGGCCCCCATTGTTTAAAGATGCACATTCATTCTGTTTAGCCTGTGATAAATGCCAAAGATCCGGAAACTTAGGATGAAGGGGTGAAATGCCACAACATTATGTTTTAACTGTTGAAATATTTGATGTTTGGGGTATCGATTTTATGGGTCCATTTCCTCAATCTAATGGTTATCTCTATATCTTACTTGTTGTTGATTATGTATCGAAATGGGTGGAAACTAAGGCTACCAAGACTAATGACTCTAAAACTGTTGCAGATTTCCTCATAACTAACATTCTTTCCAAGTTTCGGATCCCACAGGTCCTAAGAAGTGATGGTGGAAGTCATTTTTGCAACAAGACCATTGAAGCTTTAATGACATGGTACGGTGTCACTCACAGATAGGCCTGGCAATGGGTCGTGTCGTGTCGGGTTCGTATCGTGTCATGTATTCTATTTTACCTATTTAAGCTCAACCCGAACCCGACCCGTTTATTAATCGTGTCAAAACATGTAAACCCGAACCCGACCTGTTTATTAAACAGGTAACCCGAACCCACCCGTTTAACCCGTTTATTAAACGTGTCGTGTTGAATAACCTGTTTAACCCATTTAACCTATTTAACCCATTTAACCTGTTTAACCCATTTAACCATATATCCTACATAATATTTGAAGCATAATTTTTTCACTAAAATACCATACCAACCATCAATGAACTTCATAATTCAACAAACTTCATAATTCATGATTCATAAGTACATGCAATAATTTAATATCCATGACCAACAATACAATATCGTCAATGTAATATTAAGTTCCAAAAGAAACTAAGTATAGTACATAATACCAAATAAAATTAAGTAATTAATTAACAAACTCTAAGGAAAAAGTTTCAACAAAAAAAGTGTTAAAATTGATTAGATCTTCGGGAATTGCACAAGAACACATAAACTAATCAACACCTACAATAAAATAAAGAAAATATTAGAATCAAACCACAAAATTAATAACAATGTGTAAAGACATGCTAGAATGTGATTTTTTAGTACCTAAATGCTATCCATCATTAGGAATGGTATTAGAGCATTCAACAGATTGAGAATTATTGATACTAATTTCTAATTTGCTGATATCCTCAATGAGATCCTGCAACTTGAGGGCAAGTGACTCTACCAATGACTCTACTTCCGAAATGGCTTCAATTTGCTTTCTCCTTTTCTCGTCTTTCAATGACTCTACCATTTCCTCACTCCCATAGTCAGAATCTCTATTATCAAGAAACAAAGAATAGATAATGGTGATGTTCTAAACACCATAAACAAAATTGGAGAGGCTTGGTAAAATCGATCTTACTTATATGGATACTTCAAGAATGGAATAAGCTTGTTGAAGCTATTCCCAGATTGAATATTTGCCTGCAGTTCCAAAAGAGAGAGGATCTTTCAAAATTCAAAATAGAAGACGGTTGTATTCAACTGTATTATACATCAGCATACTTGAAAACTGCACAACAAGAAGGATGTAATACATTTTTCTGTAAAAACATAAAAGGAGAACATTCAACTGCCTTTTTTTTTCAGATAAGCAAATACTAAAGGCATTTGTTACACACAAAAATAGGGGGGGCATTGATTTAACTGCTTCATAAACCAAAAGAATTCAAACTATACAAAAACACTGAGAGGATCTGAACATGACGCTCCCTTCATGATAGGAATTTCAAGGAAAATGATCTGTGTTTTTTGGTATTGACACCATAGAGCTAATCAGCTTGTGTGTGCACCAATTGAGAGAAAGCTAGCAGAGATTTGTACATCCAAAGTAGAAATAATTCCAATTAAGAAAAAAATGAACGGAACTACAAAATTATGAGTTTTCACATTTGAAGAAGGTCATGGCTTGCATTTCATCAAGGATTCTGCCCACGTGGAACAAAGTGTGCTAAACTTTAAGTTCTAACAAGGGACACATGTTTTCAACCATTTTAAGTTTCCAGTTTTAGTCATCTCATCAATTATAAATTGCTTTTTACCGAGCTTTTTTACTTGTAAGAAGGTTGTTGGACTTTATTTATCACCATTTCTACTTAGTTTCTTAATTAGCTTATAATGGTTTGATCTTATAATGAAAGGTTGGATTCTACCATTCAAGATTTGCTCCCCAACTTTGTAATCTACATCTAGTTTACTAAGATGTTGAAAATAAGACATTAAGAACAGGCATACAATAAAAAGTAGAAAGAAAATAATACCAGTTAAAATCGTCTGGATTTTTTCATCACATTGAGCAATCTCATCCTCTATATTGCGTTGCTGAAGAGACTGCACGGACGAGCAAATGAGTCTAAGAAGAACAGCTTTATTCTAAATGAATAAAATAGGCAGTAAAGCAAACATGTTACAGCAGAAGGCTATACTCTAGTCTCTTGTGTATTTATTATTTAACTAGTCTAATTATTGAATGTACAACACTTTGAACATTAAATGATGTAAAGTAAAAAAAAAATTGCACACATTTGGATTTGGAAAATGTAATCGGACTAACTAACTTTTCTGGTGGACAAGGTGATTATGGAAAGAACAAACAAAATTATGTATTACCAGGTCATCCCTTCTTTTCATAAGAACTTTCAAAGCAGTTTGTGACAAGATGTTTTCTTTAGAAGCTAAAGCAATCTGAAGTTTGTGAAGCTCTGGAGAACTGGATTGGTAAGTGATAAGGACATGACTTCCAGGACAATCTTGACCCAACGAACTAATTGAACAGAGCTCCTTTCCAGAAACAACACTTCCAACTACATGGTTGGTAATGAATGGCCTAGTCCTCGAGTTCACTGCCTTGACCTGCCCGCCCAACAATAGCGCATCCAATAACATATAGAATAAGATTTTGAAGCATATAAGCGTTTTTAATTACAAGCTCTAAAGATTCTACACCTGATTGAACACAAGAATTGTTATGAATCTACAAATTCAAGCACACGAGTGTTCAAGTACCGTAATATGTTGGAATTTTTTCTTTGTTCAATTTTTTAAATCGAAGAAGATACAAAATGCAAGAAATATTTTGGGGTTAAGTAATGAACTAGGTGAAGCAAACCAAACACTAGTGATCCCTTTCTATCAAGAAATCCACTTGGTGTCAGTAATTAATCATAACTGATGACTTTGAAGATTTTCATTTATAATAATGTTAACAACACAACTGTCACTTTTATATGACATAAAACAAGAATATCATTTCAGGAAATGGGTCATCATATAGATCTATATGGAATGTGACTTGAAATTTGTTTTATGATTGAATTTGAAAGGTAGCAACTACATACTAGAAGAGTAATTTATTAACGTTACCGTTCTTTTCTCACTTAACAAAGCCAATAAATTTTGATAAAAGGTCACAAGTTGGATATACACCTGATTTTTAGATACGTTCTGAGCCTGCTAAATCTACCACAACGAGTTTGCTTTTCCGGATAAGTGGCTTGAGAGGCTTGGTCAAGTGAGATGAATCACCATTTTCGCAAGAGACACCATCTTCTCTTCCCAAGACAGACCTTTTTACTTGTACCTGCACTAAATAATTTATGAACATCAAGATTCCAATTACACTAAACCAAACAATTCAAACCTTCCAGTTAAGCTATACCAAACAATTCAAATCGAGAAAGAATCATGCATAAAATGAATATAAATATATCAAAGAAAATAAAGAGATAATAAACAGTCTAAATATTTTACCATCAGAATCGCATGACTACGAGAAGATTCAGTGTTCAACTTTGTGTTTGCAGCTATACGATGAGCTTCCCCGCATCTTAAAAGCACAAGAAAATTCTGCTGATTTTTTTATGTCTACAATAGTGGCCCCATGTACTGAAACATCACCAGTTCTTGGATCTTCCACAATGGGAATATTATCATTTGCTGGATCAAGTAGGTCTTGGAGGGTCTCGATTTCACCCACCGGGGAGGTGACGACACAGGTCTGAGGATGGAGGCGACGACACAGGTCCGAGGATGAAGGCGACGACACAGATCCGATGATGGAGGCGACGACAAAGATCCGATGATGGAGGCGACGACACAGATCCGATGATGGAGGCGACGACACAGGTCCCAGGACGGAAGTGATTCGTGATCAAAGCAGGGGCTGTTCTTGTTGGGTTGTTCTTATTGATGAAGGAAGGTTGAGAATGGAGAAGGTTGAGAATGGATAAGATTAGAGAAGGGTTGCTGGAGAAATAGAAGTGGAGGCGTGGAGCATTGGAGCTACTGATTTGGTTTTTTGAGTTTAATTAGGTTATCAAATATAAAGTTTTAGTATTTATATTTTGGTTATTGTGAAACCCTAATGTACTAAATGGATTCGCAGGTTGATGGGTTCGCGGGTTAATGGGTTAGCAGGTTGGGACTTAATAACTCATTTAATAAACGGGTTAATAGGTTATTAAATGGGTTAGCGGGTTGACCCGAAACCCACCTGTTTAATAAACGGGTTATAACGGGTTGACCCGAAAATGACCCGAATTACTATCGAGTCGGGTTCGTTCGGGTTAATTTCGTGCGAGTTTCGAGTCGTATATCGGGTCGTGTCAGAAATTGCCACCCTTACTCACAGAGTCACTACACCTTACCATCCTCAAATGAGTGGAATGGCTGAAGTCAGTAATAGAGAGATCAAGAAGATTTTAGAGAGAACTGTGGGCCCTAATCGTACGGATTAGAGCCAACGGTTGGATGATGCACTTTGGGTATACCGGACGGCATACAAAACTCCTATAAGAATGTTACCCTATAGGTTGGTCTATGGAAAAGCATGCCACCTTCCGGTGGAACTGGAGCACAAAGCATGGTGCACTGTCAAGACTTTCAACATCAAGATGGATGACACCAGGTTGCATCGAAAGCTCCAGCTGAGTGAGCTTGAGGAGATCAAAAATGATACATTCGAAAATGCTCTGACCTACAAGGAAAATACTAAGGCATTTCATGACAAACAGATGAAGAGTAAAACGTTTGACATTAGGCAGAAAGTTTTTCTGTTCAATTCCCGTCTTAGACTCTTTCCAGGTAAATTATTTTCCAGATGGATAGGTCCTTTTGTTGTTACTAATGTGTTTGCCCATGGATCCATACAGATTAAAAGCAATGAAACGGGAAAAGAGTTCAAGGTCAATGGCCACAGATTGAAGCCTTACATCGAGGAAATTGGAGAACATGTTGTGGAGTCAGAAAGAATGATGCCGTCTCACATCATATGAGTTAAGCACTTGGTCTAGGCTGGATGGACGTTAAACTTCAAGGGCTTATTGGGAGGCAACCCAATGTGTTCCCGAGTTGTGAAGGAGTCATCAATGCAGATTTTCTTTCTTTCAACCATTCACTCTCTTTTACTTTGCTTATTTCATGTTTGTCTTACTTCATTTTCGTAAATCATCTTACCTACTTTGATTCTATGTTCAATTACTTTCTACTTGCTTACATTGAAGACAATGTAGAATTGAAGTGTGGGGGAATGATTTACAATTTTAATTGTGCAATTAAATTGTTTTATAAAGTTTCAAAAAAAAAATTATTTTTCGCTTTCTTGAGTCTTTTCGTTTCTATTTAGTGTTTTTACTAGTCATAAGTTTCCCCTTAACCCGTCAATGATAATAATGAAGGGAAATAAATCTATGGATATAAAGATGATCACTACAACTTGAATTCGTTTGTTAATACTTTGTGAATAAGTGTTATAGCTTGTAGATGATGCATGTAAATTGGTACATAAACGAGCATGATAAGATAAGTATGAATCATTTGAACCTTATGTGAGCTTTAGAGCTTTATATACATCTTTGATGAGTGATTCTTAAGTTCTTTGTTTAAATTGATATACATATGTCTCATAACTGCTTGCCATAGCTTTTAATGAACTCTGGAGTACTAAAACTTATTCTATGCGATTTTTCAAAGCTTTTAAGTCAATAAACTCTCAGATTTTGGACATGATTAAGGCATTAGGGTTAACATCAACATCCATGTTCCCTATTTGTTCGCATACGTTGTGACCACCTTAGGTTTAAACCCCTTTGAGCCCACATTAAACTTTTCTTTCATCACCATGATTATCTAAACAATTAAGCATATTATAGACATCATTTACCCTTGTTCCAAGGACTCGGTTGAAGACATGAAATTGGTGTGAAGAGAAAACGATGATGTTTTGAAGAATTTTATGTGTATTACATGGTTTTACTTACTCAAACATTGTTGTATTATTGACACATGTTATTATCTTGATATACGAAAAAAAAAAAGTTTTGAGTCTCCATCAAGATAATGAGTTTTGATTATGTAATGTTTGAGTTAAGTCCTTTACATTTGTAAATCTGACACAAAGAATAAATTTGAGGCCCAACATGATGAAATTAGGCCTATATTTGAAGGGATGGATTATTGACATCATTGCACTAAGGTTGAGAAGTTATAATACGTTTTGGGACTCTATTGAGTCTTGTAACGGATTTGAGCACCACTTGTCCTATATTTTCCTTGCCTATAAACTTAGCCACATTACAACCTTCGTAAAGACCTTATGCGCCTTAAGATGGTAAACTTTGATTAGTTGAGTCAATCACTTGAGTAAGCTTATGTCTTTGGTTTATTTGTGCAAGTATGTTTTGTTTTTATCTTGGGGTGTTTGTTTGGGATTTTGCAAAAGTACTTCATTTATATTATGTGAACATATTTTCTCACATACTTTGAGTGCAAACACAACCCCTTTACAAAATTGAGTGAATTTTTTAGTGCATATCCTTGTGAGTTGATTCATACTTGTTTTATTCATTCTGAGATCCATTTCACCATATTTACTCATTATCTTACTTGTTGAAACATTTTGTTACAATTTATTAACTCTTAAATTTCATATGCTTAAATACCTTCTAGTGAAAATCTTTTATGCCATGATAATGATGAAATTTTGAAACAAATAGTTAAGGGCTTACTTGTTTTAAATTCTTAGTTTAAATTTAGTATTTGCTAGGGACTAGTAAAGTTTAAGTGTTAGGGTATCTGATAGGTCTTCAATTAAGCATTATTTTATATTATTTTATACCCTTTATACTTGACTTTTAATATTATGGTATACCCTTTGTGCTATTTTCTTGCTAATAGCTGTAAGTGTTAAATACAATCTCCATGTGTTTTACTTTATGAATCTTAGTTATTTTATACATTTTAGTGCTTCATACTTCAATTTGATGCTATTTGTTTTATCCACTGTCGGTGCACTTAGAGTAGAATTGAAGAGACTTAATGTTGATCGATGTCGGCGCATTCAGTTAAAAACGAAAGGTAAATCATATTATAAGTGTCGGCCGCTGTCAGTGCATTTATAATATTGAAAAATATATGAAGGTAATTGAGAAGATTAAGGTAAAATTTCGTGATTTTTTTAATATTTTCATCTGTTAGAGTGTTGGTAAGATGTGTGTTTGAAGAAAGTCACTTGTACATAGGTTAAAGTAGAAGTAGAATTAATTTTATACTTGTTTTTACATGTATTTTTATGATCACATTTTACTCAAAACTCGCCTATCTCATTATTTTATTCTTTCTCACTAACCATTATTAATATTCCCTAATTTCCCTGGTTAAGAACGATCCCTATTTACTAATACTAAAATGACACAAAAATAGTTTACAATATGTATATACTTGAATTACGGGTTTAATAAAATGTGTAGTTTAAGCGTATCAATCATGAAGTGTGCCTCCACCAGATCCTGGGGGTTGCCTACACGTAGCGCTGATATTTCTAGCTAAGTAGCTCACGACTACAACTCGATGGATTTTTTAGTCAGACTGCTCGGTGGCGGCAACTGGGGAGAAGTCGAGGGTGAGTCAAAAGTTGATTACTGATATATGTGTCCAGGTTTTCCAGATGGTTTTATAAACAGGCATTTAAGGGAAATGTGGGCCTTGAGTATTTTTATACAGGTTAAGTTTTCATATTTTATGGGTCCACAATTTATGACTTGATTATGTATTTCTGAAATCCGAGCTTCTTATTATTCAGAATTTGGATGTTTCCTTTGTATGCATTTATGTTTTATAATTGGAGGATATTGATAGGACCCGCTCCAAAAGTACTTTGATAACCATATCTGGTCCTGCTCCTATCTGAGACCTCAATCAATGTATCTGAAATATGCTTAATAGTAAATTTTTCAGACAATGGATATACATATCTTAAAATACAAGCTAACTAGAATCCGTCCTCGTGGGGTCACCGCCCACATTCAACCCACTGACCCCATCGAGTAGTGGAATCTATCACTTCGACTCCTCCTGAGCCTTAAGCCGATAATGCAATTCAATTCGAGCCTTATTCCAAGATTCTCATCACATCAAGAGTCTATAACCATTTTTCCGGAATCATAGAAGGTCTGCGTATATCAATATTAACGATCTTGTTACTTGAACACATGAAATTGTCTCGAAATCATAACCAATCACCTTGAGAATTACACCATTATATTCAGAATTCAAAAATAAGAAAATTTTGTGTTAACTAGAACTAGAGGCAACCATCCACACGTCATTAGGAGCCGCCTAGGTCCCTTCCGACTGAGCTTCACGCGCATGCTGGTGCAGTCATGTTATTTTTCCTCGTAAAATGTGTTTTTAAATGTTTATTTTTGTCCAATCACATTTTTACCAGTTTTGAAAATCCCTCCAGGCTATTGATTGTTGTCGGGGGCTACTCTTGAGGCGGAGACATTACTTATGACTGCGTGCTCGTTAGAATCTATAGAGTAGGGTTCACACCCTTATGGTTTTCCAGTTGCTCTATTTACCCACTGATATCTTTTAACTGTTTGCTTGCACTGTTCCTTTGAGTGGGACTTGGAAGGTTATCCCTAGCCTGACATGTTTTAAGGGTATTTTGGGATTTTCTGGGATAGGTCCTGTTTGGTATATTAGAACAATTTAATTACTAAAAAGGACCAATCTATCTCCTTTCCCAATAGGTAAGATCAATCATGGTCTCTCTCCTCTCTCTCTCGTTCCCACGTGGTAATGCAAGGATCTAGAACTAGACCACCAATCGCTGGTAACCCAGACCGTCACACCATCGCTATATTCTTCCCCTCTTTACCTCTCACAATTCTGAATGTACCAACCATTGTAGTCGTGATCCACCGTACCAAGAATTGGAAGTTGCAAAAGGAATGGGTCATCATGCCTTTCTTGGCAGTTTCTATTCACAGGGCTAACAATGTTCAATTTGGGTCTCATATTTGTGATCCTCTCATCATGCATATGATTTTGTACGTATGTGTTATGAGTTTTTGTGAGGAAATGGGAAAGTTTCACAAAGGTTGAATTGGCTAACAATGGTTGATTTCGGTTAGGCCCCAGAAGAGTGGCTGGTGCAAGGTTAGAGGAAAGTAGGATCATGTAGTTGCGGCAAGGATAAAGGAAAGTAGGATCATGTAGTTGCGGCAAGGATAGAATGAGGAGGGGGTAGTGCTTATGGGTGTATGATAGCCTCCACCGTCTCTGGTGAGCTAGGGTTTTGCTTATAATGATTTGATTTATCGCATATTAATATTAAGTTTATGAGGCACCTTGATTATGAAAAGTCTCAGGAGCCGTTTGAATCAAGATGGACCTTGTGGAGACTTCCGGAGTCAAGTTCCTAGAAATACGTCTAATAGTGAGCTTAGTCGGGTGAGCTCTCCTATATGTAATGTGAGTGGATCTCATACCCTAAACTTATAATAATGGAATTAAATGAATTAATTATGTGATGTTTATAATGTGATTTGAATGCCTTGATTGTGATGCTTGAGAATATTTGGTCGGGTGCTTATGTTAAGACGACGTTAGAATTCTAGACGACGCCATGAGCTAGATCTAAAGCCTGGATACGTTTGATATTTGGAAATTAGTATATTAATCCCTAAGGAATAGCCATCAGCATTTGACCCAGAAACTCATGGGCTTATGGGAGCCCGCTTAACCTAGTGGACAAAAGTCCAGCCCGACCCGCTATCGGTCGTGGTCTAAAATTTAGTTGTCAGACTTAAGCTTAGGTGTTTGAATCTGATATACCTATTAGGCCTGGCTTGATAAAGTCCAATCCGGTCTGTTCATATAAGCCGCGCTTGTAAACCTAACCAAATTAACTAAGTTTGGACTTGAGACTTAAGAGTGAAAGTGTAGCAATTTGAAATTGAGAGTGAAAGTGAGGCAATTTAAGGATAAAGTTGTAATATATTTTTTAACCAACAAATTTGTAACATGGTCATTAAACCAATAGGCAGTAAAATCTTGAGTAACTTTTTTTCTTAATATTTTTTTTTCATATTTATCTTTTTATTCTCCAAACTATTCAAAAACCCCAATTGAGCCAGTCTGAATGGGCTTCTTTATCCAGGCTCGTGAAATCCGATAAAAACTCAGCCAGACGTATTTTTATATATGCAAGAAAGCTCACCCGGCCCGTGTCACAACCCGTCCCGGGAGCCGGGATTAGTAGACGGATTAAGGTGTGATTAGTGAGGTTAAGCGGCGGTTAGTTGGTCCCGATAGGTCCTTGAGCCTAGAATGACGATTTTGCCCCTGGTCCGGGCAAAAAGGTTGACTTTTATTCGGATGGTCAATTGGGTATTGACCAGTGACCAGGACGTAGTTGAGGACGTCACGAACCCGTAGACATGAGGTACGTTCGATTCCGACATCCGAGGAGGAAGTTGTGATAATCGGAAGGTCGAGGGTATTATCGTAAGTTTGGTAAACTAGGGGGGAATAGTTTACTTTTTGAATAATCGGGTTTTGGTAGGTTGACCTAGCATGGTTAGATAGCTTTCGTCGTCCTGAGTTCGATGACAGGAGGCACGTATTCATCGGACTTACGAGGCGAGAGTTGCGGGTCTAGGAAGTTTTGGCAAAACCGTAAAAATGTGTTAAACAGGAGGGTATTTTGGTCTTTTTGGCATCTGGGGATGTGTGCAGAGAGGAGCAGATGAAGGGTGGTGATTGGGCCATGTGTGTGAGAGAGAATGGGAGGATGGTGACACATGGCAGGGGGCTAGAGGATTCTGGGAGAATCCTGTGCGTTCACAGCCCAAATAATTGGGGTGCACTCGTGCATACCCGTGTGTTGGTTCTTCGACTAACACAGAGAAACAGAGGGTGAGTGAGTGAGGGCAATTGATCGATTCCGTGCAAGGGTGAGTGAAGAGTGAGTGGTGAGAGTGACAGGGAGGTAAGAGTAAGTTAGTGATCGTGTTTTGGAGGAGGAACCGTGCACGGCGGCATGGCGGTGGTGCGGTAAATTTTTGAGGAAACAGGGAGGCCGTGAGTTCGTGGTGGTGGATACGCCGTGAGGTGGCTCAAACCAAGGCAGGGAAAGCTGTAGGAGGTTGCAAGGAGTCCAACGAACACCGTGGCACGCGGCGGTGCGCACGGCGGAGCTGCAATCGAAGGGTAAGGTTTCTTGCTCTGTTTTTCCCGTAAACTTCATTTGGAAAGTCGTTGAGTTTGGGGCTGAGTCGAATGTATAGGAGGGTAAGTTTGTGATCAGTGAAGTCCTAGGAACCGTCTGGTGTTGCTACCACGGCGGGGGGGTGGTCGGAATGGCTAAATCGTGAAACAGGGAAAAAAAGGGTTGTCTGGTTCGAGCTTGAATCGACGATGAGGGGGCTGTGTCGAGGACAGAGGAGTAGGGGGATAGTTTCCTGGTGTCTGGACGAAGCTGCAGGAGAAGAAAGGGATGAAATGGTGGCCGGACGGCGGAGATTGAGTCTCGCCGGTCCAAGTTGCAGAGCCGGTTCAGCACAGTGCGTGGAGGTTGATGACGGTGCACTGTAGCTGGCGCGTGAGGGCCACGCGCAGCCACTTTGGGCGGCGCGTGGGGGCGCGTGCGGCGGTTCTGGGGAAAACGATCAACATGGTTTTTGGTCTAGGAGTTGTGGTGAGTTCAATAAAGTTGGTTTCGGGTTAATCGGAAGTCGTTTGAGTTTAGTTCCGCGAGGGTGAATGTGTAGGGCCCCGGGCTTTAGGTTTTCGATTCGGGGAATGTTGAGAAAATTTAGGTGAATGTTTGTAGACGTATTAGTGACGTAATTTGACGGTGATTGACAGGATCGGGATTTCCCGAGGAAGCCGAGGAACGTGCTGGACGTTCGAGACGCGAGTAGGGCTCAGTACTGTGAGTGGACCCTTTCTCTAAACTCGAGCATGCATAACTATTTTCTATCATTGTGTTATGGCTTTTAATCACTATTCTATGTTGATCGAATATGTTTTGGTTGATTTTACATGATTGCACGTTTTTCAAGGAAGTTCGGTTTTCAGCATGTTTTACTATAAGTGGTTTTCATTGGTTATAAAGAGATTTTGGAGCATGATTTCGATGATCAAGGTTTTCGATTTTAGAATCGGATTTCACTAATCGGAATTTGGTTTTAAGATTGGAAAGTGGATTCCGGATTTGGATTCGGAATGACGGTTCTGGATGCCGGAAGGGCACCGGACCAGTGATTTCGGATTCGGGTTTGGATGTGGATTGGTACATGGTTTTCAAATGGTTTTGGGATTGGATTTGCTGGATCTGGATATTGGGTTTAAAGACCCGGATATATGTGACGGGGGACCGGCCGGATTGGGTTTAAATACCCGGATTGAGTTTAAAGACTCGGGAGTTTAAAGACTCGGATATATTGATTTCCCCCGTAGGCCTTGAGTTTAAAGACTCGGGAGTTTAAAGACTCGGATATTATTAAGGCCTGGATTGAGTTTAAAGACTCGGGAGTTTAAAGACTCGGATAGGTCCAGCAGGTTTGATCGGGAAATGATGATTTGAGCTTTATGGTTTATGACACGGGTTTTGATACTCATGCTATGATTTCCATACCTGTTTTATAGTGTTTCTGTTTCTTATGATGTTTTATGAGAACTGCGTTAGATCTGTGTTATTAACTGTTGGTTATGCATGTGGTTTTCAAAACGGAGGGTTAAATTCGGTTTCTGATAAATGGTTTTAGAACTTTTCTTTTATTATGGTCCACTCACATCTTCTGTTTTAACTTGCCCTCCAGGTTGTGGAGCTAGCGCGGGGTCTTGACGTCGAGGCAATGTCCGAGGCATAGAACTGACGTGAGGGATCCCAGACGAGTTTAAAGTCTTCCGTGTGCGTGTAATTTATCGGTTTTTAGTTCCTTGTATTTTCGTACTATGCTCTGTAAAGGATAACTTCGGGATATTTTGTTTAATTACTCCTGCGTCTGACTGGGTTTGAGTGAGTTTTACTTGGGTGTTGTGTCGGGGAGTCAGACGGGAGCGGGATTTACCTCGGGTTTCGGGGTGAAACCGGGGTGGGTCCTGACCCCCTGGTACTTTTCAAAATTCAACACAAACCCCGCCCAAGGCCAAAAAATTTGGGCCAGTCTTGCCCGATGTGGCTCAATGATGAGGTCTACTAAGGAAGATAAGAACTTCGAAACGAGTATAAACTAATAGTATAGCAATAGATTTTGAGGTTTGTTTATGAGATGTAACATGGTATTAGTAAACAAGTACTATTTCAAAATGAGTATAAACTACACTAGCCTCGAGCGTCTAAACGAGTCGAGATACAGGATTGGAACTCTAGACGAGTCGAGATACCAGATTGGGACTTTAGACGAGTCATGATATTAGTTTAGGACTATAGACGAGTCGATATATTGGGTGAGGACTCTGATGGTTTACCGGCTAGTACATGGTTGATAGTTAAGGGAGCTGCCGGCTGATTTGAGATAATGATTATGCCATGAGTTACGTCTGAGGTCAGAGCTATCGAGCAGGGTTTTAGCTCACCTCCTAGGTCAGTTGGGTACTATGGATGGTGACCCTTAGAGGTCGAAACTTGGTTATATATCCCTTGTCTGAAGGTTCTCGTACTATAATTTAAGGTTCTAAGACTATTTTTGAAACTTGGGTTAGTTGTCAGACGAGCGTAGTACTGCACACGGTTATCAAAGCGATCTTGGGACAGGTTCTCTCACATGTAATACGTAAATTGGACCATGAATATTCAATCACCAGAATAACATCGAGACAGACCACAATCAAACAATTCAACTTCGGGAAAAAAAAAAGTATATTAGGATGGATATGCTACCTTCCTCAGAACACAAGCGCTCAAAAACCCTGTGAAGAAAAAAAAAACTTAAAATTTTTCGGTAACGTATTTCACATGAATTCCACAAAAATAGGTAATTTAATATTTGTAAGCTAACCTCAAATATGATACTCATTGTTTGATTCCCTTCATCGCCTTCATCACTAATAAAAGATATGATCAAATTCAAATTTGTAAATTCAAAAAATTAGCGAGATAAATATTCAAAATTGATAAAATATGGGATTGTAAAACCCTAAAATAATATAATTTTACAATATACAAGATTTAAATGGCATGTTTGTATTGTAAAAATCATTGGACTACATTTTTTGATACAGTTTGACCAACCATAAAATACTAAGTGACCCGACCCAAAAATTTCATGATTATCGAGATTTAATCGAGGTTTTTCGAGATTAGTTGTGGTGAAATGATGATTTTGCCCTATAAGGAAGAAAATGTTGAATTTTAACTCGGAAGGTTATTTGCAAGTTTATTGAGGTCTGTTGCGTAGATCGCGGGATAACGATTACATAGACAGGCGGCACGTCGAAATTAGACTTCGTGAGATGATATTACGGGTCTAGAACGATTTTAACGAGGTGACATCAGTGTTGACCGCGAGCGGGAGAACTTTGACAGGTGTGTGAGGGTATGTGGAACCTAATTTCGAGGTGGAAACTAGTCTTGTTCAAAATATTTTGACGCCCTAAATCCAATGGTGGTCGTTTCAAGTCGATCAGAGATCGTTTGATTGGTGTTTTGGAGGTTTTTCTCCTCGGGAAACATGTTCGGGATGCATTTTCAGTTCCGGGGTTTTGGGGGTTTCTTATATGAACTTATATGGATTGATAGTGACCACCAGGTGTGACTTTGATAGGCCCAAACGTCCCGGATGTTTCAGATTGGCTTACGGCTCGAATTTTGAGCGATTGGCAGTACTATGAGTGGACAGTTTCTTTCATAACTCTGATGCATGCATTATCATATGTTTTCACTGGTTTTATGCTATGGTTAGGCATGATTACGATTTTTGATTAGATGCTTGGGGTTGGAACGTATTTATGGTTATTATTTCTGAATAAGGAATTATGGTGGTTTTTGGAAAACCGTATTTTGGGTTAGTACCCGTGTGGAAACTGTTTTGGGTTGGTGCCCGGGTTTAAATGTGTTTTTATTGGATTATATTATATGTTCTGGATTAGTCAGCCTCAGGCGATTGGATCGTTATTCCGGAGTTGGACTCTGAGGATACCTAGAAACGGACTTGGACGTGGTTAGAGTAGGGCTCAACACGTGCCAACGAAGTTGGACTCCGTGGATCCATAGTAGTGTACTAGTAATACAGATGGGACACTAGTTGAACTAGCGGGATGATTGGACTAATAAGACGAGGTTTGACTTATGGCTGGTTGGACCAGCGAGATCAGGGTTGACACTTATTATTTGTGATATGTGCAAAAGTTTTCCAAATGGCTTAGAGCCGGTGATTTCAATAAATTGTGGGTCAGGATGCCTTTATTTATTTATGTGTTTTGGGTTGGACCCTTAATATATATATATATATAGTGTTGTTTTATTAAAAGCAATGGTTTATTGGACTATGCATGCATATTTGCTAAATCGGAGGATTTAAAGGATGTTTTCGGAAATGGTTTTTCAATACTTTGTTTTTGTTTACTCACACTTTTTATTGATTTTGGCACCCTTCAAATTGATCTCGGACACGAGTGTGTGAAGGTTGAGACATCATGTGGATTTGTGTAAGGTTTTCCCTTGTCTGACACGTAGTAAGTAAGTTTATTTAATTTTCGAGGGTAATTTGGTCTTTTTACAAGGTCATGTCAGATGGGAACAAATCCTTTCATGTTAATTGAGGGGGATTATAGGGAGAGAAAACGACCTTCATGATTTTTTTTTTGTTATTAATTATTTTAATATATTCAATTGTTAATTGAGGAACCCAAATTTAGATAATTTGACATGAATTGACGATTTTGCTCTAGAATTTAACAGATTTTGTGGATTTTATAGACGGAATGACTAACGGTGTTGATTTGGCTGAAGTTAAGAGATCAAAAAGATCAAAAATTGAGTTTAGAGATGCTAGCAAAATTGGAAGTTGAGTTGAGAGGTCATTTCTCCCACTTTTCTTACATATATATATATATATTTCATAAAAAAAATTTGGAAAGTATCATTGTAACATGTATCGTTAAATTTGGTTAAATGATTATAGAAAACAAAATTGTTTAATAAAAAAATAGAGCAAGTTGAAATGAAGTCGAAATTGAAGCTTGACCAAATCAATATACAGCAATAAGTCTGATAATTGATTTCACATTCAAATTCTAAGAAATTACATATACAAAAATCCACATGCCCACATGCCCACTTCGCTATTCGTGGTTGTTTGGAATGTCTATCCCTCTTTCCCGTGTGTCTATCAAATTCCTAACCCTAACATCACCATGCCTTCCATTCTAGTTTAATAAAAAATAATAGTTTAAATGCTATTTCCCATCCCAAAAAAATAAAATGTTTTGAAAGGCAGTGAACAGTGAAGTAGTGAACCTACTCTCTCTCTCCTCTCCTATCTACAATTTGGCGTCTTGCGTATAGTACAAAGGGGTCAAATAGTAAAAATGTATTAAAAGGTGCTAGCAGATGGCGGTGGAGAGGAGGAGGTCGTGGTAGTACGCTCCGGCCGAATAGCGGGGCGTGAGAGAGAAGAAACCCAAGCGAGCCACCTGGCAACGAGCTTGAGCTGTCGTTGCTGTTGTTGCTGTTGTTGCTGTTGGTGGTGGCTGAGTGTCTCATTACTCCTCGCTCTGTTCGAAAACCTGCTCAGCCCCGTGATTTCCGACACGCTTCTCGAATTTATTACACTACTGCCACCACCGCAGCTCCACGATCTTCTGTTCCCATCAATCCCTGCTGGCACGTGCTGCACATTATTATTCTCATTCTGCTGCTGCTCAGCTTCTTGTCGTGGCAACAACCCTTGGCTCATTATCATCTCCGACCGTAGATATACAAGATCCGACGCCTGTACGTCGCTCCATCTTTGGTGGACCCCGCCCGGACCCGGACCTGGACCTGAACTTGAACCTGACGCGGGGGACGGTGAGACTACAATCCGGTGCTCCTTCCTTGTCCGGTTGCGATGTACATCGCTCCATTTTTGGTGGACCCCACCCGGACTGGACCCTGACCCCGGGGACGGTGAGACTATAATCCGGTGCTCCAACCTTGTCCTGTCGTGCCCCAACAGAAGCCCGTCTTTCCTCGGACGGTCGAAACATCCGACGGTGGTGGGATTGCTCTTCTTTTTGGACATATTCCAGCTGTCGAATGACTTCCGAATCGACCACGTTTGAATCTGATGACCTGGTCTTTGTTCTCCGGCGAACGAATGTCGCCCCGAAACCCGACGGGTACCCGGGTCATTCTCAATTTCAAGAACCACGTCGCTGTTTTTCGGATTCAAAAGCTTGAAGGCGTCGTCGATTAAGAGGATGTCTTCCGGGTCGACCCGGTACCGGCAGAGCGGGCAGGTCGAGTGGGCGTCGAGCCACGTGTCGACGCACTCGACGTGGAAGGCGTGCTTGCACTTGGGGAGGAGCCGGAGGACCTCACTGGACTCGAACCGGTTGAGACAGACAGCGCATTCGAGCCCGTCCTTTCGGCCTTGAAGCGACGCGAAGCGAAAAACGGGTAAGGACTCGACGACGGAGCGGTTGATGCCGGAGTTTTTACGCTGACCAATTCCTGAATTGGAGTTGGCGCCGACAGAGACGAGAGGGTCGTGCTTGCAGTGCTTGACGTAGAGAAGAACAAGGAATATGATGGAGAACAAGGTGGTGAGAACGGCGACGATTATCGCTATGCTTGGCTTGAAGGAAGAGGACTTGAGTGGCTCCCCACGAGACATGAGAGGCCGAGGAGGTGAAGGAGATGGAATTGCAATATCGCCGAAGCTTGGGGTGGTGATGAGAAGAAGGAGGAGGAGGAAGAAGAAAGGGGTTGAGGTGGCAGTGGCAGTGGCATTGGCGGTGGAGGTGGAGGTGCCGGCGTTGGGCTTGAGAAAGAGAAAAAGAACGAAAAAAAGAATGCCCATTTTTTATGTGAGGCAGCAGAAGTTAGTTGAAAAAGAAGGCGTTAGAGGGCGAGAGAGCTTGTAGTTTTTGAGGCGTAAAATTAGGAAGGCCTTCTCTCTTGAGAGATTCTTCTCTAAACATACAAACAAATTTAACCAGACAAATGCATCTATCTATCTATATCTCCATTATATATAACTATAACTACATCATCATTGCTTCACTTTCTAATTTTTCTTTTTTCCTTCGTTATGAAATTATATTAGAAGAATGAGATTGGAAGGTCATAAGGGAGGTCCATAAGGGTGGTCCAATGGCAAGAGCTTAGGATGTCCCAAGTCTTAATTCAAATTCTCTTTTACATTATTCTGGTATGATCTGCCGAAAATAATTGAGGCATGTACTTGCAAACTCACCGAATATGATTAGGGAGAGCATGATTAACACTTGTACTTACAAACTCGGCAAATATGACCAGCTGTTCGGTCCCTCGATTATTTCATGAATCTCTAATTAAACTCATTTTATCTCATGACACCCGAGTATAAGGCGGGATTTTGTGCTAGAGGTGCATCCTATGTGGTAGTTACAAAGTTGACTTTAAAACTGCATTTATTGAATTATTTGAAAATTGGGGTTAGATGGCATTATTGTGTACTTATTGAATCAACTTTTCATTAAATTTGTTAAACAGAACAATATATAGCCTTGTTTAGTGAATAAAATTAAGAGAATCTAATACAGCATGTGACATGTGGTAAATCGATTATATATGAATGGTACTAGTCCATTAGATCTAGGAATTTAGATTTTGTAATAATATTGAGAATTTACTAAAAATAGCCAAAATTTTACCTCTAAATTTATAAATGTTACTTTTTATAAAAACTTTTCAGAAAAAAATAAAAATGTAACTGAATATACTCAAATATTCTTAAAATATTAAAATTAAATAAACTCATTTGTATTTGATGGAGATCTATATATAAAATTGTTCATATCAATCTCATGAATAATTTTAACGTTTTTTGTTTTTTATGGCGGAAACACTATCTCTTTGTTTGTTACAATTTTTTGGTGATCAATGAGAAGACTCGATTAGGATCTCAATTGATTTTGGTCAAAGTGTGGCACCCATCAATACCAGAATTTCTCTAATCAAAACAACACATCCATACAAAATTATAAAACAATGAAATTTGCAACATCATGTCCCGTAAACTTCAGGCAGCATCCCGTCTCGAAAACTTCAGGCACACAAAAAACGAAGACCATATGAATAAGTTACGGGTATGGACGTTTAAGGGAATTTTGATAAATTTGGCATCAAGGGGCATTTTGGTCATTTGGGTTGGTTGATGAGTCATAAACGTATGACTCAGCCAATTCTAAGAGTGACAAGTGTCACCCTAGGAATAATGAGGGTGTCCTTCACCGTGAACTGTATTTAAAGAAGAAAGTGGGATAGACCCGAGAGAGGGGGGAGAGAGGAAACCACTGACTTTTCGGTGGGAGAGGATCGAACTAGGAGGAATACATCATCTCCACCGCACAACGACAAGGGAGGCTGTGAGATTGTTGTGAAATGGTTATCCTCGGTCCATTCCCAAGAGACTCAAGTGTCGTCGACGGCCGTGGTTGGAGATTTTTTAGAAACTCGTTCATAGGGATATTCCTTCCCGAGAAAGAGGAAGGGCATGGAGCTTAATTCAATGAGAATTAAGGTTGGGAAATGTTCAACTTAACCTTACAACTTGTATTATGCTATCTTTAAGGGAAGGGACACACGGTGATAGGTTAATTAGAGCTCAACGACAAAGCTAGAAGTTCTACGGTAGAAATACAATCAAACTAGGTGTTGCTTCCTAAAATTGATTGTATAATTAAGTTTTTGGGATCAAATACATGAATTTTGAGTATTGGTACATTAAATATGGATAAGAAATGAACCAGATATGGAAGTCGGGTCGCAGATACCCGTTATAGGGAATCGGGTCAGAGGCGTGACCCGGTTGGAGGTAGCAGGTGAGTATGCATGCGACTATGGTTGCATGGGCATGAGACCCATACACAAAGAGCCTCGGCGGAGGGTTTCCTAGATTTCCAACCAACATGAAAGTTCATCATCTCCTCCTTATAAACCAAAAGGTATAATTTGTGTTGTAATTGGACTTCATTTAAGGGTATTTCTATATGTCCAAATTATTCATATTCCTACTCGGTTATATATGAACCTCCCGGAGTCTCGGGAGTTTGAGACTTATTCAAGATTAAGACATCCAGATAGATTATTTGAAGTGTTGGGACTTCGAGATGGGACTCGAGATGACAGGACCCGTCCCAATCCCACTGGGACCACCCGGGGACGTGCCCCGCTCCCGTTTGACAATGACTCTAAACATGTCAAAATTACCCTTAAATAAAAACCGAAGACTTAAATAGATAGATAACGTACAACCACAGTGTTTAAAGTGATACTGTCAGACAAGGGAAAGTAAAATACAACATGTGAGCACAATAGTCAGAGTACATTTATTCGGTGCTCAACCTACCCACAAGTGGGTGTACAGGTGCACAGCTAGGCAAACTAAACCTCTGCCTCCTCCTCCGGGTCCTCCTCCTCTATTTCCGTGTCAGGGTCTGGAGGGGTCAGTAAAACAAGGGTGAGTGGGCCAAAAATAACAGTTTAGAAATCAATTTAATAATAAAATAATCATAAGGTTTTACCCCTCCGTTTTCCAAATCTTGCATGCAGTGAAAACATAATATCATAACCATAAAACCACAATATTAATCGAAAGGAGAAACTAACATATCAGTGCACTGTAAAACCCAACCCAAATGATGTCACGGTTCTAAGGCTACGCGTTGCCACTCAGGGTCTCACACCCGAGACTCTCTAGGTACATCAGCTCCCGGTATCCCGGTCACTGCCCGAGGTATATAAACATACCTTCCTGAGAGTAAGTAGCCCAACGGGGGTCAACTCCACTCAGTCAGAGCCCCGTGACTACTCCAGGGTCCACCCAGGCCAACGACCCTCCCTGGAGGAGACAATATACACAGGTAGGAAAGTACAGTACAATAACAGTATAGTTTGCCCTATGTCCCCCGGACATCCCAAACAAAATCCACATATAATCCAGACAGGTCTCATGCCCAAAACATTGTAATAGCATATATAAACAGTTCATAAGACTCATCGAAATCATAAGTGGAAATAGTAAAACAGTTTATGCATGCAAGCCTTTTATAAATCAAACAGCCCACTCACACTCGGTCCTTACTGCTCAACGATCTCTAAAAACCTGTATTATTATACCTGAGAGTTACTTAAGGACCCTATGACCTCAATACCAAGACCCTAGAACAGATCCGCCTCAAAATCGCATCCCGGGCACTATTCCCGGTGCTTCAAACCCCATTTTGACTAATATAACGATCTCTGATCGACACGAAACCACCTCCATTGGATCCGTATCGTCGAAACCTTGAAAATGGTACCGGCCCCACCAAAATCACTGTTCACACGCGCCCCCACGCGCCTGGTCAACGCGTGGGTCAACGCTGCTACAGTACTGCTGACGTCAGCAGTGACGTCATGCTGACGTCAGCAGTGACGTCATGCTGACGTCAGCAGTGACGTCATGCTGACGTCAGCATGACGTCATCACTGACACTTGTCAGGTGACACGTGGCATGTTCTGATTGGTCCCTGGTCTGACAACATCTGACAGGATGACGTCATCATGACGTCAGAAGTGACGTCAGCATGATGACGTCATCATGCTACAGTACCGAGTCAGACCCGTTTGACTGGAACCGGGTCGCCGTCGACCCACGGCTTGACCCGATTCCACTGTACGATTCCGGCCACCATTTTCGACAGGGTTCATCCCTATAGGGTCGTCTAGGTCTGTTCTATGGTTCTACAATCTCAAAACAGGAAGAAAATGAGAAGGAACTCACCAGTCCGTCGCTGAAACTCACGGTCAAAGTCCGATCGTCTTCTCCGGCGATCCACGCCGTCTCCGTCGTCCAAACCGGTCCTGATCAACTCGTCTCCCACCCTAGGACATTTCTATCACCAAACAATTGATTTCCTAGCATTAAAACACGTTGGTTCGAAACAGGGAAGAAAAACGGGGCTTTCGGGTTTTCGACCTTACCGCCGCCGTGTCGCCGCCGCAGGCTTCGCCGTCGTCCAGTTACGCTCCTGGGGTCCTCACGGTGCAGACTGGAGCTTCCCTTGCGTCGAGGTGCGGTGGATATCGTGGTTTGCTTCTTGGACCCGATTCCTCTGTGTTTCGGGTCTGAGTTTGCACGGCCGTTCGGGGCAGGGAAATGGGGTGGCGGTCGCCGGTGCTGCACGGTGATGATGATCAGATGATGGTGGTGTTGTTGGTGGTTGGCTGGTGCGATGAGGGGTGCTGGTTCGATCGCCTGGTTTGAGAGAAAATGGAAGGAGATGCACGGGTGAAGAGGGGCTGGATGTGTTTGTGTGTTTGAGAGAAACAGACAGAGAGATCGTGCATGAAGAAGAAAAATCAGAATAAATGGAGGGCTGGGATTAGTTTAGGCAGGGATCCAACGGCTAGGAATTTGGGAGGGAAAATTAAATGATTTTAAAATGGGTAAATAGTGTAATGTTGCTTTATTGGAATAGTATGGGCTTGGATGGGTGACACTTGTCACCAATCCACTGGTTTGATTTAAATATTAGTTGGCACGGATTCCCATAATAAATTATTATTTTATTCCGTTGTTCTCGGTTCGTAAATTCCGCTAAAACGCTTCCTTGACCATAACTTCTTCATACGAACTCCGATTTCGGCGTGCCGCCTGTCTACGGATTCGTGACGTCCCGACCTACGTCATAGTCATGGGTCAAAGTCCAAATTGTTTCCCGGGTCAAAAGTCAAAGTTTCCCCCCTTCAGGGGCAAAATAGTCTTTTTACATTAAAATATTATTATTCTCGGTTCGGGTCGTTACACGAGAAGAGTCGGGATATCGATTTGGGGCTAGGATGGAGCGAGGTATTGGGTTCCTCTATTCATCGGGGTCAGTGGATTGGATGTAGGCGGTGATCCCATGAGAACGAATTCTGTTTGGTTCATATACTGGATAATTAATTTGACAAGATCGGTGTATATCTTTTGTCTGACGGGTCCTCTATTTTGTGTGTGAAAGTACTCAGGGTATTTAGGTACATTGAGATAGGTGTTCAACGAGAATAGAACTGTGCACGATTATCAAAGTTTTTTTTGAAGCGGGTCCTCTCAAAATTGATTGTATTCAATTGTTCTTCAATTATCAAACTCGGAATCTTTATTTCGTCCACTACCTCCATCCAAACACAACCTCACGATGCATTTCAGACAATTGTCATTGCAAGCTTCATAATTTCTGTATTCTGATGGTCTTCATAATTTCTTTATGCCGAACAGCACAGCCCCACTTTCTTTCCATTAAATACCGGCAGTCCAAGAGCAAAGAACCAAGCGGGTGCAAATCACTCGGCTGCAAATCCAACAGTAAAACAGTGCCCGCGAAATCTGGTTCCACAAACACATATTGACGTTGACCACCCAAATTCAACTCCATGGTCATGTAATAACAGCACACATATTTAGCTCTTTTTGGGAGAGATAAATTGAGTTAGGTTTGGCTACACCCATGGCAGAGAGCCATAGCATGAGAAGAAGTTTGGTGTGTTTTTTCAAGCTGCTATGATAACAAGTTTTTGCTGTCAATAATGTATTTGAGTTTTGGTTAGTCTAATTGTTATATTTGAGTATTTTTATAAAAAAAAGTACTATTTTTTATAAATTTTCAATACAATTATTGGATTGTGATTTGCGTTCTTATTAAGAAAAATACTTTATTGAAAAGAAAAGAAGAAAACAAAGACAATAACGGCACAAGATGAGCACTCAGCCAAAAAAAATGAAAACGCTAGTTTTGATGTGGAATGCATATGAGATACTAGATGATTTTTTATTTTATTTTTTATCAGACGAGATACTAGATGGTAGGCAAAAGGATTCATGGGCTGTGCCAAATGAAGTATACACCCGTATGAAGCCTACTATCAATCAAATGATTTGGAGCTCATAATTTACATCTTTTATATGACTATATGTCATAATTTATTAAAATTATTTATTTATTAAATTATTAATCTAAATAGTTTAAATTATCTATGAATTTTATTATATATTTAGTAACTGTGTATATAATTTAATATTATATTATTTGTCTATGAGCTTTATTCTAATATTTCTATTAGTCATTCGTCTATTTTTTAAATGAATTTAATTTTAATAAAATAAATAAATTGTCAATTCATATACGTTTTACATGATTTTTTTCAATGAAATTTGTTTGAAAAATAAATGTAATGGCTAATTAATGAAAATGCTGAGATAGAATTCAGGAACGTATGACACTAAAATTAAAATCTACCATTGATAAAATTTAAAGACAGTTGTAATTATTTAGCGAAATTATTATCTAAAAATTGTTTCCCTAAAATTTTTATCGCACATATCAAACAAATGATATTTATGATGAAGAAAATAGTAGCAATGCAACTTACGCTTTACTTGCATATTTATTATTATTATTATTATTATTATTATTATATTTGTGTATGGGCAAATTTTCTAAGATAAAATGAAATGAAAAGATAGAGAGGATGGCGCAACGGAACATCGAACACGTGATGCATGTTTGCATTGTTTGGGGGTTGCACCCAGCCACCGATGATGGCCCCTCTGTGGCCTGTGGCCAGGGGTGTACGTGGCTTGACGAGCGCAGTAGATTTTGTGATTTTTGGTTTACCCAGATGGATCCAATTTCAAACCACCGTTTCACTTTTTTGCCTTTTATTGGGAATGGAGGTTTGTGACTTTTGGAAGGCTGCTACGCGAAACTTGGTTTAGCCGACCCCATATACCAAGTAATAATACAATAGGAAAATGACAAGAGGACCGGAGTCACTATGGTCACCTCTAGCAAAAAGGTACTAAAATGTCAACAGAATAAAAATCTGGTACTTCAAAAAAAAAAATTAATAAATAATATAGAATTATGTTTTATCATCTAATAGTTAAGGATTATGCTATATTGCATTCAATATTTCTTAATTTTTAATATATATTTGAGTATTATATTTGTATTTGTTTTGATATTTAATGTACCAACTCGTTCATAAATATTGGAAAATAAATTAGAAATTGACGGAATTACCTAAGATTCAAAAGTCAATTTAAATCCGAAAAAGTTTTTGAAAGTTTCGATTGGACCTTTACGTGAATCACGAACTCACAAATTTGTAGGCATGTGGCACGTAGAAAACAGAGACCGTATGAATGAGTTATAAGTGTAATTGTATAAGGGCATTTTAGTAAGTTTGTTTGATTGAGACATTTTAATAATTGTATATGGGTTTAGTTTGGGTGAGTCACCGCCTCTATCATGTTCTTTCAAAGAGGAGAAAAACACACAAGGAAGAAAAATGAGAGTTGAAGGGAAAATGGGTCTCTCTCTCGGTGGACAATTTTGTGAAATCCAGAGGAATTAGGAAGGTTACATAGATGTCTATTTGTTTCTAGGGAGGAAGAATGAAAGAAGAATAATGGGAATAGCTGTGACCTCTGAGTTGGGCTTTTCAGTTTCGGACCATGAAAGCTCAAAACGAAAGGAACTAGTGGACGCCCAGGTGAAGCTAGAGGTGAGTTGTAACCAATGGGCTTTTCAGTTCCAAAGTGTTTTGACTTGATTTTATACCAATGATTTGTTACCAAAAAAAAAAAAGGTTTTGGGTTTAATCCTCAGATGGTTTTCACTGTTGTTGTAATGAGTTCCTAGACAGTCGAAACTAGAGGTGTTTTCCAGACGACCGAAGCTTGGGGTTGTTGTGTTCCCAAGCAGCCGAAGGTAGGGGTGTTTTCCAAACGCCTGATGTTTGAGGTATTGTTTCCCAGGCAGCCAAAGTTAGGGGTGCTCTCAGGTGGCTGATGCTCAGGGTCATTGTTATGGCCATTATAATTGTTCCCAAGTAACTGAAACTCAGGGTAATTCCTAAACTGCTGATGCTTAAGGGAGTCGATGATTGATTTTGGATTGGTTATTGATAATGGTGTTCAGGTTTTGTGATATGATTGACGAATTAGGGTTTCAGGGAAATGTGGGTCACAAATTTTTGATGATTTGTGGGTCCCACAGTTTATGATGTGAATTGAATTGAGATGCGGTTACTTATGTTTTATTGTATGCATGTATGTTTTATAATTAAAGGGTAAAGTTTGGTTTTAAAATGTATGTTCATACAATTATTTTTGTCCACTCACACTTTTATGGTTTTTTGACCCTTCAGGTCGTTGTTTGAAGATCGGGACTGATCGAAACGCGTAGGCATGAGTGAGAATCAGTACGGTTATCCCTTATCTGACAAATGTTAAGGGAATGTTTAGAACTTCAGTCAACTTGTTAGATGAGAGCATAACCAAACACTATTATCAATAACGTTTTGGTAGTGGGTCGTATCACGGGATGTTGTATTATAGTTGTTCTTTAACCTTTAATGAAGAACCATTTATAGCAATTGAAGCTTTTTCTAGAAAAATTCTAGAAAATTCCTAAAACACTTGTAATTGATTTCATGATGATTTGTTTGCACAATTGGGACCTTTTTTTAAGGTTCGAATCCTATCACCTTGATGCAACGATAGAAAATAATGAATATCAGATAAATTACATGGTTAAGGTATTGGGTCGAATGCCCTTTTTGTTTTTGAGGCCTTTCGAATTAAGGTACATGGTGTGTTAAGATGTGGAACTTCGAAGTTCTATGGATTTTGGATGAAATTAGTTTAAAATAAGGAACTTAAAAGTGCTAGGGAATTTGCAAATGATATGATGCATACCATATAGATGAGATTTTTAAATTCTACTGTAAGACCCGTGTCCTGGAGGGAACGGTGAACAATCCCACATTTCTGCGAGGGGGAATGGTCTGGGAGAGGATGGTGGTGTGCCTTAAAGGTGTAGACACACACATATGTAGCACTAGGCCTTTTGGGAGCTCAAGTGGCTTTGGGGGGGATTGGAACCCCAAAGTTAAGCGAGTTGAGGCTGGTGCAATTCCATGATGGGTGACCCCCTGGGAAGTTGCACCATGAGCTCCCGAAAACAAAACCGTGAGGGCGAGGCCCAAAGCGAACAATATGGTGCTAGATGAGTCAAGTCCTGACCGAGGAGGGTCGGGTCCTGACAATTTGGTATCAGAGCCAGACCCCGACCGGGAAGTGTGCCAGCGAGGACGCTGGGCCCTAAGGGGGGTGGATTGTAAGACCCGTGTCCTGGAGGGAACGGTGAACAATCCCACATTCCTGCGAGGGGGAATGGTCTGGGAGAGGATGGTGGTGTGCCTTAAAGGTGTAGGCACACACATATCTAGCACTAGGCCTTTTGGGAGCTCAAGTGGCTTTTTTGGGGGGGGGGGGGGGGGGGGATTGGAACCCCAAAGTTAAGCGAGTTGGTGCTGGTGCAATTCCATGATGGGTGACCCCCTGGGAAGTTGCACCATGAGCTCCCGAAAACAAAACCGTGAGGGCGAGGCCCAAAGCGGACAATATGGTGCTAGATGAGTCAGGTCCTGACATCTACCTATAAAGGTGTTATTTTGAAAAGTATTTTGTTTAGTGGCTTATTATGCTCATGTGGTGCATCAGTGCACGTACTTTCTTATAATCAGGCTTTTTTAAATTTTGATGATATTTAATGAACTTCATTGATTACAAAAATACACATAAAATAAATATATATTTTATGCAAAGAAACAACGAATAATCATGCAAATAAAATACAATAACACCTAAAATTGCAACAAACTCCTTTTTACGTGGATAGACATCATATAATTTTCAACAATATCATCATATCTCTTATTTAAGTATAAAGTTAATTAATAAATGAGCTATATAAACTAACATTACGTAAAATTTTACATAAACTCATCAATTTCGGGTGGGTTGGAGTACATCCCGGCCCAAGGCAGCAACCCGTGCCTGTTTACCATGCCCATATTTTTATTTTTAGTACTTAACTATTTATTTAAAATGCCATATTTTTTGTTTATTAATACATTTCTTAGTTGTATAATATAAGTTTCATAAAACCTTGAAGTTTCTCATTCAATGAACTCGGAATTGGGACATAAAGAGGAGATGGGTTTTGAAAAAGCTTTCTTAGTTTTAAGATACAATTGAGAACTAGAGAAAATCGAATTTTTTTTTTTTAATCAAGAGAGAACATCGATTGGGTGGGTTGGAAAGAAGTGGTGAGATTCGATAAATTCAGTTTAGAATTTTAAAAATATTTAATATAAAATTTTGGTAAGTTGATAAAAAAAATATTTTAATTACTCATATAAGTTTTACCACTACTATAATTAGTCCTGGACGTGGTTCGGTATGTAGGTGATACCAGAATCGTACCAATTAATTTTAACCAGTTCGGTACAATACGGTATCAATGTTGAGCCTAAATTCATAATTCCATATGAATCGATAAATCTAAGTTAATTATGAGAAACAAACAGGGTATGGACTTAAAAATTCCTAAAATCATACTGTAGAAATATAACCTTCCACAGATGGTATAATATTCAAACTTATCCTTTCTTAACTTAAACGTATCCTAATGACTCAAAGAAAAAGACAATTACTGATTCCCAAGTCACAATCATTCATCAACAATCAAACTAAAACTTTGGCACAAGACAATGAATTCATGCAATCCAATGTATTCTTACGCAAGTATCATGCATGTTCTTAATTTCCAACACACTCATCCATATCTTGCAATAAATTAAGATCAAAATGACGAAGCTCAAAATCCAATTGACAACTGGTATAACAACACTATTTGTACTGTCTTGTTATAAGAAGCCCGGAAATAAGTCAATGAAAGTTAAATTACCACAACTAAGGAATCGAATATGGAAAATGGTATATGCGGGCATGTTCATTTTCTACTGAACAAGGGGACTTTAACCTCAGCCCTTTGAGATTGATATAGAACACGAAATGCAATCAATTATAGAACACGAAATGCAATCAATTATAGAACAAATGCAACATTTCAACATTGATGAACAACACATCAACAAAGTTTTACTCCACAATGGTTGTAGTTTCATACCATCTTTGTAAATATATTCCGCCTGTTTTGTGTGTGAAACAAAGTTTTCTTGAGCCAATACAATTACAGATTTACAGCAACAGTTGAACGCCTTGTCCACTACCCAATGTATCATATAAAATAACCATAAATTTATACCACATTGCCACACAGAGGATTGGTTCGTATAATAAATCCAATCCAGTCCTGCCAAAAAAGCAGCCCCATTAGGGATTATTATTTTTTATTTTTGAATTTAATTTAAATTTTAATTAATTAAAAATAAATTAAAATAAAAATCGGTTCTTTTATTCAGTTTTACTATTCAGTTTTTTTTCGATTTGGTATGATACGAGATGAGATTGTTTCGGTATGATATGCCCATCCCTAACTGTAATTAATGATCTTTAACGGCAATCAGGGGGAACGATAGGAATGGTGCAACGTGCTGACGTTATACCAGAGCAAGAAATTAAGTGAGATGAAATTAAATTGTGAGTGAAAGCCTGAAAAAAATGTTGTTGTTTTTTTTTTTTTAATTTTATTTATTTAGCTATATGGTATATACAGTAGGCCCACTCCTACGTCAATAGAAAAAGTTAAGCCCATCTTGACCCAAAACTGTTAAGCCCTTTGTTTTCTATTTGGTTTTTGTCTTTTTAATTAATTAATTTAATAATATAGAAAAAGAGATGATAAGAACAAAAGCTAGACCTCGGTCCTCCAAGTCGGGATTCAGGAAGAGGAAAGCGAGAAGAGGCGAAGGGGCTTTGAAACTTCGAACCGCAGCTAATCGTGATTTCTGAATCTCCTTCAGATTGCATACGGTAAGTCGCGTTTTCTCCTCTAGATTGTTCCTCATAACCCTAACCTAAGTTTCCTTACCCTAACCCTAGGCTTCTATGGATCTGCTGGCACAGCCAATTACGAGTCGTTCAATTCTGTTTATCATTAATGCCGATGTTTTGATGCTAAATTGAAACAGTGTGTTGGTAATTGAAGGTTACAGTTGCAGAAGGGGAGGCGGATGGCGGAGGTACAGACAAGCGGGAAACCCATTGACTCATTGCTTGAGAAGGTGCTTTGTATGAACATTCTATCTTCTGATTACTTCAAAGAGCTTTACCGGTTAAAGACATACCATGAAGTCATTGATGAAATTTACAACCAAGTAGACCACGTTGAGCCATGGATGACCGGGAATTGCCGCGGTCCATCCACCGCTTTCTGTTTGCTTTACAAGTTCTTCACCATGAAGCTGACCATTAAGCAAATGCACGGCCTCTTAAAGCACGAGGATTCGCCTTACATAAGAGCGGTATGGATACTTATTTTTGTGTGTTGATTTCAATTTGGCAGCGACCATGTTCCTCATTATTAATTGCTTATCATTGATCATCTTATTTTTATTTTGTCTTTAGGTTGGATTCCTCTACTTGAGATATGCTGCAGATCCAAAGACACTGTGGAATTGGGTTGAACCGTATATCAAAGATGATGAGGTAAATGAAGCCCCTTTAACTGCTGTATTGACTTATACAGATATAGTACGTATTCAAGTTTGTCTTTTTTTATCATATCTATGGAGCTTCTCTGCATCTTGCATCTAAGGTGATATACTATCCTGGGATGCTGTCTCTTATTAGTGTTTTCAAATTTCTTAGTAACTGTTTAATAAATTGGAGCTATTAAACTGATTTGGAGTGTTAACATATTTTCTCTTTCGACCGTTTCAGGGTTCGTTTCAAAATTATACTTCTTGGTTTGTGGTACAATTTTCTGTAGTCAAAACATTTTATTTGACTCTTCATTTGTGAATAACGTAAAATACAATAAGGAGTCAGCTTCAAATTTGTGAACTGTTCCTTTTGGGATGGATGTTTATGCTTTACTGAATTTGGATTTTGAGTGATTCTATGGTACAGTTCTGTGTGAATAGAACTTCAACACCCTTGAAAACATGCACACGGTTATTGCATTTGTCAAGGTTTATGAATTTTTCAAAATTCTGGTCAAGGTTCTTTGTTTGTTGATTTTGATGAATTTGGAACTCTGGCACTTCCGGTTATTTTATACGGTTATACCCTAGGCTTTTACTCTTTGCAACAAATACTAACCATTTATCTGTGTCTCAATTTGCATGGATTGAAATTGTGGTAGTGGCGGAGTTGCTATTACATGGAGTAGGTACCTTTGTCGGATGCCTTGTGTGTAAGTGTTAAATTTGCTTAACTTGCAAATTTGAGACAGGCACTTTTTTAACTTACTCAAATAGTTCAATATGTTTTTATTATGCCTTTGGCTGTTATGAAGAGATATGAACGCACTACCTAGAATTTTTTTCTTTTAACTTTGGATCCATGTACTAAAGATATTGGCTAGGTTTGTGTGTTAGTGAAGTTCTTTTGAACCTGAAATGTGTTCATCGATCCTGTGACTGAACAGGACCTGTCCAATGTTGGTATATCTTGCAGATGTCTCTTTCTCTTTAGGTCTAGTTATTTAGTGGGATATCTTGCACTTGGAAAGTAAATTGCAGACACTTACCAATGTCTGTTTGGTAAGGCACTTTCCTTGTTCTAAACCGTAGGATTACATCTATTCATTAATAAAACAGATGCTTACCACATGTGTTATACTGTCGTTGGATGAAATGGCTTTAATAACGCTCTAATCGTTAAGTGTCTAATTTCTACTGATTAGAAAATTCTGTTTTGTTATCACCCGTTTTTCATATTCTTTGACTTGGATTTGTTTGGAATATTCCCATTTAAGCATACTTCTGGGCTTTGTAACTTGCACTGTGAAACGAAGGTGCTATTAGAGATGTGGTCTAGATGACGCTCCTTAACATTGATTGAAGATAACAATTAATGTTGAGATCTGAACTGGAGTGCATGATGGAATGAAGATGTTGAAACTAAAACTAGTGTGTGTTGGGTTTTGTTTGTCATAACTAGTGTCTTTTGGGCTTTGTAACTTGCACTGTGAAAGAGAGGTACTATTAGAGAGTTAGTCTAGATTTAACTCCTTTCATTGATTGAAGATAACGATTAATGTCGTGGTCTTCAGTGGAGCGCATAAAACGAAGATCTTGAAACTAAAACTAGTGTGTTTTGGTTGTTATAACTGTGCTCAAACCATAGATTATGAATCTTAATGTGCTCTACCCGACTGAATTAACAAACTTCATTTTTGAAGGTTTTTGTTTTTGTTTTTATTTTTGCTGGGGTGTTCTGAATGGGTTATGTGGCTCTAAACTTCTCTTTCCTTTGTCAACATGACGTGACTTGAGTTGTCACCCTTTACATGAATAACTTACTCTTGTTATGCATCTTGAATCTCTTTGATTCTGCATTTTTTCTTTTGTCTATATTAGATTTGGTAGCCAATTAAATCATTTCTGTTTTGTTATTTAGGCTTTTTTATCATCTCTTTCCAATTTATCTGCTGTATAGGTTTAGTATGTTTGTGATGCAACTTCTATGACAATATTCAGTTGTTTTTCTTTGGTTTTATTGATATACTAGCATATTGGTTTATTCTTCTGGAGTTCTCATTAATCTGTTGGCTTTGTTTTCAGGAATTCTCTCCTGGTTCTAATGGACGAATGACAACTATGGGTGTATATGTGCGTGATTTGCTTCTTGGGCAGGTTAGTTTCTTTCAAGGATACTACTTTATTCCTTAATTATTATGGTGTAAAGAATTGTGTCCTTTATTCCCTTGCCATTCTTCCTCTCTCTCTATATATATACACACACACACACACACACACACACACACACATATGCATATATACATATATACGTATGTATATACATATATATATATATGTGTATATATGTATGTATATATATGTGTGTGTATATATCTCTTTCTCTCTGTCTGGGATCAAGTCAGTTGTGCTGGGCACAAGAAAAAGGTCAAAGCCCTCAGTACACATGCTGAATACATTTGCAAGTGGACTATATAGAATATTGAAGAATCTAACTCACTCTCTATTACATACATATCTAGCATCTAACCACCCAAAAAACGTGAAAAAAACATTATTTTAGCTGACCAAGTGGGAGCTCTTTGTCCTCCAAGATAGGCCCCTCTCCCTCCCTTCTTCCCTCCCTTCTCCCTTCCTCCCTCCCCTCTCCCCCCACAGCCCCACCCAAAAAAAAAAACAAAAAACAAAAAACAGCACAAAAGATGTTGATATCAACTATGATCTCTCTTGGTAAGTTGGATATGGTTTATGCACTTTTTTATTGCAGTTGACTAACAAAATACTTTGAACTCCTGATATTATCTTATTTTTCCTTGAAGAGTTTTATGGAATTCTTTAGTTGTCTGTATTAGAAAAATGTGGTGGGTGTTCTGTTGGTTAGAAGAGATGCAGTCGCATTTTTTTAATACACTTACGCTCATTTCAAACTTAAAAGCATTGTATAAAATATTTATTGATGCTTCTAGGACAATATCTTCAAATCTCTGCCTAATGTTCCGCAAATGCAGTCCTTTACAGTCACAGCTGCTGTTTTTCAAGATACAGTGAAAATATCTGAATACATGTTCTTGTTGGAGCTTTGAAGCATGGTCTCAAGAGTGCTACTGTTTAAGGTCCAAATTTAACATGTGAAAAAGCAATAGCATTTCTTCCAATTTGAGTTTTTCTATATAGAATATGTCCAATGGTGTTTGTTAATGAGTAGTTATTTTGTTATGCTCAAAGTTGCAGTTAGATAGTGATATATTGCTTTATGGTTCATTACAACACACAGATACACATATACATATATGATCATTTCTGTAATTGATCGTAGGCGATAGGTGTTTGCATCCATGCATAAGTTCTGATGCACTTGTTTAGATAATACACTGCTCTTATCTTGTGGCAGTAGAAATTTTTTTTTGTTGTCCACTTCCATTATTATCATTGGTGAAGTGAGTTAACCTTGTATATTGATTATTGCAGTACTATTTTGATACCCTTTTCCCCCGCATCCCTGTTCCTGTGATGCGCCAGATTGTTGCTAATCTTGAGAAAATGAAACTCCCCACCAAACTTTCTGGTATTACAGGGGAGGCTACCCGACATGGATCTGATGATACAGCCCGTCGCCCGCCTTCTGTGAAAGCAGCTCTTTCTGTGTCCTTTGGTCAGCGTGCGCCACATCGTGCTTCGACAAGGGACTCGTCACCTGTTCGTCGTACATTACCACCGCCACCTTATGACAAAGCCAGCAGTGATGATCTACAGACTCGTCGTAGACAGGGCCGTGATTATTCTGACAGAGAATATTCGGACAGGGACAGGGACAGGGGTCGGGATCGAGATCAGAATCGCGAAAGGGAAAGGAATAGTGACCGGGATAGAGAAAGATACAGAGATAAGGATAGTGATAGGGATCGAGAAAGATACAGAGAGCAGAATAGAGACAGAGCAAGGGATAGGGATAGAGAACAAAGTTCTGATTATGATCGAAGGTCCAAATATGTAGATAGAGAAAGCCGAAGAGGCCAATATGAGAGCAGCCGTGATGGTGGTAGGAATTCTCATAAGAGTAGGAGTCGAAGCCGAAGTAGGAGCAGAAGTCGAAGTCGGAGTTTGCAAACTGTCACGGCATCTTATTCAAGCCCACAAAGAGACGTGAACAAGGATAGAGCATCTGCATCTAGCAATCTGGCAAAGCTTAGGGATCTTTATGGCGATGTGAGTGACCAAAAAGGAGATAATGGTATGGATAGGATTCCCAGTACCGATAATGGTGGCGAAGAGGTGATCAGGCTTGGTGGTTCTCGATGGAAATAGCTTCAAGAGGTGGTTATCTTCTCTGTTATCATGTCATTCGAGTCCTCTGGCCCACATCCCTTTGGATCATCATTTCAAAAAGAAGAAAAAAAATCTTCCCTCATGTCTGTTTAATTGCAGCATATGCTCCTGTGCAGTGCTGCTGCATGTATACACTATTCTGAATTCGAGTGTTACAATTTGTTCTCATGCTTCATTTCTGGGCATATGTTGAGTTGTAACATTATGTAACAACCGAAGTCTTGTCTTATAATCCAAAGTCTTTCAAATTTTGTGTGCTTGATGGGTAAGCAGTCCCACGTTATGGCTCAATATTTGGGTGAGAAATTGCCTAAACTAGAACTTTACACAATGGAGAATTCAAGTGCTGCAGGTGCATCTGGTGTTTTTGTTTCTGGACGTGAAGCTACGTGCATGTAGTATTGACTTCTGATTAGGATCTAGGATATTAAAGCAGGGAAGATAAGATGAAAGCAACAGCCAACACCAGACCATAGTAAGAATAAGAAACAAATCTTCCGGTCTTTAACAGTTAGATCATATGTCTCACAAATATTCTTTAATTTTAATTTCTTTTTTATACAAGTGTTGAATACGAGATTTCAAATTTTGAACCCCTGATGTTTCAGAAAAATTAAAATGAAAAGAAAATACATGGAAGAAGATTAAGGGAGACCGGGAGAGTCGGAGAGATATGTTCCGTCCCTAGTCCGTACTAGTCGTGATAGTTTTGATGACAATGCCAAATTGCAAATTATGCCATGATGCCCCACTTGTGAGTTGTGACTGGATCCCTACTACTATATCATTAAAAAAAAAAAAAAAATTCCCTTTCAGATTGTGACAGCTACAAAATAATGCACTCTGGGGAAGGCTTTAGGCTTTATCTATGCATATGCTTTTTGTACACAAACTGTACCTCCCAAACCCTCCAAAAAGTATACACAAACTGCACCTCCCAAAACCCTCCAAAAAGTAAACACAAACCCATTTTCTTCTTCGCTCATCTCAAATTCTCAATCAAGTCTAAAAGATACACAAGCTCACAAGTCCACAATGACTTCATCGCTACCTGATCGACCAAACCTCTCCTTTGCTGGTACCGTTACTCACCCTCCTAGGTGATAATGTTCTCCTTAGATATCTAACATGTCTACTTATATTTTGACCTTACGCCTAATTATACATATATCTAGATCATGCACGCAATCGATAAATTGTAGTCTAGTTTTACATAGCATTATTTGCTATTACAGACCGTCACACGAGAAATTTTCTTTTCCTATGTATCATCAAATCAAAATCTGAATTGGGTATTTGGTGAGATATTTACTTTTTGCGTTTTGGTTGGCAGATGGGAATGAAGGAGTTGCAGACCACCTACTGACAGTGGACAGTGGAGAAGCCGATGGGGACGTGAAGTTTCGGATACGAAATCTGGCCAAGAAATCAGAGACCACAGGAAGTTCCATATTGAATGGGTTGAGTTTAGACATACCAAAAGGCGTGATAATGGGTGTCATAGGCCCCAGTGGCAGCGGCAAATCGACGCTGCTCCGAGCGCTCAACCGCCTCTGGGAGCCACCGTCTGGGACGGTCTTCTTGGACGGCCATGATATTCGGGACCTGGATGTTCTCAGCGTTCGGCGCAAGGTTGGGATGCTGTTCCAGCTTCCAGTTCTTTTTGAAGGTAACCCATTTCATAGAATGCCCCAACTAACAGTCTCTCCGTGTTTTTGGCTCTAACAGTCTCACACGTTCACCATCACAAAATGTGGATTGAAATATTATAGAATTTGTGGCTTGTAGCTTGTTGAAATATTATAGAATTTGTAGCTTGTCGCTTAGCTTGTTGAAATATTATAGAATTTGTAGCTTGTAGCTTGTGTTAGGCTGCTTGCTTAATTTATACAAAATTGACTTGGTTGCAGTCGGGTTGCAAATTGATTGTCTTAGATTGGGCACTCATATTTGTGATTAAATATGTTATTAGAAGAATGATGGATAGGATTAGTTATGCATCTGTCATCGTTGGTGTAAAAGCCTTGTTATTAAGTGTGGTTGGGGGGCTGGGGAGTGGTTCAAGTTCAATGCAAAAGCTTACTTTTACACAAATAATACACAATCAATGATTAGATCGTGTGACTATTCCATCTTTTATATTCAATTTGGATAAATCTGTCAATCGAGTAGGTGATTTTGGATTAGCTCCTGGGATTTCGGGCCATTCTTACCTTCGTCGACATATTTTTTCGAACACATCCTAATCCTATGCGCCAAAAAAGGCCGATAAGTGACCTAAATTTATCTCGATGGAACTTGAAAATTCTATCATATTGGTGCTTTGCTCTTTACATTGGTAAGCAGTAAAAGTGATTTTTTTTTTCATTAGAGGTATATAAAAAGAAACTTCTTCCTTCTAACTCTACCATTCTACGGGAATTGTATTGGATAAATTTTCTTTTGTGTCTAATCTCGTTACAATGAAAAGAAAAAAATCCACTTAACTCAAAATACATTAGATTTATTGAATTAGCCAATCAAATTTAATACGACTCAAATAAAAACATGACCTATATATTTCTATAATACTGGTGGTTGAACCTTGTCTGTCCTATTACGTGGAATGGGTTGAAATTTCAGTTTCTAATCTGTCTAAACTATGAAAATTAGGTTGATCGTGACCCTAGTACATGTTGAACACAAAGACACTAAAAAAAACAAACCAAACGACAATTGGATGATTGTGATAATGGATTGGGATATACTTTAATATAAAGTTTTAAACTTTTCTCCCTTTCTTCCTCCTTTACCATCAAGTCTATTAAAAGAATTATCCATTGAGATATTTTTTCGTAAAGTTTTAACGGTCTTCTTCATCTAGAAAGAATTTAAGGTGGAGAGTAAAATCCCTGTTTGATATTTACAGTTCAACCACAACCCTCTTATATGTTTTCACTGCGCACTTTTCATACAACGAGTATTGATCTTACCACAACCCTCATATATTTTCACTGCTCAATTTTCATACAACGAGTATTGATCTTGCCTTCTTTGAGAATTGAGTACGAGTAGACTCTTGTATTTGTGGCATTTTCACTTGCTAATTAGCCATTGATATCAATCTTTCAGGCACAGTTGCAGATAATATACGCTATGGTCCTCAACTGAGGGGCAACAAGCTGAGTGACCAAGAGGTCCACAAGTTGCTAACTCTTGTAGATCTAGATTCATCTTTTTTCAGCAAGACTGGTTCTGAAATGTCTGTAGGTCAAGCCCAAAGAGTTGCACTAGCAAGAACCCTGGCCAATTCACCTGAGGTAAAAACAGTCAACACATGGTGAAGATAGCATTTACCCCTTTTATTTGCTGTTCCTTATTTCCTGAAGTTTCATTTTGTCGTACTTTCACGTGGGGGAAGGTTTTGCTGCTGGATGAGCCTACAAGTGCCTTGGACCCAATCTCAACGGAACACATAGAAGGTGCTTTAGAGAAGTTGAAGAAGAAACAAGGCATGACAATTATAATTGTCTCGCACAGCATCAAGCAAATCCAGAGGATTGCTGATGTAGTTTGCCTCCTTGTGGATGGGGAAATTGTTGAAGTTTTGAAACCAGATCGACTCTCACAAGCCCAGCATCCTATGGCACTAAGGTTTCTTCAACTCAGCTCCTAGCATCCTCCTTGTGATTGGGGCTTTCCTAAAGTCTGGACACAAATGTTTATATAGCATTGGCTTGATAAAGTGATTTTCTGTTTTACAACGTCGCAGCTTGTTTATATTTGTGTACTGTCTAATTTTTCTTAAAAATGACACATTAGATAATTTCTACGCCACCTGAGGTCGTCGCATACCCAATATTTCTATCGCATTTTCCTAATGCAGTATCCTTGTATACAGTGTGTCAACATATGATCTTCGTTAATTAAGACCCTGAATTGATACAGGGTATAGAATCGTCATTTGAGCATAGATATTTCTAATTTTAAATCTTAAATTTTAAGTATGAGATATATTAATTAAGACTTTTTTTGAGGGGCAAAGAAGTAGTAACGAAATTTTGTGTACCGCTGATATTTTTCACATTTCCCATCAGGCCATCACCATTTATATACCACCATATATACACTTAATATTTGGCTTCAAATGTGAGCAAGACAGGGGTCTTTGCGTGGCAGCTGGTAAAAAAAAACGTCTTGACAGACCAAAAGGGCTTGTTGTTCTTGGGAATTGGCGGGTGAGTTGTATTTGTTGCCATCATCATCATCTCCTCCTTCTGAGCTTTGCTTAACATGTCCCACATGATCTTCACATCTTCATACCCACACATTTGTACATCATCCTCTAGCTTCACCAGACCACCCACTCCTCCACATTGACCTCTAACTCCCCCTAGGCAAAACAAAACATAAATTGTCACACAAATGTCTTCCTTTGCCATTACCATGGATTTTGTTTTATAAAATAACAAAGATTGAAAATGCACCATAATTGAGAAGTTTTTCTAGTTGAATGCCAGACCCGAGTTGAGTGGGTCTAACAATCCAGATTCAGAGGTCCCAAGTTCGAATACTCGAGATTGACGAGGAAGCAATTCAGAACTAACCTAATGATCTCCGAAGTTTGAGTCTGGCAGAGAAGGCAAGCAGAGCTATCTTCAACTTGTGCAACCAATCCATCTTCATTTTTGTTGAAGCTGGGCTCTCCCTCTACGAGGACGAGGGCGAGAGAGATATATAAGCTATTGAAGAAGTGGGGAAAGACAAGTGAGTTTTGGAATTTATACGAAAAAATGGAATGGAGGATGGATTGAGAATTGAGAGAAGAAAATGCACCGAATCCCGAAAATATGTTTGTTGATGGACGTGCCAGGCGTCCATCTTCAAACCCGCTTCATCAGCCACGAATCCTTCTTTTTCATTCTTTGTCCTCGACTCGTCATCGCATTCGGTTACTCCAATGCATTCTTTCTTAGTCTTTCAATTTTACGACCACAAATTAGGCACATTAGATAGATTTCGCTTATATAAGAATGAATTTCAATTTTTATAATTATACAATAAAACAGATCAACAATACTACTCAACCGGCACTATTGATGACTAAATTAAAGTATTAATTTTCCCGCACAATGGAATCTCAAAATTCTAAACTTTGTGGATTTTTTTTTTTGCGTTAAATTGACATGATTGCAATTTTTTTTCAACAATATTTAGTTTCATAAACAAAACCGATATTTTTAGGTAAGAAAATCTAAATCAATAATCACATTATTTACTATACTCCTAACTAACATATATACACGCGGCACCATCATTCATTTACTATGTCAACACGCTAATACCTACACATATTTAACCAATCACGAAATCTTACATTCATTACTTTGATTACCATCATAAATCCTTCACACTATGAGTGCTCCGAATCCGGGAGAAAACACTTAGAATATGATTCATCTTTAGTTATTGACTTAATGCTCCAAATACACATACAAAACACTAAGTCTCCTTAACTTAAATCTAAATGCTCTGAATATGCGGATAAAACGTTAAGAACATATGAGGTAATTAAAATTTAGAAAGTAAAACACATGAAGATTGAATTAAATGTTACAAACATTGGAAGATATAAACCATCACAAGTGTTGAATTATAAACACAACTAAGATTAAATTCAAAAACTTAAGGGAAAAGGAAATAGTTTCACGTTTGGAATCTCTGAATCGTAGAAGGATACCAAAGTGGGTGAATGGGTGGATTGTTATTCACTAAACTCTCTGAATCGCAGAAGGGGCTTAGTGAAGATGGAAGAACACCAAAGTAGAATGCGGCAATATGAACTTTTATTTAATTTAGAAGTGTGAGGTTTAAAATCTTAGGTAAACAATGACATTTGAATAATGGGAGTCCACCCTTACATAAATCCTAGGACCTCTATTTATAGAAGAATTATTAATCCTCATACAAATAGAAGTTTACAATAAATTCTACAAGAAAAAGGTTTCCTAAATATTAAAGAAATCTAATTAAAAACCTTTCCTACAAGTAAAATGAGTGAAAATAATAATACAAAAGGAAGTAGGATTGAAATCCTTATAATATGAAAAATAAGTGTTAAAGAAAGTTGGAATTATCACAAAATATGCCTTAATCTCGGAATAAACCTTCATGAAGAATTTTGGTGGTCAACCACCGAAAATAGGTAGTCAAACTACATGGTCAAACTTTGGTCAATGACATAAGGCTACTGAGCAATTTTTAGTGTACGCTCACCGAACTGGGAAAGAAACCTTCAGGAAATGTGTGCCATGATCAGTAGAGATGTTCAGCCGGCGCATACAAAAATTGGAGGTGAGAGCACAGTCAACATGAAAAGACTCTTGAGCCTGATTCGGTAAATGTCTACCAAATTTCTTGTGCAATCTTTTTCCCTTCATAACTTCTTCGTTACAACTCCAATTTAGGTGATTTTTTTTCTCAAATTCTCATAATTCCAAGCTCTATATGATTCTGCATATTCCTAACAAAATAGATTATTTTATCCTATTGTTTGACATTTTTACATTAAATGACACGACCAATCCCAATCTCCCCCCGAATTAACGCGAGATGTGTCATGCTCCCGTTTGACACCACGTGCCAGATAAGGGATAACCCAAATCTTGACCCTCTCGGGGCTTCCATAGCACGCCAGGATCAATGAAATAGTGTGATGTCTCGGTCTCTACTACAGCCCGCATCCGCAATCAACCTGAAGGGTATTAAAAACAGAAAAAACTATGAGTGCACGAAAGTAAATAATTTAATAAAACACATTCCAGTAAATGACCTTTATACCCTTCATTTAAAAAGTATGCATGCATACGAAAACTAGTTATTCCAAACTCATTCATTAAACCAAATCATAAGGCTGTTCAAACCGTGATCAGTGAAAAATGCTTCTCAAATAAATACCGTATCCACAGAAGGGTCTCAGCCTAAAACCAGTAAAACATAAGGGGTCTCTGCCCCAAAACTAAAACACATGGGTCTATACCCAAATCCACAAATACCGTATAACCAGTCTAATAAAACATATTTAATCCATCCTTGGCACCCCAGATGCCTAATCCATATTATCACGATCTAAGGCTACGCGTGCCCTTCGGTCTCAAGTCTGAGTCTCCCCAAGGTCCACCCAGGTCAATGATCCTCCTTGGGAGGAGGTTTTAACCTCTAGTAATCCTGATCCTGAGCCTCTCTACTGTCTTTCACGTAGAGCGGCCCCTTTCAGGCAATGCTCTATGACTACTCCAGTGTCCCTGACACCTGAAGAGAAAATCCACACATACGATGGTATGTTTAAAAATCGAAATCCAACCAGTGGAAACCCATCGTAAAACCATTTATACCTCAAATTCAGTTTAAGAATTTCAACAGGGTCTCAGCTGGAGGTATAATTTCCAAATCCAATTAGGGACTCAGCCCAATTCCAAATCCAAATCCAAATCTCATTCGGGTCTCAAGCCTGAAATCACATTTCATAAACCACAAAATGGGACTCATGCCCAATATCATAACCAACTGGGCCTTATGCCCGATACCACAAATCAACTGGGCCTCCGACCCAATATTTTATAAATCAATGGGGCCTCAAGCCTGGAATGATATTTCCAAAATCCTAAATCCTTTCTTTGTCCAAATCATTTGAAATCATAAGCACGTATAAATATGGCCTAAGCCCAAAGTATAACACAACCCATAGATCCTTGAAATACGTGCAATACCACATTTATACGAAATCACCAAAACACCACAAAAAAATGCACTCAAGACATCTCAAATCATGTATTTAAAACATATAAAATAGTTATGCATGCATCATATTTAGAAATTAATGTCCACTCACAGACTATCCTTGTTGGGCGCCTATAAGCTGCACCGTAAGCTTTATTGGGGCTAAACTCTAACGACCCATCCCAAAAATCGGGATTAGATTAGTGGTTAATAACGAATTAGTAAAGTTAATCGGTGATTAGTTGGGTGCTTTCGGACGGACGGGGCGAAATGACGATTTTGCCTCTAGAAGGGGCAAAAATGTTGACTTTTCGATCAGGCGGTCAAATGGACCTTGACCCATGACTGTGACGTAGTTCGGGACGTCACGAATTCATAGACAGGTGGCATGTCCAATTCCGACATTCGCGGAAAAAGTTATGATGTTCGGAAGGTCAAGGGTAATTTGGTAATTTGGTTAAAAAAGGGCAATTTGTTGATTTTTCATACGACATGAAATTTTCATGAACTTCAAGGACCGTTAGATAGGTCTCGATGCCCTGAATATAACGACTGGCGGCAGGTGTCATTTGGAGTTCGGGAGATAGAGTTACGGGTCTAGGACTACGAGGGGCAAAATGGTAATTTGTGCAATTAAGGGTAAATTGGTCATTTCCTGCATTGGGATTTGTGCCCAGTGACTAATAGACATGTGGCTGCCTATGGATGGTTGCTTAATCAAATTAGGACACTTGTCTCCTCTCTACACACTTGTGGAACCTCCCCCTCACTGCCTTCAACTTATTCAAAACGTGTGTGGTACATGGCAAGGATTTGGGAGAGAAAAACAGAGGCATTCGAAAGATAAACCTATTCTAATACCTTCAATCTTCCTTATTTCTGCTTACATTGTGAATGAACAAGGAAGAGTAGAGAGTGAGGATTGTGTTGGTCCTGTCAAGACGAGCCGTCGTGGACGGTGGCTTAAGGACGAGAGAAAACAGAGAGGTTAGTGTACCCTGTTTCAGTCACATGACAAGTGGAATTTTGGGGCTGATATGAGTGTATTGGTGATAAGGAGGCTACTCAGGAAGGTTAGACAAGTTGATTGGGGCTGAGTTCGAGGTTGGCCGTGGACGACTGCCATGGAACTCAAAGAACGGGTAAGGTCCTTCAAAAATGGTAACTGGAGATTTAGACGTTTTTAATCACAAGTGATAAATGGGAGTTGTTTCTGGTGCTTCTAGGAATTGTTTGAGAACAAAATGAGAAGAAGAGGTGACCGGGATCGTGGCAACTCGAGGACAGACAATGACCGGTCTAATTGTCGATTTGGGAGGTAGTCTCTAGCGTGCAATTTTATGTTTTCATTATAAGAATAGATTAGGGATGAAAGGACGACACTACTGGACTATATAGAACTAAAAAACGGTTGAAAATGGACGAAAACCGGCCACGCCGGTTCAGACTGGACCGGACCGGTCATGACCTGAATTTTATATGCATGCATTGGTTTTAAATGGAGGGTATAAATGTCTTTCTGATAAACTGGTTTCTAAACTTATCCTTTATTTTTGTCCACTCACAGTCTTTTATGTTTTCGATACCCTCCAGATTGTCGCGGTGCAGGCTGTTGGTCGAGAGAGACAGAGACATCACACACGCGATCCACAGTAGAGTCTGCGCCCTCTGGGAAATCCGAAAGTTTTAAACGGTTCGTTTGGAAATCCCCTGTCTGACTTACGTGTCACATGAAGGTGTGACGTCGGTTTAGCCTTCGTGTCATGCGTAAGTTAGACGGGAGCATGACTTAGCCCTTAATCCCGGGGATTGAGGGTGGGTCGCGTCAAATTAGTATCAGAGCGAGGTTTTGTACGCTCTGCTCGAAGTTTGGCTCCCAAAGTCATTGGTTCGTCGACTTGGGGGTTGTGAGGCTACTGTGGATGTGATGTCTCGACGTGGAATAGCCCGTCATCAACCTAGATACGTAAGTGATAACGAGTAATTGTACGACAGCTAGTGGATTAATTAGTGGCAGAAGTACGAGTGATTGGGTGATGCGTTGCCCGATACAAGGGGTTTGGTAAGATATATGTCGGCTTAGGGCCGAAGTAGCATAGCGTGTTTGACGCTGGATATACTCGATAGTTGGTTGGACCATGGGGTCGGATGTCTGCCAGCGTGATTAATGTGGATGGTAACCAGTGAACTACGATTGATGGTCGACTGAGGGTCGACTGGTTGGCATGTGGAGCCCAAAGATAGCTTGTTGAGCGGGTGGTATATGTGGGCCGAGGAGGTTGGTTGACGGTGGCTTGATAGGCCGGGTTAGGTCGGATGACGGATGTATGGATTGGATACCTTTTGATCAGTTTGGTTGCGATTGGATTTGTGCGGCTACGAGTCGCCGGATGCCTCGAGTGGCGGGGGTATAGGAAACAACTTTGAAGATCTGAGGGATTCCCCCTAGTGATGGATACTGGTTGACGTTGGTGTGTAGACTTTCCGATATGTCGGGTGTGATGACCAGAGTAGTAAGGTTGTTGTGAGCTAGTGGGTGTCGTGGGTTCCAATAACCCGTATGACGAGGATGATTTGAGGAACCCCGTGGATGCTTGGTTTGGGCTGTGAGTACTTGAGTGAGAAACCCCAAAGTAAGTGCTTAGTCTGGAAACCTGAGTTGGGGTTTGTGGTTAGTTGGTGGTTGTGGCTTGGGCCGACTTACGACCGAAGTGGAGATGGTACTGCTAGGTGCAGCCGAGGTAATGAATGATTGGTGGATGACTCTAGACGAGTCCAGTATGATTGTGGCATTTGGTTGAGCATTGATTTGCTCAGAGTTGTGGCTTACGAGGGATGTCAGTTCCTCTGACCCGAGCATAGATTCAGGGTTTTGGCTCAGTGGGAGCGGAGGATTGGGACTGGTGTACTATGAGCACTAGATTGGAAATGATATGCCACTAACTGGGATGCTTGGTCGGATGGGCACATTGAGTCGAGGTTGTGGCCAGTTGTGAGGTGTCGGTGCCTGGTAGGAACCATTAACCAAGCATGGATATGTGATGACCATTGGTAGGTCATGTTTCAGCACGAACGGTCAGGATACCATTAGTTTGATCAGATTTGCACAACGTAAGCGCGGTAGACCTATGTTTTGTGTTGGATCGGGCTAGATTTGTATGGTTGGGTTTGATCGTTCATAAGGTTGGTTTTAGTGGACTTCCCCTGATGTGTTGGAATATGTCGGCATATGCCGAGGTTGGCACTTGGTGATCGACGACTTCGAGGGTGGTAACTGGGGAATCCGAGGTCAGTGATTGAGGATTGAGGATTCTGAGAGTTGGTGACTCGTATTTTAGCAGGTGCTCAGAGTTGCACCTCAGAAAGGTTGCGATGCGATCATCAAAAGGAGTGATGATTGAAATCCTTTTGGATAAGCATAAACGGTGATAACCGACAGGCGAGTGGTCGGTGCATTGATTTGGCTATGGACACGTGGTTGTGATCCGTAGGAGTTGTGGACTTTTTCAGTGTCATAGAAAAGATGAGGTTTTGGCAATTAATCTGGAGATGGTATACTCGAGGATGAAGTATCGTGATTGGAATCTCAGAATCAGGAGATGTTGGGGTTTAGACGTTGAGCTGATGTGTTGATTCCGAGTTGGTGTTTATGTTGTGTGGTGGATACTCTAGCGTCAATTTGGGAGACTCATTGATGGGACGTCAGGAGTTGTGACCCCCCCCCCCCCCGGGAATCGTGTTCAGGAATAAAAGAGTACTTGGTGACGCCATCTTTGGCCTGTGTGGCGAGCGTCTGGGGATTGTGCTAAGTTGGAATAAGGCAGAATGACTTGTGATGTCATAGTTGAGGACCATCATGTGTTCCATTGAAGGATGACGGAAGGAAACGGAAAAAGAGTGACTATAACTGGTCGATATGAGGCTATTGAAGAGAACCCACAATCTAGACATGCCTTTAGACGTGTTGAGTACTTTATCGATTTGATCCGATGTGGTGGTCTGATCATTTGTGGGAATTGAAGGCGAAGTAGTGAGCCAGTAAGTGGGATCTACTTAGGAGTGAGTGGATCGGGATTGGATCGTTTCTGGCTCGAGGTTGAGTTGTTGTGGATCAGGAGGATCGTATGGGAGACATAGGTTGGATATCTTGACCATCTTGGAGTGGTGCCGGATGTGTGTAGTCCGTCTCGCATACGTATGAGTTTTGGTTTTAGAGTTAGTGCTGGGTCTGCCTTGTGTACGTAATGAAGATGTGCTTGGAGTTCATATTGGTCGGGAGACCCAGGAGATCGGGAGACTCGGAAGGGACTTGAGTCAAATTTCCCCAGAAGACGTGTAGTTCAGCCTAGAGGTAAGATTGGACCGACGGACTGCAAAAAGTGAAGTGTGTTTGGCTTGCAGTCAGGGGGTAGTCAGTGTTGATACGAGGATGTTTTGTGTGCCCTAGAGACACCCTATGAGGGTGACGAGTACACTATGGTGTTGTTGGATGGACTTTGGGTGAAGTAGAGCTCGGCTGATGCCGATGTGATTTGATTGATGGGTTGACCATAAGATGTCGTTGGAAGTACTTGAGGATATACTCTACGAGCTGTGGTTGAGGTATTCTTAAATATCTTTGTTTTATTCAAAGTTCGTAGGGTTGTCCTTGCGTGTGTTTGGTGGTATGCACCGTGGTTCTGGTTGGTTGTAATTGGTGCATGTACTTGAAATGTGTACGTACTGGTTTTGCAGTGGTCAGTACCATGCCGCTGTAATTGGACGTGCATCGTGATGTTCTGGTAGAAGTGTTGGTGATCGGCTTAGTGCCTAGGGATGTTGTAGATAGATGGATGGTTGGCGTAGTTCCGATATGATGGATTTTGACGGAGCATATGGACTGGATCAGGATGATCCTGAGTGATTGATTGGCTATGGCAAGAGTCAATACTGACATGAGCTGGATGCTCAGAGCCATGAGTGGCTGGTGGGACCCTGATATTGAGATGTGTAAGGCAGACAGGTAGTGTGGGACGTGGATGGTGTTCCCACAGGTTGGTTGTGCTGGTGATTAGTGGACCCCCAGTGAGACGGTTGGTTAAGTTAGTGGTATGAGCGAGCACGTTGTGACTCTAGTATGGTCGGCGAGAATCGCTGACAAAAGTAGTACGGATCATTAAATAGGTCTTTATGCATGGGAATACCGAGATCGGTAGATGCCGTCTTGTGAATGGATGTACTGGAAATTTGTGTTGTTGACGACGGATTCACATGATGTACTGGGACGTTGGTACGAGGTACGCTCGATTCGAAAAGGAGGCGGAAGTGTTGGAAATTGGTAGTAGTGGTGTTGTAGCGTACCTAGGGTTAGTTGAGTCGTGAGTGTCGGCTGGAGAGAAGGTAAAGGTATCTCGGGTACGAGTTGGAAATATGTTGACCCCGATGAGGAAGGGATGATCCGCCAGATGGACTGAACCTTGATAGAGGGTCCATTTGGCCGAGTTGGGGTGACAGTTTGGGAACTGTCAAGATAAGTTTGATTGGTAGGTACTGGACACCGGGTAAGAGACCCAGGTGTGAGATCAATTGGATTTCCCCCAGTTAGTTACGGAAGTACGAGATTCGGAATTTCGGGGACGAAATTCTTTAAGGGAGGTAGATTGTAATGGTCCGTCTCGAAAATCGGGATTAGATTAGTGGTTAATTAAGGATTAGTAAAGTTAATCGGTGATTAGTTGGGTGCTTTCGGACGGACGGGGCAAAATGATGATTTTGTCCCTAGAATGGGCAAAAATGTTGACTTTTCGATCAAGCGGTCAAATGGACCCTGACCCATGACTGTGACGTAGTTCGGAATGTTATGAATTCATAGACAGGTGGCACGTCCGATTCCGACATTCGGAGAAAAAGTTATGATGTTTGGAAGGTTAAGGGTAATTTGGTAATTTGGTTAAAAAATGGCAATTTGTTGATTTTTCATACGATGAGAAATTTTCATGAACTTCAAGGACCGTTAGATAGGTCTCGATGCCCTGAATATAATGACTGGCGGCAGGTGTCATTTGGAGTTCGGGAAATAGAGTTACGGGTCTAGAACTACGAGGGGCAAAATGGTAATTTGTGCAATTAAGGGTAAATTGGTCATTTCATGCATTGGGATTTGTGCCCAGTGACTAATAGACATGTGGCTTCCTAGGGATGGTTACTTAATCAAATTAGGTCACTTGTCCCTTCTCTACACACTTGTGGAACCTCCTCCTCACCGCCTTCAACTTATTCAAAACGTGTGTGGTACACGGCAAGGATTTGGGAGAGAAAAACAGAGGCATTCGAAAGACAAACCTATTCTAATACCTTCGATCTTCCTTATTTCTGCTTACATTGTGATTGAAAAAGGAAGAGTAGAGAGTGAGGATTGTGTTGGTCCTGTCACGACGAGCCGTCGTGGACGGTGGCTTAAGGACGAGAGAAAACAGAGAGGTTAGTGTACCCTGTTTCAGTCACATGACAAGTGGAATTTTGGGGTTGAGATAAGTGTATTGGTTATAAGGAGGCTGCTCAGGAAGGTCAGACAAGTTGATTGGGGCTGAGTTCAAGGTTGGCCGTGGACGATAGCCATGGAACTCAAAGAACGGGTAAGGTCTTTCAAAAATGGTAACTGGAGATTTAGACGTTTTTAATCACAAGTGATAAATGGGAGTTGTTTCTGGTGCTTCTAGGAATTGTTTGAGAAGTGACCGGGATTGTGGCAACTCGAGGACAGACAATGACCAGTCTAATTGTCGATTTGGGAGGTAGTCTCTAGCTTGCAATTTTATGTTTTCATTATGAGAATAGATTAGGGATGAAAAGACGACACTACTGGACTATATAGAACTAAAAAACGAATGAAAATGGACGAAAACCGGCCACGCCGGTTCAGACTGGACCAGACTGGTCTGGATCGGTTTGCAGAAGGTTGAAGACGATGAACAGTAAGGCGCGTGGTTCCTACACGTAGCCACTTTGGGCGGCGCGTGAGGGCGCGTGGAGCCTAGTCTGGGCATGTGTTCAACATATGAAATGATATAATCGATGTAACAAACATTTTAAGACTGGTTTCGAGTCGATCGGACATCGTCTCGATATGTTTCGGGATGTCTGAAGGTTTTAGGCCTCGGTTAAAAAAGTTAGAAATTCGGGAAAATTACGGGGCTTTAGTATAAGCTTTATGAAGTAGTCAGTGACCTTATTATGGGATTTGGACAGGTTCGGGAAAGCCGGTGATAGTGGATTAGCCGAGAAAGCGTAATTGCACGCGTATCTAGGAGTCGACGCTAATGGTCTATGAATGGACTTTGCTTTCAAACTTATAATGCATGCATATATGTTTTTATATGTTTTCTATACGTGATTACCATATTTGTGAATTGATATTGATGATTTATGATTTTGCACGGATTTCGAGATATTACGTATTTGCACGTTTTACGAGTTTTCGATTTCTCTTGTGATTTGATCCGGATTTTGATGATTGGATTTTGGAATTTGAAATATGATTTGATTTCAATGATTTAAAATGGATTTTGTAAAAGTGTTTTCGGGCTTGAAGCCCAGTTCATACAAGTGGTTTCGGTTTTGGAATCGGATTTTGGAAAGATGATTCTGGATGCGGTTTTGAAACTTGAATGATAAATTCTGTATTTGGGTTCGGGATGATGGTTCCGGATGCTAGCTTACGGAATCATTGTTGCGAATTCGGATCTGGATTTTCTATGGTTTTCACTGTTGATTGAAAAATGGTTTTGGGTTTAAAGACTCTGAAAAAAAAATGGCTGAATTTGGTTTTGAGTTTAAAGGAGGTTGATTGACGGGGGAGGGCCCTGGATTGATATGTTTTGAGTTTAAAGACTCGGTATATGTTTTGAGTTTAAAGACTCGGTTATGATATCCTCCGAGGCCTGTTGATTGTCTTTTGAGTTTAAAGACTCGTTGATATCCCGGGAAGGCCTGAATATGCGCATGGTTTTGAGTTTAAAGACTCGGGCGCACTTGGGATCGAGCAACTCAATTGATTAATGTTTTTCACTGGTTTTCTGATGTTTTGGGCAATGGCTCGGATAATTTGGTTTTGATGAGTTTTGGGCTGAGTTCCCGTACTTGATGAGGATTTGTGATTTTGGGTTGAGGCCCTGGATTTGAATTATGGATTTATAATGGAAAGGAAATGATTATGGTTTTCATTGATGGTTTTTGGCTATGAAATGGTTTCATGACCTGAATTTTATATGCATGCATTGGTTTTAAACGGAGGGTATAAATGTCTTTCTGATAAACTATTTTCTAAACTTATCCTTTATTTTTGTCCACTCACAATCTTTTATGTTTTCGATACCCTGCAGGTTGTCGCGGTGCGGGCTGTTGGTCTAGAGAGACGGAGACATCACACACGCGATCCACAGTAGAGTCTGCGCCCTCTGGGAAGTCCGAAAGTTTTGAACGGTTCGTTTGGCAATCCCTTGTCCAACTTACGTGTCACATGCAGGTTGGACGTTGGTTTAGCCTTCATATCACTCGTAAGTTATACGGGAGCATGACTTAGCCCTTAATCCCGGGGGATTGAGGGTGGGTCATGTCATAAACCAATCTCTCTGGTAATCTGAACCTGTCCAAAACACACTCAAGAGTTATTGCCAACCTAGGCAAGTCCTAATCAAGAACCCTCACAACTCCCGAAAAAGTCAACATGTCCCGAACACACATTCCTAGGCTAAAAACCTCAATTTGACCTATCAAACGATTTCCGATCGACCCGAAACCACTTCCATTAGATCCAGATCATCAAAACCTTTAAAATGGCACTGGTACCCCCTCAAGATTCCTGCCTATATGACCGCACGCGTGGGTCAAAGATGTGGTCAACGCTGTTCAAAAGTCAACTGCTGATGTTAGCGGTCAACGATCAAAGGTCAATGCTGATGTCAGCATGACATCATCCTGATAGCTGTCAGGTCTGACAAGTGTCAGACCTAATAGGTGCCACGTGTTAGCAGCCCGTTGGTACACATCACTGACATGTCAGTGACACGTTACATCACCTGATTGGTCCATGTCACTGAAAACTACCATGTGCCGACTCCTGAGCGTGCCACCTGGTCTGACATCTTGACATGATGATGTCATCATGTTGACATCATCGTCTCCTTCCTCGCGACGGGTTAGACCTGATTAATTATTTCAGGTCGCGTAGACATGCGACTTGACCCGGCTCTAAAACTGCCATTTCTAAGCCATTTTGATCCCTGTTTCTTCCTACATACTCGTATAATCCCCATGAACTTCCCTAACTAATTAAAAACACGAAAAACAGACTAAAACCTCACCTTGAAATCGATGAACAGTGGCTGTGAACTGTCTATCCGGTTTCCCGTCGACTCCGGCCACCACTTCCTTTGAAACTTGTCGCTACTAAATCGTATTGGTCCCTATAACACATTATAATTGACCCAAACCTTCAACAAACTTCCAAAACTCAATTTCCAATTTTGGGTCAAAACTGGGTTTTTGGGTTACTTGAGTGTTCCTCTGTCAGGACCCGACCCTCCTCTATTAGGTCCCGACTCATCTAGCACGATATTGTCCGCTTTGGGCCTCTTTGCCCTTGCCCTCACGGTTTTGTTTTCGGGAGCTCATGGTGCAACTTCCCAGGGGGTCACCCATCATGGAATTGCACCAGCCTCAACTCGCTTAACTTTGGGGTTCCAATCCCCCCCAAAGCCACTGAGCTCCCAAAAGGCCTCATGCTAGATAGGTGTGTGCCTACACCTTTAAGGCACACCACCATTCCCTTCCCAGACCATTCCCCCCTTGCAGGAATGTGGGATTGTTCACCGTTCCCTCCAGGACACGGGTCTTACAATCCACCCCCCTTAGGGCCCAGCGTCCTCGCTGGCACACTTCCCGGTCGGGGTCTGGCTCTGATACCAATCTGTCAGGACCCGACCCTCCTCTGTCAGGTCCCTACTCATCTAGCACGATATTGTCCGCTTTGGGTCTCCTTGCCCTTGCCCTCACGGTTTTGTTTTCGGGAGCTCATGGTGCAACTTCCCAAGGGGTCACCCATCATGGAATTGCACCAGCCTCAACTCGCTTAACTTTGGGGTTCCAATCCCCCCCAAAGCCACTGAGCTCCCAAAAGACCTCATGCTAGATAGGTGTGTGCCTACACCTTTAAGGCACACCACCATTCCCTTCCCAGACCATCCCCCCCTCGCAGGAATGTGGGATTATTCACCGTTCCCTCCAGGACACGGGTCTTACAATGTTCCCTCAAGGACACTGGTCTTACAATCCACCCCCCTTAGGGCCCAGCGTCCTCACTGGCACACTTCCCGGTCGGGGAAGCCCTGGGAAAGGTTTTGAATGTTTGAACCGTGAGGACCAAATTGGGGCGGTCCGATTTAGGACGTTTTAGGAGTTCTAATTAATTGGGTTGGGTTCCTAGGATGATTATATGAAGATTAGGATTGATTAGGATGGAAATCGGTGAAAAACTGGACCGGAATGGACCTGGACCGGTCACGCCGGTCCAAGTTGGAGGAAAAATCGGACCAGACAGGTCGAACCGGTTGGCTGAAGGTAGGGGATGACACTGTAGCGTGGCGCGTGAGGCCCACGCGCAGTGCACTCCCAGGGCGCGTGGCAGGGAATCTTGGGAACGTTCCAACATGTAATTTCATCTTTTCGATGTAACAAACATTTTGGGACTGGTTTCGTGTCAATCGGACATCGTTTCGATATAGTTCGGGACGTTCGAAGGTTTAGGTTCGAGTTTAAAAATAGTTAGAAATTCCGGAAAATTACGGGACTTTAGTGAGGGGTTATTTAGGTAGTTATTAACCCTCTAAATTAATGTGGACAGGTTCGGGAATCCCAGAGGAGACGTTTGACCCGGGAGACGATTATGGCATGCGTATCGAGGCGCGGCTTCGGACGGTTTGTGAGTGGACCCTTCTCTCGAAATTGGTGCATGCATAAATGTTTTATAATTATTTTAATATATGTTTTGTGATGCCATGAGTGCATTTGTTTGTGGTAGCCTAAGATTTACGTATTTGCACGTATTTCGAGATTTACGATTTTATACGATGCATATACGTTCTAGGTTTTCAACGAGGGTTTAATAAATGGATTTCGGATTTGGAAATAGGAAATCGGGCACGAGACCCATTTGATTTATGAACTCTCGGACTTGGAGTCCATTTGATTTGACGAGGAATCGGACCTAGGGTCCATTTGAGCTATACGATCGGACCGAGGGTCCATTTGATTTACGATTCGTGTTTGAGGCCCAATTAATGGTACTATCGGGCTTGATGCCCCGTTGATTTATGATATAGGGCCTGAGACCCATTTAGTTGAGATTTCGGGCTTAAGGCCCCGTTGGTTGTGAAATCGGACGTGAGGTCCTGTTGAGTAATGGTTTCGGGCCTAGGGCCCAGTTGATTGTAACATCGGGCTTGAGTCCCAGTTCGGTTTATGAAATGAGAATCGGGAAAGAGACCCCGTTGAACTGAGGATTTAGGTCGAGGCCTGTGAAATGGATTTGAATCGGATTCGAGGAATCCCGTTGAGATGAATCGGGTTTGAGACCCAGTTGAAATATGATTTTGAGAAAAGAAAGCAATTATTTGAAATGAATGAACCCTCCATATGTTTATATGGTCTCCTCCAGACGTCGACCTGGAGAGTCACGATACACAAACCATTGTGGGTATCCCCATAGGGATCCCGTTCCAGGAGTGGTGGTTACTTATGTTGTGGTCCCGGACCAAATTCCGGAGAGATGAGTGGACTAGATCCAAAGAGAGAGCTCGGACTAGATCCAGTGATTGAGCCTCCCAGATGGAGATTCCTGGGAGAAGACTCGGAGTGAGACCCCGAGTAGTGTGCACACTAGTATAGAGATTGACATCGTGACTATATCGGGGATGTGTTCCCTAGGAGCTGTGTGCCCCGAGTTGACATCTTCTCTGAAGTGCCGCGGATGGGTTATACGTATGACGGTACGTATGAGGTTTTATGATTAGAAAGTGATTTGGGCATGCGGCCCCGTATACGAGATTTGAGGGCGGAGACCCTGTGTTTTGTGTTTCAAAAAGTGATTTGGGGCAGAGACCCCGTATCCGATGTTTTAGAAATGATTTGGGGGCGAAGACCCCGTACTTGATGTGATTTGGGCTGAGTCCCTATTGATTTAACCTACGGGTGTTTGTGATTTTGGGTCGGGGACCCAAATGGATTTATGGTTCATGACGGTTTATGGGAACCGGCATGAACCCTAGAAATGGTTTTTATGGGTCATGACGGTTTATGGGGCCGGACATGAACCCTTGAATGATTTTGAGATGTTTGACAAATAGTTTTATAAATGTTTTGCTAAATGGTTTTTGGAATGCATGCATATGCTTTTACGAAGGGCATAAAATATCTTCTTATGCGAAAATGTTTTTAGTAAATTATTATTTTGTCCACTCACGACTTTTAATGTTTTAATGCCCTTCAGGTTGATCGCGAATGCGGGCTGTAGCAGAGACGAGACATCACTCCCCTCCTCCTACGATCCTGATGCACTCTGATAGCCCCGGCGAGGGCAGAGATGGAATTTTCCCTGGTCTGACACGTGGTGTCAGACGGGATCAGGCGGGTCCCGCGTTAATCCCGGGATCGTGCTAGATAGGTGTGTGCCTACACCTTTAAGGCACACCACCATTCCCTTCACAGACCATTCCCCCCTCGCATGAATGTGGGATCGTTCACCGTTCCCTCTAGGACACGGGTCTTACAATCCACCCCCCTTAGGGCCCAACGTCCTCGCTGGCACACTTCCCGGTCGGGGTCTGGCTCTGATACCAAATTCTCAGGACCCGACCCTCTTCTGTCAGGTCCCGATTCATTTAGCACGATATTGTCCGCTTTGGGCCTCCTTGCCCTTGCCCTCACGGTTTTGTTTTCGGGAGCTCACGGTGCAACTTCCCAGGGGGTCACCCATCATGGATTTGCACCAGCCTCAACTCGCTTAACTTTGGGGTTCCAATCCCCCCCAAAGCCACTTGAGCTCCCAAAAGGCCTCGTTCTAGATAGGTGTGTGCCTACACCTTTAAGGCACACCACCATTCCCTTCCCAGACCATTCTCCCCTCGCAGGAATGTGGGATTGTTCACCGTTCCCTCCAGGACACGGGTCTTACATCCTCCACCATCCATGGTGGTCCTGCCTGGTTCCTCGCCATCTCCTGGTCTCTCAGCCACCCTCAGTCTCTCTTCCTTTCACAGATGAAGCACAAAGGATGATGGTAGGCATGGGTTTGGGGTTTTGGATTCTAGGTGAGATGGATGGATGAAATAGAGGAGGGGAATGAGATATGCATGTATGGGGAAGGAAACAATGGATGAGTGACAATTGTCACTCATCTATTGGGCCTAACCACAAATATCTGGGCCTACAAAGTGACAAATTCCCCTGCCTTGAAAATTGTGCAATAGTACCCCAAATCGTTATAGATCCGTAAATTTTCCGTACGATGTCCGATTTTGATGTACCGCCTGTCTACAGACTCGTAACATCTCGATCTACGTAACAGTCCTCGTCCCTCATGCATTTTACCTCTCGGGTCAAAAGTTAACTTTTTACCCAATTACAAGGGCAAAATATTCATTTTCCGCCGACTAGTTGAACAATCCTCGACTAATCCCCGATTAGTCTCAATAATCCTCAATTAGTCCTTAATTAATCCCGTAAACTCGGGACGGGTCGTTACATTAAAAGATAAGCACGAAAGGTATAAAATGATATAAAGTGATACTTAATTCAGGATGTTAAACCACTTTCCCTTGGAATCCTCATCTAGGTGAGTATTCAGGTTGTACTTAATGAGCTTGTTGACTGGTTCCACTTGGCTGTTTTCTTATGGTTAAGCGACAAAAGAAAAGCAGAGTTTGATTCCATAGACCTAGTAGAAGTTGCGGAAGCAAGAGTAGTCGAACTGCTTCTCGTTATCTGTCACAATAGTGTGTGGTATTTCGAAGCGGAAGATGATATTTTGATAGACAAAGCTTTTGATCTATGGAGTAATGATGGTCTTGAGTGATTTTGCTTCTGCATATTTGGTGAAGTAGTCGATGGCTATAATAGCATGTTCTTCTCCTCATTTTCCCCTTGACATGGGGCCGATGAGGCCAAGTCTCTACTGCGAGATTGGCCATGGGCTGAGTATTGGAGTCAGGCACTCTGCAGGTAGGTGAGGTTTGGGGGCGTACTTCTAGCACTGATCGCATTTTTGCGTAAAAGCAACTGAATCTGCGTGCATATTTGGCCAGTAGTAACCTTGCTAGAAGGCTTTGTGGGCGAGGGATTTGGGTCCTAAATGGTTGCCACAGATGCCCTCATGGATCTCCTTGAGGACCGCATATCCCCGGTTAGTTGGTAGGCACTTGAGGTGAGGGACGTCGAATCCGTGCTTGTACAAATTGTCATGGACAATTGTGTATCGAATGGCTTGGCGTTTGATGCAGTTGGCTTCATTATGATCTTCTGGTAGTTCTGCGTGTTTGAATAACCGGATGATTAGATCCATCCATGATAGTTCAGTGTTGATGGCATTGATCTGTTGTTCTTATGTGGTGTAGGTCTCTAGTAGCTCAACTTGTACACCGCGACCAATCTTGTCGTCGATGGAAGAGGCGAGTCTTGCCAGAGCATCATCGTGGCTGTTCTCAGAGCATGTAATCTTGTTGATCTCGTAGGCTTACGTCTTTGCCTTGTCATGGTAGAGCATCATAGAGATGTCATTGGCGTCGTAGTCGTTGTTCACTTGGTAGATCACGAGTTGAGAATCATAGAATCGTTGAAGATTTTGATCTACCGTGCTTGCAACTCCTTAGTGAGGCGAGGACTAGCAAGGAATGCCTCATACTCTGCCTCTTTGTGTTGAGGCCTTGAAGCTTAAATGTAGTGCATATTCAAGCTTCGCTTGTTTGGGTGTGCTGAGCACGAGCTCTGCTCTAGAGCCGTTGTGGCATGCTGATTCGTCCACATAGAAGGTTCATATTGGTTTTGACTTGTCCAGTGGAGGGGAAGTGTTCTCCACCCTTCTTTTGGTAGCCAGCTGAGTGGTGATGATTGTTGAGTCTTCTGGCATGTACTAGGACATGCTGTATGTGAATTCAGAGAGAAGATTAACGATTGTTTTGCCCTTCTTGGAAGAGCATGGGGTGTAAGTGACGTCAAACTCGCTGAGCTTGATGGCCCACTTGATCACTCTCCCGGAAGTTTTCGGCTTCTGGAGGACCTGCCGGAATGGCTTATTGGTCAAGACTAGGATTGGATGAACTTGAAAGTATGGTTTGAGCCTTCTTGAAAGTAAGGTCTGGTATCTGTATCTTGAAATTCCTTGCTAATGTAGTAAACTAGATGTTCTACTTCTTCCCTCGTCTTGATTAAGACATAACAAATAGCAGAGGTGGAGAATGAAAGGTAAACAGTGAGCTACTCTCCATTATCTAGTCGAGTGAGTAGGGATGCCTACTCGTTTACTTCTTCAGTGTGCTGAATGCCTTGTCGCAGTGAACAATCCAGTTGATGGTCTTCTTATTTGTCTTCAGAGCCTTGATGAATATGAGGCACTTGTCTGTTTCCCTAGAAATGAACCTGGTAAGAGCTGCCACTCTTCCGGTTGATATTTGGACCTCCTTGATTGTGCGTGGTGGCAGAAAATCAAGGATGACCTTGATCTTCTCAGGGTTTACTTCTATCCTACGATGGCTAATCATATAGCCTAGGAGTTTTTTGAATCTGACTCCAAAAATGCATTTGGGTAGGGGGGAGGGGGGGTTGAGCCGCATTCGGTATTTCTTGTGCACCTGGAACATCTCGTGGAGATTAATGCTGTGATATGTAGTAGTTTTTCTCTTTACTAGCATGTCATCCACATAGATCTCCATGGTCTTCCCAATCTTACCCAAAAAAATGAAGTTCACCAGGCGTTGGTATGTTCCTCTAGTGTTCTTCAGTTTCAATGGTGTGACGTTGTAGCAATTGACACCAAGTTGGTACATAAGCTGGTTTGGATTTGATCATCCGGGTGCATCCTGATCTAATTGTAGGTTGAATATGCATCCATGAAGTTGAGTAGCTCCTAACTTACAGTGGCATCCATCAGGAGATCAATTTTTGGTAGTGAGAAGATGTCATTTGGTCATGCCTTGATAAGATCGGTGAAATCGATACACATTCTCTAGGATCCTAAAGGTTTCTTTACTATGTCAACGTTGGCTACGTTAGTGGCATAGATTGCCTTGTACACAAAGTGCATTATGCTGAGCTTGATGATCTCTTCCGGCATGACAAGTTGATGCTCAGCGTCGTATTTCTCTTGCTTGAGTAAGAGTTGTTCCGATAACCTTGGTTTTGACTACTAGAGTCATGGTGGGGCTTGGACAATTGATTGCCCTGGGAGGAAAAGTAGGCGGAGTTGTTGGTCTACTTTGGCTTTTCTCATGGAGCATTAAAGTATTATGACTTGGCATGGATTACCGCCTGCTTTATCAGTTCATTGTGGACATCCCATCCATGTGTGAAGGCATGGTATTTGAAGGTAGACTCCTTCAAGCCATTATGGAATACTCTGTACACTGCCTTATTGTCGGTCTCCTGACACTTGGAGTACTCAAGGCTGAATCTTTCCGCGTATATTCACAAGGATTCATTTTCCCCTTATTGGAGAGAACTTATCAGAGCTGGACCCTGACCGGAAGTGTGCCAGAGAGGACGCTGGGCCCCAAGGGGGGTGGATTGTAAGACCCGGTCTTGGAAGCAAGAACGGTGAGCAAGACCCGTGAGCTTGAGAAGCAAGATCGGTGAGCAAGACCCGTGAGCTTGGAAAGGTAAGATCGGTGAACGATCCCACATCACTCGGGGAGGGAAAGGTGAAGTACCTTATATGTGTAGGCACATATCTATCTAACACAAGGCCTTTTGGGAGCTCAGTGGCTTTGGGGGGATTGGAACCCCAAAGTTAAGCGAGTTGAGGCTGGTGCAATCCCATGATGGGTGACCTACTGGGAAGTTGCACGTGAGCTCCCGAAAACAAAACCGTGAGGGCTAGGCTCAAAGCGGACAATATTGTGTTAGATGGGCCGGGTCGTGACAGTACAATACCTTTATTTTCTGTTCATAGAGTTTCCCTTGCGTACACCATAAATTTTTAGTGGTACGGAGAGAGGGTTAGTCGTGGTGACCTGGTAGTTGGGGATGGTGTGACATACCCAAGGTGGAGATGATAGATCGGAAACCCAGGAGTAGTTGTTGTTGACTTTGTGTTGATCACCGGGTAGGAGACCCCAGGTGTCAGGAACTAGTTGTGGAATTTCGGGGACGAAATTCTTTTTAAGAGGGTAGGTTGTAATGACTCGTCCTGGGAGTTAGGGTTAAGACCGTGTTTAAGATGGGATTAGTGAGCTTAATTGGTGGTTAGTTGGTGACGATAGGTTCGTTAAGGTAGAATGACGATTTTGCCCCTAGATTGGGCAAAAAGTTGACTTTTACTTCGGGTAGTCAATTGGGTATTGACCGATGATCGAGACGTAGTTCGAGACGTCACGAATCCGTAGACAGGTGGCACGCCCGATTCCGACATCCGAGGAGGAAGTTATGATGTTTGGAAGGTTGAGGGCATTGCCGTAATTTGGTTAAATTAAGGGGAAAAGAGTTGACTTTTTGGACGATCGGGTTTTAACACGTTGACCTAGGACCGTTAGGTAGATCTCGTTGTCTTGAGTTTAATGACAGGCGGCACGTGTTTATCGGACTTAGGACGGGCAAGTTACGGGTCTAAAACGATAAGGGTAAAATGGTAATTTTGGGTTCAAGAAGGGCATTTTGGTCTTTTGGTTGTTTGGGCATTGTGCAACCAGATCAGGACAAGTGTACAGTGAGATGGGGATATTTTTGGAAAGGGACCATGGGATTGGTGACACGTGCAGTGTGTGTAGTGGGTTCTAGGCCGTGCACGGTGTGTGTATAATTTGTGCCCGTGTGTGTGTGTTCGAACAAGAGAAACAGAGGGTGAGTTGGAGAGAAAATTGCTCAAGTGAAGAGAGTGTTTGTGTGTTCTGGTGAGTGGATGAGAGACTGGAGATCGAGTGAGAGACAGTGAGTGAGTGGTGAGAGCAACACGTGTGAGGAATCTTGTGAGTGTGAGGGGTTGAGTTTCCGGGAAACAGAGAAGGTGTTGGGTGGTGGTGCTGCTGTGTGGTACTCCCATCATCAAATTGGACCCGTGGTGGTGTTGTGAGGATTGAGAAGAGTCAATTAGCCCCAGCGGAGCTCACGGCGGCCACCGGAGGACAGGTAATTCCTCGTTTCTGTTCAAATACTCTGTTTTTTCGTTTTGCTTCAAACCATTAGTCGTGGGTTTTGGGTGTGAGTCGACGATTTTGGTGAGTTGGGTGAGACTTAGGAAGGCCCTAGGATTGGTTTAAGGTCGACACCGAGACGGGGGAAGACCTGGTTGGCCGGAAGGGAAAAAAGGGGACTGGTTCGGGTTTTTCTTCGAGCTTGAGTCGACGACTTAGGAGCTGTGTCGAGGTGTTTGAGTGAGGGGACTGGATTGCTGAGGACTGGACGATGAAGATGGTGAAGAAAGGAGTCGAATTGGTGGACGGACAGCAGAGAACCGGGTGCGTCGGTTCAGACCGATTCGCCCAAGGTAGACGACGGTGAACAGTACCCTGTGTGCAGCCGCGTGAGGCCCACGCGCAGCCACTTTGGGCGGCGCGTGGGGGCGCGTGCGGCGGCGGTTGGGAAAACGGTCAACATGGTTTTTGGTCTAGGTGTTGTGACAGATCTATTGAACTAGGTTTTGGGTTGTTCGGACGTCGAATCGAAGTAGTTCCGCGAGGTTGAAGGTGTAGGGTTTCGGTTCGTTACATTTAGGACCCGAGGATTTTTGTGGGAAATTAGGTGGACCTTCGTAGACGTGTTAGTAACGTTCTTGGGTGCTTGTTGACAGGATCGGGACTTCCCGAGGAAGCTGAAGAACGTACGGGACGTTCGGGACACGATTAAGGGCTTGGTACTGCGAGTGGACTTCTTCCTTATAACTGAGCATGCATAACTGCTTTTATTTACTTGTTTCATGGATTTAAATGTGATTCCATGTTTATTTAATATGCTATAACTGTTTTCCATGATTTCGCGTTTTTCGAGAAATGACGTATTTGACACGTTTTACGAGAAAGGTTTGATTTCTGATTATGATGCCGGGATTTCGGGATTTCAATCTATATTTGGTTTCTAATGACTATAAATGGATTTTTAGACGTGATTTTGATAAGCAAGGTTTTCGGTTTTAGAATCGGATTTCGGGAAACGAGATTTGGTTTTAAAGTTGAAAAGTGGAATTCCGGATTTGGGTTTGGAATGACGGTTCTGGACGCCGGAAGGGTATCAGACCAGTGATTTCGGATTCGGGTTTGGATATGGATTGAGAAATGGTTTTCAAACGGTTTTGGATTGGATTTGCTGGATCTGATTATTGGGTTTAAAGACCCGGATATTGATTTGACGGGGGACGGGCCCAGATTGAGTTTAAAGACTCGGGAGTTTATAAGACTCGGATATATTGATATTTCCCCCGTAGGCCTATTGAGTTTAAAGACTCGGGAGTTTAAAGACTCGGATATTATTGAGGCCTGGATTGAGTTTAAAGACTCGGGAGTTTAAAGACTCGGATAGGTCCAACAGGTTTGATCGGATAATGATTTGGTTGGCATTAATGTTTATGACATGGTTTTATGAGGTTATTGACGTAATTTATATAACTGTTTTTACAATGATTCTGTAACTGTTTTAATGGTGATGATTACGTGATTTATAACTGTTTTCATCTAATGGGTTATGCATGTGTGTTTTCAAAACGGAAGGCTAAAACCCTGGTTTTATTATAAAATGGTTTTCGGAAATTCTTTTATTATTTATGGTCCACTCACACCTTCTGTTTTTTTACTTGCCCTCCAGGTCGTGGAGCTAGCGCGGGGTTTTGACGTCGAGGCAGCGTCTGAGGCATAGCGTACTCGAGAGTGACCCCGGAGTGTTTTAATTTTTTCCTTGTGCGTGTACTGGTTATCGGTTTTCTTTCTTTTGTATTTAGTACTATGCTCTGTAAATCTTTAACTTCGGGATATTTTATATAGTTTCTCATGCGTCTGACTGTGTTACTTTAGTAGTTTACGTTGGTGTTGCGTCGGGGTGTCAGACGGGAGCAGGGTTTACCTCGGTTTTCGGGGTGAAACCGGGGTGGGTCCTGACAGAACTTAGATCTTCCATGGTTAGCGATCGATCCTTATAGATTATGAACAAGTTCAAGAAGACCGTGCGAAGCTGGTCGAAGGAATCGATAACCTATGTTTTTAGCTAGTAGAACCAGTTGAGTGCAGTTTTAGTGAGGGTGAAGCGGAAGATTAAACATTGGATCTCATCAGAGAGGTTTTTAAATTCCGCAGAAGATTGGTTATTGTTCATATGAGTGACTGGATCTCTATTTCTAGTGTACAACATGATATTGAAAGGTTTTACTTTTGTCTCATGCCCATACTGTAGGATACAATCTATAAAGCGGCCAATGTTAGCCTTAATCTTCGTCAGAGACTTAGTCTTCTGGTTGTCATTCTCTAGCTCACAGACACGCTAGAAGAGTTGCTGCACAACAACATTGGATTTGGGAGGTTTGGAGTGTGCCTCGAGTCCTCAACAATGGGCCGGAGACTCACATTACTGGTACTTTTCCCCTGCCGTTCGGCCTGTTTTGATTTTCTGCTAGACATAGCAATTGTAGAGTCAACATCGTCTTCCAGGTGGTGGGAGTTGATCTGCAGTGCTTGATCGTCTTCTGGATGGATTGGGCCCTTTTGACATTGTGCTCTCCTTAAGGTTGACCCTGGGATAGAAGAGGTAGAGGGGGTTGGCCCTTGATTGTGGGATCGTTCGTTGGATAGGTCAGCTGAGTGGACTTAATCGGCATGGGCTTCCTATTAATTAATTTGCATGTGTCGCTAAATATTTGTGCACCTAAAGGTTCGGCCCCGTTAATGGGATGAATGAGCATTCACCCTGAAGGTTCTGATCGCTAGGGCTTGGCTGAGTGCTACTCCCGCTCAGCATTGACTGCTTGTTCTCGCTCTGTAACGGCTCGTTGCACCTTCAGTTCTTCCCGCGTGGATTGGAGAATAGCGAGAGTGCTTTGATATTGATCTCCCGACACGTGATTTCTACTTTCAATTACAACGTTGCTTTTCCTACGTTCATCCATCTCCGCGCGGAGAGTCCTTAGAATTTTGAGCATAGTCTCGAAAAACATTTCAGTTATGGTCTTGTTGCATTCTCCCTAGGAAGTGTAATTGAGCTCCCCATCTTTTTGCTTGGCAGCCATTTTGAATCAGTAGGTAGATGAAGTGGAGGTATGTGAGCTAGTAGGAGGACTTTCTCAGATTTCCTACAGAAGACGCCAATGTTTGATCCGAAAATTGGACCTAACTTGATGAGACATGTTATGGGTGCTAGTTCGCTTTCTGTTAAGTCTGCCAAGTGATTTTTCAGGCAAAGATAGAAAACACTAGATATTTGTGGGGTGTCGACGTAAAAGGCTTCGATGTTTAAGTTAGTAAGTGAGATGGAAATCCAATAGGCAAATCACAGTACAAAGATAAAAGAGTTAGGTTTGTGCATGTTTAGAGAGAAAAGTGGATGCGAGATAGTACTTTTGTGAGAGGGTTTGATGAGGTATTTATAAGAACAATGAATGTGGTGGTTGAACATTGTTGAAATAAGGTTCAAGCTACCTCGAGAGATGTTGTCACGTGCCTTGCAGATTTGGGATGTGTGCTAGGTTGTAATAGATATCTTGTCATGTCAGGTAGTCGTTACTGCTAGTGTCAGCAGATTGGACCAAGGGTGCCAACCATGTCTGTCGAGTAGGCCTTCTGAATTGCCATGACTTGGGCCAAGTGACAGGCTGGCATTCCCTTCCGAGTGGCAGACCTACATTGCTTGCCGAATGGGCTCAAGATTGCTATTTGACATGCATGCGCCTGGTGGTGGATCATGTGTTTGTAGTGATGCTGGTCGTATTGAGCATGATTGGTTGATTTGATATTAATAATATGGTAATTAATATGTTATGACATGTCAATAAATTAAATTACAATCTATATATTTTACTTTTTAATTTTTTTTTCTTTTTTTATAAAGAAAATGTCACATTAAGTTGATTAACTTATTCTTATTAATCAACTTTGTTAATTTAGTGAGATATTTTTTTATTCATAAAATATAAAAAGCTTATATATATATATCTCAGATATTATAACTACGTATGAATGTATTGAGTTTAATATTTTTGAAAAATGGATTATCATATATATATATATATATATATATATATATCTAAGATAGTATATATATGTATGAATTGTGTTGAGTTTAATATTAAATTAAAAAAAAATAGATTATGTGAGGTTTGATACAAAAATTGTTATTAATATATTATAAGTTAAGATGGGCCGATACAAAATTCTTATACCCGCCTACAGCCCAAACTTAGACCCGAACCGGAGTCGACTGTTGAGGTTTGAAAACCCTAGCGTAGCCCTCCTACTCCTCATGACATCACCCCTCCCTCTTTCCCTCTCTAATCATCGTTCCGGCATCGAATTCACCCGCAGCCGCGAAGGGCGTTGGTTTCTCCGGTTCATCTGATCGCTTTATCTTCTCAGCTGTCAGGTTTTTCATCTTAATCCCGGTTTTTAATTTCTTTGACGGTTAATTTCTTTAGCTCATTGGTGTAATTGACTCAAAGGTGGAGCGCAGAGGCAGTGGGCGAGCAGAACTCAACGCAAAAGCAAGGGGGAATCAGAGGGAACACAAAGGTAAGCAATTATTTATACTTAGAGGGCAAGATGTTAGTTGTTTTACGCTTGAAGATGGAAGCTTTAATGGAGGTTTTCCGGAGTTCGTGGTCAATTGACCACCCTTGCCCCTTAATAGATCTATCCTTGCCTAAAGCAGCTCTGCTATCTATTCAGGCATCTCACAATCACAAATTCAGCACCAAATTTCAAAGATGGAGGTGGTGCCAGCAGTAGAAGAAGGCTTGTCGTTGATAAAACAACTCGCTTCATGCAACAAACCCAGCCGAGACAAAGCACTCAGGCTCCTCCTCAAGACATGGCTGCCAATCCAGCTCAATCTCGAAGAAGAGCACATGAAGAAGCTCTGGAAAGGCCTCTTCTACTGCTTGTGGCACGCCGACAAGCTCCCAGCTCAGACCCAACTCATCGACCGCCTCTCGTCTTTGGTCCTCAGCCTCCATCTTCCGCTTTCGCTCTGTTACTTCTCGGTATTCTTGCTCACTCTGCGCCGCGAGTGGTCCGGCATAGATCGCTTGAGGTTAGACAAGTTTTACCTTTTGATTCGCAGATTTATGGCTAGTTTCTTTACTTTGATGAGAAATAATTCCTGGGATTTAGAATCTGTTAAACGTTTGATGGGCGTGTTAGAGGATGGGACTTTTTTCGCTGATGATAAGTTTCAAGGTAATGGAGTTAACTATCACATTGCTTCTATATTTCTCGAGGAGCTTAGGCCGTTTCTTCCACTTAAGGTTGAAGTAGTCGAGGTTCTTTTGGTGGGTTTTGTTCGTGCTTCGGCTAAAGTGCCTGATAAGGTCTTGTTATGGAAGCTTAAGAGTAATTTGTTTGATGTGTTGGTGGGGGCGGGGAAGAGGCTCTTGGAGGTTAAGAAATTGCGAGAGGATCTGGATTCTGGTGATGAAGCTGTTATCTTTGGGTCGATTGCCTTGAAGTTGGGGTTTTCCAGTAAGTTTTATGAATTAGGCTCTTCACCTGAGTGCTGCCAAGGAAATAGAAAAGTGTTATTTGGCTTGCATGAAGACTTTTTGAAGTTAGAAAAAGAGTTGGAATTATCTGGGATTGAGATTTCTATTCCTGACGTTTTTAACAATGATGATGAGGCAGTGCCGAATTTGGTCCCTCTTGTAGCTGAGGCGATGGAAGTGCGTAACTCGGAACCTGCAGTCAATGGGGCTGATGGCAAATCCTTGAAGAAGTCTAAGAAGCGGGGAAAGGGCACTGGTGGTGCTGATACTAAGGCAGAGAAGAAAAAGAAGAATGAGAAGGAGAATGGGATTTTGAATGCTGACTCTGAAAAGAGCTCGACGGATAGGGTAAATGGGAACAGAGCTGCAGGTGGTGGGAATTCAGATAAGCAACAGGTTACCAATGGAGGTGCTATGAAACTTGATGATAAGGTAATATCTAACCTCCAGATGCAGTTTGAGAAGATTGCTGCTGAAGCAGGCATGGGTGGTGATGTTCCAAGTGCCTTTGACTTGCCTACGGTTTCAGATAAGGGTCCTGTCTCTAAGAAGAGAAAGAGAGTGAAGAAAGCTATTCAAGAAGATGCTGAGGGTGCCACCAATGGAAAGAGTGGAGAGAAGAGTGCAAAGAAGGTAAAGTTTTCCATGAAAAGTAATTTGGTGTGGAAGCCCCAAAGCCCTTTACCTCCCCAAGATTTGAGATTGCCTCCTTCTGCTACTCCTAGAGGAAGTGCACTTAAGAAAGGAGTTCCTCCAGGTCCCCTTAGGGAAATGCCTCCACCTGCTAAAAAAGTGAAAATGGTAAGAGTTGTTGCTGTCAAGAAGGCACGGAAGGCTACCAAATGCGTAAAGAAGTTAAAATCTCGACCCACTTAGGAGATATCATTTGCGTGATCACTTTTAGCTGGAAAAAAATTGCTTGGTGTTTGTTTTCATACAACTCTAAACGTTTTCCCCAGTTGTGGTTGTCTTGTTGCGATAGGTTGTATTGAGTTTATTCGTAAAGTTAATTCTGAAACTGTTATTGGTTTATTCGTAGAGTTAATTCTGACATTGATATTGGCTTATTCATCAAATTGAATGAAATGATGTATTGACAGAGATATTCTATATTTTTCAGGCTAACTGCACCCAAAAAAACAAAAAACCCCAATGTTGTGTCCTTTTTTGAATCATATGGATGCTATACTTTTCAAGTGTATTTCTTCTTGATGCCATTGGATGTTTAGGATATTTTCTCTGTTGTGATTTCATTTTATTACACAAACAAATTGATAAAAATTACACAAGCTAATTGATAAAACATTATAAACCATCTCTAATCATATTATATTGTCGTAATTAACGAAATTAAAGGAGTGATCATGCGATTGAGCACTCAGCGGGAGGCCCTTGTGGGAATCGCTTGGTGTCTCTGCAGTAGTTGTAGATCATGTAGTTTTTCTGAAGCCATTTGATTCTTTCATGGCCTGTCGAGTCGAGTGACTGAGTCAACCAGCTTGACTTGTTTGGAGAACTCGAAGAACAATGGGAGGAGCCTGAAGACCAAATGCAAACTTGTGCGTTGAAGTTTTTGTAAGAGGCTGTGAATGGGGCATTGGCCCAATCTGTCTTCACAAGCCCACCACGTGTGGCCCAATCGTCAGCATTCCAAAGGCTCGAGTATATCCACATGGCTTGGTTCTTCGGGAATGCGATTCCCTTCGATTCTAAATTCTTGAACTCTCTAATTGGCGTTCCATCCACAGAGAATCTGATACATAATTAAGAACAAGACAAACATGAGATTAAGCAAATTATATTATTAGTAACATCCCTAGCAAATATGAAATTTACTAATCACTATTTTTAATCACTTTTCTCACAAGAAAGGAGGGTGGAATCAGAAAATTTCAGTAGCAATAGGTCATAATTAAGTTTTTATTTTTTGGAGAGTTTATTATGGATGGGTGACTGAAATGAGTTGTTTAGTCTACTAATATGAGTTTATAATTAAGTAAGAAATGAAAGGCGTGCTTACTTAGGAGTAATTTTTTTTTACGGAGTACTCATACTTTTACTTGAACAATTAGGAAGGTGTTAATGATTTCTACTACTCATTTTATATTCTACAAAGTTAGATAATTTTCTACGGCGTAATAAATCGCCATCAACACCATACATAGAATTAACAACACCAAACATGTTCAATGATGTCACATTTTTTTTTTGTGTGGATGGGGGTGTCAATACCATCATCAAGCCCCCACCATAAATTAGCATCTTATACAATGGATCTATGGATAGATTAGCATCTTAGTCATGGAATCTCTAATGATGTCCCTTCGTTTTTTTTTTCTTTTTTTCTTCAATGAGTAAAAATAATTTATACATCAACCATGTAGTGATGAAAGGGCAATTTTAATAATCAATTAACTTTTAATTATATTTATAATAATTAGTAAATGAATAATAATAATGAAAATTATTTTTATTAATGTTCTAATTTTATATAATTAGTAAATAACTTAATGAGAATGATTATTTATTTCTCCAATTATCCATTAATTCTATTTCTCCTACTAAGTAAATATATGTCCTAAAGTGATTATGCATAGATAACAACTAAGAAATTGCGTTTGACAAGACAAAAGGCTCAGTGGATTTGCTAGAGCTTTATTGATATGCAACGGGTTAATTCTAATTGAATGATGTTGACTAAATTCGAATAAATTAATATATTTCTCAAAAATAACTTGCACTAATTAAGTTGGACCACACACCCTATAAGGGTGCCTAGAAAATTTGTCATATCATTGTCGTTCATATTTTTCAACCTGTCATTTTTCATTTTTTGTACGTGCACTTTAAAATAAAAATTGAATTTGAAATACAAAATGACAAATTGAATTTGTAAAGACGTGAGGTTTTTCGATAACTTAATTTTGAGAGAGAGAGAGAGAGAGAGAGAGAGACTTGATGCATGTACGTACATGATACTTTGAGGGTTCCACAAGATGGAGTAGGTGTGGAAGTCCTTACTGGGATCAAACCAAAGATAGAATTGTTGCTCCCTATTGCCTTTCCCTTGTGTGAAAATATTTGTGTGTAGAATATAAGGGTCTCCACTAAGGTTGCCTAAAAACTCAAAGTCTATCTCATCATGAGTAGCACCCAAAGAGGACAGCTGCATAAAACAATATCCACAAACACATAAAAAACATTAGACACATATTTATGCATGATACATATGATAATATCAATGCACCTTTAACACCTTCGTAGTACTCACATAGTAGGCCGTGACAGTACCGGCAGAGTTACCGGGCACAAGCTTTATCTGCATGTCAATCTTCCCAAACAAGTACTGATTCTTGGAGCGAAACCCTGACCCGGAAGTCTTGTCTAGGGACAGCGTGAGGAGCTGCCCATTGTCGAGTATTTTTGCCCGGCCGTCGCCCCATGTTATGTCGAAATCTTGGTTGAAGTTGCCGGTCGATGCCGTCACTACCAAAATGTTGAACAAAGTCACCACAAGAGGTACTAGAATGAATATTTCAGCCATGGTTTTTGTTGGTAAAATAACAGAATGATATTATGGAAGAAGGAGAAGGGAAGCTAAAAGTGTTTGATGAAATGCATGTAGATTGTGAGGGGTTTATATAGTGGTTTGATGGGTGTGGGAGAAGTAGAGTAAGGTAGGCTTGGGTACTGGCCGGGTAGGGTAGGCAATGATGATGAAGATGAATCCAGTGGGCTGTGGTGTTGAAGTGGTTGGGAAATATCAAATATGCATGCGTTTGCTTGAGAGATTTGGGTTGACTTGGCTTGGGTTTATGTGAGAGTGGGCATCAAAAGACAGCTAATCAAAGATGAAATGATGCTCATTTTTCCAACTTTCTTTTTTCCCCCTCCATTTGTATGGCCTCGGCAAATTGGGAGTCATATAACCTTCCACGCGGTTGCGAGGTATTTGAAGGCAACGAGTTGATTGTCTTGATATATATCGATTGCGTAGAAAAATCTTGATAAAAAACTATATATAGGAAATTTCGATGAACTATGGAACGAGTACGTCAACTTAAGTACATACTATGTCATTTATGGACATATACGTCACTAATCAGATGACGATTTATGTGAAATATGACGTCTTATTTTGAGACAACTTTAAGTACACACTATGCCATTTATGGACATACACGTCACTAATCAGACGACGGTTTATGTGAAATATGACGTCTTATTTTAAGAGACGGCAGTTTAAACTAAAATTGTTGTCTATGATCTTATAAAAGTATTGTTTGATGTAATTTGTCAATCTGACGTAACCTTAATTCCTGGTGAGTCCTTCCCCAAATTTGAGATTCTAATTTGATTTGGGTTCAAAAGGTTGGTTTCTAAGATGTTTTTGCATTTTTGACCTAAATAAACACAGAAGAAATTGACATGCCTCCAATCTCCTAGGTTTTGCGTCGTGTTTTCAGAATTCATGTTCTCTTTGTTTTCAGTTTGGGGATTTAGGGTTTCTTATTGGGTTGGGATTTGATTTTATGTTTTCTTTGTTTTCAGTTTGGGGAATTAAGGTTTTTGAGGTAAAGATAATTTTGAAGGATAAGGAACATTTAATGATCAATCTACGTAGGGCTGAAGAGGAGGTGAGAAGTGCAGAACATTTTCAACTCTTGCTTCCATTGATGATGATCCTATATCGCATAATGATATCCCATATTTATGATGTACGTAGGTCAAACTGCTTTTCGAAGAACACAAAGTGCTAGATGTGGAGAACAAAAAATTACTGAAGCAGTACCATAAGGATATATTTCATTCAGGTTCTGGTGGAAAAAATATCGACGGTGCATCAGCGAAGGTGAGGCAAAGGGAAAGTATAAGCTTTGATTTGTATATTCGGTGTACTCATCATGATTGTAAGGTCTATTCTTTGGCTTCTCCCTTGCACTCATATAAGAGAAAATCAAGCTCGAGGACAAGATTTTTTAACGTAAAAACCTGTTTGGGTTTATGTTTATTACTACTTTTTCATTTAGTGAGTTAATTGGAGTTGTTTGTGCAGGTTTTATTCATTATTGTTCTTTGATATTTTTTATTTACTTTATCTTTTTAATTGAGTTTTTAAGTAGTAGTGTTTCAAAACTTTTGATCAACCATAACTTGTCTCATAGGTTGGTTGTTTCATCTATCTATGGCATAGATGGTTATCTGGGGAACCACATCTATTTTTAATGAACCATTTCAATAAGTCCGATAAATTTTGCTTCATTAGTAGTCCTATTTGTGCTATAATTTTCGAGATCTTTCTTGAGGTGTCCTCCCTATGTTTGGATCATTGGGATACAAATAATTATACATGTTTCAGTTACCATAATTCTTCCAGCTCCTTGGTGTTTGTATTGTTACATATATGTGTGAAATTAGAATTGTGTTAGAAGCTGTAACTAAAATGTCATTTTTGTGCGTAAATGCAGGCACGTGGGTAGGGCTTTTGTTCTGGATCATCATCTGTTATATGAATGCTTGAATCTTTTGCGTAGTTTTTTGGACAAGCAACCACCTTCTTTTCTCAGTAGTGACACACGATGCCTCTCTCTCTCTCGTTAATGTTTAAGCAAATCACTGGGTGGTGACTTGGCACAATGCCAAGTGGATTGCCAAGTGGCAGGTGACAAGTGTAAAGTGTGAGTGTGTGATTCAATGTAAACGTGTGAGTGTCTAATTCAATGTAAACATATGAGTGTGTGTGTGTGTGCATTCTGTTAGTGAATGCAAGTGTGTGAGTGAGGTGCATTGAATGAAAAACAGTAAAGAAAGTGTGAGTGTGTAAGCTGTAAAGGTGCTGAGGTCACACTCAATCTCTAACCGTTTCACAGTGAGTGTGTGAGTATGAAATGCACGGGTATATGTGTATGTATGATGCACAATGCAATCTAATGAGAAAAAACTGAGAATAGAGCTCAGGGGTAGTGTTATTCTACACTGAGAATTTACAAAGAAATAAGCACCATCTCATTCACACAAACACTTGGTGTGCACAATTGTTCATTACATTCATCATCACATTTTCATAGTCCAATTCACCAGAATTACAGAGAAGGAAGAATTCCTATCTATTCTAGTCTAAACCAATTGAGCTAATCTCGATACATCAGCTAGGGAGCAGAGCCGGTCCAAACATTTAGAGGCCTAGGGCAAAAATAAAAAATGGGCCCTCAATTCGCATACTTAATTATTGAAAATTTAAATTTTATAAATTGATTATATTATATTTTTATTAAGAAGTATCGTTAAAATTTTTGTTATGAGAAAACTCAAAAATTAGGACAAAACCCCAAACAAAGAAAAAAAAAACATCATATCCAAAAAATTACATTTAATTTTTTTTAAACAAATCTTATACTTTTGTTGTAAAATCAGTAAGCAATTTGCAATTATATACAAACTTTTATATTCAAAACAAGAATGTAATTAAATATTGTTAAACTAAGAACTTTTGTAACAATGACCTTATCAATTTCGGTGAGTTTCTTGAAATTTTTCTGAAATGCGAAAAATACGTAATTAAAGTTTCAAAAGGCACCAAAAAAAAAAAACTAAAGAGGCATAGTTTCTAATTTCTAACAAAAAGTAAGAACTGACATGTCATTTGTAATGTTAGATTCGTGGTTTAGACCCATAACATTGATCCTTTGATTATATGAGAGGGTCTTCCTGTCGTAAAAAACTACAACATCCATAAGGGAAAGTTGTCAAATGGAAGTGTTCAATTAGGGAACTGTAATAGGAATTCTATTAAATTAAATTACTTATTTTTGAAGTTTGTAACTTAGAAATATCTCGGATAGGGCGAGGCGAAAATGTCTAGATGTCTTCGATTGGAAAAACAAATTGTTGAGAAATTGAGGTTAGGATTTGAGAGTTTGAATGAGATTGCAAAAACTTAAAAATTTAGACAATTGAGAGTTTGAGATTGAATGAGATTGATATTTAACCTTGGAACATTGAATTAGAATATTAAAACACTGCGTTTTTTTCTTGAAACTTTGAAGGAAACTTTCCTTCATTTTCTTGTTCACTCGTACCCCCATCTAAATTATCATACAACTTACTATTTTTTTTAATATAACAAAAAAAAACTTAATTTTGGGCCCTTCAATATTTTTGGGCCCGGGGCCTAAGCCCCTCCCGCCCTACCTATTGGCCGGCCCTGCTAGGGAGTTAAGGAGGAGAAGGTAGTGTACCTATTAAGTGGTTGAGTGAACTTTCGATATCCTTCCCTGTGGTCTTGATCGATTGTTGCAACCTGCAAGTCCCTCTGCATCCTTTGGAGTGCCACTGCTAATATATATATATATATATATATCTCTCTCAAAACCAGGTAATTTCTCTTCATCAATTATCATGTGAATCAATCTCTGTTTACTGTACCGTCATTTCACATCTTTGGTCTAAGAGAAATAACAGAATTTGGTCTGAGAGGAATAATAAAATCTTATGTAGCCTTGGCTGGCCATGGTTCTGCTTACTGCATCTGGTCTGACAGGAATAACAAAATTTTTGGTCATTGACATGTAATGAACCCCGCCCTTGTCTGTTTTTTTTTTTGGCTTCAATTGTAATAGACATGTTAGCTTGAACATCAATATTATGTTTTTGTTCATCAAGTTTATTTTGATTTCAATTAGGTGACCTCTAACATTGAGAGTCATTCTTCTGTTGTCCAAGTGTTATATTTACTCTTATATCTCCTCAATTTTTTGTGTGATATGTTTCTAGAGTTCTTAACTAGATAAAAAAGTAGGAAAACTAAAAGCAAATAATTTTGGTAGAAATGTATGTTTCTTTGAAGGGAAAGAGCACAATTTCGAGAATAAGATATTAGTTTCATTATGTGGATGATTCCTTTCCTAGTTTCATCAGATTCCAGATGAAATTTTTTTATAGCTTCATTCTCGTTGAGTTTCAGGGTGGACCCTTCTCTCTCACTTGTGTTGTTGTGCATATATAAGGGGGTGGTCTCCTAATATTGTCTAGTGCTCAGTTGAGTTATTTTGTTATTGAAGCCTAAGTAGGTTTTAGTTTCTCTTGTTTCTTTGATGTGATTTTTCAGCTGCCCTTAGGCTATGAAATAACATGTAAGCACAATTATAACGCTCATATGTTGACTTCTCCTAGGTATGGACCGTATAGTCACTAACTTGAATATAATAATAAAAAACAAATTATAATATGATACCATATGGTTTACCCGAGGAACTGCGATGAAACATTTTCTGTTTTCTTTTTTGATTTCCCCTACCAAATTTTAGCCTGTTTTGACTTATTTTATGTATATGCTTGTTTACTTTAATGATGAACATCATGCATTTGCTGTTTATTGCATCTTGCTCCTAAGAATGCATGTTTTCTCTTGACTTTGCAAACCCACTCTAAGCTTTATTTGATCATGGATTTTATAAATAGAGGGCATCTCTTCTTTTATTTGTACTGGCAGAGAATCTTTAGGTAACTTGTGCTTGAATATGCATAAATTGTACTCACTTGGAATATAGGTCATATGTTTTGAATATGCATAGCTTGTATCTGCTGTTTCATATGTCTAAGATTTGGCCAAATAATTGTAGTTCAAGATATGAGCCCGTTGGCTAGATAATTCTAGATAAGTAAACAGCACATGTCATTTTCTTTTTGGTTCTTTTGTTTTGTGCATGTTTGTATTAGGGGATGCGAGTGGAATATTACGATTGCTATATTCATCTGCATTACTGATTTTTTGTTAGATTATGATGTCTAAAACTTGTAATTACAAGTCTCATGGCATAGCGCAAGTGTAAGACTTGTATTTGCTGTTTCATATGTCTAAAACTGTAACCTTTAGATAATGACTTTAATATGCTTTCTGAAGTTTGGATTTTGAGGTTTCGTGAGTTCAGTGATCTTTTTTTTTTGGTTACTTTAACTTGTTTTCTTTTCTAACTTTTTCTGTCAATTCATGTGCTTTTTGGTTCCCTTATTTGGACTTCTTTAGCAGGATATATTACGGATATGTTGTGGCTGGGATGGGGTTGAGGTTCGAAGTGAATGGGAAAATCAAGTTATGGGGCGGGTTAGCATGGGGCATGTAATGAACTAGCTAAATAAATTTGTATACTTTTGGGAGATTGTCAAAAATTGATGTGTTTGATTTTTAGATTTTTTTTATAAGAATGTTTTATGGATTTGCTTTAAAGATTTATATATGTGACTTTATTTTGATTTCAAAAGGATTTAAGTGATTCAAAACTTGTTTTTGTGAGTGGGGTGACATGACTCATCCCAATCCCCTGTATTATCGTGGGATGCGCCATGCTCTTGTCTGACATCACACGTCAAACCAAAGATAAAATCGTAACCTTCCCGGGGTTATCAGAGTGCGAAGTGACTTGTGGAGCCCGCAACGACATGTGATATCTCGGTCTCTGCTATATTCCGCGTCCGAGATCAACATGAAGGGTATCAAAAACCATAAAAATTGTGAGTTGACAAAAATAATCAGTTGAAAAACAATTTATCGAAAAGATATTTATATCCTTCACGTAAAAGCATGCATGCATCAGAAAATAGTATTTTTAAGTACTTTCTTAAAAACAAATCATATTGCTTTTCAAATCAAAACATAATGAAAACATGGCTCAATCAAACCCATTTCCTTAGTAGGGTCTCAGCTCAAAACCAAATCATGTAGGGTCTCCGCCCGAATCCAAAACACATGGATCTCAGCCTAAATCACATCTTATAAATTATCTCAATAGGGCCTCTGCCCGAAACAAAGACTCACATCCGGAATCTCATGAAAACATAGTAACCAATCCTCTTTATCCAATATCCAAATCATCTCACAAGTCACGATATCAGCGCTACGCGTGCGACTCGGGATTACACATCCGAATATACACCAGGATCGGAAACCGTGGCTCGACGTCTAGGTGCTCTAACTCAAGATCACACATCACACCGGATGGTAGACGTTTGAACGATAACATCTACAAGCTCGGAACCCCTGACTCGACGTCTGCAAAATTTCCATCTTTAACACTCTTGCAGGCAGTGTCCTCGTGACCTCTCTAAGATCACACATCACACCAGATGGTCGACGTCCAAAGGTTATCATCACATCATAGAGGATGGTCGTGTGGAAAACATATCACAAACCTTTCAAATCATCTCAAACTATCTCAATAGGGTCCATGCCCGGAATAAAGTTTCATCAAATCCTTTTCCACAAAACCATAATTAAAAACAGTGTCTAAAAACACTTCATAAATCCAGGATTCCTAGAATCCTATCAAATCCAATTTCGTAAATCCATGACAGAGTCACAGTCCGAAATCTCACATCATAAATCATAACTGGGTCACAAGCCCGATATATTCCATGTTTGACTATATTCTAAGTCAAACCATAAATCAACTGAAACCCAAGCCCGAATATTATTTCCAAATCCGAAAACCATTTCATTGTTCAAAATCACATTTGACTATCATCCGAGTCAAAGTCTAAATCAACTGGGTCTCATGCCCCGAAATACCAATTTTACGCATCTCCGTGAAATCATTAAAATCATATAAATCACATGCACGTAGAATACTCGGCCTAAACCGAAGTATCATATCACATTTGACTATCATCCGAGTCAAAGTCTAAATCAACTGGGTCTCATGCCCGAAATACCAATTTTACGCATCTCCATGAAATCATTAAAATCACATGCACGTAGAATACTCGGCCTAAACCCAAGTATCATATAAAATAGAAATCTCGAAATACGTGCAATATCACATTTCCTACGAAAATGCTAAATCATCAACATAAATCATATGCACTCAATGCATCTCAAACATGTTCATAAAACACATAAAATAGTTATGCATGCATCATTTCATAAAACAAAGCCCATTTACAGACCGACCAAACTGTGCGCTCAAATCCGGCGCCGTAAGCCACTCCGAGGCTAATTCAACGTCTTCGGAACATCCGGACCTGTCCAAATCATATCCAATGGTCACTAACCATCTATACAAATTTATACCATAAATCCTCAAAACTCCTGGAAGAGTAAACGTGTCCTGAATCTACCACGTTCAGGACGATATCATAATACCGCACTCCTGAGCCTGAGCCTCTCCTCGGAGTCACTCATCCCATGCAGTGCATCGTGACTACTCCAGGATCCTCGACGTCTGGAGGAGACTCAACAATGTATACATGATGGTATATGTGGAAACATGCATCAGGTCCATTTAACACTGTTTAAAATCATTTTCTCAAACCCGATCATACAAGATCGCTATTCAAATCCATACGAAAACTTGCTTTCCTTCAAACCCCCGTTGACTCCAAAATTCAAGTTAAACGGTATCCAAATGGGTCTCAAGCCCAAAACCGTGTTTTCACGTAAATTCGTAAAATGGTCCATGATCGATGATTTAAGTTTCCAAATACCATGATATCAAATCATTTAACTTAAATCATATAATAAAACATGTAAAATAGTTATGCATGCAATTTAGTTAAAACAAACGGCCCACTCACACTCAGTCCACGCTGCATGCTCAATCTTAGCGTCGTACCTATCACTGAGCTAGTCCAAAGTCTCCGGGCCTATCCAAAACATGTCTAAGGGTCACTAATATGCTATGCATGTTCATACACTAAACCCTCACAAAGCCCGATACCGAAAACGTGTCTGAAACACGTTTCCCGAGGCTTTAAACCCCTAAATAACCTATCAATCAGTCTCCGATTAACCTGAAACCACCATCATTGGATTCAGAACGTCGAGACCTTTTGAACCTAACCCGTTTCACCTCAAAATTTGGTCCCACGTGCCCTCACGCGCCGGTCAAAGGCTGGTCCTCGCTGGTCAACGGAGGTCCACGACGACGGTCAACGACAGTCAATGGCTGACATCAACCTGACATCTAACAGCTGTCAAGTCTAATAGCTGTCAGGTCTGACACATTCCACGTATTAGCCTTTGATTGGTCCACGTGTCTGACATGCTGATTGGACCTGACATGCTGACTAGACCTGACATGCTGACTGGACCTGACAGCATGCCATTTAGCATCACTTGATTGGCCACGTGGATTGACAGCCTCTGACAGATGATGACGTGGACTACCATGTCATTATCTTCAACCCTGAGACGGGTTGACCCATTTCTTTGTAACGAGTCAAATGACCCGCGAACCCGACCTGGTTCTATCTCCTTCAATACCCAACCATTTTTCACCATTTTTGTTCCTAATTGATCATAATGATCCCAGGAAGGGATCGATGGCATCAAAACTTGCTAAAGAGGCCTAGAAATTACCTTGGGAGCTTGATGAAATTCGATCGGTTTTCCAAGTCGATTTCCAGACGATTCCGGCCATCTCCTTTCACAGTTCTGGGCTCTGTGAGTTCGTACAACCCCTAGGAACAGTCTTCGATCATACCCAAAAAGACCTCTAAACCAAACCTCGAAATTTTGACCCATTGAACAGTTTCGGGTTTTACTTGGCTATGGCTTTTGGCTGCTCCGCCGTGCTTCCACTGTCCACCACTGTCACCGTCTAGTCTCACTCTTTCACTTTCTCATTCACAAAAGCAACAAAGGATGAAGATTGGGGGGGTGTTTGGGTGGGTTTTGGGTTTCGGTCGAATGAGAAACAAAAGGAAATGAAGATGATACTTGAACCTATTATTTGGAGTCTTGGGCCAATTAGATGAGTGGCACTTGTCATTCATCAGTTGGTCCACTGAGAAATTTTGACCAATCCAATAATGCCAACTATACAATTTCTCAAAAAAATAAATAGTATCGATTTTCTTCCGTGACCCATATCTTTCTCGTCGAACGTCCAATTTTAACGTGTTGTCTATCTACCGACTCAAATCTACGTAACGGGTCTAGATCAAAGTCAAAATAGTGTCCCGGATCAAAAATCAACATTTTCCCCTAACTATGGGCAAAATGGTCATTTCACATAAAATTTTCGAATTTAAATTTAATTAAAGGTCTGGGGCGTTACAGTTTGGATTTTCGGGTAGGATGAATGAAGAAGATGAAAATGGGATGATATGCATGTATGTGTGTGTGTGGATCAATGGATGAGTGACACTTCTCACTCATCTATTGGTCCATAGGAGATATTTTGGGTCCCACTAAAGTCAAACCAAAAGTTAACCGTCTCGATTTTCCTGCAATTGTGAATAGTATGAAAACAGTCATTGACCCCTAATTTTCTCGTACGATGTCCGATTTTGACGTGCCGCCTGTCTATGGACTCGTATAGTCTCGATCTACGTAATGAATCTCGATCCATGTGCATTGGACCTCCCGCGTCAAAAGTCAACTTTTTCACCCTTTATAGGGGCATAATCGTCATTTTACCCCGATCGTTCGGTAATCCTCAATTAATTCCGATTAATCCTTAATTAATCCTGTAGGTTCGAGACGAGTTGTTACATTGGGTGTATGGGGCGTAAATTGAAAATGAATAAAAACCTGTAATATTGTGAGACTTTAGACAACAGTGGATAAGTGTCGTCTTATGATGGATAAGATAACGGCTAAGGAAAAAACTGTCGTCTGATAAGGAGGTAGACAATTGTAGCTACATAAACCGTCATCTTTTATAATCATTAAGGACAATTATTTTAACAAAACCGTCGTCTGAAATGGTCCTAGGCGACAATTTTAGAACAAACCGTCATCTAAGTGGATGTTAAAGACGACACTTTTTTCAAAACCGTTGTCTTCGGGGTTCATAGACGATGGTTGTTCACCAAAACTGTCATCTTATGTAGTTATAGACGACAGTGTAAAATAAAAATTGTTGTCTAGTTAGGTAACATATGCCAGTTTTGAAGATTTTTTTTTTATCTACAATAGATAACGGGTATTCACAAAAATTTTCATCTTATGTGCTCATAGACGACGGTAGAAGATACATATCGTCGTCTTATTGGGTAATAGATGATGGTTTTGAAAGTATTATTCATTTTTCATTTACAATAGACGACGGTTGATCTAAAAAACCATCATCTGATTGAACTTTAGACGACAAAAAAAAATTGTCGTTTGATGCATTTCAAATAGACGTCACTAACATAGACGTCGTTTTTCAGTGCATTCAGGCGATACTTTTTTGGTATAATGACATGCAAGTATTTTTCTGATTCGATAACTACATGTGTGCAATGAATTTACAAGCGTACTCGGAATATCCCGGATGTGAAGACAATTACATTCCACTCATATCATTATAGCCTATATATGTATTTTTTTTTTTTAAATATGACTTAGAAGTGAGATCTATTATAACGTATAAAATGAATACATTATGTAAAACAATAGTTCCGATAGACTTAATTACTTATATTAATATAACTTATTGATTATGTATCATAACTAATGACACCTATAAATATATAGAAAAAGATACCGTTGATGTTGGTTCAAGAACACCGCATGACATATATTTTGGATATATATATTCAAATCAATCCCATGTACATAATCTCAGAGCTGGCGAATCATTGTTTGTTTGTTTTTAATAATCTTGTGATGCCAAGTCCTCACCGTTAAATATCATTGTGTGGCCCCCAAAACGGATAACAATGTGAAGCTTGGGTTTGGCATCCTGCCGACTTAATTATCAACTCAATTGGTGGTACAAAGTGAATGATTTCATACACTAACACCAATTTTAGTAACCACATTTGACCGCAATGTAGTCTTTACTCTCATTAATAGACTTCTTTTTTTCCCCTTGACCCTTGAGTGATTAATGATTACAACCACATTTGATTAAAAGACTATTTGTATATGAGGTATTTGATGAATTTGGGATTTGGATTTGGATTTGGATTTGGATTTGGATTGGAAATGACCGTGTGTGTTATTAATGAAAGGATCTGAAATCCATTTACCTTCTTTTATTATTTTTATTCAAATCCTAGGAGACCATTTGTACTACTAACTATACGTAATTATTAGTAGTATTATCAGGCACGAATTCAAGAATTAGATATTAAATGGGCTAAATATTAATGGACTTTTTTTATATCAAATATTTAAATATTATTAATTTAGAAAATACGACTAGTAAAAAAATACATATCTTATACAATAAATAATAAATAATCATGCAATAAATACAATATAAAATACTTAAATTACAACAAGCACTTCTTTAACATGGACAAAATATCATATTCTCTCCAAAAAATTCACAATTATCTTATTTAAATGTAGAACAAATTAATAAGTTTAGTTATATAAGCTAATATTACATAAATTTTTCGTTCGAATTTTCAATTTCGGGTGGGCTGGAGCACGCCCCAGCTCTATGGTGCGGCTCGTCCCTGAGTATTATGATTGAAAATGTTTATGTAAAAAGAAGGCCCAAATGAAATCGAGTCAACAAAATTAACACAAAATGAGAATATACATAAATGGACATGCCTAAGATATCTCAGGAGTATATTCAATTGATACTTTTATAAACTTAAATATATTTGAAAATTCAGATATATTCCATTAAGACTTTTTAAAAGTTAGTAAAAGTTTGAGATATTCAATCTATATATTTATAGAGATCTATAAAGTTGTTAAAATGGTAAAATTTTATGTAATTTGAGAAATATTTTTGTGCAAATTATGGTTTAGCATGTTTTTGATTTATCTAACTTCCTCATTCAGATATCTACAGATTTTATACAAGGCTTAAAAACTATTATTTTTATTTTATGTAAACTTAATAAAATTCATACCTCTTACTTCTATCTATGATCTGATATTACTTTCTATATGAATTATAAGTAATAAATAATATAAATTTCACATGATTTTTTTATTGTTTGAAAACAAATTAATAAAATAATAAAATAATATTTCAAAAGTATGTGTAATGCTTGGCAGCCTAGCTTCTCAATTTCATTGATCATTAAAAGTTTTTATATTTTTGTAATTATTTGTGTAACATTTTAGATATTACTTTATTTTAATTTAGTGAGAGAATTTTTAGTAAAAAAATTATGTCTTAATTACAAAATTTGTCAAAAAAATCAAATTATATAATTAAATATTGTTTTTTGCAAAATTCAATCACATATGACTTTACAAAAACTCTATCATGTAAATCTATATAATTTTATTATTAATTATATAAAAATTTATAAAAATCAATAAATCTTAAAATTCGATCCCTTCAAAAAATTCTATAATTATTTATATAAATCTGAATTTAATATGCACCCCTTAAATACTAAGGGCACGATTTCCATCATCGAACGTACTAGGGCAGTATAGAACATCTTCAATGTTCAGCCAACATTTACGATGGTCCACCTTAGTACATAAATGCCTATGCTTTTGCTCAAACACATAACAGTAAGTGGTTATCAAGCTGGTTTCAACTTGTAAAACAACTCGTGATCAGACATAATGAGAAAATTACTCAATTTGAATAAGTAATTTTGAAATTATGTCTTCGTCGGATTTAATTAAAGGGAATGTCTTTTACTTTTAGCATCCAAATTTGAATTCGTCTTCACCAATTAGGATTAGATTAGAACTAGAATAAACCAGAGCTTATTACTTTATATGCACTCAAAACAAGACGTGAAATATCATTACACTTAAAATAAGAAATTGTGTCACTTTATACCAAAAGAGACATTTTGTTACCTTTCTGTTACTCCTATCTAATTATTGTTAACTACCACTAAAATTTTCTTATGTGACAAACTTATAGGGACCAGTAAGAAATTTGTTACATTTATTAAGTTTTATTTTAAAATTCTTTTTAAAAAATTAAAAATAGTCTAAAATTACCCAAGCCTTCCCCAACCCACCCTAGTCACCCACCAACTTCTCCGGACCGAACATTCCATCCTCCTCCGTATCCTCTCTCCACCCTACTCTCTTCTGCTCGTCCTTCTTCTCTTTTCACATTACTCTTAATGTTAAAGATGTATGTATGGAGAAAGACACGGCGAAATAGAGTACGTTTACCACGACCCAAGACATTGTGAGCGGGCTTCTCTCTGCCAAAGAGTCTGAAAATCTTGGATTTAATGGAATCATGTGCAGACTGACGGGAACTTCCCCGAAATTACCCCGATAATCGTGAAAAGACCTACTTCCATCTAACACAAACACTTTAAATTGCAAAGGTATCCTCAATCCAAAATAATTACTAAAATAAAGTCAGACAAAGGATAACTCAACATGTCAAACGTTAAACGAAGTTCAATAAACAACGGTTGTACAGAGCACTAGATAAACATTAATAATAACCAAAATCCTACTCTGGTAAAAGAGAGCACGCAGTTCCAAGGAATAAGCCTCAGCCTCAAAATAGCCCACGTCACAAGGCAACATGTAGGGTATGAAAACAATTAAAACTGTAAGTGGAAAAAAATGAAAGCCTTTGAAAAACATTTATGAAGTAATCATTTCCCCCTCCAGTTTATAAAAACATGCATGCATAGGCAAACAAATACTTGATTTCAGATAAACAATTAAATATATGAAACTGTGGGACCAATGTAAATCATACGAAAGTCCATGGCCTACATTTCCTTGAAATCCCTATTTATAAATCATTTGAAAACACGTACGGACACAACAACCAATAATATTAAAAAACCTTGTTGGTCCAACTAGCTAATCTCATGTACTATGTTAGACATCACGGAACCTACAGAGTCCAACCCCGTCAAAATGCGTGAAGTCCAACTCCAACTATGTCCGAATCCATATCCAGGAACTCTTGAAGTCCAACTTTGGAATAACAATCCAATCGCACGAGGATGACTATATTGGAAAAAACATTGCAAAATATATTTAACATAATTTTGAAATACCCACAAAAGCCCAAAACCATTTCATGCCAGACTTGAGCCCAAAACCTGGCTTTTCTCAAAATGTGTCTAGAAAATCAAATTCCGAATATATATTCTAAAACCAGGCAGTTATCCAGAAAACATTTAGAATCATATATTCCATCCATTGTAGACCAAACCATGCAATAAAATCTTATACATATATAAATATGCATGCATCACATTTAATAAAAAAAAAACCCACTCACAGATAAACTGGTAGCTCATTCTTGAGTTGTGCGCTCCTTAGAAGTCTTTGGAGTGTCCTCGTATCAAAGCCTTGGGCTCCCATGTGGCCTCCTCCACGTTAAAATTCCTTCACAAACCTTAACTAGCGGAATAATTTTCCTGCGAAGTACCTTATCATTTTGGTGCAGAATCATAACTGGTTGCTCCACCTAACTCAGATCCTCCTTGAGTCCGATAGGCTACTCGCTCAGCACATGGGACTCATCAAATATGTATTTTCGGAGAATGGCCATGAGAAAAACATTGTGAATTTAAGAAAGCTCTGGGGGCAAAATAAGTCAATAAGCCACTGAGCCTATCCTCTTCATAACCTTGTAGGTCTAATAAACCGGAGACTCAAGTTCTCACATCGACCAAACCATACTACACCCTTCCAAGGAGATAATTTCAAAAAGACCCAATCCTCAATCTCAAACCCAAGGTCCCTGGTGCAGCGATCGATGTAACTTTTCTGGCAATCTTGAGCTACCTTTAATATCCCCATGATAATCTTGATCTTTTCCACTGTCAAATCTGCAATCTCAGATGTCTGCAACCTCCTCTAACCCATATCAATCCAACAAAGTGGTGTCGTACATTGCCGACCATATAGTGCCTCGAAAAGAGACATCCTAATACTGGCTTGATAACTGTTATTGTAGGAAAATTCCATCAAAGATAAGTAAGAATCCCAGCTCCCACTGAACTGCACTACACAAGCCCTCATAATTTCCTCTAGAGTATGAATAGTCCTCTTACACTGCCCGTCAGTCTAAGGATGAAAAGTTGTGTTGGAATGTGCCCTGGTCCCAACAGACTAAGTAAAATTCTGCCAAAACCTCGAGGTTAACCTTGAATCATAATCTGAAACAATTGATTCCGGAATCCCATGCAAACGAACAATCCGATCAATAAACAACTTGGAAAATTGATCCATCATGTAATCCTCCCGCATTGGCACGAAATGTGCCTACTTCGTAAATTTGTACACAATCACTCAAATTCCATTATGATCTTTCTCGGTCCTTGGTAGTTTAAACACAAAGTTCATGGTAAGGTGATCTTACTTCCACTTTGGAATAGGAAATGGATGTAATGTTCCATAAGGCCTCTGCCTTTTAGCCTTGACCTGCTGACAAATTAGACACTTACTCACAAACTCCAATCTCTCGTTTCATACCTGACCACTAATAATGCTCTCTCAAGATACGATACATCTTAGTCCCACCTGGGTGCATCGCATAAACGAAACTATGAGCCTCATCATGAATCTCCCTTTTCAACTCTAATTCCTTAAGCACACACAAACGACCCCCAAAGTTCCATCTTCCATGTGTGTATAATCCTACTCCATCTTGATGATACACAAAATCAAATCTTGAAGTTGAGCCGCAATAACCTAATAGAGTAAGATGAGTCTCATATGGAAACTGCCCAAGAAAGCTGTAAGACCCGTGTCTTGGGAAGAATGGTGAACAATCCCACATCGCTCGGGGAGAGTGCCTTATATGTGTGGGCACTTATCTATCTAGCATTAGGCCTTTTTGGAGCTCACTAGCTTTGGATTCTTTGGGAACTCCAAAGTTAAGCGAGTGTGGGCACGTATCTATCTAGCATGAGGCAATTTGGGAGCTCACTGGTTTTGGATTCATTGGGAACTCCAAAGTTAAGTGAGTTTGGGTTGGTATAATCTCAGGATGGGACCTACTGAGAAGTTACACGTGAGTTTCCAGAAACAAAACCATGAAGGCTGGGCCCAAATCGGACAATATTGTACTAGATGGGTCAGGTCGTGACAAAAAATCCCTGATAATCCTCCTTAAGTAAAACCCCTACAGAGTGAATAATGTGGATGTAAGGCAAGGAATCTACAAATTTATTGCTCAAAGCATCTACCACTACGTTAGACTTCCCAAGATGGTACTCAATAGTGCTGTCATAATCCTTAATCAACTCTAACCACCTCCTCTGCCTCAACTTCAGATCCCTCTGAGTAAACAAGTACTTCAAACTCTGGTGGTCCGTGAAAATCCTGCATGTCTCCTCTCAGAGATAGTGCCTCCAAATTTTCAACGCGTACATGACTGCAGCAAGCTTCAAGTAATGGGTAGGATAATTCATCTCATGGGGTTTTGACTGCCTAGAAGCATAAGCAAGAATGACAGGACCCGTCCCAAATGGACTTGGATAACCGTGTCCGGTCTTGCTCCCTTCCCAAAACACCCTCAGCACTTGCTAGATAAGGGATAGTTACATTGACTCCCACTCATGCCTCTGTCTCTCGATTAGCCCCAATTTGCGTGTCACGGCCTGGAGGGTCATAAAAAAAATTAAAAGTGTGAGTGTACAAAAATAACATCGTTTGAAAATTCATTTAAAAAACGAATCATTTTCCCTTCTAATTATAAACCATGCATGCATAGAGTAAAAAACATGAACAACCGGCTTTCAAGTCAAATCACATGAAGACCATCATACACAACCATCAACATCAAATCAGTCATAATGACCATTATCATCAACAGTACTCATCACAAGTACTCACATATCAAGCACAATAATCAAACGACACTACTCACAAGAGCATAGACATCAATCATAAGATCACACTACCCGTACTATTCACAAGTGCACAATCACATCAGCATTACGCGTAGGCAACCAACCATAAGTCAATAACCCCGAGCATCAGCCATCTGGGAACACCCCTAGCTTTGGTTGCTTGGAAACACAGGTATACCCCGAGCATCAGCTGTCTGGGAAAAACCCCAAGCTCCGACTTTCTGGGAACACACATATATCACTCCAAGTTTCGGTCGTCTAGGAAATACCCCTAGCTTCGACCGTCTGGGAACTCATCATAGTCCCAATGAAAACCGTCCAGGGATTACATCCCAAAACCTTTCAAAACCATCTTTGACTTACATTCCAAGTTAAATACCATCATCAAATCGGGACTTTTCCCAAATTATTAGTTTCAACCAAACGTTGACTTAAAACCAAGTCAAAACCCTTTCGAAATCCCGGGTGTAAGGACCCGTCCCGGAAATTAGGGTTAAGATAGTATTTAAGATGGGATTAGTGAACTTAATCGGTGGTTAGTTGGTTACGAAAGGTCTGTTAGCGTCGAATGACGATTTTGCCCCTAGGTTGGGTAAATAGTTAACTTTTAGTTCGGGCGGTCAATTGGGTATTGACCGGTGACCGTGACGTAGTTCTGGACGTCACGAATCTGTAGACAGGTGGCACGCCCGATTCCGACATCCGAGGAGGAAGTTATGATGTTCGGAAGGTTGAGGACATTACCGTAATTTGGCTAAAATAGGGGGAAAGTTGACTTTCCGCACGATCGGGTTTTGACACATTGACCTAGGACCGTTAGGTAGATCTTGTCGTCCTGAGTTCAACGACAGGCGGCACGTGTTTATCGGACCTAGGATGCGTAAGATACGGGTCTAGAACGGTAAGGGCAAAACGATAATTTTTAACTTAGAGGGGTATTTTGGTCTTTTGGCTGCATTGGGATTTGGGCCAATCTGATAAGGCCAGGTGTACAGTGGAGTTTGGGATATTTGTGAGAGGGCTGAGGGGATGGTGACACGTGCAAGGTGTCTAGTGGCTTCTAGGATCTCTCACGGTCCAATTAAACGGGTGTGCAATGTGTTCGTGCTTGTTCGAAGACGAGAGAAACAGAGACAGAGAAGAGAGGGAAATTGAGCAAGTGAAGGGCGGTGTGTGGTGTTTGTGTGAATTGTTGAGTGTGTGAGAGATTAAGTGAGAGCTGATGAGTGAAGGTGAGTGAGAAGTTGTGAGGGAAATCAGTGTGTGCGAGGTGTGAGTCCAGGGGAAAAACAGAGAGAGTTGAGGGACCTTGGTGGTGGTGTGGCCGTGTGCTGATCGATTGGGCTCGAGAGGAAGTTGGGACGGCTCTGTGGACTCCAGGGAACGCGACGGCGAGCACGGTGGTGGACGACTACAGGTAATTTCTCATCCCCGTTCGTATGCCCTGTTTTTCTATGAATTTCAAACCATTAGTCGTGGACTTAGGGGCTGAGTCGAGGCGTTTAGTGAGTCCTGTTAGCTTCAGTAGGTTCCTAGGAGTCGTCTAAGGTGGTTGCCGTGACGGGGGAGTGACTGGGTGGCTGGGAACCGAAACAGAGTTTTGGGAAGGTTTGGTTTCGAGATTGAGACAACGGGCTATAGGCTGTGTCGAGGTGTTAGAGTGAGGGGAATATGCTGCTTAGGACTGGACGGTGAGAATGGTGAAAAGAGGAGTCGAAACGGTGGAGGACCGGGTACGCCGGTTCAGACTGGTTCACCCGTCGAAGACGACGATGAACAGTGACTGTGTGCAGGCGCGTGAGGCCCACGCGCAGCCACTTTGGGAGGTGCGTGGAGGTGCATGCGATGGTTTTTGGGGAAAGTGTCAACTAGGTTTTTGGTCTAGAGGTTGTAACGAGTCTAGTGAATTAAGTTTCGGGTTAATCGGACGTCGATTCGAAGTAGTTCTACGAGGTTGAAGGTTTAGGGTTCCGGTTCGTTACGTTTAGGACCCGGGGATTTTTGGGGAAAATTAGGAGAGTCTTAGTAGACGTGTTAGTGACATTCTTTGGTGACTTGTGACAGGATCGGGACTTCCCGAGGAAGCTGAGGAACGTACGGGACGTACGGGGCGCGAGTGACATGCCGGTGACTGTGAATGGACCCCTTCTCTAAACTCGAGCATGCATAACTGTTTTTCTATCATTGTTCTATGGTTTTACATGTGATTTCAAGATTGTTGAATATGCTATGTTGGTTTTACTTAATTGCACGTTTTTCGAGAAAGTACGGTTTTCAGCACGTTTTACGAGGAAAGTTTGGATTCTGATTTCGATGCCATGGTTTTGGGATTTCAAACGATAAATGGTTTTCAATGATTATAAAGGGATTTGAAACATGATTTAACAAATAAGGTTTTCGGTTTTAGAATCGGATTTCGGAAAGCGGAATTTGGTTTTAAAGTTAAAACGTGGGATTTCTGGATTTGGATTCGGAATGACGGTTTTGGACACCGGAAGGGCTTCAGACCGGTGATTTTGGATTCGGGTTTGGATGTGGATTTAGAAATGGTTTTTCAATGGTTTTTGATTGGATTTTCTGGATCTGGATATTGGGTTTAAAGACCCGGATATTATGATTGACGGGAGACGGGCCCGGATTGAGTTTAAAGACCCGGATTGAGTTTAAAGACTCGGGAGTTTAAAGACTCGGATATTATTGAGGCCTGGATTGAGTTTAAAGACTTGGGAGTTTAAAGATTCGGGAGTTTAAAGACTCGGATAGGTCCAGCAGGTTTGATCGGATAATGATTGTTTGAGACTTATGTTTTATGATATGGTTTTATGATGTTTATGACGTGATTTCTATAACTGCTTTCAATTCTGTTTTCATGACGATCTTTATGTGATTTGTAACTGATTTCAGTAAATGGGTTATGCATGTGTGATTTCCAAAACGGAGGGCCAAAACCCTGGTTTTCTTATGAAATGGCTTTGGAAACTCTTCTTTTATTTATGGTCCACTCACACCTTCTGTTTTAAATTGCCCTCTAGGTCGTGGAGCTAGCGTGGGGGTCGGCGTCGAGGCAGCGTCGAAGTCATAGAATACTCGAGAGTGACCCCAGAGTGCTTTACATTTTCCATTGTGCGTGTACCTTGGTTATCGGTTTTCTTTCCTTTGTATTTGGTACTATGCTCTGTAAAACTTTGACTTCGGGATGTTTAAATTTTCTCCTGCGTCTGGCATGTAATTTGGTGGTTTTTCGTGAGTTTACTTTGGTTTTGTGTCGGGGTGTCAGACGGGAGCAGAATTTACCTCGGTTTTCGGGGTGGAACCCGGGTGGGTCCTGACACCGGGCCTACGCCCAAAACATCGTTTTCACCATTTATCGTAAATCATGCCCAAAATCGATTATTAAATCCATAAAATCACCAAATCATCGTATCAAATCATCATGCAATCATTGCAACTCAAATCATGCAATCAATCATGTAAAACATTTAATTATGCATGTATATCAGTTTATAAAACAAACGTTCACTCACACACCGTCCAAGTTGCTAGCTTCCAAGCTTTGGGAATCGCCTGACCTGTCAAACACAACAATTAAGGTTCACTACGTTGTTACATAACTTCGTATAACAATCCCCTAATTTTTGAGGGGTGGATTGTAAGACCCGTGTCTTGAGAGATATTCCGAGAGCGATTTTTGGATTAGTTTTATCCTCGCTCCTACTGTGATTCTAGGGAGATTGAGTTCCTTCGACTGCGACAGGAGGATATGACAGTGGTAGAGTACGAACAACGATTTTTGGGTTTGTCTCGTTTTGCCTCGATGTTTGTAGCAACAATAGAAGATAAGTGTAGACGTTTTGAACTTGGGTTATGGGATGAGATTCGGGCCACTGTGACAGTAGGATCATATTCCACCCTCCGAGATTTATCAGATGCTGTTATCCGAGTGAAGGCCAGTTTGCCTGTGCGAGAGCAATCTTTCAACTTTGGACGACACCGAGAGTGTCAAGATACTGAATTTATGAGTTAGGGAACACCAAAGAGGGGCAGTGTTAGCTTTGGACCTCCTGGTAGATCTTGATACAATCTGGATGATAGTGGAGATGAATAAAATGGCATTTGGGGTTCTGCTCAAACTAGTAGAGTTTCTAATCAGCTGTATATGGAGCAAGGTGGTAGATCTGGACGACATAGCACGGCTGGTTGTCATTTTTGTGGGGAACCTGGACAATATCGTGAGAGCTGGATCTCGACCGGACGTGTACCAGCGAGGACGTTGGGCTCCAATGGGGGTGGATTATAAGACCCGTGTCTTAGGAAGAATGGTGAATAATCCCACATCGCTCTAGGAAGGAAATGTGAAGTGCCTTATATGTGTGGGCACGTATCTATTTAGTGCAAAGCTTTTTGGGAGCTCACTAGCTTTGGATTCCTTGGGAACTCCAAAGTTAAGCAAGATTGGGCTGGTGCAACCCTAGGATGGGTGACCCACTGCGAAGTTGCACGTGAGCTTCCGAGAACAAACCTGTGAGAGCTGGGCCCAAAGCGGACAATATGTTGTTGGAGAAGGTCGAGTCGTGACAAATAACCCTCCCATGCTACATGAGTACACATCAAGGGCTAAAACCAGAGTAGTAGCCAACCGTCTCTTCAATTCCTGGAAACGCCACTCAAAAAAGTCATCCTAGACAAATTTTTTTCCCTTCCTAGTTAAACACGTCAAGAGAGTCGCTATCGTAGAAAAACCCTCTACAAAATGTCTATAGTACCCAGCCAAACCGAGAAAACTCATAATCTCGATTACAGTTATTGGTTTACGCTAGTTTGATGCTACCTCTAATCTAGATTACAGCCACACTAATCCCCTCAGCAGAAATAACATGACTCAGAAATCCGACGGTGGTCAACCAAAACTGACACTTGCTAAATTTAGCATACAATTGTTTCCTCATGGGTGTATTCAAAACTAGTTTCAGATGCTTCTCGTGTAGCCTTGTACTCCTCGAATATGCCAAGATATCGTCAATGAACACTATCACAAATCGATCCAAATACGTCTGGAATACTCAATTCATCAAATCCATAAACACTGCTCGTGCGTTAGTTAACTCGAAAGGCATGACCAGAAACTCAAAATGAACATAATAAGTCTGAAATGCAGTCTCAGGAATATCCGATTCCTTAATCCTCAACTGGTGATACCTGGATCGAAGGTTAATCTTGGAAAAGTACCTCAAACCCCTCAACTAGTCAAAAAAGTTGTCAATTCATGGAAGAGGATACTTATTCCACACCGTCGCCTTGTTCAGTTGCTGGTAATTAATACACATCCTCGGACTGCCATCTTTCTTTCGCACAAACAACACTGGGGCTCCCTATGGTGACACTCTCGGTCGGATAAACCCCATATCCACTAAGTTCTGCAACTGAAACTTCAGTTCCCTCAACTCTGCCAGTGTCATACGATACGATGCTTGTGAAATAGGTTGGGTGCTCGGAAGGAGTTCAATAGTAAACTTGACCTCTCTCTGAGGCGGTAATCCTGGTACGTTCTTTGGAAACACATCAAGAAAATCTCTTACTATTGGTATCTCCTTAATAATCACCGAGACATCTGAGAAGTTACAACATACACTAAGTACCCCTGACAACCACTCATCAACACTCGTGTATCACAACCAAAGATAGATAGAGTACATGTCACCACTTCGGGTGCTGCACGAGCCTCATGGTGCATAATCGCGAATGCATGGGCTCATCCACCTATAGGTCAGATGTGTCCTATCTGGCCGCCACCTGCCCTGCTGGCCTTACAAGTATTCACCTGACCCCCAGGTGCTATAGTCGATAAGGGTGTTGTCATATACTAACCCTACTCTGTGATGTCCTAACCAATAGCACCACAATTTGGACGATAAGGACACTCCCACTTGAAATAACCAAGCTCACCATAGAAAAAGTATCCCATCTCCACTGCTCCGAGAAGTTTTTCCACTTTGTCTCGTGGGCTGGATTGATGATTGGGCCATCGACCTACCACTTTGGGAACCTCTCTGTCCTACTCCTCAATCATTGCGACCTGCACAGTTTCCACTAGATAAACCAGAACTAGAAGCACCTTTCTTCTAAGCTCTGTGAGTAGAAGGCTCAATGTACTAATGCTCTCGAAATCGCCCAGAATCTACGTACTATTGTTGCTACTGGGGTTCTTCCAAACTCAAATCTACTTGAAAAGCCACATCTAACAGAGCATGGAAGATGGTGAATGCCCTATATAGCACTACTACGTGAACCTCACTCTAAAGACCAGTCAATAAAGGATAGAGCCTACTGGCCTCAGTTGCCACCAAATCGTGTGCGTACGGTGACAGATCTAGAAACCTCTACTTATACTGAGCAAATTTCATGTCCCCCAACTTCATCCATGGGAATTCTATCTTCATAGCATCTCAGTAGGAATGGGGATAAAACTGGTCCATGAAACGTTCCTTGAATGTCACCCCAAAAACCGTAGCTCCATCCAAGCCCACTGAGAGTAAGGTCTGCCACCATATCTCAGCATGGCTACCCAAAAGGTGTTTGTATACACCATGTACTCAGGAGGGCAGTGCATCATCCCTAAAATCTGCTCGAATTGTGAAATCCACTCATCGGCCACCCCGAGATGTGATGCACCAGTAAACTCAATGGCTCTAGGCCACTGGGCCCTCTCGATATTCGATCCCCCGGTGACCCTCCTTCTTTGAAATACAACATCCAATGCATGCCCAAAACGATACAACGTGTGATCCTACCTAGAATCTCTATCCTTATCATCACTACCAAGCTGGTGATAAGGCTGTTGTCGTGGAGGCATAACATTTGAAAAGAGACATACGTTAGTAACAAAACTATCCTACATGACAAGTGTGCAACCCACATGAAATAACCTAGTGCTCTGATACCAAATTGACAGGACCCTCCCCGAAATAACATCGATACTCGCGAAAGGGTATGCTCCCGTCTAACATAAGCACTTTAAATTTCAAAAGTACCCTCAGTCCAAAATAATTACTACAATAAAGTAAGACAATAGATAACTCCACGTGTCAAATGTTAAACAAAGTTCAATAAACAACGGTTATACCGAGCGCTAGATAAACAGTAATAATAATCAGAATTATACTCTAATAAAAGAGAGCGCAATTCCAAGGAATAAACCTCAGTCTCAAAATAGCCCACGTCACAACTTGGAGGGTATGAATACCATAAAAACTGTAAGTGGACAAAAATGAAAGCCTTTGGAAAACATTTTTAAAGTAATCCTTTTTCCCTCTAGTTTATAAAAAACATGCATGTATAGGCAGATAAACAATGTATTTAATAAAAACAATTAAATATATGAAACTATGAGGCCAATGTAAATCATGTAAATCATACGAAACCCCTAGCCCACATTACCTTGAAGTCCCTGTTTATAAACCATTCGAAAACACCTCTGGACGCAACAACTGATAATAGTCAAACATCGAGCCCTCTTAGTCCAACCAGTTAATCCCCCGTACTATGCGTAGACATCACATAACCTATGGAGTCCAATTCTGACTACATCCGAGTCCATATATGGGAACCCTCGAGTCTAACTCTAGAATAGCGATCTAATCGCATGAGGATGCCTATACTAGGAAAACAACTTGCAAAATATCTTTAACATGCTTTTGGAATACCTACAAATCCCCAAAACCATTACAAGCTAGACATGAGCCTAAAATCCGGTTTTTCTCAAAATGTGCAATAACTTGTGTCCAGAAAACCACATCCCTAATATATATTCTAAACCAGGCAATTATCCAGAAAATATTTAGTATCATAAATTCCATCCATTGCAAACCAAACCATGCAATAAAACCATATACATATATAAATATGCATGCATCGTATTTAATAAATAAACTGTCCACTCACAGATAAACTGGTGGCTTACTTTTGAGTTGTTCACTCCACAGGAGTCTTCAGAGCATCATCGTCTGTCAAAGTAACAACCAGGGGTCTCAAACAATACATATAAGCTCATATATAAGCCCCCCCCCCCCCCCCCCCAAATCTTAAATGCCCAAAACTACAATAAATAAACTCTGATCGACTTGAAACCACTATCATTGAATTTAGCTCGTCGAAATCTTTCAAAAAAGAACCACTGTGCCCAGATATTTGCGCCCATGAGCCGCCATGCCATTGAAGGCCAGTGAGCTTTCCACGCGTTGTCCACGCATACTGACGTGGCATGCCGACGTCACCTGCTAATGTTGCATGCAGACGTTAACTCGTGCTAACGTGGCACCTTGATGACGTCACCCTACTTGCTAACATGGTAGTTGACGTCATCCTGCTGACATCATCAGCTCACCAAAAAAGTTGGTTGAGCTGCCATGCACCACCGTAGGCACCGCCACTGGCGAGCTAGAAACTACCATTTACGTCCAAATTTTCAAACCTTCATAAGTCCCTCATTACTCAACCAAATCAGACGAACTTTATATCAAAATCTATCTACTTGATCCCAGGAATCCAAATCCAAGTCCAGAATTGAGATGAAATACCTGAATTCCATGATATAAGCCTTAGAGGTTTTGGGTTTCTTCTTCCTCGCGTACTAGTTGATTCTACGTGGTTCCTCCTTCAACTTTAGGGTCAAGGATCATGATCATGTACTTCTTTTGAGCAAAAATGGTCCAAAAATGGAAATTTGAAGTTAAGTTGTGTGTGGGTTCTTTTTGGTTGGTTGGTGGGGGGGGGGGGGGGGGGGTCACAAAAGAAAAATTCCCCTCTAATGAATTTTATAATGATTGGAATGGTAGCTCTCCCTCTCTTCTCTTAATCAATGAGAGTAGTGTTAAAATGGAAGGGTGGCTCCTAGCCACTCAAATTAACCCTTCCCAAAATATCACAAACTCTTGTTCCCCAAAATTCCCCTTTTCAATTAAGAAATCAACCAAAACATATAAGGGCAAAATGTCCAAATCTAATTAAAAACGGCTTGTCATCGTCAAAACTTGGGTTTGAAGACATCATGCTTGGACTTCTTTTTGTTGTCGTTGGAGTCCAATGACGCGGAGGAGGAATGGTGGGCGTAGATCTTCTCCATCAGTGTGACGAGGAGGAGGAGTGGTGGGTGTAGATATTCTTAATCAGTGTGTTTGGGCATAGTGTTGGCTCCACCATCATTTCTCATATAGAGTAGAGAGATAGAGATAAATGTTGATGGAGTTTCGAGAGCATTGATATTAGAGAAAGTTGTGTGTGTGTGTGCGCGCGTGTATGCGTGTGTGTGCGCGTGCGCGCGTGCGTGCGTGCGTGTGTGTATTTGTGGGCGTTGAAATGTTGGTTGAGATTTTTAACACGGAAGTGAAAAATATGAAATATGAGGAGCAGAGTAGATTGAGGTGGAGAGAGGAGGAAGGAGTGTTGGGTTTGGAGATGTCGATGGCTCACTAAGGTTGGTTGGAAAAGGTTTGGGTAATTTTTGATTGGTTTTAATTTTTTTAAATGAATTTTAATACAAAGTTTAATAAAATTTAACAAGTATTTTAATTTTCTTTACAAGTTTTGTTATATTACTGCCACATAAATAATTTTAATGAAAAATAACAACAAATAGATGAGAGTAAGAGAATTGGTACATTGAAGATAATAAAATGCCTATTTTGAGTACAAAATGAAACAATTTCTTAGTGTAAAAAAAAGAAGGGAAATGATTTCTTATTTTAGGTACAAAGTGATATTTTGCGTGCTAGATGCAGCTGATTAGTGCTAGATTAGGTTAAAAGTATTGAAAGGGGTGATAAGGGAATAGTGAAAATGATTAGTAAGTAGATAGCTAATAAAAGCTTAATTAAGCGGGAAGTGATTGAACAGATATCTTCAATTATTGTTGGCAAGCTTTTTACAAGGTGTATTACGGTATTGTATGTGGGAAGTCTAAATAATTTGTATGGATATTAGATATAGATGGTAGGCAAGGCAAGGCAAGGCAAGACCCAATGGCCAATGCACACAGGCAATGTCAAGGTCAATTTCGCCAAACCCCCCACTGCTATGATCGTCGCTACTCACTCGTCAAACGTTACTTTCATCCAAAGCTGGTGCATGGCTGTACATGTTATGCTACTATCATTTTCGAAGGCTCAATTTTTTCATTAAAATTTCGAATTAAAATTTTGAAATTATTAGTTTTATAACAACTCTAGCGTTTGATATTGTAGATTGAAAAATAATTTAATTTTTTTTCAATTTAATTTTTTTATCGTAAGATTGATTCAAATTCTTTTCTTCAACATTTCGAGTTAGATTTTAGAATCATAAAGCTTATATGAACTTTGGCGCTTGATATCACGGATGAGAGAATCGTTCTATTTTGAGTTGGTTTTTTCTATGGTAAGGTTGCTCTGAACTCTCAATAAGGTTTCAAAGTTCAATTTTTATTTTTATGTGTTTTGTCAAAATTTCGAGATTTGAGTTTGGAATTATATTGTTCATATGGATTCTAATATTTGATATAGTAAGGGCGTTGTTGCCTACCACAAGAGTGGAAAAAGGTTAAAGAAAGAAAGAGGTGCTTGCCCAACCTATAAACTACGATAGGGAGGGAGAAATTAAAAATGTTACTCCATCCAACCCACTTTCTTATTAAAATTAAATCACTCTTAATTATGCGTTTCTTTCAAATTTTGGATAACATACAAATACATAATGTACATACTTAGGTAGTTATAATTTGTATTATCATATAGGTCCTACTAAAAGTTGGCTTAAGTTGTTGGTACTCTAGTTTGAATTTGATTCGACAATTTGAAAATTTGGAACATTTTCGCTAGTAATAGGTTGGTTTGAATATTCATTTTGAAAATCTTTAGAATTAAAATTGAACCGTTAAATTTTTTATGTATTTATATTATTTCTTAGTTAAAATTTGTTACCCTTTAATTTGCTAGTGTAACTGTTATTAAAGATCACCATACCTCACTAACTTTTTACTAATTTTGTGTTTACTTTTATATTCAAATTATTTTTAAATTCAAACCCGCTATATTTGAAGTAAAAATGTTGGATTTTTTGTTGTTGATATATATGAATAAAATTTCGAAGTAAATGAATGGATTTTTAAAATGATGTTTTGGAGGAGACTTTTTGAAGAAAAATTGCAAAAAATTGTATGACTAATCCAAACAGTTCCAAATCCACCATTATTAACGTTTATGTTGGAGAGGCTTCAATTCTATTCTAATAAATCCAACCATACCAAAACTATTAAAATTTTAACAATTTAATTTTGAACTTAAGTGTTTTTCATATCGATTCAAATCGTGCCAACCCTGAAGGGCTGATCATATATTCTGGGTATATCTAGGGCTGTTAATCGGTTTTTTGGTTCGGTTTTTTAGTCAAAATCGAAACCAAATCGATTGGGGAACCGATTTCTATTCTGCCTAGTTTTTAGCTCCAAACCAGCAGATTTTTCGACTAGATCGAGGGGGAGAGATTGAGGGTTGGAAGCAACAATCGATTGAATCCATCATCCATGTGCAAACTTGAAAAAAAAAGTTTGAGTTTTAAAGATCAAAACAACAAGAAACAATAGAAAATTGCATTGTTTTTCCAATCCAAATAGCAAGCAACAATACAATTCAAACACTATTTCAACCGTAAATTACATAGTGAAATTAACTACAGAACATAATTGGAACCCTAACCGTCCTCTCGATGGAGACATTGCTCGAAAGAAGAAGATTTGCAAATACTCAATCAATAGGTTTCCCTACCGGCGATAACATCCCAAAACGCAAGTGAAAGTAACTCAAAATATATTTATGCACAAATATCAAATTGTAATTGCTTTGAAGAGAAAAAATGACACATTACTGTTGGTTCTCTTAACACCAATCTCATTGGCAATTATTGGAGGATTCACTAACTTGTCGAAAGTTAACTAAAAGTCCACACATCAGACAAATCTTTTTCAACATAGATTAACCTAATCGTTCCAGGAAAAAAAAAAGCTCTTCAATTGGATATCTACCAAGCTCAACATAACATATAGGCAAATAAATTTTAGAAGGAAAACAGAAAAATTGAAGTTGGGGGGAGGTGTGAGACACAAATTTGAAAAACATATCAAACAATTCCAAATATCACATGTTTGATAATTCATAGCAAATATTTCATAACATACCACCAATATGTATCATCAAAGACACTAACTGACCTTACCGATGTTCAGGATTTTGCTTGTTCTTTCATCCATACACTCCCCACCAGTTAGCAGCAACTCAGTAGTCAATAGGTAGTTTTGGTTATAATAGTAAAAGTCATAGCTAAACTAATTCTTAACGCTAAAGCAGTCCTTGAACCCTACATTCTTGTTCATGAAAGCAAGGCTTGAATGGTGACTTCAGTGCCACCAGAAGAGGGGTTTTTTAAGCACCTAGACATAGAAATTTCAACATATCTTCCTACTTGTTAATATAGTTCAAACCTTCATTCTTTTTATCATCCACTGCTTCTCTTATTGATCACCCACCATTTTCACCATAGGAAAACAAGTAGCTAGAACTACTTTGTATTATTCACAGATCAAATCTTACTTAATGTTGAAAGGGGAAAGCAGTGGAGGAATAAATAAAAATTGGAGCATTTGAACTATGTCATTGCATTTTAACTTACAAGCACAAATAGAAGAAGCAACATAGCCAATTCTTTTGTCATATTTGGAGACAACGAAACCAAAGTTTGTAGTTTGGAAGCGGTTATCTTCACAAGCCATTGTGAAAGAAATGAAGGTAACAATAAAAAATAAACTTTTGACTTATAAATGAAAATGATCATGATTTGAGTAGCATCTATTCAATATAAATTTGACAACAAAATTCTAATAGAAAACAGAAAGTAAAAGATGACTTTAATAAAGTAGCAATATAGAACCTGCACTTATGCGGTAGAGGTACTACACCACTGTTCACCTAAAGACCATCAGTAAACTTATTTACCTGACCAACCTTCATTTTGAACGTAACTATGTTCTGTATGTAGAACCCACTAATGAAGTAGCAATATAGAAACTGCAATCATGTGATAGAGATACTACACCACTGTTCACCAAAAAGACCATCAGTAAACTTATGTACCTGACCAACCTGAATTTTGAACGTAACTATGTTCTGTATGTAGAACCCACGAATGAAATTGCTCAAAATATTCCACTCTCAATGTTTCCCCCATTTTTTCCCCTGGTCGATGCGTCTACAAGTCTACACTCAAGGAAATAAGAATTCCATACGCTTGGAAAAACATACAATATAAGCCCACACTATTGACATAACAAGTTTAACCCTACAAAAAAGTGAAACTTGAGGGATTGGTAAGCCATAGCCATAAGATTTTTCATGGAAGCAAGCCAATAAGTAAAACCCAAATATATTCACACTTAGGCCACATTCGGGTGCGTTAACAAATGCAAACACACATCCGTTCTGTTGAAAGCAGTTTAGCCTAACCATTACGATTTGAGTATAACCTATACAGCTATATACAAGTTCATTGTCAATGCTAATATCACTGCATACCGAACTTACATTGATTAACCTACGTTCATTTCTTTCCTTCCTTCGTCTCAATTGTTCATCAATATTTGCATATTTGATCCCACCCATAGATCTATTCTCTTTTCCTATGAGTTATGGTTTAAAAAATAATGTCTGTTCTTACTGAATTTCATATGCCATAAACTGAATATAAAAATCCAATCCCCCTCTTTTGTGAAGCAATGTTTTTTTTAAAGAATACTGTTTGTCAAGCCTCAACATATCTCAACTCCAATCAAACTCCATTAATCATGTCTTGAAAAAAATCATTCAAAACTGAACACATTTATCCATAATGAGCTAGAAAAGGAAACAGAGCATTACAGAGTTTATAGTCAGCAAAAGTTTTACAGGAACGCCACTGGCTCACCACTACCCAAAAAAGAATCAGAAGAAAATACGTAAGGACCTGTTCATTAGCATTTTAGCTTGATGAAATTGAAAATTCTTAGTTGCCTCTGTAGTTCTAAAGTAAGTTCTAACCCAGCAAACGTAGAACTCCCTAGAAACAACAATAACAACACACAACATAACAATTTACGTTCCCCAGAAAATATTATATATTGGCAATGTACAATGCGTAAGGAACATTTAACCCAAGCTAAAACTAGAACAAAATTACAGCTCTTTATTTTCTCAGAATGTATTTTTATATACTTGAGAAAGTATATTGAGTGCATTGGGTATATAGAAGATGTAAAAACATGTGTAAAACTTCAGTATTGGATCCAGATAAAGAGTATACTTAAGAAACAAACTCAACCGTACAAGGTACACCCTCTATTAAGATCAATCAGTGTATATATAATCATACTTAACAAAAAGAAGGAGGCAAAAAAAAAAAATATAGAAATGACACATTACAAGAAAACACTAAAAGTAAGAAGAGATCTGTACATGTGAAGCTGAAACATAGCTGAGGAGGTGCTAGACAGGTGGAATGTTGGAGAAGGAGAAGCCCTTGTACCCTTTATAAGCATAGTAAGCAATCCGCGTGTAATAGAAGCCCGGAAGGAACAAGATCCCACCCAGTATCGCAAAGAACATTCCTGAAATTATTTGAAAACCCCCAAAATTAAGATAAGTTATCCAATTCAACAGGTTCAGAACACCCAAATGAACAATTTAACATAAAAATACATAAAACGGTTTTCAGGATTAGGGTTAGTAGGAAAGGGTACCGTGAGCTTTGTCGCCGCCTACACGGTTATAGGCCATGAGGACGCCGATGACAATGCCGAGAGTTCCGGTGACGAGGAGAGCGACGGCGAGGGCGATCTCTTTAATGGGAGGCTTGTTGTTGACTGTATACGATTCCTCCATCATCATGTCTTCGTCTGTTATCGAAAACGCGTGATCCACATACGCCATTGCTGATCCGCTTTGGTATTAAAGCTGAGTAAGGATTTGTTTGGATCTTGGATTTGAGTGTTAGCTGAATTGGGTCTTATGTTTGCTGAGAGCTGTGCTTTATGAAATTTCAAAGCTTGAAGCTTTATTGAGTCTAGGGTCAAAAAGGGGCAGGCGTCCGAGTCTGAGAATGAGGATGAAAGGAAGAAGATGTAATGGACACGGCGCCTTTGTGTGCTGCTGACACGTGTTAGACGTACCAGGATCAGGTCAGGTGTTACGTTTCCTTTTGTGTTTTCGACTAAGATCACGTCACATACACGCCTATTTTATACATTTTTTTTTCGTAAGGTCAGAATTTATGAAATTTATTCTGGTACAATGACTTTACGCGAATTCTCAACAAAGTTGGATATGTGAAGCCAATGCTTGAAAGAGATAATCTCGAGTTTTCGAGCCTTTTAGCGCACAATAGTCTTGATCCATGGATCAATGAGGTTGTTGATTGTATCAATTAGGATCTTATCAAAATTGGAAATTGAGACATCTAAATTTTTTTTTAACAAAGATTTTTTTAAAAAAAATTGTGTTTTTGCAATCCAACCAAAAAATTTGGTATATTATAATTTATAAATTCCAATTTTCTCAAATTTTATATGTATTTCTCTAGATGAGATTTTTAATAACTTTATAAATATTACATAAAAAATCCTTTGGTTAATTTTTTTTCTTCGCCCTCTTTCTTGCAATTGATTTTTTGCCTTTGTTTGGTGCTTGTTTATCACCGATCCAACAGAAAACACCCTCTTGCTTATTCGTCGACCCAGCTATATCCAGTATTTTACCCTCTTGCTTATTCCTCGACCCAGCTATATCCAGTATTTGTAGGTAAACCTCTTTCCCTCATTTCCCTCCTTATCTTTGTTGTATCTTCCCAGCTTCCCTCTTCAGTGTAAACCTTTGACAATAGCACATAAAGCACATCATTTTCGGGCACCAACTCAACCAACTTGTTAGCAGTCCACTCTCCCAACTCTGCATTCCCATGTATCCTACAACCGCTAAGCAGTGATCTAAATATAGCAGGCCAAGGAGCATAAGGCATCCTTCAATCAATCCTCTAGCTTCTTCAAGGTGTCCCGATCGCGAAAGCATATCAACCATGGAGCCATAAACATCCGGAGATCTTGGTCCCATCTTATAATCTGAGTTCATCGCTTCAAACAAAATCCGGCATTGATCAACCAAACCCACATGACCACAAGCTGCTATAATTGACACAAATGTGGCTTGGCTGGGCTTTATATCAGCTGACTTCCATTTTCTCGAAGACGTCCATAGCCTCCTTGACCAGACCATGGTGAGCACAAGCCATGATCATGGAATTGTAAATAACTACATCACCAGAGCTATACAATGTAAAGATCTTCCATGCACCTTCAATGTCCCCGCATTTTGCATACGCATCTATAACTGCACTAACAATGAAGATTTGTGTCTGATATCCCATTTTCATGACGACGGAGTGAACAGATTTAGTTAACTGATAGCCTGCAGTATCAGCACAGCCATTTAGAATGCTGCCCAGAATAAATTCATCGGGCTTCCCACAGGCTTCTCTCAGGGAGTTGGCAAATTTGAGAGCTCCGAAAACATGTCCCTGATACACTAGAGCAGATATCATTGCCCCCCCAGCATTCGGCATCCAATCTCTCAAAGCTATTAAAAAACTTAAATGACTCATCCAGTGGTCCAGATTTAACATAGCACTTAATTAATGAGCTGCAAACATATGCATGGATGGAGAAACCGGACTTGACAATAGCACCATGAACTTGTCTGATCATTTCTTGATGTTCACATTTGTAGCAAGATTCCAGTATGCTGGAGAAGGTAACTTCATTTGCTTCGGCTCCCACATCCCTTAAATCACAGAAAAGCTTCAAGGCTTGTGTAGCAATTGCTTGAATTATACCCAGAAATCAACTCATTCCACGAAGTTATGTTTTTGTGAAGTGTGCTGTCAAAAATACGGTGTGCCATCTCCATAGCCCCACATCTAGAAAACATATTGATTAATGAGCTTCTGACATTGGCTTCATCCCAGAATCCAAATTTTAATGCAAGACAGTAAAAATGAAGCCCAAGGTTGAGATCAAGTTGCTCCCCACATTGTCTATACAAGACTGAGAAACTGACCTGGTTCGGCTTCATGTACACCATGAACTGATGGACTAAGTTCGCAATTTCCCTAGCATTCTTATCTTCAGAGAAGACCCAAATGCAGTGTTCCACGATATCACATCTTTCGATCGTATTCTATTGAAAACTTTCAAAGCCATATCCTTCCTGCCCTTTCTCGAATACATGTCAACAAGAGCATTCATTATTGAGGTACTATATTCCACCTCACTCTGCATGATCAATCCATGAAGCTGCTTCCCAAAATCCAAACTTCCAGAAACAGAGGACCCCTTGAGCATTAACAAAGGTGAACTGGTCCATGCTTACACCTCTGCATACCATCAAAGATACAATCTTTAAGGCTTCAAAGCAACAACCACATTGCGCATAGCCTCCAATCATAGCATTCCATCCAGCTGTATCAAGATTGGTCATGGACTCAAACACTCCCTCAGCAGATTCGAGTATTCGACATCCTCCAACTTAGCATACATGTTCAAAACTGAACCACCCACATAGCAGTTTTGTTCAATCCCAATTTTGAAAGCAAAACAATGGGCACTGATGCCAAATTCATATGCCTTAATACTAGCACACGCACACCCTTTGAGAACACTGCCAATAGTGAATTCATTCGGCCTCAACCCACTTCTCACCAATTCCAAATAGACCTCCAATCCCAGTTCAAACTGACCGTCTTGCACAGCAGCCAAGATCATCAAAGTCCAAGTGACGAGGTTTCTCTCAAGCATTTCATCAAACATCCTAAACCCATTGTTTCCCTCGATTTGATTTATCAAACTGTTAGAAGGGATTTTGGTCTTTCTTCGAATAAATGAGCAGGCGTGCCACCACCTCAGCCACAAAATGACCCGAATGAAATTGTAGATGTTGGGTGCGCCCCTAAGGTTGACTCCTAACCTTACGATTGTGCGACCGAGTAAGGAACCTCCTCTCTGCCTGATTTCTTTCACTCCCTCAAGGTCAAGGGTGTTTAGGTTTCAACTTATATATATTTTTATATTTTTTGTTAAATTATGAATGAAATGCAAGCGCAATAATTAAATCGAGTAAGAAAATTGACTATGCTTAAAGAAAAAATAAACTTAAACGTAATGTAATACAAAGAAAAAGAAAAACAATAATTAAAATTAAAGACAAGGATAATAAACTAAGATTAACGAAGCGATTAAGTAAAACTATTAAACGAACACTAATGAACGAACTTGAATCAAAACAAAGATTAAATAAAAATGAACTTGAATTTAAAACAAAATAATTAAAATTATTCTGAAAAATAAACTTACTCTAGAAAAATGAAGAACTTGACTAACTAGAACTTGAATATGAAAATCTAGTCTAAGGATTGAAAAAGTGCAAGATAAGAGTAAGTTTGTGTGTTGATGTTGATGTCTTTTTCTTCTCTTCACCTTGGCTATTTGTAGGGTCTAACCAACCCACGAATTGCCATGCTTGGCCTTCACGTTTCTGACTTGAAAAACCTTCCAAGTTGAGCCACCCAAATCTCCCAAACTTGATCCACCCCACATCTTTCCGAGTTCGATCCACCCAAATCCTTCCAAGTCGAGCCACCCAAAATCTTTTCAAGTTTGATCGGAAAAAACTTACTTCGTTAAGCTTTCTTAATTCAAGGTCGGATTGATACCGAGATAATTGAATGGGATTTGATCCAAAACTTCTCTTTCGGGAAGACTCTAGGTTGACATTACAAAACTTGATTTGTTTCCTTATTTCGACCAATTGACATATTAAGGTCGGGCGAGGATTGACGAGACCCAACCGGCATCCATCTTTCTTTCAATCTTGGGTGGGTTCGAAATTTAGATTTAGGAAAACAAAGAAGCCCAAAATCATGGATACCTATCCGGCCGAGGGTTTTTGTCACGGTCGACCCGGCCGAAGACTTTTACTAAAGCCAACCATGAGGCCACATCTTGGCCAAATTTGGGTCAATTTTGGCTAGGATGATCCTAAGGTCATTTTTCCTTCAAGCCAACCAAAACTACTCTTTTTACATGCATACATGCCCTCAACTAAGGACACATATTCATACTTCAACAACCAATGTGAAACCAACACAAGTGGCTACTCACATACATTAAAATAAAACTCCAACTCTCACTTCATCATCAACAATTGTCGTGAGCCCCCTTTGTCCTCCCAAGAAACTATATTTGGCTTTCCACTCACTTGTCACCTCAAATATATATATATATTCATAGCTAGCTTGGGTTGTCAAAGTCTAGTGGGAAATTTGGAGTACACATACCCACCTATATGTATGAATAAAGGAGACAATAACTCCCTTTTTTTATCCTAGCCGTTGACACCCCACATGCACCTCTTTTAATTTATTTTCTTGAAGCCAACCCAAGGTACTCTTTCCCCTATACTTCAGCCATCTAATAGGAAGAAAGCCAGCCATTTCTTCTTCCAAAACCGAAACCCAAGAAAGAAAGAGCATTCTTGGCTACTCACAAAGAGGAAAGCCACCATTATCTCCTCCAAAAAATGCCCAGCCGAAAATCCCAGCAAAGAGGGCCAATCTTGGCTGCTCTTAAAGAGGAAAGCCACCATTTTCTCCTCCAAAAAAAAATGCCCAGCCGAAAATCCCAACAAGGAGGGCCAATCTTGGCTACTCATAAAGAGGAAAGCCACCATTTTCTCCTCCGCAAAGCCAAAAATCCCAGCCTTTACTTCATTGGATGAGTTGTAAAGTTTCAAATCATCACCAAACAAAAGCATGGGTGGCTTTGTAAAACTCACGGCTTACTTTGTACAAGTGAGCATATATATATATATATATGTATATAATAGTACTACCATCAATCACACTTTTATCAATTCAAAGTCCTTTGATAGTCCCAAGGCACAACAACCACACCTACTCCACTTTTCATATCAATTATATATGAGTATACGTCAAACAAACCCAATCCCAATTTAAGAAGCACATCTCCCCTTTCTAATATGTTGTACATTATATATATATATATATATTATATATGCACCACCACATCCGAATTGCATGGATTGTAGAATTCATGCTTGAATTGTCAAACCAACTCTTGCTTTAAATAGAAAACTGGGTTTGAGAAACTTTGGCGCCCAAACCTTTGCTAATAAATTCGGCCATCCCCCATCACAACAAGTCCAACCTCTTGCTTAGTAATTCTCACTAAAAAATAACCTCATTAGCCTCCAATTTTCAGCCATCTTTGTGAGAGAAATAAAGCTAACCTTCTACTCAAACCAATCCACCCACAACCCTTACTACATATATTGGGTTAGTGGAGATCTTTACACCACCACCAAACATTGCCCTTTCAATTGGCTATCCGAATTCTAAGGGTGGACAATTGAAATCCAAGTTTCATTCCATTGATTGGCTATGAGGTAAACCCATGTTCTCTTCTTCAATTTGTGCATTTAATTTTGTAGTTATGAATATTAAACTTGGTTTAATTTTGGCTCTTAATCTTCCATGCTCATTCATCTTCCTCATTGAGACTATAAACACATTGCATCATCTCCATTTTCAAAGCTCAAACCAAAGCCATTTTAGGGTTTTCAAAAACTCCCTCTTGGCCATTTTCAAAATCTCTCATTACCTAACAAAAGTTACCCCAAATTTTTTCAAGAAACAACTCCAAGTAAAATTTTAGGTAGATTGCACTTAATTTTGGCATGAATGCTTGAGTTTTGGTTGATTTTGGGGCTTGAATTTCCGGGTTGAACATATGGTGTTCTTGATGTTCTTGGTGTTCTTGATATTTCCCTTTTTTTATTTTTCACCCACTTGATTGAATCCAAAATTTTCTTTGGTTCATGAATTTTTGGTTTTTTTTTGTAGGGAACAAATGCCCTCAAAACATGTGGTTAGCCACTTCACGAAAGTCCAAAAAATCATTGACAACAATCCGGTTGACTTGGATGATCATTTCCATCACATGTGGCCCGACTGTCCTGGCTCTCATCTCGGACCAAATTTCTCAAAAATCCCACCCGGATTTTTGGAGGTTTTAGAGGAGGGTAGGGATGATGCCCCCTTGTTCTTACGTGAGAACCTATATTGGCCTTCCCAATTGTCCCTTCCCAAGCCAACCAAAAGCTGGCCAGTTGGGTCATCTTGCTAACCGGCCGGGTCGAAGCCACAAAATCCTCCCCCGACGGCATCCCATACAAGTCTTCCAGCCACTCAAGGAAAAAAATGGTGTGACTGATACAAAGCACTCAAGTCGAAGTTGAGTGAGTTTTGGGATGAAATCGGGATCTCTGATACGTTGGAGCTTTGTGCAACCGAGCACTTCTCATGCAACCATGCACTCATTCTAGCTGGGCTATGTTTTTGGTCTTCACCCAACAATTGCATGAAGCTCCATTTTGAGATGATGACTCCAACCTTGCTTAACCTAGCCGCTATGCCCGGCCTGCGTGACACGACCCATCCCAATCCCCCCAGGATTACCATGGAATGCGTCATGCTCCCGTCTGACAAGAGGTGTCAGACAAGGGATAACCTGTTGCCATTGCCCAACCGGGCTTCCAGAGTGCGTAAGGATCGATGGAGGAGGTGTGCGATGCTCAAGTCTCTGCTGCAGTCGCATCCGGAATCAACCTGAAGGGCATTAAAAACAAAAGCTGTGAGTGGACGAAAATAAACAAGTCTGTTTAAAACATTTATAAGACATTTATGCCCCTCAGTAAAATCATATGCATGCACCATCATTTAAAATCATATATCATATAATATGAACCATAAACATAATTTTAGCCACTGCACCATACACTCCAATCCGACATCCCTGATGTCTGACGTCCCTGACGTCAATAAGGTCACAATCACAAGGCTACGCGTTCCACTCGGGTCTCAATTTCCGAGTTCAATCCCCGAACCCCGTTCGGGTACAGCATCCCCGATGCTTAGCGTCATAGACGCTGGACGTTCTAGACGTCCGTGACCTCTCCGGGGTACCTCATCCGGAGGAGACAGTATCATATGGAAGGATCTATACAGTGCAGTACCAAATACATTTTATTGATATCCACATGCAAAACATATATGTATACATAGGTAAAATCCGAACCGATCTTTACGTTTCATCAAACGGGTCTCATGCCCAAATACCGTGAAACGTGCCATAATCGAAATATCATCAAAACCATTTATTGATTCCAGCATGTGAACATATATAAAATGTAAACCGGAAAACATTTATTCAATTCCATGTTAGGGTCCCCGACCCGCAATCACATGTAGAAATCAACTGGGCCCTTGACCCGATTTCACAAGTTAACTGGGCCCCTGGCCTGATCCACAAGTTAACTGGGCCTCTGGCCCGATTTCATAAATCAACTGGGCCCCTGGCCCGATTTTACTTTATCAGATCCGTAACCGTTTCATGAAATCATATCCAACCACATTTTTGGAAATCAGTGCAAATCCAGAAAACCTCGATTTACGTGCAAACACGTAAATCACCTCAAAATGCGTGAAATCATTTAAATTCACCGATATCCAAAGTAAGCATTTAATCATAATTATAACAATCATGAAACAGTTATGCATGCATCGAATTTATAAAACCAATGTCCACTCACAGACCGTTTAACCGAGCGCCTCGATACGCGTGCCATAGGCCTTCCCGGGCCACACCACTATCACCGGGACTTCCAATCCTGTCCAAATCACATTAGAGGATTACTAACCTCATCATTAACATCCTATTCAAGTCTCGTAATTTTCCCGAATTTTTAAGTATTTTTAAACTGAATTAAAAACCTTCGGACATCCAGAACAATGTCGAGACGGTGTCCGATCAACACGAAACCAATCCCAAAATGTTCGTTACATTGCATAGATTAAAAGTCATGTTGACCTCACCTCGAGATTCGTGCCCACGTGCCATCACGCGCCGCCGTGAGTGGCTGCGCGTGAAAGCCACGCGCCTGCTACAGTGACTGCTACAGTCACCACCTTTACCCGAATGACTGGTAAACGGGTCTGATTACCCGCGATCTGACCCGGTTCAAACTCACCCAATTCGACATCAATTTAATCCAATCTTTCAACTGATCCCTTGTAATCAATCACCATTTAAGTTCTGTAAATCGAATTACACAAATTAGGGTATATATCTCCACGACTCACGATCGATCCTCGACGGGTTTTCAATTCGGGTTTCACGATATCGTCCCTGGTTTCCAAATTAATTCATTCAGTTAGTATCGTGAGAGTGTAAGGGACATTTCTACAAGATCAATTTGAGAATTACTTACCTCTAACCCATTGAACCCAAGCTCGATTTTCAGCTGCCATGGAAGCTCAGTTCTTCCTCAATCCGACACGGTTTCTCTTCGTTCTTGCTGCAAAGCTGATCGTTTTGATCCCAGAAGTCGAATTGAATCATCAATTTCGATCCTCACCGCTCATAATTACCATTTCGAAATTTCCTCCCAAAAATTAAATTTCCGAATTCTCTGTCTCCCTCACACAAACAAATGCCCGTGCCTTCCCTCAGCCAATACCTTCCCCAAAACACTCAAATTCCATATGTGCAATCAATTTTGGAAGGAAAATTGACAATGGCCATAATCCAATCCTTGCACCTATGTTTTGCTTGTTCACGGGTGAGGGAGTGAGGACTGATCAGAAATAGAAGGGAGAGATGAGATGGACGGCTGTGACGCAATCTGGGGAGTGAGATGGATGGCTCAGATTTAAGCAGAGATTTAATTCCTAAATAATTATATAGTGGGAACTTTAGCATATAAATTATGATTAGTGGAACAAGATCCAATCTAGCCGTCGGATGAGTGTCACTTGTCACTCATCCAAGTGTCCTCCAACAACCATTTCAGAATAAAATAATCAACACAGTTACCGAGACGTAACTTCCCCGATTTCACGATTCAGACCATAACTTCCTCGTACGAAGTCCGATTTCGGCGTGCCGCCTGTCAATGGATTCGTATCGACCTGCTCTACATAATGGTCCTTGGCCCTCTGCCATCGAACATCCCGGTCAAAAAGTCAATATTTCCCCTTATTTCGTCCAAATTACGAAAATGCCCTTGAACTTCCGTACATCATAACTTTCCCCACGGACATCGGAATCGAACGTGCCACTTGTCTATGAACTCGTGACGTCCCGAACTACGTCACGGTCATCGGTTAAAGTCCATTTGACCATCCGAATTAAAAGTCAACGTTTTGCCCATGCCTAGGGGCAAACGGTCATTTTGCACAATTCGTCCGAAATCACCCAACTAATCCCAGATTAGTAAATCATAATTAAATATTATTAAATCCCGATATTCGGGACGGGTCGTTACACTACGTCCACATGGAGTGTACTACTCAGCCGCTAGCCTCCCTGACCCAACACTCGAATTGAACTACGAAAAACACATCAAGGCTTACAATGGTTGCGTAAACTTTTACTATTACTTTGATGGCGATACTCTCGGGTCACCACTGCGGCCCACCAATGGAGTCTCTTAGGTGGAGCATGTAACCTTCCTGCAACTATGGCTCTGTAAGTTCTTCTTCTGCCCCCTATCTCTCTCAGTTACAAAAGATGTTCAACCCTTGGCCGAGGCCCTCGCGGATGGCCAACATGTAGCTTTAGGACCCGTAGTATTGGGCTACCTGTATAGGACACTAGCCAACATTGTCCATCCTACACCCATGTTGGCCAATGTCTCTGGGCCATTATGGATTTTCCAACTCTGGCTTCAACTTTACTTCCCTGAGTTAGGGCCCTCGACCCCAAAATTTACCCATGACAAACTCCTTGGCGACACCCCAGTTTCACTTCCTCTACCAGACCATATTATAGAAGAGTGCTTCAAATTCTTATACCATTGTGAGGATAGGATAGCTCAACAATTCTTCATTTTTCTAGCCCGACGTCACCCGAACTATCTAGCTCTAAGCCTAGATACTATTCCCACAAACGATGTTGTTGATGAACATAAGAAACTATGGGCCAGCATCCTCGTCACCCGAGACAACCCATTTAGCCTCCTGGCCAGCCAATCAAACAATTATAACTGTGGTTGTGAGTTGTATTACCCAGCGACCAAGGGTCGTCAATTTGGGTTTGCTCAGGCCATCTCGAGCCCAATTACAGAGTCTGAAAACCTCTTATCAACTTGGAGAACTTCTTTTAAGAAAGCAGAAGATCCTGAGCATGTTGATGGCCTCCAAGCCTTCCAACTCGAAGAATTTGACATTGAGAGTCGCCTTCCGGACTTTGGTTGCCTCAAGGAGTTTCTTGACTTTTGGGCTAGATTATTTGCTACCTGGTTTAGCAAGCCATATGCCGTCCACTCTCCGAGGATTTTTAAGACTTGCCCTGCTCTCCCTTAGTGGCCCAATCCCAAGCTGGCAGCCTCAAGCTCCAAAGGTATTTGTACGAATCTTTTTTCTTAATATTTTTTTTTTAAAAAAAAAAAGTCCTTGGCATCTTTCCATAATTAAATGCAATATCGTGACTTTTATTTGGATTGGTCTTCTGAAGCTCAAGCCAAAGCCACAAGCTCTCTTGCTCAGCACCCGCCTACCAACCAAGACGGGAAGAGACAATCTCCATCCACCCAAGGTACGATCCATCTTACTTGAATTCTTTGTTATACTTTCTTCTTTAGGCTTCACCCACTTTTACTACTATTTTAAGGGGCCACTGAAGGTTCAACTCGAAATGAAGAAAAACGGTCGAGAAAAGCATTCAAATGCCCAAAGCTTGTCTCAAATGCCCCCAGGCCGGTTAAAGCTTCGGCCTCGACCACAGGAACTCATTCGGCCACCTCAGCCTCTGGCCTTCAGGTACGCCACTACTATTTTTTTTTTAATTTTTTACCACACAACTATTTTATTTGATTACTTATGTTCCCGCTCTTGTAGGAGTTTATGGCACCGACCACTAAAAGTATGGTCGCTTCGACTAGGGGAATTGGGGTATGTAGCTGCTACTTTTTCTTTTTTCATATGGTACCAACTTCGTTCTCTAAACATCACAATCATAGGTTCGGAAGATAAACCGCGTCTTGCAGTTGGCCAACGATGGTGTGGCCGAATCAACATCATTCACACCGATCCAAGTGAGTTAACTTCATCCTACCGTTATTTTTATTAAAATATCCTGCACTTCCCACTCACCCCCCCTTCATCATAGAGTGGTGCTTTGGACCCGAAGACCATCATTGAGGGGACCATTCAAGGGCCTTGCCAATCCAACCCAGAGACCCCTGTTAAGGAGTTTACCCACGGGCCTAGCCCACCTTTGCAGGCAGCTTCTCCCTCAAGTGATGCTAGTAGAACCGATCCCCATTTTCTCATAGTGAGCTATATTCATATTCCCTTATTTCAATTTTTGAATTTTGGATTCTCAATATACCTTCGAATCAGGTGGTTGCCGCTAGTTAGCTTCCTACCTTGGCCGCCCATCCGGCCTTAGAGGCTATTGTTTCACCTCCTACTTCCATTGCCCCCAGTGGGTTAGCACCCTCTACTCATGAGGTATGAACCACTAACCTATGCATGTAAATATTTTATATATGAATTTGAGATTCACCCACCTACACCATTACCACAGGAGGTGACTACGCATCCTAAACTTACTTCAGGAGACCCGGTTGGGCCTGAGAGCCATATGACTGTCCCAGGTTGTGACCCGGCCGGATGCGATGCTATCCAGCCTCTACTCGACCAGGTAAATTTACATACTCTCTTATAAAAGAAATTAGGCATGTACATTGAATATTTTGTGTATAGAATCTAACCTCTTTCATTTTGTCATGCAGACATCCGCCTTGACCTTTCCTGTTTCTTTCTCCCGGCTTGAGCAACTAGTTGCGAGTGATGATGATTCTCCTCCACCCGTTACCACTCTAGAAATCGTATCGAAACATGATCCTACAGCCGAGGCCACCATCTGAGGCTTTCTTGAGTGGGACCTTTCCTCTCTTGCTTCCCAGGCTGACCTCAGCCAATTTAAAGCCGCCATTGAAAACTTGACAGGATCCAGCTCCTTAACCGACCCATCCACATTAGAGACGGTAGTGTTTCTCATGACTGAGTTGGAGAGCCTTATTCTAAGCTATCTTGACTCATCTTCCCGGCTTGAAGTGGGCACAGCCTTGGAGAGTGAAGTTGCTTCCATCAAGACTTCTCTTAGGGAAGTCAACAACTCCGAAATGAGATGCTGGAGTCAACAACTCCGAAATGAGATGCTGGAGTTAGATGCCAGAAAGCAAGCCCTCATCAAGGAAAGAAGTGATAGGTACCAAGCCACCCAACCACTTGAGACCCGTCTCATGGATAAAAAGGCAGAGGTTAAAGAGGTTACCTCTAAGAGAGAAACACATTTGGCTACTAAAGCTCGTAGAGACCACCATTGGGCCACCCTTAAGTTGATATGGCGGTATCACTTCCTTAGCCACTAAATATGTATCCTGGCCCACTAGTTTATTTTTATTTTCTACTTGGCCACCATACTTTGTAAACTATGAGGCCATTTGTCCTGACTTGGTAGTCACTTTGCCATATATTGGCATATTTTTTGTAGCCACTAGACTACCCTAAGTAGTTTATGTTCAAAGCTTTCTGGCCACCAATTTTTTGGCCGACTTGTTTAATTTTGGTCACTTATTGGCCCACCTTATAATGAAAAATCATTGGCCATTGAATTCAATCATATCCATTACATGATGCGCCACGATCAATACACATTTATATTAATTGAAAATTAATTTCTAGTTTGTTGCTGTCATCTCCCAAGACGTAGGGTAATATTTCTTAAGATACCAGCCATTTATTGGGAGATCATGAATTCGGCCACTCATATAACTCAGCCTATAGGCCCCTTTTTCTAGCACTTGGTGAACTAAAAATGGTCCTTCCCAATTTGGAGACCATTTACCGAACCTACGATCTTTGGTTCCCACTGGTAATATTGTTTTCCAAACCAAGTCTCCTACACCGAAACTTTTGGCCTTAGTTCTCTTACCATAGGCTCTGGCCAACGTCTCTTTTTGAGCCTTCAAATTGTCCAAGGCATTCAACCTTACTTCATCTAAATCATCCAACTCTTGAAACATGGCCTGGTTGTATTCATCCTCACTCCATTCATCCTCAATCCCGGCTCCAGACATATTTGTTGTCAGAGACTCATCAAAGTAGAGTTTCCATGGGATTAAAGTGACGTTAATAATTTCAACATTCTCTATGCTCTCAATCTCTACACTTGGGTGGGAAGCCAAAAAGTCGGCCAATGCTTGGCCTTTCACGACTTGTTGAGGTACATAGTGAAAAGTGAACTTGGTTAGAGCCATTGCCCACTTTCCAATCCGGCCTCTAATGATAGGCCGGGAAAGCATGTATTTTATTAAATCATTTTTGGTGATTATATGAACCACGGATGACAACATATAGTGCCTAAGCTTAGTGGCCGTGAAATAAAATGCCAAGCAAAGTTTCTCAATATGAGAGTAATTCCTTTCGGTGGCCGCTAGTATTCGACTTAGATAATACACGGATTGCTCTTTCCTCTCATCCTTATTTTGGGCCAGTAGGCTACCAATAGAATTTTCCTCGGCCGAGATATAGAGTCTAAGTGGGCGGCCTCGCTTTGGGGGAATCAACACTGGTGGCCTGGTCAAATAGCCCTTGATCGTGTTAAAGGATTTTTGGTGGAGCTCCTCCCATCAAAACTTCTCTTCCCCTTTTAGTCTTAACAAAGAAAAGAACGGTTCAATATTTCCGGCCGAGTTAGCGATAAATCTTCTGAGAAAATTTATTCGACCGAGAAGACTTTGCAACTCTTTCTTATTCCTTGGGGATAGTGCATCGATGATGGCTTTGGCTTTATTTTTATCAATCTCAATTCCATGCTGGTGCACCAGAAAGCCGAGGAAGTTCCCGGCTGAGACCCCAAAGGCACATTTCTTGGGATTCATCTTTAATTGATGGTTCCTCATTCTTTCGAAGGCCGTTCGAAGGTCATCTAATTGACTCGGCCTTGATTCGGACTTTACCACTACATCGTCAATATAGACTTCCAAATTTTGACCAATCATTTCATGGAAGATTGTGTTCATTGCTCGTTGGTATGTAGCCCCAGTATTTTTCAAGCCGAAAGGCATCACCACATACTCAAACATACTAATAGACCATGGACACCTGAAAGTGGTTTTGTGAACATCCTTTTCGGTTATAAAAATTTGGTTGAAGCAGGAATGTCCCCTCATAAAAGATAAAATTTCATGTTTGGCCGCTCCATCAACTAAGAGGTCGGCCATAGGCATTGTATACTCGTCTTTTGGAGTAGCAAGATTTAAATTATGAAAATCAACACAAATTCTTATTGCTCCGGTTTTCTTTTTAACAGGTACAATATTCGAAAGCCACTCAACATACCTAGCTGGCCTAATGAATTTAGCTTTAAGAAGTTTTACAATTTCTTCCTTGACCCGTAACTCTACTTCTGGCGTCATCCGGCGGGTTGTTTGCTTGAATGGCTTGAAGTCCTCCGAAATAGGTAAGCGATGTTCCACTAAGTCTCGGCTCAACCCAGACATCTCGGTGTAGTCCCAAGCAAAGCAATCCTTGAACTCCTGAAGCAAGTCCTCCATCTTGGTCTGTAGACCCTGCTCTAGTAGGCCACTAATGTAAATTGGCCTTGGCTCCTCTTTTGTCCCCAAATTTATTTCCATCAAAGGTTCTTGAACTTCGGCCTTCGAGTCATCTATCTTGGCCTGTGCTAAGTCCATTTCTTCAATTTCAAGGGCATCCTCTTCTGAGCCTTCTTGGAGAAATTCCACCAGGCCGGCCGATGACCCATGTTCAGCCGCTCTTTTGGCCCAAAAACCATACAGCCGTCTCAAAGTGCTTTCCACCACAGCCTTCCTTTCATCCTCCATATTTTTGTACTATTCATTAAGAATGAAAAAGTCAGCAACTGTGGGCCGCTCTTCATCGGCTTGTGCATCATGTGCCCCCAAGTCGACTAACTTCTGGACTGAGACTCACGTAGGTCGGCCGTTCTTGTCTGAACCAATAAAGTAAAGAGGACCAATATCTTCATCATAGAACTTGGCCTCTACTGCATTAGTTAAAGCCATGAATGGTCGTGAGTCGGCCTCAACCATTTTGGTAGATCCATCTTCATGCCAAAACTTGAGGCATTGGTGGAGAGACGATGGCACACACATACTTCGATGGATCCAATCTCGGCCCAGCAGAGCATTAAAGTGAGCTCTAGTTTCCACCACAAAGAAGGCCTTCATTCTGACCTTGCCCCCAACTGTGACCTCAAGCGGGAGGATCCCTCGAGTTATGTTGGTTTCTTCTATGAACCCACTAATCGTTGTCTCGGTCGGGATAAGTTCATCCATTCCTCTTTTAACCTTCTTCATAAGTGAAGTTGGGAGGATGTTCACTGTTGCCCCGGTATCCACTTGCACTTTATTTATTGGAATCCCATCGAAATGGGAACACACATATAACGGTTTCAAGTGGATTGACATCCTCTTAGTAGGCATCTCATAGAAAATTTTCTCCGGATTCACTTTGTTCTCATTTGAAATGTAGATTTACTACTCGTCAAACTCGACCCGGGGTGTCACAAATTTTGTTTCTATGGTCGGCTCCTCCGACCCACCTACTAGCACTGTGGGCTCTACCTTGTCCAAAACATCACCAACTATAATGTTGGGTTGTCCGGGTTGGGCTTCAAAGAATGATGGTAATGTGACCACATTAATAATCACCTCTTTATTCTTGCCAAATTTGAGGGTCCTCTTAGTATTTGTCTTCCACATTTTCTCGGTTTGAGCCATGTCCATTTCAAGCTCTAGGACCTTGGCTTGAGAATTCTCCGGGGTCGCCTGCCCGATCTCTTTTGCTTCAGCCACATTCATTCTTGGGTCTTCACCCTCCATCTCCTCCATGGCCTTTTCTTCCATGTATTCTTCTTCCTCGCCGTACTCATCGCCTTCATCATACATTTCTTCATCTTCACCCAAATGCACCTCATGCTCACCTAGATCCACCTTTGGCTCACCCAAATGGTCTTGCTTCACAATCTCTTCTTCGGCGATGCTTGGCCTTCTCCTCCACTTTCTGTGACTTGGTGTCCTTCACACCCAACTTTGTAATGACCCGTCCCGAGTGTCAGGATTTATTATTAATTAATTATAGTTTGGAATGACTAATCTGGGATTAGTGGAGTGAAATCGGACGAAATGTGCAAAATGACCATTTTGCCCCTAGGCGTGGGCAAAATGTTGACTTTTAGTTCGGGCGGTCAAACGGACTTTGACCGATGACTGTGACGTAGTTCGGGACGTCACGAGTTCATAGACAGGTGGCACGTTCGATTCTGACATTAGAGAAAAAAGTTATGACGTTCGGGAGTTGAGGGGTATTTTGGTAATTTGTTTGAAAAGGGGCCAAATGTTGACTTTTGACCAGGGAAGTCCAATGGACGAGGGCCAAAGACCGTTACGTAGGTCTTGTCGATACGAATCCAACGACAGGCGGCATACCGAAATTGGAGATTCGACAACGAAGTTATGGTCACGGAAACGTATTCGATTAACCGAACGAATCGGGATTAAAATATTATTTTATTGTGAACAGTACCCGAGGATTGAACACACCTGGATGAGTGACAGGTGTCACCCATCACTTGATTTAAGGCTAGAAATCTGATCCATGTTTTAGGGAAAACATGATCATTGTGTTTTATTATTTGTTTAATTATTCTTTAATTAATTTAATCCACCATTAATCCTCTCTGTTTTCTTAACCGTGCACAATCAAAAACTCAGTCTCCATCCAACCTAAATTTCTCTTCCATTACTGAACTTGAGGGTAGGGAACTGAGTGATTGTTGAGATTGAACTGAACTGGGGAATCACGAGGGATTGAGAGAGCGAGGGGGGACTGGAATTAGAATTTCAGAAAATTAGGGGGGAAATTCGGATTTTAAACCATGAACTACGGGGATCGGAATTGAGCTTGGAATTAGCTTCCTGAGGTTGTGACGAGTTGTTTCAGATCAAGAACGAAGGGAATTGAGGCACAATTGGCTCTGAACGGGTCTAGTAACAGTGTGCAAGGTTTGAGTTTGAGTCGTGGGATTTGAGCCTTGGATTGATGCAATTGAGTTGGGGAAACTGTTTCTCTTGGTCCATTTAAGCTTTTGGATGCATCAATTGAAGGAAATCGATTGACATGGAAGGATTTCGAATGATGAACAGTGTTCGAGTGTTCTTCGATGTTCATCTTCGAGTTGTATGATTTGAGGTAAGATTGATGGTAATTAAGTTCACAGAACCCTAATTAGACTTAAAAATAAGCTTTGTGAATGTTCAATTGAAAGGTTTGATGTCGAATTGACAGAGAGCTAGTCGGGTTAAGACGCGGGTTGCAGGACTCGAATCACAGAGAATCGGGTTGGGACGAAGGTACTGTAGCTGGCGCGTGGCTTTCACGCGCGGCTGTGCGTGGGGGTGCGTGAGTGAGAATCCCGAGGTGAGTTCAACATGAGTTTTGTCCCATTTAGTGTAACGAACATTTTAACACTGGTTTCGAGGAAATCGGATATCGTTTCGTTAATGTTTCGCGTATCCGAAGTTTTTTTTTACGTTTAAAATACGTATTTAAATTCCAGAAAAATTGGAGAAAATTATATGAAGTATTTTGAGATGTTAGTAACCCTCATTAATGATTTTGAACAGGAATTGTGATTTCCAGAATTTACGGAAAAACGGGCAGCTCGAAAACGAACCGTTTAGACGGTGTGTGTGAGTGGACTTTGTTTTCTAACCGTTATGCATGCATATATGATTTAAATGCTTTATTATATGATTTGATATGCTTTGGTATGATTTATGTTTCAATCCGCTGATTTCTCGGTTTTATGATTATTATATTATATTTTGGCACAATTTTCGAGAAATGATGAAATTGATGTTTTTGGGCTAGGCCCGGATTGAAAATGATGTTTTGACTCGGGTTATGAGTCAGGGAATTAAAAATGATATTTGGACTCGGATTATGAGTCAGGGATTGATTTTATGGATTTACGTGATCGTGGCAACTCGGGTTTACGGTTGCACGGATTTGCTTGAAAATGATATTTTGGGCTTGAGACCCAATGAACATGAGTAGTGCGTATCAATATGGTTACTGTGAGTTGTTACGGGGACCCCGGGCAGCACGCGTCGCTTATTATACCGTGAGATATGACGTCTGGGACGTCAAGCGTCTGGGACGCTAAGCATCTGGGATTCTGGAGATGGTAATGACAAGACCCATCCCAATCCCCCCGGGATTACCGTGGAATGTGCCCTACTCCCGTCCAACAAGAGGTGTCATACAAGGGATAACCAAAAGTCACTACCCAAATGGGACTTCCAGAGTGCGCCAGGATCGATGGAGGAGGCGTGCGATGTCCCAATCTCTGCTGCAGTCGCATCCGTAATCAACCTGAAGGGCATTAAAACCAATAAAAGCTGTGAGTGGACGAAAATCATTAAGTTCATTAAACACATTTATAAGACATTTATGTCCTCCAATAAAAACGTATGCAAGCTACGAAAACCAGTAACCAAAACGTTTGTTCAATCAAGCCATTAGGGCCTTAGCCCAAAAATTGCAACTCAAAACCAAGTGTGGGAATTCAGCCCAAAACTGTGGAATAATACATCCAGACATATTAAAACCATGTGGGCCACCGCCCAAATTCATAAACATAAATCCGTAAATCCAAAACCATTTAGGGTCCCCGACCCGAAATACCATTTCATCAACCAATAATCCATTTTTACCATATAAACACAATTCCAACCGAAAAGCCATTTCATAGATTCATTAATCCATATTTACCACATTACCATCTCCAGCATCCCAGATGCTTAGCATCCCAGACGCTTGACGTCCCAGACGTCATATCTCACGGTATAATAAGCGACGCGTGCTGCCCGGGGTCTCTCCGGGTCAATATCTTTGACATCACAGATGTCTGACGTCCCAGACGTTAATCATAGCAATCCTGCTCCTAAGTCACTATACGGTCCGGTAACTCCGTACAATGACCCCTCGCAGACAATGCACCGTGACTTCCCCAGTGTCCCAGACATCTGGAGGAGACCATCATATATCCTCGTATCCAGATGGTATATGGAAAACAGTTTTATTAAATCATTTCACAACATTACAATGAGCCCTTCCTCGAAATCTCCATAAACATCACAATTCCATTTAGGGTCCCTGACCTGAAATCACATTTATTATACATAGGGTCCCAGACCCGAAATCACATTTATTAACATAGGGTCCCAGATCCGAAATCACATTTATAACCCAACTGGGCCTCATACTCAATTTTATAAACCGCTGGGCCCACGTACCAATTTTTAAAAACCACTGGGCCCACGACCCTAATTCGTAAATCAATTGGGCCCCTGGCCCGATAATATAACTCAAATGGGTCTCAGCCCGATTTCGTAACAACTGGGCCCCCGACCCTATTACGTAACTCAAATGGACTCCAAGTCTGAGGTTTCCAAAACAATTGAACCTCAAGCCCGAGTTCGTCTTTCCAATTTCAAAACCATTCCATCATATTATATCCAAGTCATAAGTATGGAAAATCCGTGCAAAACCGGAAAAACCTCGATTTACGTGCAAAACCCTAAATTGCCTCGAAATACGTGAAACCATATAATTTACCAATATCCAAATTAACATCGTACAATCACAATCATAATCCATATAAAACAGTTAAGCATGCATAGAATTTATAAAACCAAAGTCAACTCACAGACCGTTTAACGATACGCCTTGATACGCATTCCATAGGCCTTCCCAAGCCACACCACTATCACCGGGACTCCCAATCCTGTCCAAATCACATTATAGGGTCACTAACCTCATCATTAACCTCGTATCAAAGTTTCGTAATTTTCCCAAATTTTTAACTATTTTTAAACTCGATTTAAAACCTTCGGACGTCCCGAACAATATCGACACGGTTTCCCCAAAATACCTTACACGCGCCCCCACGCGCCGGTTGAACCCCTTGCGCGTGAAACCCACGCGCAGGGTACTGTTCATCATTGTTAAGCTTGAACGGGTCCTGCAATCGGGTCGCCGTGGCCCGCGGGTCGACCCGATTGGTTCTCAGCCATTCCTCGATCATTTTCAACAGGGTTTTCACCTACAAGATCGTCCAAGTTCAAATAAGGGTTCTGTGGGGTCAAAAACAAGAATTCACGTCTAGATCGTACCTCCTTGATCGAGAAACTCACGGCCAAAACTCCTCCGTCGACTGCTCTCAGCTCCGACCACCATTCCATTCAAAAACGGTCCCTATAGACTCGTTGCATCCTCAAGATCATCATCCTAATCACTAGATCGATTAAAAAAACAGTAAAACCCATCCTGCCATTTTTACCCGAAAACAACTCAAAGGTTTGGGGCTTACCTCGCCGCCGTGGTTCACCACCGAGGCCACCACCACGCCCAGTTTGACCCCAGGAACTCCCTTTACCCTTCCAAAACGATCAAACACCAGCCTGCACCGAATTTCCAATTATTGAGTTTTGACCCCTCTGTTTTCCTTTCTCCGCCGTCAACCTCGCCGTCTCCCGTCGTTTCTCAACTCTCATCATATAGCTGGTCTCTCACACACACCAGCACATAAGAGGTTGGTGAGGTGGTTCATGTGGGTTGTTCAAATGAGTAGTGTGTGGTTAAGTGTTTTCCGGTGGGAAATTATAACAGAGTGAGAGAGAGAGAGAGAGAGATGGGTCTGATCAGAAGATGAAGGAAAGAAGAGATGAGATCAATGGCCCAGATTTGATCTTGATAAGGAGTGGACGGCTGAGATTAAAAGAAGGGATTAATTACATTTTAAATCATTAATGGAAACATGATCCAGATTTAGGGCCTCAAATCAAGGGATGAGTGACACTTGTCACTCATCCAAGGATCCAGATTCAACAGTCATTATTTATTATTTTATTATTATTTTAATCGAAGCCTCGGTTCGTTAATTCGTTCCCGTGACCATAACTTCGTCGTCGAAACTCCAATTTCGGCATGCCGCCTGTCTACAGATTCGTATCGACACGACCTACGTAACGGTCATTGGCCCTCGTCCATTGGACCTTATGGGTCAAAAGTCAACATTTGACCCCTTGTCTGCCAAATTACCAAAATGCCCCTCGACTTCCGAACATCATAACTTTCTCCGCGAATGTCGGAATCGAACGTGCCACCTGTGTATGAACTCGTGACGTCCTTAACTACGTCGTAGTCATCGATCAAAGTCCATTTGACTACCCGATCAAAAAGTCAACATTTCACTCGTCCTGTGTGTAATTAGACTCATCGGAAATACCATGACCCCTTGCATAGTAATGTCCGGTCCACGACTAATCCAATAGTATCGGAACCAATCCGACTACCAACACGCTCACCGACACACCTCGGGTATAATCCATCAACCAGACTACAACCACCTAGGTCATAGCCAAACACGTTCCAATAATGGAGTACATTTGCCCAATTCGGCATGAGACAAATCAAAACGCCACCCATCATCTAGTTCCAATTTCCAAATCTGGATCCGCAATTTCGTAAGAAATCCCGAATCCAAACCCAGCCATCACATTTTTAATCCATTTCCAAATCTGAATCCGAAATCATTATTCCGTAAGCTAGCATTTGGGATAAGCATTCCGTACCCAAATCCGGAAATCCATTTTCAAGTTCCAAAATCGAATCCTGAATCGTCACCCAGAAATTTGATTCCAAAACCCAAAATCTCGTTCAATACATTCGATTGACTTCATAGGGAAGCCAATCCCAAACTCCACACGTCTAAGGTTGACAAAATCCGACCATGTCGGAAACCACTCACCCGAGTAATATACCATACGGGCTCCACTTCGAAAAGAAGTTTTGTCTCGTCATTTACAACTCACATACCAAAGTAAGAGTGATAAACTCTCTCCCTATCTGGATCATCAAGATCACAACCCAGATTCGACACTACGTCCCAGACTATAACGTCACGATCCTGCTCCACCTAGGACCCACACAGTTAGCTACTAGATTCCAAACCATAGGGTCTTACACCCTCAACTAATTTGTAAACTGTCACAACGTTCGATAGCCAACCCCTACAACTAAACAGATTAGTCAACGACGAGACACGCCGAGACTGTGTGTTCTAACTGATTACCTCGTATCGATCCTTGTCATCCACCTAGGAAAAACCAAGGATGATCCAAAACAATGACGCCAATACTCATCCTACGTGGATGCAAACAAAACTCGCTGCACTCACCATGCCATGTAACACAACATCGTCTGCCACCAAGCAGAAAATAAGAAGTCAACCCCAATGACTCCAGAATACCCATCACCAATGTGGAAACGAGCACTCCTCTCGTCCCACAATTACAACTCTCTTCGAACTAAGGTTCCAACCGTGTTGGAAACAGACATGCTCCCAATGAGATGTCAAGTCCAACCACTGGACTTCCCACATCCTCAACTCACTTGGACAACCACGTGTCCACAATCAATCAATTATTGTTTCGTTCGCACATCCCAACCTTTACAGGTTCAACACTCAGTTTTCCAAGTTCTCAATTACAAATCCCCACATCTATACCACCAATGGTTTTCCTCGTCTTTTCCAATTCCAATCATTTCCTTGTCTTTTCTGGAGATATTAGAAACATACAATCACACTAATCTCGGAGTTGCCAACAACTCCCCAAATCCACTAATTCTCATGACGTAGGGGACGTCATCCTAATATTACTCAAGTCTCAATCATACCTTTTTATCCACTCATCAGTTGTCATTTTACCACTGTCGGGATTGATCTCAACACATCACAATCTCAACTGGATCCCATCCAATCCATCACTCAACCACTACCAAATCTCAAATACGAAACATATGTCCATCATGACGGAGTCACACCCCAACTCGTGGCTCATCGTCATCGCAATCACCGACACTAGCACCAGCACTAGTACCAGCATCAACACACTATCAACAACACTAGTATCAGCACACAGGCATCCATACTAGCATCAGCACAAAAGTACCAACATACAAACATCCATACTTGCATACCGTGTGCAAATATGACAACCCTAGATCTCCGCTCATACCGAACGACGATCCCGTACCTCTACTCGTACCCCACAACTATGGGTACCACCTTTCTAACAGTTCACATCAGGATAATGAACGTTCCCTGAACGTCCCCTGATCCTCAAGTATTGTGACCACACTAAATACCCTCGATAGCCAGTCATCTCCACATGACTACCGACCAACGGTCATTGCTATCGAGATCCGTATCCACACATCACACTAATATCCGGTCTAACTCGGGATTCCATATTTTATCTCATAACCGTACCCGTGGGTCGAATCCCATAGTTCTTACTAGGGTCACTAGAGTCATCCATGTGGTCATCCATGACCTCAACCGCTTTTCGCAGCACAAGTTCTCATCCACTAGTCACAATTAAGGTTTACCTTTTTAATACTAGGGTTCCACAATCACACCATATGGTTCCACTGAACCCAACTGCTCTCTATACTATAATCCACAACCTGACCGACCCCGCGGTCCTGACATCGTATAGACGTCAAATCCGATCCTACCATCCACTCAACGTAGGTTCCACCACTAAGGTCATGGGCTTACTCTGATGTACCCACATCCATCACCCTAGCAATCACCACTAGGGTCCACATTTTTAAACCATTACTCAAATGAGGTTCCTCGAACCTAAATGTGCCCAACTGCACAATAATCTAATATCACATGACCGAACCAACGGTCCCACAATACCAGTTCATCACAATTAACCCCACTTGGGTCGAATCACATTAACGCACGGCGTATCGGGCCAAACACATTCTATCCACGATTAAAACTCAAAAACTATCTATCATGTTGATAACGAATTGTAGCCCAAAGAGACATCACACCCTCGACCTGCGCGCACAAAAAGAGCAACCCTGCTCTGATACCAAGGTGACAGGACCCATCCCAATCCCCCCCGGGATTACCGTGGAATGTGCCCTGCTCCCGACCAACAAGAGGTGTCAGACAAGGAATAACCAAAAGTCACTGCCCAAACGGGACTTCCAGAGTAAGCCAAGATCGATGGAGGAGGCGTGCGATGTCCCAATCTCTGCTGCAGTCGCATCCGTAATCAACCTGAAGGGCATTAAAACCAATAAAAGCTGTGAGATGACGAAAATCATTAAGTTCATTAAACACATTTATAAGACATTTATGCCCTCCAATAAAAACGTATGCATGCCACGAAAACGAGTAACCAAAACGTTTGTTCAACCAAGCCATTAGGGCCTTAGCCCAAAAACCGTAACTCAAAACCATGTGTGGGAACTCAGCCCAAAACTGTGGAATACATCCAGACATATTAAAACCATGTGGGCCACCGTCCAAATTCATAAACATAAATTCGTAAATCCAAAACCATTTAGGGTCCCCGACCCGAAATACTATTTCATCAACCAATAATCCATTTTTACCATATAAACACAATTCCAACCGAAAAGCCATTTCATAGATTCATTAATCCATATTTACCACATTACCATCTCCAGCATCCCAGATGCTTAGAGTCCCAGATGCTTGACGTCCCAAACGTCATATCTCACGGTATAATAAGCGACGCGTGCTGCCCGGGGTCTCTCCAGGTCAATATCTTTGACATCACAGATGTCTGACGTCCCAGATGTCAATCATAGCAATCCTGCTCCTAAGTCACTATACGGTCCGGTAACTCCGTACAATGACCCCTCGCAGACAATGCACCGTGACTTCCCCAGTGTCCCAGACATCTGGAGGAGACCATCATATATCCTTGTATCCATAAGGTATATGGAAAACAGTTTTATTAAATCATTTCATAACATTACAATGGGCCCTTGCCCGAAATCTCCATAAACATCACGATTCCATTTAGGGACCCTGACCCGAAATCACATTTATTAAACATAGGGTCCCAGAACCGAAATCACATTTATTAACATAGGGTCCCAGACCCGAAATCACATTTATAACCCAACTGGGCCTCATGCCCGATTTTATAAACCGCTGGGCCCACGACCCGATTTTATAAACCAATGGGCCCACGGCCCTAATTAGTAAATCAACTGGGCCCCTGGCCCGATAATATAACTCAAATGGGTCTCAGCCCAATTTCGTAACAACTGGGCCCCTCGCCCGATTTCATAAAGCAACTGGGTCCCCGACCCGATTACGTAACTCAAATGGACTCCAAGTCCGAGGTTTCCAAAACAATTGGGCCTCAAGCCCGAGTTCGTCTTTCCAATTTCAAAACCATTCCATCATATTATATCCAAGTCATAAATATGGAAAATCCGTGCAAAACTGGAAAACCTCGATTTACGTGCAAGCACGTAAATCGCCTCGAAATACGTGAAACTATATAATTTACCAATATCTAAATCAACATCGTACAATCACAATCATAATCCATATAAAACAGTTAAGCATGCATTGAATTTATAAAACCAAAGTCCACTCACAGACCGTTTAACGATACGCCTGGATACGCGTGCCATAGGCCTTCCCAAGCCACACCACTATCACCGGGACTCCCAATCCTGTCCAAATCACATTATAGGGTCACTAACCTCATCATTAACCTCGTATCAAAGTCCCGTAATTTTCCCAAATTTTTAACTATTTTTAAACTCGATTTAAAACCTTCGGACGTCCCGAACAATATCGACACGATTTCCCCAAAATACCTTACACGCGCCCCACGCGCCGGTTGAACCCCCTGCGCGTGAAACCCACGGGCTGGGTACTGTTCATCATCTTTAAGCTTGGACGGGTCCTGCAAACGGGTCGCCGTTACCCGCGAGTCGACCCGATTGGTTCTCAGCCATTCCTCGATCATTTTCAACAGGGTTTTCACCTACAAGATCGTCCAAGTTCAAATAAGGGTTCTGTGGGGTCAAAAACAAGAATTCACGTCTAGATCGTACCTCCTTGATCGAGAAACTCACGGCCAAAACTCCTCCGTCGACTGCTCTCAGCTCCGACCACCATTCCCTTCGAAAACGGTCCCTATAGACTCGTTGCGTCCTTAAGATCAACATCCTAATCACCAGATCGATTAAAAAAAAATAGTAAAACCCATCCTGCCATTTTTACCCGAAAATAACTCACGGGTTTGGGGCTTACCTCGCCGCCGTGGTTCACCACCGTGGCCACCACCACGCCCAGTTTGACCCCAGGAACTCCCTTCACCCTTCCAAAACGATCAAACACCAGCCTGCACCGAATTTCCAGTTTTTGAGTTTTGACCCCTCTGTTTTCCTTTCACCGTCGTCAACCTCGCCGTCTCCCGTCTTCTCCCGTCGTTTCTCAACTATCATCATATAACTGGTCTCTCACACACACCAGCACATAAGAGGTTGGTGAGGTGGTTCATGTGGGTTGTTCAAATGAGTAGTGCGTGGTTAAGTGTTTTTGGGTGGGAAATTATAACAGAGTGAGAGAGAGAGAGAGAGAGAGAGAGATGGGTCTGATCAGAAGATGAAGGAAAGAAGAGATGAGATCAATGGCCCAGATTTGATCTTGATAAGGAGTGGACGGCTGAGATTAAAAGAAGGGATTAATTACATTTTAAATCATTAATGGAAACATGATCCAGATTTAGGGCCTCAAATCAAGGGATGAGTGACACTTGTCACTCATCCAAGGATCCAGATTCAACAGTCACTATTTATTATTTTATTATTATTTTAATCGAAGCCTCGGTTCGTTAATTCGTTCCCGTGACCATAACTTCGTCGTCGAAACTCCGATTTCGGCATGCCGCCTGTCTATGGATTCGTATCGACACGACCTACGTAACGGCCATTGGCCCTCGTCCATTGGACCTTCCAGGTCAAAAGTCAACATTTGGCCCTTTTTCTACCAAATTACCAAAATGCCCCTTGACTTCCGAACATCGTAACTTTCTCCTCGAATCTCGGAATCGAACGTGCCACCTGTCTATGAACTCGTGACGTCCTGAACTACGTCACGGTCAAAGTCCATTTGACTGGCCGATCAAAAAGTCAACATTTTACCCACGACCAGGGGCAAAACGGTCATTTTGCACATTTTGTCTGATTTCGCCCTACTAATCACCGATCAACCTCACTAATCAAGATTAGTCACTAATCTAATGACAGGGATCGATACGGGTGGCCACATTTTGTCTGATTAGGGGGGAAGGTTGTAATGACCTGTCCCGAGTGTCGGGATTGAATATTAATTAATTATAGTTTCGAATGACTAATTTGAGATTAGTGGAGTGAAATCGGACGAAATGTGCAAAATGACCATTTTGCCCTTGGGCGTGGGTAAAATATTGACTTTTAGTTCGGGCGGTCAAACGGACTTTGACCGACGACTGTGACGTAGTTCGGGACGTCACGAGTTCATAGACAGGTGGCACGTTCGATTCTGACATTCGAGGAAAAAGTAATGACGTTCGGGAGTTGAGGGGTATTTTGGTAATTTGGCTGAAAAAGGGGCCAAATGTTGACTTTTGACCTGGGAAGTCCAATGGGCGAGGGCCAAAGACCGTTACGTAGGTCTTGTCAATACGAATCCAACGACAGGCGGCATGCCGAAATTGGAGATTCGACGACGAAGTTATGGTCACGGGAACGGACCTGATTAACCGAACGAACCGAGATTAAAATATTATTTTATTGTGAACAGTACCCGAGGATTGAACACACCTGGATGAGTGACAAGTGTCACCCATCCCTTGATTTAAGGCTAGAAATCTGATCCATGTTTTAGGAAAAACATGATCATTGTGTTTTATTATTTGTTTAATTATTCTATAATTAATTTAATCCACCATTAATCCTCTCTGTTTTCTTAACCGTGCACAATCAAAAACTCAGTCTCCATCCAACCTTAATTTCTCTACCATTACTGAACTTGAGGGTAGGGAATTGAGTGATTGTTGAGATTGAACTGAACTGGGGAATCATGAGGGATTGAGAGAGCGAGGGGGGCTGGAATTCGAATTTCAGAAAATTAGGGGGGAAATTTGGATTTTAAACCATGAGCTACGGGGATCGAAATTGAGCTTGGAATTAGCTTCCTGAGGTTGCGACGAGTTGTTTCAGATCAAGAACGAAGGGAATTGAGGCTCAATTGGCTCTGAACGGGTCTAGTAACAGTGAGCAAGGTTCAAGTTTGAGTCGTGGGATTTGAGCCTTGGATTGATGCAATTGAGTTGGGGAAACTGTTTCTCTTGGTCCATTTAAGCTTCTGGATGCATCAATTGAAGGAAATCGATTGACATGGAAGGATTTCGAATGATGAACAGTGTTCGAGTGTTCTTCGATGTTCATCTTCGAGTTGTATGATTTGAGGTAAGATTGATGGTAATTAAGTTCACAGAACCCTAATTAGACTTAAAAATAAGCTTTGTGAATGTTCAATTGAAAGGTTTGATGTCGAATTGACAGAGAGCTGGTCGGGTTAAGACGCGGGATGCAGGACCCGAATCACAGAGAATCGGGTTGGGACGAAGGTATTGTAGATGGCGCGTGGGGGTGCGTGAGTGAGAATCCCGAGGTGAGTTCAACATTAGTTTTGTCCCATTTAGTGCAACGAACATTTTGACACTGGTTTCGAGAAAATCGGATATCGTTTCGTTAATGTTCCGCTTATCCAAAGTTTTGTTTTACGTTTAAAATACGTATTTAAATTCCAGAAAAATTGGGGAAAATTATATGAAGTATTTTGAGATGTTAGTAACCCTCATTAATGATTTTGGACAGGAATTGTGATTTCCAAAATTTACGAAAAAACGTGCAGCTCGGAAACGAACCGTTTAGACGGTGTGTGTGAGTGGACTTTGTTTTCTAACCGTGATGCATGCATATATGATTTAAATGCTTTATTATATGATTTGATATGATTTGGCATGATTTATGTTTCAATCCGGTGATTTCTCGGTTTTATGATTATTATATTATATTTTGGCACGATTTTCGAGAAATGATGAAATTGATGTTTTTGGGCTAGGCCTAGATTGAAAATGATGTTTTGACTCGGGTTATGAGTCAGGGAATTAAAAATGATATTTGGACTCGGATTATGAGTCAGGGATTGATTTTATGGATTTACGTGATCGTGGCAACTCGGGTTTACGGTTGCACGGATTTGCGTAAAAATAATATTTTGGGCTTGAGACCCAATGAAATTGTGATTTTGATTGGATTTGTATTTCCATGTGATTACATGATGATATTGATGATTTTCAGATTTATAAAGTAAATCTGGACTTGGGGCCGAGACCCTGTATTGAAAATGATTTTGATTTCAAGCGCAACTGTTTTCACTGGTTTTTGTGATGATGATATGTTGCGGATATTTAGGGCTTTCGGGTGGAAATATGTTTTTCCCCGGAGTGCACCCTGGAGATAACGCTCGCCTTCGGGATGGAAGTGTTTACCCCAAAGATGTCACGTAGCACGGTCTTTGTCGTGCAGCCAAGAGAGGCTCGGCTCAGACCAGAGATGTGCTGGATATATAATATTTTCAATTCATTCGCAGATGGAATAACATGGCTAGATGACAATCTTATAATATTTTCTTTTAAAAGCTGGTCGAAAATTTGTTCGGCTTTGGATATATCAAAGGTGTAAGTTTTATTCCTAACCCTTTTTTGAAAGCTACCGCCAAATTTTGGGACCTGAGCCGATGTCGGCTGGTGGTCCTTGGCGGTTTTTAACGATGCTTTACACATGTGCTGCCCATGAATAAACATCTTGGCTAGATTTACTTCAGCCTGCTCATCATCCACCTCAGATAGGATTTCCTCCAACTGGTCAGTTGGCTCCTCATCATCCACCTCTATGGCGTGAACCGATGTTGTCCTAGCCGTGGTCAGCTTGGGCGTATCTTTATAAAAGGATGGCCGGGAAATTTGTCCATTTTTCTATTGCTCTTCCTTCAGAAGACCTTCATATTTGTCGACCCTTAAAAGGAGGTCGTATATGTCACGAAACTCCATTCCCTCAAACTTTTTCCTAAGGTCTAACGAAAGTCCTCCTTGAGCCAACTTGACGAATTCATGTTCTGGCATGGAGACCATACATTTGGTCCTAGCCACCTTGAACCTGGTCAATAACTCTTGAGCTGACTCATTAAAAGTTTGCCTCATTTTGGCCAAGTCGGCCATAGACACCTCCAGGTCGGGTCGATGAAACTGTTCATGGAAAATTTGCTCCATGGTTGCCCAATTCGGAATGGAGTTTTGTGGTAGATTCACATACCAAGTGAACGCAATCCCCATGGGAGTACTTGGGAAGAGTTTTAACATAAGGCCTTCACGGTTGGCTATTTCCGCGCATTGAGCCGTGAATCGGCCTACATGCTCCACCGTGGACTAAAGTCCATCACCCGAAAAAAGGGTGAAGTCAGGAACACTGAAACCATGTGGAAATTCTTCCATGTCAAAGTGTTGAGGGTACAACCTCATGTACACAAGTCAGCCGACTCTCCTGGCTAGTGCAACCATCTCCCGGATCAGTTGCTCGACTACACCCCGGCCGAGAGCCCTTTGTTGGCTGAGTCCATTGTCATGACCATTCATATGGTTTCCTCCATGGTTTCCCCAACCACCTAGGCCGGCAATTTGATTTATGTATGGGCCAGCAAAGTTTCCCCCGGCCATTGGGTTGTCCTGTGGTCGAGCTTGGTGAAAAGCCTGATATGGGTTCGGCCCAAACTGATTGTTCCAACCTGGGAGATTATTGTGATTTGGGATATTCACACCCTGGTTGTTCCCCACTAGATTATTGGTGGGTTGTTCATTCGTTCCAAAATTCTCGGCTTGAGCACCTACTAGGCCTCGGGCTCTGGGTGTCCATTTTGGACAGGTTGTTGACCGATTTTGTCATTCACCTGAGTGAACTGGTTGGGAACGTCCAGCCGCTGGTTGTTCATCTCAGTAGTGAGCTCGTCAAGCTGCTGGTTGGTCGCTCGATTTGTTACCTCCAACGTTCGAATCAATTGTTGGAAGTCCAATGAGGTCGGTGGATTTGGTTGGAGGACCGGCTCTAAAGGGGCGCAGATGGTCTCAACTAAATTTGTGTATGTCGTCACGGCAGAGGTTCGACCGATTTGTAATTGGCCACTATGGCCTGCTTGAGAAGTTGGCATACCCAATGGCTAGGTTGACATTGGGATTGTTCCAACCATGTTTCTTCTCCTTCGCCAAACTACCAAAGTAGGCTGTTGGATTTCTTAGTTGTTTCTAGGATTTCCCCTGGTGCCAACGACCATACAATATCAAAACCTAGTCTATCCCACCGGGCGTACCAAAATATGTTTCCCTCGATTTGATTTATCAAACCGTTAAGAGGGATTTTGGTCCTTCTTCGAATAAATACGCAGGCGTGCCACCACCTAGCCACAAAATGGTATGAATGGAATTGTAGATGTTAGGTGCGCTCCTAAGGTTGACTCCTAACCTTAAGATTGTGCGACCGAGCAAGGAACCTCCTCTCGGCTTAGGTTCTTTCACTCCCTCAAGGTCAAGGGTGTTTAGGTTTCAACTTAAATATTTTTATATTTTTTGTTAAATTATGAATGAAATGCAAGCGCAATAATTAAATCGAGTAAGAAAATTGACTTTGTTTAAAGAAAATAAACTTAAACGTAAATGTAATAAAAAGAAAAGCAATAAATAAAATTAAAGACAAGGATAATAAAGTAAGATTAACGAAGCGATTAAGTAAAAATATTAAACGAACGCTAATGAACGAACTTGAATCAAAACAAAGATTAAATAAAAATGAACTTGAATTAAAACAAAATAATTAAAAGTATTCTGAAAAATAAACTTACTCTAGAAAAATAAAGAACTTGACTAACTAGAACTTGAATATGAAAATCTAGTCTAAGGATTGAAAAGGTGCAAGATAAGAGTAAGTTTGTGTGTTGATGTTGATGTCCCTTTCTTGTCCTTACCTTGGCTATTTGTAGGGTCTAACCAACCCACGAATTGGCCATGCTTGGCCTTCACGTTTCTGACTTGAAAAACCTTCCAAGATGAGTAACCCAAATCTCCCAAACTTCATCCACCCCACATCTTTCCGAGTTTGATCCACCCAAATCCTTCCAAGTAGAGCCACCCAAAATCTTTTCAAGTTTGATCGGAAAAAACTTGCTTCGTTAAGCTTTTTTAATTCAAGGTCGGATTGATACCGAGATAATTGAATGAGATTTGATCCAAAAATTCTCTTTCGGGAAGACTCTAGGTTGACATTACCAAACTTGATTTGTTTCCTTATTTCGACCAATTGACATATTAAGGTCGAGCGAAGATTGACGAGACCCAACCCGCATCCATCTTTCTTTCAAGCTTGGGTGGCTTTGTAAAACTCACGGCTTACTTTGTAGAAGTGGGCATATATATATATATATATATATGTATATAATAGTACTACCATCAATCACACTTTAATCAATTCAAAGTCCTTTAATAGTCCCAAGGCACAACAACCACACCTACTCCACTTTTCATATCAATTATATATGAGTATATGTCAAACAAACCCAATCCGAATTTAAGAAGCACATATTCCCTTTCTAATATGTTGTACATTATATATATATATATATTATATATGCACCACCACATCCGAATTGCATGGATTGTAGAATTCATGCTTGAATTGTCAAACCAACTCTTGCTTTAAATAAAAAGCTGGGTTTGAGAAACTTTGGCATCCAAACCTTTGCTAATAAATTTGGCCATCCCCCATCACAACAAGTCCAACCGCCTTGCTTAGTAATTCTCACTAAAAAATAACCTCATTAGCCTCCAATTTTCAGCCATCTTTGTGAGAGAAATAAAGCTAACCTTTTACTCAAACCTAACAACCTTTACTACATATATTGGGTGAGTGGAGATCTTCACACCACCACCAAACACCCATCTCCCATATACCCACATTTGAATTCTCAAAGAAGGAGAGAGCGGTGGCAATGGCGGTTGGGTCTTTGGCCACCAAGAGATTGGAGCATAAAGAGCGGGATTTGGAACAGTAGGGTTGAAGTTGGTGTTTGGAGATTGCATGGAGCTTTGTGGGCATGATTGTTCAAGGAATAAAGCCTCTAAGCCTTGAATGAAGGGTAAGTCTTCTCATTATATTCTTGAGTGACCTTGCGTGGTGTATGAGAGTGTTCGACTCTCATTTTAAACAGGAAGAAATGGCCAAATCGCAGGTTGCAGGCTTTGAGATGCAATCGGCACTGTGTTATTTTTCGTACGACCAAATCTATATGTTGTGTTTGATTGCTGAGAAACTGTCAGGACCCACCCCGGTTTCACCCTGAAAACCGAGGTAAATCCTGCTCCCGTCTGACACCTCGACACAAAGACCAAAGTAACCTCACGAAAACCACCAAAGTACACAGTCAGACGCAGGAGAAAATTTAAACATCCCAAAGTCAAACGTATGTAAAGAGCATAGTACTAAATACAAAGGAAAGAAAACCGATAAAAGGTACACGCACAACGGAAAAGTTTAAACACCCTGGGGTCACTCTCAAGTATTCTATGCCTCCGACGCTGCCTCAACGTCAAAACCCCGTTCCACGACCTGGAGGGCAAGTTAAAACCAGAAAATGTGAATGGACCAGAAAGAATAAAAGTTCAAAAAAACCATTTCATAAACAACCAGAGTTTTGGCCCTTCGTTTTGAAATCACATGCATAACCCAGTTGCTGAAAACAATTATAATTCACATAAAGATCGTCATAAAAACATTTACAGAATTATCATAAAAAAAACAGTTATAGAAACCACATCATAAGTATCATAAAACCGTATCATAAAACGTAAACATCAAGCAATCATTATCCGATCAAACCTGCTGGACCTATCCGAGTCTTTAAACTCAATCCAGGCCTCAATAATATCCGAGTCTTTAAACTCAACAGGCCTACGGGGGAAATCAATATATCCGAGTCTTTAAACTCAATCCGGGTCTTTAAACCCAATCCGGGCCCGTCCCCCGTCAATCACAATATCCGGGTCTTTAAACCCAATATCCAGATCCAGAAAATCCAATCCAAAACCATTTGAAAACCATTTCTAAATCCACATCCAAAACCGAATCCGAAATCACCGGTCCGATGCCCTTCCCGGCATCCCGAACAGTCATTCCGAACCCAAATCTGGAAATCTACTTTCCAACTTTAAAATCAAATTCCGTTTCCCGAAATCCGATTTCAAAATCGAAGACTCTTAATCATCAAATCATGTTCCAAAATCCCTTTAGAATCATTAGAAATCATTTTTCATTTGCAATCCCGAAACTATAACTTCATAATCAGAAATCAACCTCTTATCGTAAAACGTGTCAAATAGTTATTTCTCGAAAAACGTGCCAAATACGTTATTTCTCGAAAAACGTGCAATTAAGAAAAACCAACTTAGCATATTCAACCATCATGAAATCACATGTAAAACCATAAAACAATTATAGAAAAATAGTTATGCATGCTCAGTTATAAAGAAGGGGTCCACTCACAGTCACCGGTACGTCACTCGCGTCCTGTACGTCCCGTACGTTCCTCAGCTTCCTCAGGAAGTCCCGATCCTATCACAAGTCACCAAAGAACATCACTAACACGTTTACAAAACTCTCCTAACTTTCCCCAAAAATCCCCGGGTCCTAAACGTAACAAATCGGAACCCTAAACCTTCAACCTCGCAGAACTACTTTGAATCGACGTCTGATTAACCTGAAACTTATTCCAATGGATTCGTTAAGACATTTAGAACAAAAACTCAGTTGACCGTTTTCCCAAACACCGCCGCACACGGCCCCACGCGCCGCCCAAAGTGGCTGTGCGTGGGCCTCACGCGCCTGCACACGATCACTGTTCACCGTCGTCTACCTTGGGCGAACCGGTCTGAACAGGCGTTCCCGGTTCTCCGCCGTCCGTCCACCATTTCGACTCCTCTCTTCACCATCCTCATCGTCCAGTCCTAAGCAACCTATTCCCCTCACTCTAACACCTCAACACAGCCCCTATCCCGTCGTCTTCAACCTCGAAACAAAACCCGAACAGTCCCCTGCTTCAGTTCCCGGCCACCCAGTCACTCTCCCGTCACGGCAACTACCTTAGACGGTTCCTAGGACCTCACTGAAGCTCACCCAACTCACCAAATCCCTCGACTCAGTTCCTAAGTCCATGACTAAAGGTTTGGAAATCACGGCAAAACAGGGCAAGTTAACGGGGATGAGGAATTACCTGTGCTCAGGCCGCCGCCGTGAGCTCAACCGTGCGTACGTAACTCCTCCGGTCCTACTCCGTCCTCTGTGCATTAGCTGTCGCTTCAATTGATCGATTACACGGCCGCACCACCACCCAAACTCTTCTCTATTCTCTGGTTTTTCCTGAGACCTCACCTCTCGCACACACACGAACACTTCACCTCCCAACCGTCTCAACACTACCCTGCACTCTCCATCTCCCTCTGATCACACTCACACACTCACAGAACTCACACCTTCCCGGCCATCGATCTATTTCACTCTTCTGCCTCACTCTGTTCTCTCTTGTTTGAACACACACGGCACACACCTGCACGATTTTGAACACACCCGTGCACTCCCTAGAACCCACTACACACTTGCCACATGTCATAATCCTCTCACTCTCTCACAAAAAATCTCGATCTTCTCAGGACACTTGGCACAATCTGGTTGCACAATTCCCAATGTGCAAAATACCAAAATGCCCCTCCTTCTAAGTCAAAATTATGATTATGCCACTACCTTTCTAGACTCGTACCTTGCACATTCTAACTCCGATGAACACGTGCCGCCTGTCGTTGAATTCAGGATGACGAGATCTACCTAATGGTCCTAGGTCAACGTGTCAAAACCCAATCGTACGAAAAGTCAACTCTTCCCCCTAGTTTAACCAAATTACGGCAAGGCCCCCAACCTTCCAAACATCATAACTTCCTCCTCGGATGTCGGAATTGGGCGTGCCACCTGTCTACGGATTCGTGACGTCCCGAACTACGTCACGATCATCGGTCAAAGTCCATTTGACAGTCCGAACTAAAAGTCAACATTTTACCCAACCTTGGGGCAAAATCGTCATTCTACGCTAACGAACCTATTAGAACCAACTAACCACCGCTTAAGCTCACTAATCCTTCACTAATCACTGTCTTAATCCTAATTTCCGGGACGGGTCGTTACAGAAACTGTAGAATTCTATCTTCTGGAAAGAAGAAAACATGTTGAACTTTGGAATAGCAATCTTCAAGTGTAAACTCTCAAACTCTCGTCTCAACCAAATCCGGACAGTTCCAACTTCCAACCCTACTCTCCCCTAAAAATAAATACCTGCAAATATGAAAGTACTAAAATCCCTAATAGCAAACCAACATCGTAAAATTTGTTTAAAAAGAGACAGTCGATAGAGATGGATTATGAGTTCGTATGTAGTAAGGGTGGCAATTTTTGACACGACTCGAAACCCGCACGAAATTTATCCGGGTCAACCCGCATAATTAAAATTTCGGGTCATTTTCAGGTCAACCTGTTATGACCCGTTTATTAAACGGGTAGGTTTCGGGTCAATCTGTTAACCCGTATAATGACCTATTAACTCATTTAATAAATTGGTAGATTTCGGGTTAACAGGTTAACCCGTATATTGGTTTACATATTGACCCATTTAATAAACGTGTCATTACTAACTCATATATCTACTCATTTACCTACCTAAATATCTATTGGATCTTATAATTTAAATAGGTTAAACATGTTAAACGGGTCAAACGGGCCATATGTTAATTGGGTTTTGAGTATTACATGTTTATTAAATGGGTTAAACGGGCTACACGGGTCATTAACAGGTCGGGTTCGGGTTGAACATTCTTGACACGATTATTAAACGGGTCGGATTTGGGTTGGGTATAAATGGGTAAAACAGAATTCATGACACGACACGACCCATTGCCACCCCTAGTATGTAGACCGTCAAGTATTTGGTGATTTATAACCAAAAAACAAAAGAGTATTTGGTGAGGAAAAAAGGTTGATATTGACTGCTTTATATTAAGGGTTACCAACTTACCTTCCCTTCATTTTTCTTTTTCTTTTTTATCAGAGTTACCTGCCTTTCTTATTCTCACCATATTTGTAATTTTGAACTTAAAACGAGTATGAAGAAATTAACGATATTTTTTTAGCTTTTGAGTTGTTTGTCGGACCGGTCGCTCAAGAACTTTGGTTTCTACTCTGTTCTAATGAAAAAATGGGATCACCTCTTATGGACTTGTTGAGAATTATTTTGATCTAATTTATGACCCACTAGAAATAGAAGGCGCTCCGATGTGATCCTCACAGACAGAAAAATATTGCAGCCAATTTGATAATGATCGCATAACACTGCTTCTTGGTTATTAGTATAAGCATCAGTATTCCCTTGGTTATTAGTAAAAATTACTACACCTTTGACTTTTCTTGAATGAATATGATCCTCATCTACTACACTTTCCTTGGGTTCTCCATCTTCTTGTTCCAAATCATTAGTTAATTTGTATGACTCTACCTCAGATTTACCTAATTTTTTTTTAATTCCAAATCAGTAATAACACCCTTAAACTTGTAATTAAAAGCAAGAGGACTAGAGCCTAACCACACTAATTATTTTTAAATTAATTTTTTATTAAAATAACTTTTATCTTAAGTTTTTTTCCTACTCCAATCAACTCTACAATAAATAGTGAATGAAAATAAAATAATGATAGTAATGGTAAAAAAAATTTGGAACAATAAATTTTAGAGCAAGCATCATTTTACACCCCTAAAGTTTGGAGGTTAGCATTAGAATAGACCACCAGGTTTTAATGTCATCATTTTACTCCATGTGGTTTTGAGATTACATCAATTTACTCTATCTGTATATTTCAACAATTAAATCATCAAGTAAGTTAAGGGCATCATTTGTATTAATTAAGAAATTGTAGTCATGTTATTTTTCATTAAATGATTAATTATTTTGATATAGTTACTCTTTCAAATGAGTGTATTTAAACATTTTATAAGAGCATAATTAGTTAAACTCAATGTTAATGTAAATGTAAACGTAATTCCCTTATAGTTTGTTAAATGCACTAATGTGAAAAACATAATAAATCAAAATAATTAATAACTTAATCAAAAATAAAATGGGTAAGAATTTGTAATGAATACCAATAATTCTCTTAACTTAATTAATGATTTACTACTGAAAGAGGCAAATATAGTAAGTTGATATAATTTCAAAATCACATAGAATAAAATGATGAAATTGAACCCTGGTGATTTATTCTGATGTTGACCGAGAAGGAAATTAGGACTAGTTGAAAGAAGGACAGTGGGGAAAGTTCTCTAACCTGGGAAACCCTTTGGAATGCGTCATTTTTGGATGGAAAGGGTGAGTAGAACGGGCGTGAAAAACCAAACCTTCCTTCTAAGGCTTTGATTAAGAGTTCAAAGAGTAACCTCTAAGAATAAAAGGTAAGAATCCCCAGACATAGCTACTAACATTCCCTTTTTACTTTAGGCCGTTACGTTTGCCCTCTATCTCTAAAGGGGCTTTCAACCATTAAAGTAGGCTTTCGGGTAACTCCTGGCTACACAACCAGATAGAAAATACCAAGGGACGCTACCAGGTTAAACACTAACAGGGAGGGCATCAAGCTATGATAGTTCCTTAAGATATGTTAAAAGCCAGAAATACGAAGCCATCTAGAAGGGATCTCTAAATCGAAGAAGGCAAAGCCTAGCAAAACGAAATTCTAAAAAAGTACGGCGAAGCAAGGTTTTCAGCTAAGAGAAGCCAGTAGAAACTAGAGCATCTCGTTTGAAGGTCGAGGGCAAGAAATCAAGGGCAAGTCTGAAGGCAGAAGCTTTAAGAAGGGGGAACGAGAACAGTATTAGTTGTTGCTGTTATTAGTTCCTTAGCTAGTGTTCCCCTTTAGAAGGAAGCGAGAAAGCTTGAAAAAGCTAGTCCGAAAGGGCTAGGTATTGATACATGTAATTGTGTTCGTATCAGGCTACATGCTGAGCCAATTTGGTGAAGATCATCTGTTAGCTACGATAAGCCACTATAAAATCATACAAAGTTTGTTCCTCGCTCATCTTCTTCATCAACTATTCAATCGTGATACTATTACCTAGGTTCCTAAACTTGAAATTGATGGCAGAGCATAGATGGCAAGTAGTTATATAGATATAGTGCTTTACCCGTAAAGGCTTCTCCAGCTCTCGCAAGAATTTTGTGGGAGTCATCCTCGGAAGAACTTCCCGAATGACCGTATTGGGGAATTCTACTATACTATATGCAACTATTGTTATTAATCCTACAAAGCCTACCCAAAGGTTCATGCCGGATTGTAAGAAGTGGTCGATAACATTTTTAATAAATAGGAAGAAGTCTCTTTCTATCCTATCGAGAGGGAATAATTTTTCTCAATCATGAAGTACTTCACATTCTTGAAAGACTCTTAAACACAATATTGTAAGATAAGGTACTGTGTTATTTTTATTTATTAAGCATACCGTGTTTTGGAATTTTTTTTTTTAGTAGTTACCAGCTACATCAATTATTCTATAAACAGAAAGCACATCATAGAGCATAATCTTAAAGAGTCACTTTCAGTCTAGGTCGGAGGTAGTTTACTTGTTTAGTGTGAAATGCTAAGGCAGAAAAGTAATGAAACCCGCGATGGCTACTAAATAACCTCATTTTACTTTCTAAATAAAAAAAAAACTCTTTATGTTTGTATTCATTCACCAAATCATGTTCAGTTCCATGCAAGCTTAGTTTTGTCTGAATCTTCGCAGAAGAAGAAGAAGCGGTTCACCAGCCACTACATCTGTGGATCCCACCAAAGAGAAAATCAAGGGGAAAAACAAGATCAAGGCAACTAAACAACATCTTTAGTCGTCTCTGTATCTGTGCCTTCCATTTTTCTTATCCGAATCTATGACTATATCCCTAGCTGGAACAACCACTAGAAGGAAGTCTTCCGACCTAGAAGAGGCTGATAGACCTTTATTTGAACATTATTTTTTTATCATTTTATATCCTTTATGATTATCTTTTAATGTAAAAAATCTGAACAATAGGAAAAAATATTCTATTTTGTGTGAAAGGTGCGGAATCAGATAAAACTCTGAATTATGAGAATTTGAGCGAAGAATCATCTCAATCGGAGTTGTATTGAAGAAGTTTTGGTCGAAGCAAGGGAAGCCACCAAAAAGTGCAACGGATTTCGGTAGGGGCCTAACGAATCCATAATCACAGCCCAAAACTCATTCGACCAGCGGCTACCAAAGAGCCTTACCTGACTTCAGCGCGCACCTCCTAATCCCAATCCCACACTTCAACACGCGTCCACCGAAGTGCCTTCCAATCTTCCCTTGCGCATTTGACCAGCCATTGACCACTAAAACTAATCCATCTTTTCGGCAAGCATCTAGCAAAATTCTTCTTGAAGCATTATTCCAAGATTTAGGCATATTTGAGGATAATTCCAACTTGCTTTCACACTTATTTTCCATATTGTATAAGAATTTCAGTCCTATTTATTTTTGTATTGTTATTTTCACTCATTTTCCTTGTAGGAAAGTTTTTTAATTAGATTTCTTTAATATTTAGGAAACCATTTCCTTGTAGAATTTATTGTAAGCTTCGATTTATTTGAGGATTAATTTTTTTCTATAAATAGAGGTCCTAGGATTTATGTAAGGACACTAATTATTCAAATACTATTGTTTTCCAAGTTTTAAACCTAGTAGTCTTCCAAATTAAAAAAAAAAAATCTTATTGCTACATTCCATCTTTGTTGTTTTTCCATCTTTGCTAGGTACCATCTGTGTTTTCAGCGAGCTTAGTGAATAACAATACTTATTCCAACCCACCCACTTTGGAATCTGTCTGCGTTTTCAGGGATTCCAAAAGTGTAACTACTTCTTATTCCTTTGAGTTCTTGAATTTAATCTTGGTTGTGTTTATAATTCAATACTTGTGATGGTTTTCTCTTCTAATATTTGTAACGTTTAATTCAATCTTCATGTGTTTTACTTTCTGAATTTTAATTACGTCATATGTTTTTGTGCTTCATCTTCAAATTAATGCTAAGTGTTGACCGCGTTTTCGGCGCATTTAGATTTAGTTTGAAAAGACTTAATGTTGATTGCGTTTTCGACGCATTCAGTCAATGACTAAAGGTGAATCATATTGTAAATATTGATCACGTTTTCGGCACATTTACATTATGAAGAATTTATGATGGTAATCAATGTAATGAAGGTAGGATTTCGTGATTGGCTAAATATGTACAAATATTGGCGTGTAGACATGGTAAGTGGAAAATGGTGTCGCATGTATGTATGTTAGTTAGGAGTAGAGTAAATAATGTGATTGTTGATTTGAATTTACTTACGTAAAAGTGTTAGTTTTATCTATGAAACTAATCTATGATTTGTAAGTACAAATTAGCATGAGCATTCGCATTTAAATTCTTAGTTGTAAAACGTAACTTCAGTTACACACTTTTAAACCCCCTATATCTTTGTTCTTTCTACTAAACATTAATCATACATAGGTACCCTCAATCCCCGGTCTAGAACGATCCCTATTTACCAATGCTACATCTAAAAAAAAAGGTTTTTAATTGCTTACGTTTTCAATAAGTGTTAATTCCATTCTTAGTTTTTGCATATCAATTTTTGACGCCGTTGTCGGAGGATTGAAAATTCTTTTGTGTGATTTCGTTTGTGTAAATATGTCTATAATGTAAATATCATACCTGTGCATAACTATGTTACTTGTACATAAATATTAATTATGTAAATATGTATATTACTTCCAATTAGAGTTTCATTGATCTTAAGACCCTTTTCTTCAAATTTTTCTTTCTGGAAATAAGTGGTGCCCCTTTTGGTTACTTTCTCCTTAACCCTTCACGATGTGTGGATTTAATCGCCACAAACCCTAGGCTTTGTGAATCTATGAACATGAGGTTGTGAGCGGAGTTTGTAAACACTTGGGTTTTGTGGATCACTTTGAAACTTGGTCATGATGTCTAGAAGGGTTATGATTAGTGACAAGTTTGGATCCAAGAAATAGAACATCAATAAAGTATATGCCATGTCCAACCTAGCCTCGGGGTATTTCTTAAAATTATTCCTTGATTCTCGCGTTAAATATACCCCAACTGGCCTTGTCCAACGTTGAATGGTGGAGGTGATTGAGGTTTGGTTTATCAGTCCGCGCAAGTCGAATGCTCGGAAGGTACTGCAAAAAGGGGAATGGATTTCATTTTTCATAATCATATATACATGTTCATACTTATTTATAAATTGTATATATTTGTTCATACTTTTCCATTTTTCTTATATTTATGTAAATTGTGGAAACATAGTCTTAGTTATATGTTTGATCACTTATTATTCGGTTCTTAAAGTTTGATTTTAATAGGTGAAGTCTCTTTTGATAACTTATCACCTAAACCCTTCATCGACCTTAGACTAAGTAAATTTAAGGCCATGAGGTTGAGGGCGGTGTTTGTTAACACTTGAGTTGTATTTGGAACGAAAATTGTTCATCTTGAGTAAGAAATTTTTGAAAGTGATGCCTGGGACATAAGACGATACTCGGGACTGGTTCTGATCATACCTCTCATGTCTATTCTTTCTTGCTCACTCTTGTACTTTCCCAAAGAGATGAATAACGATTTGAGTCTAAAATATTTACTTGGGTCGCACGTCCTTTGAAGTCTTACTTTAAACTATGAATACTTTCGATCTATATATATCTATGACGAAAATAACTTGTGCAGTTGAATACTAACTTAATTCATGAAGAAACATGAAAAGTGTTCAAGAAAAATGGCCACCTATTGAAGCTTTACCTCGAGGAAATTGGTGAGCACGATGCGGAGTTCAAAAGAGTGCATAGACCTCACATCGTTTGAGTTGATTGAAGCACTTTGTTTAGGCTAAAGACGTTAAATTCAAGAGTTTGTTGGGAGGCAACCCAATATATTCCGGAGTTGTGAAGGAGCCATCAACCCAGATTTGTTTCCTTAAACCCTTCACTCTCTTTGCTTTAGTTTACTTTATATTACATTAGAGTTTAAGTGTAGGGAAAGTGTTTACACTTTTATTTTTTTTATAAAAATTAGAAAACAATAAAAAAAATCGAGTCTTTTTGTTTTAATTTAGTGTTTTTAAGTGTCTTAGGATGCCCTTTAACTTGTCAATGATAAGAATGACGGATAAACGAATACAACATGGCTAAAAGATGATCACTACATTTGAATTCATTGTTAATACTTTGTGCTTGAATGTTTATGACTTGTAGTAGATGGTGCATGTTAAACTGGTACAAAAACGAGCATGTTAAGATAAGTGTGAATCATATGAAGTATGAACCCTATGTGAGTTTTAGAACTGTTTATATCTTTCATGAGTTATTCATAGGTGTTCTTTGCTTAAATTGATATGTATATGCCTTATAACTGTTTGACATAGCTTTTAATGAACTCTAGAGTAATAGAACTTATTCTAGGTGATTTTCAAAACTTTTAAGTCAATAAACTCTCTAATTTTGGACATGAGTAAGGAAATATGGTTAACACCACATATCCAAATATCTTTTCCCTATTTGATTGTACAAGTGTGATCCCCTTATTTTTAAACCCTTTGACCCTACATTGAGCCCTTCTTTCACCACCCTAAAAGAGATGTTCACGTGAGCCTAGTATAAACATCATTTACTCTTATTTCAAGGGCTTGGTTAAAACTTGAAGATGGCGTGCAATACAAGAAATAAATTTGGTGATTGAAAACTCAAATGTAAGTATAGGAAGGGACTTGCTCAAAATATGTTGTTATTCATTACATTACCTTTCAAAATAAAAAGAAAAAAATTAAAAAAAATAGTAAAGTGTGAAAATAAATAAAGAACAAAGTTCTATGAGGTAATGATTTTTGAGTTGAGCTAAGTCCCCTATACTTGTAAATTCGGAAACAATGAAGCATAGAAGGCCTACATTGAAGAATCTAGGCCATTTGTCCTAATTATAAGCTTAAGGACGTTTATAATGAAGATCTAGGCCCAACAAGAGGATATTTGGCCTATGATGATGGGAAAGCACTTATGCCCTTATAATGAAGCCTTTGGTTGAGTCCTGGAACGAATTTGAACACCACTATCCTAAATTTCCATACCTCTAACATAGCCCCATTACAACCTTCAATTAAGACTTTATGATCCTTAAAATGAGTAAATTTTGATTAGTCGAGTCAATCATTTGAGTATGCTTATGGTTTTGGTTCATTTGTGCAAGTATGTTACTTTCTTATGGTTTATGTTTGAGACTTCACGAAGTACTTAGTTTTTAACATGTGAGCATCTTTTTCACATACTTTGAGTGCAAATACAAACCCCTTCTATATTGATTGGAAATCATGTGTGTATTTCCCTGTGATTTGATTCATACTTGTTTTATTCATGTTTAGATCCATTTCACCAAGTTTACTCATTGTCTTACTTGTTGAAATAATTTATCACTTATTATTAACTTTTCAATTATATGTGCCAAAAATCCTTCTAGTGTATATCTTTAATGCCATATGTATATCAATGAGATTTGAGACAAATGGTTAAAGGTTTAGTTGTTTAAATTCTTAGTTTATTTTAGTAGTTGCTAGGGACTAGCAAAGTCTAAGTGTGGGGGTATTTAATAAGCCTTTCTTTGAACATTAATTTATATCATTTTATACCCTTTATGCTTATCTTTTAATATAAAAATGCAAAATAAAAAAAAAAATTGTGTGAAATGTGCAGAATCAGCTAAATCTCATAATTATGAGAATTTGAGCAAAAAAATCATCTCAATCGGAGTTATGTTGAAAAAGTTACGATCAAAACAAGGGATGCCACAAAAAGTACAACTTTTGGTAGGGGCCTACCGAATTCATAATCACAACCCAAAACCCATTCGTCCAGTGGCTACCGAAGCTCCTTACTTGACTTTAGCACTCGCCTCCCAATCCCAAGACCGCACTTCAGCGCGCATCCACTGAAGTGCCTTCTAGCCTTCCCTTGCGCATTGACTAGTCATTGACTACAGAAACTAATCCATCGTTTCGGCAGGCATCCACCGAAATTCTTCCTGAAGCTTTATTCGGAGATTTAGGCATATTTTGGGATAATTCCAATTTGTTTTCACACTTATTCTCCATATTATATAAGAATTTCAATCTTCTTTCCTTTTGTATTATTATTTTCACTCATTTTACTTGTAGGAAAAGTTTTTAATTAGGTTTCGTTAATATTTAGGAAACATTTTCCTTGTAGAATTTATTGTAAGCTCCTATTTATTTGAGAATTAATTTTCTCTTATAAATAGAGGTCCTAGGATTTATGTAAGGACGCCCAGTATTAAAATATTATTGTTTTCAAAGTTTTAAACCTAGTACTCTTCCAAATTAAATAAAAGTTCTTATTGCTGCATGCCATCCATCTTTATTTTCTTTACATTTTTGCTAAGTTCCGTCTGCATTTTCAGAGAGCTTAGTGAATGACAATCCACTTATTCCAACCCACCCACTTTGAAATCCGGCTGCGTTTTCAGAGATTCCAAAAGTGTAACTACTTCTTATTCCCCTAAGTTCTTGAATTTAATCTTGATTGTGTTTATAATTCAATACTTGTGATGGTTTAGCTCTTTTAATATTTGTAACGTTTAATTCAATCTCCATATGTTTTACTTTTTGAATTTTAATTACGTCATAAGTTTTTGTGCTTAATCTTTAAATTAATGCTAAGTTTTGATCGTGTTTTCGGCGCATTTATATTTACTTTGAAGACACTTAATGTTGATCGTTTTTTCGGCGCATTCAGTCATTAACTAAAAGTGAATCATATTGTAAATGTTGATCGCACTTTCGGTGCATTTACATTATGAAGATTTTATGATGGTAATCAAGGTAATGAAGGTAAGATTTCGTGATTGGTTAAATATGTGAAAATATTGGTGTGTGAACATGGTAAGTAGATAATGGTGTCGCATGTGTATATGTTAGTTAGGAGTAGAGTAAATAATGTGATTGTTGATTTGGATTTGCTTATGTAAAAGTATCAGTTTTGTCTATGAAACTAATCTATGGTTTGCAGATACAAATTCACATGAGCATTCTCATTTAAATTCTTAGTTGTAAAATGTAACTTCGGTTACACACTTTTAAACCCCTTGTCTTTGTTCTTTCTACTAAACGTTAATCAGACATAGGTACCCTCAATCTCCGGTTAACAACGATCCCTATTGACCAATGCTACATCTACAAAAAAGGATTTTTAGTTGCATTCCGTTTTCAATAAGTATTAATTTGATGCTTAATTTTTGCATATGAGATGCCTATTCCTCTAGTTTTGATTGGGAAAGAGCAGTCTGCCTAGACTAGGAATGGAAAGAGAATCACCTTCACACTAAACCAGATAGAGCCCAGGATCTTCTCTAAAACGGGACATTTTTCGGCGATGGGAGTCCTACATCTGAGCGAGAAGTCAGACTAATCCCATTCATCCTTATCTGATCTAAACGGATCTTGATGGATGAATTAATCTATTATTGTATGCCCTATTTATTATTAGTTAATTTTTTCCTATTGGGACCCGTTGTACTTTCTTTGACTACTCTTGAGATATAGTGGAAACTTTTTGTAATGGTGGAGAGTGGGAAGTGAAAACACCAATGCAACATAGAATGACTACATCAATCAGAATCCGCTTATCTTTATAATAAAATATCAAGATTTATAGTAGCAAATGCCTTGATTCGGAAGAACCAATCCAAGGTTTCAACCACTTTTATTCTTCATTCTTTCTTCTTTCTTTTTAGGGTTAATCAAACTACATCGGATTGAGCCAATATCACAATTTGGATACTGCTACTATTACTATAGCCCCTGACGCCCACTCCGTGACTCCAAGACCGGCGTACAAAGGAACCATGTCTATTTTAGCTGAGGGGTGAACCACGCTGTTAATTCATCCAATAAATGCTCTTTCCTAGCCCCTCCATATTATGTTCGCAATTCTTGCCCGATCATTAAGCATCTAAATTCTTTTGGATGGGTCAATGCTAGCAACATCTTAGAATTGGTTGTAAGCGCCATTGCAATCTTTCTAAAAAATCAACAAGCGAGAAACTTGACTTCGAGAAAGAAGTGTCATCTATTATAATATTAGTAAAGACGCATTAGCCTATCCATGGTATGGGGCCTTTTTCTTTTTCGTTAGCGCTTTTGTTTTCAGTAAGAACATTTAGGCTTTACTAATATAATATATATGACTTTTCTCGCTTGTTTAGAAATGGTATTGGCTTTTCCGTCCATATCCGGCTGACTCGAAAGCTATCACAACTAAAAAAAACGAATGAAGGAAGAAGGCATTAGCATTAGAAAGACTGCAAAGGCATTCTAGGTCGACTACAAGACTATGATTACAATACAAGTCATGAGCCATAGAGAAGCCAAGCTGGATAGGCTTTTTTATATCGAAAGTCCCCCAACTAGCTATCTTATAGCAGAAAACTAACGCAAGCCTCCTGATTATGACTAGGATACATGTGTTCCCTTGACTATGTGGAGAAGGAGTGTATGTTGATGAACAAAACAAGATAGGGGGATGATGCTTGATAAGAAGAAATTCCCTTGTTGTAGGTAGTCATCCATTCATTATCCTTTGAGCGGTGACAAAAGCTTCTCAAAGCCATTCTATTGACCTTTCAAAGATAGATCCCATCTCAATCAAGTTGGGCCCATAATTTTGTTCAATGAGAAGAACAACAAATGAAGCATGATCCCCGCTACCTCCTCTATTCTAAATATCAATCCTTTTTATAGGTATACTTTTTATACAATAAAAACTAAGGAAAAAGTAGGTACAAGAAACACCAATCTCAAAGCTTTGGCTTACCTCCATTATGAATAGCCAAGCTAGGATTTTCGTTCGTTAACGAGGAAAAGGCAAAAAGTTCTTATTATAATTTATCGCTTGTGCTAAGGATCATCTTTGGTTGTTTTTTCATTTGGTAAAATAAATCTTCGTTCATAAGTCCTTGAAAGCTACCTAGCCATGTTTCCTAGACATATACCTAATTAAAACCCAACCTATTTTATCTGTTTAAAAAAGACAAAAAGACAAATTTAAAATGTGATAAAATAAATAGCTAAGAAAACTATGTATTGATTACGATAAGAAGGAAGGCCTGTTATCTTTCTCTACTTTCCTATCATCCTATCTTTCTGCCTATCTATCATTCATCTTTCTACTATGTCTTTCTCGTTGTCGGTAGAGAGTAGTATTTCCTAAGTTGTCTAAGGCTGATGTTCCCTAAATCTGTACTTGGTTGCCTATCTCTTAGTTGTACTTCCTTGCACGTATCTGAGTAGGTACATCCCACTTCGCTTCTTATTTTCTTGATGTCTTTGAATTCTGACTATCGAGAAATATCCATTATGACAGGGACCCGCCCCGATCCCCCGGGGACCACAAGGGGGCGTGCCCTGCTCCCGTCTGACACCCGAACCGAAAATTCCAATTTTAGCCTTAAAAACTTAAATGCATAAATGTCTGAATCATAAAATCATACATAGTCCAAAATTAACAGATGTCAGACAAGGGATACAATTTAAAATACAAAATCCGAGCACGACACTAGAAAGGAAAATCCTGCGGGTGATCCGACCCGACAGGGGATCAGGTGCGCAGTACAAAATCTATGCCTCAGCCTCGGGGTCCCCACCAACTTCAGCAGCACGACCTGGAGAGGTTACCAAAACATGATGGGTGAGTGGGCCGAAACTCAGGTTTGTGAAAACAGTATAATAAGTAAAATATATAATTTACCCCTCCGTTTTCCAAACATGCATGCATCAGTATTTAAAAACCATAAATACATGTAATATATCACAAGCATCATATTAAGCCAGAAATGTAATATAAACCCAGCTACTGCACCATACACATCCGATATTGACATCCCAGATGTCCGACGTCCCTGACGTCCAATGATGGTCACAGTCCCAAGGCTACGCGTGCCACCCGGGGTCTCAAATCCCGAGTCCAATCTCCGAACCCAGTTCGGTTATGGCATCCCAGATGCCTAGCGTCCCAGACGCTCGACGTCCCAGACGTCCAATAATAGCAATCCTGCTTCTGAGTCATCCTACAGTCCGGCACCTCCGTAGCATGACTCCTCGCAGGCAATGCACCGTGACCGCTCCGGGGTACAACATCCGGAGGAGACAGTATTATACGGTGGATTATACAGTGCAGTACCCAAGATAGTCATCGTATCCACAATCATACGTATATATATATAATATAAAACAGTATTCAATTTCCGTAAAACGGGTCTCAGCCCAACACCGTAAAACGTGTCACAACCGTAAATCGAGACAATCAAAATCCATTAATGATTCACGCACACATATAGATATACGGAAACGAAAACGGTTATGCATGCAAGTGTTAATAAAAATGGGCCCACTCACAGTACGCTCCCGCTGCGAATAACGAGCGTACAAACTTGTCTCCGGAATTAACGTAAGTTTCCTGTCATTTCGAATCACACACAAGTGTCATTATAGGTCCTTAAAATACCCTCAAAAAGTCCAAAATAGAAACCGGTTCGGGAAAGCCGGCCAACACGCTTCCCGAGACATCCGGCCCTAAACTGACCTTCCTCACTATCTCAGATCAACATGGTTATTTCACAGAAAATGTTCATAACGATGAAAGGATTAAAAGTCATGTTGACCGTGATCCGAGATAGTGCTCAACGCGCCCTCACGCGCCGCCCAAAGTGGCTGCGCGTGAAAGTCACGCGCTGCTACAGTTACACTGCTACAGTGTCGTCGTTCTTGCCCGATTCACTGTAATTCGGGTCTTCAACCCGCGGTGTGACCCGGTTAAATAACCCTCAATTTCTACTTAATTTCATTCATTCTTGATTCTAACATGTTCTAACATCTTTTAATTACAGTTCCTAGTCCTCTAATCATCTCGACACGCCCTAAATCGTCCTAACCAAACCCGAATAGCTACACGGGTCAAAACTCAGAACTCCTCCAAACTATCACTATTGTCCAATTAAATCATACAGAGGCATAATACGACCTAGATTAACAAAATAGAACCATCAATTGAACGAAACTTCACCTGGAAATAGCCGTCCAAAAGCTGCGATTTCCTCTGCACACGGCGGTCACCGTCCCAGCTCCTTCGTGGCAGGTTGCGGTCGATTCCGATATGGACAGGTTCCAAATGTTCCCAGAAAGCTCACTCAATGATTGGTTTTGTCCAAAAGGTCGTGGAAATTGAACTTGGATTTTCCCTCCAAACCGGTTTTTCTCAGAACTGGAACTTGGGTTCCTAGGCACACCACGATCAACCCCCTTCAATGACTGCTCGCACGAGTTTCTGTCACACCCAGAAGGCTTCCACGGTGCCTAGATTGGTCCCAAAACCCGTGGAGATTGGATTCGGAAATTTCCCCCCAAAAACCCGAAAATGTTCCTCACGGTTTCTCCCTGTCTCTCACAATCTCTCAGCCCCAAACAGACGCCAAAATGAGCCATTCTCTCACTCCCCTACTCGGTTAAGCGATCAAGAGGGCCAACACCCGTGGGAGACAACCACAGACCTCACTGGACACTGCCTCCCGCACATAGAGCTCAACCACGATTTCAATCCTACCCGTGCACTAATTCGGCCTCAAACTACACTCCCACCACCTCAAACTACATAAACAATGTCCACAAACAGTCCACTAAGGCTTAAACAATTTGCACGCCCACAAACACCACGGCATGGCCGTGTCCCCTGCTTTTCACGGTTGCTGCTACAGTAACCGTGCAAAAAGACCAAAATGCCCTCCAACCTCTGTGACCCGCAACTCGGTCATCCGATGTCCGTTTCACGCGTGCCGCCTGTCGTTATACTCAGGGCATCGAGACAAATCCAACGGTCTTCGGGTCGGGTGAAAATTCACAGTATTTCAAAAAGTCAACTTTTTCCCTTAATTCGTCCAAATTACGGTAATCCCCCTGAACTTCCAATAGTCATAACTTTTTCCCTGATCGTCCGAATTGGACGTGCCACCTGTCTATGAACTCGTGACGTCCTGAACTACGTCACGGTCACTGGTCAAAGTCCATTGGACCCATAAACCAAAAAGTCAACAATTGGCCATACAATTCACAAGGGTAAAAACGTCAATTCATACATTAAATTACAATATTACAATCTGCGAATTTCCGGGGTGTTACACATTAGTCTTTCCCCCTAACTCGAAGTGAATACATAAGAAAATATTGGCTTGCTCTTCGACTGAGACGGACTTGAGCATTGACTTCTAATCTCTGAACCTTAAACAAGTTATCAAAGACTTGTCCATTGTTCTTAGACCAACAACTTACCTTAACCCAACCATAGGTCCTAACGATTCGGTGGTAGAATGATTGATTGGGTGACACCCAAGTAAATAAATGTGTGTGGTCCTGCTCTCACCTGACAAATTAAAAAAATTCCAAAATACCCTTACACAATTGACAGACCAAGGATAAGCTCTCGAGTTCCACACAAGTAATAGTATAAACAAACAGTCACACAATATACTAGTGGTCAATTAGAGCAACTAACTAACAGTAAAACAAGGGTACAAACCCTATTCTGTAGTTTCCAACACGCACGCAGTCGTAGGTCATGCCTTACCCTCAGAAGTAGCCCTCGACACCAAATAACACCCTGGGGAGATTTCCAAAATCAACAAAGTGCGAGTGGATAAAAATAAACATTTAATACACATTTTCTAAAAAAAATATCAATCACCCTCCAATTATAAAAACATGGTTGCATATAAAGAAAACATCCAGATTTAAGCTATAAAATCATGGGGATTTCAAACATAAAATTCAAGTTATGAAGACCCACAAAATGTAAAAAACATAACATGTATAAATATATTTGTGGCCCACATTTCCCAGAAATCCTAGTTTATAAAACCATCTGGAAAATACTTGGACACAATAATCAGTATACAATATACCCAATCCTCAATACTCAACCGTTGCCAACTGAAACCTTGTACTCCAATGTAATTGGTCTCAAAATATCTCAGTACACTTCACCAACACCTCGAAGCACACCTTTTCCTACACTAATAAAAACCATCCTTGCTTGCAAGGATGGGGATTAGGAATCCTAGGATGGATATCTGTGCAAGCATGTAATTCAACTGTTCCACAACTGTGTACTCACTTTTCATCCTGACCTTTAGAAAGTCCTTGATTTCTTGCTCTATTATCCCTTGATTTACTGCTTCCTACATGCCTTGGGCTTCACCAACCTTTTCGTTACCCTTTTTTCATTTTTGATTCCAATTTTTCGAGAGTGTAACACCTTCCAGACCTCGTCGTCCCTATGATTTCTGCCACTTCGTGTTCGATCTTTACCCCAATAAATGGAACCACCTCGAGATTATAGCCCAAAGGGACTTGATGGTAAGTTTCATAAGGAAATCTATGCGAGAGTTTCACAGTAATGGGTTGAACAGGCACGGAGAAAAAGAAGTGTGGAGGACAAGCAGCCGAGTTCATTCCCTTGGCTTTCTGGGCCCAAAGCAGTGTAGTCTTTCTTGGCCAAATCAAGGATTTGAGGCTTCTTGCTACTCTACTAACTAGACTTTGAAATCCTTTTTTTTAGTAATATATGAATAGATAGATAGATCTGCCCATCTACACTATCATATTTAGATTTTTGATATCTAAAAAAAAATATTCATTCAACGTTTGATTCAAAGAGTTGCGCTTAGCCCCCAACTCATGAAACAGCTCTGCTATAATGGGTGGCAGAGGTTCCATGGTACCCAAAGTGCTGGAGGGATCCAATAGCCAGGAAGGGGCCTAGAAGTGCCTACTACTACACCACACTAGACTTGGCTCTACACATTTACATAGATAGCCCCTACCCACATAGCTAAGGGGGCTTCAATCCTTATTCCTTATCCCCATCTTCTCCAAGGCTGATGGGGCCTTACTTATTTAGAGGGGAGAGTAATGTTTGCATGTAAAGTATACTCATAGTGTAAAATGTTTACTACTTAATGTTGTGCTAATATAATAATTAATACATACTTTTTCCCAGAATTACAACAAGAACTTTTAGAAAAAGGTGGGTTAACTAAAGAAAGAAAGATCACTCTGGTTTTGTCATACAATAAGATCCAATTTGTTTGGACTGATTAGGTTGAGCACGTTACTTTAAGTGAGGCCTTTCGTGTACACATCTTGTCATGAAGATGTGATCTTATCCACCGATGGGTCTTCTTCTATGTCTAATCCTCTCATCTTAGGGTAGGGTATTCATAAACCATAAATCACGGGGACTTCACCTTTTTGGTTGAAAACCTATATTGGGTGGACTAATCCTACTATCTTAATAAGGGCCCATGATAGGACCCGACCCTTCTAGCACGATATTGTCCGATTTGGGCCCAGCCATCGCAGCTATATTTCTAAAAACTCATGCACAACTTCTCAGTAGGTCACCTATAGCCAATGAGCTCCAAACAAAACCAAGGCCAATGAGCTCCCAAAAGGTCTCGTGATAGATAGATAGGTGTCCACATATATAAGGTACTTTACATTTCCCTTCCCGATCGATGCGAGATTCCTCACCAATCTTGCTTCTCAAGCTCACGGTTCTTACTCACCATTATTGTTTCTCAAGCTCGCGGGTCTTGCTCACTGTTCTTACTTCCCAAGCTCACAATACACCCACCTTGGGGCCCAGCGTCCTCGTTGGCACATTTCCAATCAGGGTCCAGCTCTAACACCATTCTATCACGACCTAACTCCTCTAGCATGATATTATCCACTTTGTACCCAACCCTCACAGATTTTTTTCCGGGAATTCACGTGCAATTTCCTACTAGTCACCCATCTTGGGATTGCTCTAGTCCAAACTCGCTTAACTTTGGAGTTCCAAACAAACCCAAAGCTAGTGAGCTCCCAAAAGGCCTCGTGCTAGATATATACGTGCCCACACAGGATTACTCACTGGTCTTACTTCCCAAGCTCACGGGTCTTGCTCACCGTTTATGCTTCCCAAGCTCACATGTCTTGCTCACCATTCTTACTTCCCAAGCTCACGGGTCTTACAACAGGGCCCATCCCACAAATGCTCTAACAAATCCACCGAAGTTCCAAAAACACGCTTAATGCTTGTCAGACAAGGGATAGTTATATTGATTCCCGCTCATGCCCCCGTCTCTTGATCATCCTTGATCTTCGTGCCACGGCTTGGAGGGTCATTAAAGCATAAAAGGTGTGAAAGGAAAAAATAACATCATTTTAAAATACATTTCAAAAATGAACTATTTACCCTCCATCTTAAAAACATGCATGCATAGAGTAAAACATGAGTAACCAGATCTCGAGTCAAATCACATAAAAACCATCTAGACACAGCTATCAGCATCAATGACAAACAATCATCAATACTCAAATCAATCATCAATGATCACACCAGTACTAAACATCAATCACAATATCACAATCAGTCACACTATTGTTAGGTCACGTTTTATGCATAATTTATCCATGATTTAATACCCTTTTACTTATGTTTTGTTAATATTTTTTCTATGGAATTGGAGAAAATAATATATTTTGTGAAAAAAGTGCAGCATCAAATAAAACTTGGAATTACGAGAATTTGAGTGAAAGAATCACCTAAATTGGAGTTGAAACGAAGAAGTTATGATAGAAAGTAGATTGCACAGGAATTTGGTAGCCATCTACTGAAATAGGCAGCATGAGTCCTTTTACGCGTTACTGTAGCAGAGGACCCAATTCGGTAAGCGCATACCAAAAATCTCCCCTGACGATGGTGTGTATGTCCGGATGCCCTTCTCCTCGATTCGGTGGGCTTCCACCGATGACGCTAAGACACAAACTTTGCGCATTGACCAAGGGTTGATCGCGACATTTGACCCGCATATTTTGGAGGTTTACCACCGAAAATGCCCCTGAAGCTTTAATCCGTGATTTTCCTCCTTTTTTAGGATAATTCCAACTTCCTTTCACATTTATTCTCCATATTGTATAAGGATTTTAGTCTTACTTCCTTTTATATTATTATTTTCAGCCCCTTTACTTGTACGAAAAGTTTTTAATTAGATTTCTTAATTGTATAGAAAGCCGTTTCCTTATAGAATGTAATTGTAAAACTTCTATTTGAACCATCCCGTCATCTTCATAGCTTCTTAAGAACTTGGTTTCTTGTTTACCTTAGGCATAGGGTCATGCAAAACTTTCCACTTCTAGTTGTGATATAACTAGCATGCTCAAACACGTTGTTCTTTGATTAGGAACGATTTGCAAGGCAACTTTCTGATATCCTTGACTTGGCCCATGAAATCCACGATTTAGCCAATTTACTTATTCATCTTGGAAATGTCACGTCCATGAGTGCTCAACATCTTCTTTGTTTGCTTTTGTCCATTTTAAAGAACCTATGTTGAAGCGGATAATTGTGTAAACATCGTTTCATAGTTCAGATTAGATAATTGTTGAACCAGAGGAGCTTGTTGCATAGCCATGGGTTTTTTAGGCATGGGTGGCCTTTATTGGAATGGTTGTCATTGGTAACCTTGTTGTTGTTGAGCCCGAGGGTTCAAACATCCTCATTATTATTCCACTTGAAACTCAAATGATCACTGTTGCCTTGGTTAAAGCTGTTGAAGTTGTTGTAACGTTGCCCCTCTTGATATCCACCTAAGGCGTTAGCTTGTTGCCTTCTGTCACTAGAGTTTGTAAATTGAGGGAATTGATCAGTAGGATGCATGTCCAATTGGCACACGCCGCACACAAGTCCCTTAGATTTCTTGGCCCTCTTAACTTTGAGTTCTAAGACTTGTTCACGCATAGATTGGAGTTTATCAATCTTGTCATCTGAAACCCCCCCTAGAGTGCAATGCACTAACTCTCTTACGTTGAGACATCTCATATTGTGCATCATTAGTAGCTCTGTTCTCAAGGAGTTGCCTTGATTCAGGCTCATCCAAATCCCTAAATTCCCCATGTGAAGCTGCATCGAGGAGATCTCGGTCCATGGCTTTGAGACCATTGTAAAAGTAATTCATTAAGTTCGTCTCCGAAAAATCATGTAAGGGGAAAGTAGCACAAAGAACCTTGAAACAATCATAGTATTAGCCAAAGGTCTCGTCTGGTTCTTGAGTGATGGACATGATTCGTCTCCTCATTTGTGAGATCTTAGAAACGGGAAAATACTTTTCCAAGTTGTGATATGATTGGCGGGCAAGTATATGAGCCAAGATTAAGCTCTATCTACCAAGGTGAAAGGGAAAGCCTTAGGCTTGAGAAGTTCATCATCGGAATCACTAGGTTTCATACTATTTCACACAAACTGAAAGGTCTTAAGGTGCTTGTTTGGATCTACATTAGAGAGCCCATGAAATGTTGGTAGTCGGTGGAGGAATCCACTCTTAAGCTCAATGTCTTTCTTGTTTTCCATTAGTTATGGAAAAGCAATGCAAGATGGTACAATGCTCCATTCCATAGAGCATGTGTGTTGGCGAATGGATCTTCATTCATTGCTGGTCATCTCAGTTTCAGATTCACTTTCGAATTGATGCTTAGATGAAGAGGACTCAGATTCGTAGCCCCCCTCAATGATGGATTTTAAGATAGGCTTCTCTCAGTGTGGTTCACTCTATTCACCCTTTTCTTGATTGGATTGTGTGTTGGTATAAGCAAAACGTTGAGAGCGACAAAGTTGTGTACTAGTTTCGTGAGTTGAGGGACTAGAGGACACGAGCTTCGACGTGGTTAATCATAGAAACTTGTAGTCCATTAAACAATCAAGAATGAGTACCAAATGAAGACATGGCTATAGACAAGAGAATGGACATGAAACGTCAATGAGAATAGGTACATTAAAATAAGACGATACATAGAAACGAATATACACAAAACACAATCGTATTTACAAGGACATGGTTTATATACAAGTGAGAATCAAGAAGTATGAACAAGATTAAGAATGCACAAGGTAGAGTCGCAAAAATAACAAGAAGATGCTCAAGTTCCAAGAACATCCAAATTAATGCAACACATAAGTATCTACATAAAACATGGTGTGAATGCATAAGAGGGAAATCGTTAGAACATGCACAAGACATATGAGTTGTGTGACAATGCATGAAAAGAATGACATGCACCTTCAATCTCACTTCCCTAGTTTCACTTAGTCTAGGAGACCCGGTGATGAAATCTGAGCAACATGAAACCTTAGGGAGGTTATGCAATCTACAAATGCAATAGATAGAGCCTTCGACCTACATGGATAACTGTCTAATCCCATTCTCATAGCTCTTTCTAGACTTACACCCCGCACGTATTGATAAACCAAACCTCAATTACCTCCACATTCAATGTTGATCATGGCCAGTTGGGATAGATGTAACGCGAAAAATAAGGACTAATTTCGAGAACACCTCGAGGCTAACTTGATCGGGCTATATACTTCATTAATATTCTCCTTCTTAGTGCCAAACTCGTCACCAGTCATAACTCGTCTAGACACCATGACCAACTGATGGAAGTTCTCAAAGTAGTTTTCCAAACCCAAGTGTAACACCCCAGAAATCCGAGGATTTTAATATTGTAATTTAATGTATGAATTGACGTTTTTACCCTTGTGAATGGTATGGCCAAATTGTTGACTTTTTTATTTGTGGGTCAACCGGACTTTGACCAATGACCGTGACGTAGTTCGGGACGTCACGAGTCCATAGACAGGTGGCACGTCCGATTCGGACGCTCAGGGAAGAAGTTATGACTATCGGAAGTTCAGGGGCATTACCGTAATTTAGACTTTAGGGGCGAAAATGTTGACTTTTCGTTTGGCAACTAATTTTCACATGACACAAGGACCGTTAGGTAGGTCTCGATGCCCTGAGTCCGTAGACAGGCGGCACGTCGAAATCGGACTTCGTATGGCTGAGTTACGGGTCTAGAAAGTGAAGGGAATTTTGGTCATTATTGAACCAGGGGCATTTTGGTCATTTTGCCCTGGTTACTGTAGCAACCACGGGGGACATGAGCGGAACCACCATGTGCGGTGGTTCTAAGTGCAAATTGTTTATGCTGGTGAGTGTGCTGGAAAGTATTGATTGTTTAAAGCTTTTGGAAGCATCAAACGTGGGCTGTTTCATCCACACAGCACAGCCATATTGTTAATTGAAGATTCGAAGCTTTCGGGGGACAAATTTCTGTGGACAGATTGGACTTCCACGAGCCTCTGGGACGGTTAAATTGTTTTAAACTGAATAGGAATTGTGTGAGCTTCACTCTGCCGTTGAAAGAACTGAGAATAGGTGAGGAACCAGAGAGAAACCATTTCGGGAAAATTTGGAGGGAAATCGGGTTTTTGATTTCTGGTGCTCGTTGGGCCAAACCAAGGCCTGGTTTAGCTTTCTGGGAGCAATTGGAACTTAGCCATATCAAATTCAAGAGGAACCAGCCACTGTTGGTCTGGAACTGAGGTTTCTGTTTCAGTGGAGTTGCAGAGATTTGGACGATCACTTACAGGTAATACCTTGGTAAATTGATCATTTTTTTAAGTTCGTTTTAGCCTTAGGAAGCTTACTGGGAGGTTAATTTGATTTTGGTTTGGAAACCAGTGAGTTCTGGTGATTGACCCGATTGGTTGATCACGGGTCGATATGTCGATTGGGGACTTGTCGAGGTTGATTAATGACTCAGAACTTAAATTTGATATGTAAATAACATGTTAGGATCAAGTTGGATTGAAATCGAGTTGAAATTCAGGGTTAATTGCCCAGGTCATATCGCGGGCTGAAGGTCCGAATAGCAGGGCTATCGGGTGAAGAGGGTGACACTGTAGCAGCTACAGTGTCAAGCGAGTGACTTTCACGCGCAGCCACTTTGGGCGGAGCGTGAGGGCGCGTTGGGGCTTATCTCCGATCACGATCAACATGACTTTTGTTCCTCTCATCATTCTGAACATTTTTGGTGAATTAACCATGTTGATCTGGGATTGTTAGAGGGGGGTCAGTCTAGGGCCGGTTATCTCGGGAAACGTGTTGACGGGTTCCCCGAGCCGGTTTGTATTTCAGACTTTTTGGATAAATGTTTAAGACTTGTAGTGACCCTTACGTATGATTTGGACTGACAGGAATTGTACGATAATCCCGGTACAAGTTCGTACGCGCAGGTTCACCGCGGGATCGTACTGTGAGTGGGCCCGATTTCATTAAACCCTTGCATGCTTAAATGTTTTCCGATTTACTTATATGTTCACATACTGGAATCAAGAAACAGTTTTGATGATATTAAAATTATGGTTATGGCACGTTTCACGGTATTTGGGCTTGAGACCCGTCTGATGAAACTTAAAGATCGGTTTGGATTTTATCTATGTATATATATGTTTTGCATGTGGATATCAATAAAATGTATTTGGTATTGCACTGTATAGATCCATTCTTATGATACTGTCTCCTCCGGATGTGGTACCCCGGAGTGGTTATAGTGCATTGCTTGCGAGGGGTCATTCTACGGAGGAACTGGACAGTAAAATGACTCAGGAGCAGGATTGCTTATTTGACGTCAGGGACGTCAAGCGTCTAGGAAGCTAGGCATTTGAGATACCGTACCCGGACAGGGTTCGGGGATTGGACTCGGAATTGAGACCCGAGTGGCACGCGTAGCCTTGAGACTGTGACCTTATTGGACGTCAGGGACGTCAGGCATCTGGGATGTCAGGATCGGAATGTATAGTGCAGTAGCTAAAATTTATCTTATAATTTTATTACATGCCTTATGGTTCATATTATATGATTTATGGTTTTAAATGCTGATGCATGCATGTTTGGAAAACGGAGGGGTAAATTATATATTTTACTTACTAAACGATTTTATAAACTTGAGTTTCGACCCACTCACCCTTATTGTTTTGGTAACCCCTCCAGGTCGTGCTACTGAGGTTGAGGAGGAACCTGAGGCTGAGGCATAGATCTACTTCTGCGTACCTGAATCCCTGTTGGGTGATTTTACCCACAGGTTTATGTTAGAGTCGTGCTCGCAACTTGTAGTTTTGGATTTCATCCCTTGTCTGACATCTGTTTATTTCGGATTTGATGTAAAACTTTAATTTGGTTTCTATGCATTTGAACATTTAAGGTTAAAATTGGAACATTATTTTGGGTATCAGACGGGAGCAGGGCACATCCCCATGTGGTCCCAGAGAGGATCGGGGCGGGTCCTGTCAGCTTGGTATCAGAGCACTAGGTTGTGGTCAGCATGCTAGACTAGCGATTAGTACTAGTTACTTTTCGAGTTTAAGGATAATGTTAACTGATCTATGCCTCTTGACAGTTGGTTATGCCTCCAAGGAGGATTCCTCTTACACGAACTGACGAGGATCTGGAAAGGGAAATGGAATGCGCAAGCATTGAGCGGGCTCAGCGTCTGGGAGCCACTCCTTTCAATGGGGGATCAAACCCCGAAGATGCTCATGATTGGATCACCAAATGGGAAAGGATCTTCACAGTGATGCACTGCCCTCCGGGTGAACGGGTAACTTTGACGGCCTTCTTGCTGGAAGGAGGAGCCTACCAGTGGTGGCACGGCCTTGAAATGTCTGAATGGTCTGTCCATACTACTACTTGGGAAGCTTTCCGTTCCCGATTTCTGGACCAGTACTACCCGCGATCATTTCGCGCGGCACGGAAGGCTGAGTTCCTGCGGCTGGAGCAGGGGGATATGTCCATTGCGGACTACGAGCAGACTTTTGGGAAACTTTTCCGGTTCGCTGCATCATTCATGAGCACGGACGAGGAAAAATGCCAAAGGTTTGAGCTTGGACTCCGAGGGGAGATCAGGGCAAGTGTGACTGCTGCTACTCATGCTTCTCTGAGAGATATGGTCGACGCTGCGGTGCGTGTCGAGGCCAGTCTGGCGGCACACCAGACACGACAGCCTTCGGGCGAGGGGCGACGTCAGGATCTCCCACGACGTGGGCCAACGGGCCAGAAGAACAACAAGGGAGGAGGCTACAGGGGAGCACCCTTATCCTTCAAGAGTCGTGGCTGGTCAGGTCGACATGGAGGCTCTCAGGACAGAGGATCAAGATACAACTCTGGGCAGCGCTCATCTTGGAGCGGTGCCTCTGGTGGGCATTCGGACAGGCCAAGGCCAGTAACCTGTTTTGCTTGCGGTGAGGAGGGCCACTATGCCTGTGATTTCCCGCTGTTGTCCAAGAGCAACGATGCTGGGGGCTCTAGTGTGGTGCAGAGCGCAGCTTACCACACTAATGGAGGTCGCGGTCAGGGAGGTGACGGTGGTGCTGGGCGTGGCGCGCACGGGCGCGCACGGAATGGAGGGCCTAGGGCTCAAGTGTTTGCAATGACCCAGCAGCAGGCGAGGACTGCCCCAGACGAGGTTACAGGTACACTACACATCTTAAACCTTCTTGTACGGGTGTTGATGGATGCGGGGGCTACACATTCTTTTATTTCGAAGAGTTGTGCTGGTATGCTTGATTGTGTGGTATCAGCCTTAGATTGCGAAATGGGTGTTGGCACCCCGATGGGCATCGTGTACCTTGTGAATCAGGTGATTCGGAGGTGCCCGGTGAGAATTGAGGATGTGGATTTGCCAACGGACTTGATTATTCTGGATATCCACGACTTCGATGTAATTTTGGGGATGGATTGGCTATCGGAGCATGGGTCGCTCATCGATTGCTGTAGTAGGCAAGTGATTCTGCGGAGCCCGGGTTTGCCGGAGGTTATCTTTCAGGGGGAGCGTGACGGTTCGCCTCCTGAAGTGATTTCTTCACTTACTGCTACCAAACTTCTACGGAAGGGATGTCAGGGTTATCTGGCGCATGTTGTGTCGGAACAGGTTGATACTCCCGGTATCGACGGGATACCGGTGGTACGTGAGTTTCCATATGTGTTCCCGGAAGACTTACCTGGATTACCACCATCGCGGGAGATCGAGTTTACGATTGAACTACTCCCCGGTACCCGACCTATATCCCAGGCACCATACCGGATGGCGCCGACCGAGTTACGTGAACTCAAAACTCAATTGCAGGAGTTGGTGGATTTGGGATACGTCCGACCGAGTACTTCACCGTGGGGAGCACCGGTGTTGTTCGTGAAGAAGAATTAGGGGAGTTTCCGTTTGTGTATTGACTAACGACAACTCAATAAGGTGACACTGAGGAACCAGTATCCTCTACCCAGGATCGATGACCTTTTTGACCAATTGCGGGGAGCACAGTGCTTCTCGAAGATTGATTTGCGGTCTGGGTATCACCAACTGAGGATATCGGAGGAGGACATTCTGAAAACTACTTTTCGAACCCGTTACAGACACTACGAGTTCCTGGTTATGCCTTTTGGTTTGACGAATGCTCCGGCAGCATTCATGGATCTGATGAACCCGGTCTTCCGACCCTATTTGGAAAAATTCGTGATTGTGTTCATCGATGATATCTTGGTATACTCGGGAGTGCCCGAGCACATGAGGAACATCTACGGTTGGTGTTGGAGAAGCTGAGACAAGAACAGTTGTACGCCAAGCTGAGCAAGTGTCAGTTTTGGTTGAGCAGTATTGGTTTTCTGGGACACGTGATATCGACGGATGGGATTAGCGTGGACCCCGAGAAAACAGAAGCGGTGACCAACTGGGCTAGACCGACAACGGTAACGGAGGTGCGGAGTTTTGTCGGGTTAGCAGGTTACTACCGGAGATTAGTGGAGGGTTTCTCCAAAATTGCTGCACCATTGACTCGTTTGACTTGGAAGGGAGTGAAATTCATTTGGGACGAGCAGTGTGATCGGAGTTTTCAAGAATTGAAGGATCGATTGACCACTGCACCTGTCCTTGCGTTGCTGGATGACAGTGGAGAATTCGTGGTCTTTAGTGACGCATCACTACAAGGTCTGAGCTGCGTATTGATGCAAACTGGCAAGGTTATCGCCTACGCATCCCGGCAGCTAAAAACTCATGAGTTAAACTACCCAACCCATGATTTGGAGTTGGCAGCGGTGGTTCATGCCCTAAAAATCTGGAGACATTACCTATTCGGTGCAATGTGCCGGATATACACCGACCACCAGAGCCTAAAGTACCTATTCACTCAGAAGGCGCTTAACATGAGACAACGGAGATGGTTAGAGCTGCTGAAGGATTATGACTGTACAATTGAGTACCATCCGGGTAAGGCCAATGTGGTGGCAGATGCACTCAGCAGGAAGTCAGCGGGATCTGTTGCACACCTAGGGATGGTGTATCTTCCTTTGCTGGTGGAACTCCGGAAGGCGGGAGTTATTTTGGATACAGATGAGCATGGAGCTTTGTTGGCCAGCTTTCATGTACGACCAGTGCTGATTGATCGGATCATCGAAGCACAACTTCAGGATCCGATACTCTGTATTTACAGGATTGAGGTCGATGCGGATGGGAGACAGGATTTTACCATCTGGGATGATGGAGCACTTGCGAAGTTGGGCCGTTTGTGTGTACCTGCAGTGGCAGAGTTACGGGCCGAGATTCTTGAGGAGGCCCATAGTTCGGCTTATGCTATGCATCCGGGAGGTACAAAGATGTACCGTACCCTCCGGAACCATTATTGGTGGCCATGAATGAAGAAGGATATTGCTGAGTTCGTGAGCAGATGCTTAACCTGTCAGCTGGTTAAGGCAGAACGACAGAGACCTTATGGGGCTATGCAGCCACTTCCGATTCCCGAGTGGAAGTGGGATCACATCACCATGGACTTCGCCTTAAAGTTACCAAGGACTCAGAGTGGAGTTGACGGAGTATGGGTGGTCGTGGACCGGTTAACCAAGTCAGCCCATTTTCTCCCCGTTCAGGAGACTTATAAACCTAATCGACTGGCTCAATTGTTCGTAAAGAGAATCATACGATTGCATGGTACGACGGAATCGATCGTGTCCGATCTTGATCCGCGTTTCACTTCCAGGTTCTGGCGGAGTTTGCAAGCTACTTTGGGAACGGCCATACGTTTCAGTACTGCTTTCCATCCACAAACCGATGGACAGTCTGAACGGACCATTCAGACCCTGGAGGACATGATGAGGTCCTGTGTGCTATAGTTTCAAGACTCATGGGATACTCATTTGCCATTGATGGAATTCGCTTACAACAACAGCTATCAGACAAGCATCGGGATGGCACCCTATGAGGCACTGTATGGTCGACAGTGCAGGACACCTATATGCTGGATGGAGATCGGGGAACGCGCGGCTGTAGGGCCAGAATTGATGGACTTAACCCTGGAAACTGTTCGGGTTATCAAGGAGAGATTGAAGGCGGCACAGGATCGCCAAAAGAGTTATGCCGATCGACGGATTCGAGACTTGGAATTTGAAGTGGGAGATTTTGTCTTCCTGAAGTTATCTCCGTGGAAAGGGATTATCCGTTTTGGTCGACGGGGTAAACTGAGTCCGCGTTTTATCGGACCATATGAGATCATGGAGAGGATTGGCAGGTTTGCATACAGATTGGCACTACCTCCATAACTTTCTAGAGTTCACGATGTTTTTCACGTATCGATACTGTGGAAGTACGTACATGATGCTTCTCATGTACTAGGGGAACAACCTATCGAACTCCAAGGGGATTTGAGCTTTGAGGAACAACCAGTGCAGATTTTGGATCGGAAGGACAAAGTACTACGTCGGAAGACTATCCCTCTCGTGAAGATTCTATGGAGAAACCAGAATGTGGAAGAAGCCACTTGGGAGCCTGAGGCTCAGATGCAAGAACAATTTCCCCATTTGTTTCCTTGAAATTTCGGGATGAAATTTCTTAAGGGGGGAAGGTTGTAACACCTCGGAAATTCGAGGATTTTAATATTGTAATTTAATGTATGAATTGACGTTTTTACCCTTGTGAATGGTATGGCCAAATTGTTGACTTTTTGATTTGTGGGTCAACCGGACTTTGACCAATGACCGTGACGTAGTTCGGGACGTCACGAGTCCATAGACAGGTGGCACGTCCGATTCGGACACTCGGGGAAGAAGTTATGACTATCGGAAGTTCAGGGGCATTACCGTAATTTGGACTTTAGGGGCGAAAATGTTGACTTTTCGTTTGGCAACTAATTTTCACATGACACAAGGACCGTTAGGTAGGTCTCGATGCCCTGAGTCTGTAGACAGGCGGCACGCCGAAATCGGACTTCGTATGGCTGAGTTACGGGTCTAGAAAGTGAAGGGCATTTTGGTAATTATTGAATCAGGGGCATTTTGGTCCTTTTTCCCTGGTTACTGTAGCAACCGCGGGGGACATGGGTGGAACCACCATGTGAGGTGGTTCTGAGTGCAAATTGTTTATGCTGGTGAGTGTGCTGGAAAGTATTGATTGTTTAAAGCTTTTGGAAGCATCAAACGTGGGCTGTTTCATCCACACAGCACAGCCATATTGTTAATTGAAGATTCGAAGCTTTCGGAGGACAAATTTCTGTGGACAGATTGGACTTCCACGAGCCTCTGGGATGGTTAAATTGTTTTAAACTGAATAGGAATTGTGTGAGCTTCACTCTGCCGTTGAAAGAACTGAGAATAGGTGAGGAACCATAGAGAAACCATTTCGGGAAAATTTGGAGGGAAATCGGGTTTTTGATTTCTGGTGCTCGTTGGGCCAAACCAAGGCCTGGTTTAGCTTTCTGGGAGAAATTGGAACTTAGCCATATCAAATTCAAGAGGAACTAGCCACTGTTGGTCTGGAACTGAGGTTTCTGTTTCAGTGGAGTTGCAGAGATTTGGACGATCACTTACAGGTAATACCTTGGTAAATTGATCATTTTTTTTAGTTCGTTTTAGCCTTAGGAAGCTTACTGGGAGGTTAATTTGATTTTGGTTTGGAAACCAGTGAGTTCTGGTGATTGACCCGATTGGTTGATCACGGGTCGATATGTCGATTGGGGACTTGTCGAGGTTGATTAATGACTCAGAACTTAAATTTGATATGTAAATAACATGTTAGGATCAAGTAGGATTGAAATCGAGTTGAGATTCAGGGTTAATTGCCCGGGTCATATCGCGGGCTGAAGGTCCGAATAGCAGGGCTATCGGGTGAAGAGGGTGACACTGTAGCAGCTACAGTGTCAAGCGAGTGACTTTCACGCGCAGCCACTTTGGACGGCGCGTGAGGGCGCGTTGGGGCTTATCTCCGATCACGATCAACATGACTTTTGTTCCTCTCATCATTCTGAACATTTTTGGTGAATTAACCATGTTGATCTGGGATTGTTAGAGGGGGGTCAGTCTAGGGCCGGTTATCTCGGGAAACGTGTTGACGGGTTCCCCGAGCCGGTTTGTATTTCAGACTTTTTGGATAAATGTTTAAGACTTGTAGTGACCCTTACGTATGATTTGGACTGACAGGAATTGTACGATAATCCTGGTACAAGTTCGTACGCGCAGGTTCACCGCGGGATCGTACTGTGAGTGGGCCCGATTTCATTAAACCCTTGCATGCTTAAATGTTTTCCGATTTACTTATATGTTCACATGCTGGAATCAAGAAACGGTTTTGATGATATTAAAATTATGGTTATGGCACGTTTCACGGTATTTGGGCTTGAGACCCGTCTGATGAAACTTAAAGATCGGTTTGGATTTTATCTATGTATATATATGTTTTGCATGTGGATATCAATAAAATGTATTTGGTATTGCACTGTATAGATCCATTCTTATGATACTGTCTCCTCCGGATGTGGTACCCCAGAGTGGTTATAGTGCATTGCTTGCGAGGGGTCATTCTACGGAGGAACCGGACAGTAAAATGACTCAGGAGCAGGATTGCTTATTTGACGTCAGGGACGTCAAGCGTCTAGGACGCTAGGCATTTGAGATACCGTACCCGGACAGGGTTCGGGGATTGGACTCGGAGTTGAGACCCGAGTGGCACGCGTAGCCTTGAGACTGTGACCTTATTGGACGTCAGGGACGTTAGGCATCTGGGATGTCAGGATCGGAACGTATAGTGCAGTAGCTAAAATTTATCTTATGATTTTATTACATGCCTTATGGTTCATATTATATGATTTATGGTTTTAAATGCTGATGCATGCATGTTTGGAAAACGGAGGGGTAAATTATATCTTTTACTTACTAAACAATTTATAAACTTGAGTTTCGGCCCACTCACCCTTATTGTTTTGGTAACCCCTCCAGGTCGTGCTACTGAGGTTGAGGAGGAACCTGAGGCTGAGGCATAGATCTACTTCTGCGTACCTGAATCCATGTTGGGTGATTTTACCCACAGGTTTATGTTAGAGTCGTGCTCGCAACTTGTAGTTTTGGATTTCATCCCTTGTCTGACATCTGTTTATTTCGGATTTGATGTAAAACTTTAATTTGGTTTCTATGCATTTGAACGTTTAAGGTTAAAATTGGAACATTATTTTGGGTGTCAGACGGGAGTAGGGCACGTCCCCATGTGGTCCCAGAGAGGATCGGGGCGAGTCCTGTCACCAAGTGTATACAAACTCCACCCACAACCTCATGTCCATAGATTCACTTAGTCTACGGTGTGCGGTGATGAAATCCACACATCATGAAGGGTTAAGGAGAAAGTAACCAAAAAGGGCACTACCTATTTACGGAATGAAATACTTGAAAGAGAAACTCTTGAGATCCATGTAAATCGAAGACATTTAATAGGAAGAAATATTTACAATCACAATTAATGTACTAGTATGAACGTTATGCACAAGTATAATATATACATAAATGAAATCACACAAGAGATTATATCAATCCTCGGAAACGGTGCCAAAAATTGATAACGCTAAAACCAAGCATTAAAGTAAACACAAAGTAACACTCCATACTTAATGAAAATGTATGCAATTTAAAACCTTTTTTTGTAGATGTAGCATTGGTAAATAAGTATCGTTCTAAACCGGGGATTGAGGGTACCTAAGCATGATTAACTTTTGGAGCTTTGAATATTGATAAGGAGAAAAAAAAATTGTCCTACGTAATTAAACTAAACCTAAACTAGCCTAGATCATCTCATTCTTTATATCTTACTCATTGATAAATTAGGTCAACTTCAAAACCTAAGAAATTCTATAACCTTATCTTATGAGATATTTGCATATTATCTTAAGTGCGTGCTCAGGAATTTACCATATACATTTTCAATGATCTAGACTCGGGAACTTGCCCTATATCTAATCAAGCATTAAGCGCTAACATACAAGCATACCAAAAGCTAAAATATTAGAACACAAGAAAGATTACTGAAATCAATACAACTTATAAAACCAAGATAAGATAAATAATCAATCCATCAATTCAATAATCAAATAAAAAAGAAGACCACGGGGTAAAGAGGTCGTGTTACACTTTTGATCCTCGAGAATTTGCCCTATAGACGCCAAGTGATTGGACACTATTTGGTGAGACACTCAAGAATTTTCCTTATATGTCGCGAAGGAAGGTGATTTACAGTGGAGTATGGTGTGATCGACTCTTACAAGTGAGGTCTCAAATTTAGGGAAAGGGAAATTTAGTTGAGCAGAGTTTTGGTGTGAAGAATGAGACTGCCTTAATGATGGCCGAAATTTTAGTTTAAATAGGCATAGGACACAACCTTAGCTCAATCCTAATAAAATAAGCAATACAAGTCATATCGCTAAAAGGAATCCTTAACCGCAAATCTTTTTTCCTTGTGTTGCAAGGAACACAAAGTTTGTTCCTTGCATGGCTTCAATTCCAAGTTCTAGATGGAATTCCTTTAAGTTAGCAACCGCTGGTAAAATCCTTGTTGAAAAAGGGTTGAAAACTTGTCTTGGTGTCCTAATCGCAAAAGGAGAGGAGTAGAACTTCTTATTGCAAAAGGGGATTATTGCAAAAGGACTTGTGCTACTAAGCCTGACCGAGAGGTCCTAGTGCCATGTCACCAATGACATGCTAGTGATATGTCATTAGCACAGGAATTGGAACAAACTAAGGCACACGGGACAGGAAAAAGATGGAACGAGGATGGTTCTTGGTTGGCATAGAATCAGGTACAAGCTTGGAACTTGTGGGAACACACTAGAACAAGATTGGTTCTTAGCTGGAACACGGTCTCAAAACATGTCACCAATAACATGTCACTGGAACATGACTTGGTACACGATCTGGCTCTTGAACTGGGACCCGATGGTTGGAACAAAGCAGGAGCACGACCTGGTGACAAGCTAGTGACATGTTGTTGGCACACCATCTTGGCACTCGAATGAGGTCCAATGACTTTGATAGGGTCTCGGTGACATACTTTGGGGTCCAAAGACATGGTTCTGGTCCTGTGATATTGTCCTTCACTTCCTACCATGTTTTGACATTAAATCTTCATATTTTACGATTAGTACCTGAAATTCATAAAGTAGGTTGGAAATGATAAAATTAAGTTCCTAACAAAGTAAAACACAACGAAAATTGGTATAAAAGATGATCAATTATGTGCTCATCATGAAGGTAAGATTTTGTGATTGGTTTAATATGTAGAAAGATTGGTGCGTGGACATAGTAAGTGGATGATGGTGTCGCTTGTATATTTGTTAGTTAGGAGTAGATTAAATAAAGTGATTGATAATTCGGATTTACCTGCGTAATAGTGTTGGTTTTGTATATGAAACTAAGCTATTGTTTGTAAGTTCTAATTATCATGAGCATTCACATTTCAAATCATAGTTTTAAACACGTAGCTTCAGCTACAACACTTTTATAAAACCCCATTTTTTAATTTTTTTTTACTAACCAATTTTAGATGTCTCTCAATTCCCCAGTCCAAAACGATCCCTACTTATTGCATGCTACAAACTACCAAAAAGTTTTTACATTGAGATTGCATGAATTAAGTGTTTAATTAAATTCCTAGTGAATCGCTCTCTTTTTACAAGTGAATCACTCTTTTTTTTGCAGTTCTTGCTTACACTTGAACTTTGATTCCTTTGTAGGGTCCATTAGTTGTGTACATGCATTTGTCTTGTGTATGTCAGCCCCAAAATTACCACATCTAAGTATAGAATGGTATCTTGGGAACATGATAGGATTTACAAGTGCCTCCTCATTATGCCTTCCTTTTCATCTTAGGCCTTCCGGGCTGCTTATGAAATTTAGGAGGCTTCAATATTAGGGCACATGCTTTCTCCCATTGGTCTTCACTATGGTCAAGATGGATGATCCCCTCTTAGTAGGCCTCTAAATGGTAACACTGATGTAAAAACATCTCTGGATTTCCCTTAAAGCGACTCATTGCACTACATGCATGTGGGAAAGTATCCCACTTAAGTTGAACCTTCTGCAAGAGCAAGTACAACGATTAAAGTCCACTATAATCGTCTTCCAAATGGATGAAATACCTCAAATATGTAATTCTTACAATGTGTAAGGATCAACCTCTGCCCTTTCTTCTTATAATCCTTTAATATTATCTGAATTCTTTTTTCCACAAAGTGACCATTCCAACGTCGGTCATCTTCTAGTCTCCTAGCCATCAAGGCAGTGATGTATTGCCTTACTTTATCCAAAACATATAATTTAGGCTTGCCTCTATACGACACTATCTCTTTATTGAATGCTTCAGATAGGTTGTTTAGCAGAATGTCGCATTTAAATAAGTTCTGAAAGGGGACCTGCACTACTGCCTATCATCCTGTTCTCTTAACCATTGGGCTGCCCAAGGACTAAGCTCTTCCATCCTCCTCATCTCTTTTTTATACAAAGGAATGGTGATGGCCTTGCAATATTATCCATTTGTTCCCTCAAAGCCATCCCTTTTATGAATTTGTTTGAAATTTTCATACAAATGCCTAAGGTAATAACGGTGCTCCGCATTGGGGAAAACTTGACCAACCACCTCTAGCAACCCCTTCTGCTTGTATGTCATCACCAACAACCCATGTTTGTTCTCGATGACCAAGTCTTGATGCAAAATCTCCAAAAAAAAAAACTTCTAGGAGCTGAAATTCTCCACCTCGTATAGAGCATATGCCACGAGAAACATCCTATTGTTGGCATCCATGACTATTGCAGATAGAATTTGTCTTGGGTGAATGCCTTTAATGAGGTAGTTGATACGCAAAAATTAAGCATTAAAGTAAACACAAAGTCACACTCAACACTTAAGGAAATGTATGCAATTAAAAACCCTTTTTTTGTAGATTGTAGCATTGGTAAATAGGGATCGTTTTAGACCGGGGATTGAGGGTACCTAAGCATGATTGTTGTTTGATTGGTTAATTGGGGGTCAAGATTGATTTTAAATTCCTAAGTAATTAAACTAAACCTAAACTAACCTAATCTATTATTTACACGTGGTTAACTCATTCTTATACCTAATTCATTCATGATTTATATAAACTTCAAACCTACGAAATTCTATAACCTTAGTTCTACGGGATGGTTGCATATTTGTAAGTACGTGTAGGGAGACACTCACGCCGCACTTTCATTGATCTAGACTTGGAGACACTCATCTATCTAGTCAAGCATTAAGTACCAACATACAAGTATAACAAAAACTAAAATATTAGAACACATGGAAGATTATTAAAAAACCAAGGATAATATTAGAAATCAGTTCATAAAAACAAGATATTCAAGCACAAAAGATAACTACAAGGTAAAGAGGTCATGTTACACTTTTTCTCTTTGGGACACCCTATGGATACGAAGTGATTGGATACTCTTTGGTGAGACACTTGGAGGCACTCCTCTTTGTCGCGGATGAAGGTTGTAGAAAGTGAGATATGGTGTAATTAGTTTGGCACAAGAAATCTTGAATTTATTGAAAAGAGAAAATTGGTTTAAATAGAGTTTTGATACAAATAATGAGCGACTTCTTACAAATAACCTAAACCTCTTTATTTATAGGAGAAAATTAATCCTCAAATAAATAAGAGTTTACAATTTAAATCCTAAAAGAAAAATGATTAAACTAATTAAATTAGAGTTTTAAAGGAAAAAGGTAATAAAAATCTTAATGAAAGAATAAATACAAAACTTAATTAAAAAGATAATAAAAACTCCTAAATTAAAAAGGGGAAACAAATCCTAATTAAAAAGGACAAGTTTCCTTAAAAGGGAAGGAAATGCTTGCTGGAATTGAACAAGGACTTGTTTCGGTGGACACCTACTGAAAATTGGAAGGAGTTTTGGTGGTCAAAGGGCTGGTCAAAGGCGCGAGGAAGCTGGGGACCAATTCGATAGGTGCGCGCTGAAAAGAGGCCATGAGGTTCGATGACCGTGCGTTGAGGAATAAGGGGAAGGTGTCGGTACACGCGCTTCAAACAGAGCAGGATCCGTTCAGCAGGCGCCTACCGAATCGGTTCTTGGGCTGTTGGGATTGGTTATGTAGCCTCCTACCGAATCCCTCAATGTTTTTTGGTGGCCTCCTTTCATTCGATCATAACTTCTTCATTATAACTCCGATTGAGGTGATTCTTTCACCTAAATTCTCGTAATTCCAAGCTCTATCCAATTATGCACATTTCTCACAAAATATATTATTTTATACAATTATTTGGTATTTAAACATTAAAAGATAAGCATAAAAGGTATAAAATTATGCTTAATTCAAGGCTTATCAAATACCCCCACACCTAGACTTTGCTAGTCCCTAGCAAAAACCAAAACAAACTAAGGCTTTGAAGCTCAAAATTTCTTTCTTTTTCTTTTTTCTTTTTCTTAAAAACAAAAACTACTATGCTATTAACCATTTGTCTCAAATTGTATCAACTTAAGTATGGCATCAAAAATTTACACTAAGAAGCTATATAGCATATGAAATTCAAAAGTTAATACATCATAACAAAATGCCTTGACAAGTAAGACAATGAGTAAACTTGGTGAAATGTACCTCAACATGAATAGAACAAGTATGAATCAACTCATAAGGGATATGCACTCAAGATTTTCACTCAATGTGTATAGGGTTTGTGTTTTCACTCAAGGTATGTGAGAGAGATGATCACATAAGATAAAGTAAGTTACTTCATAAAAATTTCAAACATAAACCATAGGATAGTGAACATACTTGCACAAATGAACCAAAACCATAAGCTTACTCAAGTGATAGACTCAACAAATCAAATTTTACTCATCTCAAGGATCATAAGGTCTTAATTTAAGGTTGTAATGGGGCTAGGTGTAGAGGCATGGATTTTTTTTTTTTTTATAGTGGTGTTAAATTTTGTTCCAGGACTTACCAAAGGCTCCATCACATAGGCATAAGTGCTTCGAATACCCCCACACTTAGATTATGCTAGTCCCTAGCAAATACTTGAAATGCGCTAGAGCATTGTAATTAGGACAAAGGCCGAAATCTTCAATGTTTCCAAATTCACAAGTAGAAAAGACTTAACTCAAACTCAAAACTTATTTACCGTTCGAGAGATTCAAAACATTTTTTTTTTAATTTTTTTCTTTTTCTCTTTTTTTTTTTTGTATCACTTTTTTTTCTCGTATCTCTCGAAAAAAAAAATTCATGGTAATTCTATGTTTACAATGTAGTTTGAGCAAGTCCTTTTCTATATGTACATACAAGTCTTCAATCATCATATCTCCTTTTTCACGCCATCTTGTATCACGACTTTATTTCTAGGAACTCACATACAACTTCCCACTAGGTCATCTATCCTGAGATTGCTCCATCCCAATCTCACTTAACTTTGGAGTTCCCAATGAATTCAAAGCCAGTGAGCTCCCAAAAGGCCTCGCTGCCAAGAAGACATCGTCCACACATATAAGGCACTTCACCTTTCCCTCCCTGAGTGATGTGGGATTGTTTACTGGTCTTCCTTCCTAAGCTCATGGGTCTTGCTCACCGGTTTTGCTTCTCAAGCTTATGGGTCTTGCTCATCGATCTTGCTTCCCAAGCCCAAGGGTCTTGTTCATCATTCTTGCCTTCGAAAGTCACAAGTCTTGATCACTGATTGTGCTTCCTAAGCTCATGGGTCTTACATTGAAGAACACATAAACTCTCTCTAATCTAGCAAACCCATCTGCCTCCAATTCAGACTTTAGCACCATAGTTGATCCTGGATTTGTCTTCAGCAATTGTAGACAATACTCTCCAACTATTTCGTACTTTCTTTGACATGATCCATCAATTAGCTCCTGAATAACTTGTCTTACCCTTAGCATATGGCTCTTAATGGTCTGTACCTAGTATAAGTATACACCGTATCTTGGAATTCAAAAAAATCTCGCTTGCTACTAGTAAGCTGACTAGCATATTGCTTCACCATCCATTTCAAATTCGCATGAATATTGTGATTCTCAACTCCACATATGTGCTTCACATTCAACTCTCTAATATGCAGACACGTGTTGGCTTCGATTGAGGAAGCCGAGATAGTAAATGGACATTCATCAGTGCATTTAACCCTAATGTAATCAGCTTGATCTCTCTTGAACTTTAGCTGTCTGCCTTTAATGACTAAATTTTTTTGATTGCTTCCCTAAATATAGCAGCATCCTGAAATTTTAGCCCAAGCTCAGATTGTGGGTTCTCCATGTCAATACTTGGAATGAAGTCTCATGCCTTAGGCAATGGTTTCTTTTTAACCCTCTTTTTAGGAACTGTAACAACTTCTTCATCAGAAAATAGGTCTTGCATACTGTCAATCCTTGGTAAAAGGGGTACATTGTCATCTTCCTTTATTTGTAGACGTCTATTATCATCCTCATAAGCACCAAAGTCCCCAAACAGCTCATCATCACTCACTGCTATGGGTTCCTCTTCCTCTTGATTGAAACCATCATGTTCAAAATGTACAACCTCTTCATCACTTTCATCAGAGGTGTCATGGCCAAAAATAACTTTCCTTTTACCTTTTCACTCGCCTCTACCTCACCAAGTCTTCCTCCTCATCTACCACATCATCCTCATTTAAAATCATATCATCTTCAAATGCTCTTCTTCAAATGCAACATAGTTTTCATGAGCACTGTCATAATCTTCAATATTATCACTGCTATAAATGTCGTCAACAATCACTTGCTTTTTCCCACTCATTCTACTCTAACTGACCAACTCTTCATTCATATTCTCACCATGCACATTCTCATCATTCAAAGTCTCTACATTCACAGTCTCAGTCTCTGCATTCACAGTCTCAGGATTCACAGGTTCTTTACATCTGCTTGACCTTGGTTCTATAACAAGAGGCATCTCAGCAAAAACTGGCCCCTCCACAGCATGTCTACAGTAGACACAGACTATCTTATCTTCGTTCTTAGCTGTGTTGCCAACCAATTCCAATATTTGATCATCTCTACCAATTAAATAAAACTACCATCCTCCTTTCATATAGAATTCGATCTTATCCACGTGATCCTTGATGAACTTAACCAGTTCTTGTAACTCTAGGATCGAGATGTAGTCCCAACTGCACTAATCAAACCAGGTCAGCGAGGCACCCTCGTATGTCCACTCTTCGTTTTTCTTTACGATCACTCCACCATGATGTAACCCAATCGATATGATACCATCACAACCACCTAAACCACATAACCAAAAGCAACACATTAAAAACTCACATACTAAATCAAAACCCTAAAAATCCAAATTGAGAGCCAAATTAAATCAAATCACAGCTCGACTCAAACACATGACTCTAAATTATGACCAAAACCCAAGACCCTAAATCATGGCCCACACCCATAACCCTAAATCTTGACCTAAACGTGTAACCCTAAATCTTGACCCATACACATGACCCTAAATCTTAACCCATACCCATGACCATAAATCTTAACCCAAACGCATGACCCTATACACTTACCTATTACATTACCCAAATCCACAACCAACAATCGCTTATACAACTCATAACCTAATTCATATACCCAAAATTGGAAGCCAACTCTAAGCCAAAATCTAAGCCAACTTCACCCCTATTCAGAAACCCAAAACTGGAAGCCAACTTAACCCAAACTCTAAGCCATCTTCACCCCTATTTAGGAACCCAAAATTGGCAGCCAATTTAACCCATATTCAGAAACATGTCTACACCACTGGCCATGATTGCCCAATACCCCCACTGATATTTTCCTCATTATTCAATTCAATTAGAACCAAATTCACGAAAAAGTGCTCATCCTTTAAATATCAGTAAACATTGCCAACCACTATTCATTTCAGTAAACAATGTTGATATTCAATTTCAAAACATTTCTCATTATCAACAAATAGTTTCAATAAACAATGGAAATCTTCAAAACCTTTCTCATTATCAACAAACGGTTTCAATAAACAATAGCAATCTACAATTTCAAAACCTTTCTCATTATCAACAAGCGACTTCAGCAAACAATTCCAATCTCCAATTTCAAAACCTGTCTCATTATCAACAAACAATCATACATTAATTGGCAAACAAAAACACATTACAAAATTCCAAGATTTCGAACTTACCATAATCGGGTTGCACTCCACCAAGTTGTCGAAGAACTGGCATCTTCTAGTTACTGATTTGAGGTCGCCTCACATCTTATTGCAACCCTTGAAGCCCCAAGACATATTGCTTCACTTTTCAACTTTCCCCAATTCTCTATGAAACCCTAGAAAACCGATTATCCCCAAATCGATTTTGCAATTGTCTCCAATTCCACCTCTCATGCTCACTTTCCACGTCCACGGTTTAGGGTCCCACTTTACTTACGTTGCTTCCATGTTGGCAATTTTAGACGAAACTACCCCTCCCCTACACGGCATTTGCAAATTCGTTAGTTAGTTGGTGTAACTTTTTTGACGATGTACTTGTTCATGTAGCATATCGAGACAAATATCTATTTTTTATGTATTTTGAGATTTTTTTTCTACTCCTGGTGTCTTTAGCTTAAAAGGCCAAAATTTTAACTTTGATATAAGGGCAAAGACCAAATTTTCTTAAGAACGATAAAGGGTGGTTATCAGTCTGGAATAGAGAGATCCATGTAGCAAACTTAATAGAAAAATTCCCCGTTGTAGAAGGTACCCAAACAAACTCATCATCTTTATCCCAAAGAAAAAAAGTAAAAAAAAAAACTTTCGCTAAAAGGAACAAAAACTTTAAAAAGTAAGTAGAGAAGAACATCATATTAGAGTTTGAGAGCATCCTGACACCAATTTCTCATTATGTTTCTTCAAATTTACAGAATCTGCAGCAAGCGGTTGAGACCATCTTCTTTTGCTTCACATATGAAAATGGTTTCAGCTTCGGATCAAGAAGAAGAAGAACCTCAATATGACCTAGCCTTCACCATTTAGCCCAGAAGCCTATGGGGTTGTGGGTACCCACTAGGCCCATCAACAAAAAGTCTGACCCTGCCAGCTATGGGCTATGGGCCAACCCGCCCCGAAATTTGATGGATTGGACTTGGGCTTAGGGTGTTCAAACCTGATAGGGCCGAACTCGATAAGACTCGGTAAGCCCAGTCTGGTCTGCCCGTACAAACCCGGCTCATAAGCCTGAATATATTAAATAATTATGGATTGAGTGATTATATGATTATGAGGTCATAGATAAGAAATGAATAATGTTATATGTAAGTTTAGGTAGGATGATATATATATATATAGATATATTTTGTTGTCAAAGGATGAAGTGACAGCGAATCAAATTTAGAAGCATTCATAGTGCAATTTACATCATTGTCAAACTAAAACTAACTAATTAATTAAATTTGACATGATTAAACACAACATAAGCATAGATTTTCTCTTTATTAATTAACGTATTTGCCTAATATTATGATGGAGCATTACTTTTTTTACATACATATATATAATATTCGATGAACTATATTATAGCTAATTTGCTCCATCAAGTTTACCAAATAGTGATAGATGTAATTGCAGCATTTTAAAGATATATATATATATATATATATATATATATATATTCTAGCTACATAATTTGTTGAATAAATTATTTTTAAAAACTCAATTGAGCTCGGCCCAAGTGGACTTATTGGGCTCGGCCCATAAAACCCGATAAAAACCCGGCTCAAACTCGGCCCGATAAAGGGTATGAGCTTTTATATTTGTGATCAAGTTCGCCCGACCTGACCCAAAATTTTTCAAATTATAAAATAGACCCAACTCGGCCCGATTCAAGCTCAACAAATTTAGATTGGGCTTGCCCAACCCGGCCCAATGACGTTTGACCCATCAAATTTAGGGACTGTTGGGTTTTCAATCCCCCATTCGAACAAAGATGCACAGATTTAGCAGCTTTTGGAGTTTTATTCCTCCATCCCATTCGAACAAAGATACACAACCAGCATCCCACAAAAATCACAACTTCACTGCGCCAATCGATTCAAAGCTCATCTCCTCAGGTTACTGGGTCCAAGAATTCTGGGTTCGTCATCATTGCTTATAAACTTGAGATTGAATCTTTGTGAGAAAGTCAATTTTTTTTTTTTATCTCTCTGGTTTATTTATAGTTTTACCACAAACAAGTTTCTGTAACTGCCCAATTTGATTTTTGCAGTGAAAATTGATGATGCGAGAAATACAGAGTGGAAGCCTGTTGGGGTTCTTCAAATTACCATTAGTGGAGGTCCAATGGTGTTGAAATGGATACTGGTATCGCTGCTTTTGAATTTTATCGTTTACAGACATTACTCTGCCACTCCCACTACTTTCTCATTTGTTGGGTTTCAAAGTCTTAACAAAATCATCCTTGACTTTTAATCTTGGGTTTTATAAATTGTTTCTCATTGTTTGGAGCCTCCGGTTGGATTGGATTGAATAACTCATTACATTCGAGGGATGTTGAAGTAAGAAATGGAGGCCAATTTCCAAAGTATCTGTCCAAATTGGAGGCTGAGGATGGACTAATCATGAAGTAGATCTATCCCTTCCAATTCTGCCATTTGTGCGGGGATTAGATTGGATAAGTTTCCTTCTTAGCTGATCCATCTAATTCCTTCAAGTAGAACATAAATTTGGAATTTTTTCCTTCATTTTCTAAAAAATCTTGAACTTAATGAGTTATCCAATGCAATTCTAGACATCAAACATGGCTACAGAACACCGAAATTCTTACCAAGTAATGTATTGTTCGTTGAACTCATTGAGTGCAAAGCATGACCACAAAAATAGATATGACATGAGCCAGGTGGTGGTAGAGCTGCATCGAGGAGAAAATATGGTGTTTAAATCAAGAGATGCTAAAATCTGATAGATAGTTAATTAGTTTTAAACTATCAACAGTGAAATATACTTGGGAAATCCATAGTTAAATGGAAATTAATTATCAAGTGCTGCATTCACTAGTTTAGTCCAACAACTTTATAGAGAATGACACATTCTTTAGATGTCATATCTAAGCTAGAATGTGTCTTTCGTTTTTTTTTTTTTCTCTCTCTTTCATCAAGAGACTTCCTAGTTGCCATCATAGTGAAATTCAATTTAAGGCTTCTGTAAAATGAATATAAAATACATATGGAAATGAGACAAAGTTGTAATTTATAACTCTTTGTTTTATTAATTTTTGAAAGTTTTAGAAAATAAACCTCTTTATCTATTTCAATCACTTTGGTTACCACAGTTTATGTAAGCACTTTGAGTTTAATTACGAAGTTTCAGTTTCAAATTTATGCTTCTTTGCGAGATGGAGCAAACACCACTGCATTTGTTCACACCAACACAGCTGTTAGGTCCAGGTCTTCATGCAGTGGAACGCCCGTGCTTGTCATTATGCACTAGTATCTAAATAAATCCATCAAGGTTGCCTTAATTGGATGAAATTTATTATGCTACCTTATAAATGGCCTTCTCAGGCTGAATAGGGATTTGTTGGAGCATTAGAATTGATATTATCGAGGCGGCGGTCTTGTAAACGTTTTCCCGGCCCACTCCATTGCTTGAAGGAAATGCAATCGGTATACTTTTCTTTTTTCTTTTTTCTTTTTTTGTCTTGTATTCTGTCTTCTTTCGCTACTTGCATAGATACCTAATTGGCGAAAGCACAGACATATTTAATGGCCATTGGAGGAATCCAAGAGGAAAATTTTCAAATCCTTGATTGCTTTTAGATCGCCTCTCTATGTTTTTGTTTATTACTGATCACTTTGTGCTAAGCAGGATTCAAAGGGTTTGAAGGTTTACCATCGATTAACTAAGATAGGAGACTATAGTTGGAACTGCTAAAAGTACATGCGGGGCAAAGAGATGGGGTGAAGGACGTGATCATGTGAATTTAAAATGTTTTATAACTAAAGCATTTTAAATTTAGGGAGTAATGTTTACACCCGAAAAAATCTCATCTGAGGCGAAAACAATGGCTCACGGAAATTAAAAGCCCAAGACAAATACAAGTCCAATCCAAGCAACTTTGAGTGTGGAGAGGTGCTAGTGCTGATAGAATGCAAAGAAAATGGAGGCAAGGGGGAGTATCCAAAAAGAATAAAATGGAAAAGTGGGACTAATAGGTCGTTAATTAAACATTATTTTATATTATTTTATACCCTTTATACTTGACTTTTAATATTAAAATAATAAACAATTGGAAAAAATAATATATTTTGTGATATTTTTGTATAAATAAATAAAACTTAGAATTTGTAGCGTTTTGGCGAAAGAATCGTCCCGATCAGAGTTTGAACGAAAAAAATTATGGACGAAATTCGATGAAATTATATTAATTAATTTTTAAATTGAGAAATTCATTTGCAGGCCCAAAATTCCAGTCCAAAAGCCTAGTAAATTGGCCCAAAAGCCCAGAAAATCGGCCCAAATCACGCGAAGCAGCCCAACCCAATTCGCGCATGCCTCCTCAACCCAAATTATAATTCGGTGAGCGTTGACCGGCCTCAGCTTCACCAATTCGTTGTGCGCGTACCGAATGCCCCCTCTCCAGCTCAGCACGCATGCACTGAACGCCTTTCTACTGTCAGCTCATCAAGCGCCGAATTCCCTCTGATGTTGTCAGCACACTCCTGCTGAGCCTGACTTCACCTACCCCGCCTGCTTCTGCCAAGTCCAATCACTCCAGCTCAGCCGCCTACCACCGAAATCACTTTCTGCAGTTCAGCTACCCTCTGCTGAATTCTAGTCCACCTACCAGCAAGCTTTTGCATACTTTTTCTAGCCACAATCAACCCTAAAATCAGCTTTTTCATCATTTTTCTCATGTAATTTTTTATTATTTTTGTTTTGTATTTTAATTTTAATATTTGTGGCACTCCCTCTATAAATAGAGAGGCCATTTCATTTGTAAAAGGTCCTCATTTTTCCCCTTTCTTCCCTTTTCTTAGTTCATTTTTCTCTTTGTTAGTTTCATGTTTAGTTCATCTTTTTCTCTTTATAGATTTATTTTTGGGGACCATTTGTAACTTCTTGTAGATTTTCTTATTAATTAGCTTTCTTTTAATTCTTATTTTTAATTTATGTCTTTACATTTTATTTCTTAATTTCATTTCATCTTAGCTTTGTTCTTGTGATTTTTCTTTGAAAGCCCTTAAACACATTTTTATGTTTTCCTTAAGAAATACTTAGGTCAAGTAATTCTAATGCAATTTAAGAGTTTTTAAGACGAATTCCTCGTATTTTTTCTTCCATCTTCACAAGTTTCTTGCCGTTATTCGGTGATTCTTGTGAAAACCCATCTTTTTCTACTTAAATTCTTGTTATTGTTATTGGTTTTACTTATAATTCAATATATGTGTTGATATTTTTTTTTAACATTTGTAAGTAAGAATGAAATCTCTATGGTATTACTTTTTGAATTTCTTTTACTTCATATGTTTTAGTGCTTAAACGTTAATTCAAAACTAAATGTTGATCCGTTGTTAGGGACATTTAGAATAGAATTGAAGAGATTTAATGTTTGACCGTTGTTCGGCGCATTAAATCACAAACTTAAAGTGAATCATATTGTAAGTAATAATCCGATGTTTGGTGCATTTATAGTATGAAAAATGTATACATGTAATTGAGATAATGAAAGTAGGATTTCGTGATTGGTTCAATATGAGCATGATGTTAGAGTGTTGGTAAAAAAATTGTATTTGAAGAAAATCCACTTGCACAAAGGTTAAAGTAGAAGTATAATTAAATTCTTAATTATTTTTACTTGTTTTCTTTATTTTATGATTACAATCTTTTCAAACCCCTCACTTAATTTTTTATTCTTTTATTCTTTTATTCTTTATTCTTTAATTCTTTATTTTTTATTCTTATTCTTACATTCTTTAATTCATTAATTCTTTAATTCTTTATTCATTAGTTCATTATTCTTTTATTCACTATTCTTTCTCACTAACACATTATTAATGTTACCTAATTTCCTCGGTTAAGAACGATCCCTGTCAGGACCCGACCCTCCTTTATCAGGTCCCGACTCATCTAGCATGATATTGTCCGCTTTGGGCCTCCTTGCCCTTGCCCTTGCCCTCACGGTTTTGTTTTCGGGAGCTCACGGTGCAACTTCCCAGGGGGTCACCCATCATGGAATTACACCAACCTCAACTCGCTTAACTTTGGGGCTCCAATCCCCCCCAAAGCCACTGAGCTCCCAAAAGGCCTCATGCTAGATAGGTGTGTGCCTACACCTTTAAGGCACACCACCATTCCCTTCCCAGACCATTCCCCCCTCGCAGGAATGTGGGATTGTTCACCGTTCCCTCCAGGACACGGGTCTTACAATCCACCCCCCTTAGGGCCCAACATCCTCGCTGGCACACTTCCCAGTCGGGGTCTGGCTCTGATACCAAATTGTCAGGACCCGACCCTCCTCTTTCAGGTCCCGACTCATCTAGCATGATATTGTCCGCTTTGGGCCTCCTTGCCCTTGCCCTCACGGTTTTGTTTTCGGGAGCTCACGGTGCAACTTCCCAGGGGGTCACCCATCATGGAATTACACCAACCTCAACTCGCTTAACTTTGGGGTTCCAATCCCCCCCAAAGCCACTGAGCTCCCAAAAGGCCTAGTGCTAGATAGGTGTGTGCCTACACCTTTAAGGCACACCACCATTCCCTTCCCAGACCATTCCCCCCTCGTAGGAATGTGGGATTGTTCACCATTCCCTCCAGGACACGGGTCTTACAATCCCTATTTACCAATACTACATCTACACAAAAAAGGTTTAAATTCCATAACACTCAAATTACGTGTTTAATTTAATGCGTAGTTTAAGCATATCAGGGACCCACGCGGAACCCAATTCAGCAAGTTGAGAGCACCTTCATTGCCTATAAATAGAGAACGACTCAGTTTCTCAAATGACTGACAATCAACCAATCAAACAGCAAATTGATCTCCGTCAATTTCTGAACATATGAACACCATTAACTAGGTTTCATGGTTTAAAACAACTAGCCTTTATGGCAAAAACTTCTTCTTTCAACGTAGGAAATCAAAATGCAGTTTCGCTTCTCATCCCTTCGCGGCATTTATGCAACTGTCTTTCTGACGGCTCCAGTAGCAATGTCATAATGGTTGGCTTCATTTCTCTGCACAAACCTTATTTTTGACTGCTCAAGTGTCATAAGGGTTTCCCTCTTTCCAACTAACCAGTTCATAGACTTTCAACTAAGGTTCACGGATATTATTAACTACCAGCTCACAGAAAATCATTCTGACTACAGGCTCACGGACAGTCCTTGGCCACCGTTTCACAGAAAGTCATTCCGACTACCGATTACACCGAAGGTCATCCCGATTGCCAACTCATGACTGGTCACTGAGGAACTCAAACCTCCTTTTATACATATTGTGTCGCATTTAAGTGCTCTGCCATCTCATGACACGATTTTGTATTGATATTCATTTCAGTTGATGATTTCCAGAATTTCTTTCTTGTTATGGGCTTGAAATGCGAAGGAAATAATTTACTTTTATGTACTTATAATTTCAGTTGTTATTCAATTCGAGTACTTTTACATTTCTATACTCGTACTTCCATTTCCATTTCAATACAAATCAAAAAAATTTAAGTAGTAATTGGTACTCAGGATACACCGTCTAAGCGTGATTCACGACGTACCAAGTCAGGATACCATCTTTGTGCATTGGTCTCAATACTTCGATTCTGACTTGAGAGAACCTGGGACCGTTTTCCATTAACTGCTAAAATAATAACGTCACCAACTTGAATATCATGGCAAAATAAACTTCTAACTTGGACATCATTGGAAGGAAAATATTTGAAGTCCTTGAAAAAAGGTATAGAAAAGAGCAACGCAGGTTCGTCTGCCTCACAATCGCTTTTATCAGAAAAAAAAAAGTTCTTAGGCCAAAAACAGAACTCATTTACATTGTCTAGCAGCAGCTTCTACTAGTGGCACGCATGCACCTGAGCTGGAAGACTTGTTTTCTTCCTGGTCTGCCCATCTAGGGGATGACTGTAACGACCCAGATTTTATTATTATTTAATTAAATGGAAATTATATGTAAAATGACCATTTTACCCCTAGTCAAGGCAAACTGTTGACTTTTGACCCAGAACATCGTATGACCTTGAACCTTTGACCATTTAGTAGATCGGGTCGCCCTGAGTTCGTAGGCAGGCGGCATGCCGGATTTGGAGACCCGGAGCGAAAGTTATGGGTCACGGATACTACGGGGTACTATTGCATTTTTCAAGAATCGGGACATGTGGATTGCATTAACTGGTCAATTTGGACTCTTGAACCAATCAGATGAGTGACAAATGTCACTCATCTAACTGACCCAAAAGCCCAAATAATTGGGTGCATCAATCTCCTTATTCTCTCTTTGTCGTGAAGCCCTTATGCATACTTCCTCCTTCCCCGTTGATTTTCTCTCAGTCAGATCGATCTTTCATCTTCAATGAACATCATTTTCATCATCACCATTCTTGTTGTCGTCAACCCCATCCGCCTGCAGCCTCCAGCAACCATCTCGACCACCTGAAACCGTGACGGGCCAACGAACACCGAGACATCAATCGTGCAACCCAACCCATTTACCTTCAGTCTGGAGCGTAACGGTGAACACAGAGACACCAAGACGACTGACGGAGGCCCCTGAGACCAATTCGAGAAAGGAGGACTACGGGACACGGCGAAGGAAGAAGCTGAAATTCTGGGCAGAGTTCTTCGATCCAGAGGTAATGATTTCGATCTTTCTTTGAGTTTTGAGGCTTACAGACCTCTAGAGTAGGTTTAGACAAGTTGTTAGGACCAAACTGAGTCAAAAATGGTGGCCGAGAATGAGTTTCTGAGATGGCCAAGGCCATGAGTCACGGTGGCTCCGCCTCTGGTTTTTCGGTAGAAGCCAACTGAGCAGCGCCGCAGGGCTTCGGTAGAGGCCAACCAAACCGTGGCCTAGGTCTTCGGTAGGAGTCCACCGATGATGACGCCATCATTCTGACACTGTTCTAACAGCATGATGACGTTATCTTGTCAGAAATGTCAAAGCAGGGACTGACAAGTGTCGTCTGACACATGTCAGAGAATGACGTCATGCTGACGTCAGCGTTACTGTAGCACTATTGACCGCACGTTGACCAGGCGCGTGGGGGCGCATATGAATAGTAATTTTTATGGGGCCAGTACCATTTTCAAGATTTTGACGATACGAATCCAATGTCGGTTGTTTCATATCGATCAGATATCGTTAGGTTGGTCAAATTGAGGAAATTAGCTTCGAGAAGCGTGTTCAGAGCGCGTTCCCGGGCAGGTTTCGTTCTAAGTTTTGATGCTAGACCTAGTAGGGTCAATTAGTGACCCTTAAGTATGTTTGGGCAGGTTCGGACGTTGTTATTAGCTTCAGGACAGGTGTAAATGATTCGTTAGCGCAGCAAGGACTAGCTGTGATTGGACCGTTGATTTATAACTGAATACATGCATAACTGTTTTACTTGTTTTCTAAATTGTTTTATGCTAAATGTTTTATGATGTTGAGATTTGAGAATTTGATAACGGATTTCAAGAAATGCACAGATATCGAGCCTGAGACCCATTTGACGAGCGTTGACTTGGATTTTAGAAAGAGTCAACGGTATTTCGAAATGAATTGCGAACTAATGAAAGTATTGATGGTTTGAGACTTTTGACCTAACGATTTGGTTCATAAATACTTATGGGTAAAGGTTTGTGACACGATTTGAAAAGATGGTTTTGCAACGGTTTTCATACGTATATGTATATACCCTTCCAACTTGCGGATTGGTCTTCTCCAAACGTCGACCTGGAGGGCCACGATCCACTTACCAGAATGGGTGTCCCCATAGGGACCCCGTTCCAGGAATGGGAGATTGTAGTGGTCTCGGACCAGATTTCGGAGAGTTACTTGAACTAGATTCGGGAGAGAGCTCGGACTAGGTTCAGAGATAGAGCCTCCCAGATGGAGAATTACTGGGAGTAGATTCGGAGTGAGACCCCGAGTGGTATGCATACCTTTAGATATGAATCGTGACCATTTTCGGGGATTTTTTCCCTAGGGGCTGTGTGCCCCAAGTTGGCGTCGGACTTGCTTTCGATGCCGAGGAAGGGATTGTGGATACATAGTTACTTTGGATTTGATACTATACGTGCCCAGATGTATTTTTGTATAGATATATGTATATGTATAGAAATGTTACATGTTTTTACTAATAGATCGTATTTCTATGTTTTCTACTGAATGCATGTATGTTTACAGAAACGAAGGGTCAAATTGTCAGGATCCACCCCGATTATCACCCCAATAACCGAGGTAAACCCTGCTCCCGTCTGACAACCCCAAAACGAAAAACCGAAACGACCTCACGAAAACTACAAATTACATTGTCAGACGAAGGAGAATTTAAAACATCCAAGGGTCAAACGTTATACAGAGCATAGTACAAAGCAAAACAAGCCCTACTGTAAGCTAAGCGCGCAACGGATGACTTTATGCCTCGACTTCTGCCTCAACGGTAGCCCCAACGCTCGCACCACGACCTGGAGGGTGTCAAAAACATTAAAAATGTGAGTGGACTAAAAATAAGGAGTTATAAAACCGTTTACGAAAATAAACCAGGGTTACACCCTCCGTTTTGAAAACATGCATGCATAACCAAATAATTTAAAATAACAGTAGTACGAAGGAACAACATACATAAATCACCAGAAATTAAAACCAAAGTTCAGGCACTCGGCCTTAAAGCCACAGAAACCAAGTTATTCGGGTCACAGCCCAAAACATTTGAAAACCAGTGAAAAACATCAATCATACACATTTACTGGATCTCAAGTGCGCCGGAGTCTTTAAACTCAAAACACAATGCGCAATAACCAGGCCTTCCCGGGATATCAACGAGTCTTTAAACTCAAAACACAATCACAGGCCTCGGGGGGGTATCATTATCACCGAGTCTTTAAACTCAAAACCATACCGAGGCTTTAAACTCAAACCATCATTCCAGGGCCCTCCCCCCCCCCCCCCCTCCCTCCCCCTCCCCCCCTAAAATCAATCTGAGTCTTTAAACTTAAAACCAGATCCAGTAGGTTTTCCGAGTCTTTAAACTCAAAACCATTTCTCACATATAAGAAAGACCATCAAAATTCGAAAACAATAGCCAAACCAGAAATCTTCGAAAACCGACATGTTATTTGATAAAAAGGGAACTTCCTCCCGACTTTCATTTCCAACCTCAAATCATTTCACAAATCTTAATTAACCAGAATGCGTATAAAACATATTCATTCATCCGAAACCATACTCAAAAGCATCACAGAAACCATTATTCTCGAAGTACGTGCAAATCCGATAAGTAAAACAGTTATATAAAGCATAATTAAGTAAAGCAAGAATATAGAAACATAATTCATGAAATCGTATATCGAAAGCACAAAAACATGATCGAAACATAAATAAATAAAACAGTTATGCATGCTCGGTTAGAAAACAAACAGTTCACTCACAGTTCCCAGGTACGTCACTCGCGTCCCATACGTCCCGTACGTTCTTCATCCGCCTCGGGGATTCCCGATCCTGTCACAAGTCACCAAAACAAGTCACTAAACACGTCAACGGAGCGTATCCTAATTCCCCACAGATTTCCCGAACTTCAAACGTAACTAACTGGAACCTTAACTTTTCGACCTAGTAGAACTAACCCAAAACGACGTCCGATTGTCCCGAAACCTATCCCAAAAGACTCGTTATAACGATTAGACAAAAAACCTAGTTGGACACTTCCCCGGAAAACGCCCCACGCGCCCCCCGTGCCGCCCAAAGTGGTTGCGCGTGGGCCTCACGCGCCTGCTATAGGGTTGTCTTCAACCTCTGGTCAGCCGGTTCAACTGTACTGAACCGGCGTGATCGGTTCTCCCTTAATTCCTACTCAAATCCAATCCTTTCAATCCCAATAGGTTCGTCCCCTTCCTAGCAACCATTCTCTATCCTAAAAACTAGACATTAAAGCCTCTAACCCATCGTCCCCAAGCTCGAACCAGAACTGTCTGAAACCTCTGTTTTAGTTCTCGGCCAACCACGCAATCCCCATGCACGGCTTCGAGTTTAAACGACTCCTAGGAACCTATTGAGTCTCACACAACTCACAGAAGCCCTCGACTCAGCCCCAAAAGCCACGACTTTCGAATTGAATAAAACGGGAAAAACAGGGGAAACAGGGGCTTACCGTCTATCTCACCTCCGCCGTTCTCGCCGCCGTGCTCCTCTGCGTTCACAGAGTTGTCCTCAGCCGTCCTAGCCTCCCTTCGAACTTGATTGGATCAAAAGATCGATTTTTGGTTGCACCACTACCCTCGACTCCTCTCTGTTTTTCTGAGTACTCAAACCTCACACTACCCTGATTTCTTTCACAGTCCTCACTCACAAGTCACTCACCAATTCCTCCCTTATTTCTGTCACTCTCTTGATCACCAGAATTCACAACACCCTCTGCAATCGATCAATCCCTCTCCTAATCTCACTCTCTGTTTTCTTCTTCGAACACGACTCGACACAAACAACAAAACCCTTTAAATTTTACACCGTGCCTTGTAGAAACCTCTAGCCTACCCCCACGTGTCACAACCCTATGGTCCCAAACTCAAAATATCCAATAAGCCTTGTACACTTGGCTTTATCTAATTGGCTCAATTCCCAAGGCACGAAAAGACCAGAATACCCCTAATGTCCAAATTACGATTCTACCCTTCTCCGTTCTAGACCCCTATCTTACTCGTCTGACGTCCGATGAAGGCATGCCGTCTGTCGTTGAACTCAGGACGATGAAATCTACCTAACGGTCCTCGGTCTACGTGTAAAAACCCTATCGTCCAAAAAGTCAACTTTTCCCCTTCGTTTACCCAAATTACGAAAGTGCCCTCAAACTTCCGAACATCATAACTTCCTCCTCGGATGTGGGAATCGGGCGTGCCACCTGTCTACGGATTCGTGACGTCCCGAACTACGTCATGGTCACTGGTCAATATCCAATTGACCGCCCGAACTCAAAGTCAATATTTTGCCCAAACTAGGGGCAAAAACGTCATTCTACACTAACGGGCCAAAAGTAACCAACTAACCACCCTATAACTCTGCTAATCCGGCACTAATCACTTTCTTAATCCTAACTCCCGGGACGGGTCGTTACAATATATATGTTCTAAATGAATTTATAACTGTTTGTTTTTTGTCCACTCACGCTTTGAATGTTTTCTTGACCCTTCAGGAGAGGAAACTGAGGAGGACATCGACTCCGGGGCCGAAGCATAAATATCACCGTTGCGTTTACACCACCCTGAAGGGTAGGTTTTATTTTTATTTTGTATTAGTACGAACATAATGCTCATTTCCCTTGTCTGACATGTTGTACTATGAAACACACCGGTGTGTATCTAGAACCCCCAGTAGGGGTATTTGTGTAGTAAAACCCTCGAAGGGTATTTGTGGTATTTTGGATTACTTGTCAGATGGGAGCAGGCTTTCCACAGTGGTCCCCAGGGGGAAAACAGGGCGGGTCCTGTCAACCACCGTGGCTGAATGCCCATCACACTCAATCCAATTCAGCATCTCCACACCTCACCATTCACAGCAAAAGAGATCTCCATGGGTGGTCCGCCTCCCTCGCTCCGCAAACAAGGTTCCAAGCAGAAGTCCAGTAAGGGTTGCCTCAGAACATTCAGCTTCTAAAACGAGAAAAATAATTTGGGCAGGAACAATATGCTCATTTCTGTTATTTTATTTTACTACTTATAAGTTCTGGTTGGAGAGCGAGGATTAGAATTTTTCGGTTTGTGTAGGATTAGAATTTTTGGGTTTGTGTGGGATTAGAATTTGGGATTGGTTTTTTGCTGAACACAAAATTCCACTTCAATTAGATGAAAAAAAAAAACAATAAAGATGATGATGATGAGGAGGAAGAAAAAAAATCCAAATTGGATTGGAGGGTTGGGAATGAGCTGAGGAAAAACTCAGATCGGATGCATTGGTCATCCTCCTCTTCCTTCTTCAATTTTTCTTGTTTTCAAATATTTACTTTTAACATTTTTTTTATAAAATAATTAAACAACCAATCTCTTACTAAGACGTAAGCAACACTAGCGCCATTACTAACATGGAGTAACGATTGGAGCAACGGACGTAACAAAAGGGGATTCTAGAAGTATATTACAATGATTTCGGATTGTGGGAGCAAATTGAGATTTGATGTCTGGTTATGGAGCATTTTGAGTAATAAGCTGTTATTTTTTAAATCAGTTATCACTATTAATTATTCATTTGATACATTTTCTTTATGAGTTAGTTACACTCATGTGGGAGAATGTTGGGTTTTTCCACGTCATTGTGAGTTTGCAAACTAATTAATTTGGTATCAAATAAATAAAAAACATAATTATATTACTAGATTAGATATTATTGGACTTTTATTTAGGATGAGGACTTATGACAGTTAATGAAGTGGTTTTCATTCACTTTCTCCATTTTGATTGGCAGTTATCTCTAGTAGGGAGAAGCAGCTGTCAAATGTTGTAATATAAATGGAATGGTCTCTGCTCTCATTTCATAAGGAAAAAAAAAAATTATTGAGTGCTTGTCCTATTGAGAGTTTTTGATATTTTGGAAATAAGGAGGAGAAGATTATTGCAATTGTGAAATTCATCCCCGTGCTATAAAATCTTTGTGGAATTACTTTGTTATGTCAAACACATTTCAGAATCTATTCATTGATCTTCCTAATCAATTAAATGGATTAATTGTATGATACACTTGCAGTTTATGTTTTGAAGCAATGTTCAATTTCTGTGTTTGTCTTACTTCTGATTGATTGGTTTATTGAGTTTAGTTGGATTTCTCGTATCTGTACATAAAAGAGTCCTAACAATAAGACAGAGATAAATCTGGTAAAGCTTCGGCGGACAATATATCTTACAAAGTTACAATCACGTCGATTATGGATTTTGAGGAGGCGGGTCATAAGGCTGTTAAAAATTATGAAACTCGAACAAGGTCAGGAGATGGGAGATTGTTCGTGATGTTTTTGGAATACTGCAGACATATTATGCTTTGTTCGAGCAGAGATTGTGCATGATGAACATAATCTACCAAAAACAATTTGAGAAATGCTTTGTACAAAATTATGCCATGAGGCAAACGCCTTCAAACCAGTAAAATTCACAATGCCAGCAAGTTTTATGCCCATTTGCTTGGCGCAGATGCCATTACCCTGGATGTGTTGGGTTATGTACGATTAACTGAAGAAGACACTAGTTCATCGTCTCGGATTTTGTCAAGATCCTTTTCCACGAGTTGTCGGATAATCTAGGGGTGAGATACTGAGATTGCTAAATGAGCGGCTCATATATCATCCAATGAAGGGATGTTATGATTCTACTTTTCCGATGGATGATCCCAAGAACTCGATTTGCAGTTAGGAAGAACACCCTATGCCTTTTTTTAACACAAGGATGTTAAAGTAAAAAGATTATATTATATAAACACCGAGGATCGACCTTATCCGAGGAAAGTCAAATCTTAAACTTTCTACAAAACAAACAGAGATAAATATCACAAAGTTATAACAGTAAATAGCAACACCATATATGTGTTCACTGTTAAGATCCAATTCATCTTCATTCACACCATTTGAAGCAGGCACAGTAAATAGCAACACCATATATGTGTTCACTGTTAAGATCCAATTCATCTTCATTCACACCATTTGAAGCAGGCACAGGCTGCCCCAAGGGCTGGAGTGTGCTCCAGCCCACTCAAAATTAATTATCAAATGTAAAATTTTATATAATATTAATTTATGTATCCATTTATTAATTTATTTTGAATTTAAATAAGAGAGATAGTGATGTTTTTTGAAAATTATATAATATCTTATCTATATAAAAAGGTATTTATTGTAATTTTAAGTGTTATTTGTATTTTATTTGTATAATTATTTGTTATTTCTTTTTATAAAATATATTTTTTTAATTAATAAAATTCATTTAATATTGTTGAATTTTAATAAAAAAATTACTTTAATTAAAATTTAACCTACGCTTTTTTTAGTTCCTGAATTTGTACGAGAGACTTTGGATTATTTTTAGATGTGATATATTATCACTCTGCGTAATCCCTTTTTTCACTTTAAGGTCCAGATCATCTTCAATCACCATTTGAAAAACCTTGGATTATTTTTAGATGTGACATATTATTCCTCTGCGTCATCAAAATGACGAAATTTCTTAGCTATATTTTACAGGCTATGATGGTGGTTATCAAGCAACAACGAAAAAGGGTATGGGGAAGTAATATCTCAAAGTATTTTTTTTTTAAAAAAAAAGCTACGAGTTCCCCAGGCCCTTCGCCTGCTTTAGGCCCCTGGAGAAACGCCGTTTTCTCCAAAAATCAGGAAGGTTTTACTAAGGCCATTTTTGCTGGTTGACCGAGAACTAATTCTACCTCCTCACATCACTTAGATTTACAAACCACACACTAATACATGACCTTATTTATGTTGATAGGCCTATAGTAGTATGTAGTCTACGTAATCTCCTTAGTATTATCCATTTTATAACCAATAAATCACCATTCACTTATCTCCAAGTAGGGGTAGGCACGGTGCTATTCGATACGAATATTGGCAATATTCAAATTCAAATCGTTAAAATCTTAACGGTTCGATACGATTTGAATTTTCTAAAATTATAAATAAAACCGTTTCGATTCAAACCGTTAATAACGGTTCGGTTTGAATTAAAACAGTTTGAAACCGTTTAGACATAAAAAACAGCAAATATATTTAAAAACAGCAAGGATTTAAAAAAAACAGCAAGGATTTAAAAAAAACAGCAAGTATATTCAAAAAACAGTAAAGATATTAAAAAATAGCAAGTATTTTTTTTTAAAAAAACAGCGAGTATATTAAAAAACAGCAATGATATTAAAAAAACAAGTATATTAAAAAAACAGTAAAAATATTTTTTTTAAAAGGAAGATACAAAAAAAATAATCAATACTTAATATTTTGTATATTAATTTTGAGAAGAATTTGATTACAAACATTATCATTATATTAAAATTTAGCAAACAAACATTACCACTTAATAATCTTTTATTATACTTTTATCTAAATATACATATATTTATCTGGATATATTTGATTATCTTTTTTTTATTTTTTTTATTTTGTATTAATAATAGATTTAAAAATTAATATAATCTTTAAAGGTCCGGTTTAAATTTAACGGCTTTTCAAAATGAAAATGAAAATGCAAATTCAAACTGTTACTAACCGAACGGTTTGAATTATCATATTGTTTGATTTTTATGCAGTCAAACTTAAACCGTTAAATAAATAACGATTTGAAGCAGATCGTTAGCGATTTTAAGGAATTCGTGTCCATTCTTATCCCCAAGTCATTGTCATTCCCAAAAAAAATGAAAAAAGGTCTACCATTCCCACAATGAAAATATGGCATTATTCAAACCTGTAAACCTAAAATCTTGCAGACCCAAATATTAGGAAGTTCTATACACACAAAAAAAAAAAAAAAAAAAAAAATCAATCGCAGGAAAATCCTCTTATCAACTGAATATGCCAGCAGATCAAAATTATGTTTGAAATATATATTTTGTCGCCAATTAAAAATTTCAAACCATAATCAGCCTTACTCCCAAACTAGATCAATGTTAAAAGTGAAACTCAACAGCTGAAATCTGATGAAACTTGACAAGCACATTGCCAATATCAAGCAGTTGTAAGTAAGCTGTGGACTGCAAACATCACAGCCTAGTTATTTCAAGATTCGGAAAGATCACAACACATCACTCATTCACAAAACCACTCCAAAACATCACCTGTAGACTCAATTGTAGCAAACATAACAAAATGTAGGAGACAACTACTTCACTCTTGCTTGCATAACTGTCCCGGCTTCGTCTGATTCGCCGTTTTCCTTTTTATAGCCAGCCTGCAACATATTAAAATCACAGAATGGTTAATGAAAAAGAACAGAGAAACAGAAAGAGTATCACAAAACTGATTCAGCGCCAGGATCAAAAGAGCAATGAATCCGGCATTGAATGTGAAGAGAACTAAAGGACCCAAAAAACTGATCCAATTTCCAGTTTAGTGTGATGCTTCCAACCGTAATGCAGATTATGCAGGAAAAATGGTCGAATCCTCGCTCAAATGTCAAATCTAGAAGGATAGCGAAGTCTTCCACATGAAACATAGTAATTTACAATTATAATTTGTACAATGCAAATCCAATCCAGGCCTCGATCCCAAAAATGCGGAACCTTGGGTCCGATTTCATCAGATAATGCAGCTAAGTATAAACCTTGGGTCCGATTTCATCAGATAATGCAGCTAAGTATAAGAAGGAGAATAGAATCACAAAATGTCATACTTGGATATGAAACACAAAATAGAAAAAATGGGATTTGATTGGAGATGGAAGCGAGATTGGAATAAATATTTTCATCATAGAATTCAAATTCTGGAAAGCCCTTTTCCAGTTACAACAGAAAAAACCTCAACTAAAACCCTAATTCTTCTTCTTCTTCTTCTTCTTCATTCTCTTTCCTCCGACAAAACCACCAAATTCTAAAGCAATTTCAACCCCTAGAAACCCTAATTTGAATCCATTGATACATTGCTTAAAATTCACAAATTTGCACAACCTCTTATTCTTCTTCATCTTCATCCAGCCATCCAAAGCTAGTTAAATTCTAACCTTAAAAATCCACTAAAAGAAATTTTAAATAAAAGTACTCAACTCCCTCACTTCTAGCCCTAAAAACACACAAACAAAAAAGAAAAAGCGAAATAGAGACATACACATATTTATATACCCACAAAACACACCACCACCAACCACCAGAACGACCGACGGATTTTAATCGAGTCTTCAATTCAATGCTGGTCCTCTTCCCTCCGACCAGAATTTCCATGCCCCCCCGACAAAGAAGCCAACAAATTGAGATGTCCTGGAAGGTAATTCCCCACTCTCGCCGCCGACGCCTCGCCCATCGGCTGTTGTTGCAAGAACAACGAATGCTGGTGCTGATGCTGTTGGTGTTGGTGCTGCTGCTGAGACACAGCGGACTGAGCCATCATCTCCGGCGGCGGCGTGGCGGCAAAGCTCCAAACTTGCCCGAAGTGCGGGGCCCAGAACCCGCCGGGTCCCCCTGCGGTGGGGCCCAGCATGGAGGCCATAGAGTGTCCGACAACAGAGATCGCTCCGTCGTTATTGGCGTGGTCGGAGGGGTCCTTGGCGGTGGAGGTGTCGTGACTGTGGTTGTGGTTGTCGTGGTCGTCAAGGGACCCACGGACGCGTTTGCCGAGGATGAAGGGGGTGGGGCCGCCAAGGAGCTGGGGCTTGTGGTCGGAAGAGGTAGTGGAGGAAGGGACGGATGAAGAATTAGCGCCGCCGCGGAGGGAGACAGAGACGGTGGAGAAGGAGGCAGGAGTTGTGCCGGTTCCGGTGGCGGCGATGATGGAGGGCTCGGCCTGGCGGAGGAGCCACTCGATGGTCTGGCCGTCGGACTTGTGGCCGAGCTCACGTGTGAGCTGGAAGACACGTGCGGCGCATATGATGGGCATGCGGATGCGGCGGCCTCGTCCGTCGACTTTGCTGTGACGGTCCTTTGAAGGCGGCTTCTTGACGGCTACGACGCCGTTAGTTGAGGGCCTCTGTGAGGAGGGGTGCTCAACCATGGCTCCAGTAGCTCCGTTAGTGAGTTCATTATTTGGCGCCTCGGAGTTTGACATGGAATTAGAAATTGATGACTGGCGCGGTGGGTTTAAGGGTTCACCCACTGAGTGTGGGGGTTTGTTGCGGAAATCGTAGAGAGAGAGAGAGAGAGAGAGAGAGAGAAGGGGAGAGGGTTATGGTGGTTTTGGGGGGTTTGGAGGGAAAGAGAGGGAGGAGGGGGCTGGGGTTGGGCCGGGCTGGGCTGAGGGAAACACAGCTCTCTAATGATTGAGCCCCAGACAGGAGCTGGTGGAGACAGAAGAGGGCACATGGGGTGGTGGCCCCCACTTTATTACAACACTCTTGCCCTACACACTTCTTCTTCGCTGTGTTAAACACGCGCAGCCCCAAAACAAAAATAATAATTCAAATGTTATCTATTTATTTTCCAATTTTCATACACCCACAAATCACAATAAATCATTATTTTAATGCAATAATAAAGAAGAGGAGATGGGAAAGAAAAATTATCAAATTCAATATTCAGTATAAAAATGGATGTATTTTTAAAGGAATTACCACAGATAAATATTTAAAAAAACTTGTAAAGTTTAATCTACTCAGAATAATAGAATAATAAGATTATAAGAGGTAAGTTTTATTTTTGTCCAATTATATCTAATCTTCTGCTAATCAAAACATATTAATTTTATATGTATGATATATTGAATTTCTTGAGTTATCCAATTCTTGTCACCAATGACTATATACATTGTGTATTGACATCATCCTTCATGGAAGTTGAACTCGATATCTACCACGCAACCTGTGAATAGAAATAACATCGACTCTAATACTAAATGGCACCCAAAAATCATCATTAGTTATTAATAAAATGTTATTTAATTTTAAAAATTGGTATATGACTAATTTATAGCTTGATGGGACACCGACATCCACACAAGATTAATATCAGATTATAAACATCTTTTAAGTCATACATGCCACAAGGGACGATTAGTGGGATTCAAACACAAAATCGAGAAAGAAACAAATTAGTGTTTGAACCACTTAATCATCCCTTTGTGGTTGTAATATAAATCACAAACAAAATGAATGTAACAATAATATTCTACCTCATTCAACGACTAACTAACGTCGATAAGGCATATATTCTCAACTCGTGTGAGTGACTAGAACTAGACTTCTCACTTGACACTCCCACATATTGATAAGGTTTATTGACTTAACCATGTCATTTAGATGGCTTTTGGGCTATGTTTGGATATGTATCACTCCTCGATAAGGTTTACTGACTTAACCATGTCATCTAGATGGCTTTTAGGCTATGTTTGGATATGTATCGCTTCCACAACGCGAGGCATTTATCTTACAACGAAAAATGGTAACATGTTTCCATTTCTATTATAAATGCAAGATGTTCTTTATTTTTTTAATTAAAAAAAGTAACTTATATCGTTACTCTTTATTCTGTCAAAATTATCACTTAAAAAGTAATTTCATGTCTTATTTGGACACGTGTCGCTTCCACAACGTGGGGTTTTATCCTATAATGAAGAAAGGAAAAAAAAACACTTTTCCACTTTTATTATAATAAATGCATGATGTTCCCCTTTTTTAAAACATAACTTATAGCATTACTCACCACTATGTTAAAATTACAACTTAAAAGGTAACTCAAGCTCTATTTGGACATATATCGCTCCCACAACACAGGGTTTTATCCTACATCGAAGAAAAGAAAACACTTTTTCACTTTCACTATTAATCCAAAACGTTCTCTTTTGCTAAATATAACTTACAGTATTACTCTTCACTTTCAAATTACCATTTAACTATCATCTCCACAACTAACTTAGATTTCGGAGTCGATATGCTAGACAGCTATCAAACGGATACCCTTTCACATTCCTCCTTGAAATTGGCCAAATGTTCTAGAGCACTGAATCAATATATATCAATTGAGACAAAACATACTTTCAAATTGGTGCATTTTGAATATCAACAATTACAATTTAATATTATTTAGTTTAGGCTTTAAGCTACTAGCATAATCTAACCAAACAAAACTAGTCCACGTAATGAACAATTTCAATGATTAAAAAATAATCATGATCAATTTCATGTAATTTTCCCACAATTTTTGCTTTTGTCAAAGTAATTTCCTACATTTGAAAATGGAGAAACTTGGAAAAATGAATGGCATCATATTTGAGTGCTTGAACTCAGCTTAAATTATAAAATAAGACAATCATAAACGGAAACTGAATTTAATCATAAATATAAATTATTATGTCCACTTAGTCTAACATAAAACATTCCTTTCATAAATTATAAAGATGAGCATTAAACTCGTCGAACGTAGTTCTATAACGCACGAGGTATCTTCACAATCGAAAGATGAGTTTGATTTCTAATGAGGATGCAGAAAAACCACCTAACTTCACCTTTTCTGGATCATCACACCAAAAACGAAAAATCCTAATACGAGTACTAGCTGAAAAGGAACCATATGAGTTGCCAATAAATTTGCATATAAAACGCTCTGGAAATTAAATATGTCGTATAGCTAATAATCAACAAATTTTGAACATTTTAGATAAATGAAAGTCCTTGTGGATGGGGATGGTATCAAAACCCAAGTAGCTTAATTAATAACACTCTAGGGAGAAGGTGACATATTTGCTAGCTTCTGAGTTGCAATTTGCAAACATAGCAATGCGCTTAGCAATGCCCTAGCAATAAATCAAAGGAAAATGAGCCCCACCACACTTTCTACTTTCTACTCCATTTTCTAACTAATCCTACCTCTACAAATCAATACATAATCAAGTGTTGCCTTTTACCTTTTCCTTTTTTTTTGGTCAGTTAATTTCACCAAAACTTTCTTTAAACTTTCTTTGTTGATCGGTAAAAGAGCTCTTATAAATAAATAAAATTTATTGAAGGGATAATACAATTCTCATAACAAAAATTAAATTTCAATAAATCAAAGGTCTTATCTGACTTCACATTCGTTTTATTATTACACTTAAAATACATAAATTTTGTATATTTATAAAATTATCTTACAATAATCCAATAGAACACTCATCTTAGTTATTAAGGGTAGGTACGGTGCGATTCGATACGGATAATGACAATATCTAAATCCAAACTGTTAAAATCTTAACAGTTCGATACGGTTTGGATTTTCTAAAATTAGAAATAAAACCGTTAAGGAATAAAAAAACAAGGATTTAAAAAAAAAACAAGGATACCAAAAAAAGGAGAATAATTAATACTAAAAAATTTATATATTAAACTTGCTAAGTATTGAATTGCAAACATTATTACTATACTAAGATTTATCAAACAAATAAACTAGTTAATAATATTTTATTATACTCTTATATGAGTATACATATACTTATATGGGTATATCTAGATATCCTTTTATTTTTATTTTTTTACTTTGTATTAATAATAGACTTAAAAATTAATATATTTTTTAACGGTCCGGTTTGGATTTAACGGATTTTCAAAATGAAAAATTCAAATCCAAATGGTTACTAACGAAAAGGTTTGGATTCTCAAACCGTTTGACTTTTATCCGGTCAAACCGTTGGATAAATAACGGTTTAGAGTGAATCAATTATCGATTTTAACGAATTCGTGCTCACTCTTATTATTTAGTATGATTTAGTATCTTCAGGCACACACCCTCAATCTATTTTCATTGGCCTACCGATATTTTTAATGATTGGTTGGAAATCTAAAAACTTAAAAGTGGATTTAGTTTATAAACAATGATTAATGAGAAATCCCTACCCTACTAATCCACATATATGTTCATATAACAACCACCAAGTACTAGACTACTAGGGTGCTAGGTGAGTAGGTGCTAAGGCTCTAATAAGACTCTTAACTCTGTTATATTTAGCGCATAAGTTGCCAATCCCTTTGATGAGCCTCTTCATGTCTCTAATCATTGTCCAAGGTGCCATGTTTGGAGACATCTCAACTGTTCCAACTTCATATAGCATTGTTCATCACCCATTTCTAAGGGCTTAGACTTTCAATCTCTAAACCCTATCAAATTTCACCCACTATCCTACCCTATCAAATTTCACCCACTTTATAAGATAGAAGATGTATACACCTTGTGTACTCAAAACTTTCTCCTATAATACCTACCCAGCTTCTAATTATGTGTCTAATATTTAGTATTATAAATTATTTAATTAATAATTTAACTCTGTATAATAAATATTTAAAATTGATATTCAATATATACATAATTAATTTCAATATCTTTATAAACAAAATCATGATTTTGATTTTAATTTATAGAATTAGTAGTTTGTTATCCTTGTCATTTAGGTGGTGTTTGAAAACCCATTATGCTTTCCCTTTCTCTAAAATAATAAAGAAAGAATTACCGCCAAAGCATAATAATAAAGAAAGAAGAAAAGGGTGTAACATGGAAAACGTGTTACGCGGGTCGACGCGATGTGCACGGACGAAATAGGGGCGCGTGAAGGAGAGAGCTGCCTTGGCTTTAATGAGGTCAGAGAGAGAGTGAGTGAGTCGAGTGGTACATAATTGACATATACACTGACATAAGACTCTGTTTTTATTTACGTAATTTGCCACTTTTGTAACTCTGGAAAATTCAATTTCAAAAATTAGGGCAAGAAAAAGAAGAAGAAGAAGAAGAAGAAAAAAAATCCCTTTTTAGCAAGCGCAGAGCCATGAGTTCCGCCGAATGTTTGGAGAATATTATATTCACAATAATTCATTCCCTAGGTCCCCTTTGGCCCTTGGATTTATGGATCCAACGGTTGAAAATTTGTATTTTTTGAATTTGTTATACTCATTGCTTGAGCTCATCCGCAGTAGATTCAAACTCCCCCCGGTTCAGAGAGTCAAAGTCGTAGATTTTGAATTGGAAAAATCTAAAAATCTTTGCTGTCTGGATTAGTACATTATGAAGATTAATTAAAAGGATTGGTGAATGTGTTTGCCAACTTAGTTTAATTATTTATTTCAATCCCTTATTTCATCTGGTCGCTGTGCATTCGAATTGGGGAAAGCCCAAACCATAAATGTTTTGTGACTCGGAATTTTTATTATTTACGTTTTTTTAATGTACATTTTATCGTTAATTTCTTAAATATATTATAAAAATAATTTTTAAAAAGATCAAACAAGTTGATGGTTAAGATAATTCATATATACCAATTAATGATTATCTTTCTTTTTTTCAAATAATGATTATCTATTAAGTATCTTAAAATTTTGATAATTAGGATTATAAATTATTTTAATTTGATTAATTTTTATAGAGATAATACTTGCATTATATTTTAATAATAATTATTATTATTTCTATAATAACATATCAAAAATCCTTGGATTGTCAAGAATTTATACCAAAAATTAATATCAAATGAATTGACATATCAATAATGGAAAAATTGAACCAAGGTGGTTGGTATGAGTGGTTCGGCGCTATCATTCATCAAGAGAGATCAGGGGTTCGATGACCCTTGTTCTCGTATGAAGTCACTACTTTGGCTAGCACTTTACTCCTTACGGGCCGACCCGGTATGAGCGGAGATTAATCTGAGGGTGATTACGGTTTAAAGGTGTCACCCATCGCAATGAGACCCACCCAAGACATGTTAAAGGTGTCACCCATCGCAATGAGACCCACCCAAGACACCTTGTGGGTTAAGAACCTTGGATAAAAAATAATAATGGGAAAATTGAAACTAGTATAGCTATGCTAGTATTAGATACAAGTATATTCTAACTCTCAATAAAAAATAAAAAATAAAAACTCATATCCCTTTTGACTTGGCAAGGCAATCCAAAAACACTTTCACATTGTAAGCTACATGATTTATGAAATTGTACCATTAGGTATGATTATCATAAACAAAATTATGCATTGATTATTTTAATAATTTAAATCGTGATTTTGTATGAAATTACGTATTTTTAACATGATGTTTCCTACTATTTGTATATTTATTTCTTTCTTCTTTAAGCTTCGCTCTTCAACTCACACTCCAAGTTTCATTCAATCTCCTTCAGGGTCCCAAAGTTGTCCTCAATTTCTAATGTTTGCACAAGTATGATGGATGATTCAAGCGAGACCATTGACCTATCGTTTCTTCCACAGTTCAACCCCTAAATATGGCAGCTGGCATGGAAGCAGACCGACGTACAGTTGGCCTATCAACCAGAATTTTGTAGTTAACATGGGTCCATGAGGGCCTCAAACTTAAATAGTTAGGAAGCTATGATTAATGTACTAAACAACTCGTGTCTAAAAGTGCTGCTTTCTCCATATTCGAGTTCAAACCTGCAAGATAATATAATATATGGATGGTGTGAATATTTTATTTGTATAAAAATCAACTTGATAGTTATTTAATCATATTCCATAGAGTTTAGTAATAATTAAGTTTTTATTATCACAGCTTTGGTTATAATAAAAGTAATAATATTTAGATATACTAAATTGATTATATTTAATAATAATTAATAAAAAATATTATTTTAATAATTTTTTTTAATTACAAAGAAGGGAGATTTTTGGAAATTATTCATACAATATGTTATCGAGATTCGAATTTGAGACCAATTGTCTACAAGTCAACACTAAAATTAACTGAATTAAACCCACTTGATATAAATATAATTAAATTAATATATATAAATATCATTAAAAATATATAAACGGCATTTTCTTTTAAAAATAAAGTGAAAATAAAGTGAAAGATTTATGTACTAAAAATTCCACTAATTAATATGATATAAGTATTATTGTTCTTTTTTATTAGTATCTTTTTGACTAATGATAAGGTCTTGGATAATTTTGCCCCCACTTCGGCCACGTAGATTGCAAAAGGTTAATAGAAAAACACTAACAGGCACACGAGGGCATGTATTCCGTATCTTAATAAACGCGTTCTCCCGCTGCTTTTGATTAATTAATCCTCAATTATTTTGTTTAATTATGTTTATCTTTATCTAACCACTACATTATTGTTATTATAATCCCCAATTGTTGTGCTATTGATAACTTAATTAATTATATTCAAATTAATTTTGACGTATGAATGATGGAACATTCCTCTGTAGCCCCAATACCCATGATGGTGGTTGTAGCTACTGGAATCCTACTAGTCCTTATTGTTTATTTCTTTCATTTTGCACCAATACTTAATTTAAGGGTAGAATGTTGACGGCTCCTGAATTCAATTTTAAATGTATTAAATTTACATTCAAAACAATTTGAAAACAAGAAAAAATAAAAAAAAATTGTGAGATGAATTTGAAAAAGAAAAAGAAAAAAGAAATAGGGATGAATTTTCTTTTTTGTTGTTGGCTGCTGCCAGTGTTGCCTATGAGAGAAAGTTTTATAGGAACAAATTTGATTGGAGATAATTACATTTTAGAATTAAGAACAAATTTTATAGGAAGAACAATCAATAGGTTTTCTCTTACAATTAAAGATAAATGCATGTTTTGAGAATCACGATTTTAGTTGTTTGTCCCTAAAAGAACCAAAAGTATTACTCGGCAAATCCAAGCTCACAACAAGGAGAAGAGACTAAGAGAGCAGCTCTAATGGCCCCGGCTAACGACAAGCCCGCCAATTACAACTTCGTACATAACCATATTAATTTGTGCACGTACGTGTATGTTTGCACACGTGCAAGTGTTGAATTTTGATGATGAAAAGTGAAGTCCAGCTATCACTATTAAGTATTAATGAGATTCCTTTGATATATTGGTGTAGATTTTAAAAGGATATTATATTGTTAATGTTTCCAGCTAGAAATGACATAAATATATATATATGTATTATGAATTACATGGGTCGAAATGGCGGACGTAATAAAATTACCTTGAAATTAAGAACCAATTAAGAAGCCAATTCATCAATATCATACACGTGAAACTTAGTGATGGGTCTACATCATCTACTCACAGTCACAAATTTGTATCTTCTTTTTGGAAGATATCTAAAAACGACTCCAACCAAGTACTGCATGCATTTGCATGGAGGGGGGGAGCAGTCAAACAGGATATTTTTAGGGTTTTACTTTTACCCCTATATGGACCACATGGGTTCACTCTTTAATGGAAAATAATTGTATTCATTTTAAGGTGAATGATTTCTTTAGCTCCAAGCAAACTTTGAATTTAAAGGGTTGCTGAGGCTGAGTGTGCGACTGCCTCCTCCACGAGACCACGACCACGTTCGTGATTGACTCTTTCAATTTTGGTTGGTCTGATCACTCTTAGGGGTTTCAGTCTGTAAAAATAGAAAACGCCAACGATGGTGGGAAATATTGTTCATTCGAATAGGAACCGAATGTGGTTTTATATTTATTTCCCAGAAAAGAGGAAGCAGGAGGTGAAAAAAGGTAGATGGTGGTGGTGGTGTATGACCGCATGCTGATATGAGAGCAGACTGATGAAGTTGACCTTATCAGCACTCAGCTGGAGAATCCAGAGTCCAGACAAGACCTGAAAAGAAAATTAATTATTATTTTTCAAACATATTATTAGTTGTTTATAAAGAAACGCGGGGCCGGCCCACACGTACATGACATGTCACATGAGGCTCCAAATCGTCCAACAAATCAAAACAGCTGGACCCCATCTCAACCATTTTTCGAATTATTAATTTCGTGGAAAATGGCTTCTGAAAACAACAGTAAAGTAAAGTATAGTATGTTTCATTTTTATTTATTTTCTACCCAGAAATTATTATGTACTCAGTGCCCGTCATTGCCTCACTAGTCATTAGTAATTTTTTTTTTAACCCTTTAATCAATATTAGAGTACGTAGCACGGACAACACATCACATAATTAAGTTGATTTTATTGAACTGATATCTCATCTAACTTGGAAGGAGGTACTTAGTTTTCCACAGCAGTAAGAAAATATAACTTCGAATCCAATGATAGCTTCGTCATGCACCCTTAATCAAAACTTTCCCGATAAAATGCGGTACTACTTTCTTTTAGTTTTCTTTTTCTTTTTCAAAACCCTAATCAACGCTACATCAAATAATGCAATTTTCTTAGCTTCATAAACTTGTCTTTTGTTGAAGATGCTTCGAATAATTCCTACACAGCCAAAACGACTATATATCTTGTGATTCTCTTTAGTCTCACATAATATATCAAGAGAAAGGTACAAGGGTTTACAAAAAAAAAAGAAAAAAAAGTAATCATGCCAATGGCAATTCTTATATCTAAATTTCAGGTGGATTAAATCTAAATACTAGAAGAAAAAAAAAATCAACTGTACGAGTAAATTTTTATTAATAAATATAAAAAAATATATATAGTTAGAAAGTGTGACGAATCGCTACTTCATATACATCTCTTTACAGAGATAAAAATTTAATTAAAAAATATAATATAATATTCATGAATCAAACAATACAAATATAAATATTACTACCTAAGATTCAAATGGACTAAAATTTTGAAATGGATTAGACAAACTTCTGCAAACAATAAGTTAGTAAATAACTCAATACATAATTTTAAAATAAATGAAAATCTTGGAAGGGCTATAGCCCCTCCACCTCTCAACTGAGGCCCATCTTTGAATCATGCCATTCATTTCGACTGTCCAACTCTTTCTAAATTTTGTAAAACAATTTATAACCCAATTTAACAATTCGATAACCATACATCTAACATCAAATTGCTGAAATCTATACCTGTTACTTCATTTTGGGCTCAAAAGGTTACTCAAACGGGCTAAGGTTCTTGGAGTTGGCTCAAGTGTTACTCGGAAGTGTTAAAAGATTAGGATAGGTCACGCATTCGATCTCTTTCCATGTAACAAAGATAATAAATGTACAAAGCCTGATTAATGAAAGTTAGCAGTTCAAGTCTCGCTTGGAAGCACATTGAAGAAGTGATATACTTCGTCTTCATCAATTACTCCCACTTCTATTGAGCAAACTGAGCAGCAGACTTGCTTGAAGACTACATGGTTAACTGCAGGAGTTGCTTCACTCTCAGAAGCTTCTCTTCGCCTTTTCCCCTTTGCACGTCTTGCTTCCTTTTGGTGGAGTACCTTATCACTTCCAATCTTGCAGTTTACAACAAAAATTGCTCTGTATTGGGTCACATATCTTTCATGCCTGCAAGAAATGTTCAGAAATACATGAGCATATCTCACCTGTAACCAAACAAATTTAGTCACGTACGAAAACTATACATTCTGCAGCTACTGAATGCAAATACAATTTAAGGTTTGCACGGCACTGCGTGAATGGGGAAGATGCTTCCACAAGTCCTGCTGTTTTTACAATTCTTACTTTTCACTTTTGGTTCACAGAAAAATTTGTATATTCCAACTTCATCTCTACGACTACAATTTGATTGCAACTATAATCAACTACCATCCTCATATTACATCCAAAACCAATCAAACAATCTAATTACTTCCTGCCTCTATCAGCTTTACATAGCCACCTCCAATGGTTGTGGGGGAATTAATGACAACGTAGATACTAAAGTCTACTACAGTTACAAAAGTGAAAACATCATACATATTACTAGTTCTCTGAAAAATGCTACTTGTATCCAGAAGCAAGGCAATGGGAAGTTATATTTACAACCCAAGAAAAAAAACACAGAGATGATGAAGAAGAAAAGAAGTGGGACATATTTCCTGGCCAACAAATGACATAAAGGGGGTCGGACGGTCCAATTTATGATTGGAATTTAGGGGAAAACCTAAGGGCCACAATGCATCAGGTAAGGCTGCAGGGAGAAAAGACTTTGTTATTATACTCCTCAAATGGTAGAAGAGTCAGTTAAAAAATTAGACATAATTCTTCTGAGTTAGTACACCTTAATCATCCTAAGGAAAGAGTAAAACAGCAGAGCACTGGCAATTATGTTACCAATCTACATAAATGCTGGGAATATCTTCATCCTTCGGCAGGTAAGAGACTAATGATAATTGGCCAAGAAAAATTTATTCACAATGCAAAAGGCACCATGGTGGAAGGAGATTAGAGAAACTTAGCCTCTAAATAAATTTAATTCTTTAACATACAAATACTTCAACAAGTTATCTAAATTGTCGTAAGTACTTCAGACCAAACTAATTAAAGCCTAAACGAGAATGGACAAGTTCAAAAACCTTTTGACTAGACTAGACAGAATGATTCCAATTAACTGTGACAACTACTCCCATTCACTTCACTTTCATTCAAAGTACACTTTTCCCCCCGGGGGGGGGGGGGGGGGGGGGGGGGGGTGGTCGCGGCGGGTGGGCACGGAGGTGATTTCTCTTCTCTTTTCTGTTACAGAAATACCACACATATTTGCCCTTCAATTTGTTGCACTCAACTTGTTTTCATAGCTATCCCTATGTTTGGTTTGCTTTCAACTAGAGAAAATAAAAAGTTATAAAATTTCGTGTGAATAATACAAAAAGGAAAATGGAAAGGAAGTTCTTTTTTTTTGAGAAGGAAATAAGGAAGTTAATTTTCGTAACCAATACCTATGAGCCCGCTTTCCCTTCAAATAATACCTAACTTGCAGAAAAATTTGATAGGAATTTTAGAGTTTATTTTATAAATTATTTTGATTCTCATGAGAACCAACTAAAGTCTGAAGGAAAGCCAGATAATTTATTCTGCATATGCAAGGAAAATATTGTGAAATCTATCTCCGATACCTTTTCTACTCTTGTTGTTCACTTTGTCAAAACACAATTTTACTCAGGATCATACAAATGAATATCTGCATATGACAAGTCCTTTTTAAAGAGAACACAAATAAAAGTATTATTTTTCCAGCAAGCACCCACCCCAATCAATGCTAACTTCAGACCCAAACAAAGAGATAGAGTGATCAAGTCACCCACAAAGAAGAAAAGAAAAGGGCAAGCCATAATATTTTTCCTGGATGGAAAAGAATGCCACCACTAAGGCAGTAACGACGCTGAACTTCTTATAAAGAAAAGAGTACTGAGATTCATTTCCAATGCACATACCTTTGACACTCGAGGCAGAGTGTGGCGAAACAACATGGACAACTCAACACAGCATCAGAAGTACGACCTTTCCTTCTCTTTTGAACCCACAACTCATCTTTGTTGTCAATATCTGAATCATAGAACTCCGGTTTGACGGTGTAGTCTATTTCATCATCATCAGAAACTGAAATATACAGCATATCAACAAAGGTCAAATTCATATTTGACCTATTCAATCAGTAAAATTCGACATGAAAGTGCTCAGCTGGAGCTTCAAAATTAAAAAATCTAATGGCAGTGCAAAAGTAAAAGAAATTATTTGAATTATAAGACTATAACCTAACAAAAGAAACCATGAAACTTGATTGTACATATTGAATATACCAAGCAAGAAGACCCACATCGTATCGATATCAAATTCTATTCACTATACAGAACACACAGAGAACACTACCTACTAAACTCTCAAGACTCTGATTACTAAGACTCATTTGAGTTTGAAAAAGAAAATCTTTCTTTGGACACAACTAATTCAAAATGTATATACTACAAAATTTGAACATAAAACAACCACACTCACAGTAATCCAGTCCTTCACCCAGAATTCGGAAATCACAGTATATTTATCCCAATTACACAAATAGGAGAAAATATCAGGAGGCAATAATATTAAAGAAATCCGGGTAAGGCTCCGTTTGGTTGGTGAGAAAAAATAGAAAGGAAAAGGAAATCACAACTAGTTAGAAGAAAAATTTAAACGAGCTAGAGAAAGAAAAATGGGGAAGAAGATTACCAGTTTTCTGAGAATTGGTGGGAGAAGCCACGTTGCATATCTTGTCATCTCCATCTACTACCATCTCTGTGGTTGCTCCGCTCTCTCCATTAACAGCTTTTGGAGAATTGATTGGAAAACCCACCTTGTCTTCCCGGCCGTCTCCATCGACTCCCATTTCTGTCCCAGATTCTCAGTTCTGCTCCTCTCGCCTTGTTTCTATTTCTATGCAGTAGTGTAGCTAGACTCTAGTTTTTGCCTCTTTTTCTCAGCATTCGGCTGGGCAGAACCAGATTCTTCTGTTTTTTATATCTGGGTTGGGCTGAACGAGCTTTTTCATTTGCCTTGGTTGGGCTAAAAGAAACCCATATTCGATCCTCGCCTGAGTAGTGTAGCAACTAGCATCAATTTAATTTTCAGGATTCTTCGTAGGTAGGGGTGGCAATGGGTCGTGTCGTGTCGGGTTCGTGTCGTGTCATGAATTCTGTTTTACCCATTTATGCCCAACCCGAATCCGACCCGTTTAATAATCGTGTCAAGAATGTCCAACTCGAACCCGACCTGTTAATGACCCGTGTAACCCGTGTAATCCGTTTAACCCATTTAATAAACAGGTCATACTCAAAACCCAATTAACCTATGACCCGTTTGACCCGTTTAACCCGTTTAACATATTTAACCTATTTAAATTATAAAATTTAATAGATATTTAGGTAGTAAATGGGTAGATATATGGGTTAGTAATGACACGTTTATTAAATGGGTCAATATATAAGCCAATATACGGGTTAACCTGTTAACCCGAAATCTACCCATTTATTAAACGGGTTAACATGTTATTATACGGGTTAACAGGTTGACCCGAAACTCACCCGTTTAATAAACGGGTCATAACGGGTTGACCCGAAAATGACCCGAAATTTTAATCGTGCGGGTTGACCGGCATAAATTTCGTGCGGGTTTTGAGTCGTGTATCGGGTCGTGTCAAAAATTGCCACCCTTATTCGTAGGTCTAGTAAAATTTAATTTTAAATTACATGCAATTAATAATTATCTCATTTTTAATACTACTAACATTAAATAAAAATATATATTTTTTCGATACAAGGATATTAAGAGATGAAAATTACATTCTATAAATATTAGGTATATATAGCCATTAATTGTTCAAAGGGTGAATACATGAATTGAAATCTGCATGAAATTTATTCAGATCAACTTGCAATATTAAATTTTTGGGTCATTTTCAGATTAACTCGTTATGACATATTTAATAAACGGGAGAGTTCTGGATCAAATTGTTAACTAGTATAATGACCTATTAACCAATTTAATAAACGAGTAGATTTCAAGTCAACCTGTTAACTCGTATAATGACTTATATATCAACCCGTTTATAAAACATGTCAATCACTAACTCATATATCCACCTATTTACCCACCTATATTCATATTAAATTTTTAAATTTAAATAAGTTAAACATGTTGAATAGATTAAATTGGTTAAATAAGTCATTGGAGTATTAACAGATTAGGATCTGATTGGAGTTCGAGTTAAATAGGTTAAATAGGTCGACCTGTTTATTAAATGTATTACACGGGTTACCTAATTTATTAACAGGTCAGATTCTGATTGGAGTTCGAGTTCAACACATTTAAGTAAAACAAAGTTCATGATGCAACACGAACCCTAGACAACACGACCTATGGCCAGCCCTAATTGTCATTTAGACATGTTTGAAGTTACATGTAATAAGTTCGCAGTTGGACAAATTTTAGGTCAAATTTATCTAAAAGGTACATTTGATACTCTTCACATGTAACTTTTGGACAAATTTAACTTAAAATTTATCCAAAAGTATAAAAATAATTATCCACTAGATTCTCTATATTTAATATCAAATTTATCCAAATGAACAATAGCTAACTATATGTAGGCAACACGGTTTATTATGTTAAATTTAACACTAAAATATAGAATAAATCTGCTACATGACTATTTTGATAATCTTGAACAAATTTGTCCAAAATAAAATTTGAAGAGTTTGATGATGGAGATGTTTTGAGAGCTTTCAGACAAACTTTAACTTAAAGGGCATTGATTTTATTAGTATTAAAAATTGGATTACTACTAATAATTTTTAGTAAGTTAAAATCAATTTTGACCAAATATATAAAGAGAATTGAAAATGCTCTAACCTGATTCTTCCTTGTTATGTAAGGTTTAGTAAATTGTGACGTCTACCTAAAATAGGTTTAGTAAATTGTGATGTGAATCAGGTATGGATTATATACTCTAATACTATTAAGATCATGTTATGTGATTATTTTACTGGTTTGTTTATTCAGACAGGTGGTTAAACAATGCACATAATTTTGGATACTATAACTCTGTGTGTGACAAGTTCTATGAATCAGTTTCTTTCTTAACCTTTTACTAAGTTGGAGTTAGAGTTTGCTTTGCGTCGAATGGGCCCTACTAAGGCCCCAAGTTGTGATGGTATGCCGACTCTCTTTTACCAGAAATATTGTGACACGACCCATCTCAATCCCCCCGGGATTAACGCGGGATGTGCCATGCTCCCGTCTGACATGAAGTGTCAGACAAGGGATAACCAGAAACCTCAGCCCGAACGGGGCTTCTAGAGTGCGCCAGGACTAGGAGAATGAGTATGTCTTGATCTCTGCTACAACCCGCTTCCGTGATCAACCTGAAGGGCATTAAAAACAACAAAAGCTGTGAGTGGACGGAAATAAATAGTTTAATAAAAACTCATTTATCTCAAAAATACGTTTATTCCCTTCACTAAAAAGTATGTGTGTATTCGAAAACCATTTACCAAACCATTTATTCAAATAACCATTATTAGGGTCTCAGTCCAAATTCCGTAAATTCAAGTCATACGTGGAAACTTAGCCCAAAACCATAGAATACCAAAATCCGTAAATCCAGGTCCAAATGGGTCACTGCCCAAATCCATAAAACAAATAAATACCATTTCTGAAATCCAATTACCATTTCATAAATCCAATTACCATTTCATAAATCCAACAAAACCATGTTTACCAAATATCATATAACCAATCTTGTCATGGTTTCTAAAGCTACGCGCGTACTACCCAGGGTCTCAAATCCCAAGTCTCCCTAGGGTCCACCCAGGTCAATGTCCGCATCATTGACCCTCCCTGGGGGTTATAATCCATAATGCCTTCTTGAGAGTAAGGTACCCCATAGGGGCGATTCCACTCAGTTAGTGCTCTGTGACTACTCCGAGGTCCACCCAGGCGGCAACGACCCTGCCCGGAGAAGACGATCCATAAAGGATGATATATGAAAAACCATTTCGTAATCATTCTCAAAACCTTTCAAACCTTTCAAAGGATCCATGCCCAATCCCCATAAACCGTCATGAAACCAGAAATTCATGTTTCTAAATCCATTTAGGGTCTCCGAACCCAAAATTACATTTATAAACCATAAAGGGGACTCATGCCCGATATCATAACCAATTGGGCCTCAAGCCCGATCATGTAAACCAACTGGGCCCCCCGCCCGATGCCTTATTAAATCAAAAGGACTCCAAGTCCGATAGTTCGTAAATCAAATGAGTCTCAAGCCCGGTTCCATATTTCCAAATTCGAAATCCATTTACGGGTCTCCGACCCGAAATCACATTCATAAAACACAATTGGGCCTCATGCCCGATTTCGTAAACCAAATGGGCCCCTAGCCTGATAATATAACTCAAATGGACTTCATGTCCGAGGGTTTCCAAAACAAATGGGTCTCATGCCCGAGTTTACCTTTTCAAATCCAAAACCATTTCATTAAACCATTACTGAAACCATAAGCACGTATAATCAGTGTAAAACCATAAACCTCGATATACATGTAAATACGTAAATCACCTCGAAATACGTGTAACCATGTAAATCACCAATACCATAATCATCATGATAGAAATCATATATATAAAACATATAAAACATTTATGCATGCATCATAGTTTAGAAATCAAGGTCTACTCATAGACTGTCCTAGTTACAGCCTCAATATGCGAGCTATAAGCCTTCCCAGGCTAATCACCGTCACTGGGACTCCCAAACCTGTTCAAATCATACTAGAGGGTTACTAAATACCTCATTAACCCCTCATTGAAGCCCCGTAATTTTTTATAATTTTTAAACATTTTAAAACTCGATCATAAACATTCGGACACCACGAACTATATCGAACCGATGTCTGATCGACACAAAACCAATCCCAAAATATTCGTTACATCGAATAGATTAAAAATCATGTTGATCATGCCTCGAAAATAGGGCCCACGCACCCTCACACGCCGCCCAAAGGCACTGCGCGTGGGAGCCACGCCCTTGCTACAGTGTCGTCTCCTACCTCTGGTCGACCCGGTTTAGACCGGTTCAGACTGGCCCGGTCCAACCAAAACCGGCGAGACTAGTTCAACCTTTATTTCTTCATCTTTTTCAATCTTTTTAACCCTATTAGCTACGTCTGTAACGACCCGTCCCGAATATCGGGATTCAATAATATTTAATTATGATTTACTAATCTGGGATTAGTTGAGTGATTTCGGACGAATTGTGCAAAATGACCGTTTTGCCCCTAGGCGTGGGCAAAACGTTGACTTTTAATTCGGATGGTCAAATGGACTTTGACCGATGACCGTGACGTAGTTTGGGACGTCACGGGTTCATAGACAGGTGGCACGTTCGATTCCGACATTCGTGGTGAAAGTTATGATGTACGGAAGTTCAAGGGCATTTTCGTAATTTGGACGATATAAGGGGAAATGTTGACTTTTTGATCGGGAGGTCCGATGGCCAAGGACCGAGGACCGTTAGGAAGGTCTCGATGACCTGAGTCCGTAGACAGGCGGCACGCATCAATCGGGGTCCGTATGACCGAGTTACGGGTCAAGATGCGTGAAGGGCATTTTGGTAATTTTCTGCACAAGGGCAGAATTGTAATTTCACACGGGGGCACTGTTTGATTGAAATGGCCGTGAGGTGGAATGTTTGTGCGATCGATCCCATGGTTTGTTTATCAATTTAATGACTGAATTGGGACAGTGTGAGGTGTGATTGCACATGTATTGTGCTGGCAATCGATCACAAGAACATGGACACTGGTTTTTCTATTGGTTTCGGGTCAGTGCAGGGAAACTTTACACAGTGGATTGTGGGATGCTTTGGGATGCCTTTAACGGCTGATTTGAATTAAAAGAATGGAGAGTGTGTTGAGTGGGTTACTCTGTGATTGAGAATGAAAGAAATGAGTGAAATTGGTGTTGGATTTCTCTGAAAACCCGAAACTGGTTTTTGTGAAGTTCAAATTCGAACTTCTAGTTTTAGGCCAGCCCAAGCCTAATTGATGAATGATTGAGCTTCCTGGAACCTCAACGAGTTGATCCAGATCAAATGTGGCAAGCTTTGAGGCTCCTAGGGCCGTGGACGGACGCGGTGGACGGCCGGAAAATCCAAGCTTGAGTCGTGGTGATTGAGGTAACGTCGTGTTTAATTAATCATTCGAATTGGTTCGTTTTAATCCTAATAAGCTTCCTATGAAGTTAATTTGACAATGGTTGAGGATTTGTGGAGTTTTGGTGATCGACCCGTTTTGGGTGATCACGGGTTGGTGGCACGATTATGGATTGGTTGATGTTAATCGATGTCACAGAACTGAAATTGTTTGGTTAATGATTGTTTTAGGATCAAGAACGGATTGAATTGATGTCGAATTGGGTGTGATTGAACCGGGTCCTATCGCGGGTTTTTCAACCCGCTTACCAGACAAACGGGTGAAGAAGGAACACTGTAGCAGGCACTGTAGCAGGTGCGTGGCTTTCACGCGCATCCACTCACGGCGGTGCGTGACGGCGCGTGGGCACGAATCTCGAGGTGAGGTCAACATTAATTTTATCCTATACAATGTAACGAACATTTTGGCGTTGGTTTCGTGTCGATCGGATCCCGTTTCGATATTGTTCGGGATGTCCGAAGGTTTTAAATCCAGTTTAAAAATACTTAAAAATTCGGGAAAATTACGGGACTTGAATAGGATGTTAATGGAGATGTTAGTAATCCTCTAATGTGATTTGGACAGGATTGGAAGTCCCGGTGATAGTGGTGTGGCCCGGGAAGGCCTATGGCACGCGTATCGAGGCGCTCGGTTAAACGGTCTGTGAGTGGACATTGGTTTTATAAATTCAATGCTTGCATAACTGTTTCATGATTGTTATAATTATGATTAAATGATTTACTTTGGATATCGGTGAATTTAAATGATTTCACGCATTTCGAGGTGATTTACATATTTGCACGTAAACCGAGGTTTTTTTGGATTTGCACCGATTTCCATAGATGTGGTTGGATATGATTTCATGAAACGGTCACGGACTTGATAAAGTAAAATCGGGCCAGGGGCCCAGTTAACTTATGAATCGGGCCAGGGGCCCAGTTAACTTGTGAATCGGGCTAGGGGCCCAGTTAACTTATGAAATCGGGCCACGGGCCCAGTTGATTTCTTCATGTGATTGCGGGTCGGGGACCCTAAAATGGAATTGAATAAATGGTTTCTGGTTTACATTTTATATATATTCACATGCTAAAAACAAATAACGGTTTGATGATATGGAAATTATGGTTATGGCACGTTTCACGGTGTTTGGGCTTGAGACCCGTCTGATGAAACTTAAAGATTGGTTTGGATTTTAGCTATGTATATGTGTATGCTTTGCATGTGGATATCAATAAAATGTATTTGGTACTGCACTATATAGATCCTTCCATATTATATTGTCTCCTCCGGATGAGGTACCCCGGAGAGGTCACAGACGTCTAGAACGTCCAGCGTCTATGACGCTAAGCATCGGGGATGCTGTACCCGAACGGGGTTCGGGGATTGAACTCGGAAATTGAGACCTGAGTGGCACGCGTAGGCTTGTGATTGTGACCTTATTAGACGTCAGGGACGTCAGACATCAGGGATGTCGGATTGGAGTGTATAGTGCAGTGGCTAAAATTATGGTTATGGTTTTATTATATGCCTTATGGTTCATATTACTGGATTTATGAAATAACTCTTGGATTGACTTTTGGAATTTGAAACTATGCTTTGGTTTCCGGGCTAAGGCCCTAATGGTTATTTCTAAATAAATATGTGAAAATTGGTTTTTGGTGCATGCATATGCTTTTACTGGGGGGCATAAATGTATTATAAAGGTTTTAAACAGACTTGTTTATTTTTGTCGACTCACAGCTTTTGTTTTTAATGCCCTTCAGGTTGATTCCGGATGCGACTGCAGCAGAGACTGGGACATCGTACACCTCCTCCATCGATCCTTACGCACTCTGGAAGCCCGGTTGGGCAATGGCAACAGGTTATCCCTTGTCTGACACCTCTTGTCAGACGGGAGCATGACATATCCCATGGTAATCCCGGGGGGATTGGGATGGGTCGTGTCAAGTGGTATCAGAGCAGGTTTTGCTCTTTTGTGCGCGAAGGTCGAAGGTGTGATGTCTCTTTGGGCTGCAGTTCCGTTGTCAACCTGATAGATAGTTTTGGGTTTGAATGGTGGATTGGGTGTGTTTGGCCCGATACGCCGTGCATTGATGCGATTCAACCCAAGTGGGTTGTATACGATTAACTGGTAATGTGAGACCGTCGGTTCGGTCACGTCATGATGGATTGTTGTGCTGCTGGGCACAGCCGGGATCAGGGAACCCCATTTGAATAATGTTATGGAAATGCGAAACTAAATTGAGTATTGGTCTAAGTTTTGGACCCTGGTAGTGTTGGCTAGTGTACGGGGTGTTGGTGCATCGGAGTTAGCCGGTGACCTTCGTGGTGGAACCCACGATGGAACCCACGTTGAGTTGACGATTGGATTGGATTGGACGTCTATACGATGTGAGGACCGCGGGGTCGGTCAGGTTGTGGATTTTACTGCAGAAGGCAGTTGGGTTCGGTGGAACCCTAGGGTGTGATTTTGGAACCCTAATTTATAATCGATGGACTGGAAAAGTGAACTTTAAATGAGAACTTGTGCTGCGATGAGCGGATGAGGTCGTGGATGACCATGTGGATGACTCTAGTGAGTCTTATGGGTTTCGATCTACGGATACGGTTATGGGAAAATATGGAATCTCGTGTTGGATCGAATATTAGTGTGATGTGTGGATACGGATCTTGACAACGATGACTGTTGATCGACAGTTGTGTCGAGATAATTGGCTATCGAGGGTATTTAGTGTGGTTTTAACACTTGGGGATCAGGGGATGTTCAGGGAACGTCCATTATCCTGATGTGCCAGTGGTCAAATTTGAGGTACCCATAGTGGTGGGGTACGAGTGGTGTTACGGGATCGTCGTTCGGAATGAACGGAGATCTAGGGTAACAACTTTGCACACAAGTGTGCTATGTATGGATGTTGGTATGTTGGTACTTTTATGCCAATACTAGTATAGATGCCTGTGTGCTGATACTAGTGTTGATGATAGTGCGCTGGTGCTGGTACTAGCGCTGGTGCTGGTGTCAGTGATTGTGATGACGATGAGCCACCAGTTGGGGTGTGACTCTGTCATGATGGACAGATGATTGGTATCTGCGACTCAGTGGTGGTTGAGTCTTGGACTGGATGGGATCCAGTGGAGGTCGTGATGTGTTTGGATAAGTCCTAACAGATATATGATGACAAGTGATGAATGGATATTAAGGTATGATTGAAACTTGAGGAATTTAGGGATGATGTTCCCTATGTCATAAGAATTGGTGGAATTGGGGAGTTGTTGTCAACTCCGAGATTGGTATGTTGGTATACTTCTTATATCCCCAGAGAGTACAAGGAAATTATTGAAATTGGAAAAGTCGGGGAAACCATTCGTGGTATTGAGGTGTGATTTTGTGATTGTGAATCACTTGGAACCTGAGGATTGAACCTGTAAAGGTTGAGATGTGAGACAAAGGCAGTATGGTATGCACATCCAGGCAAAGTTGTGGATATTCCGTTCGGAATTAGGGTGTGTGCGTACATGATTATTGACGGACGTGAGGTCCGAGTAATGAATTGATTTTGGACACGTGGTGGTCCAAGTGAGGTATGGACGTGGGCAGTCCAGTGGTTGGACTTGACATCTCATTGGGAGCATGTCTGTTTCCAACATGGTTGGAACTCCCGATTCGGGGAGAGTTGTGATTGGGGGAACGAGATAAGTGCTCGTTTCCGCATCGGCGATTGGTATCCTGAAGTCATTGGGGTTGACTTCTTATTTCCTTCCGTGGCAGATGATGATTGTTGCTACCAGTACGTTGAGCGTGTATTGGTTGGTGGACCCATGTTTGGTTTGGAGCCTTTGGACACAAGGAGTTGTGTATTATTTTGGATTTGGTGGTGAAATGCGAGGTCATCTTTCCACCAAGGGAAATTTGACGAATGATTCAATGAGGGTGTAAGACCCTACGATCAGTTTTCAGATGGATTGTTAGCTATGTGAGCATGTGTCTGATTTGTGATGTTGTCGACTTTGGTCGATGTGACGATCTAGGATCGTGATGTTACTTGTCGGATGACGTAGTGATGGATCTGGGTCGTGATCGTGATGATCCAGATTGGGTGTGAGTTTATCACTCATACCTTGATATGTGAGTCGTAAATGACGGGACTGAACTTCTTTTCGGAGTGAGTCCATATGGTTTGTGACTTGGTTGAGTAGGTTTCCGATGTGGTCGGATTTTGTCAACCTTTGACGTATGGATATTGGGATTGGCTTCCCTATGAAGTCAATCGAGTGTTTTGAGCAGGTAACCGATAGGATCGGTTATGTTACGTCTTGGTGGACGTAAACAAGGTTTTGGGTCTTGGAATCGAATTTCTGGGTGACGATTCAGGATTCGATTGCGAAGCTCGAAGGTGGATTGCCGGATTTGGGTGCGGAATGATTATTCCAATGCTAGCTTACGGAATAATGATTTCGGATTCGGATTTGGACATGGAATAAAATTATGATGTCTGGGTTTGGATTCGGGATTTCTTTTGAAATTGCGAATTCGGATTCGGAACTGGAACTGGATGATGGGTGGAGTTTCGTTTTGTCTCATGTTGGTTTGGGCAAATGTACTTCATTATTGGGACGTGTTTGGCTATGACCTGGGTGGTTGTAGGCGGATTGATGGATTGATGTACGTACAGGGTACGTTGTATGGGGATTGATACTAGTTAGGCTGAGTGGTGCCTAATGGCGGTACATGGGATGTACCAGTGGTGTGTAACTAAACGTGTTGGTAACCGGCTTGGTTCCGATATAATTTGTTTGGTTGTGATTGTGGACTGGACATTGGATACTGTGCGCCGAGCAGGGTGATTTTGTCGGGTTCAGTGATTGTTTGAGCAAGTGCTCTTAGCCAGGTTGGCTAGTGGAACCCTAGTTTTGAGATGTGTGTTCACTGCTGGGCCAATATTCAATGTGTTCCAGTTACACCACTTGATGGAGTAAGTTGACGGTATACGTACACTCAGGATGAGTGAATTGGTGGTCTGAGTAACCACGAATAGCCTTGTGTGATGTTTTCACACCGTGATGTTTCCAGCGTCTTGGTTCGCTGAGGGAGTCGGCGATTATGGACATTGAGATTTATTTATGTCGCAGGAATGGGCTTGCCCTGCGAATTGAGATCATGTGGATGATCTTGCGCTACATCGAGAGTGATGTAGTAGGTGGTGTTGTCACTGACTGGCTGATGGTTGGGGCTTTACCAGGGTGGTAAAGCTTAGTGGTGACAGTTTGACTGATGATGTCAGCATCGACTGACGAGTGGGATTTGGTGACTCCCAAGGGGAGTAGACGTCATGTGTATTGGCAATGGAAATGAACCCTCTAGCTGAAGGAGTCAGCTTAATGGTTAAGCGATTTTATCGCGGATCAGGTGATTATGTCCACTCGAGGTGGTCGAGTGTTGTTGTTAAGACGTATGACTGTGATGGGATGTCTGGGTACAGACGAGACTGGTGTTGTTCCAGTAAGTGGGTGTACAGGTGTACACAGATGTGAGGTCGAAATGTTTTCCACAAGGTGGTTGTGGAATAAGGTTGTTGGTAATTTCGAGGACGAAATTATTTAAGAAGGGAAGGTTGTAACGACCCGTCCCGAATATCGGGATTCAATAATATTTAATTATGATTTACTAATCTGGGATTAGTTGAGTGATTTCGGACGAATTGTGCAAAATGACCGTTTTGCCCCTAGGCGTGGGCAAAACGTTGACTTTTAATTCGGATTTGACCGATGAACGTGACGTATTTTGGGACGTCACGAGTTCATAGACAGGTGGCATGTTCGATTCCGACGTTCGTGGTGAAAGTTATGATGTACGGAAGTTCAAGGGCATTTTCGTAATTTGGACGATATAAGGGGAAATGTTGACTTTTTGATCGGGAGGTCCGATGACCGAGGACCGAGGACCGTTAGGAAGGTCTCGATGCCCTGAGTCCGTAGACAAGCGGCACGCATCAATCGGGGTCCGTATGACCGAGTTACGGGTCAGGATGCGTGAGGGGCATTTTGGTAATTTTCTGCACAAGGGCAGAATTGTAATTTCACACGGGGGCACTGTTTGATTGAAATGGCCGTGAGGTGGAATGTTTGTGCGATCGATCCCATGGTTTTTTTTATCAATTTAATGACTGAATTGGGACAGTGTGAGGTGTGATTGCACATGTATTGTGCTGGCAATCGATCACAAGAACATGGACACTGGTTTTCTATTGGTTTCGGGTCAGTGCAGGGAAACTTTACACAGTGGATTGTGGGCTGCTTTGGGATGCCTTTAACGGCTGATTTGAATTAAAAGAATGGAGAGTGTGTTGAGTGGGTTACTCTGTGATTGAGAATGAAAGGAATGAGTGAAATTGGTGTTGGATTTCTCTGAAAACCCGAAACTGGTTTTTGTGAAGTTCAAATTCGAACTTCTAGTTTTAGGCCATCCCAAGACTAATTGATGAATGATTGAGCTTCCTGGAACCTCAACGAGTCGATCCAGATCAAATGTGGCAAGCTTTGAGGCTCCACTGGGCCGTGGACGGACGCGGTGGACGGCTGGAAAATCCAAGCTTGAGTCGTGGTGATTGAGGTAACGTCGTGTTTAATTAATCATTCGAATTGGTTCGTTTTAATCCTAATAAGCTTCATGTGAAGTTAATTTGACAATGGTTGAGGATTTGTGGAGTTTTGGTGATCGACCCGTTTTGGGTGATCACGGGTTGGTGGCACGATTATGGATTGGTTGATGTTAATCGATGTCACAGAACTGAAATTGTTTGGTTAATGATTGTTTTAGGATCAAGAACGGATTGAATTGATGTCGAATTGGGTGTGAATGAACCGGGTCCTATCGCGGGTTTTTCAATCCGTTTACTAGACAAACGGGTGAAGAAGGAACACTGTAGCAGTCACTGTAGCAGGCGCGTGGCTTTCACGCGCAGCCACTCACGGCGGCCCGTGACGGCGCGTGGGCACGAATCTTGAGGTGAGGTCAACATTAATTTTATCCTATACAATGTAACGAACATTTTGGCGTTGGTTTCGTGTCGATCGGATCCCGTTTCGATATTGTTCGGGATGTCCGAAGGTTTTAAATCCAGTTTAAAAATACTTAAAAATTCGGAAAAATTACGGGACTTGAATAGGATGTTAATGGAGAGGTTAGTAATCCTCTAATGTGATTTGGACAGGATTGGAAGTCCCGGTGATAGTGGTGTGGCCCGGGAAGGCCTATGGCACGCGTATCGAGGCGTTCGGTTAAACGGTCTGTGAGTGGACATTGGTTTTATAAATTCGATGCTTGCATAACTGTTTCATGATTGTTATAATTATGATTATGTGATTTACTTTGGATATCGGTGAATTTAAATGATTTCACACATTTCGAGGTGATTTACGTATTTGCACGTAAACCGAGGTTTTTTTGGATTTGCACCGATTTCCATAGATGTGGTTGGATATGATTTCATGAAACGGTTACGGACTTGATAAAGTAAAATCGGGTCAGGGGCCCAGTTAACTTATGAATCGGGCCAGGGGCCCAGTTAACTTGTGAATCGGGCTAGGTGCCCAGTTAACTTATGAAATCGGGCCAGGGGCCCAGTTGATTTCTTCATGTGATTGCGGGTCGGGGACCCTAAAATGGAATTGAATAAATGGTTTCTGGTTTACATTTTATATATATTCACATGCTAAAAACAAATAACGGTTTGATGATATGGAAATTATGGTTATGGCACGTTTCACGGTGTTTGGGCTTGAGACTCGTCTGATGAAACTTAAAGATTGGTTTGGATTTTATCTATGTATATGTGTATGCTTTGCATGTGGATATCAATAAAATGTATTTGGTACTGCACTATATAGATCCTTCCATATTATATTGTCTCCTCCGGATGAGGTACCCCGGAGAGGTCACGGACGTCTAGAACGTCCAGCGTCTATGACGCTAAGCATCGGGGATGCTGTACCCGAACGGGGTTCGGGGATTGAACTTTGAAATTGAGACCCGAGTGGCACGCGTAGGCTTGTGATTGTGACCTTATTAGACGTCAGGGACGTCAGACATCAGGGATGTCGGATTGGAGTGTATAGTGCAGTGGCTAAAATTATGGTTATGGTTTTATTATATGCCTTATGGTTCATATTACTAGATTTATGAAATAACTCTTGGATTGACTTTTGAAATTTGAAACTATGCTTTGGTTTCCGGGCTAAGGCCCTAATGGTTATTTCTAAATAAATATGTGAAAATTGGTTTTTGGTGCATGCATATGCTTTTACTGGGGGGCATAAATGTCTTATAAAGGTTTTAAACAGACTTGTTTATTTTCGTCCACTCACAGCTTTTGTTTTTAATGCCCTTCAGGTTGATTCCGGATGCGACTGCAGCAGAGACTGGGACATCGTACACCTCCTCCATCGATCCTTACGCACTCTGGAAGCCCGGTTGGGCAATGGCAACAGGTTATCCCTTGTCTGACACCTCTTGTCAGACGGGAGCATGACATATCCAATGGTAATCCCGGGGGGATTGGGATGGGTCGTGTCAAGTGGTATCAGAGCAGGTTTTGCTCTTTTGTGCGCGAAGGTCGAGGGTGTGATGTCTCTTTGGGCTGCAGTTCCGTTGTCAACCTGATAGATAGCTTTGGGTTTGAATGGTGGATTGGGTGTGTTTGGCACGATACGCCGTGCATTGATGCGATTCAACCCAAGTGGGTTGTGTACGATTAACTGGTAATGTGGGACCGTCGGTTCGGTCACGTGATGATGGATTGTTGTGCTGCTGGGCACAACCGGGTTCAGGGAACCCCATTTGAATAATGTTATGGAAATGCGAAACTCAGTTGAGTATTGGTCTAAGTTTTGGACCCTGGTAGTGTTGGCTAGTGTATGGGGTGTTGGTGCATCGGAGTTAGCCGATGACCTTCGTGGTGGAACCCACGATGGAACCCACGTTCAGTTGACGATTGGATTGGATTGGACGTCTATACGATGTGAGGACCGCGGGGTCGGTCAGGTTGTGGATTTTACTGCAGAAGGCAGTTGGGTTCGGTGGAACCCTAGGGTGTGAATTTGGAACCCTAATTTATAATCGATGGACTGGAAAAGTGAACTTTAAATGAGAACTTGTGCTGCGGCGAGCGGCTGAGGTCGTGGATGACCATGTGGATGACTCTAGTGAGTCTTATGGGTTTCGATCTACGGATACGGTTATGGGAAAATATGGAATCCCGTGTTTGAAGGTTTTTTTTGGGATTGTGTATGTGTTTGGTTTGTGAGAAAATGAAGAAGATGATGTGCGGGGAAGAAGAGAGGGAATTGAGAGAAAATGAATAAAAAAATTAATTATTGGTTAATTAATCTCCCCAATCACAAACCAGATCCACTTTTTATGGAAGCCACCAATGGGATGAGTGACACTTGTCTCTCATCCAAGGGCCCCACACAAATATCTGCCCAATCAGATTTTAATATTATTTTAATCGAATCTCGAGACGTTAAATTCCCGATTTCGATCCTGTGACCATAACTTCTACGTTTGACGTCTGATTGCGACGTGCCGCCTATCTACGGACTCGTGACATCCCGATCTACGTCATGGTCATCGATCCTCGTACGTTTGACTCCCCGAGTCAAAAGTCAACATTTTGCCCAAGACCAAGGGCAAAATTGTCATTTTACACCGTCCGTCCGATTTCGTTCAACTAATCACCGATTAATTGTCACGACCCGGCCCATCTAACACAATATTGTCCGCTTTGGGCCCAGCCCTCACGGTTTTGTTTTCGGGAGCTCACGTGCAACTTCCCAGTAGGGTTCCAATCCCCCCCAAAACCACTGAGCTCCCAAAAGGCCTTGTGTTAGATAGATACGTGCCCACACATATAAAGTACTTCACCTTTCCCTCCCCGAGCGATGTGGGATCGTTCACCGATCTTACCTTTCCAAGCTCACGGGTCTTACTCACCGTTCTTGCTTCCAAGACCGGGTCTTACAATCCACCCCCTTGGGGCCCAGCGTCCTCGCTGGCACACTTCCGGTCAGGGTCCGACTCCACACTCGTCTCAGCCCATCGCCAAAGCGAAGTAACTCCAAGAACACGGAGGAATCCTGTTTCCAGGGCTGCATCTCTGCGGATAATGGGCTCGGGGACTTTCCTGAGCCTAATTCCTTTTAAAGAATTACATCCCAATCGCTTCACCCCCTAATTTAGCCAAATTACGGTTATGCCCTCAACCTTCCGAACATCATAACTTCCTCCTCGGATGTCGGAATCGGGCGTGCCACCTGCCTACGGATTCGTGACGTCCTAAACTATGTCCTGGTCATCGGTCAAAACCCAATTGACCGCCCGAACTAAAAGTCAACTGTTTGCCCAAACTAGGGGCAAAATCGTCATTCTACCCTAACGAAATTATCGGGACAAACTAACCCCCGATTAAGCTCACTAATCTTGCCTTAAAAACTTCCTTAACCCTAATTCCCGGGACGGGTCGTTACATTAATATCACTAATCCTTCATTAGTCACTAATCTAATCCCGGAATTCGGGACAGGTCGTTACATATTGGCACATTGTTGGGGATGATATTAGTAATACTTGTCTGAGCATTCTAAATGGCCAAGCTAGTGTTCCTGACTTCAAACACACCTTGATTGCTCTTATTCCTAAGGTCCAAACACCCACAATGGTAGGGGAATTTCTTCCTATCAATCTATGCATGGTTCTTTAGAAGTTGATTTCAAAGACCCTTGCCAACCGGTTCAAACAGGTACTTCTTAATGTTCTCTCTCCCTCCCAGAGTGCTTTTGTCCCGAGCTGCCACATTATCGATAGTGTTCTAACTCTTTTGAAACATTCATCACATGGGGGGGGGGGCTGAAAAACTCGGATCATCCAAATATGTCCCTGAAACTTGACATGGCTAAGATGTACGATAAGGTGGAGTGATGTTTCATTGAATCTATAATGGGACCAATGGGGTTTTCGACTTCTTGGATCGCAAAAATTATGGATTGTATCAACACTGTCTCCTTTTCAGACTTATGGCAGAGAGCTTCATTAGGCAGTATAACACTTCAAAGGGGCCTCAGGCAGTGACATGACCCATCCCAATTTCCTTGGGATCCAAAGCTAGTAAGCTCCCAAAAGGCCTTGTGTTAGATAAATATGTGCCCACACATATAAGGCACTTCAACTTTCCCTCCCCGAGTGATCTGGGATTGTTCATCGATCTTGCCTTTCCAAGCTCACGGGTCTTGTTAGCTTACTTATTAACTTAAAAAGATTGTGATACCTTACTTATTAGCTTGTGCAATTTAAAGTTTGGTAACAAAATAGGAATGTGTGAATACTTATGTATTTTTAGATTCATGATAATAGTTTGGTTTAGAATCTCCTCTTGGTTATGAAGTCGTGTCAATAGGAAATATTGTTCGTTTGTGAAATTGGTGAAAGAATAATATGATTAGGATTATATAATGATACGAATGCAATAATATGGAAATTAGACTTGTAATAATGTGAATCCGATGACATAATAATCGTACGATGATAACAAGTTATGAAGTGATATGAAGATATATACATTTTATATACTAGATGGTAATATTTGTCAATGAAATGAAAAGGATATAACGGAGACATGGTGCCAATAGGGATATATTATGATGATTAAAATTTTCTTGTCAAAAATTGTCTCACCAATTTCACAAACGAACAATATTTCCATCATAAATTTCTTCATAACCAAGAGGAGATTCTAAACCAAACTATTATCATGAATCTAAAAATACATAAGTATTCACACATTCCTATTTTGTTACCAAACTTTAAATTGCACAAGCTAATAAGTAAGGTATCACAATATTTTTAATGATCCATTGCCACTTACCAGAACCAAATTACCCCAATTTATCTCATAAGTATACTTAGACTTATAATCAAATCCTTATCAAAGCAAAGTGATTAATATTACAGTTAAGCAGATCATAATCACACATTCTTGGTCCCATAATCATAATTAAACCTTACTTAACCCTTTTAATTTAATGAAATTAAACATAGACATAATTGATTAGAAACTCAGAAACATGGCTAAATGATATCATATCAACTCAAACCATATATAATCAGACTCAAAATACAACAAGGAATATTTTTCATGTTGATCGCATCATAAGAAACGACCTGATGCGCCCTCACGCGCCTCCTAAAGCCACTGCGCGTGAGCTTCACGTGTGTCACAGAGTCATCCCCTTCCTAAACCAGGTTGACCCGGTTCCTACAACATGGGTTTGCAGACCTGCGACACAATCCCGCTCAAATATCATCATTTTTTCACCGAATTTCACATACTAAACGTTAAAACCTACATATTTGATCTAATGAGTGGTTCTATGGAATTCAAATGGGAGAAAACTTACCTAAATTCATGATATGTTCACTTGATCATTCGACCATGGTTCCATCATCCATTATATGGCCTCTTCACGTCCCAACTTTGTAAATTTTGGCTTCTCCAGGTCGCCTGAGTCCAAGAAGAGTGCTACAAAGCTTCTTTTTGCACCAAGATGCCGCAAAATATTCTTAATAGCTCATGGGACAAACTTTTGGTTTCTCGGCTGTGGATTCTGGGCTATTTCTAGTCACCTCCCTCTTTCCTTTCTTACTCTCTTCTTCATTTCACTTATTTCTCTCTTTTTATCTTCCTTCCTTTTCCCCCTTACTCTGGTTCTTTCTTACGCTTCTTTCTGTTTTTCACTTTCAATTCTTTATCACACACACACACACACACACACACACACACACACACACACACACACACACACACACACACACACACACACACACACACACACACACACACACACACACACACACACACACACACACACACACACACACACACACACACACACACACACACATATATTTAAACACTACTTAGGTCGGTGGATGAGTGCAAGGAGGGAAACCTTTACAGTTTTCTAGAATACCCATATGAATCACATGTCAAAATGGTAAAATGACCAATTTATCCTTTTGCTCAAATTACCAAATTACCCTTAACCTTTTTAGACGTATCGAAACCATTTGAACTCTATTTTTGGCATGCCACCTGTCTATGTACTCAGGTTTCCGAAATCTTTGTAACGGTCTTTTCGAAGTCTCTTAAAGACATCCCGATCAAAATTCAATATTTTGACCTTTTTGGTTAAAAGTAAACTCTTTGACTATCAGGGGTAAAATTGTCATTTTTTATTTCTCGACTATCCGGGGTGTTACAAGCAGAGTTGTCCTCTATCACCATATTTGTATGACCCGGTCTTGGAAGTAAGAACGGTGAACAAGACCCGTGAGATTGAGAAGTAAGAACGGTGAGCAAAACCCGTGAGCTTGAGAAGTAAGAACGGTGAGCAAGACCCGTGAGCTTAAAAAGGCAAGGTCGGTGAACAATCCCACATTGCTCAGGGTGGGAAAGGTGAAGTGCTATATATGTGTGGGCACGTATCTATCTAACACAAGGCTTTTTATGTAAGACCCGTGCCCTAGAGGGAACGGTGAACGAACCCACATTCCTGCGAGGGGGAATGGTCTGGGAAAGGAATGGTGGTGTGGCTTAAAGGTGTAGGCACACACCTATCTAGCACGAGGCCTTTTGGGAGCTCAAGTGGCTTTGGGGGGATTGGAACCCCAAAGTTAAGCGAGTTGAGGATGGTGCAATTCGATGATGGGTGACCCCCTGGGAAGTTCCACCGTGAGCTCCCGAAAACAAAACCGTGAGGGCAAGGGCAAGGGCAAGGAAGCCCGAAGCGGATAATATCGTGTTAGATGAGTTGGGTCCTAACCGAGGAGGGTTGGGTCCTGACATTTTAGGAGCTCACTGACTTTGGATTTCTTGGGAACTCCAAAGTTAAATGAGTTGAGGCTGGTGCAATCCCATGATGGGTAACCTACTGGGAAGTTGCACGTGAGCTATCAAAAACAAAACTGTGAGGGATGCGCCCAAAGCAGACAATATTGTGCTAGATGGGCCGGGTCGTGACAGAATGGTATCAGAGCCGGACCATCACCGGAAGTGTGCCAGCGAGGACGCTGGGCCTCAAGGGGGTGGATTGTAAGAATCGGTCTTGGTAGTAAGAACGGTAAGCAAGATCCGTGAGCTTGAGAAGCAAGAACGATGAACAAGACCCGTGAGCTTGGAAAGGCAAGATCGGTGAACAATCCCAGATCACTCGGGGAGGGAAAGTTGAAGTGCCTTATATGTGTGGGCATATATTTATCTAACACAAGGCCTTTTGGGAGCTTACTAGCTTTGGATTCCTTGGGAACTCCAAAGTTAAGCGAGTTAAGGCTGGTGCAATCCCAAGATGGGTGACCTTCTGGGAAGTTGCATGTGAGCTCCTGAGAAAAAAACTGTGAAGGCTAGGCCTAAAGCGGATAATATTTTGCTAGATGGGCCAGGTCGTGACAATATTTGTTTTTGTTGTGTGTAGAGGTATTCACTGGTCTATTACGACATGCATAAACTATTGGGTGTTTTCAAGGTATTTAGATTATTTTGAGTGCGCTAATTGTCTTCCATATTTTCTTTGCAAATGACTCTCTTATTTTTGCTGATGCTACAACCGAAACTTGTATGACCCTTCAAAAAAATTTCATGGGGTATGAGGAGGATTCTTGTCAAAAAATAAATTATGGGAAGTCAGCTGTATATTTAGAAAAACAACCAATGATGAGCAGGTGCTACTAGTGTTTTCTCTTCTTCGGATTCTAGTGATGGCTTGTCATGGAAAGTATTTGGGATTACCCACAATGGTGGGGCAGGGGAAACAATCCTTATTTGAGACCATAATCCAGAAACTCAGGAGAAAGGTAGAAGGTTGGAAGTAGCAGTTTCTTTCCATTGCTGGTAAGGAAATCCTAATAAAAGCAGTAGCTCAGACGATTCCTACTTATTCGATGAGCTGTTTTAGTATGAAAAATGGGTACTGTTCTTGAACTCCATTGTTCTTTTGAAAAGTTCTGGTGAGGAAAGCAAGGTGGTAGTCGTGGTATTCACTAGAGAAAATGGGAGACGATGTGCCTCACAAAAAAAGTTTGGAGGCTTGAGTTTCCACAATGTTGAAGATTTTAATCATGTTATCCTAGCTAAGAAAGTTTGGATGATTGGGTTGGCTCTGGACTCCTTGGTGGCACGGGTTCTCAAAGACAAATATTTCCCTCATTGTTCTATTATGGATGCTCACCCTTGCCCCAAACCCTCTTTCACTTGGCGGTCCATATTACGGGGTCGTGACCTTCTGCAATGTGGCCTTCGTTGGCGTGTAGGAAATGACACTATGATCCGAGCCTATGGGGATAAGTGGCTACCAAGGTCGCATACTTTCAATATTTTTTCACCTTGGAAACTTCTGGTCGACAGTTATGTTTATGAATTAATTTCGAGCACTGGTACTTGGAATCAATCTATGATCAGTCAAGCTTTCTGGTCCCATGAGGCAGAGACCATCCTTAGCATCCCGCTCCATACTTGGGGGCCCTCAGAAAATACCATCATGTGGCACTATGAACAAACTGGTACTTATAATGTTAGGAGTGGATATTGGCTTGCCTTACGTATTCGAGATGGTGAGCATAGTGGCCCCAACATATCTACTTTGGGTATGTCTAATATGTGGGTTAAATTACGGATGCTGCAAGTTGCCCCATAAATTAAGTTCTTTATGTGGTGGTGTATGCATGAACTGTTACCTTGAAAATTACAATTGACGCATCGTCATCTTTGTGGAAGCCTCTTATGTGATCGATGCTAAAATAGGGTTGAGTCAGTTTTTCATGTTCTATGGGATTTCAGAATCGCTAAGAAAGCTTGGAAGAACTCAGCGCTCAGCAGAGTTTGGGTGAAGTGGACTGGTGGCTCTTTCAGAGATTTGTGGTGTTATTGGGTGGCTGTTCTTTCTATTGAGGAATTGAAACTTCCAGGTGTTTATACCATATCGGTCCAGACCGAGTAAGAAGCCCAGACTGACTGCATGCCCAGTCTATTACCAAATGACGATCAATCCAGATAAACCTTGGAGGCCCATCCCTCTGCTGGCATGGCATGTCGGCCCCGACCGACCCAGAGGCCCAGCCCTCTTCCAGCACCATTTCGTTGGCTGACTCTGGAGGCCCAGCCTTCGTCGGTCGTTACGTCGGCCCAGACCAACCTGAAGGCCCAATACTTCCGCCCAACACAAGCCCAAGGGGTCCAGGCCCATTCACATGAGCAAACCCTAGTGGGGTCTAGACAGCCCCTCCACGTGTCAGTCTCATAACAATTGACATTTGTACCACATTGGGAGAATACAATTATTATATTCACCACACCCATACAAAAGGGGTCCATTTGTCGTATAAAGGTAACAAAATATTTACTGTTCACAACTATTTTTACAGTACACAATTTACCACTCACCCTATACCTTATACCGACTACTGACTTGGGCATCAGAGTACCTTTGGACTGGTACCACACCGGTGCTTATACTCTATGACAAGACCCATCCCGATTATCCCTCGATAGTCGTGATGAATCCTGCTCCCGTCTGACAATAACTAAAAATTTCGAAAGTAACCAAACTTATATACATACAACACACAACAAATCCCGAAAACATTGTCAGACAAGGGATAGTTAAGTTTTACAGACCAATGACGTCACAAGTTTGACTAGTCAAGGACAATACAGAGCATAGGTACCATTACAGATAGGGGTCAAATTCCTACTCTGTAGAGTGTCTGAGTGCGCAACGGTCTAATTGTTCTTTTGGCTCGCTTGCCTCGTTTTTAGCCCTCGTACCTGTACACTGGCCTGGAGGGTGCATAAAATAATAAAGGTGTGAGTGGACAAAAATGACCTCTTATAAAAACATTTGCCAAAATACATTCTTACCCTCCAGTTTTCACAAACATGCATGCATATCATAAAACATGAGTAATAATAGGAAATCAATTAAAGTGGATCAATCAAAACAATTTCCACAAAATCACGGGACTTATATCCATATCTTGTTGCTTAGAGTCACGTTTTATCCCTGCAACGCGTGCATATCAATAAGCTCAAGGACCGCTCAAAATCCGAGCATCCGCCGCTGTGAACACATCACAAGCCGGCAATCCAGATCTAGTGAACACATCACTTACCGATCCATACAATCCAGCACATCTGATCTGAGTCAAGCCTCCCCTGGGCTGCAAGACAAAGATCGTGCTACGTGACCTCTTCGGGGTAAACACTTCCATCCCGAAGGCGAGCGTTATCTCCACGGTGCAATCCGGGGAAAAACATATTTTCTCCCGAAAGCCCTAAATATCCGCAACATATCACCATCACTAAAACCATCACTAAAACCAGTGAAAAACAGTTGCATTGAAAACCAAATCATATATCAATACAGGGTCTCAGCCCCAAGTTAACCAAAGTCCCGATTTACTTTATAAATTCGAAATCATCAATATCATCATATAATCACATGGAAAAATGCAAATCCAATCAGAAACACAATTCCATTGGGTCCCAACCCCAAAATATCAATTTCACGTAAATCCGTGCAACCGTAAACCCGAGTTGCCACGATCACGTAAATCTATAAAATCAATCATTGACTCATAATCCGAGTCCAAATATCATTTTCAATCCGGGTCTAGCCCAAAACATCAATTGCACGTTCCTCGTAAAACGTGCCCGAAAGACTGATTAAAATAATCACAAAAATCACGAGAATACCAAAAATCATCAAATTCACATGTAACTCCAAATCCGAGTCAAAATCATTATTTACTTGGGTTCTCACGCCCACAATATCATTTTAACCAATTTCATGATTTCTCGAAAAGCGTGCCAGAATATAATAATATAATAATCATAAAACCGAGAAAATCGAGAAATCACCGAATCAAAGCATCAATCATGTCAAATCATAGAAAATCATATAAATAAGCATTTTAAACCATATATGCATGCATCACAGTTAGAAAACCAAAAGTCCACTCACACACACCGTCCCGATTGTTCAGCCTCGAGCTGTTCATTTTCCTCCGAAGTCCCGGGAATATTCCAGCCTGTCAAACAAAGTGATTTAAGGTTACTAGACTATCATATAATCCTTAAACAGGAATCCCCTAATTGTCGGAATTTTATAATATTATTTTAATATAAATTTAAACGTGTCGGGTACTCAGAACTACACTGAAACCATATCCGATTGACCCGAAACCAACGCGGATAGGTTCGTATCATCGAGAACATCAAGTTTCACGTTGAACACTTTGCCGGAATCCTCCCCACGCGCCGCCGCAAGCGGCTGCGCGTGAAAGCCACGCGCCTAGCACAGTACAGCTACAGTGCATCGTTCTCGCCCGTTTGTCTGATAAACGGGTTGAAATACCCGCGATAGGATCCGATGCAATCTCAGTCAATTCGACCTCAAATCGATCCGTTCTTTCAACTGATCTCATCTCATCTACTCTAACTTCATTCTAGTTCTGTGAATTCAATTACCTCAGGTAAGGTCCAAATCTTCACGACTCAGGATCGAAATTCGACGGGTCTCCTATTCGGGTTTCACGATTCCGTGCCTGATTTTTCAATTAATTCATATGGTTAGCTTCGTGAGAGTATAATGAACAATTTTCCATAATCAATTTCGAACGAGCTTACCTCTAAGCATCTGAACTCAAGGTCGATTTTTGGCAGCCATGGCAGCGTCTGTTCTTCCTCAATTCGACACGAATTCTTCTCGTTTTTGTTGCAAAGCTTTTAGTTTTGATCCTAGCAACTTAATGGAATCCTCAATTGCTCCTCTCCTGGCTCCCAAATCCGAATTCGATTTTCCCCCAATTTCCAGAATTTTCGAAGCAAAATTCTCTCAGTTCTCTGAACCTCTCGAGTCCCTCTCTCTCAGTTATGCTACTTAGACGTTCAATTGCATAATGACGACGAGTTTGGGGCTTATCACGGGCCAATTGGACATAATCATGGTTCAAGCCTTAATTTGGGGAAAAGTTGTCAAAAGGGGATATTATTGTGTTTCCCTTAAGACCCGATTCTGTGTTTTCTGAGGTGAGAATCAGACAAAAGACAAGTCTGATCAAGGCCAAAAGTCCATTTTGCCCCTGGTTGGACAAATTACCATTTTGCCCCTAGCCTTCCGTGACCCGTAACGTTCGTAACCGAACTCCGTTTTCGACGTGCCGCCTGTCGTTGTACTCCGGGCATCGAGACCTACCTAACGGTCTTCGAATCGTGTGAAAATTAGTTGGCAAACAAAAAGTCAACATTTTCCCCCTTTTTACCCAAATTACGAAAATGCCCTTGGGCTTCCGAACGTCATAACTTTTTCCCAGATTGTCGGAATTGGGCGTGCCACCTGTCTATGGACTCGTGACGTCCCGAACTACGTCACGGTCATCGGTCAACATCCGTTTGATTCACCAATCAAAAAGTCAACAATTTGACTATACTATTCACAAGGGTAAAAACGTCATTTACTCATTATGTTACAAAATTACATTTTCTAAATTTCCGGGGCGTTACAACCTTCCCCCCTTAAGAAATTTCGTCCCCGAAATTTCAATGAAACAAATATGGGTACTGGTCTCGCATCTGTGTCTCAGGTTCCCACGTAGCTTCTTCCACGTTCTGATTCCTCCAAAGAACCTTCACTAAGGGAATCGTCTTTCGTCGGAGCACTTTGTCCTTTCGGTCCAAGATCTGTACAGGCTGTTCTTTAAAACTTAGGTCTTCTCTGAGTTCAACCGGCTGTTCCTCCAACACATGGGACTCATCATACACATATTTCCGTAGCATTGACACATGGAAAACATCATGGACCCTCGAAAGCTCAGAAGGTAATGCTAATCTGTAGGCAACTCGACCAATTCTCTCAACAATCTCATAAGGTCCAATGAAACGGGGGCTCAGTTTCCCGCGTCTGCCGAATCGCACTATACCTTTCCAAGGAGATAACTTCAAGAATACCCAATCTCCAATTGCAAATTCCAAATCTCTGACTCGGTGGTCTGCGTAACTCTTTTGTCTATCTTGGGCTGTCTTGAGTCTGTCTCGGATGAGTTTAACCTTTTCCGTTGTTAAGTCTATCAATTCAGATTTAGACAATTTCCTTTCGCCCACCTCAGTCCAACACAAGGGGGTTCTGCACTGTCGTCCATATAAGGCTTCATAAGGAGCCATCCCGATACTTGCTTGGTAACTATTGTTGTAGGCGAATTCCATCAATGGTAGATGTGACTCCCAAGTACCCTGGAATTGCAAAACACATGCTCTCATCATGTCCTCCAAGGTCTGAATAGTCCGTTCCGATTGCCCGTCGGTCTGAGGGTGGAATGCCGTGCTAAAATGCAATCTCGTCCCGAAAGCTTCCTGTAAGCTTTGCCAGAATCTGGATGTAAATTGGGGATCTCGATCAGATACAATAGAGACAGGAGTACCATGGAGTCGAATAATCTCGTCAATGAAGAGTCTGGCATACTGCGTCAACCGAAAGTCTTCCCTTACAGGTAGGAAATGAGCTGATTTAGTAAGCCTATCCACAATTACCCAGACTTCATCGTGTCCTTTAGGCGTTCTGGGTAGTTTAAACACAAAATCCATGGTTATATGATCCCATTTCCATTCCGGGATCGGTAGTGGTTGCAGTGCTCCATAGGGTCTTTGCCTTTCAGCCTTTACTTGTTGACATACCAAGCACTTACTCACAAACTCTGCAATTTCCCGTTTCATACCCGGCCACCAATAATGCTCCCGTAGCGTACGGTACATTTTCGTCCCACCTGGATGCATTGCATACGCCGAACTATGGGCCTCGTCCAGAATCTCTTTCTTTAATGTTACATTTTCGGGCACACACAACCGTCCGTCCTTTACTAGGGCTCCATCCCTTCTAATTGCAACATCTTGTCGTTCCCCCGCATCAGCTTCAATTCGAAGGACACACAAGATAGGGTCTTCCAGTTGGGCTTCAATAACTCGATCAATCAGAATTGGTCGCACCTGGAAACTAGCCAGTAAGCCACCTTGGTTATCCAGTCCCAAAGCAACTCCAGTCCTACGTAGTTCCACCAATAAGGGTAAATGCACCATTCGTAGATGTGCCACAGTGTGAGCTGATTTCCGACTCAGTGCATCCGCTACCACATTAGCTTTTCCAGGATGGTACTCAATCGTGCAGTCGTAATCCTTAATTAGCTCCAACCATCGTCTCTGTCTCAAATTCAATTCCTTCTGTGTGAAAAAGTACTTCAAACTCTTATGATCCGTGAAAAGTCTACATGTCTCCCCATACAAGTAATGTCTCCAAATCTTCAGGGCATGTACCACCGCAGCTAATTCCAAATCATGGGTGGGATAGTTACGTTCATGCGGTTTCAGTTGTCGCGAGGCATATGCGATTACCTTTCCATGTTGCATTAACACACACCCTAATCCTTGTAAGGATGCATCACTGTACACTTCAAACTCTCCACTATCATCCGGAAGGGTTAAGATAGGAGCGGAGATCAACCTTTTCTTCAATTCTTGGAAACTTTGCTCACAGTCTTCGCCCCAAACAAACTTGATTCCTTTCCTGGTTAGGCGGGTCATCGGAGCAGCAATCGCAGAGAAGTCTTCCACAAAACGTCTGTAATCACCGGCCAGTCCCAAAAAGCTCCTTACTTCGGTTACTGTCTTTGGCTGCTCCCAGTTTTCTACCGCTTCTATCTTCTGGGGATCAACACGAATCCCATCCACGAAAATCACATGTCCCAGAAAACCAACACTCGTTAACCAAAATTGGCACTTACTCAGTTTGGCAAAGAGCTGGTTCCTCCTTAGCGTATCAAGCACAATCCTCAAATGTTCCTCATGCGCCCTCTTACTGCTTGAATACACTAGAATGTCATCAATGAACACAATAACAAATCGGTCAAGGTACTTCCGGAATACTCGGTTCATCAAATCCATGAATGCCGCAGGTGCATTAGTCAATCCAAATGGCATCACCAGAAATTCATAATGACCATATCGAGTTCGAAAAGCTGTTTTTGGAATGTCCTCCTCTCGAATCCTTAACTGGTGGTAACCAGAACGCAGATCAATCTTCGAAAAATACTTGGCTCCCCTTAATTGATCAAACAGATCATCAATCCGAGGCAAAGGATACTTATTCTTTATCGTGACTTTATTAAGTTGCTTGTAATCCATACAGAGTCTCAAACTTCCTTCCTTATTTTTCACAAACAATACTGGGGCTCCCCATGGCACACTCGGTCGAATGAATCCCACATCCACAAGATCTTGCAACTGTACCTTCAATTCCCTTAACTCAGCTGGTGCCATTCGATAAGGTGTCAAGGATATAGGTCGTGTACCAGGAATTAGTTCGATAGTGAACTCAATCTCTCGAGAAGGGGGTAATCCTGGTAAATCCTCAGGAAATACATCTGGGAAGTCACACACTACTGGGATATCCTCGGCCTTGATTGGTGCATCCCGCACATCGACAACATAAGCTAGATAACCCTGACAGCCCTTCCTCAGAAATCTATCTGCCGAGAGGGCTGATATGACTCTAGGGGTTATCATCCTCCGATCTCCCTGAAATATCACCTCAGGTAATCCAGGGCTCCGAAGTATCACCCTCTTATCGAAACACTCGATAGAGGCATGATGGGTTGTCAGCCAATCCATCCCAAGGATAACATCAAAGTCACACAAATCTAGGAGTATCAAATCAACCATTAAATGCACATCCCCTATCACAATAGGGTATCCGCGTATCACTTGGTTTACTACATACAACTCTCCAGTCGGTGTACCGACTCCCATCTCACATCCGATCGCAGAAATCTCTCTATCTGCCAACAGTGCATACTCCCGAGAAACAAAAGAGTGGGTAGCTCCCGGATCTATTAAAGTACGTGCATGATGACCGAAAATAGTAAGCATACCTGTCACCACCTCCGGGGCTGCTCGGGCCTCCTGTTGAGTCACTGCATAGACTCGAGCCTGTGGTCCCGAAGTCCGACCACGCCCTCGTGATCCACCAGATCCACCACGAGTTCTGCCACCTCTTCTCCCACTTGTAGTATTTGAAGCCAAAGTCGTACTAGGGCCCCACTCAGTAGAGCCCCATCCGGTACCGCTACTACCAAAAAATCGTGGACAGTCTCGTTTGAAGTGACCCGGCTCCCTACAGTAAAAGCAGACAAGAACATTGCCTCGGTCATTACTCTGTCGGTGAGTAGATCCCACTGATGCCTCACTGAACTGTGCAGTCGCTGGTGGTCGATACCCAAATGTCTGTGTTCCCCTACCTCCATAACTCGGACGAGCACCACGCGAAGATCCAGAGCCATAATTACCTCGCTTTGAGGACCTCTGGTTCGCAGATCCCTGGTACTGATGGTCCCGGCGTCGACCAGAGCCCGAAAACTGCTGTGGCACTGGCAAGGTCGCCTCAACTCGTGCAGCTGCATCAGACAACTCTCGCAGGGTGGCATAAGTTCCCACAGTCACAGCTCCTCGGATGTCATTCCTCAGTCCTTGCTCGAACCTTCGGCACTTGTCCTCCTCGTTAGATACATAAAGAGGAGCAAAACTGGACAGGTTCAGGAATTTCTGTTCATAGTCGGCCACTGACATGTCCCCCTGATGTAGTTGTAGGAATTCAACCTCCCTGGCATTACGAAAGGAGCGAGGATAGAACTGATCCAGGAAACGATGACGGAAGTCTTCCCAACTCAGAGTACGGGCATCCATCCCTGTCAGTTGCAATCCGCGCCACCAACGGTAAGCTTGGCTGCTCAGCATAAATGTGGCCAGTGGAACCATATCTCCTGGTGGGCATTGCATAATTTCGAAGATCCGCTCAAATTGAGTAATCCACTCAAAAGCCTCTTCTGGATCAGTCAGGCCAGTGAATGCAATGGCCCCTAAACGTTGAGCTCTCTCTATGTCCGGACCTCCAAAATCATCGCCAGACTGGGTACGGGGCTCGCGTCTCGGAGGCATATTGTGATGTTCTGTAAGAGAAACATATCAGTATCACAATTCGTGTATACTAATGTGTAAGACTCAGACCGTGACCTAATGCTCTGATACCAATTTGACAAGACCCATCCCGATTATCCCTCGATAGTCGTGATGAATCCTGCTCCCGTCTGACAATAACTAAAAATTTCGAAAGTAACCAAACTTATATACATACAACACACAACAAATCCCGAAAACATTGTCAGACAAGGGATAGTTAAGTTTTACAGACCAATGACGTCACAAGTTTGACTAGTCAAGGACAATACAGAGCATAGGTACTATTACAGATAGGGGTCAAATTCCTACTCTGTAGAGTGTCTGAGTGCGCAACGGTCTAATTATTCTTTTGCCTCGCTTGCCTCGTTTTTAGCCCTCGTACATGTACACTGGCCTGGAGGGTGCATAAAATAATAAAGGTGTGAGTGGACAAAAATGACCTCTTATAAAAACATTTGCCAAAATACATTCTTACCCTCCAGTTTTCACAAACATGCATGCATATCATAAAACATGAGTAATAATAGGAAATCAATTAAAGTGGATCAATCAAAACAATTTCCACAAAATCACGGGACTTATATCCATATCTTGTTGCTTAGAGTCACGTTTTATCCCTGCAACGCGTGCATATCAATAAGCTCAAGGACCGCTCAAAATCCGAGCATCCGCCGCTGTGAACACATCACAAGCCGGCAATCCAGATCTAGTGAACACATCACTTACCGATCCATACAATCCAGCACATCTGATCTGAGTCAAGCCTCCCCTGGGCTGCAAGACAAAGATCGTGCTACGTGACCTCTTCGGGGTAAACACTTCCATCCCGAAGGCGAGCGTTATCTCCACGGTGCAATCCGGGGAAAAACATATTTTCTCCCGAAAGCCCTAAATATCCGCAACATATCACCATCACTAAAACCATCACTAAAACCAGTGAAAAACAGTTGCATTGAAAACCAAATCATATATCAATACAGGGTCTCAGCCCCAAGTTAACCAAAGTCCCGATTTACTTTATAAATTCGAAATCATCAATATCATCATATAATCACATGGAAAAATGCAAATCCAATCAGAAACACAATTCCATTGGGTCCCAACCCCAAAATATCAATTTCACGTAAATCCGTGCAACCGTAAACCCGAGTTGCCACGATCACGTAAATCCATAAAATCAATCATTGACTCATAATCCGAGTCCAAATATCATTTTCAATCCGGGTCTAGCCCAAAACATCAATTGCACGTTCCTCGTAAAACGTGCCCGAAAGACTGATTAAAATAATCACAAAAATCACGAGAATACCAAAAATCATCAAATTCACATGTAACTCCAAATCCGAGTCAAAATCATTATTTACTTGGGTTCTCACGCCCACAATATCATTTTAACCAATTTCATGATTTCTCGAAAAGCGTGCCAGAATATAATAATATAATAATCATAAAACCGAGAAAATCGAGAAATCACCGAATCAAAGCATCAATCATGTCAAATCATAGAAAATCATATAAATAAGCATTTTAAACCATATATGCATGCATCACAGTTAGAAAACCAAAAGTCCACTCACACACACCGTCCCGATTGTTCAGCCTCGAGCTGTTCGTTTTCCTCCGAAGTCCCGGGAATATTCCAGCCTGTCAAACAAAGTGATTTAAGGTTACTAGACTATCATATAATCCTTAAACAGGAATCCCCTAATTGTCGGAATTTTATAATATTATTTTAATATAAATTTAAACGTGTCGGGTACTCGGAACTACACTGAAACCATATCCGATTGACCCGAAACCAACGCGGATAGGTTCGTATCATCGAGAACATCAAGTTTCATGTTGAACACTTTGCCGGAATCCTCCCCACGCGCCGTCACGCGCCGCCGCAAGCGGCTGCGCGTGAAAGCCACGCGCCTAGCACAGTACAGCTACAGTGCATCGTTCTCGCCCGTTTGTCTGATAAACGGGTTGAAATACCCGCGATAGGATCCGATGCAATCTCAGTCAATTCGACCTCAAATCGATCCGTTCTTTCAACTGATCTCATCTACTCTAACTTCATTCTAGTTCTGTGAATTCAATTACCTCAGGTAAGGTCCAAATCTTCACGACTCACGATCGAAATTCGACGGGTCTCCTATTCGGGTTTCACGATTCCGTGCCTGATTTTTCAATTAATTCATATGGTTAGCTTCGTGAGAGTATAATGAACAATTTTCCATAATCAATTTCGAACGAGCTTACCTCTAAGCATCTGAACTCAAGGTCGATTTTTGGCAGCCATGGCAGCGTCTGTTCTTCCTCAATTCGACACGAATTCTTCTTGTTTTTGTTGCAAAGCTTTTAGTTTTGATCCTAGCAACTTAATGGAATCCTCAATTGCTCCTCTCCTGGCTCCCAAATCCGAATTCGATTTTCCCCCAATTTTCCAGAATTTTCGAAGCAAAATTCTCTCAGTTCTCTGAACCTCTCGAGTCCCTCTCTCTCAGTTATGCTACTTAGACGTTCAATTGCATAATGACGACGAGTTTGGGGCTTATCACGGGCCAATTGGACATAATCATGGTTCAAGCCTTAATTTGGGGAAAAGTTGTCAAAAGGGGATATTATTGTGTTTCCCTTAAGACCCAATTCTGTGTTTTCTGAGGTGAGAATCAGACAAAAGACAAGTCTGATCAAGGCCAAAAGTCCATTTTGCCCCTGGTTGGACAAATTACCATTTTGCCCCTAGCCTTCCGTGACCCGTAACGTTCGTAACCGAACTCCGTTTTCGACGTGCCGCCTGTCGTTGTACTCCGGGCATCGAGACCTACCTAACGGTCTTCGAATCGTGTGAAAATTAGTTGGCAAACAAAAAGTCAACATTTTCCCCCTTTTTACCCAAATTACGAAAATGCCCTTGGGCTTCCGAACGTCATAACTTTTTCCCAGATTGTCGGAATTGGGCGTGCCACCTGTCTATGGACTCGTGACGTCCCGAACTACGTCACGGTCATCGGTCAACATCCGTTTGATTCACCAATCAAAAAGTCAACAATTTGACTATACTATTCACAAGGGTAAAAACGTCATTTACTCATTATGTTACAAAATTACATTTTCTAAATTTCCGGGGCGTTACACTCTGACTGACCAACCAGTTTCATTCTCTTTCAGGTCTACACAGGGCACGTGGCAAAGCAGCATTCGCTTCCTAAGTTGACACATTTCGGGCATCAACACCAGGATTCCCACAAATCCGTGGAAGAGCAGCATCCATCGTGGATGGCAATGGCTGATGAATGCTGGACGGTCCACCATGGGATTGACATACCCTCTTCTAGCGTCATTCCTGCCCCAAAATGGAGCCCACCTCCCTGCAACGTATACAAGGTAAATGTCGATGGTGCTTGTAGATCCGATGCTATGTCCCGAGGGATTGGAATTGTCATCTGAGACCACGAAGGTCGTTTTATGGCTAGTGCCCCGTGCCCGTTGGTAGGTGCTTTCTCTAACAGGACCGCCCCCGAAAAGGGGCATCCAGACGAATCTAACGGTCTTCGGGTCGTGCGAAAAATCCCGGTACATCAAAGAGTCAACTTTTTCCCCTAACTCGTCCAAATTACGGTAATGCCCTTGAACTTCCGATAGTCATAACTTTCACCACGAAAGTCAGAATCGAACGTGCCACCTGTCTATGATCTCGTGACGTCCCAAACTACGTCACGGTCACTGGTCAAAGTCCATTTGACCGTCCGAATAAAAAGTCAACGTCTTGCCCACGACTAGGGGCAAAACGGTCATTTTGCATCGTTCGTCCGATTTTCGTCCAACTAATCACCGATTAACCCCGCTAATCATGATTAGGTGGTAATCTAATCCCGAATTCCGGGATGGGTCGTTACAATTTCCCCCCCCCCCTTAAAGAATTTCGTCCCCGAAATTCCCACCGATCAAAACTCAACCGTTCCTCCTTCCTAACACCAGTTTCGTTCTCGAAATTCCTGATTATCCGTATTTTACATTCACCTCGGGGAAAACTGTAACAACCCGTCCCGAGAATCGGGATTACTAGAGTGATTAAGATGTGATTAGTGAGGGTAATCAAGGGTTAGGTGGTCCCGAGGGGTCCGGGAACCTAGAATGACGATTTTGCCCCTGGGTCGGGCAGAAATGTTGACTTTTGTTTCGGGTGGTCAATTGGGGATTGACCAGTGACCAGGACGTAGTTTAGGACGTCACGAATCCTTAGGCAGGTGGCACGCCCGATTCCGACATCCGAGGAGGAAGTTGTGATGTTCGGAAGGTTGAGGGCTTAACCGTAATTTGGGTAGATTAGGGGGAAAAGTTGACTTTTTGAATGATCGAGTTTTGGTAGGTTGACCTAGGGTGGTTAGGTAGTTTTCGACGTCCTGAGTTCGATGACAGGCGGCACGTATTCATCGAACTTACGATGTGGGAGATATGGGTCTAGAAAGGTAGTGGCATAATCGTAAAATTGAGTAAAAAGGAAGGGCAGTTTGGTCTTTTGTGTTCTGGAATTTGTGCAGAGAGAGAACAGATGGACGGCTGGGATTGGACCATGTGGGAGTGCATGGATTGGATGGTGACACGTGTTGAAGGACTAGAGGGTTCTGGGTGGATCTGGTGTGAGCACGGTTCCAATTACTTAGGTGAGCCCGTGTGTGATCGTGTGTGTGGTTCTTCGACAAACACAGAGAACAGAGGGTGAGAGTTTGAGATCAATTGATCGATCCGGGTGCAAGGGTGAGTAAATAGGGAGTTGTGAGTGTGATAGTGAGGCAAGGCGGAGCTGGTGGCCGTGAATTGGTGGTGCAATCGTGCACGGCGGCACGGCGGAGGTGTGGAGAAATTTTGGAGGAAACAGAGAGCTTGTGAGGTCGAGGTGGTGGCTACGCCGTGAGGCGAGGCAAACCAAGGCAAGGGGAGGCTGAGGAGACTGCAAGGAGTCCAACGACCACAGTGGTAGGCGGCGGTGCGCACGGCGGAGTTGCAATCGAAGGGTAAGGCTTCTTTGCTCTGTTTTGCCGTGAAACTTCAGTTGGAAAGTCGTGAGTCTAGGCTTAGTGTCGATGGGATTGAAGGTCAGGGTTATGTTCAGGGAGGTCCTAGGTGTCGACTGGGACGGTCGCCGTGACGGGGGGTGTTCACGGCGGAGCTCGGTTGAAGTGGAGTCTCTGTTCCTCTATTTAGCCGTAAACTTCAAACGGTGAGTCGACGAGTTTGGGGGTGAGTCGAAGGTAATGGAGGTGTGGTCTAGGTTCAGTGAAGTCCTAGGATGAGTTTGGTGTAACCACCGTGAAAGGAGGTGAGCGGGGTGGCTGGATCATGAAACAGGGGAAGTAGGCCGTCTGATTTCGAGCTTCAGTCGACGGTGTAGAGGCCGTGTTGAGGTGAACGGAGTACGGGAAGAGATAGGGCAGGTCTGGACGCAGCCGTGAGAGAAAAGAGGGGTTGAACTGGTGGCCGGACGGCGGAGATCAATTCTCGCCGGTTCAGCCTGCGACGGCCGGTTCAGCACAGGTTGAAGAAGGTACTGTAGCTGGCGCGTGAGGGCCACGCGCAGCCACTTTGGGCGGCGCGTGAGGGCGCGTGCGGCGGCGTATGGAGAAGCGATCAACATGGATTTTGGTCCAAGAGCTATCGTGAGTTCAATGGAGTTGGTTTCGGGTCAATCGGAAGTCGTTTGAGTTTAGTTCCGCGAGGGTGAATGTTTAGGGTCCCGGGTTTTAAGTCTTTGGTTCGGGGAATTTTAAGGAAATTAGGTAGTTGTGTCGTAGACGTATTAGTGACGTAATTTGACGGTGTTTGACAGGATCGGGATTTCCCGAGGAAGCCGAGGAACGGGCTGGACGTTAGGGACGCGAGTAGGGCTCAGTACTGTGAGTGAACCCTTTCTCTAAACTCGAACATGCATAACTGTTTTCTATAATTGTTTTATGGTTTTGATTATGATTTTATGTTTATCGAATATGTTTGGTTGGTTTTACATTATTACACGTTTTACGAGGAATGGTTAAATTGGTTTTTAGCACGTTTTACGAGGAATGGTTGGTTTCTGGAATTTATGTTATGGTTTTGGGATTTCAAAAGATAAGTGGTTTTCAATGGTTAAGTGGATTTTGGAACATGATTGCAATGATCAAGGTTTTTGGTTCTAGAAACGGATTTCGGAAATGGAAGTTGGTTTTAAAGTGGGAAAGTGGACTCCGGATTTGGGTTCGGAATGACGGTTCTGGATGCCGGAAGGGCATCGAACCAGTGATTTCGGATTCGAGTTTGGATGTAGATTGGTAAATGATTTTCAAATGGTTTTGGGATTGGATTTGCTGGATCTGGTTATTGGGTTTAAAGACCCGGATATATGTGACGGGGGACCGGCCGGATTGGGTTTAAAGACCCGGATTGAGTTTAAAGACTCGGGAGTTTAAAGACTCGGATATATATTGATATTCCCCCGTAGGCCTTGAGTTTAAAGACTCGGGAGTTTAAAGACTCGGATATGATTAAGGCCTGGATTGAGTTTAAAGACTCGGGAGTTTAAAGACTCGGAGAGGTCCAGCAGGTTTGATCGGGAAAATGATGATTTGGTGTTTATGGTTTTTGATACGGTTTCTGATACTCATGCTATGGTTTCTTATGATATTTTATAGTGTTTCTGTTTCTTATGATGTTTTATAATGATTATTTTGTAACTGTGTTCATAACTGTTGGTTATGCATGTGGTTTCGAAACGGAGGGTTAAACTCGGTTTTCTTATAAAATGGTTTTTGAACTTTTGTACTTTCTGGTCCACTCACATTTTCTGTTTTAAATTGCCCTCCAGGTTGTGGAGCTAGCGCGGGGTCTTAACGTCGAGGCAGTGTCCGAGGCATAGAAGTGACGTGAGGGATCCCCGGAATAGTTCAAAGTCTTCCGCGTGCGTGTAATTTATCGGTTTTTGTTTTTCTTGTAATGTAGTGCTGTGCTCTGTAAACGATAAGGTTGGGATATTTTGTTTAATTACTCCTGCGTCTGACTGGGTTGCGTGAGTGTTCCTTAGGTGTTGTGTCGGGGAGTCAGACGGGAGCGGGATTTACCTCGGGTTTCGGGGTGAAACCGGGGTGGGTCCTGACAAAAACTGTTCGACCTCGCAACACGTGTACACCCGTACACCCACCAACTTGTCGGTACACAAACGTCCCATTACCGTCTCATGTCGTACCGACCGCACTCGACCACCTCGAGTGAAGATGATCACTTGACGACTGCTCCCACTGGGAGTCACTAGCCATCCGTGGCTAAGGGCGCATGCTCATGAATTCACTGAACCCAGCAAAGCCTGAAGTATCTATTTACCCAGAAGGAACTCAACTTGAGGCAACGGAGATGGTTGGAATTGATCAAGGATTACGACTGTACGATCGAGTAGCATCCGGGTAAGGCTAATGTGGTGGCAGATGCGCTCAGCAGGAAATCAGCGGGATTCATTGCACACCTGAGGATGGTGTATCTTCCTTTACTGGTGGAACTCCGGAAGGCTGGGGTTATTCTAGATACGGATGAGCATGGAGCTTTATTGGCCAGTTTCCATGTACGGCCAGTGTTGGTTGATCGGATCATTGAGGCGCAACTTCAGGACCCGATATTGTGCATCTACATGATTGAAGTTGAGGCTGGGGAACAGTGAACAATCTCACATTCCTGCGAGGGGGAATAGTCTGGGAAGGGAATAGTGGTGTGCCTTAAAGGTGTAGGCACACACCTATCTAGCAGGAGGCCCAAAGCGGATAATATCGTGCTAGATGAATCGGGACCTGACAGAAGAGGGTCGGGTCCTGACATTCTCTGCTCTCCTTACCAAACTTTATGCTATCAGTTTGAGGATGCATTTTGCTTATGATGTTGGCTTTCATAATATTTTGGTGGAATATGACAATCTGGCAAGAGTGCATGATGTGAATCAAACCTCGGAGGCTCATGGGGCAGATTGCATTGTGGTGTCTGAAATTAGGTGTCTTGCACGTCTATTTGGTTATGGCACGTGTTAGTATCCTCCCCGTATTTATAATAGGACGACTCATCATCTGGCCAAGTATACTATTTCCTCGACTGACCAAATTTTCTAGTTGGAGGATCCTCCTCCATGGCTCTCAGATTTCTTGGCTTTTGATTTAGTGTTAATGTAAACTACTATTTTGATGTGTGACACTTTTTTCCTTTAGTTGAATTGAAATTCCCAACAAATTTTCAACGAAGCAACGATTTTGCACCTTCATTGTAATTTAAGCTCAATTCAACAAGGTTTTAAGAGAGATTTGCTTGAATTAAATAAAACTTGAAAGTTGTCCTCCATTTCTTATCTAATATTTAAATTTAGTGAATTGGAAGGATTCAATTCAATCCTTGCTGCCAGAAAATGAACACGTCAATATGACCACTTTTAAATCTTTATCCAATAAAAAAACTAAAGGAAAAAAAAAACTATTACGAACCATAAAATATCTCAAATGAATGGATGTGCCCAATGAATTGAGCCTATTTTGGGTAGGGAGTAGAAACTAGAAAGCAATGGAGATGGAAGCGCAAGAAGCTAAAATTGAGCACAACGTTATACTGAAATGACACAGCATGGGGTATTTTTGTGGTCAAAAAGCTTCCATGTCAAGTGAGCATCATTGGCAGTATATCACACAACCACCCCTCGGCTCTCTCCTTCGTCTATCCCCCTAACTAAATACATGGACACCCTCGTCTCCAATTCCACCTTACCATCCATTTCCCATATCCCTTCGGCTCGAACAGTTACTCGCCTCGCGCTCTCCTCCAAGAAGCTCTTCTCCGGCTTCTTCTACAGCAATGGCAGCCGGAGAGGGCAAGTGGGTCTTCGCACTTCCTCTTCTTCCTCTGCTCGTACAGTTCCGAAGTTTTCGATTGTTTCTAGTGGTGATATTCAGGAAATTAACGAGACCCAGTTCCAGGATTCAGTTCTCAACTCGGACCGGCCCGTTCTCGTCGAGTTCGTCGCCAATTGGTGTGGTCCTTGCCGGTTAATTTCCCCTGCTATACAATGGCTCGCTCAGGTTCCTTTTTTTTTTTTTTTTCAGGTTCTCTATTTTGTCTATTTATATATACATAGATGTTATATTCTTGATTTTTGGAGCATATTCATTGTTTTTAAGTTGTCAATTTTGAATGGAATTATGTAGAAACGTTTGAGTTTTTGAGATGAGATTCTTGAGAACATAGGAGAAGTAATTACATTTATTTCCAGTTAGAATACAAGAAAGTCAATTCATTTTCTATCTATATACAATAGTAATTAACTAGGAGGAGTAAAATTTGCTTAAGAAATGTTGGGGGTATAAAATAGAGAGTCTGGAGTGACTCTTGTGAGTGATGCATGATTTCTGGAGTCTTGGCCTTGCTTTCATGGTGATTTTGAAATTAAATATGGGATTTTCAGATGTATCACGTATAAGCGTGAAGAGCAAGCATATAGGCTCTGATATAAAGTTATAAACCAACTAGGTTTAGAGATTACCTGGCAGAAGCATCCATTTACCTTGCTTTATAAACAAGCCTATCTTGATGCCAAAATGCACAAAAGAAACAGCATTTGCAAATGAGCACCACTGATGGTTTTCACACGGGTAACATAATATAGAGTGATTGAAGTTGGATTGGGTTTTATGGATTTGGGAGCCTTAAGTTGGGAGTTATTGTGAATTTTGTAGTAATTAGGTTTGTAACTTGAATTTTGACAACATACTGCTGGCTGAATAACGTGTTTGGGTTTCCAAATAACCTGGGGGAAGCATCCAATTAACTTACTTGCAATTACAAGCCTTTATGGATGCGAACAAACTAACGAATGCACAACATCAAGATCCTATTGCTTTCACAAATTGGTATTGATTGATGGAATCCCCACTGGTCTAACACTCTAACATAACATGGTGTGGTTGGACTTGGTTTGAGTTTTACCGATTTGGGAGCCTTAAAAGGGGAGATATTATTTAGTTTTTCGGAAATTAGAGTTGAAACTGAATTCTGTCTGAATTAATGTGTATAACATAGAAACTGAATTTGTTTTACATATTTGAGTAGTCATTGCACCTCCCCAACTACCACCCCCCCACACCCTCAAAAAAAAAAAAAGATATGCTTGTCCTTTTATTTTTATTCTGAAAGCAAAACAGAAGAAAGACCAGAGTCTTTGATATGTAAGATAGTTTGAAAACAGAATTGGAAATGTCTTAAAGAGATTGGAAGAGGAGTAATATCTTTCAAAGACTAGTTTGCATATCTATTTTGCCTTGTTTTGTTCTCCTAACTATACAAATTACAAAATATCCGAAATGTGAGTTTTGTTTTTGTTTTGTTATACTCAGGAATACAGTGACAGGTTAACGGTTTTTTAGATTGATCATGATGCAAACCCAAAACTGATTGAAGAATACAAAGTTTATGGGTTGCCAGCTTTGATACTTTTCAAGAACGGACAGGAAGTACCTGAAAGTAGGAGAGAAGGTGCAATCCCAAAAGCAAAGCTTAAAGAGTATGTTGACACTTTATTGGAGTCGGTATCAGTCACATAGTCCACTCTTCCATTGGATTAGCAGACATGCCATTCCAGCAGGTTCAGTTTGTTTGTAATATGATCATAATAGTATTACTTACCTTCAATTGAATAATTTGAGCTGTAAATTTCCGAAAATTTCATCTGAGTACATGTGGTCCTAGTTTGATGAATTAGTTCTCCCCCTCCAATTCCTTTCCTTTCCTCCACCTAGATCTGGTGTTCATATGGAATTCTTGTAGTACATGAATGTTACATAGGCGGTAGTTATGACAATTGATGTTTGAGGATGCAATCTATTCGTAAGTATAATATGAGTTTGGGCTAAATAGAAGAAATTGTCCCTCAATTTTACCATAATTTTAGAAATCGTCCCTAAACTTCATTAGTAATTTCCCTGAACTTTACCATAACGGAAGACTACGTCAACTACTATTGTAAAGTATAGGGGCGAGAAAAACTAATATTGAAGTTTATGGACGATTTTTAAATTATGATAAAGTTCCTAGACTATGGTTCCAATTTAGCCTTGAGTTTGAGAAGGAAAAGATAAACTAGTCATAAATCTGATGTATCGAGTTTGTTTCTTGTACACTTTACATTGTTATATCAGAATGCTGATTGTTTGTTCATTTACATCACAATTTTTGTCTAGTTGATCTACGCCGATCAGACTACAGCCTTGTCTTGCCTCCCATGATTGACGGCGTCATCGAGTATGTACTTGCCCCAAAACCAATGTGCTTTCCACACTTTATTCATCTCTTCAATGGGAACATTCTTTGTCTCAGGTAGGAAGAATGTGATGAAAATGGTCATAATGATCACAAACCCAGCAAAGAAGAAGAAGAGACCAAACTTCATGTGGCAAAGCATGGAGAGGAAGACTTGGGCAATAAGAAAAGTGAACAACATGTTCACGGACACGTTGATGGCTTGTCCGGCGGATCGGATCTCCAGAGGGCAGATCTCACTTGGCACCAACCACCCCAAAGGACCCCACGACCAGGCAAATGCAGCAACATATGCACATATCAAGAACAAAATCCAATTGGCTTCATATTTTGTAATTGTCCCTTCTCCACTCAGACCAAACTTCATGCCTATCATCACTCCAACAGCAATCTTGCAATGTATGTGTGAAAATATAGCACAAATTAAATTAGAAATTTTTCTCTATGAATCTATATAATAAGATTTGATTAAATTGATCATCATATTTACCTGGCAGATGACCATTTGCACACCACCTTGAAGGAATAACATTCTCCTCCCAAACTTGTCAACTGTGAAAATGGAAACCAAGGTGGCCAAGACATTAACACTGCCGGTAATGACAGTAGACATGAGGGAAGCTTCAGCTCCAAAACCCAAAGTGATGAAAAGAACCGGCGCGTAAAACATGATGACATTGATGCCGGTGAGCTGCTGGAAGAAAGGAACAAGAATGCAAATGACTAGTTGAGGCCTATATCTTGGCTGTGTAATGTTACTCCACTGGCTTTCCACTTTCTTTGCAGCCTCTGATGCATCAAGAAGGTCTTGGAACTCGTTGTCAACATTGTCCGTGCCACGAATCTTTTGCAACATTTTCCTCGCCTTCTCAGCGTGGCCTCTTTCTAGGACGGAGTTTGGAGTGTCAGGGAGAATGATCGCCGCCAGAGTCATCATCAAGGAAGGTACAGCTGCTAGAGCCAGAGACACTCTCCAGCCATTTCCACCCTTGATCTTTGCAGTGCCAAAGTTGACAAGTCCAGCCACTAGAATCCCGATGGTGATTGCCATTTGGAACCCCATGTTCAGTGCTCCTCTAATCTTCGTTGGTGCCATTTCCGCTAGGTAAACAGGAACAGACTGCAAATAAGATCGCGATTACAAATTAATTACCACATTATATTTCATAAATGGTAATTGGCGCATCACTTGTCACAGAATGTACTGTACTACAATTATTTGTACCTGATTAGCAAATCCAACACCAACACCGAGCAACAGGCGGCCGATGATTAGAAGTATGATGTTACTGGCAATGCCATTTAGGACAGAGCCAATAAGAAAGACGAGGCCTGCCAAAAACATGGAGATTTTTCGACCAAATTTCCTCGTCACTATTGAAGCAAAGAAGGAAGCCACCAAGGCTGCAATGTAGAGGCATGATGTGAACAATGTGAGGAGTTGGCTGTCGAATTTGCAGTACTGATTTTGATCACCAGAGTCATTCTTCATTTTATGGTACACTGATGGAAAGAATTTGCTCAAGAACGACTCCATTGAAGTCACTCCTCCTGGTCGATCATTTGTTTTTAACCGTCAGATTGAGTAATAATTTAGCACAGAATCAATAGACATAAACGAAAAGAGGAGTGTATGAAGAAAAAGATGTTCAACCTGAAATTCCAAGATCGTATCCGAAAAGAAGACCTCCCATGGCAGCCGCCATGCAAGTAAATATCAGAAAAATGGTGACACCGCCTTCATAGCTCCTCTTTCCGCTGCCGCCAACGAAAGCTCCTCCTGCCATCACTGTACAAAGTTTTGAAGTCTTAAAAAGCTCTTTGAAGTTTAAGAAAACCCACAATGAATTGAAGAAGAAAAGGAAGATAAAGTTCTTTGGTTGTACTTCAAATCCAAAAATGCTAAGTTTATAAAGGCGCGCACCAAAAGGTAACAAGCTTCGCTGTTTTAACAACTTACCTAATCTTACAATTAGCTCTAAATTGTGAAACTTCTTTCCCCTCTTGTTATGTATGACACATTTAGAATATGCATATTATATCAGGGGATTATAATATACATATTGAATACTAAATTTATTTTTTTATGATAATCAAATTCGAGATTTCTTACTGCACAACGAGTGAAATATTATCATTAGATCTAATACTAAATGACAGAATAAAATTTGAAAGTCGATTGTATTTAGACAATTTTTCCATTTGGAAATCTGTTGGGCTGTTTGATAATTGTTTCATTTTAGTTTTTAAATTTTATTTTTGTGCATGAAATATGCAAAAGGTATAAGATAGGCTTAAGGGTTGAAGCATTAATGATATGGAGAGTAAGAAACAAAAGAATAATGAAAAACAAAGTGAACCCTACAAAAAGTTTTGGTATTTGGATTTTAGTTTCATTTTTCCACTATTTTTTCTATATTTGTTCTCCATCTCTTTCGACATATCACTCCTCTATATATCGTTCTTCATTCCTCATTTTCTCATATCCCAAGCCTAACTAGCGAAAGTTTCAAATTGAAAATGGTATGGTTATCAAATAGCCACTACATTTTGCACTCCTCTATATATTATGACCCAATGTAGATAAAAGATGTAGTTTTTTTTTTGGGAAAACATTTAGAGTTCTTTAATAACTATTTCGTTTTTTATTTTTAATTTTAATTTAATTTTTTATATTTGAGATATAAGAAAGAAAAAAAGAAGACAGGAGAAATGATAAAATTGAAGAAAAAATGTAGAAACAAGTATACAAAATGAAGATTTTGATTATTACCGAAATCGTGTTGAGATATGGAGAGCTTCTAGAACCAACTCATAGTTTCAAACTGATTAGTGACGTCATTAAAATATATGTTCATATTATTCAAATCTATTTACAGTAGGATTCTTCGCACTAGATGCCTGTCAAACTGGTTGAGAATGACACATATCTTCCAAATTTAGAGTTCCAAAATTAACAGTAACAATTTTGAAAACTGGAGACGAAGATTAAGTTGGAACTGCAGCAACTAGTCATCTTACATTTTGAAGCCTTTATAAACTTGGAGATTTTCGTAATTTAGATACAAAACAAAAAATAAGAGAAATAAGATTTCTAGCTTTCTTTCTTTCTCTTTGGTTCATTTGTTTATACTTCAAAGAGCCTTTACCACTTGAAAAGTTTGAAGATGGTTGGAGGTGGTTATGTTGTCGGTGCCGGAGGGAGGAGCTATGAAGGAAGTCACGGTGTCACTATTTCTGTGGTATTTACTTGCATGACAAGTCCTCACATTGTTCCCTCATGCCTCTACATTGCAGCGCGCCTTGGTGGCTTCCTTCTTTGCTTCAATAGTGACTAGGAAATTTGGTCAAAAAATCTCCATGTTTGTGGCAGGCCTTGTCTTTCTTATTGGCTTTGTCCTATATGGCATTGCCAGTAACATCATACTTCTAATCATTGGCCACCTGTTGCTCGGCGTTGGTGTTTAATTTGCTAATCAGGTACGGATAATTGTAGTATAGTACATTTTGTGATAGGTAATGTGTCATTACCGTTTAAGAAATTAATATAATGCGGTAATTAATTTGTAATCGCGGTGTTATTTGCCGTATGTTCCTGTTTATCTAGTGGACATGGCACATTAGAGGAGCACTGAACATGGGATTCCGAGTGGCAATCACCATCGGGATTCTAGTGGCTTGACTTGTCAACTTTGCCACTGCAAAGATCAAGGGTGGAAATCGCTGGTGAGTGTCTCGGGCTCTAGCAGCTCTCTTCCTTGATGATGACTCTCGCCGCAATCTTTCTCCCTGACACTCCCATTATGCCAAAAAAATCTTCAAACGACAGCAAAAAAGTGTTGTCTGAATACACTGAAAAACGACGTCGATGTGAGTGATGTCTATTTGAAATGCATCAGACGACAGTTTTTTTGTATTGTCTAAAGTTCAATCAGACGACTTTTTTTTTATTTTTTTTTTTAAAATCCGTCCTCTATTATAGATGAAAAATGAATAATTTTTCAAAATTATTGTCTGTTACCCAATTAGACGATGGTTTTTATCCTCCACCGTCGTCTATAAGCACCTAAGACGACAATTTTATTGAGAAACCGTTGTCTAGTTGATACAAATTAGAGAGATTCACTAAATACCGTCTTCTATGACCCCTTAAGACAACGATTTTGGTGATGACTGTCGTCTATTACCCCTTAAGACAACGGTTTCTGAAATGAAAAAAAAGGTGTTGTCTTAACATCCATTTCCACCATTTCATCCAAAATTACACCCAACAATTGATACGACCCGCACCAAAAATTCGGAAATAAAAGTGTGAAATTACCCTTCTACACTTAGCTAACTATTTGGGTTCGTTTGGCCTTTAGTTGGATTAGTGTAATTTGGGTTGTGCCTTGTAAATGACTATTTTGGGGGCCCAAACATTTAGCCCAAGTCACAAAATTCTGTTTGGTTTTAGTAACCATTTAGTTGAGCTTAAGCCCAATCCTTAGTTGAGGTTAGAAGCCCAAAAGTGTGGCCCAAAGTTTAGAAATTATTGTTGGGAATGTGAGTGTTGTTGTTGGGTAGGCCTAGGCCTACAACCCATAATCCTTTACCTTGAGCACACCGTTTTGAAGGAGAGGAAGACTGAGACTTGCACTTCATATTTCCCCAACGTTGCACACCTTCAAAGTGGACGCACACACACCCTCACCTAGTCTCTAAAAAACACGAATCGAGTGAACTAAGGCTTGAACCAGGTCTTCGAACCCAAATCCCAGACGACGTTCTGGCTTTGCTAGCGACCCTCTCGGGCATCGAAGTAGCTCTGCAGGTCGAGGACCACCGCGAAATCAGCAGCGTTGGGTGCGACCCGACCCATGATCTGACATCAATTGAGGGTTTGAGAGGTAACCCCTAAACCTACTTTTGTTACCAATCGATTCGTCTATGTGAGTATAACTGATTGGTGTGGTTGCATGTGGTTTCTGGGTCAAGGAGAGGTTGACTTGGCTATGACCCGACTTCGGCCCGATGAGGATTGATGGCGTTTCAGGTAGATTCGAACCCTGATTCCTAACCCATTACAATCCTTGTGTTAAGAGCGTTCTAACAGTGTGATTTCATGTTGAAATTGAGGCGGCGACGGTGGTAAGAAATCGCCAGGGTCGTCGAAAACTGCGAAAAACAGGTAGTTTCTCGACTAAGCTTAAGCCTTCGAAATCCCCTGTTTGCGACGAGTCTAACCGTGATTTTGCATGCAGCCTTTGAGCCCCTCTAACCCCAGATCGGAGCTTCGATAGTTTATGGAAAACCCACGAGGAGTTCGACCCATTTTCGAGGTAGTTTAGGTAGTTTTTGGACCCCTGACGTGTTTGTAATTCGTTTGGTGTTAGAACAGTTAATTTTTGGGTTAAACTAGGGTCTCCGACCACCGTGAGTGTCAAGACCCGTCCCAAATCCCCCGGGATTAACGTGGGATGTGCCTGCTCCCGTATGACACGATGTGTTAGACCAGGGATAATTCCATCCTTGGCCCAGCCGGGACTTCCAGAGTGCGCCAGGATCGGAGGAGGAGTGTGATGTCTCGATCTCTGCTCCAGCCCGCATCCGCGATCAACCTGAAGGGCATTAAAACATCAAAGCTGTGAGTGGACAAAAATAAATAGTTTAATAAAAACAACTTCACAAAAAGACATTTATGCCCTTCACTAAAAAGCACGCATGCATTCGAAAACCATTTCTCAAATCATTCATTAGGGCCTTGGCCCAAAGCCGTAAACCAAAGTATATGGGAACTCAGTCCAAAACCAAATCTGTAGGGACTCTGCCCAATCATGTCATGTCGGTCTTAGCCCAAAAAAGTTCTTCGTAAAACCTCGTACAAACATATATATATATATATATATACAACCTATCCTCGTCATTCCATATGCCCAATCAAGTACCTGTCACGATATATCTATAAGTATGCATATGCATACTACTCGGGGTCTCACTCCGAGTCTACCCCCTGGATCTACGACGTCTGGGAGGATCTGTTCAAAATCCAGGATCTACGACATCTGGAAGACTGTCTGCGGACCCAGTCCGAGACTATATCATATCTCTCACTCCTGGAATGTGCTCCCTCTTGGAGTCACTCATTCCAAGTAGTGGATCGTGACTCTCCAGGATCTACGATGTCTGGAGGAGGCCAATCCGCTTATATAGGAGGGTATATACATATAAGTGTGAAAAACCACAATTGGGACTCACGCCCAATACCACAAATCAACTAGGCCTCAAGCCCGATATTTTAAATCAACCTCAGTCACGATTTCAATCATAATAATGTGTGTAACTATCCGTCCAGGACCGCTCTCAATCCTGTTATGTCGTCGTGAACATATCAACTGCCGCGACCACCTCTAGATCATAGTGCACACATCACCGATCGATCTCATATACTATCAGCACTCCGAAGTCGAGTCTCTAGTGGCTGCTCGACAATGAGAAGTGCATCGTGACCTCTCCGGAAGGAACACATCCCTAGTCCGGAGGTGAGCGTCGTATCATCCGTCGCCGTGCACACAACACTCGTCGCGACCACAACTCAGACTCGTAGGTCATCAATAGGGCCATATGCCCGAGACAAAATCAAATAGGTCTCATGCCCGGTTTCAAATTTCCAAATCCAAAACCTTGCCATAAAACCATCATAGACATACTAGCACGTATAAGCATTGTATAAAACTAAAAACCTCGAAATACGTGTAAATACGTAAATACTAACTACCATAACCAAATGCACTCAAGGCATCTCAAAACATGAATTTAAACTCATATAAAACATTTATGCATGCATTAATTTAGAAAACCAAAGTCCACTCACAGACTGTCCAAAGCTGCGCCTCGATACACGCGCCAATACGGCTTCCCGGGCTAATCACCATCAACGGGACTCCCAAACCTGTCCAAATAATTTTAGAGGGTTACTAACTACCTCATTAACCTCTCATTGAAGCCAATTTTCCTGAATTTTTAACTATTTTTAAACTTGTTCCTAAACTTTCGAACATCCCAAACTATATCGAAACGATGTCCGATCGACTCGAAACTGGTCCTAAAATGTTCGTTACTTCGAAAGGATGATTTCGTATGTTGGACACTTCCCAAAAAAGGGTCCCATGCGCCCTCACGCTCGGCCCAAAGGGGCGCATGGAGCCCACGCGCCCTGCATTGTTCCTCTTCTTCCTTCGGCAGACTCTGTCCGAACTGGTTCTCTGGTTTTTGGTCCGGTCCGACCAGCGAGACTGGTCCATCGTCCTATCTCTCTCAATTTCGTTCCGTTTTCTTCCATTTTAATTCCAATCTCTTTGTCTCATCATTAGCAACTTATCTAGGTGATTAAAGCTAAGAAAAACCTCAAAACCCCTTGGTTCAAACTACCCTTCACGGCCTAAATTTCCAGGCCCCTTCCTGGGCTGCTCAGCCCCTTTCCGTCGTCCAAAACCATCTCTAAATGTTCATACTAACCCCAAAATCATCCCCCAATCAACAAAAAAATCCTTAACGTCCAACACACGAAATTGAAATTTTGAACGTAAAAAGCTTACCTTCGTGGTTTCACGGCCACCGTCCACGACAGTCCTCGACTTCGCCATCGTTTGACTCGCCTCACCCTCCCCTCTCACTTTTTTGTTGACACCACTAGCAGCAAATGAGGATTGAGGGTCGTGGGTTTGAGATTTTGGGGTGGGTCGTGTATGTGTTGCGGGTTTGTGAGAATGGAACAGATGAGGATGGATGGTGCATGAATGTAAGGGAATGGGCAATGGATGAGTGACACTTGTCACTCATCTATTGGGCCAGAAACAAAATATCTGGGCCCCACTAAGTGACAAATGTCAGATGTCTTGTAAAACATTACCGCTGTAAATAGTTTCTCGAAACTTCCGTGAACCGTAACTTCCTCGTCTAATGTCCGATTTCGACGTGCCGCCTATCTACGGATTCGTGACGTCCCGATCTACGTCACGGTCATCGTTCCTCGGATCTCCCAGGTCAAAAGTCAACTTTTTGCCCTCGTTTAGGGGTGAAATTGTAATTTCACCTTGAACGTCCGATAATCCTCGGTTAAACTCCGATTAGCCCCACTAATCCATCATTTATTCTTAATTAATCCTTAAAATTAGGGACGAGTCGTTACAGTGACCGGCAGTCCGGTCATCGTTCCCTGTGAGGATCCGATGACTGGACCTGCCATCAAATAGTAACTGACGACATTAAGTTCCAACAGAATATACAAACGCCATTAGCATATTCCATTAGAAACTAACGGTGTTATAGCGGGCAGTTAGTGGAATATTTCATGGAATGTTATTTGAATATTCCAGGGAATATTCCCACACGTGTATGACGTACGCGCGACACGTGCAACATTGTAGCACACGCGCAGAGAAGATTGACGCGCGCGTGGGAGGGTTTTCAGACCCTCCGCCGGCGCGTGGAGCCTATTTACGGCCGACGGTGGCGTGTGGGTACTGTTTCAAGCCATTTTGTACTATTTTAGGAAATTTTCCAGCCTCGCAAACAATTCTAGGCCCGTGTTAAACAATTCTAGGCTTTGTTTTGGGCCACCCTTGAGTAATTTGATTTGTATTTTGGGTTTGTTATTAATTGCAACCTTTATGGGTGATTGCTTAGGGTAAAATGGACTTGGGAGCCCGAGAGTGCCTCAATTCATCGGGTGTTCCGACTCCTCGACCAGTGTGAGTGGACCCCCTTCCCTAAATCTTGTTTTATATCCTTTATTACTCACACGTTTTATGATGTTTTCACATTATGATACTCGTTGAGCATGCATGATTTATTATGTGACTATTGTGGTATGAGATTGTGATGGATGGTTACTTTGCATATCCGGTTATGTTTATCTACGGTAATATGGTAAGTACGTATAGTGGTAAGTATTGAGTCACACATTGCATTGCATGAGAGTCTTCGAGGCATTAATGAGTTTTGAGATGTTTAGAACCCACTTAGAAGTCGCTAGTATTCGGTACATGTCTGTATGGCCACAGACCAGCCTCCACGTGACTGTTCACCTGCACCCCTCGTAATACTAGTTAAAGTGCGTCAGCTTGTTCACCGAGCTCTAGGGGACATGTGGTGATGGTGCAAGTCACCCAACTTTCACGTGGTCGTGGTACCGAGCAAGGATACTCAGTGTATGTTTCGAGTATGAGACTCGAGGTGACTCATGAACATTTATGACGTGGGTTGATATTGTGACATATTTATAGTTTATGCATGGCTCATTTATGCATAATGGTTAAATTATTATTTTATGATTGTGATTATGTTCCTTGTACTTTGTGCAAGTATGTTGTAAATGTTTTTGAGTTTTATACTAAAACGAGGGGTTAAATGTTGCTTATTGAAAATAGTTTTACACTAAAATAACAATTAGGTCCACTCACCCTTTATGTTTTAAACCCCTTAGGTTTCAGTGGTGCACACGTACTTCGAGGAGTTCAGATGCTGCTCTGACACTCACTCCCGGGTGTGAAGTGAAGTTGACGGTGCAATTGGGTATCGATAGGTGAAAAGGTATGGTATGGTCATCAACTAGTTTTGTCCATGCTCTGAGCTTCTGCCGTCGGGTGAAATGTACTCGATTCTTATTGGGTAGGTTCTACCCGACACTCTAAAACACGTCATTTTCCTAAATGACTTCTCCATATGGACATCATCGTTCAGATGTCGGCTAGCATGCCTCGACCTGCGTGCCATAAATGGACTTTCCGGGTCGGGGTATGTCAACAATCCATTCAACAAAAGAAATCACATATATATAATTCTAGCAAATTCATCAAACGTAATTCTTATAAATTAAATCTTCTAGATACATCAATGCCCATATGCCTCAAGATAAAACCAAAACAAAGAGGCAAAATTAACATAAAATGACATGTTTAAGTCATGCACCTGATTGTGCGTAGTTTCATATGCTACACTAAACCTATGACGTCTGTCATCGATCCTCGCCCCAAAATAATGTGTAATCAACTTCAGAAGAACCTTCAATGCATATAACCTTAAGGTTAAGCTCAAAGGGTTCAAATTTACCTTTTTCGGACACAATTTCTATGGGTCGTTTTTTGATCCAAATCAGGTCTCACTTCACAGCTCATGTCATGGTGGCCTTCGTAGCTCACGATCTCGTCCATTATGCTCGCATTGACAAGACGAAGGGGATGAGTGGGTTTAGAAGTTCTTGTTCGAAGGTTATGGGTGGCAATAAAGGCCTACTTGTGTCTCTGCTTGGAGTGTGAGTCGCATGGGGATAAGAAGAAGAGAATATATGTGTGTACGAGAAGAGAAGAAATAAACTAGTGCCAAGTTCTTAAGAGTTGTGGGTTTGGGTTGCACCACTTGGGTGATCGAATGATGACGGTGTGGTCTTTGTGAAATTTTTGGGTGTGGGGTTGAGGATGATTGCGAGCTTGAGGGAAACAAAGATATCACCAAGTCTTGATTGCTCTAATGCAACAAGTAGTTGAACTTAGTGCATTCTAGGCCAACAATACATAGGAAACTGTAAAACAATTGGGCTTGTCTCTACTTGGGCTATTAATATGGAACTTGGGTAAACTTGTTGAGAATTTAGAATAAGAGCGCCCCGGATAAAAGTCCATAGTGGTAAATTAGTCATTTCAAACTCTAATTCTGAGTTTATGGAACGAGATGTAACAATCTACCCCCTTAAGCAAATTTCGTCTCCGAAATTTACTCAATGTAACTCGAAAATACAACCCTTAACAATCTTTCGAATTCTTTTGCGCCTCCACTAACATGAACTCAAATTTATTGCACATGTCCAAACGGTTCATTTTGTCTCTCAAGTAGATTGTTTACTTCTACTATGAAACTTCTTATGTGACTTTTCAGATGAAACTCTAAGAACTCATTGTATGTTGTCCTCAAATGATACAACGAATGAGAATTTTCTTGAATATTTTTTTGAACTTCTAGTATGGGTTCTTGGGACATTGTCAAATTTCCCAAACCAACACTCAGCTCTTCGAAAGTAAATTCTCTTCGACGGAGAAATTGACGTGGTACGATTAACGTGGTTTCAACAATAATATCAAGGTAACAAATACAAAAACTACGCTCATCTGTCCCAATCACTCGCCCTTACGAAGATCCATCTTTTCAGTAACAACCAACACTTCATGTTTTTTAATTATTCATCAATAGTATTTTCACTATTTTTTCTTTAAATTTTTTCTTTATTGTGAATAGTGAATTTACAATTTTTTAATTACATATTCATTAATAATAATAATAATAATAATAATAATAATAATAATCATCATCATCATCATTATTATAAATTCTTATTTTGTATTTTTCTTGGTTATGAATATTAAAATTACAATTTTACCCTTAGATTTTCAAATTAACCTTATTATTATTATGATTATGATTTTTTATTTATTATTATATATAATTATTATTAGTTTGTTACTAAAACATTATTATAAATAAATATATAATTATTACTTAATTTATTATTACATTTTATTTTTTGAAAAAATAAAAAAAAAATTATTTAAATACACATATGGTGATGTATATAAATATTTAATTATATTTTCAAAATTTTCTCATTTAGTTGAATTCATGTTTATAATTAATTGAACAACCTTATACCAAGGCGCACTCAATTCTTGCTAGTTTGTTACTATATGTAACCTAGGGTTCTTACTAACTTAAACACATATTAATGATCAATGAATAACTTCCCTCTGATAATTGATATGTCTTTAATTAAACTTTATTTTATATCGTTTTATACCCCTAATGATTATCTTTTAATATAAAAAATATCAAACAATTAGAGAAAATAATATATTTTGTGGGAAATTTGCAGAAATAAATAAAGCTTGGAATTTTAGTATTTTGGCCAAAGAATCGTCTCAATTAGAGTTTTAACAAAAAAGATATGATTGAAATAAGGATGGCCACCGAATATCTCTTGGAAATTTGGTATGAAGCCACTGAATCCATGTAATCTCAGCCCAGAACAATATCTAGCCCATCGGCCCAAGATCCAAGCCCAAACCCGATGCCCAGCGACCCGCGCTTCTCTAACACCTGCTAGAGCCCAGCGCATCCCTTCGATGCGCGTCCACTGAATTCGCATTCCCTCTTTCGGAGCGCGCGTGGCGAAGTACATATGCCGAGCCTAGCGCATCCCTTCGATGCGCGTCCATCTGCTCTGCTCAGCATGCGCCTGCCGAAAGCAACCTGCCTCATTCAACGGCTGAGCCATTGGTCCAAACCACGTTTTCCAGTAGCCTTCCACCGACCCTCACTTACCCTTTTCAACAGCTTCCTGCCGAGTTCCAGCCTGCTGCAACCTGCTCCATTTTGCCCTGTTCCCAACAAATTCAACCCTAAGTTCAACCTTTTTCACTATTTTCATCATTTAATCTTTTATTTGTATTTTATTTTTCTCTTTTTATGGTACTTCCTCTATAAATAGGAAGGCCATTTCTTGAGTGATTTTTCTTTGAGAGTTCCTAGACACAATTCTCTTTCTTCCTTAACAAAATCCTAGGTCGAGTATTTCCGAGGCAATCTTAGAGTTTAAGTCCAAATTCTCATGTTTATTCCTCCGTCTTCATAAGGTTCCTTCTGATGTCAGAGAATTTTATGAACAACATTCCATTGTTTCCATCCACCTAGGAATCACAAGCTGTTCTTGGATTATGAAAGTGTAACTTTGTTCCCTTTACTTAAATTCTTGTGATTGTTTCGGTTTTACTTATAATGCAGTATTTGTGTTGGTATTTTAATTGTACCATTTGTGAATATGAATACAATCTCCATGTGTTTTGCTTTTTGAATTTCATCTACATCATACGTTTTAGTGCTTAAACTTCAATTCAACGGTAAATGAAAATTCACATTTCAATTCTTAGTTCGTTAAAACATAGTTTCAGCTACAAACTCTTTTCAAAACCCCTCATTTAATTCTTTAATTCCTTAATTCTTTAATTAATTATTTATTTATTTATTTTATTCTTTGTGTATTTATTATTCTTTATTATTCTTTATTAAAACTTTAGCCCGACCGGTTTCCAGAGCATGCCAGGATCCGGTGGAGGAGTGTGATATCTCGGTCTCTGCTACAGTCCGCATCCGTAATCAACCTGAAGGGCATTGAAAAATAAAAAAGACTGTGAGTGGAGGAAAAGCAATAGTTTAATAAAATATATTTTATAAAAGACCTTTATGCCCTTCACTAAAAATCATGCATGCATAGTAAAACCATTTATCAAACCACATATGTTTCGATAACCATAAATAGGGTCTCAGCCCCAAGTTCCTTAAATTCAGTTCATACGGACCCCTGTCCAAAACTGTTTACACAAATCCATAACATAGTAAACATATGTCGGATCTCAGCCCAAATCCATTTATCATTCATAAAACACAATTTCGCAAATCCAAGAAATCCAAGAAATCATGTTTATCATATATCATATAACCAATCCTGTCACGATATCTAAAGCTACGCGCGTGCTACCCTGGGTCTCAAATCCCAAGTCTCCCTAAGGTCCACCCAGGTCATTGTCCGCAGATCAATGACCCTCCCTGGGGGTTATAGTTGATAGGACCCACCCAGTTTTCCCCAAGGGGACCACAAGGGAAAGCCTGCTCCCATCTGACAAGTAATCCAAAATACCACAAATACCCTTCCGAGGGTTTTATTACACAAATACCCCTACTGGGGGTTCTAGATACACACCGGTGTGTTTCACATTACAACAAGTCAGACAAGGGAAATGAGCATTATGTTCGTACTAATACAAAAATAAAGATAACACCTACCCCTCAGGGTGGTCCAAACGCAATAGTGGTATTTATGCCTCGGCCCCGGAGTCGATGCCCTCCTCTGTATCCTCTCCTGAAGGGTCAAGAAAACATTCAAAGTGTGAGTGGACCAAAAATAAAGCAGTTATAATTCATTTGGAACATATATTTAATTTGACCCTTCGTTTCTGTAAACATACATGCATTCAGTAGAAAACGTAGAAATACGATCCAATATAAAAACAGGTAACCTTTCTGTATATATATATATATATATATATATGTATATCTATACAAAAATACATCAGGGTATTTATTACATCAATTCAATTGTAGCATGTATCCACAATACCTTCCTTAGCATCGAAAGTAAGTTCGATGCCAACTCGGGGCACACAGCCCCTAGGGAACAAATCCCCGAAAATGGTCACGATTCATATCTAAAAGGCATGCACACCACTCGGGGTCTCACTCCAAGTCATCTCCCAGGAATTCTCCGTCTGGGAGGCTTTATCTCTGAACCTAGTCCGAACTCTCTCCCGGATCTAGTTCAAGTATCTCTCCGGAATCTGGTCCGGGACCACCACATAAACTCCCACTCTTGGAACGGGATCCCTATGGGGATACCCATTCTGGTAAGTAGATCGTGACCCTCCAGGTCGACGTCTAGAGGAGACCAATCCGCAAGCTGGAAGGGTATACACATATACGTATGAAAACCTTTGCAAAACCATCTTTTCAAATCATGTCAAACCTTTACCCATAATTCTTTATAAACCAAAACTTTAGGTTAAAAGTCTCAAATAATCAATACTTTCATTAGTTCATAATTCATTTCAAAATACCGTTGACTCTCTCAAATCCGAGTCAACGCTCGTCAAATGGGTTTCAAGCCCGATACGACCATTTTCACGTAAATCTGTGCATTCTTCTTGAAATTCGTGATCCAATTCTCAAATCCCAACATCTTAAAATGTTTAGCATAAAACAATTTAGAAACAAGTAAAACAGTTATGCATGTATTCAATTATAAAATCAACGGTCCACTCACAACTAGTCCTTGCTACGCTAACGAACCATTTACACCTGTCCTGAAGCTAAATACCACGTCTGAACCTGCCCAAACATACTTAAGGGTCACTAATTGACCCTACTAGGTCTAGCATCCAAACTTAGTACGAAACCGGCCCAAGAACGAGCTCCGAACACGCTTCCCGAGGCTAATTTCCTCAATTTGACCAACCTAACGATCTCCAATCGACACGAAATCACCGCCATTGGATTCGTATCGTCGAAACCTTGAAAATGGCACCGGCCCCACAAAAATTACTATTCACATGCGCCCCCACGTGCTAGGTTAACGCTGCTACAGTAACGCTAACGTCACTACTGACGTCATCCTCTAACACATGTCAGATGACACATGTCAGTCCCTGATTGGTCCCTTCTCTGACATCTCTGACAAGATGACGTCATCATGCTGTCAGAATAGTGTCAGAATGACGATGTCATCATCTCTTTCATTCGGTGGACTCCAACCGAAGACCCAGTCCACTGTTCGGTTGACCTGTACCGAAGTCCTGCGGCCCTGCTCGGTTGGATCCTACCGATGAACCAGAGGCGGAGCCGCCGTGACCCACGGCCTTGGCCCGCTCATAAATCTCTCTTTCGGTCACCATTTTCCTCACGGTTGGTTCCTATGGACTCGTCTCAGTCTAAACTACAAGTCTGTAACCTTAAAATCGGGAGAAGGAGTCAGGTTTTTTACCTCTGAGTCGAAGAACTCTGCCCAGATTTCAGCTTCTTCCTCCGCCGTGTCCCGTAGTCCTTCCTTCTCGAACTAGTTCGCAGGGCCTCAGTCTGTCATCCTGGTGTCTCTGTGTTCCCAGTCCAGCTCCAAACTGAAGGTCAGTGATGCGGGTTGCACGGTCAAAGTCCTTGAGTTTGGTTTTCCCGTCGTAACTTGGGTGGTCGAAATGGTTGCTGGTGGCTGGGGTTCGACGGCAGTGAGGATGGGGATGATGAAATGATGTTTACTGATGGTGAGAGATCGATTGGGTTTGGGAGAGATCGACGAGAAGGGAAGATGGATATGGTTTGTATGCAAATGGGCTTCACGGCAAATGAGAGACAAGGAGATTCATGCACCCAATTATTTGGGCTTTTGGGCCAGTTAGATGAGTGAAATTTGTCACTCATCTGATTGGTTCAAGAGTCCAACTTTGACCAATCAATTTTAATTCACTTGTCCCGATTCTCGAAAAACGTAATAGTACCCCGTAATATCCGTGACCCATAACTTTCGCTCCGGGTCTCCAAATCCGGCATGCCGCCTGTCTACAAATTCAGCGCGGACCGATCTACGAATTGGTCAAAGGTTCAAAGTCGTACGACGCTTCGGGTCAAAAGTCAACATTTTTCCTTGACTAGGGGAAAAATGGTAATTTTACATATAATTTCCATTTAATTAAATAATAATGAAATCCGGGTCGTTACAATCCACCCCCTTACAAAACTTTCGTCCCCGAAATTACTCAAACAAGTAGGGGTGTTGCTCTCTCATCAAGGCTTCCAGCTCCCAAGGTTCTTCCTCTACCACAGAATTCCTCCATAGAACTTTCACGAACGGAATGATTTTGTTCCTTAGGACTTTCTGTTTCCAATCCAGGATCTGTACTGGTTGTTCTTCAAAACTCAAATCTTTCCCTAGTTCCAATGGTTGTTCCGTCAGGATATGTGATTCTTCCCGTACACACTTCCGAAGCATTGACATGTGGAAGACACTGTGTACTCCTGCTAACTCCGGAGGCAAATTCAGTCGATACGCCACTTTACCCACTCTCTCTAATATCTCAAACGGTCCAATATACCGAGGGCTCAGTTTCCCTCGTCTTCCAAAACGAACAATGCCTTTCCACGGCAATAATTTCAGAAACACCCAGTCTCCTACCTCAAACTCAAGATCCTGGACTCTACGATCTGCGTAGCTTTTTTGACAATCTTGAGCTGCCTTCAATCGTTCCTTGATGATCTTAACTTTTTCTTGGGTCACGTCCATAAGTTCTGGTGTCAACAAAGCCCTCTCCCCAATCTCGGTCCGGCACAAAGGTGTTTTGCACTGTCGCCCATACAGTGCCTCAAACGGCGCCATCCCAATGCTCGCTTGGTAACTGTTTTTGTAAGAAAATTCCATCAAGGGAAAGTAGGCATCCCAAGTGCCCTGGAACTTTAACACACAAGCTCTTATCATGTCTTCCAAAATCTGGATGGTCCTCTCTGACTGCGCTTCCTTTTAAGGGTGAAACGTCATGCTGAAATGCAATCTCGTACCAAGGGCTCTCTGTAAACTCTGCCAAAACCTTGAGGTAAACCACGGATCTCGGTCTGACACAATTGACTCTGGAGTACCATGCAATTGACTATCTCATCAATAAACAACTGTGCTAGACAGTTGGGCCTAAAGATTTCGCGCACGGGTAGGAAGTGCGCCGACTTAGTAAGAAGGTCCACGACTACCCAAACACCAACAAATCCACTTCGGGTAGTTGGTAACTTAAACACGAAGTCCATGGTAATATGGTCCCACTTCCACTCGGGAATTGGAAGGGACTGCAGGGGTCCATAAGGTCTCTGTCTTTCAGCTTTCACCTGTTGGCAGATCAAACACCGACTTACGAAGTCTGAAATTTCTCATTTCATTCCTGCCCACCAGTAATATTCTCGAAGTGTTCGATACATTTTGGTTCCCCCAGGATGCATGGCATATGCCGAACTGTGGGCTTCCTCCAGTATCTCAGTCTTCAGTGCTGTGTCCTCTGGCACGCACAATCGACCCTGTTTCAACACCGCCCCGTCGTCTCTGATAGAGAAATCCTGTCTTTCTCCGACTTCGACTCCCAATCTGATGCGATGTAGAGTTACGTCACTAAGTTGGGCATCGCGGATCCGATCCAACAGTAAGGGTCTCACGTGATAACTCGCTAAAAGGGCTCCATCATCATCCATACCAAGACTAACTCCGGCCTGTCGGAGTTCCACTAGCAACGGTAAGTAGATCATACACAGATGGGCAACAGAACCAATCGCCTTCCTACTCAAGGCGTCAGCCACAACATTCGCTTTTCCGGGGTGTTACTCAATGGTGCAGTCGTAATCTTTAATTAGCTCCAACCACCTTCTCTATCGCAAATTCAACTCCTTTTGAGTGAAAATATACTTTAAACTCTGATGATCAGTATAAATCTTACACGTCTCCCCGTAAAGGTAGTGCCTCCAAATCTTTAGAGCATACACCACTGCTGCTAGCTCCAAGTCATGAGTCGGATAGTTCACCTCGTGTGGTTTCAACTGTCGGGAGGCATAAGCTATAACTCTCTCGTGCTGCATCAACATACATCCCAGACCCTGTAAGGATGCATCACTATAAACCACAAACTCCCCACCATCACTGGGTAAGGCCAAAATAGGGGTAGTGGTCTACATTTCCTTTAGTTCCTGAAAGCTGTTTTTGAAATGCTCGGTCCAAACGAAGTTAACCCCTTTTCTCGTCAGGCGGGTCAAAGGTGCTGCAATAGTAGAGAAGCCTTCCACAAAACGTCTGTAATACCCTGCTAACCCCAGGAAGCTTCGAACCTCAGTCACAGTCTTAGGTTGTTCCTAATTTGTGATTGCCTCTGTCTTTTGGGGGTCCACACTGATCCCCTCCACCGAAATCACATGGCCTAAGAAGCTAAAACTGTTCAACCAGAATTGACACTTCCTGAACTTAGCGAACAACTGAGCCTTCCTCAACCTTGCCAACACCAACCTTAGGTGTTTCTCATGTGCCCTTGCACCTTTTGAATATACCAGAATATCATCAATAAACACGATTACAAACCTATCCAAATAGGACTTGAACACTCGGTTCATCAAATACATGAAGGCTGCAGGTGCATTGGTCAAACCAAAGGGCATCACTAAAAACTCAAAATGCCCATACCTGGTCCGGAAAACTGTCTTCGGAACATCTCTCTCGGCGATCCGTAATTGATGATACCCAGACCTTAAGTCGATCTTTGAAAAGTACCTTGCTCCCTTCAACTGCTCGAATAGGTCGTCTATCCGAGGTAAGGGATATTTATTTCTCACTGTCACCTCGTATAGTTGTCGGTAATCCACACATAATCTGAGACTACCCTCCTTTTTCCGCACTTGAGTAACTCCTGTAGCTGTTCTCTTAGTTCCCTCAATTCTGCTGGTGCCATATGATAGGGTGCTTTAGCAATAGGTGCCGTCCCTGGAAGTAGCTCTATCGTAAACTCAATCTCTCGGGGTGGGGGCAGTCCTGGTAAGTCTTCTGGAAACACATCTGGGAAGTCCCGCACCACTGGTATATCTTCCATTCTGGGTGTCGCAATACTCGTGTCCACTACATGAGCTAGATACCCTTGACAACCCTTCTTCAGTAACTTTCGTGTCGCGAGGGCCGAAATAATTCTTGGTGAAGAGCTCGCGACGTCTCATTGGAAGGTCAAGTCAGGTATGCCCGGACTCTGGGTTAACACTCTTTTTTCACTACAGTCCATCAGCGCCCCATGCTCAGACAACCAGTCTATACCAAGGATCACATCAAAATTGTGTAAGTCTAGCACTATTAACTCTGCCATCAATTCAAAATCCCTTAGCCTAACTGGGCAGTTCTTTAACACCTGGTTAACTATATACACATCCCCAGTCGGGGTGCCAACACCTAAGTCATCCTCAAGTACAGAAAACTATCAATCCAACAACCCAACACAACCACGTGAAATAAAAGAATGGGTGGCTCCCGAATCCATCAATACATGTACAGATACATCAAAGATAGTAAGTATACCTATCACCACCTCAGGAGCAGTCCTGGCCTCCTTCATAGTAATCGCGAACACTCGTGCCTGGGGTCCTGCTCCACGACTACGTCCTCGTGGTCCCCCGCGATCGCCTCGATAACCGCTCTATACTCTGCCTCTAGAAGTATCTGATATGGTACTCGGCGTCTGCCGTGCAACACTACCACTCGACCACTATGGGCATCCCCTCGATACATTCCCAGTCTCACCACAAGTATAGCATGTCGTGTGCCTCATCCAGTTTGTAGACCCCACAGAAGTGCCACTCTGCTGTGGTACACTGTATCCGGCCCCACGACCTCTCTTGAACCTGCCAGACCGACTACTACTCGACGATCCCCCACTGTAGGATGACTATCCTCCACTGAACCCCCCTCCCTTCGGGGCCCTGTGACCCGAAGGTCCTGAAAAAGAACAGTCTCTGCGTCGTCCCAAATCAGTCTCCTGCTGGCGGTTGGCCCAGCTTGTTTCCACCCTAGTTGCAGCATCGGCTAATTCTCGAAGTGTAGTGAAAATCATCGCAGAAGAGGTCACCATAGCTTGGATATCGCCTATAAGACCCTGCTCAAAACGACGGCACCTTTCTGCCTCTGTCCGCACATAGACCTCCGCAAACCTGGACAACCTCTGGAATCACTGCTCATACTCCGCGACAGTCTAGTTTCCCTGCTGGAGCTGCAAGAACTCAATCTCTCTCGCCTGACAACTCCAGTAAACGGGGATAGTACTGGTCCAAGAAACGGCTCTTAAACTCCTCCCAAGTCACAACCAAGGCATCCCAGCCTGACAACTCTAGTGTGTATCACCACTCATGAGCCTCACCATCAAGTACAAAGGTGGCCAACAGTACTCTCTGCCAGGGTGGACAGGACATTACCAAGAAAATCTTTTCCAGTCTCAGAATCCAACGGTGAGCCATCTCAGAATTGGCTTCACCACTAAATACCGTGGCACCCAGGTGACGTGCCACACCAATCAACGATCTCCCGGCACTCAAATCTCCGGAGCCTCCAACGAGGCCCATCTCAGGTGGTGTAAATGGGGTTGCTCGTCTCGGGGGCATACTCAATTGTTAAGAGGCATAAATAATAAGATTAGTACGATAAAACATGCGCGTCAATGTACCCTGTACTGCTGTACAGACCGCTAACATAATGCTCGGTTCTGATACCAACTTGGCAAGACCCACCCTGTTTTCCCCATATGGACCACTGGGAAAGCCTGCTCCCATCCGACAAGTAATCCAAAATACCACAAATACCCTTCCGAGGGTTTTATTACACAAATACCCCTACTGGGGGTTCTAGATACACACCGGTGTGTTTCACATTACAACATGTCAGACAGGGAAATGAGCATTATGTTCGTACTAATACAAAAATAAAGATAACACCTACCCCTCAGGGTGGTCCAAATGCAACAGTGGTATTTATGCCTCGGCCCCGGAGTCGATGCCCTCCTTCGTATCCTCTCCTGAAGGGTCAAGAAAACATTCAAAGTGTGAGTGGACCAAAAATAAAGCAGTTATAAATTCATTTGGAACATATATTTAATTTGACCCTTCGTTTCTGTAAACATACATGCATTCAGTAGAAAACGTAGAAATACGATCCAATATAAAAACAGGTAACCTTTCTGTATATATATATATATATACGTATATCTATACAAAAATACATCAGAGCATTTATTACATCAATTCAATTGTAGCATGTATCCACAATACCTTCCTTAGCATCGAAAGCAAGTTCGACGCCAACTCGGGGCACACAGCACCTAGGGAACAAATCCCCAAAAACGGTCACGATTCATATCTAAAAGGCATACACACCACTCGGGGTCTCACTCCGAGTCTACTCCCAGGAATTCTCCGTCTGGGAGGCTCTATCTCTGAACCTAGTCCGAGCTCTCTCCCGGATCTAGTTCAAGTATCTCTCTGGAATCTGGTCCGGGACCACCACATAAACTCCCACTCTTGGAACAGGATCCCTATGGGGATACCCATTCTGGTCAGTGGATCGTGACCCTCCAGGTCGACGTTTGGAGGAGACCAATCCGCAAGCCGGAAGGGTATACATATATACGTATGAAAACCTTTGCAAAACCATCTTTTCAAATCATGTCAAACCTTTACCCATAATTCTTTATAAACCAAAACTTTAGGTTAAAAGTCTCAAATCATCAATACTTTCATTAGTTCACAATTCATTTCAAAATACCGTTGACTCTCTCTCAAATCCGAGTCAACGCTCGTCAAATGGGTTTCAGGCCCGATACGACCATTTTCACGTAAACATGTGCATTTCTTGAAACCCGTGATCCAATTCTCAAATCCCAACATCTTAAAACATTTAGCATAAAAAAAATTTAGAAACAAGTAAAACAGTTATGTATGTATTCAATTATAAAATCAACGGTCCACTCACAACTAGTCCTTGCTGCGCTAACGAACCATTTACACCTGTCCTGAAGCTAAATACCACGTCTGAACCTGCCCAAACATACTTAAGGGTCACTAATTGACCTTACTAGGTCTAGCATCCAAACATCATACGAAATCGGCCCGGGAACGCGCTCTGAACACTCTTCCCGAGGCTATTTTCCTCAATTTGACCAACTTAACGATCTCTGATCGACATGAAACCACCACCATTGGATTCGTATCGTCTAAACGTTGAAAATGGTACTGGCCCCACAAAAAGTATTGTTCACACGCACCACCACGCGCCTGGTCAACGCTGCTACAGTAACGCTGAAGTCAGCATGATGTCATCCTTTTACATGTGTTAGACGACACGTGTCGGTCTCCGATTGGTCCCTTCTCTGACATCTCTAACAAGATGATGTCATCATGTTGTCAAAATAGTGTTAGAATGATGACGTCATCATCTCTATCATTCGGTGGACTCCTACCGAAGACCCAGTCCACTGTTCGGTGGATCTGTACCGAAGTCCTGCGGCGCTGCTCGGTTGGATCCTACCGAAGAACCAGAGGTGGAGCCGCCATGACCCACGGCCTTGGACTCGTCTCAGTTTAAACTACAAGTCTGTAACCTTAAAATCGAGAGAGGGATTCGGGTTTGTTACCTCTGAGTCGAAGAACTCTGCCTAGATTTCAGCTTCTTCCTCCGCCATGTCCCGTGGTCCTTCCTTCTCGAACTGGTTTGCAGGGCCTCAGTCTGTCGTCCTGGTGTCTCTGTGTTCTCAGTCCAGCTCCAGAATGAAGGTCAGTGATGCGAGTTGCATGGTCAAAGTCCTTGAGTTTGGTTTTCCCGTCGGGACTTGGGTGGTCGGGATGGTTGCTGGTGGCTGGGATTCGACCGCAATGAGGATGGGGATGATGAAATGATGTTTACTGATGCTGAGAGATTGATTGGGTTTGGGAGAGATCCACGGGAAGGGAAGATGGATATGGTTTGTATGCAAATGGGTTTCACGGCAAATGAGAGACAAGGAGATTCATGCACCAAATTATTTGGGCTTTTGGGCCAGTTAGATGAGTGACAAATGTCACTCATCTGATTGGTTCAAGAGTCCAACTTTGACCAATCAATTTAATTCGCTTGTCCCGATTCTCGAAAAATGTAATAGTACCCCGTAATATCCGTGACCCATAACTTTCGCTTCGGGTCTCCAAATCCGACATGCCGTCTGTCTACGAATTCAGAGCGGCCCGATCTACAAATTGGTAAAAGGTTTAAAGTCATACGATGCTTCGGGTCAAAAGTCAACATTTTACCTTGACTAGAGGCAAAATGATCATTTTACATATAATTTCCATTTAATTAAATAATAATGAAATTCGGGTCGTTATAGTAATCCATATAGCCTTCCTGAGAGTAAGGTACTCAACGGGGGCATCTCCACTCAGTTACTACTCCGTGACTACTCCGAAGTCCACCCAAGCCATCGACCCTCCCTGGAGGAGACAATCCATAATATAGCGGATGGTATATGAAAAACCATTTTGTAATCGTTCTGAAAACCATTCAAGGGTTCATGTCCGGTCCCCATAAACCGTCATGAATCAAAAATCCATTTATGAGTCCCCGACCCGAAATCACAATCGTAAACCATAACTGGACCCCAAGCCCGAATTCATAAACCAACTGGGCCTCCGGCTTGATTCGTAAACCAAATGGGCCACGTGCCCGATTTCGTAAACTAAATAGGCCTCGTACCCAATTTTTTAAACTAAATGGGCCTTGTGCTCAATATCGTAAACCAACGTGCCCGATACATAAGTCAACTGGGCCTCGAGCCTGATTCACAAACCAACTGAGCTTTGAGCTCGATACGTAAACCAACTGGGCCTCCAACCCGATGTCTTATTAAATCAAATGGACTTCATGTTCGAGAGTTTGTAAATCAAATGGGTTTCATGCCCGATTCCATATTTCTAAATCCGAAATCAATTCACGAATCAATTGGACCCTTGGCCCGATAACGTGATTAAAATGGACTTCGAGTCCGAGGGTTTCCAAAACAAATGGGTCTCATGCCCGAGTTTACCTTTTCAATTCCAAAACCATTTCATTAAACCATTTCTAAAACCATAATCACTCATAATCAGTGTAAAATCGTAAACCTCGATTTACGTACAAATACGTAAATTGCCTCGAAATGTGTGAAATCAAGTAAATCACTAACATCCAAATCATCATCATAGAATCACATCTACAAACCATATAAAACCTTTATGCATGCATCAGAGTTTAGAAATCAAGGTCCACTCACAGACCGTCTTAAGCTGCCGCCTCGATTTACGTGTCGTAAGCCTCCCCGGGCTAATCACTGTAAAGGGACTCCCAAACCTGTCCAAATCACGTTCAAGGGTTACTAACTACCTTATTAATCTCTCATTGAAGTCCCGTAATTTTCTCTAATTTTTAACTGTTTTTAAACTAGATCCTAAACCTTCGGACATCCCGAACAATATCGAGACAGTGTCCAATCGACACGAAACAAGTCCCAAAATGTTTGTTACATCGAATAGATTAAAACTCATGTTGAAGTCATCCCCAAAAGCCCCCCACGTGCCCTCACGCACCACACAATGGGGCTGCGCATGAAGCCCACGCGCCAGCACTATTCGTTGTCTCCTACCTCCTTCCGACCGGGTTCGCTGGTTTGAACCGGACCAGACCGGCCTAGATCGGTCCAGGGCTCCATTTCACTCATTGTTGACCCATTTTGTTCCATTTTGATTTCTAAAGGTTCCTAACAACATTCCATATCGATTTAAGCTTTCAAACTCACAAAACCGAGTCGAAAACGTACCTCCAAGATCGAAGAACGAACCGGCCACCTGGAAGTGTTTTCTGCGGTCGATTCCAGCCTTCCTAGCTTCCATTTCCAATCCAAACCTTCCCATAAGATCACCAGAAAGCTATTTCCATTAATAGAATCAACTAAAAACCCCCTAAATTCATACTCGAAATTTCAAAACCCACTTACTCGCGGTTTCGAGTTTTCCTCGACTGTGGCTCGCCGTCCGTCACGTCGTCCTCATCACCCTCAGTCCCTCACCAGAACCCAGAAAATGATTATGGTGGTGAGGTGCTAAGTGTTATGTGTTTGTTCTCGGTTGAAGAAGAATAGAAATGAAGGGGATGAAGAAGGTATTTGCACGGGCTGAAGGGGGGGAAGGTGAAGTTTGTTGTGATGATTAGGTGAGTGAACGGTGATGATGAGGGGTGTGAGGAAGATGGATGGTTGAGATTGAGAGAGAGTGGTTAAGGATAATATAAAATAATCTCAAAACCATTATTATAATATTAAACCCACCAATCACCTTTTAGATCCACAATTTGGGGTCAATGACCAATGGGATGAGTGACGCTTGTCACTCATCCATGGGTCCCACTTAAAAAGTAAACCAATAAGATTTAGCGAAGTGTCTCCGCCTCGTAATGCATGCATAGTTAAATCGAACTTCCATGAACCATAACTTTTTCGTTCGACGTCCGATTTCGACATGCCGACTGTCTACGAATTCGTATCGACATGATCTATGTAATGGTCCTCGGCCCTTGGCCATCGGACCTCTCGAGTCAAAAATCAACATTTTGCCCACGACTAAGGGCAAAACGATCATTTTGCGTCGTTCGTCCGATTTCGCTCAACTAATCACCGATTAACTTCACTATTCCTTCATTAGTCACTAATCTAATCCCGGAATTCGGGACGGGTCGTTACACTTTTTCACTAACCATTATGAATATTCCCTAATTTCCAAGGTTAAGAATGATGCCTATCTACCAATACTACATCTACACAAAAAATGTTTAAATTGCATATACTTGAATTACATATTTATTTAAATGCATAGTCTAAGCGTATCAATTTTTGGAGCCGTTGCCGAGGAAATTGAAAATCATTTTAATGTGTTAGTATGTATATAATGTTCATATTATACTTGTTTATAATTTTTATTTTTGTGCATATTATATTTTGTTCACAATTTTCATAATATAGTTGTTTATATTTTTATACTTGTTTATATTATATTTTTTCAAATTATATTTGTTTAATTTTTTTTTTTTACATATTATACTTGTTCATAATGTTTATCTTTATACATGTTCATATTATACTTGTCTATAATTTTTTTATTTCTTATTTTGATACTTGTTCATAACTTTTATTTTTATGCTTGTTCATAATTTTTACTTTTATACTTGTCATATTATAATTGTTCACACTTGTTCATATTTGTTCGTAAATTTGCATAATGTTCATATTATACTTGCTCTATAAATTGTACATTATACTTGTTCACTTTTTCTTATTTTAATTTTTTAATTTTAATTTTTTTGTAAATTATAAAAAATAGAAAAAAAAATTAAATAAATATTTTCTTTTCAAATTTAGTTGTCATTACTTTTAAAAAAAATAAAGAAAAATTTTTCATGCCTTTATTTGTAAAAAAAAAAGTGAAACAAATTTTAATTTCAATTTTTTTTTATTCTTAGCATTATTTTAGTGTAAATTTGTACTTGTGAATAAATTTTGTGCATATATTATTATGTTAGTGTGAATATCATTACTTGTGCATAAAATCATACTTATGAATAAATTGTTCATAAGTAAATTGATCATAATTGTATAAATTGTTCATATGTAAATTGATATATTATACTTGTTTATATTTGTTCATAAGTTTTTGTTTTTCATAAAACTAGTCTCGGCTATATGTGGATCACTTGTACTTCAGAGTTTAGATTTTGATCTTTAATGGAATATGTGGAGTCTCGTTTGTTAACTCTCACCTAAAGCCTTCATGGACTTAAGAAGTCATGAGGTTGATGGCGGTGATTGTTAACACTTGAGTTATCTTAGTTCATCTAGACTAAGAAATTATCGAGGGTGCTGTCTAGGATAAGAGACGATACTCGTAACGAATTTTGGGTCTAAGAAGGGACATCATTGAAGTTTAAGCCTCGGGATGTCTTGATTAGCCATACCTCGTATGTTTATTCTTTCTAACCTAATCATCTTTGAACTTGTCTAAATAGTTGAATAAATCTAAGATATTTACTTGGGCCACACGGATGTAGAAGTCTCCATCTAAACTTTGAAACTATGTGAACCATATATATCCTTGACTTCCCCAATGTGTAAATATTGTTTCTATCTATTGCATTTGTAAATTGCATTACCTCCCTAAGGTTTCATGATGCTTGGATTTCATCACCGGGCCCCCCTAGACTAGGTGAATCTAGGGAAGTGAGATCAAAGGTACATGTCACTCCTTCATACATTGTCACGTAACTCTTATGTCTTGTGCAGTTCTAACAATTTCTCTCTTATGCATTCACATCATTCTTCATGTTTATACCCATGCGTTGCATTAGTTTAGACGTTTTTGGAACTTGTGCATTTGCTTGATTTTACCGTGACTTTACTTTGTGCATTCTAAATTTTTTTTTATACTTTTTTATTTCTTACTCGTATATATGTTATTTCCTTCTTGTATATATGTCGGTTACATTTGTTTATACATTTTCTTACATTACTTGTCCAGACATCTTTAGCTTGCATTTTTAACTCTCTTGCATCTTTAGTTTAACTTGTGTTGCATTTTTAACTTAAACTTACATCCCTAACTTGCATCTTTAACTCAACTATCATCTTTAAATTGCATCATTAACAAAACTTGCATCTTTAGCCCTAACTTGCATCTTTAACTTGCATTATTAACAAACGTGCATTTCTAACATCTCTAACTTGCATCTTGGTCTCGAGATGTGAAGGAGTCATCAACGCAGATTTGCTATCTTTTAACCCTTCATTCTCTTTTATTTTTTTATTCAATGTTTTTCTTGCTTTATTTCATAAATCCACTTCCTTACTTTGATTCTATGTTCGATTACTTTCTACTTGGTTACATTAGGGACAATGTAGAATTTAAGTGTGGGGGAATGATTTACAATTTTAATTGTGCAATAAAATTGTTCAATAAAGTTTCTTGAAAAAAAAAAGAGTTTTTATTGCTTTCTTGAGTCTTTTCGTTTTAATTTAGTGTTTTTACGAGTCTTAGATTTCCCTTTAATGTATCAATGATATAAATGAAGGAAAAACGCTTAAGTTAATACTTTGTGATTAAGTGGTTATGATTTGTAGTTAATGCATGTTAAACTGGTACATAAACGAGCATGTTGAGATAAGTATGAATCATATGAAACTTATGTGAGCTTTAGAACTTTATATACATCTTTGATGAGTGATTCATAAGTTCTTTATTTAAATTGATATACATATACCTCATAACTGTTTGCCATAGCTTTTAATGAAGTCTAAAGTAATAGAACTTATTCTATGTGATTTTCAAAGCTTTTAAGCTAATAAACTCTCTGATTTTGGACATGATTAAGGCATTAGGGTTAACACCACAAATTCAAATATCTGTACGCACAAGTTACGACCCCCTTAGTTTTAACCCCTTTGTGTAAGACCCGTGTCCTTGAGGGAACAGTGAACGATCCCACATTCCTGTGAGATGAATAGTCTAGGAGGGGAATGGTGGTGTGCCTTAAAGGTGTAGGCACACACCTATCTATTACGAGGGCTTTTGGGAGTTCAGTGTCTTTGGGTTTGATTGGAACTACAAAGTTAAACGAGTTAAGGTTGGTGCAATTTCATGATGGGTGACCCCCTAGGAAGTTACACTGTGAGAGCGAGGAGGCCCAAAGAGGACAATATCGTGCTAGAGTCGGGACCTGGCTAAGGAGGGTCGGGTCCTGACAAAATGGTATCAGAGCCAGACCCCGACCGAGAAGTATGCCAGTGAAGACGCTGGGCCCTAAGGGGGGTGGATTGTAAGACTCGTGTCTTGGAGGGAACGGTGAACGATCCCACATTCCTGCGAGAGGAATGGTCTGGGAAAGGAAAAGTGGTGTGCCTTAAAGGTGTAGGAGCACACCTATCTAGCATGAGGCCTTTTGGGAGCTCAGTGGCTTTGTGTTCGATTGGAACTCCAAAGTTAAGCGAGTTAAGACTAGTGCAATTCCATGATGGGTGACCCCCTGGGGAGTTGCATCATGAGCTCCCAAAACAAAATTGTGAGGACGATGAGGTCCAAAGCGGACAATATCGTGCTAGAGTCGGGTCCTGATCGAGGAGGGTCGGGTCCACAGAGATCGGGACAGAGGCTGAGTTTCTGGCCACAACAGACATCTGTGAGTGGTGCATCTGTGGGGTCGTCGGGGTCGAGGGCATTGTCATGTTTTTCTTATGGGCAGTGCAGGACGCCTGTTTGTTGGACAGATGCAGGTGAGCGGCACGGTTTCACCATCCGAGGAGATGAAGCTCATTGTATGACCCGTGTCTTGGAGGGAACGGTGAACGATCCCATATTCTTGCTAGGGGGCAATGGTCTGGGAAGGGAATGATGGTGTTCTTTAAAGGTGTAGGCATACACCTATCTAGCATAAGGCCTTTTGGGAGCTCAGTGGCTTTGGGTTCGGTTGGAACTCCAAAGTTAAGCGAGTTGAGGTTAGTACAATTCCATGATGGGTGAACCCCTGGAAAGTTGCACCGTTAGCTCCCAAAAACAAAACCATGAGGGCCAGGAGGCCCAAAGTGGACAATATCGTGCTAGAGTGGGGTCTTGGCCGAGGAGGGTCGGGTCCTAATAGAATGGTATCAAAGTCAAACACCGACTGGGAAGTGTGCCAACGAAGACGCTAGGCTCTAAGGGGGGTGGATTGTAAGACTCGTGTCTTGGAGAGAATGGTGAACGATCCCACATTCCTGTGAGGGGAGAATGGTCTGGGAAGGGAATGGTGGTGTGCCTTAAAGGCGTAAGCACACATCTATCTAGCACGAGGGCTTTTGGGAGCTTAGTGGCTTTGGGTTCGGTTGGAACTTCAAAGTTAAGTGAGTTGAGGTTAGTGCAATTCCATGATGGGTGATCCCTGGGAAGTTGCACCGTGAGCTCCCGAAAACAAAACTGTGAGGGCGAGCAGGCCCAAAGCGAACAATATCGTGCTAGAGTTGGGTCCTGACCGAGGAGGGTCGGGTCCTGACACTTTGAGCCCACATTAAGCCTTTCTTTCATCATCATGATTATCTAAACACTTGAGCTTAGTATAGAAATCTTTCACCTTTGTTCTAAGGACTTGGTTGAAGACATGAAAATGGTGTGAAGAAAAATTGATGATGTGTTTGAAGACTTGTATATGTATTATATGGATTTACTTGCTCAAACTTTATTGTAATATTGACACATGTTATTACCTTGAAAAAGAAACTAAAAAAGAAAAGAAAAATGATGATGAAACACAATGTTTTTGAGTCTATCTCAAGGAGATAAAGTTTGATCATGTAAAAGTTTGAGTTTAAGTCCCTTATACTTGTAAAACCAACACAAAGAATGAATACGAAACCCAACATGATGAACTTGGCCTATGTTCGATGGAATGAATTCTTAACGTCATTGTACTAAGGATGGGAAGCTCCGCTACATTTTGAGAGTCTATTGAGTCTTGGAACAACTTTGAGCACCAATTGTCCTATATATTCTTTGCCTCTAAATTTAGCCCCATTACAACCTTCGTAAAGACCTTATGATCCTTAAGATGGTAAGTTTTGATTAGTTGAGTTAATCACTACAGTAAGCTTATGGTTATGGTTCATTTGTGCAAGTATGTTTAATTGTTTGTTTGAGATTTTGCAAAAGTATTTTATTTCTATTATGTGAGCTTTTTCTTATATACTTTGAGTGCAACCACAAACCTCTTACAAATTGAGTGAATTTTTGAGTGCATATCTTTGTGAGTTGATTCATACTTATTTTATTCAAGTTGAGATTCATTTCACCATGTTTACTCATTATCTTACTTGTTGAAACATTTTGTTATCATTTATTAACTCTTGAATTTCACATGCTTAAATGTCTTCTAGTGTAAATCTTTTATGCCATGATTATAATAAAGAAATTGTCAGACAAATGATTAAGGGCTTAGTTGTTTTAAATTCTTAGTTTAATTTTTATATTTGCTAAGGATTAGCAAACTTTAAGTGTAAGGGTATTTGATTGGTCTTTAATTAGGTTTTATTTTATATCGTTTTATACCCCTTATACTTAGATTTTAATATAAAAAATGCCAAAAAATTAGAGAAAATAATATATTTTGTGGGAAATTTTCAGAAATAAATAAAACTTGAAAATTTTAGCATTTTGGCGAAAGAATCGTCCCAATCAGAGTTTTAACGAATAAGATATGATCAAAATAAGGGTGGCCACCGAAAATCTCTTGGAAATTCAGCATGGAGCCACCAAATCCATTTAATCGCAGCCCAGAACCAAATCTAGCCCATCGGCCCAAGTTCCAAGCCCAAACTGAAGCCCATTGACCTGCGCCCCTCTAACACTTGCCAGAGCCCAGCGCATCTCTTCGATGCGCGTCCACCGAATTCGGCTTCCCTCATTTGGAGCGCGTGCCGAAGTACATTTGCACCGCCTAGGGCATCCCGCGCGAATCAGTATGCCCCGCGTTAGAGAGCCCCCACTGAAGCCCACGTTTCTGTCTGTGCTTGACGCGCCGAACTCCATCTGCTCTGCTCAGCACATGCATGCCGAAAGTAACCTACCTCATTCAGCGCCTGAGCCACTGGTCCATCCCACATTTTCCAGCAACCTTCCATTGAACCTCACATGCCCCCTTCAGCAGCTTCCTTTCGAGTTCCAGCCTGCTGCAACCTGCTCCATTTTGCCTTGTTCACAGCAAATTCAACCCTAAATTTAGCCTTTTTCACTATTTTCATCATTTAATCTTTTATTTATTTATTTTTAATTTGTATTTTATTTTTAGCTTTTTATGGTACGTCCTTTATAAATAGGGAGGCCATTTCATTGTTTTGGGTGACTTTTCGTTGAGAACTCGTAGACACAATTCTTTTCCTTCCTTAAGAAAATCCTAAGTCAAGTATTTTCGAGGCAATCTTAGAGTTTAAGTCCGAATTCTGATGTTTATTCATCCATCTTCATAAGGTTCCTTCTGCTGTCAGAAAAATTTATGAATAACATTACATTGGTTCCATCCACTTAGGAATCACAAGTTGTTTTTAGATTCCGAAAGTGTTACTTTGTTCCCTTTACTTAAATTCTTGTGATTGTTTTTGTTTTAATTATAATGCAATATTTGTGTTGGTATTTTCTTTCTAACATTTGTGAATACGAATACAATCTCCATGTGTTTTACTTTTTAAATTTCATCTACTTCATACGTTTTAGTGCTTAAACTTCAATTCAACGTTAAGTGTTTATGACCGTTGTTCGGTGCACTTAGTAGAGGATTGGAGAGATTTAATGTTTGACGTACATTCAAATAAAAAATATAAGGTGAATCGTATTATAAGTATTTATGACCACTGTTCGGTGCATTTATGGTATTGAAAAATGTATGCATGTAATTGAAATAATGAAGGTAGGATTTCGTGATTGGTTCAATATGAGCAAAATGTTAGAGTGTTGGTAAAATTTGTGTTTAAGGAAAGTCAATTGTACAAAGGTTAAAGTAGGAGTATTTTAAATAATGTGATTATTAATTTGAATTTATTTACGTAAAAATGTCGGTTTTTTTTTATGAAACTAATCTATAGTTTGTAAATTCTAGTTAGCATGAGTATTTACATTTCAATTCTTAGTTCGTTAAAACGTAGTTTAGGCTAAAAACTCTTTTCAAAACCCCCAATTTAATTCTTTTATTCTTTTATTTTTTAATTTTTTTAATTCATTTATTCATTAATTCTTTAATTATTTATTCTTTGTTTATTTATTATTCTTTTTCACTAACCATTATGAATGTTCTCTAATTTCTCTGGTTAAGAACGATCCCTATTTATCAATACTACATTTACACAAAAAAAGTTTAAATTGCATATACTTGAATTACATGTTTATTTAAATGCATGGTGTAAGCATATCAATAACAATCTACAACATGCTGAATAATTAATTTCGCCAAAGCTCAACGTTCAAATGGTAGTTAAGTACACTAATGTACATGTTTCCAGAAGATAAAGGACATGTGTCCTTGTCCAATTTGCCCAAATTAAATGTAAGGTAAATGTACCAAACTACCCTTGCACATAAAAATTATCAAATTGCCTCTACGTCTTTTAGACCAAAAATTGACCCATACGAACTCCGTGCAAAAAGTATGTCATAAGAAAAGTCAACTTTGACCACAATATATAAAAGGGAAAAAACGTCATTTTTTACACTAAATTTTCCGAATTTACATATTTTGACTTTCTGGGCCGTTACAGCGGAGGTTGCTGGAATTGCATGTCGCTGGAAAGATTTTCAAAATTGTCAAACATTTTGGAGCGTCGAAGATAGAGACGACACCGACAAATGAGTTAAACAGAAGAACTCGTCGACCTAGTTCAACGACCCGGGTGGGTTTTTTGGAGCGACATCATTATATTTCACGATCAACAGCGCCTCAAGCCCGATACCATAAATCAACAGGGCCTCAAGCCCGATTTCACAACCAACAGGGCCTCAAGCTCGATACCACAGTCAACGGGGCCTCAAGCCTGATATTACAACCCACTGGGCCTCAAGCCCGAATTCGTAAACTAATGGGGCTCTCCGCCCGATCGTATAACTCAAATGGGCCTCCAACCCGATTTCTCATCAAATCAAATGGACTATAAGTCTGAGGGTTTCCAATCAAATGGGTCTCATGCCCGATTTCATATTTCCAAATCCAAAACCAGTTCATCAAACCATCATTGAAAACACGGTATGCATAGGCACGACATAAAGCCGAAAACCTCGAAAAGCGTGGAAAATGTCAATCCTAAGCTACCACAAACAAATACACTCATGGCATCATAAAACATGTTCATAAACTCATATAAAATATTTATGCATGCATCGAATTCATAAAACAAGTCCACCCACAGACCGTCTGAAACTGCGTCTCGATACGCACGCCATAAACCTCTCTAGGGCCAATTACCGTCATCGGGGCTCTCGAACTTGTCCAAATCTTAATAGAGAGTTACTATCTACTTAAATAACCATTCATTAAAGCCTCGTAATTTTCCCGAATTTTTAACTATTTTTAAAGTCGATCCTAAACCTTCGGACGTTTGAGACGATGCCCGATCGACTTGAAACCAGTCCGAAAATGTTCGTTACATCGAATAGATGATTTCACATGTTGGAACCTTCCCCAAAAGATGGCGCACGCATCCCCAGTCGTAGCCTGAAGTCCCTGTGCGTGAAGCCCACACGCTGGCGACTGTTCATCTTCTTCCTTCAACTGACCGGCCGGTCCGATTTATTCCTGTAATCTGGTTTGCCTGGACCGACATGACATGTCCAAGTCATTTTCTCATTCATTTTCGGTCCATTTCTTCCCCTTTCAATCCTAATCTCTTAGTCTCAATCTTAGGAACCTAAACATGTAAAGAAAACTAATAAAAACTCCCTAAAACCCCTTGGTTCAAAACCTTGCTCACGGTCCAAGTTTTACAGTCCACGGCCTGGGCTATTCAGCCGTCCCACGCCGTCCTAAATCGATCCTACCCTTTCATACAAACCCCAGAAGCATCTCCTAATCAACAAAAACCATCCATAACGTCCAAAACGAAAAATGGGATTTTGAAATCAAAATCGTACATTGTCTGGTCTGCCTTCCCTCTGCTGTCCACGTCGGTTCAGGCCTCCCTGCTGCCACCCCTCAGTCCTTCTCTCGCTCTGTCTCTCACCCTCAGTCCAGAAGCAAGGATTGAAATGGTTGATGGATTGGTTTTGGGTGAGATCGGGTTTGGTTTGGACGAACAAAGAAATGGGGTGAAATGCATGAATCAATTTGGGTGGGCAAAGGATGAATGACAAGTGTCATTCATCCATTGGACCTGCCCCTAAATATCTGGGCCCCATATGAGACAAAAGTCCCATTTTTACCTCGTAAAACGTGCCACCGTAAATAGTTCCCCAGAACTTCCGTAAACCGAATTTTTCCGTTGAACATCCGAATTCGACATGCCGCCTATCTACGAATTCGTATCGACTCGATCTACGTAACGTTCCTCGGCCCTCGGCCATTGGACCTCCCTTGTTAAAAGTAAACTTTTCGTCCTCGTTCAGGGGTAAAATCGTAATTTCACCCTGAACGTTCGTTAATCCTCGACTAATTCCCTATTAGCTTTGCTAATCCGCCATTAAGTCCTAATTAATCCTTAAAATTAGAGACGGGTCGTTACAAACTTCCCTCCTTCAGGAATTTCGTTTTCAAAATTCAAATCGACCCGATTCCATAACCAAGTTGTGGAATCCTACTATGTATCCTCTACTCGGATACTCTCGTGTAACGTACACATCCGTCGCAAACGTTGTACTTCTCGATACGTACTGTCATCGAAGCCTCCAAAGCTTCAATTCATTCTCGAGAACTACATGTCAGCTCGTACGTCTCACTCGAGACAGTGTTGACGTCTTGCATATCACTCACTTTTGACAGGTCCATCCCACTAAGTTGTCGTCCAATAGGCTTTTCAGTCTACCACTCTAACATGCTTCATCCTATAACCATCAGGGTGAAAAAAGTATTCCCACTAAGGGCTATCACATCCAAGCTGGCATCTAGCGCAGCATCCAATCAAACAACATCCTCTAGGTCCTGCCATCCCCATGGCAGAAATCCCATCTTGCAGGTCATCCTCAACCTGCGGCATCTATCGACTTCGGTACTCATATCAGCCAACACTTACGTCTCCTCGTACTCGTACCAACTCCCTCGGCGATCCTTACTGACTCCAGTAAGAGTCATATCAAATCACAATAATCCGAACGTAATCGGATACCGATTAACTCCATTACGACGATACGTCACAACCATCGTGACCAGCCGGTAACTCCAGTTCCACTGCGCTTTCGCTGCGCGACTCTGATCTCGACTCGCTCTCGAGTCCTCACATCATACCTCGTGTTACTCAGCAACCGATGCTGAAATCTTGACTCACTCGAGTCCCAAACTGTCACTATCGGATCTAATCCGATTGCCACTCATGTCCATCTAGGACTCTATATAACCTACAACACATTCATACTCTCGGGGAAACTCTCAACCCGACATATCGATTTACCATGGTCTATCCCATTGTCCCACGTGCACAACACACCGGTGCTCCACCATCACATCAATCATTAAGGCCCTACTCAGCCTGCTCAAGTGCTGCACTCTCACAACTTCCAACCACATACTACTGTCCGCGCTCCAACCATGGCTTGAACATAAACCGTTCGTCAACAGGCGAACATCAATCCATCACAATCTCTACTCTCATAGCCCCGATAGTCGTACACTCCCATAACCAACCTCTGTCTTTTCTTCTTACTGACTATGCTAAGGGATTCCTTACTTGTCTCACGATACAATTCTCCTCTGCTCCTAACTTAGCATAATCAGTAAGGTAATTCACTTTAATGGCGACCGGACCTAGGTCTACTTAACTCACGATCACCACAATCATCTCAATCATCTCGATTGACTAGATCGTCACCACACTACTCGATCCACCTAGGATCCACTATCAGCTTCCTCGGTCGACGTAAGATGACCCATAAGATCAAATTGGGTTCGCTACCTCAGACACTCACTCGTCACATCCAGTGACGCTAAGTACCATCTGCTTTTCCAGTCAATCAAATTTGACTCACAGTCTAGCTGTTCGATTCTTATGCCCTCTTGAACCCTTTAACTGTCATTTCGGCATACCGTCTCCAACTAACTTCGAAACCAAGTATCCTTCTCTTTGTCTCAATCACAACCTCTCTTGATTCCGAAGCTCTAATCGCATTGGAAACATGCTTCTTTTCTGATTACTGAGCTTACTCTCTACACGAGTATAGGCAAACGAGTGCCAAGTCCTCAACTCAGGGGGTATGGTCAACCGCAGTCTACCAAACCATGTATACCCCATACCTCGCACTGAGCCAGTCGGGATCCTCTCTATCCCACTTAGTGCCCATCGAACTCACATGTTTACCCCTATAGGGCACGTCTACCAACTCGGTCGCAAACTACACCCTCAACCCACCCGGACATCATCCTCATGTTTGTAAGCAATCCAACTCGCCTATCCGTTTACGACCGTGTATGTACATCCAAAATGATGTCAATTCATCGTAACTCTATTTACCGCTCGACTGCATAATAACAACAGGCTCATGCTGTGATCTGCAGCCAAATCTCTGCATCTTACACCTTATCTGACCAACCGGTCACGAATCCCTACGATAATACTCGCGTTGTCCAATTATACTTTTTCTATCTAATCACCACTTCGTCGTCTTAATCACCATTTGGACAGAGTCCCCGCCCAGTTTGACTACTATTAGGTTCCACCAATTTGATTTCCAACATATCTTCCATCTTGACACGATTCCCAAGAATCTACACTAGCTGACGAATCCTCCTCGTCGTGTAGTGGTAGAAACCAACCATGAGCACATCACGACTGAGATACTCTCAGCTCGTGGCTCATCGTCTTCCCTCGTTATCGTCCTTGCATCACCGCCACGTGGAGTGCTTATCAATTAAATCCTGGAACTCTGCTCAAACCGAGCCACCACCACCCATCTCTGCTCGGGTAGGAGAGGTCTGTCTCCCTCGTACCCCACAACTTCGGGTCTAACCATTCCGAAAATCCATCCCAGACGATGAACGTTCCCCGATTCTCAACAACCAGCATCGAATGCAGCCTCGATGGTGGCACCTACCACGACCTCATACCTACACAACCCACGTACATTACCATCGAGACTCTGAACCTAAGCGGTCAACTGTCCGCTGGTACCAACTGTTCAACACACAACGTCTGCCGATCCGTCCACCTACGAATTTGATCCATAAGTACTGCTCTCCTGGTCACTCGTCCAATCAATCACCAACTAGGGTTATGGTGAATCCGGCTGCTCCTTGCAGCACGTCCATCTCGAGTGGTCCCTCGCGCTCGACTCCGAAGAGTCGCCATACTCCGTTACTGGTGTCCAAACAACCAGGACTCACAATCTAAGGTTCTCATCCCCTCGTACCTATACGGCTCCTAGTCACTGGCCTCCACAAGAACTTGGCCATACTCCATGCCTAACACTGTACAAGCGCTACATGCGCAATCGCATCCTACCATGCCACACGACAACCACTATAGGACATCTCCTGCCAGTCGACATCCCCCCAGGATTCGACACACCTAACCATGGCCTCTCGTGCCAACTAGGATCAACGTTCCTATTCCAACCAAGCTCAACTAAGGTCCTCGCGCACCTGACTGCTCCCAACAGCAAAATTTCCGACCTTTGCACTCTTGTCATGGACGACTCCAACGTCCAACCTCTACTGATTCCACTTTTCTCCATTCCATATCCGTCCTGACCGCTCGACGGTCTCGACTCTCAGGCCGTCATCCTGTGTCTACTGGTCCGTTGGTTCCTATCTCCAGTAACACTACGACTCTAAGCCGTTAAATTCGCACGAACATTGATCCCACCAGGGGTCCAACCTCTCAGAAAACATGGCATACTATGCCAATCGAATCCTAAACCATTGTACCTTGTACCAAACGTGATCTAACTAGGACTCGATTCCACTGAATCCTCCTACTCTTACCTTAACTATCAGGTTGATGACGGGCTATTAAGAATGCATAGACATCACATCCTCGATCTGTGCGCCACTCTAAGAGCAAAACCCGCTCTGATACCACTTAACAGAACCCGTCCCAAATCCCCTGGGATTAACGTGGGACGTTCCTACTCCCTTCTGACACGAAGTGTCAGACCAGGGATAATTCTGTCCTTAGCCCAACCGGGACTACCAGAGAGCGTCGGGATTCGGAGGAGGAATGTGATGTCTCGGTCTCTACTACAGCCCCCATCCGCGATCAACCTGAAGGGCATTCAAAACATCAAAAGTCGTGAGTGGACAAAAAAAAACATTTTTTTTAATAAAAACATTTCGTAAACTGACGTTTATGCCCTTCACTAAAAACATGCATGCATTTGAAAACAAATTATCAAAGTGTTCACAAAACCTTTAGGGCATTGGCCCAAAACGTAAATAAAAACCATATGGGAACTAACCCCAAAACCAGTTTTCGTAGGGACTTAACCCAAATCAATATACGTGGGTCTCAGTCCAAAACCATATCCAAAACCTATAACACGGGGTCTCCGCCCCAAACCACTTTCCATGAAATCTCATACATATACATATATACAACTCATCCTCGGCATCTCAGATGAGATGCTAACTCGAGGCACACAGCCTCTAGGGAACAAATCCCCGATATCTGTCACGATTCATATAAATAAGTAAACATACTAATCGGGGTCTCACTCCGAGTCTACCCCCAGGAATTCTCCATCTGGGAGGCTCTATCCAACGTCCAGGATCTACGACGTCTAGATGGCTGTCTTCGGACCCAGTTCGAGACCATATCATAACTTCCACTCCTGGAATGTGCGCCCTATGGGGATACTCATTTCGGGTAGTGGATCGTGACTCTCCAGGTCGACTTCTGGAGGAGACCAATCAACTCATGTCGGAGGGTATATACATTTTCAAAATACTTTCTTTCTCAACTGGGTCTCATACCCGAACATCTGAACGGGATTCCTCGAATCCGATTCAAATCCATTTTCACAGGCCTCGGCCTAAATCCACAATTCAATAGGGTCTCAAACCCAAATTTTCATTTCATAAATCAAACTGGGACTTAAGCCCGATTTCACAATCCAACGGGGCCTCAAGCCCGATTTCACGATCAATAGGGCCTCAAGCATGATACCATAAATCAACGGGGCCTCAAGCCCGATTTCACAACCAACAAAGCATCAAGCTCGATACCACAGTCAACGGGGCCTCAAGCCCGATATTACAACCAATTGGGCCTCAAGCCCGAATTCGTAAACTAACGGGGCCCTCGGCCCGATCCTATAACTCAAATGGGCCTCCAGCCCGATTTCTCATCAAATCCAATGGACTCTAAGTCCGAGAGTTTCCAATCAAATGGGTCTCACGCCCGATTTCATATTTCCAAATCCAATACCAGTTCATCAAACCATCATTGAAAACATAAAGCCAAAAACCTCGAAAAGCGTGCAAAATGTCAATCCTAAGCTACCACAAACAAATGCACTCATTGAATCATAAAACATGTTAATAAACTCATATAAAACATTTATGCATGCATCAAATTCATAAAACAAGTCCACTCACAGACCGTCCGGAGTTGCGCCTCGATACGCGCACCATAAGCCTCTCCTGGGCCAATCACCGTCACCAGGGCTCCCGAACCTGTCCAAATTGTAATAGAGGGTTATTAACTACTTAAATAACCCCTCATTAAAGCCCCGTAATTTTCTTGAATTTTTAAATATTTTTAAAGTCGATCCTAAACCTTCGGACGTCCCGAACTACATAGAAACGATGTCTGATCGACTCGAAACTAGTCCCAAAATGTTCGTTACATAGATTAGATGATTTCACATGTTGGAAACACCCCCAAAAGATGGCCCACGCGCCCCCACGCGCCGACAACTATTCATCTTTTTCCTTCAGCCGACCAACCGATCTGGTTTATTCCTACAATCTGGTCCGGCAGGACCGACATGACCGGTCCAAGGCCTTTCCTCCCTCATTTTCGGTCAATTTCTTCTCCTTTCAATCCTAATCTCTTAGTCTTAATCCTAGGAACCTAAACATGTAAAGAAAACTAATAAAAACTCCCGATAACCCCTTGGTTCAAAACCTTGCTCACGGTCTAAGTTTTATAGTCGACGGCCTGGGCTGTTCAGCCATCCCCCGCCATCCTAAATTGATCCTACCCCTTCATACAAACCCCATAAGCATCTCCTAATTAAAAGAAACCATCCATAACGTCCAAAACGAAAAATGGTATTTTGAAATCAAAACCGTACCTTGTCGAGTCTGCCTTCCCTCCGCCGTTCACGGAGGTTCAGGCTGCCCTGCTGCCACCCCTCAGTCCTTCTCTCACTCTGTCTCTCACCCTCAGTCCAAAATTAAGGATTGAAATGGTCGATGGATTGGTTTTGGGTGAGATCGGGTTTGGTTTGGACGAACAAAGAAATGGGGTGAAATGCATGATTTAATTTGGGTGGGCAATGGATGAATGACAAGTGTCATTCATACATTGGGCCCCCCCTAAATATATGGACCCCACATGAGACAAAAGTCCCCTTTTTGCCTCGTAAAATGTGTCGTCGTAAATAGTTCCCAAGAACTTCCGTGAACCGTAACTTTTTCGTCGAACATCCGAATTCAACTTGCCACCTATTTACGGATTTGTATCGACTCAATCTACGTAACGATCCTCAGCCCTCGGCCATCGATCCTCGCAGGTCAAAAGTTAACTTTTCGCCCTCGTTTAGGGGTAAAATCGTAATTTCGCCCTGAACGTCCGTTAATCCTCGACTAATTCTTGATTGGCTTCGCTAATTCGCCATTAAGTCTTAATTAATCCTTAAAATTAGGGTCGGGTCATTACAATGATGACATCATCATGTGACAGGTGTCAAAGGTGGACCAGTCATCGATCGACACATGTCACATGTCACATGTCAGTGCACAGTTAACACTGACATGTTAGTGATGTGGCCCAATCAACGGCTGGCACTTGTCATTGACATGTCAATGATGTGGACCAGTGTGCAGCTGACACGTGGCACTGTCAGAACATGTCAAATGTGACATCAGCCGTTGACTTTGACCGTTGACCAACTAATGTCAGTATTAACTTTCGTGTTGACCACGCGCGTAGGCACAAATTATGAGGTGGGACTAGTGTTATTTTAAAGGTTTTGATGTTTCGGATCTAATGGTGGTGGTTTCGAGTCGATCGGAGATCGTTAGATTGGTCAAATCGAGGTTTTTAGCCTCGATACACGTGTTTGAGATGCGTTCTCGGTCTGGTACTGTTCATAGGTCTTAGGTATGACCTTATAGAGTCCGTTAGTGATCGTTGGTATGATTTGGACAGGTCCGGAAGTTCCAGAAATGGTGAATTAGCCCCGTAAAGGCTTATGCATACGCATCGAGGCGCAGCTAGAACAGTCTGTGAGAGGACTTTTGTTTTCTAAATATGTTGCATGCATAACGGTTTGATATGTTTTATAAATGTGATTTGTGATGAATATGATTGTGGTATTTCATGTTTACATATTTACACGTATTTCGAGGTTTAAGGTTTTATACTATGTTTATACGTGCTTGTGTTTTCAATGGTGATTTATTGAACTCGTATTGGTTTGGAAATGAGGTATCGGGCTGAGACCCATTTGGTTTACACTATCGTGCTTGAGGCCCAGTTATGGTTTATGAAATGGATTGACGATGGTTTTATGGAAATCCCCGGCAAGAGCCCTTTTCTAAACAGTTTTGAAATGATTTTATAAAATGTTTCCCATATACCATCCTTATATGTGGATATGTGGATGGTCTCCTCCAGTTGTTTGAGACATTAGGGTAGTCACGGCGCATTGCCCGCGAGGGGTTATTGCACGAAGCGATCAGACCGTATAGTGACTCAGGAGCAGGATTGCTATTATTAGACGTCTGGGACGTCAGACATCTGGGATGTCATAGATAGGCTCGGAGAAACCCCGAGCTGCACGTGTAGCCTTAGACCGTGACATGACGTCTGGGACGTGAGGTGTTTGGGACGCCAGACATCTGGGATTCCAAGGATTGGTATAACTATGTTTTATTGGATTTACTTATTTACGGATTTATGTGTTTATGGATTTGGGCAGTGACCCACATGATTTGGATTTACGGTTTTGGGTTGAGTTCCCATACAATTGGTTTTATGGTTTTGGGTTAAGGCCCTACTAATTTGAGGAAGGAAATGGCTTGGGTTTAGAAACTATTTTATTGTATTTGATTTGAATAAGTTAAATGGTTTTTGAATGCATGCATGGTTTTTAATGAAGGGCATAAATGTCTTCTTTATGAAATGAGTTTTTATTAAATTATTTATTTTCGTCCACTCACAGTTTTTATGGGTTTTAATGCTCTTCAGGTTGATCACGGATGCAGGCTGTAGAAGAGATTGAGACATCACAGTCCTTCACTGATCATGGCGCACTCTGGAAGCCCCGAGTGGGCTAAGGTTTGGTTATCCATTATCTGGTCATTCGTGTCACACGTGGATTAGACGGGAGTATGGCACATCCCGCGTTAATCCCGGGGGATTGGGATGGGTTGTGTCATTTTGAGATGGTTAATCTGATTTATATGGTTTCAGATTAGATTACTCAAAGCGGGACTAAAATAACTCCAAATAGATCCAAAATGTATTTAAACAATTCCAAACATTCCCAGAACTAGGATCATGCACCACAGTGGGCTAGGAAGTTACCCAAATAGACTAGAATGGCCCCAAATTGACTAAAAATGTGTTTTGATTGAGTGATTGCGGGAGTCCAGTTGGATTGCCTTCATCGATAAGAGATTTCCTGAATATAGAAACCGCGCACGAATCTGGAAATTTCCTACGAGGATTCTAAAAATTTAGGTTCTAATATGAAGTATACCTCTCAAGCTTAGAAACACATAAAAAAAGAGGGCGGCTTTGCAACTTCCAGTGACGTTATCTGCCATTGATCCTCGCCCCAAAACAATGTGTAATCAGCTTCAAAAGAAGCTCTCAATGCATAACCTCAAGGTTAAGCTCAAAGGGTTCGAATGTACCTTGTTCAGACACAATTTCTATTTGCCGTTCTCGGATCTTAATCAGGTCTAGCTTCATAGCTCGTGTCATGGTGGCCTTGGTAGCTCAAGACCTTGTCCATTGGGCTCGCAGTGAGGTGACGAATGGGATAGTGCATTCAGAAGTTCTTGTTCGAAGTTTGTGGGTTGCAATAAAGGCCTACCTGTGTCTCTGCTTTGAATGCGAGTCGCATTGGGGGAGGAGATGATGAGAAGAAATGTGTGTATGAGAAAAGAAGAAAGAAACAAGCACCAAGTTCTTAAGAGCTGTGGGTTTGGGTTGCACCACATGGGTGTGCGAATGATGGCGGTGTGATCTTTGTGAAATTTTTGAATGTGAGGTTGAGGACCAGTGTGAACTTGAGGGGAACAGAGATATCACCAAGTCTTGGTTGCTCTGATGCAAAAAGTAGTTGGGCTTAATGCATTCTGGGCCAACAATACATGTGTTACTACAAAAACAATTGGGCTTGTCTCTACTTGGGCTTAAAATTAATATGGAACTTGGGTAAACTTGTTGAAAATTTAGAATAAGAGCTGCCTGGATAAAATTTCATAGGGTAAATTAGTCATTTCAAACTCTAATTCTGAGTTTATGGAATGAGATGTAACAATCTATCCCCCTAAGTAAATTTCGTCCCCGAAATTTGCTCAATGTAACTTGAAAGTACAGCCCCCTTAACGATCTTTCGAATTCTTTTGCGCCTTCACTAACACGAGCTCAACTTTCTTGCACAGGTCCAAACGGTTCATTGTGTCTCTCAAGTAGATTGTCTACTTCTAATACCAAACTTCTTATGCGACTCTCCAGATGATACTTTACGAACTCATTTAATGTTGTCCTCAAATGATACAACGAATTAGAATTTAAAAGTTAGATATTAGCATAATCTTTTTCATGTTAAATCTTCTAAGCCTAATGTTTGTGTAACAACATATTTATCTCGATTCCTTCAGATTCCTTCCATTGATGTTCTTTCTTCTTTGTCGAATTTCCAGCATAATCTTTTTCATGTTAAATCTTTTGTAGCATTTTCAGGTTTGGCTCCTCCATCTCCAGCCCATATCCAAGGTACTCAGTTTAAATAACTAGCTAACAATTTCTCTCATTAATAATACAAATTACTTATTGTGGCTAAAAATTCAATTGAAACAAATTCTTGGTGAGGTTCTTAAATGGTTGTTATTTAAATTAAGTTTTTTCCAGTTATAATTTGTCTCTCAATTCGTTTCATACTTCTGCATTCTTTTAACCTCTCTTAACAAACTTGCAGGTTAGGTTTTTTAATAGGGTTCATTCAGAATTTCTTTCAATTAGTTTCTGTGTAAGTTGGGTTCTTACTTTTGAAATGGTTTTCCAAATAGTTCTATCTCCATAGACATATTTTCTTTCAATTTGGTTTCATTTTTTATGTTGGTTACGATTTGTTGTGTTCATTTCGTTTCGTACCTGAGTTTTTTTTTTTTATCTGTCATCTCTTGTTCCAAAATTATATGTCATCTCTTGTTCTTTGGGTGTCCTGCTTTACAAGAAACACATACAATGACTTAACCTGCATCATTAAGTACCCAGCTAAATAGTTGGCATTGTCAAGTACACTTTGTTTCTTTAAAACTGTGTTTACATCAAGGGTAGAATATAACGTGGTTCTACCTCTATGAACTAAAGATAGCTGTTACTTAAAGGCAATTTTAAAGATGCAATGAATAAAATAGAAAGAAGAGAAAAGTTCAAATTAAAGGTGTACATTGTGCTTAATTATAAGTGTCTTTATAGCAAAAGAATTTGTCATCATAATAGATAATTGCCATGTAAACCAGCCACTAAGTATCCTATAATTGTTACAGAAAATTTATGTTTATATCTTTGATACTTTATAAAATGTGTATGATTTCATGAGATTAACCAAGATGAACTTTTTTTGGATTATCATTTGTTACGGATGCTTTGCCCTTACAATTTTTCTGAAGGACTTCGATAGGATTGAGGAACAAGGTGTTGACTGTTTGAAGAAAAGTGTTGTTGGGTTTTGGGTAAATTTTAGGTGAAGTTTTATCTTTCATCCTATTTAAATTGTTGTTTGCATTTTTTTCCTTAGAGATTTTCTATATATATGTTTAAATGATGCAGTGTTATATTATAAAACTTTATATAATGACTACAACAATTGGTTGTTTTTTGTTTTTAATCTGGCTTGGGTTCTTGGCTGGTTTTGATATAAATTTTTTGTTTTTAATCTGGCTTGGGTTCTTGGCTGGTTTTGATATAAATAATGTGATTGTGTCTACGTATTCCATTAATTGTACGACTATTCTTAGTTGTAGAAATTTTCAATTCTTAATTATTTAAAGGAAATGCTATTTGGATCTTCTAAATTGATCACATTTAGTGACCATGTTGATATGACAATTAATGAATAGTCTAATATAGATATAGAATAATTTTATTTATTAAAATAATACTATTTATTGATTGCCACATCAACACGATCACTAAATGAAGTCAATTTAGATAGTCCAAATAACATTATTCTTATTTAAATGTCTTGTCAGCAACATTTCACTCATAATTTTCGTGAATGCCGCAGCATTGCGCGGGTATATCGCTAGTATAATATAATTTGGCTACTATGGGCCGCGAGTCATGGGCCATTTAGGGAAGGGACAGTACAGAATTGGGCTTGGGCTGCGCTGAAACCCAGTGAGTTGTAAACAGTTCCAACTACGGATCGACAAACGGTGGCACCTTAAGGACAAAAATAAAAAATAAAATAAAACGAAACGTCAGCGTTTTGAAATGGTTAATCTGATTTATATGGTTTCAGTTTCAGGGCAGATCGAGCTTTCGTCAACAGGAAGAACCCTCTAGGTCCCTAGGGTTTACCAGATTAGCTCCACGAGGTACTCGCTCTCCCCTCATTTCGCCAAGTAGATTAATTAATTATGTATGCATTCATTTTTGGTATCGTTGGCTGGATTAAGGTGAGTTTTTATTCTGTAAATTTGGTATCGTCTCAAAACATAACATCAAAAACCAATCGATTCGGTTTCGTTTGGTACGGACTTGCAATCTGTATTAAGCTTTAGCTCATTGAATGTACTAGTGTTGATGCTTTCTGTGCTACCATTCCCTTTCTGTACTATGCTCATCCAAGATTTTTGTATATATATTTTTGCAGTGTGGGTTAAGTACTGTTTTATTTTTGTTAGTGTATATGGTGTGCGTGTGAGGGCTCTTACAGTTTATGCCTACGAGTATGGATGAATTTTCGTATATTTTGGTTATAATGAAGTTAGACATGGTTAGTAGTTGAGTAATTTGATAGAATTATGCTTCCCCTGGCTTATGAGGTGAGGCTTTGCAGAAAAAATGCAGGGAGATTAAAAGTACAACAATCGGGGAGGGGTTTGGGGTTTAGGGTTTAGGGGATACTGTTGGTTGGGTGAACGCGGTTACAATTTAGGTGGGTAGCTTAGGATCAGGAGTTTTCCATTACATTGAAAGAGCGTAGATCATATGATAGCAGATTTTCTTCTGAGCATACAGTGTATGCTCATCTGGAGAACATAACCTGTTTTCTTGTAATGCAGGCTGTGTGTTTTGAACAACGGCTAGGATTTGCTTTTGAAAAGAATACACCTGTCTGAAAAAATGGCAATAATCTGTTGTCTTGTTGGTCCATAGGATGTGCTTATGCTAAGTTTTGGAGGTGATAAAACAAGACCTAGATAGACCCTTCAAATTTACGGATGTTTTTTCTGATCTTTGACTCTTCTCTGTGGGGTAACTTCTTAAGTTGAACTGGAGGCAGAGAGTTGATTATTCCCATGGTCCCATTGACACCCATTTTCTCCATTGCAAAGATAACTTTTCCCACAAGAATTTCTTAGATGCGTGCTTTCATCTGCCTAGATCAAGACTGTGACCCTAGCCCCAAGTTGGAAAAAAAACAAGCTATGTCGATTTTTTTTTTCCTGCAGTTTACTGACTTTGTCATGATTTATTGTAGTTGAATCTTAAAAATAGTAGTAGGCTTCAGTTTCCTAAAAGTATTATCAGATTTTGTAGGCTGCATTTGATTCTTTCTGATTTCTCCCAAAACCAGGTCACAGTTGGTTATTTTCATATTCTTTTCAAAACATAATCCAGCTCTTGTTTGAAAATGCACTCTCCGGATATAGGAAAATGGCTTGTGCACTCCATATTCATGTAACTCTATGTTATGGAGAGAGTTTTTTTATCAGTGAAAGAAGCGATTTGGCAGGGTAGTTGCTGGGTGTACTCTTTCATATGCTTGTATGTTTGAGTGCCTGCTCATTTCTGCCTCTTTTCCTAATGTTTTATAAGGCCATACTTGTTTGTGTCACAGTTTTATAAGGTCAGATCATTCGACACTTGTAGGGTGTGAACTTCTGATAGGTCATTTTAGCTTTGACATATTTGCTTATTCATTGAACTTCTATTGCAGGATTTGAACTCGTTGAAAACAAATTGTTTTCTATTCAAATACCAAACAGAATCAATGATGCAATTTGCTTCAAGTGAGGGTGAAAATGCTTTGTCGGTAGTTGGTCCAAGGCCAATGGAAGTGTCTACATATAGTGCTCGCCCAGCACCTGGGCCAAATGGAAAGCAAAGGACGTCCAGTTTGGAATCGCCAATCATGCTGCTGACAGGTCATCAGAGTGCTATTTACACAATGAAATTCAACCCTGCTGGAACAATTGTTGCATCTGGGTCTCATGATAAAGAAATTTTCTTATGGAATATTCATGGGGAATGCAAGAACTTTATGGTTCTGAAGGGGCACAAGAATGCTGTACTGGATCTTCACTGGACAACGGATGGGTCTCAGATAGTATCAGCCAGTCCAGACAAAACTGTTGGGGCATGGGATGTCGAAACGGGAAAAAGAGTCAAGAAGATGGCAGAACACTCGTCATTTGTGAATTCGTGCCATCCTGCTCGAAGAGGACCTCCTCTTATTGTCAGTGGATCAGATGACGGAACTGCAAAGCTATGGGATATGCGTCTGAGGGGTGCTATTCAAACATTTCCTGATAAATATCAAATCACAGCTGTCAGCTTCTCCGATGCATCAGATAAAATCTTCACAGGAGGTATTGACAATGACATCAAAGTATGGGATTTGCGCAAGGCTGAAGTAATGATGACACTTCAAGGCCATCAAGACATGATAACAGGTATGTCAATGAGTCCCGATGGTTCTTATCTTCTAACCAATGGAATGGACTCCAAGCTCTGCATTTGGGATATGCGCCCATACGCACCACAGAATCGCTGTGTGAAGATAATGGAAGGGCACCAGCACAATTTCGAGAAGAACTTGTTGAAATGTAGCTGGTCTCCTGATGGCAGCAAGGTTACGGCTGGCAGTTCTGATCGGATGGTGTATGTATGGGATACTACTTCTAGACGTATCTTGTACATGCTGCCCGGCCACACTGGATCCGTCAATGAGTCGGTGTTCCATCCCAACGAACCCATTCTGGGATCTTGCAGTAGTGATAAGCAGATCTATCTGGGGGAGATTTGAGTTGTACTCATAGTCTGATATATGTTGTCATGCTGCAACAGCAGCAGCAGCAGCTTCCTATTTGTTGTGTTAGTGACTTGACAATAGTTGAATTTTGGAAGGAGAAATATCGTGATGTAGTTTCCAAACCGAATTACGACGTGTTAATGGTTTGTGTATTTAGATTTGTTTTCTTTATTGAACGTAATAACTATGGAGATGAAGGTAGGCATTTTTGAATGATGAATAGTTAATTTTAGGCAATCTAACAGAAGTAAAAAATGTGGGAGTAGGGGGGGAATATTTCTTTCTTCAACCCTCATACAGTTAATTCAGTTAGATTAATAACTTTTCAATCGCGATATTTTATTGATTCGATGAGATATTAATTAATATAAATGATAAGATAATGAAGTTAAAAATGATAGTTTTATTATCGAATTCATATTGCGAAAGAAGCTTTCAAATTGATGACGACATTGAATATTTTTTTGTACTCAAATCATAAGCAAGATGTATTAAAAAATTATTAATTTATATATTACTTAAGACATGTAAATTTATTATATTTACTAGTGTCTACTTTAATTATGTTTATTTTAAATTTATTATTTACAAGTTTTAAGAAATAAAGAGAAATGAAAATAAATTCAAAAAAAAAATATTGTTGGAATAACTTTTCTCTCATACACTAATATGTACATTTTTTATTTTTTAAATTTAAATATTTGATTTTACTACTATACTCTTATGTATTAAATGTAAAAATTATTAATTGAGGGGTATTTTTTTCAGAAAAAAATTGATAAAATCTTCTTACTCTTTTGGCTTTATAATAATAGAGAATATAAATTTAGCTAATTATAAATTTAGTACTTTAATTTCAATTGAAAAATATATATATATTATATAACCATAATTATTAATTTATTGACTATTACATTATCGAGGTTCTACACTAGGCCTAGAGAGAGGCAATTTCACTGTAAAAAAAAATGTACTCTTCTTTTTGTGATTGAAAAAAGAGTTATTTACACAAATATATTCGGAGGCTCTTTGTCTTTTCACAAATACTCCTTCATATTTTACGTTCTACATGAACACCTTTTAGGTTTCAAAAATATTATATATAAACTCATTTGTTAAGTGATTGTCAATCATAAGTCGATATCAATATAGAAATTGACAAAATTAACCTTAGATAGTAATATTGTCAAATTAGAATAGTAATGTATCCAAAAAACTATAAGGACATTTTAATATTTATATAACTTATATTATATTTGATTAATTTTTTTTTATATTTTATAAATTATGTATAATATTTTTATAACGAAGAAGTATTCGTATAAAATTCAAAATTTAAGAGAATGTTTCTGAAAACACACAAAATCTCAAGGAATTAGAGAGGCACCCCAAACCTTTGAGATAGGAAAACGGACAATATCTCTACTGTGGGTCGACGGCCCATAAGTGGATAGACTCATCACATGGACCAACACTAACACGATTAGATATATGCCTTCTTGTTTCTAAGTTTCCTCTCCTCCTGGTTATTTTTTTGCTTGAGTTCTCAAAATTGAGCATAAACAACAACTTTGGAGGTTGTGGTCTGAAAAGGGCCAACTCAACACCACCTTTTGAAGGTAGGCTTCATTTCGATGAGTGGGTTTCCACTCTTTTTATCAGAAATCAATTGGGTGGGTATTGGGTATCTGAATTTCAACAGTTTATGCTATTTTGGCTGTCATTCATGAATGTGTCTAGTTCATTATCTTGATGATTGTATTCAATGGCGAATTTAGGATTTTTTTCAGGAGGGTCAGCATTTAAATGATATTAGTTACTATTAATATTATGATTTTATATGGTAAATAAACGTACAACTCAATACAAAATAGTTACCGATTTTTTTTGATTATTCAGATTACATACTTCTTTATTATTTGTAAGAAAATGTGCTCTTAATATGAATTGTGGTATGAAAACTTTGTATAGCTATTATTTTGTTTGATTAGGGTCTGCTGATATGACGTTGAATTAGGTGCAAGGTTATTATATATCCACCGATATACATGTAACACTTAACAAAAGTGATAAATAAAAGACACATGTTGTAAGACTCATGTTTTGGAAAGAACGGTGAACAATCCTACATTGCTCGGGGAAGGAAATGTGAAGTGTCTTATATATGTGGGTACATATCTATCTAGCATAAGATGCTTTGGGAGCTCATCGGTGAAGTGTCTTACATTTTCACCAATTATTTACTTTCTCATTATTTGTAAATAAAACATGTATTCTTTCACCGATTACCTACTTACTGATGTATATGTACCACTTAACAAAAGTGATAAATAAAAGATACATGCTAGTGTTTAAAATAATTAGTAAACGTCCAAATGTTAAATGGTGTTAAATGTATGTATCAACGAGAATAATTGCCTATTTTTGGGGTACATTTTCACTGATTATTTACTTCCTCATTATTTGTAAGTAAACATGCATTATTTCATCGATTACCTACTATCCATTATTTGTAAGTAAAAAATATAAAATTTGGCATGGTTATTAAATGTATGTAGCAACGAGAATAATTGCCTAATTTTCGTGTACATTTTCACCAATTATTTACTTCCTCATTATTTGTAAGTAAACATGCAATCTTTCATCGATTACCGACTATCCATTATTTGTAAGTACAAAATATAAAATTTGGCATAAAACTTGGTGCACCTGTTATTATGTTTGATTATGACCAGTTGAATTGAAGCATATTTCATGGTATATCCACTGATGTAGAAGTGCCACATAATAAAGTGGTTAGTAAGAAAAAATACTTACTAGATACGAAATTTACCGATGCATTAATTTCTATTTTAGGACCTAACATATTCATGATCCAACTAAATATGGGTTCGAACTCAAATTTTTCAGTTCTTTAAGGATGGCCTTAAATAATAGTTAAACTTACAATATTCGACTATAATAACTGACCATATTTGACGTGACACTTAATACGTTATGACATGTTAATAAATTAAATTATATTCTATATATTTTAGTTAATTTTTTTTTTCTTTTAGCAAAAAAGTCACAAAATTGAATTAAATAAAATGATCAATTAATATGTTCAAATAAAACCATTCTAATTGATAATTGATAGGCATTGGATTAATTTATTATTATTAATCAACTTTGTTAATATGGAAAGATATTTTTTGATTCATATGATATAAATGTGAATTGTGATGTATTAATATATTGAGTTCAATATTAAATTTTGAAAAATGGATTATATGATTTGCACCAAATTAAATATTATGCCATAAAAAACTAGACATTTTAATTCGAAACTAATAATATTACATATTAATTTATTGCAAGTTAAAATAGGTCAGCCATGTAGGTTTAGTTTAGCTAATTTTAGTGTTAATTTATAGATAATTAGTCTCAAATTCGAACTCTAATGATATATTATATGAATTTTTTTTAAAACTTTTCCACTGTAATAAAAAGAAAAAGTTAAAATGGGCCGGGATTCTAAAAGAGTTAAATGGACCGGATTCTAAAAGAGTTAAAATGGGCCACAATGCTAAAATCGTGCTTACAGCCCAAACTTAGATCCGAACCCGCTTTCGAAGACGGAGTCTGAGTGTTGAGGTTCAAGAGCGGTGTAATTGCCCTCAGAGGTGGAGCGCAGAGGCAGTGCGCGAGCAGAACTCAGCGCAAAAGCAAGGAGGAGTTAGAGGAGAGGGGACACAAAGGTAAGCAATTACTTATTGAAGCACTTAGAGGGCAAGATGCTAGATGTTTTTGGCTTGAAGATGGAAGCTTTAATCGAGGTTTTCAGGAGTTGGACCACCCTTGCCCCTTAATAGATCCGCCTCTGATTGTATTATTGATTTTTTGTAGCTTGTTCAACCTATTTGATTATGGAAATTGATAGTAGATATTGCCAAATTTGATGTTAAGTTTGTAAAATGGAAAAAGTAGCAACTACCCTTTTTCTTGAAGATTGGCTGAGGAGTGTCAGTGGCTGTGGCAATGGCTTCAGCTCCAGAAACTCTTCTGCCTCATCTGCAAGAGCCATAATTCAAGCATGGGCTGAGCTTAGAGATTGCCTCCAACACCAATCGTTCCAATCCCATCACCTCCAATCTCTAAAAACCCTTGTTAACTCACAGGCGTCTCTTCATGTTGCTGAGCCTCAAGCAAAGCTTCTTCTTTCCATTCTGTCCTCTCCTAACCTTTTTCTACCTCACGAATCCCACGCTCTCTTCCTTAGGCTTCTCTATATATGGGTAAGGAAATCAGCCAGACCCTCTTTGGTTCTTATTGATTCAGCTGTCGAGGTTCTCTCTAAACTGTTCTCCAAAACCCAGTATCACTCAATGAAGAGTCCCGACCTCTTTTCTGAAGGTCTTCTCCTTTTGGGCTCCGTATCTTATGTGCCTTCAGCGTCTGAAAGCTCGAAATTAGTCTGCTTGGAGTTGCTCTGTAGGCTTTTGGCGGAAGAGTACCAAGTACTTGGGTCCTTTGGTGGACTAGTTGCTGATGTTCTTGCTGGAATTGGGTATGCGCTATCTTCTTCTGTGAGTCTTCATTTTCTTACAATTCTGGATTTCATGTTGAGTGTTTGGGATAGGGAAAATGGGCCTCAGGGTTCGGTTTCTCATGGGCTCATGATTCTGCATTTGATGGAATGGGTTATGTCTGGTTTGAGTAGTTTTCGTTCTTTTCAGAAAGTTAATATTTTTTCCCGGGAGGTTTTAGAGACCATTAAAGAGAATTATGTTCCATTTGCGGTTGTCATGGCTGCAGCTGGAGTACTCAGGGCTTTAAATAGATCAATAGTGAGTGGTATTGGTTTGGACTTTATTTCAAGACTGAGAAGATCTGCTGAAGATCGGATAGAATCTGTAGCAAGAGAAATAATTTTCAGAACAAGAGGATTTACCAGTTTAAAAAATGATCTTGAAGATAGTCTTCTACTACAGTGTATTTCAGTAGCATTGGCTCGAAGTGGTGCGGTCTCTGCTCGTGCCCCTTTGTTTATTTGCGTTGCTTCTGCGTTGTTTACTGAAATTTTTCCCTTGAGACGTTTCTACATGAAGGTACTTAAATCAATGAATGGCAGTTCAGCTGCGCTGAGGATTTATGAGGTTCGAGAACACCAGGAGAGTCTTACTTTTAAGGAAGCTGGGGCCATTACTGGTGTTTTCTGCAATCAGTACTTGTCGGTAGACGAACAGAGCCAATCTTTGGTGGAAAATCTTGTATGGGATTACTGTCAATATATATACACTGCGCACAGACAGGTGGCTTTGATTCTTCGTGGTAAAGAGGACGGAGTACTTGGAGATCTGGAGAAAATTGCTGAATCTGCTTTTCTTATGGTTGTACTTTTTGCGTTGGCAGTCACAAAGCAGAAGTTGAATCCAAAATTTAACCAAGAAACACAAATGGGTACGTCAGTACGAATACTTATTTCATTTTCTTGTCTTGAGTATTTCCGGCGCATTCGTTTGCAAGAATACATGGATACAATTCGGGGTATTGTTGTGAGTGTCCAGGAAAGTGATTCTGCTTGTGTGTCTTTTGTAAGATCCATGCCCACTTATGCTGACTTGACGAATGGCCCAGGTATTATAGTTGTCAGTTTAGCTATTGATTTCATTTTAAAATTTGATGTTTCTGCGATGAGATCCTTAAATTATGGTTGTTTATTTATTTAATAAGAGTTGTAATGTGGTCTTTTAGACGTTTCTTTCTTGGGGAAAATGGGATATGTGTGGTCCAAGGATGAGGTTCAAACTGCTCGCATTCTGTTTTACCTGCGAGTGATTCCAACTTGCATTGCACGTTTGCCAAGCCCTGACTTGGGGAAGGTGGTTGCTCCTGCTATGTTCTTGTATCCTATACTTAACAGCTTGATCTTTTGTGAACTTTGAATATGTAGAACATTGTGAACTATTGGACTCCTTATTACAAATTTAATCAGATATATGGGACATCCCAATGGAAAAGTAGCTCGAGCCTCACATTCTCTGTTTTCCGCATTCATATCTTCGGGGAAGGATTCTGATCAGAATGAGAGAGAGTCACTGAAGGAGCAGCTTGTTTTCTACTACGTACAGAGATCACTGATGGTATGTAAAGCTGATATATTGTTAAAATTGAGTTTATCAATTAAAGGCATTTAATACTAACAAGTTTCTTTGATGTGAATGCAGGAATATCCTGATATCACTCCTTTTGAGGGAATGGCTACTGGAGTTGCAGCCTTGGTTCGACATCTTCCTGCTGGAAGCCCAGCCATATTTTTTTGTATCCATTCTCTTGTTGAGAAAGCTAATAGGTTCTGCATTGAAGAGTTTGCTCACCAGACTGATACGTGGAAGAACTGGCAAGGAGAGTTGGAGCCTTGCAAGAAAATCCTTGATTTACTTTTACGGCTGATATCCCTAGTTGATATACAAGTAAGCTGAAATTTTGTTAATTTTACTTCCATGTGGTTGATTTCCTGTAGATAAATTTTTACTATTTTTTTTTCCCATTCGTTTTTGTTCATGTGAAAATCTGGTCTCAGTAGCACTTGATATAGGATTAAGATGATGACATCCTTACTACTCGAGATATAGTCATTTACAATTCAGCACGAGCATTGTGCTAGCAATGTTGATGACACCAGTGGTTGCAAGCTGGAGCTGCCATAGCTTACGGCTAGAGCAATGAGAATAAAATTGTCTAAAGAATCCATAGGCGTTATTACTTATTCTCTCTCAACTTCAGTGTCTAAGTTTTACTGAACATTGGAATTTACTTTTTGTTCAGGTACTACCAGAATTGATGAAGTTGTTGGCACAGCTAATCGCGCAACTACCAAAAGATGGCCAGAATATGATTCTAAATGAGTTATATTCGCAGGTTGCAGAATCTGATGATGTTACACGCAAACCCACTTTAGTTTCTTGGCTGCAATCACTGTCTTACCTTTGTTTTCAAGACACAAGTGGGATTGCAGCCTCCAGAAAGGAGGGACCTCAAGAAAATACCACCTTGTAAAGACTCCAGATCCATTAAATCATACTAGCATAGATGCTCGACTATGAGATTGAGGTCCAGTTATTAACTTATCAAGATTACTCGTCCTTTTAAATAATTATTTTCTTTTTAGCTTTTGATAGCTTGACCCATATTAGGAGTTTGCTTTCTCTATGTTCACTTCTGGTTGTGAAAGAACAAAAAATATAAACAATTACTCAACACGCAGGTCAACACAACTTTCATCTATACTAACTATATTCTCTTATAATGTTGGAATTTGATTCATGGGACATTTCCTGAAATGAGATCGCTTTATATATGTAGTGCATCCCATTTTTTTTTTATTTTAAATAACCATAGCTTGATCTTTGTTGTATTGAAATTTGGATGGTCCTACTGGAATTTCAGTCGTCATGCATTCCGGTCTTTTGATAATGCTCAAATTGTGTATTAAATTAAACACGTAATTCGAGTATAATGCAATTTAAATCCTTTTTGTGTAGATATAATATTGGTAAATAAGGATCGTTCTTAATTGGAAAAATTAGGGAATATTAATAATGGTTAGTGAGAAAGAATAATGAATAAAAGAATAATGAATGAAAGAATAAATGAATTAAAGAATTAATAAAAGAATAAAAGATTAAAAGAATGATTTGGAGGGTTTAGAAAGATTGTAATCATAAAATGAAGAAAACAAATAAAAACAATCAAGAATTTAATTATACTTTTACTTTAACCTTTGTACAAGTGAATTTTCTTCAAACACCAATTTTATCAACACTAACATTTGCAAAATTTGAACCAATCACGAAATCATATATTCACCACCTTAATTACATGCATACATTTTTATATTATAAATGTACCGAACAACGGTCATAAATACTTATAAAATGATTAACCTAATGTTTATGATTTGAATGTGTGTCAAACATTTAAATCTCTTCAATTCTCTACTAAGTGGAACGAACAGCGGTTATAAATACTTAGCCTAAAATTGAAGCTCAAGCACTCAAATGTATGAAGTAAATAAAGTTCGGAAAGTAAAACACATGACAATTGCATTCATATCTACAAAAGTTAGAAATAAAATATCAATATATATATTGAATTAAAAATAAAACCGAAACAATAATAAGAGTTTAAGTAAAGGAGACGAAATTACACTTTTGGAACTCAAGAACAGCGTGTGATTCCGAAAGTGGATGGAAACAATGAAATGTTATTCCCAAGATTTTCTGACAGCAGAATAAACCTTATGAAGATGAAGGAAAAAACACGAGAATGCGAACTTAAACTCTAGAATTACAATGAAAATACTTAGCCTTGATATTTCTAAAGGAAACATAAAATTATGTTTAAGAGCTCTCTAGGAAAAAAAAGTCCCCTAACAAAGAAAATGATCCCCTATTTATAGGGAAAGTGTCACTAGCAATCAAAAAAATAAATTACAAATTTAAAATGAAAATGAAAATTAAAATTAAATGGTGAAATGATGATCTAGTGCTTTTCAGCTGAAAAATGGTTGAAAAACCTGCCCAAAAGGGGCAGGTTTGATTCAGCAAAGAGCAGGGCATGGAAGGGTGCATTTTCGGCCAGGAGCAGCTGAGCGGGACTGAGGGAAGTCGGTGGCTCAGGCGGGGCAGGTAGACGTGACTTCAGCAGGTGTGCGCTGACACAGGTAAGGTGGCTTCGCGTGTCTCTCGCTGATAAGGGCAGGAGCCATTCGGCGCACACGCGCTGAATTGGAACATAAGGATTCGGCCCGCGCCTGCTGAAGAGCTGCGCTGGACTTGGCTGAGATGGACTTGGGCTCGACATGATTTGGGCCGCGACAAGTGGGCTTCCTGGCCTGAACATATTGGATCTTTGGGCTAATTCAGTGGCTTCCCACTGAATTCCCTTGCGATTTTCGGTGGCCATCCTTGTTTCGTCCATAATTTTTTTGTTATAATTCCGATCCAGACGATTTTGTCGTCAAAACACTCTAAATTTCAAGCTTTATTCAATTCTACAAAAATCCCACAAAATATATTATTTTTCTCAAATTGTTTGGTATTTTAATATTAAAAGATAAGTATAAAGGTTATAAGATAGCATAGAATGAAGCTTAATTAATGACCTATCATCTTTCAAATGAGTGCTATCCTACTTTGAAGGTATGGTTTGTGGAGTTTTTGCTGTTTTGGCATCTTCAAAAGTTTAAATTGTCAATTGCTTTCCTCACATCATTCTTTCTTATCGATCAGATAAGCGGCCAATTGATTTCGTACATTGTCTAAAGGGGATTGTAAAACTTCCATTTTCAATTACGCAGTACCAAGCGACTTGTAGAAAGATTCGGACTGGTAGAAGGCCATTGATTTTATGCTTTCATCAACAGATTCTACAATTATGCGTGTATATATGCGTGTTCATGCTTTGTAATACAGTTTGAGGTTTAGGTGCTTTCCTCTATAGGGGAAGAGCCAGAGGCTCCTAGGAATCCTGCAATGGATGCTGTAATGAGAATATTCAAACATGATTATCAGAGAGTGAGGTGGCTGGTGCTATTGGAGATTGTTGTATTATGTTCCATCCACTTATTGGTAGCATATCCGCACATGCAGTTAGTTTAAAAGGAGTACAAGGATCATTAATGAAATCTATACACACATGCAGTCAGTTTAAAAAGGAGTACAAGGATCATTAATGAAATCCATACAGGAGGGTAAGGCCTGTGTTTCTGTGCGACTATCAGCCGAAGGAATGGTCTCATTGTTGCATGACACAACTTTTCTCTATTCCAAGAAGTATCCATGGTTGCAAATTTCTTCATCATCTTATCACCTTTTTTCCTGATGCAAAGTAAAATTTTATTTTTGTTTATTATATAGTTTATATCCAATTTTCAGAATAATAGGCGGCTCTTATTGAAAATTGGAGCTAAAATGACTATTGAATTAGGGTTCTCTAATTATATATATATATATATATATATTTTCCAATTCCTCTTTGAGCTTAGCTTTTGTGTCAGTGATCTTAGGTTTGATTATCATTTTAGTGAAGATATTAATTTTATTGATTTCCGTAGTATGCTGTGTAGTTTAATTTTGACGTACATCTTTCTCCTTCTTTCCTTTATCTTCCGAGTCCTGGATTAGTTTTCCATGTTAAATAAATTCTTTAGAACGATGCAAAAGTTTCACAAGAGCAATTACCTGATATCTGGGCTAACACGCTGTGGCTGCATACTAGTAGCATCTCCATCTAGATTTAGAACTATTTATCTGGTTATAGCAAAAATAGAATCTTCGTTTCTTGTTCCTGAAACTAAATTGGAGTCAGAATTCTGTTCTACTGGAATTTCACTTTAATGGAAAAGATCCTTCCTTATAGGCAAGACATTAGACTCTACTATTTATGGATAAGACCCTTTTATTTATGAGCAATACCTCTCTCTTTCTTCTATTCATTCTCCAGGAATTGGTCATCTTGTTGCTCCTATTGTTACTCAGGATTGTTGTTTGTAACTATTTCACATTTTTTCCTAAACTTCCCACTTAATGCTCATATATGGTCGTCACTTTCTTCATCTTAATGAGGTCACTTGGTGTTAGGATAGTTAGGTTAGTTATGCAGTTTGTTATGGAAGTTAACTTCCAGCTATTAATGAGTTGTGAAGAAAAGCCAGGTGTCACAAGCTCATTTGCCATGCTTGTTTTCTGTTTTCAGTCTCTATCAAGTGTATATATAGCTACCTTTTGTAAAGAACTATTCACGATTCATTTTTCTCAATACAACAGTGTCTTTCTTCTTCCTTTTTCGCATCTTCTTCTGTTTTTCACTGCTCTCTCCTAGGTTTTGATGGTATCAAAGCTTCGGCTCGATCCTCAATCTCATCTTGAAGTGGTCCTCTGCGCAGTACCAGTTCGGAGTCACGATCATCTGTCAATCCTGAGCTGTCCATCAATTCTGAGCTCGTCTCCGCCATAGCTAAGTTCCTTTCAACATGTATTTTTCCTTCTGTTTTTGTATCTTTGTCAATCAAAGTCTTGTTTCTCCTATTGATCAAACGTCATTGTTGTAGTTGAAAGGTTGTTGTTGCTTGAATTCCAGTAGTAATCTTGATATTGATAAATTGTTCGATGTGTTGTTACACTAAGTCATCTGTTGAAGTATGGTGATGATTGTGCAAGTTATGGTTAATTGAGTGGAGTGTGATCAGTGCCTTAGTACAAGTAGCAATACGAAATCCTAGAAGTTGTAGTCAAATTTAGGTTGTGGAAAGTTGATTAGAGTGAAGAAGTGTACGTAGTTCAAGAATGTCTAGTTCTTAGTCTCAAGTTCTTGGATCTAGTTCTCAGAATGCCCCCATTTTCCTACCAAATATTATGCTTGATGAGTCAAATTACTCTACATGGCTTTTTCGAATGGAATCATTTTTGGGAAGTTTACACTTACTTAGCTTTGTTGATGGTACCACTAAGTGTTCCCCAGAGTATGTATTGGCTGAAGATGGTGTCACCAAGGTCTTAAATGATGCTTTTGTCAAATGGAAGGGTCAAGGTCAGAATATTATCAATATGATAGGAAAAACCCTAAGTCTTAGAACCATGTCCCGTGCTGTGGGAAGCTTGTCTGCTGCAGCCATGTGGTCAGGACTGAAGTCAAAGTTTGCTGATTCAAATAAGCAAAAGATTCTTCAACTCAAGGCCAATCTGCAAAGGATTAAGAAAGGGAATGACTATATTGAAATCTATCTAGAAAAAATCAAAACTGCAAGAGATGCTCTTGCGACAGTGGGGGTACTCTTAGATGATGATGATGTTGTAGTCACTGTCCTTGAAGGTCTTCCACCAGAATTTACTGCCATCAAAACTATCATTAGGACTCAGGCCACCTGTTCTATGATTAACCTCAAAACCTTGCTTAAGGCAGCAGAATATGACCTGGAGCAGGCCTCTCAATTTACTACCATGCATAATCTGACTGCTATGGTTGCCAACACTTCATTAACTTCTCAGGTTGTCTATGGTCCCTCAAGTACTTTCAGTTTGTCTCCTGGTACATCAACCCCTTCTTTAGGAATGTCCACCTCTCAACCTATTGGGTCTGCTTATCAGCCTCCTTAGCACATGCAACCTATTCCTTCAACACCCTTGTCCTCTCAAGCACAATTTACTCACATGCCTCCATACTCCATGAATTTCCTTGCTTATACTGGTGATGGCTTTGGGAATCAGGTTTTTCCAACATACTTTGATGGTAGAGTAAATCAAAGTGTAATGACCCATCTCGAATTCCAGGATGAGATTAGTGAGGTTAATCGGTGATTAGTTGAGCGAAATCGGACGAACGATGCAAAATGACTGTTTTGCCCCTAGCCGTGGGTAAAATGTTGACTTTTTAACAGGGAGGTCCGATGGTCGAGGGCGTAGGGCCGAGGACCGTTACGTAGACCGAGTCGATATGAATCCATAGAGAGGCGGCACACCGAATTCGGACGTTCGACAAAGAAGTTACGGTTCACGGAAGTTTCGGGGCACTATTACACGTTTTATGAGACGAATGCCTTTTGGCATTACGTGAGCCCCATATATTTTAAATTGGCCCAATGGATGAGTGACAAGTGTCACTCATCCATTGCTCACTACCTCCCATACGTGCATTCCCATTCCTTTGTTCGTGCAAAACCAAACCCAAGCCCGATCTCGCACAAACACCACCCCTTATCACCCCTACCTTGATAACTGAGGGATAGAGACTGAGAGGCAGGCTGAGACTAAGACAATGAAGATGGAGATGGTGGCAGGAGGCGACTGGGTCGCCGTGCACGGTGGAGAGAAGGTATGAATCAGTTTTTCCCTTTTCCTTATATTTTTTATTTCATTCATTATGGATAGTTTTAGGTGATTGGAATGGGCTTAATAGGTTGCTAGGATGGTATTAGGAAGGTTTTGGCGATGGTTGGAGGCTGAGGAAGCCCTGGGGAGTTTTTGAAAATGTTTAACCGTGAGGGAGGTTTTGAACCATGAGGATTCAATGGGTTTTAGGTTGTTTTAAGTGTGTATTTAGGTTCCTAGGATCAAAATAGGTAGAATGGAATTAATAAGGAAGAAAAAGGACGAAGAATGAACGGTCTAAGGGCCTGGACCGATCACGCCGGTCCAGCTGGGCTGGATTTGCAGGAAAAAGCCGGACCGACCGGTTCGGACTGGTCTGGCCGAGGAGGAAGAGGAACAGTGCACCCGCGCGTGGCTCCCACGCGCAGGGGCTTCTGCCAGCGCGTGTGGGCACATGGCCCACTTTCTGGGGAGGGTTCCAATATGTAATTTCATCTATTCGATGTAACGAATATTTTGGGATTGGTTTCGTGTTAATTGGACACCGTTTCGATAGGTTTTGGGGTGTCCGAAGGTTTAGGATCGAGTTTAAAAATAGTTAATAATTCCAAAAAATTACTGGGCTTTAGTGAGAGGTTAATAAGGTAGTTAGTAACCATCTATTACGATTTGGACAGGTTTGGGAGTCCCGATGACGGTGATTGGCCCAGGAGAGTCGTATAGCACACGTATCGAGGCGGCAGCTCGGTCGGTCTGTGAGTGGACTTTGTTTTTATAAATTGATGCATGCATAAATGTTTATTATGTGTTTTAATACTTGTTTTGTGATTCCATGAGTGCATTTGTGTGTGGTTACATATTGGCACGTATTTCGAGGTTTCGACCTTATACGGTGCCTATACTGAAGAGCAGGTGGCAGACATCTTCACTAAAACTCTACCTAAAGACAGGTTCTATTTCCTAAGGAGACTCCTAGGTGTTGTTCCAGTGAACAGCTTAGGAGGGGCTGTTGGACTATAAGCAGTCCACTGGATCAGTGACTTGGCAGGGGACACCTGTCAACTCATGGAGAACAAGCCAGGATTAAATGAAGAATAGGTGATGTGTGTGTGTGTGAGAGTTTGTTAAAAAGTGAAGGTGTGACGTGTAAGAGGATCCGGAAATGTAGGATCACAGTGAGTGTGTGTGAGGAGTGTGTGTGCGCTAAGATTTGCATATGTAATCATACTCAAAAAGATGAATGAATGAGAAGATAATCTGTGAGAAAACAGATTGAGTGAGCTTGAGTGAGAAGAAATCTCAGCTCTCGGAGAAATTCAGAAAATCCAACTCTCTGTTGCATTTCTACGAACACTTAGAGTGCATTAACCTATTATTTATTCCATTTCGTTTTTCTCTACAAATCAGAACCTAGAAATTGAGATAAAGCTAGTTTATAATCTATCATAAACCATACGAGCTAGTCTCGTCAATTCCAGCTAAGGAGATCAAGGATCGAAGTCTTACCTGGAGCAATGGAACAGTGATTGTGCAGTGGAGGCAAACCGGGTTCTGATTCCTTCATTTGAATGCATACAATTTATTACTGGGAAGTGGCAGATTCTCGTGATTCTTTTCAAAATTTAGGGAAACAGTTTTAATAGAGGTCAATTTATAATTCATTTATTAAGTTTTTTTTTTTTTTTCCATTTATTTGTCTCCCCTTATTCTGGGATGATCATGATTGTCAGCAACCCATTTTCTTTGTTGTGTCAATATTCTATTCGTTGTCTGTTGTAACTATGTTGGGGTAAGAATGTTTAGGCTGTGGTAGGGAATTCAAGTGTTAAATATGGTACCTTTATAGAGTATCATAGAAGGCAATTTGTGTGTATAAGATGAACTGCTTCACTATCATTTGGTATGCATATATGGTAAGATTTTGACATGGATGGTAGATTTTGACAGAGACTGTGCTATCCGTGGAACAGTAAATTCTTTATTGATTTGGTGGCTATTCCTCAGCATATTCAACAGTTTTATTGATATGTATATTCATGATACTGTGTGATGCAGAATGATAAATTAGGAATGTTTTGATTTTGTTTCATGTTCGAGTTCATGAAATTCATTAATGTATGAACCTATGTACAGGCTTTCAAAGGCTGTTTTGAGTGACTATTCGGAGAAGATTGAAGCAATTGCGTCGAAGTTAGCTGCTCCACTGGCATGTACGTATGATCTATAAAGCACGCATTGTCCTTTTTAGTTGGTTTCTTTCATTTTATGTACTTCAATGTACTTGGATCTATGATTTTCTGTGAATCTGAAATTAATTCACTAAAATAGATTTTGAAGGTCTGGAAATTAGAATAAAAAGTTATGAGAAGGATATTGTTAGGCTGATACATTGGGTGGGAGACTGGTCGACACAACACTTAAATGTTGCAGCATTTTGCTCTGATATTTGGATGGTTGGAAATTGTTTTTCCTTTTTCAGCTGTAATCCTGGGAACAATATCTAGTAATAGTTTTTTTTTCTTTTGTTGGAGAGCCCACCCGATTTATGCTAGCTGAAAACTTCTTTTTTAAATGCACCAATTAATGAAATTTGTTGTTCCAGTTTCTGTCACATCATCTTGAGTCTTGAGAGCAGTCTATAGTAAATGGAACTCTTGTTAGGTATCCACGTTTATGTTATGCATGCTAAATTTTACATGCTTATGAGAGTTTATTTTTTTATTTTTTTATTTTTTTTTCTGACATGCAGATATTCCCTTGTAAGCATGATGAAAGTGAACATAGATTTTAAAGAGCTTAAATAAACTAATGTTGTTTGGCAATCCAGCAGATCTAAATGTCCATGCTTATGCATGCTCACTCTTTTCATGTCTATAAGAGAATTTTCTCATTTGACATGCTATATCATAGATCGTGAATCTGCCACTAGGGATGAACATAATTATCCATGGGCATGGGTATCCATGTGTATTGTTGAAATGGGTAGAAATTAGATAGGTAAAAATTTACCCATCATCTAATGGATAGGGTGAGGGTTTATCCATGGGTATTGAGGGTATTTAATACCCATTAAATTCAAAGTATATTTTTTTTTTATCTATTCTTCAAATTATCTATGAATTTTTAACACTTTCTTCCCTTTACTAATTTTTCTTTCTTTCTATTCTTACTATTATTATTATTTATTAGGTACTATTATTTAAAATTACTTTATTTCAATTAAATATCAGTTATTTCATCTTTCATCAAAAAAATTATACATAAAAATGTTACGAATTTATATTAACATCAATTTTTTTAAGAACTTAAATAATTCATTTTAAATGATTTAACAAAAATCAACGTAAACTATAATTTTTTTTTAGATTTCACAACCATGAAATAATTTAAAAGGAGTTTTATAAATTCTTAAAAATTGTTTATATTAATAAAATTTCTAACGATTTTTTTTTTCAAGTTTTGAATTCCATTTCGACATTTACTACTCATTCTTCATTTAATTGGAATGTTTTCAGAGTCAAATTCTCAAATAACTCATTCACTAGTCTTGGTCAACTCGGCAAATTTTGATAATTAAGGATAAAAGGGTAAATTGGTCATTTACTAATTCTCACTTTAAATTTCAAGACGGCTTGTAACAGAAACTCCAATAGAAATTGAGAGGATTTGAAAAAAATGAAAAGCCAAAAAAAAAAAAAAAGCAAACAAAATTGAAAGGAAAAAATATTAGAAGTTAAAAATAAAAAGTTGAAGACAAATGAAAGTAAATATATATATATATATAAAAGTAAAAGAAAAATAAAAAGAAAAATGAAAAGTAAAAAGAAAAATAAAAAGCAAAATAAATTGAAAGGTATAAAAAATTAGAAGTTAAAACAAAATGAAACACAAGGAAAAAAAATTGAAAGGAGAAAATAAATGTAAAATGTCATGGATACCCATTACCCAATGGGTAGGGTTTGGGTAAACCCTCAAAAATTGAGGATGGGTCTGAATGGGTATAAAACCCATTTGTACCCATGTAACAACTCGTACCTTCTGGAAGGGTACAAATGTAATTTTGTAAAAGATTTGTATAAAAGGACGATTTTGCCCTTGTGAATAGTGTGCTAAAGTTGACTTTTTGATTTAAAGGTTCGATGAGTGTTGACCATTGACCGTGACGTAGTTTAGGACGTCACGAGTCCGTAGACAGGTGGCATGATTGATTTGGACAATCGGAGGAAAAGTTATGCTGTTTGGAAGATTGAGGGAGTTACCGTAATTGTGACTATTAGAGGAAAATGTTGACTTTTTAGTGGACTTGTGAGATAGGTCTCGACGTCCTGAGTACAACGACAGGCGGTACGCTGTCATCGGACGTCGGACGGAATAGTTATGGGCCTGGAAAGTTGAAGGGCAAAATGGTAATTTATACACTTAGGGGCAATTTGGTCTTTTTGTCTTAGGACCAATCAGATAAGGGCAAGTGCTGAGTGGGCTTGGATATTTTGTACTGATGGTCCATGAGAAATTGGACACGTGGAGAGGGCTGGATGGTTCTAGGACGGCCTAAAATGTACACGGCCACATTTTGTTCTCATTCAAACCGTGTGTTGGCTTGGGAAGAACAGAAAACAGAGAGTGAAGAAAGTGAGAGGATTTGATCTATTCAGTGTGTGGGTGAGAGTGTTGTGAGTTGTGAGAGTGACAGAGAGAAGAGAGGAAGTTGGTGACTGAGTTTGGGGGTGAAATCGTGCATGGAAACACGGTGGTCGGAGGATTGATTTTCGGGGAAAACAGAGAGGCTGTGGGACAGAGGTGGTGGTTGTGCCGTGTTTTAGTTCAAACCAAGCTAATAGGAGGCTAGGACGACTGCAAAGGACTCAGTGGACACCTTGGTACACGGCGGTGCAGACGGCGGAGGACGATTCGACGGTAAGCATCGAATCCCCTATTTTTCCCGTTTGATTGTTTTCGAAAGTCGTGGACTTTGGGTTAGAGTCGAGGGTTTTGGTGAGTGATGTGAGGTTCAGGGAGGTCCTAGGAGTTGTCTGAGGTTGGTGCCGTGACGGAGGAAGGTCTGGGTGGCCGGAGGCCAAAAAAGGGCTTACGGGCAGTTTTGTTCGAGGTTGAGGACGATGGGTTTCGGGCTTCGATTTCCAGATTTTAGGAGGGGAAAGGATTGCTGGGAACTGGACGAAGCTAACAGGATTGAAAGGGTGGAAATTGGTGGAGGAATGGAGGAGAATCGGTCACGCCGGTTCAGCACAGTTGAACTGGGTGACTCGAGGTAGACGATGGTACTGTGCAGGCGCGTGTGGCCCACGCGCAGCCACTTTGGGCGGCGTGTGGGGGCGCGCCCAATGTGGGGGCGCGTGGGGAGGATGATGTTACGGAATAGTTCGAGGATCCGGACGGTTTAGGGTTTAAGTTTAAATTACGTATAAATTCCCAAAAATTTGGGGAAATTAGGGTTAGCATATTTGAAGTGTTTGTGACCCTATTTGGTGCCTATTGACAGGACGGGAGACGCCTGAGACGGTCGAGGAGCGCACAGAGCGCGATTGACACTTTTTGGACTAGTGAGTGGACTCTTTCTTTTCTTACGAGCATGCCTAGCTGTTTTTAATTATGTTTTATGATTTTAAGTATGTTTTTATGCTTGATGATGATGATTATATGTGATTGATATGTTTGCACGTTTTTCGAGACATTTTTGGGTTTTCGCACCTTTTTCGAGAAAATGCTGGATTTTTGATTTTGATGCTAAACTTTTGGGTTTTGAATCTATAATTGTTTTCTGATGGTTATAAGTGGATTATGAGGTACGATTTTGGTAATCAAGATTTGGTTTTAAAGTTGGAAAAGTGGAATTCCGGATTTGGGTTTGGAATGACGGTTCTGGATGCCGGAAGGGCATCAGACCAGTGATTCCGGATTCGGGTTTGGAGATGGATTGATTTGGATTGGATTTGTTGGATCTGGATATTGGGTTTAAAGACTCGGATTATGTTTGTCGGGGGACGGGCCCGGATTGATTTTAAAGACTCGGGAGTTTAAAGACTCGGATATTTACGATATTACCCCCGTAGGCCTATTGAGTTTAAAGACTCGGGAGTTTAAAGACTCGGATTACATTTGAGGCCTGGTTTGAGTTTAAAGACTCGGATATACCCAGCAGGTTTGATCAGACTTGACATTTGTGGATTTGGGTTTTTATGATGATATGAGCTTAGTGTATTTTGTTATACTGTGTTATGTTGTGGTTTTCCGATACTTCGTTAGGCATGCACTTTATTTTAAAACGGAGGGAAAAACCTTATTGTTTTCTTTAAACTGTTTTATTCTTAAATCGTGTTTTAAACCTTTTATTTCTTTAGTCCACTCACACTTTTTGGTTTTAATTTACCCTCTAGGTCATGGTGATAGCGCTGGGGTGAACGTTGAGGCAGGAATCGAGGCATAGAGCTTACGACATTCTTCCGTTGCGAGATTAGCCTAGTAGGACTTTTGTGCCTGTGTTGTATAACGCTATGCTCTGTATTTCAGTTGTATTATATTTACTCCCTTGTCCGATAGTTATGCTTATGGTTATTTTGAGGTTCTTTTGGTACTTTAAGTGTGATTGTCAGACGGGAGCAGGGTTCGTCCTGGGTATCGAGGCGATATTTGGGACGGGTCCTGACAACCCATGTAGGGTAAGGGTTTTGTTGGACCCTAAGCTAGTGTACTGATCAGTGTGAGTGTATGTGAGCTGTGTGTGGAAGTTAAAACGGTTAGGGGAGCACCATCACGTGGGGTGTGAGGTGGAATTACTTGGAGAATAAGAGTGCTAGCTGTTACATGCTTCTAGACTTAGGCCAAGTGTCTCTTTGTAATTGGATGAGTTGTTAAAAGTGTAACAGCCTCCCTAACTAACTAATAATCTGTACAAGTCTCATATATAAGAAATCAAAAGAAAAAGAAAAGATAACACACAGATTGAAAGGAAGAAAACTAAGAAATTTCTAATTCTCTACTCATAGACATTTTATCAAACACATTGTGTGCATTGTGAGTCATCATTGCAGAGATCAATCCTACAACCAGCGATCTAATCCAAAATTAATCTTACAAGATCAAACCTATCTTCTACTTGTGATCAACCTATCCAATACAATTTCAGGCTAGTGTGTGCGCGTTGATTTAAGAAGGATATAAGAAGATTACATGAAGCTCCTGCTGCTGATCACCAACATGGTATCAGAGCTGTGACAGTCTCTGATCTTGTAAATGGGATGTGACTTGAGGAAGAAGCTAATATGGCTGGTTCTGGAGTTGCTGGAGGGGAGCTACGGGCTCCTGTGTTCGATGGGAACAATTATGAATTCTAGATCATAAAAATGAGAACAATCCTGAGGGCTCAGGATCTCTGGGAATATGTGGAGACAGGGCTCAGTGAAGTGAAGAATGAAGCAGGTGCTGTGATCAGTCAGCCAACAAGGACTGATTTCATTAAAGATGCTCGAGCTCTTGGATTGATCCAGACCTCTGTTGCAGATACAATCTTCTCTAAGATCAGAAATGAAGACAAAACAAAGTCTGCTTGGGATCTGTTGAAGAGATAGTACATAGGAGATACAAAGGTAAGAGTTGTCAAACTTCAGTCCTTGAGAAGGGATTTTGAGTATACAAGAATGAAAGATAATGAATCTTTAAGCTCATATCTGTCTAGACTATATGATCTTGTAAATCAGATGAAAACATATGGTGAAGATATCCCTGAAAAACGTCTAGCACAGAAAATACTTATAAGTTTGGCAATGTAACGACCCGTTCTAGAAATCGGGATTAAATTAGTGATTAATGACAGATTAATGAAGTTAATCGGTGATTTAGTTGGATGCATTCAGACGGACGGTGCAAAATGACGATTTTGCCCTTGAAATGGGCAAAAATGCTGAATTTTTGTTTGGGCAGTCAAATGGACTTTGACCGATGACCGTGACATAGTTCGGGACGTCACGAGTTCATAGACAGGTGGCACGTCCGATTCCGACATTCGAGGAAAAAGTTATGACGTTCGGAAATTCAGGGGTAACTTGGTAATTTGGTTTAAAAGGGGCAAAAGGTTGACTTTTCAGACAACATGGAATTTTCACGAACTTCGAGGACCTTTAGGAAGGTCTCGATTCCCTGAGTACAATGACAGGCGTCACACGGTCATTGGAGTTCGAACGACTGAGTTATGGGTCTAGGAATATGAAGGGCAAAATGGTAATTTTGCAAGGCAAGGGTAAAATGGTCTTTTGGCTATCTTGGAATGTGTGCCCAGTGATACCAGGACACTTGGCTGCTTTTGGGAGAAGTGACCACCAGGTTTTGGACACCTGGCTCAGTCTGGATGGATGTAGACCCTTCCTCACCGCCTTCAATTGCATTCAAAACAGAGTGAGTGTGTGTGCACGAGTGAGAGTGCAAACAGAGAACTGAGGGACTGATCGAGGAACCAGCTAACAAATCCCTTCGATCTTCTTTAATTATTGGTGTTAAGAAAAGAAAACAAGCACAGGGAGGGAAGAAGAGAATTGTGGTGGAACTGCCACGAGCACCGCCGTGGGTGGTGGCTGTTATCCATGAGAAACAGAGGAGGCTTGTGTTCTCAAAGCCATACAACCCTCAACTCTCAATTTTTGACGGTAGTGTTTGAAGGAAAGATGAAGGAGGTGTCGAGGCGACCCTAGTGATGCCAGCGTAGAGAGCCTCCGTGGACGGTGGCTGGTAAATTCGACACGGTAAGAATTCGGTTCAAATTTAGCTACCTGTTTTTAGTATCTAATGATGGCTTCTAATGATTGGAATACGATTAGGGAGGTCCTGTAGGACGATCAGGACTGAATTCGAGGTCAAGGAAGGACGGTAAGTGAATTTCCAGGAAACTTGGTTTTAAAATTCGAACATGGAAAATTTGGTTAGGATCACTAATAAGTGAAATGGTTATTTGGTTGAGGTTTTGGACACCACAAGGAGGCGTAGGGACGAGGAAATTAGGGACAGTGATGACTCGATCGGGAAGGTACTTTACAGACTTTAATTGTGAGTTTTGAAAACGAGATTAAATAGGAAAAGCTTGGACGACATTAATGATGAAATCAGGATCGAAAATTAGGCTAAAATGAATGAAACCCGTGAACGCCGGTTCGGGTCTGGACCGGGTCAGCTTGGACTGGTTTGAACCAGGTTCACCTGAGGACATGGATGAATAGTGCAGGCACGTGAGGCCCACGCGCAGCCCCTTTGGGCGGCGCGTGTGGGCGCGTGGCACAGAATTTGAGGGAGGTTCCAACATGACTTTTCAAGTATTCGATGTAACGAACATTTTGGAACTAGTTTCGAGTCGATCGGACATCGTCTCGATATGTTTTGGGAGGTCCGAAGGTTTTAGGCCCCAGTTAAAAATAGTTAAAAATTCGGAAAAATTACGGAGCTTTAGTAGAAGCTTAATAAAGTAGTTAGTAACCTTATTATAGGATTTGGATAGGTTCGGGAAAGCCGGTGATAGTGGATTGGCCAGAAACGGCGTAAGTGCACGCGTATCAAGGTAACAGCGAAATTGTCTGTGAGTAGACTTTGTTTTCAAACTTATGATGCATGAATATATGTTTTTATATGTTTTCTATACGTGATTCTATGATTTGATTTATAATCTTGATGATTTACGGTTTTGCACGGTTTTTGAGATATTTATTTAACGACCCGTCCCGAATTCCGGGATTAGATTAGTGACTAATCTTGATTAGTGAGGTTGATCAGTGATTAGTTGGGCGAAATCGGACAAAATGTGCAAAATGACCGTTTTACCCCTAGTCGTTGGTAAAATGTTGACTTTTTGATCGGGCGGTCAAATGGACTTTCACCGATGACCATGACGTAGTTGAGGACGTCACGAGTTCATAGACAGGTGGCACGTTCGATTCCGACATTCGAGGAGAAAGTTATGATGTTCAGAAGTTGAGGGGTATTTTGGTAATTTGGCAAAAATGGGGCCAAGTGTTGACTTTTGACCCAGGAGGTTCATTGGACGAGGGCCAAGGACCGTTATGTAGGTCTCGTCGATACGAATCCGTAGACAGGCGGCATGCCGAAATCGGAGATTCGACGACGAAGTTGTGGTCACGAGAGCGAAATCGATTAACCGAACGAACCTGGATTTCGATTAAAATAATATTAAATAGTGAATAGTGATCAGAGTTTGGGAACACTTGGATGAGTGACAAGTGTCACCCATCCCTTGTTTTGAGGCCCTAAATTGTGGAACATGTTTCCCATTAATCCATTTTTTAATCATTCCTCATCATCCTTAATCATCATTCATTCTTCATCATCCGTCATCTCCATCGTCTTCATTTATTTTCTTCAAAACCATATACCTCAATCCTACACAAACACCTCTCAATCATCATCCATTGCTTATGACCTGTGAACGAAAGTTGGAGAGGATGTTGAGACGAACCCAATGGTGGCCACGACAAGGACCGTCATGCACGGTGGCCGGAATTTTGGAAGGTAAACCGTGATATTCAAATTTTGAGTTTTTGATTTTGATGGTGTTGATCAATTCTAAGCTTAGGATGATGTTCTTTGAGCTCTCACGAGCTTGTAGGTGCATTTTGTGATGGATTTGGACGTTGGAGGTGGCCGGAATGATGTTTGGAAATCTGGCCGAAACTTTGAATGGCTATAACATAAAATCCAGGTACTTTCTGAATTTTCTGGGTTGATATTTAGAATCCTTGGCTAGAGTAGATAGATTTACATAGGAAGAACGTCCAATTTGGTTGAGAAACGAGTGAGATATCGAAGTTTGAAGTTTGGAGCATCAATGGAGTTTTCCGACGAGAAATTCCGGCGAGTTGACTCGTTGACCGGAGAGTTGACTCGTTGACTCTGACTCGTTGACTTACTGTTCATGATGACGTCAGTGTTGACTTTTTGGTCAACTTTTGAAAAAACTTTGACCAACACGTGTGGGCGCGTGGGAGCGTATTTTTAGGTTGGACCAGGACCATTTTAAAGGTTACGACGATCTGGATCCAATGGCGGTGGTTTCAGATCAATCGGAGATCGTTAAGTTGGTCAAATCGAGGTTTTTCACCTCGGGAAACGTGTACGGGACACGTTGACTTTTTCGGAAAAGTTTAGGGTTCTTAATATGGACTTGTATAGGTTAGTAGTAACCTTTGGGTATGATTTGGACAGGTCAGGATGACTCGGAGATGTCGGATTAGCCCGAGAAGGCTTATGGCACGCGTATCGAGGCGTATCGTGAAACGGTCTGTGAGTGGACTTTTGTTTTCTAACCGTGATGCATGCATATATGATTTTAAATGCCTTATTATATGATTTGTTATGATTTGATATGATTTATGTTTCAATTCGGTGATTTCTCGGTTTTATGATTATTATATTATATTTTGGCACAATTTTCGAGAAATGATGAAATTGATGTTTTTGGGCTAGGCCCGGATTGAAAATAATATTTGGACTCGGAATATGAGTCAGTGATTGATTTTATGGATTTACGTGATCGTGGCAAATCGGGTTTACGGTTGTACGGATTTGCGTGAAAATGATATTTTGGGCTTGTGACCCAAGTGAATAGTAATTTTGACTCGGATTTGGAGTCACATGTGAATATGATTAAATTGATGATTTTGATTTATAAAGTGAATCCTGGACACTATTTAATGATGGTTTTGTGGAACTTGATTTGTGAAAGCTATGTCTCTGGCATAGGCCCCATTGAAATGTTTTTGACTTGATTTGAGACATAAATGATTTTAAAATGAGATTACTGGAATTGGTGACCTGTTCCACATATACCATCCTTTGTGATTGATAGTCTCCTCCGCACGTCGTGGATCCTGGAGTAGTCACGATCCACTGCCTGGAGATGAGTAGCTCTGAGGGAGGCTCACTCGCAGGAGCGTGGGATTATGATGATATCCTCTATACGTCGTTAATCATAGAGTTGATATCCCCCTAGACGTCGTAGATCCTGGGGGATGTACTCGGACGTGAGACACCGAGTTGCACGCGTTGCATTGATATCGTGACGGGTTATATGGATATTGAGGATTGGTGGTATTATGATTTATTGATATTTGTGTCCAGAGGCTTTATAACAGATGCTTTAAAAACATGATACTTTATGTCATGAACTGATTTGATGAACATGAGTTTTTATGGACCATGGGAAAACGTATTTTGATTTTATCGGTCCACTCATCATACTTGATTGATTTCACACTATTACTCATGTTTTAAGTTATTCATGCACGTTTGTGAAAATTGAAGGGTAAGAATGTGTTTTGATAAATGTATTTCTAAAGGTTCATTTTCGTCCACTCACAGCTTTTATTGGTTTTAATGCCCTTCAGGTTGATCACGGATGCGACTGCAGCAGAGACTGGGACATTGCACGCCTCCTCCATCGATCCTTGCGCACTCTGGAAGCCCAGTTTGGGCAGGGACTTTTGGTTATCCCTTGTCTGACACCTCTTGTTGGACGGGACCAGGGCACATTCCACGGTAATCCCGAATTGGTATCAGAGCAAGGTTGCTCTTTTTGTGCGCGCAGGTCGAGGGTGTGATGTCTCTTTGAACTGCAGTTCGTTATCAACCCGATAAATAGTGTTTGGGTTTGAATAGTGAATAGAGTGTGATTGGACCGATACGCCGTGCGTTAATGTGATTCGACCCAAGTGGGGTTGTATGTGATGAACTGGTAATGTGGGACCGTCGGTTCGGTCATGTGATATTGGATTGTTATGCTGCTAGGTGCAGCTAGGTTTGAGGAACCCCATTTGAGTAATGGTCTAAAATGTGAACCCTAGTGGTGATCGCTAGTGTGAGGGATGTTGGTACATCGGAGTTGGCCGATGACCTTAGTGGTGGAACCCACATTGAGTTGAAGGTAGGATTGGACTTGACGTCTATACGATGTCAAGACCGTGGGGTCGGTCAGGTTGTGGATTTTATTACGGAAAGCTGTTTGGTTCAGTGGAACCATAGGGTGTGATTGTGGAACCCTAATATATGTTGGATTAAAAAGGTAAACCTTAATTGTGACTAGTGAATAAGAACTTGTGCTGCGACGAGCGGCTGAGGTCATGGATGACCATGTGAATGACTCTAGTAAGTCTAGTCGGAACTATGGGATTCGATCTACGGATACGGTTCTGAGATAAATTATGGAATTCCGAGTTAGACCGGGTATTAGTGTGATGTGTGGATACGGATCTCGATAGCAATGACCGTTGGTCGGTAGTCATGTGGAGATGACTGGCTATCGAGGGTATTTAGTGTGGTTACAATACTTGTGGATCAGGGGACGTTCAGGGAACGTTCATTATCTTGATGTGAACTGTTAGAAAGGTGGTACCCATAGTTGTGGGGTGCGAGTAGAGGTTTGGATCGTCGTTCGGTATGAGCGGAGATCCAGGATTGTCCGATTTGCACACGGTGTGCAAGTATGGATGTTTGTATGTTGGTACTTTTGTGCTGATGCTAGTATGGATGCCTGTGTGCTGATACTAGTGTTGTTGGTAGTGCGTTGGTGCTGGTACTAGCGCTGGTGCTAGTGTCGGTGATTGTGTTGACGACGAGCCACGAGTTGGGGCGTGACTCCATCATGATGGACATATGTTCGGTATTTGAGAATTGGTAATGGTTGAGTGATGGACTGGATGGGATCCAGTTGAGATTGTGATGTGTTGGGATTAATCCCGACAGTGGTAAAATGACAAGTGATGAGTGGATAAAAAGGTATAATTAAGACTTGAGGAATCTTGGGATGACGTCCCTTACGTCATGAGAATTAGTGGATTTGGGGAGTTGTTGGAAACTCCGAGGTTGGTGCGATTGTATGTTTCTAATATCCCCAGAATGTACATGGAAATGATTAGAATTGGAAGAGACGAGGAAAACCATTGGTGGTATAGATGTGGGATTTTGTGATTGAGAATAACTTGGAGAACTGAGCGTTGAACCTGTAAAGGTTGAGATATGAGAACAAAATCGTAATGAATTACATCATTTTGGATGTGCGTAAATGGTTATTAACGGACATAAGGTCTGGGTAGTGGATTGATTGCGGACACGTGGTTGTCCAAGTGAGTTGAGGATGTGGGAAGTCCAGTGGCTGGACTTGACATCTCCTTGGGAGCATGTCAGTTCCCAACACGGGTGGAACCTTAGTTTCGAGGAGAGTTGTGATTGTGGGACGAGAGGAGTGCTCGTTTCTGCATTGGTGATAGGTATTCTGGAGTCAGTGGGTTGACTTCTTGTTTTCTGCCCTGGCAGACGTTGATTGTAGTTACCAGTACGTTGAGCGTGTATTGGTTGGTGGGCCCATGTGTGTTTTGGGATCATCAGGAGGAGTTACGTGTTTCGAAAGTAGGTAAACGAGATTTCCCATTTTCTGCTTGGTGGCAGACGAGGTTGGGTTACATGGCGTGGTGAGTGTATCGAGTTTTGTTTGCATCCACGTAGGATGAACAGTGGCGTCATTGTTTTGGATCATCCTTGGTTTTTCCTAGGTGGATGACAAGGATCGATACAAGGTAATCAGTTAGAACCCACAGTCTCGGCGTGTCTCGTCGTTGACTGATCTGTCTAGTTGTGGGAGTTAGTTATCGAACGTTGTGACAATATGCGAATTAGATGAGGGTGTAAGACCCTATGGTTTGGAATCTAGTAGTTAACTGTGTGGATCCTAGGTGGAGTTGGATCGTGATGTCTATAGTCAGGGACGCAGTGTGAAATCTGTGTCGAGATCTTGATGATCCAGATGGGGGGAGAGTTTATCACCCTTACTTGGGTATGTGAGTCGTAAATGACGGGACTGAACTTCTTTTCGAAGTGGCTTCCGTATGGTATATTACTCGGGTGAGTAGGGTTCCGACGTGGTCGGATTTTGTCAACCTTAGACGTGTGGATGTTGGGATTGGCTTCCCTATGAAATCAATCAGATGTATTGAACTAGTAACTGATAGGTTCGGTTTTGGTGTGTCTGGGTAGACGTGAACGAGATTTCGGGTTTTGGAATCGAATTTCTGGGTGACAATTCAGGATTCAATTTTGGAACTTGAAAATGGATTTCTGGATTTGGGTGCGAAATGATTATTCCAAATGCTAGCTTACGGAATAATGATTTCGGATTCGGATTTGGACGTGAATTAAAAATGTGATGGCTGGGTTTGGATTCGGGATTTCTTACGAAATTGCGAATTCGGATTTGGAATTGGAACTAGATGATGGGTGGAGTTTCGATTTGTCTCATGCTGGATTGGGCAAATGTACTCCATTATTGGAACGTGTTTGGCTATGACCTAGGTGGTTGTAGTCTGGTCGATGGGTTATACCCGAGGTATGTTGGTGAGCGTGTTGGTAGCCGGATTGGTTCCGATACCATTGGATTAGTTAAGGACCGGACATTGGATACGGTATTTCCGATGAGTCTAATTACTCATGAGTCGGATGAAATGTTGGTAAGTGTATAGTCGAGTCAAGTAAGTTGGTGGCTTGTGTAGCCACGAGTGAGTCTAGTGTCAGTTTTCGACTGACAACAACTGTGTGGTGACAGATTGTCGGGATGTGTCAACATAGATTGTTGAGTGAGGTCTAATGACTCCCAACGAGAGTAAATACCAGGATGGACTGGTGAGTGAGAAAGGAACCGTCGAGTTGTTGCGTCAACGAAAGGGTTGATTGGACAAGTGGTATTAATTCGAAACGGGTAGTCTCAGTCATTCGAGTCAACATAGATTGTTGAGTGAGGTCTAATGACTCCCAACGAGAGTAAATACCAGGATGGACTGGTGAGTGAGAAAGGAACCGTCGAGTTGTTGCGTCAACGAAAGGGTTGATTGGACAAGTGGTATTAATTCGAAACGGGTAGTCTCAGTCATTCGACGGGGTCGAATGTAGTCAATGCGTTAGGAGTACTGGTGGTACGTTTGAGTACAGACAAGTTTTGTTCTGAATAGTTGGTGTACGAGTGTACACGTGTTGTGAAACCAATTTGTTTTCCACGAGGTAGATGTGGATTACGGATAGTTGAAATTTCGGGGACGAAATTCTTTAAGGAGAGAAGGTTGTAACTACTCGTCCCGAATTCCGGGATTAGATTAGTGACTAATCTTGATTAGTGAGGTTGATTGGTGATTAGTTGGGCGAAATCGGACAAAATGTGCAAAATGCCGTTTTGCCCTTGGTCGTGGGCAAAATGTTGACTTTTTGGAAATCTGGAGGTGGCCGGAATGATGTTTGGAAATCTGGCCGAAACTTTGAATGGCCATAACTTAAAATCCAGGTACTTTCTAAATTTTCTGGGTTGATATTTGGAATCCTTGGCTCGAGTAGATAGATTTACATAGGAAGAACGTCCAATTTGGTTGAGAAACGAGTGAGATATCGAAGTTTGAAGTTTGGAGCATCAATGGAGTTTTCCGGCGAGTTGACTCGTTGGCATACTGTTCATGATGACGTCAGCGTTGACTTTGCTGACGTCAGTGTTGACTTTTTGGTCAACTTTTGAAAAAACTTTGACCTGCGCGTGTGGGCGCGTGGGAGTATATTTTTAGGTGGGATTAGGACCATTTTAAAGGTTTCGACGATCCGGATCCAATGGCGGTGGTTTCGGATCGATCGGAGATCGTTAAGTTGGTCAAATCGAGGTTTTTCACCTCGGGAAACGTGTACGGGACACGTTGACTTTTTCGGAAAAGTTTAGGGTTCTTAATATGGACTTGTATAGGTTAGTTGTAACCTTTGGGTATGATTTGGACAGGTCAGGATGACTCGGAGAGGTCGGATTAGCCCGAGAAGGCTTATGGCACCCGTATCAAGGCGTATAGTGAAACGGTCCGTGAGTGGACTTTTGTTTTCTAACCGTGATGCATGCATATATGATTTTAAATGCCTTATTATATGATTTGTTATGATTTGATATGATTTATGTTTCAATTCGGTGATTTCTTGGTTTTATGATTATTATATTATATTTTGGCACGATTTTCGAGAAAAATGATGAAATTGATGTTTTTGGGCTAGGCCCGGATTAAAAATGATATTTGGACTCGGAATATGAGTCAGTGATTGATTTTATGGATTTACGTGATCGTGGCAACTCGGGTTTACGGTTGCACGGATTTGCGTGAAAATGATATTTTTGGCTTGTGACCCAAGTGAATAGTAATTTTGACTCGGATTTGGAGTCACATGTGAATATGATTAAATTGATGATTTTAATTTATAAAGTGAATCCTGGACACTGTTTAATGATGGTTTTGTGGAACTTGATTTGTGAAAGCTATGTCTCGGGCATAGGCCCCATTGGAATGTTTTTGACTTGATTTGAGACATAAATGATTTTAAAATGAGATTACTGGAATTGGTGACCTGTTCCACATATACCATCCTTTGTGATTGATAGTCTCCTTCGAACGTCGTGGATCCTGGAGTAGTCACGATCCACTGCCTGGAGATGAGTAGCTCTGAGGGAGGCTCACTCGCAGGAGCGTGGGATTATTGTAAGACCCGTGTCCTGGAGGGAACGGTGAACAATCCCACATTCCTGCGAAGGGGGAATGGTCTGGGAAGGGAATGGTGGTGTGCTTTAAAGGTGTAGGCACACACCTATCTAACATGAGGCCTTTTGGGAGATCAGTGGCTTTGGGGGGGATTGGAACCCCAAAGTTAAGCGAGTTGAGGCTGGTGCAATTCTATGATGGATGACCCCCTGGGAAGTTGCACCGTGAGCTCCCGAAAACAAAACCGTGAGGGCAAGGGAAAGGAGGCCCAAAGCGGACAATATCGTGCTAGATGAATCGGGACCTGACAGAAGAGGGTCGGGTCCTGACATTATGATGATATCCTCTAGACGTCGTTGATCATAGAGTTGATATCCCACTAGACGTCGTAGATCCTGGGGGATGTACTCGGACGTGAGACACCGAGTTGCACGCGTTGCATTGATATCGTGACGGGTTATATGGATATTGAGATTGAATATTGAGGATTGGTGGTATTATGATTTATTGATATTTGTGTCCAGAGGCTTTATAATAGATGCTTTAAAAACATGATCTTTTATGTCATGAACTGATTTGATGAACATGAGTTTTTATGGACCATGGGAAAACGTATTTTGATTTTATTGGTCCACTAATCATACTTGATTGATTTCACACTATTACTCATGTTTTAAGTTATGCATGCACGTTTGTGAAAACTGAAAGGTAAGAATGTGTTTTGATAAATGTATTTCTAAAGGTTCATTTTCGTCCACTCATAGCTTTTATTGGTTTTAATGCCCTTCAGGTTGATCACGGATGCGATTGCAGCAGAGACTGGGACATTGCACGCCTCCTCCATCGATCCTTGCGCACTCTGGAAGCCCAGTTTGGGCAGGGACTTTTGGTTATCCCTTGTCTGACACCTCTTGTTGGACGGGAGCAGGGCACATTCCACGGTAATCCCGAGGGGATTGGGATGGGTCCTGTCAATTTATGAAATTGCACGTTTTACGAGATTTAGTTTGATCTTGTGATTTAATCATGGTTTTAATGATTTGACTTCGGGATTTGAAATATGATTTGATTTCAATGATTTGAAATGGATTTCGGAAAAAGTGATTTCGGGCTTGGAGCTCTGTTCATGTGATTTCGAAATGAGATTTCGGTTTTGAAATTGGATTTCGGAAATGAGATTTCGGATTTGGTTTCGAGACTTGGAAAAGAAATCTGGATTTGGGTTCGAGACAGTGGTTTCGGATGCCGGCTTACAGAATCATTGTTGCGAATTCGGATAAGGATTTTCGATGGTTTTCACTATTGATTGAAAAATGGTTTTGGGTTTAAAGACCCAGAAAAAGAAAAAGAAAAACTGCTGGATCTGGTTTTGAGTTTAAAGACTCGCTTGATTGACGGGGGGAGGGCCCTGGATTGTTATGTTTTGAGTTTAAAGATTCGGTATATGTTTTGAGTTTAAAGACTCGGTGATTATGATACCCCCCGAGGCCTGTGATTGTGTTTTGAGTTTAAAGACTCGTTGATATCCCGGGAAGGTCTGATTATTGCGCATGATTTTGAGTTTAAAGACTCGGGCGCACTTGAGATCCAGCAAACTCGCATGATTGATGTTTTCACTGGTTTTTCACTGGTTTTCAAATGTTTTGGGCAGTGGCCCAGATGATATGGATTTGATGAGTTTTGGGACTGAGTACCCGTATTTGAGATTGATTTGTGATTTGAGGATGAGGCCTAGATTTGAATAGTGGATTTGATTCGGGTTTTCAAATGGTTTTCATTGATGGTTTTGATATGAATGGTTTCATAACATGTATTGATATGCATGCATTGATTTTTAAATGGAGGGTACAAATGTAATTTCTCTGAACTTTTTTCTAAATATTATTTATTTTTATCTACTCATAGTCTTTTGTGTTTTCGATACCTCCAGGTTGTCGCGGTGCGGGCTGTTGTTCGAGTAGGACGGAGACATCACACGTACGATCCACAGTAGATTCTGCGCGCTCTGGGAAGTCCAGAAGCTCTTTGAACGGTCAGCTCGAGAATCCCTTGTCCGACTTACATGTCACATGGAGGTTGAACGTTGGTTTAGCTTTCATTTCATGCGTAAGTTAGACGGGAGCAGGACTTAGCCCTTAATCTTGGGGGATTGGGGGTGGGTCCTGTCAGACAAGGTCCTATGATTCTATTGTTCCATCATTGAAGAGACTAGAGATCTTGATAACATTGTAGTAGAAGACATAGTGGCTTCTATTAGAGCTTTTAACCAAAGATTAGAGATGCATGAAACTGAAAGTGTAAATGTGGACAAAGCATTCTCTGCACAATCTGGTGGTTTCAGAGGGCAGGGAAGTGAGAATCAGGGAAAGTGGAAGAAGAACCATAAAAACTTCAAGAATTGGAAGGCCAATTCTGGAAGACCAGGTCATCAAAACACAGAGGGAGGAAAGACAGAGTCCAGTACTCCTAAATGCAAGATATGTGACAAGAGTCACTGGGGACACTGCTGGTTAAAAATGAAAAAATGTTTCAAGTGTAATAGGTCTGGCCATTTAGCAAGAAACTGTTTTGAGAAGCAGACTGAGGAAATTCCTAAACCAGAGGTTCACCAGGCTAGACTTATTGAGGAGAAGGACACTGTGATGTTCTATGCATGCAATTCAGCCTCAGTATCAAAAGAAGTTGGTGACTGGTATGTTGACAGTGCATGTAGTAACCACATGACTTCACATGAGTCATTGTTGGTTAATGTTGATAAATCCTTAATAGCTAAAGTTAAAATGTGGACAGGAGAGTTGGTACAAGCTACAGGCAAGGTCACTCTTGAGATTAACACCAGAAATGGCAAGAAGCAGATTCATGAAGTAATGTTGGTCCCTGGACTTGATGCAAATCTACTTAGTGTAGGTCAAATGGTTAAACACGGGTATCATTTGACCTTTGGGAACAGGAAGGTGAATATCTATGAAGATGAAGGATTGACTCAAATGATTGCCACAGTTCTAATGCTTGGGAACATATGCTTTTTTCTGTCTCTGGATTGTGTCAATGTAGTGGCAAGAAAGGCCACAGTTGAAGGGAATGCCTGGCTATGGCATAGAAGGTATGGTCATCTAAACTATTCTAGTTTGATGACACTGCAAAAACAAGAAATGGTATGGGGTCTGCCTAGGCTGTCAGATTACACAGAAACCTGTGAAGGCTGCATTGCAGGGAAGCAGCATGTAGAAAGTTTTGATAAAGGAAAGTCATGGAGAGCTTCAAGTCCCTTGGAACTAATACATACAGATGTATGTGGCCCTATGCAGACAGAAACAATGGGAGGAAACAGGTACTTTGTGACATTTATTGATGATCTGTCTAGAATGTGTTGGACTTACTTCTTGGGATACAAGTCAGGTGTTTTTAATGTATTCAAGAAGTTTAAGTCTATGGTGGAATTACAAAGTGGCTACAAAATAAAGAAGTTGAGGAGTGATAGAGGTGAAGAGTTTACTTCCACTGAGTTTGTAGAATTCTGTGAGGCAGAAGGGATTGAGAAGCAACTAACAGTAGCCTACTCCCCTCAGCAAAATGGAGTGGCTGAGAGGAAAAATAGGACAATAGTTGAAATGGCAAAAGCCATACTTCATGACAAGAAAATGCCCTATGAGTTCTGGGGTAAGGCTGTAAGTACAGCTGTTTACCTACTAAATAGATGCCCAACAAAATCAGTTGAAGAGAAAACACCATTTGAGGTGTTTAGTGGAAGGAAGCCTGGATTAAAGCATCTAAGAGTGTTTGGATCTGTGTGTTATGCACACATTCCCACTTAGTTAAGGCAGAAACTGGATGAGGCTTCCATCAAGTGTGTATTTGTTAGATATGGAACATGTGAAAAGGGGTACAGAGTTTACAACTTGGAGACTAAGAAGGTGATGGTTTCAAGAAGTGTAATTTTCAATGAAGCAATGATGTGGAATTGGGAATCAAACAGTGAAGTCACTGTAACTACACCAGCAGGTTTTGAAATGGAATATGGAGGATCTGATGGTGATGATCAGAATTCAGATCAGCAGCAGGTAGGAACTATGGACACAAGCACTAGTCAGGGGACTCCTAGTTCTACCCCTATCAAGCTCAGATGGATAAGTGACATCTATGCTAGATGTCACATGTCCATCATTGAACCTGGAACTTATGCAGAAGCTGCAAAGGAAAAGACATGGAGAAAAACAATGGAAACAAAAATAGAGATGATTGAGAAGAATGTCACCTGGGAGTTGGTTGACAGATCTAAAGACAAACCTGTTATTGGAGTAAAATGAGTATATAAAGTCAAGCTCAATCTGGATGGAACAATTCAGAAATATAAGGATAGACTAGTTGCAAAAGGCTATGCCCAAAAGCCTGGGATAGACTTTAATGAGACTTTTGCACCAGTGGCTAGACTTGATACTATTAGGACACTCTTAGCACTAGCTGCACAGAAAAGCTGGAAGCTTTACCAGCTTGATGTCAAGTCTGCTTTTCTGAATGGCAGGTTGGATGAGGAAGTGTATGTTGAACAACCAGATGGTTTTGAAGCTCAAAAGGAACTAGGGAAAGTGTATAGGCTGAGAAAGGCGCTATATGGACTAAAACAAGCTCATAGGGCCTGGTATGCAGAGATAGATGCACATTTGAGCAGATGTGGTTATCTAAGAAGTCCTAGTGAAACAACCCTCTACATGAAAATAGTAGGAAATGGAAGGATGCTAATAGTCTCAATTTATGTAGATGATATAGTCTACACTGAAAATTGTGACCAATTGAAGGCTGAGTTCAAGAGGGAAATGATGATGAAATATGAGATGTCTGATTTGGGATTACTACATCACTTCCTTGGGATGGGAGTGATCCAAACTGACAAGTCTATATTCATACACCAGAAGAAGTATGCTCAGTCACTTCTTGAGAGGTTTGGAATGAAGGGATGTAAGCCTCTAAACACGCCACTTGCAACAAATGACAGGCTGTGCAGAAATGATGGTTCAGAGGCTGTAGATGAAGGTGTTTATAGACAGATTGTGGGCAGTTTGCTCTACTTAACAGCAACTAGGCCAGACATCATGTTTGCTGCTAGTTTGCTATCTACATATATGCATGGTCGTTCTAAGAAGTACTAGGAACAACAAAAAGAGTTCTGAGGTATATCCAGGGTACATTGGATTATGGACTTGAATATGTGAAGGGAAAACAGGCTACACTAATTGGATACTGTGATTCTGATTGGAGTGGTAGTTTGGATGATATGAAAAGCACCTCAGGGTATGCTTTTTATTTTGGCAGTGGGGTTTTCTCATGGGTTTCTGTAAAGCAAAACAGTGTGGCGCTATCTATTGCAGAAGCAGAGTATGTAAGTGCAAGTGAGGCTACCACACAAGCTAAGTGGCTCAGGTTTGTGTTGGAAGACTTTGGAGAGGAACAAACTGGTCCTACTCCTATCCTATGTGACAATACAACAGCATTTGCATGTCTAAAAATCCTGTGTTTCACCAGAAAAGTAAACACATACATAGACGGTTTCACTTCATTAGGGATGCAATTCAAGCTGGTGAGGTGGAACTATTCTACTGTAAGACAGAAGAACAGTTGACAGATGTTTTTACCAAGGCACTGACCAAGGGAAGGTTTGTCTATCTAAGAGGAATGTTAGGAGTTAGATCAGTACATAGCTTAGAGGGGAGTGTTGGACCCTAAGCTAGTGCACTGATCAGTGTGAGTGTGTGTGAGCTGTGTGTGGAAGTTAAAACGGTTAGGGGAGCACCATCACGTGGGGTGTGAGGTGGAATTACTTGGAGAATAAGAGTGCTAGCTGTTACATGCTTCTAGAATAAGGCCAAGTGTCTCTTTGTAATTGGATGAGCTGTTAAAAGTGTAACAGCCTCCCTAACTAACTAATAATCTGTACAAGTCTCATATATAAGAAATCAAAAGAAAAAGAAAAGATAACACACGGATTGAAAGGAAGAAAATTGAGAAATTTCTAATTCTCTGCTCATAGACATTTTATCAAACACATTGTGTGCATTGTGAGTCATCATTGCAGAGATCAATCCTACAACCAGCAATCTAATCCAGAATTAATCTTACAAGATCAAACCTATCTTCTACTTGTGATCAACCTATCCAATTCAATTTCAGGCTAGTGTGTGCGTGTTGATTCAAGAAGGATACAAGAAGATTACCTGACGCTCCTGCTGCTGATCACCAACAGGTTTACCCACACCCTCAAAAAAACCCATTTGACCATCCCTATCTGCCGCCATATGTGAAAGCATAAGTCTACATAATCAATGGACTATAGTGTCAGTCTGGGAAGAGAATATATATATATATATACACACACACGCAATATGGTGTCCATTGCACCTAATTGTGTTTTCTTTGGAAAATTCCCAGCCTGATATTCAAGAACCCCAGGAGTCCCTTGCAAGAATTTCAGTCAAAGCAAACTATTCTGATACAGGAGACAGTCAGAGTCCCCATTCTCCAGGTCTGAGGAGGAGATTTGTGTAAGTAAATGATAGTTAGGATCATTATGGTTTCTTTAGCTCCTTAATAATCTTTTGTATGCAATCGCTTGTTCATTAACTGGTTTTGTTTGTAATAATAGGCCTACATCAAATACCGAAGATGGAACTCGCGAGGCTCCTGGTGTTGATTCTTCGTCACCTGTCAAACTGGATGCTGCAGGCCATGCACACATCGAAAAGCATAGGTATTTTCTAATTTCATATTATCTTACTTTCTCGGTTTCATCTATTAAACTAGATTAGCTAGGGTGGGTGAAATTGACAATGGGAGTGGTAGGACGCTAGTTATAAGTTACACAGTGATTTGATTTAATATGTTTTTAATGTCAAGCTACTTTTCTTTTAAAACCAAAAGAATATACATTTATATTTATATTTCTTTCTTTACTTGTTTTCGGGTTAGAAAAACAAAATAACTCTTGGCCTCTATTAAGAGTGCTTATCAAGGCAGTGGGACATTTCAAAATGTGGCAGCCAAGTCCACGTACAACCTATTTTTTCCAAGCCTGTCAACAGCTAAATTTAGATCTCTGCAATACTGCCAACCGAGGGGTTTGTTATAACATGACCTTGAACGAGAAAATCCACAGGAGTAAGTCAAGTCCACCTTTACCGTTGGCTGTATCTTATAGCCTGGCGCGACAGGTTGCCTTTTGAATTTTTCAGTGCAAACCAGAATGGGGCTGTTGGATGTTGCTGAGTGCTGCTATAACTTAACTGCTCTCTGTGTTTTCCTCCTAGCGAATGGGGAAAGCTTATCCCTCACCCGAGAGGAAATGTGTCTGTCACAAAGAAATTGAAGCCCATTAAATAGACACATTTCAGCAGTTAAAACTTCAGATGTTAGTTATAATTTCTTTCCACGTTTTGTCTAAGATTTTCATAAATTTTTCTCTTGTTACAGAAAGCTTCAAGAGGATTTGACCGATGAAATGGTTGGATTGGCAAGGAAACTCAAAGAGAGTAGTCTCATGATGAGTCACACCCTACAAAACACTGAAAAAGTAAGATACCCTAATTTGTCTAATGCAGGATCTTTTAACTAATCCCTATTTGGATGATTTAGTTTATGCATATGGATGATAGTGACCAGTGTGAAGTTATTATGAAGGAAAGTTGAGGTGGAAGAATATTTTAGATGTTGAGGCACAAAACTGAGTAGAAATGCTTGAAAAGAAAATTGTTTAAAAGAAGGAAACGGGGTTGGCAAAGTTGAAAGTCAAGAGTCTTGAACCAATAGTTATTATGCATTTGCTGAGGCATTTAGGTGCTCGTAGGAGATCTGATGTTATTATTGTTTAAAAGAATTTAAAGTAAAGGTCTTTGGGAAAGGTCTCAAAGATGATATCTAGTCCATTTTACCAAGTTTCGAAAATTTGAAGTAGTTGAAGAGCAACATGATAGCTTAGCAGTCGAGAATTAGGAAAAGGGGATATGCTTAATTCTGAGTATCTATGATTAATTAGATCTCTTAGAAAAGTATTCTCATATAAGCCGTTGACCTATGCTATTCATGATTAAAATATCTAAATGAAACCGAAGCAGCAAAATTTGAAGCTAGATAAGTTATTCCATAGGACGCAAATCAAACTGGGTTGCGGTGTCCCAAGCGAAAACCATTATCGTTCTCAGAACTCATGCAACGTGCTTTTTCAGAAATTGATTGTTGTGACTTGTGATAGATGTTCTCTCTCTTCAGTTCTTACACTTAAATTGAGAGCTGATGGAATGACATATCTCATAACTTACTGATGGCTTGTGCAGATACTTGATTCCACAGAGAAGGCTGTTGAAAGTAGCTTGGCAAGCACTGGTCATGCCAATGTACGAGCCACAGATATATACTCGAAGGCATCCAAGACGTCGTGTTTCACATGCCTTGTAATGTTTGTAATGGCATGTGTATTCATCATGGTGGTTCTTTTAATTCGAGTCACCTAAGCGAATGATTTGCAGAATTTAGCAGTGAAATAGTTTACAATAAAAAAAAAATCTGAATTTACAATTGTCATGAATAATATATTCTTAGTTTTTTTTTTTTTTTTTCAGATGAGCTTCTTCATTTGCGCACCAAAAATGGCATATGACATATTTTTCTACTTTCTTTCGATGCTAATCTGCAATTTAATTGTAGATAATAGCGTGTCCTCTTCCAGAATTTTTTTTTCCTTCTAAATGTTTGTAATCTCTCTTTTTATGAGAATAGTGTATCAGTATGACTGCACTGAGGAGGAAAACCCTAGGTTCATGTTATGCAAATGATGTGCCTAGGGGGAAAGAACAAAATATTTGGAAGAACCAAGTACTAGGACCTTATTAGTTTCTTTCCTCCATGCCTAAGTTACTTGAGAATCATTCAACCTGAATCAAGTTATTTGAGAATCATTCAACCTGAATCAAGTTATTTGAGAATCATTCAACCTGAATCAAGTTATTTGAGAATCATTCAACCTGAAATGGTCTTAATTGGACCATATCACTGTGGCAATAAGAAGCTAATTGAATTTGAATGCTACAAATGGTTGTTTCTTGATGGCCTCAGTAAATGAAGAATACATTAGGTACTCCAAAGTTCTTAAAAAAAAATTTGTTGCGTGAGAGAAATTATAGCAGAGAGGATTGTTTATCAAACGTAAAAGAAACTTTCCTTTATTAAAGATATGGGTAAACTGTTTTAATAACTTAGTTCCTAATTGGTGGTAATAATGTAATATAACATTTTTTTAGTCAAGTTTTACCCTGAATTTTTATTTTTGTCTCAAAATGGACCATAAACTTGATTTTGTGTCAAAATGTCCCCTCAAACCCCATTTTCGTTCAAAGTTAGTACTTTTCCGTTAACTCAATTAACTTACTATCAAATTTAAGAGCAATATGCTCACATTTGAGATTCTTTGCCTTCACCATTTCTTCCTTTGCAACCGCATTATCCCAAAAACTCTCGATCTTTCTCCATCTGCATGCATACACGATGATTTTGGGATAATGTACAATTTGACGAGAAGCAAAAACACAAGTTGTTGCAAGTGGTGGAGGAGGGAGGACCTTGTTTTATCTCCTAAATTTTTCTCCTTTTTTTTTTTGATAAGTCAAAAATAAATTAAAGGGCAAGCCCAAACGAACCCAAAAGGGGAACAGCACCACCTACAAAGGGGAAGCAATCCATCCGGCACCACCCACCTAGGCAACAACGAACCTAGGCAATACGCCACAAACAAACAGATCTACAACTAATCAATAAGGATACCCCAGACATTAGCCAGACGGATATTACCTACGCTCCTTTTAAAATTAAATTTACACAACCTTAGTCGAATCAGCTCAATAATACGATTAAGGATAACATTGGGAAGACTTCGAGTGTTGGAGAAGATCCGATCGTTCCGCTCCTTCCATAACATATAGACCGTGACAGCCAAAACCAATTTCTTGATAGAAACATCCAAATATTTACCCCGCCAGCGAGAAGCAATGGAGTCCACAAAATCCGGTCACGGAGGACTCAACCATGGTTCTCCACAAAGGCTAAGGACATGCCTCCAGATAGATCCACTAACTCGGCAGTCGAAGAATAAGTGCTCGTGGGACTCAGGAGTCCTATCACATAAACAACAGAGGCCCGTAGGGCGAGTAGAGTACCTGGATATCCGATCCATAGTTGTAAGACGCCCCTTGATCGCTAACCAAAGAATAAAGGAAGTCTTAGGAATTGCTGCCCGAGACCAAACCAGATGAGCCCAGGGAACCTCACTCCCAACAGTAGTGACCTCCTTCCACAACGAATTGGAAGAAAACCTCCCATTAGAAGTAAGAGCCCAAGTAAACCTATCTTCCCGAGCAGGGTCCGTAACCATGGAATAGCAAGCGTTACGTATTAAGGAAACAGTAGGGCTAGAAGACCACGGCCAATGCCAGCTACCATTAATAAAGACAGAAGACACCAAAGCATCAGAGTGGCTTCCCAACCTAGCCCTCTTTTCTCCTTTCACCACACAATATCTCTGAGGCCTTAGGAACACAGCAAAGCTCAAATCTTTTTGCATTCGTTGCATCTGGGTCTCTCATAGCAAGTTGGGTCCTCTCAGAATGTGGCCTAATTAAAGCCCTCTCCCTAGAGTCTTCTCTCATACCAAAGGAACATGTCTTTCTGATATTATTTTTGGTATAATGAAGCTATTGCTGATGGTGTTGATGTGATTTCGATTTATATAAGTCCTCGAAACAAGTTGTACGAATATCCTATAGCAACAACTACATTTTCCGCAATGAAAGATGGCATATTCGTGACATCTTCTGCTGGAAATAAAGGTACAACTCTCGGAATATTATCAAACGGGTATCCGTGGGGCACAATTGTTGCATCTATTACTATCCACCAGTGGTTTGGTGGAATATGACATTAGACTATCTCTAGTAATAGGATCTTAGGCCTCATTTCGTATACCGTATTTTATTGACTATTTCAATCGGATAGACTAATCTATCCATCGAATAGACTGACTATTTAGTTAGACATTCGGTGCTCTACCTTATTAAAACGCCGACTATATTATACTGGCCGAATTATATTATTATAGATGATATTAAACATTTATATCGTAAATTAATTATATATATTATTATTGATAATTATTATTTATTTTAATTAATTATTGATATATTATTATTATTATTACTACTACTTATTAAATAATAATAATAATAATAATAATAATTAGTATTATTATACTTTTCAAAATTGTTAGTTATCCGACTATTTAATACAAGCAATTTCGAGGGTATTATTTTAGGACTCCAAAAATTATATTTTTAATAAATATGTAGAGCTATATTTTACTCTTTCCAGCAATGAAGGGCTATATGCTATATTTTGTTCAATATTTTATTATTTTTTAATATATTTTTTACTTTAATGAATTCATAAATACATAAAAGTTACATTTTAACTAATTTTTGGATATGTGACCAAATAAAAGTATTTCTTATGAAATTATTATGTGTAATGTGTTGGTTCGTGAATTAATTTATTATTAATCGTTTATAAACATATGGAAATTTTTATGAGTGATAACTTTATGAAGATTTGCATGTGGTAAATACATGTAAATTTGTATGAATGAGAGTTTTTATGTTAGGGCAGTACTTTAAGATTTGCTGAAATTTCTTAATTCAGGGCAGTACTTTAAGATTTGCTGAAATTTCTTAATTCATAAAATTAGTTTGGAAAAATAAATATCATTTTACTCAAGTTAATCATTCAATAAAGGTTAAAAATAGCAACACCTTCTAAATTTAGTTAAAAATAATAATAAAGTAGCTGCTGTATATATAAGTTGTATGAATGGTTTCACAAAAAGATCAAGAATTAAAAACACCAGTTTTTGCTGCAAAAGTGTTGGTAGCTTGGCCCTACTATTTTTTCAAATAGTATTTAACCATTTCTAAAGGCGAGCTAAATATAATTGGCTCTTTAGCTCACTGATCAATTTTGGACCCTTTAGTTTATATTTAAGACATTTGTTGGAGATAATTTTTGACCCAAATTTTCTAAATTTTACCCTTTAGCTCAGATTTTAGTCTACTGCTGGATATAATTTTAGGAAATGGAAAAATTATATCAGGATGGTCTATGTTTGGAGGTGATTCAATACAACAATATGTTCCCTTGGTTTATGACAGGACTGCAGCAGCATGCATGCAGTAGTGACACAAGATTCTTGGATGACCATGAAGGGATTATCGATCATATGCAATGCCGGAAACATCCAAGAGCAAATGGAAGCTATATATTCATACTTCACTAATCATCCAATGCCAGATATCACATGCCCTTTTACTGTGATTAGATCATCTGATCGATCCACCACTGCTTGTCGCTGACTATGCTAAAAAAATACTAGTGCCATTGATTGCTAGTCATGTCGAATTCAAGGAGACTAACATAAAAGTGGATCACGCACCAAATGTGCCTAGCTTATTACTCATCAAGAAGTCCATCTCCCACCTTTCCAAACATTTTAAAGGCGGATATAATAACGTGGGAATTCCATAGCAGATGATAAATCAACTAACATGGAATTCCATCACTCGAAAAGTAATTACACCATCATCACCTGATCTTCATTTTCTGTCCCGCTTGTTGCCGGAGTGGCAGCATTTCTGAAAAGTACACATCCAGAATGGAGCGTTACTGCTATTAGATCTGCTATCACGACCACCGCGGACATATATGACAACACTCGACGTACATCCCATCCGAGCATTTGACAGCTGGGAGGATTATGACTAGGCTCCACCTCTCGACATGGGAGCCGGTCACATTAAAGAAGATAAAGCATTTGATCCTGATTTAATTTACGACGTAACAGTACAAGATTATGTAAATTATTTGTGCTCTTTGAATTATAACAAAGATCAAATCTCCAACATCACTAAATCATGATGATTATATTTGCTCGGGTCCATCTTCCGATCTTAATCATCCATATCCTTCATATCGTTTTATAATCATAATACAACACAAGTTGTTGATCATTTTCAAGGAACTGTAACGAACGTTGGTGAAGGTGCTGCTGCATATATGGTTCAGATGACGTAATATTTAAGGCTCCAAAAGGCTCTACAGTTATATATAGTCTCACCGGAGAGATACTAATATTTAGGGAAAAAAATGAGCAAAAATCCTATAGGGTCACAATAAATCACATAGGAAATGATGAGCAGGCATTCACATCTGGTTCATTAGTTTGGGTAGAAGTAAATGTTAGTTTACATCCAAAACATCAAGAAAATTCTCTATCTATTTTCTATGCTTCTTCTCGCTCCACGTCATGTTTAATTTAAGGAAAATACTTGTATCTGATCATCCTGATGGTACCTAGCTCCTTATACCACCCTTTTAATTTATCAATTTTTTTTATACATATATCATAATCGAAACTATTTTTTCTTTAAATTATCATGTTTAGATCATCTCTATAAAAAACAATAAGATTGTAGGTCATTCAGTCATGGGATGTAAGTATTGTCCTTAACTTAATGCTAGCTACCAACTTGAATTAAGGGGAGAATATATTGTCGAGGTGAACTAATACGAGTCTTTATTTATCTCTACCGGACATTATGCTTTTAATAAAAGGATAATGTTTGCTTCCCATCCCGGTGGTGTACTTCTTTGTACGTATTACCTTCTCCATTTATCTAATTTTTGTTGTATATATTATAATTGAAACTGTTCAACTCTTAGATCATATTTTTAAAATCATTTACAAACAAAATCAATGAAATTGAAGATCATTTAGGTTTTCATATGTATCAACTAAATGGATAGTTTGCCATGAAAGTTTTAACCAAAACGTTGAGTTATTTGATACATATGAATGACTAAACAATCTCAATTTTTTATTAAATTTGTCTAGGATGGTTTTGAAATGATGATTTAAAGAAAAAGAGTTCCGATTATAATAAAAAGAGAAATTCCGAGATATATGAAAATGAGGACCTGCAAATAAAAAGAGTGCCAATGCTAGGTAATATTAGAGGAAGCCTGCAAATAATATTGATAACTAGTAGATAACACCACGCAACCATATTTTAGTATATACCATCATGAATTTTAATGAATGCATGAACATTCTCAATTCTCATGAACGTACTGCGGCCACAAAAATTGTGTATGGATCGGATCAGTCAGTGAGACCAAAGCTGGAAAGACATCGAAGATAATTTATTGCGGTTGAATATGATATTAAAATCAAATAATTTACAGAAAAAAAAAACCCCACAAACATATTTTTGAGTGGGATCATCACGAGCTGGCTCTGATCTTCTTGGCAGGTGGGTCGGCGAGGACGATAAACACGGAAGCAAGATCATCTGGAACCTTAAAAAAGGATTTTGAAGGGCATGACCGTAATTTTATTGGGGGAGGCTTCTTGGGTGCTGGTGGACACACTAATGGCAATGCTACTTGCTTCAACATCAAGTGACCTGCATATGACGACTTGGGCGTGTGACACTCTTTGTCGTCCTCATCCTCGTCCTCCTCCTTTGTGTCGCTGAAAGGCGGTCGGAGTTTTGGGACAACAAGTCGTATTGGCGTGATTGGCCGGAAGTGGTCATGATCTTCTTGTTGTTGTTGTTGCAGTGGTGTTTGAAAACCCATTGATTTTCCTTGTTGGTTGAGCAAGGTAAGCAGGTGGGTAGGTGCTGTTAATTAATAAAAATATTGCAGGCATAAAGGTAAAAGCAGGCGTGCCGAGGAAATTGAGAGGGTCATATGATGAAGGGTGCTGAAGGAGAGGCAGATGGATCATGGATATGATATGAAAAACATCAAAGTGAGAGTGAGATGATGTGATTGGGTCCGGGGGTACACTCCAGACGCACTACAGATCAAAATGATGAAGAGTAGGGCAATTAACCGAAAGGTGTAAGAACAGTGCCAAGCCAAACAAGATAAACAAATATTCCTTAATTAAAGGACAAAGTGGTCAAGATTTTAGAAGAACATTGTTCATTGTTTCATTACTAAAGCCACGCATCTGTATTGTATATGTGGAACCCGAAATCATCCGAAAATTGTGGAGCTGTCACGTGACCCGTAATTCCTAAAAATGACCAATTTGCCCATGGAAATAACGCTGATCATTTGGAAACACCCGCATATTAAATAATCTATTTACCAGTTAAATACATTATTTGATCGGGTTAAAATCTCCGTTATCAATATTCTCCCCGATAGTTAATTGTCGTTATTCTTAATAATAGATAATTATTATTGATGTTAAAATACAATAATTATCATTACTATCATGGTAACCATCATTGTAATTATTAAATAGTACATTTAATTAATAATATATTTTTTATTAATTAAATATTCAACCGACCAATCAGAACGCTCCAAGGTTCCCAAGATTTTCCTATAAATAACAAGGCACATTTCATTTCCAAGGTACGTTGATTCTTCGTTTCGAAGTACATCCCTTTCCTTTCTCAAAGCTAACTTAAGCATAGGAGAGTTCTTGGTCGAACAACCCCCCGGGTAAATCGATTGAAGCAACGATAGCTATTTGTTTGCTGTTTGCAGGAATTGTGAAGACTTTTCGCGACGGGTTCAATCTTTGATTCAACAATTGGTGCTTTCATTGAGAGCTATTGAGGAATACTCAGAAGAAGCTCTCTCAATCGTTCATCGTTCATCTTTCTTCGTTCGTCGTTCATCGACATTGTTCGAAGATTTTGAACGTTGTTCAAATCATCCATCAACAAGCTTTCCAATTCAAAATTCATCGCTTCAGCACGGCGCATTGCGGGCTAATGATGTTCAAAAGATGCTAGACAGGCACCTTCGTGCTTCGCGAGGTGGCGATCTAGAGGACGATCTACGTCGCCAAATACAGCTCTCTACACCCTTTGTAAGGGATATCGAGTAGGAGCCATTCCCCCAGAGGTTTGCAACGCCGAACTTTACCCCATTCAAAGGAACCTCCGATCCGGTAAAACACATAGATTATTACCGAGGAGTCATGATCCCCCACAGGTCTAACAATGCACTTATGTGCAAAGTTTTTCAAGCTTCTCTTCAAGGCCAAGCCATGACTTGGTTCAATCATCTCCCCCCGAGGTCGATTGAGTCCTTTGAAGAGTTGGCCCTGGCATTTGTGAGGGAATACGCACAACTTCGGACAATCGAGGCGAAAGATGACCATCTTTTCTCTGTCCGAAAGAGAACAAAAGATACTCTGCGACAATACATACGGAGATTTTGCGAAGAGAAGACTCGCATTGTCGGCTGTAGTGACCTTGTAGCAGCGATGGCATTCAAACAAGGACTCCCTCGGGACAGCCAACTTTACGGGGACATCGTCATGAGCAATGCGCGAAGTCTCACCAAAATACTTTCGCTAGCAGAGCGACATGCAAGTTGGGAAGATGAGAAGAACGCCACTCAAACTCAAGACCATGCTGGAGTTGGTGAGAAGACCCCCAAAAAGGAGGAGTCCCATGGAAAGTTTACGGCTGGAAAGTCCAACAAGCGCAAAGCGGGACAACCTTCCCAAACTCCGGCAGTAGGGAAACCTAACTTGCAACTATCTTTGCCAGTCCATCAGATCCACAGTGAAATCAAGGACAAACCATGGTTCAAAAAGCCGGAGCCAGTCAAAAGAGATCAGGAGAAGGCGGATAAAACGAAGTGGTGCGCCTTCCACGAGTGCTATGGGCACAACATCGGAAAATGCATATCTTTCGAGAGATATCTCTGAAATCTCATCAAGGAAGGACATTGCACTGAGTACGTCAAGGGGAAGGCTGTGGATCGACCTACTGACAAGGGACCAAAGGAACCTGCAGCCAAGATGATTCGCATCAACACCATGATGGCTGAATCAGAATTACTAGGAACCACCTCCAAGCAGAAAAAGAGAAAGATACGAGATGCACTTGCCGTCTCTCAAGTCTCCCAAGTTACCACCCCCGGGGTGGCCAACGACCTTGTCGTTGATTTCTCTCTATAGGACAAGGAGGGGCTTGATTGGCCGCATGATGATGCATTAGTCATATCAATTCAGATCGCTCATGCTCAGGTTGATAGGATTCACGTGGATGAAGGGAGCGCGGAAAATATCCTCAGCCTGGATGCAGTGCGCAGGATGGAGTTAGAAAGCCTCGCAGTAAAAGGGGTCGTCCCTCTCCGAGATTTCAATGGGTCAACCAGCATGACTGTAGGTACTCTCCAACTGGATGTACATTCAGACCCCGTTGTCACGGCCCAGGCCTTCTACATCATGGACGAATACTCCCCATACAATGGAATCCTCGGAAGGCCATGGCTTCACAAAATCCTCGCAACCACATCAAGCCTTTACCAGAGGATTAGATTCCCTATTCCCGGTAGTGGAATCGGAGAAATCAGGGGCGATCAGACGATGGCTCGACGGTGCCTTACCAAAGGGCTAAAGGAGGTCAAGGCGGCAGAATTTATTCCCCAAGCAGGATCATCCATTGGGGGCAAGCTTTCTTCTTCATTCCCCAAATAGAAACTAATCGCGGGTCAAGATCCTGACATTCACGAGGAGCCAACAACTCCGGAAGGGTGGCAGCCGTAGGATGACGTCGTCCTCATTCAACTTGACCCTCGATATCCTGAGCAAGAGGCCCGTATTGGCGCCCGGCTGAATGACATAGAAAAGGAAGAACTCATAGCCTTCCTACGTGAGGAGAAAGAAGTTTTTGCTTGGTCTCCGTCCGACATGCCAGGGATTGACCCTACCATCGTTAGTCACAAGCTACACGTCAATCCCCACCACAAGCCGATCAAGCAGAAAAGACGCAATTTTTCCCCAGAGAAAATTGCTATCATCCAAGAGGAGATTGACAAGTTACTTGTTGCTAGATCCATTGAAGAAGTTCCGCACTCTGAATGGCTAGAAAATGTCGTGCTTGTCAAGAAAAAGGAAGCTGGACGGTGGAGATTTTGTGTCGATTACACCGATCTCAATCTTGCATGCCCAAAGGATCATTATCCTCTGCCTAGAATCGATCTCTTAATGGACTCAATTGCAAGGAATGAGCTGCTGAGCTTCCTGGACGCATACTCGGGCTATAATCATATTTTCATGCACAAAAGAGACAAGGACAAAACTGCCTTCATCTTCGACCGAGGTGTGTACTGCTACAAGGTCATGCCATTTGGCCTCAAGAATGCAGGAGCAACGTACCAGAGGCTCGTCAATCGGATGTTCAAGGATCTCATCGGAAAAACCATGGAGGTCTATATGGATGACATCATGGTCAAAGGAGAAAAACGAGGGGATCATATCGCCAACTTGCGAGAGACCTTCAACTTGCTAAAGAAATACAAAATGAAGCTCAACCCTCTAAAATGTACTTTCGGAGTGTCAGCAGGGAAGTTCTTAGGATACCTTGTAACTCAGCGTGGGATCGAAGCACATCCAAAGCAAATTAAGGCAATACTCGAGATGAAATCCCCATCAAGTCTGAAAGAGATTCAAAGTCTCACTGGACGAGCGACAACATTGAATAGGTTCCTGTCCAAATCAACTGACCGGTGTCCTTTCTTCCAAGCAGTAAAGAAGGCGTCCAGGGATAAGTGGGATGAAGGTTGCGAGAAAGCATTTCAAGATCTTAAGGCCTACTTGACATCTCCGCCATTGCTATCGAAGCCCAAAGAAAACGAGGACCTGTTCCTGTATCTAGGGGTTTCAGATGTTACTGTAAGTTCTGCACTTATCCGGGAAGAAAATGGGATCCAGCTTCCTGTATTTTACACATTCAAGGCCCTCCTTGATGCTGAGACACGATACCCGAAATTTGAAAGGCTGATTCTGGCATTACTAGTTACCACAAAGAAACTGAGGCCATACTTTCAAGCTCATCGGGTGATCGTCATGACCGAATATCCGCTCCGTTCGTTACTTCATGCACCCAATGCATCGACACGGGTAATGAAATGGGCCATCGAGTTAAGTCAGCATGATTTGCTCTATCGCCCACGAACAGCTATTAAAGGCCAGACCTTAGCAGATTTTGTTGTGGAATTCACACCAGCGTCACTGGAAGAAGGCAATAAGGTTGGCAAAACTCCCAGAGCCGCCAACACTCCTCTGCCACGGGATCAAGAAGCCAGTTCTTCTTCCCTACAGCCCTCAACCTCCAATCCTCTATGGAAACTCTTTGTTGACGGTTCCTCGAACCCGAAGGGGTTAGGAGCAGGGATTATCCTTATCACTCCAGATGGCTCAATAATGGAACAAGCGGTACAGTTCGGATTCAAAGCCTCTAACAATGAAGCGGAGTATGAGGCTTTGATTTGCGGGCTCACACTTGCCAAGGAGTTGGGAATCAAACGCCTCGCTATCCATTCGGATTCGCAATTGATTACTAACCAATCAACCGGTGAATATGCTGCACGTGATGCAAGGATGCTCAGATATAATAACAAGGTCCAGGAAATGCTTACCTTTTTCCCGATTTTTACTTTTCATCAACTTCCATGAGCAGAAAATACGCAAGCAGATGCGTTGGCCAATCTAGCATCATCACTTGACTTTCGTTTCAAGCGCTCAATCCCGATTGAGTATCTCGAGCAGAGGAGTATCGATATGAGGGAGATCGAAGTGAGACAAATTGGTTCATCTCCAAGCTGGCAAGATCCTTTCCTCAATTATCTGGAGTATGGAATATTGCCTGATGAACGATTAGAGGCCCGCAAAGTCCAGATGAAGGCTGTGCGATACTATGTCGACAGGGGCCAACTTTTTCGAAAGAGCTTCATAGGACCAAACTTGTTATGCTTGAAGCATCCAGAAACATTGAAAGTCTTGACGGAGGTTCATGAAGGACATTGTGGAAATCATTCCGGTGGAAGGTCGCTTGCTCAAAAGACGCTTAGTGCAGGATTTTACTGGCCAACTCTACGCAGGAAGCTCTGCAATATGCCCAGAAATGCGACAAATGTCAAAGGTTCAAGCCTAACCAATTGGCACCACCGGAAGAGTTGCATGCACAGGTAAGCCCTTGGCCATTCATGCAATGGGGACTTGATGTAACGACCCGAACTTTCGTAATTATTATTTTATTGTAAACTGACCGTTTTGCCCCTGAGGGGGGAAAAGTCGACTTTTACCTCGGGAAGTATTTAGGACTTTGACACGTGACCGTGACGTAGTTTAGGACGTCACGAGTTCATAGGCAGGTGGCACGTTCAATTCCGACGTTCGAGGAAGAAGTTGTGACGTTCGGAAGTCGAGGGGCATTTTGGTAATTTGGCCATTTGGGGGCCAAATGTTGACTTTTGACCCGGGAAGTCCAATGGACAAGGGCCAATGACCGTTACGTAGGTCTCGTCGATACGAATCCGTAGACAGGCGGCACGCTGAAATCGGACTTACGACGAAAAAGTTATGGTCAAGAACGTAACCGAACTAACCGAGACTCGGAACTTAAAATAATAATAAAATATTATAATCTGATTTACTTTAACCCAATCAATCTGGACCCTTGATGAGTGACACATGTCACTCATCTACCCCATCCACATCATCCCCAACAATCTGGATCTTGGTCTGCCATGTGATTAATTAATTAGTTTAATTTCCTTAAATCCTCACCCTTCACTCTTAACTCAGGTTGAATCTCAGCCATTCATTCTATTTTCTCCTTCTGTTCTTAAACCATCAGAACAACATATTTTTCATTTTCATTCCTTCCTAAACCGTGCAACCTCTCACTCTGCACAAACACACCAGCGATCACACCACCCCTCAGCCTCAACCCACACACCAGCCTACCTCTCAGCCACCTCCAGACGGCCATCACCACCACCACGGACGGCGGAGCAACCCGGAAAACCCACAAACCCGAGAGGAACCCGTGCAGCCCAAAACCATCCAACCATCCAAACCGTGACGTCTGGGCTCGAACCAACCTAGGGTTAGGACCGTTGTGACTTCTGGACGACGTAGGACTGGACTGGGCAGCCCACGGCGGCGACACGGCGGCGGTAAGCCTGCAAACCCGTGAAGGCCGATTTTCCTTCCCTGCCTCAAACCGTCCGTTTTTAACGTTAAACTTGTTTGGTTGTTTTTGAGACTTAACCTAGAGGACTAGACGAGCGTTTTGGACCTGAGTTTGTGGCTGGAAGTGTGACGGCTCGCCGGAGAAGACGAACCAGAACCGGCAGCCAGTTCCCCGTCGTTTTTCAGGTGATTCCTCGATCTTAAAATCCAGTTTTGATTACACAGAGCCATAGAACATGTTCAGACGAGTCCATAGGAATAAACCCCATCGATTTTGGTGGTCGGAATCACGATCTGTGATCGGGTCGAACCGTGGGTCTGCGGTGACCCGATTCGCAGACCCGGTTACTGTAGCTGATGACGTCATCATGCTGACGTCAACAGTGACGTCATGATGACGTCATCATGTCAGAATATTGTCAGACCAGGGACCAATGGGCTGTTGACACGTGTCCTCTGACACTGTCAGTGATGACGTCAGCAGTGACGTCATGCTGACGTCAGCATCACTGTAGCACTGTTGACCAGAGGGTTGACCGGCGCGTGGGGGGCGCGTGTGAACAGTATTTTGTGTGGGACCAGTGCCATTTTCAAGGTTTCGACGATACGGATCCAATGGCGGTGGTTTCGTGTCGATCGGAGATCGTTAAGTTGGTCAAATTAGGGTTTGACGCCTTGGGAAGCGTGTTCGGACGGCTTTCCCGGGCCGGTTTCAGTCTAGGGTTTCGTAGTTGTTTAGTAGGGACTTAAAGTGACCTTTACGTATGTTTTGGGCATGACAGGAATTGTACTTTAACCCTTGGACGGGGCTTTACGCTCGGGATTGCAGCGGGATTGTACTGTGAGTGGGCCTTTGATTTCACTAAACTTCGGCATGCATAACTGTTTTACTTTCTACTATATCTATATGTGATTTGAGTAAAAGTATCTGTTTATCTTGTGTATGATTTATGGCACGTATTACGATGTTTGGGCATGAGACCCGTCTGGTTGTTTATGAATGGTTTGGAGTCATATATATATATAATGGATTTCGATATTATCTGTGGTACTGCACTGTATGGATCTACCCTAGGATTCTATCTCCTCCGGATGTAGGTACACCAGAGTGGTCACGGCGCATTGCCTGTGAGGAGTCATTCTACGGAGGGACCGGACCGTAGAGTGACTCAGGAGCAGGATTGCTACTATGGGGCGTCTGGGACGTCAGGCATCTAGAATGCCATGCTCGGACTAGGTTCGGGATTTGGACTCGGGATTGAGACCCCGGGTGGCACGCGTAGCCTTGAGACTGTGACCTTATCGGGCGTCTAGGACGCCAGGCATCTGGGATGTCAGGGTTGGGATGTATAGTGCAGTGACTAAGATTATATTATGTTGATATTATTCTGCTTATGACTATATGGTTTTGTGGTTTTGATACTATGCATGTCTTTTCGGAAAACGGAGGGGAAAAGCTATATGTTTTCGAAATGGTAAACTACTTTGTAAACCTTGAGTTTCGGCCCACTCACCTTTGTTGTTTTACTACCCCTCCAGGTAGTGCTATCGAGGAGGAGGATCCCGAGGAGGAGGAGGAGGATCCCGAGGAGGAAGAGGCATAGGTTTACGTTGCGTACCTGAACCCTACTGCTGGGTAGGTTGGCACGTAGTGTGTCTAGGGTCGTGCTCAATAAACTGTATTCGGGAACCATCCCTTGTCTGACACTATTTGTATTTGAGTATTTGTGTGGTGTGCTATGTATGACTTAACTATGGTTTTTCTTTATGCATTTTTTCTTCAATAAGGGTATTTTTGGTATCTTATTAACGGGTGTCAGACGGGAGCAGGGCACGTCCCGGGTGGTCCCAGGGGGATCGGGGCGGGTCCTGTCACTTGACATCGTTGGACCGCTCCCAAGCACTCCGATCCCAAGCAAGAAGTATTTGATTGTCGCCACTGACTACTTCACTAAGGGTGTGTTTGTTTCGCCGTATTACGCTCCGTATAGGCTAAATAATCCGAAACCTGTGTTTGGTACCAGTCGTATTAATTAGCCACCGTATAAGTTAATACGGTTGAATATTTTTATACAGTCCAGACACGCTAAAATAATACGCTCGAAATTGTCCGTATTAAATAGTCGGATAACTAGTAATCTTGTAAAAAAAAAATTTAATAATAATAATAATAAATGGTAATATAATAAAAATCAAATATTAATTTAGTAAATATTAATAATAAAAAGTAATAAAGTAATAAATACTAATAATAATAAATTAATAATTAATGATATTTTAATAAATAATAATGATAAAATTAAAAATAATTAATTAATAAAAATGTAATAAATAGTAATAATAATAATTATTAAAATAATTAATAATAAAAATAATGACATACATAATTAATATTTAAGATATAAGTATTTCGTCAATTACTATAATATAATCCGGTCAGTATAATATAGTCGGCATTCTAATCCGGAAAAGTACCAAACGCCCGACTAAATAATCAGTCTATCCGGTGGACAGATTAGTCTATCCGATTGAAATAGTCAGTACAGTACGACATACCAAACGAGGCCTAAGTGGGTGGAGGCAAAAGCTTTGGCCACCATAACCCAGGCTGATGTCCAAAAATTCATCTGGAGCCAGATTATTTGCCGATTTGGGCTCCCTAAGGTCATTCTAACTGACAATGGGACTCAGTTCACTGGTGCCATAATCAACGAGTTCTTTGAGCTTTGGAAGATCAAGCATTTCACTTCAACTGCATATTACCCCCATGGTAATGGCCAGGCAGAAGCTTCAAACAAAACGATCCTTGACTGTAGCAAGAAGCGACTCGATGATAAGAAAGGCTTGTGGGAGGAGGAGTTGGATGGCACGCTCTGGGCGTACCGTACCACTCCGCGTTGAGCAACAGGAGAGTCTCCATTCACCCTTGCATACGGCACTGGCGCAGTCATTCCTCCACATGTTGTTGTCCCGGCACCCTTCACCGAGCTCGATGATCCAGTAGTCAACTCCATCGCTCTGAGAACTTCACTTGATCTCAGCGAGGAATTAAGAGAGCAAGTGGTGAAGCGTATCTCCAGCTACCAGCAGCAAGTGAGAAGCTCCTATAACAAGAAGACTCGACTCCGGCACTTTCTCCCAGGTGACCTTGTTCTTAAGAAAAAGTTTGCAGCACCCAATCGTCCAAGGTCTCAAAAACTCAAATCCCCTTGGGAAGGACCTTATCGAATCTACCAAGTAGGAGGAAAATGAAGCTATACCTTGGAGACCATGGACGAGAAGTTAGTGAGTGGTTCTATGAACGCTCATCACCTCCAAAAATATTATGTGTAATGCAAACTAGAGCTCAATAATAAGCTAGTCATTGTTTGGTGCCAAAATAAAGACTTTATTCCCCCGGGAAGAACTCAAACCTTCCTCCGGGAAGCATCCAAATCCTTCCACTAGGGAGCACGCAAAGCCTTCCTTCAAGAAGCACCTTAAGCCTTCCTCTTAGGAAGCACCCTAAGCCTTCCTCTTGGAAGCTCCCTAAGTCTTCTTCATTGAAGCACTTCAAGCCTTCTCTTAAAAAGCACAAGCCCTTCTCTGAAGGCATCATTCCAAAGACTTAATCATCTAAAACGTCACAAGTTATTTAGAACTCACTGTTATACACACATGGTTGCAGTAGAGGCATATAAACGAGCTCACACCAATGCATTGACAGGCATTTAAAAGTGTTCACTTCGACACATAACATATAAGAAAGTTAAAATTTGCGTTTCAACAATTTAAAATGATTCTTCTTATTCATTCATTTGGAGGGTGTTTGGAAAATCACATGTCGATTGCTCACACCAGTCATTCAAAACATAAAAATACAAGCAATAACCAACATTCACATGTAAAGGGACTATGGAGACAAGTCTTCAAATCCCATTGTTTTTCTAAACTCTTCCCACTCTTCTGCTGAAAGTAGGGAAGCATCATTAAACAATGAATCAGCAGTCTCAAGGGCAGCTTCCTTCTTGGTCCCAGTCTCGGCCCCTGGGTCAGGTATCGGAATAAGCTCTCGCTCCAACTCCAGCTCCCGCTCCTTGGTAGTAACTCCGCTGCAACTTGCCATATCCAACTTTTCTGCCTCAATGGGTTTTTGGCACAAAGTTGTGGGGGCATTCCGCGACAGTAAATGGTCATGTCCTGGGAGCTCTCCTACCTTCAGACTCTGGATCTCCACCTCCAAACGCCTGACTGTTTCTTCTGAATCCTGCAAGTTTCTGCACAGCAGTGAGAGCTCGTCTCGAATGGTATCTCGCTCCTTCTCTATCAGCACCCTCTCTGCGCAGCTTGTCTCCAGCTCACTCACTTTGACTTCCAATGTACGGATCCTTCCGACCAAGACTTCATTGTTCCGTCTCGAGTGATCTCGAGCTTCTCGAAGGCGTTTTCATTCACTCTTCATTTGCTCATTTTCATCTTCCAAACCAACATTTCTACGAAGCATGTCAACCAACTTAGGAGCCCCAGCTTTCGCAATCCTAAGGTCCCGGACTACCTTATCGTAAGCTCATTGTGGAACAGTTTTTTCACTGTCCTCTACCAGGATAGGGGCACTTATCACACCAGGAGTCTCGAGTGACGACCGCGTCTCCCCCACTATTCCCTCTGGGCCTTCATCCCTCAACGATTGACGAGCTAGGTAGTGGGAATAAGGAATCACCTTCAGCTTCTTAAGCTGTTTTCCTGCACCCTCACAGGAACCATCCGAAGTTTTACGCTTGCCAGATGACTTTGCATGACTAAAACGGTCGGGTTTAGAAAGAGGCTGCTCAACATGCTTTTTCTCCAAAGAACCAATGGGTCCTTGCTTATCGTCCCTCTTCTGGATAATAGGTTTTTTCAACCGCAGTGGAGCACTCAACCACTCCTTGATTAGGATGTCCGAAGGCCTCCCGCCATTCATATCTCTGAGTGGAGAGAGTAGCCAGCTCATGTCTCGGAACTCTGGAGGAATTTTCAAGGCCATGTCAATCTTTTTGAGATCAGGATAACCTCCAAAACCACTGTACAACTCATCAAACGTACGAAAGTGCGAGGCAATCCTCAAGTTCGGAGAGGCGTGTTTTCCCACGCACCACCAACTTCGATACAATTGAATCTGTACGTGTCGTCATCAAACTCCGTCCTCAAAAATAGCTCCACTTTGGGGACGACTCGAGAAAGCCGACCGCCGGTAATTCCGTTATGCGACACGGAATAGCAATGCCAGAATTCATCCTCAGTGAGACTCAGGCCAAAGAACTTGTTCAGCTTCTCGAAGCACATGATGTGTCGATAGGCACTGACATCCAGTTGAGCATGACTGCATCCCATCCGGCCAATAATCTTGGAGAAGAACTTCGAGAACGGGAACTTGAAACCCCACCCAATAATCAAAGGGTGGAATTTAGTCCTCCGACCACCGACAGGGTTTTTTCCTCTTCCATGCTTAAGAGCCTTCATGGAAGAACATCTCTCACCAAGCTCCACAAAAATGTCATCCGGAAAGGCAATTTTATTGCGAGCCTTCCACTCCATAAAGTCTTCCGGCTTCTCAAACTCCATATCTTTCCCTCGGAACGGGCTTGAGCCACGAGAACCGCCACGCTCCAACAAAGTTTCTAAACACCTTCGGCGGACTCTTGACGAGTAGCAAGCATTTTTCTGGTACTAGCAAAAGTCACATTGAATGTGAACCAGCCTACCAATGCTCGCACGCACCATCCAAACCACTCGCTTTCTAAGCTGTACGCATTCCCGTAATTTTCGACGCTTTCCAGGAATCTCGGATCCTGCCCAAAAACATCATGAAAGGTCAATAATGACACTATGAAAATCATATCAATTTCCCACAATTTTCCGGAAATTAAATATTAATTTAAAACATAACCTAAACCTTCGGTGAACAGTGTTTTGCTACAGTGTGCGGTGAACAGTGTTTTGCTACAGTGTCGTCCCCTGCAACCCATTTCTCTGTTAAACGGGTCCTGTACCCGCGATCAGACCCGAAAAAATCTCCATCAATTCGACCTTGATTTCTTCCGTTCTTTACACTGATTTTATCTAAACCATCTTAATTTAGGTTCTGTACATTTAATTACATCAATTACAACCAAAATCCAACAAACCCACGATGAACTCCCAAATGGGTTTCATGATCGGGTTCACCTAATTCGACCCTGTTTTCCAAATTGATTCACACAGAGAACATCGTGAGAGTAAAATAAACGTTTTTACATAATCAATTTTGTAATTACTTACCTCCAACCACACAAACCCAAGCTCGATTTTGGGAAGGGAATGGAGCTTATGTTCTTGCTCAGTACAACTCCAATTCTCTCCGTTTTTGTTGTGGTTTAGCTCGAAATGATCTCAAGAAGCTTAATTCAGCTTCAATTTTGATCCACAGAGATCGCAACTCTGAATTCGAATTTGTGCCTCAATTTTCGAAAATTTTCGAATTTTGTAATATCAGTAAACCCTCTGTCCCTTGTGTTTTCTCTCTTTAATTCAACCCTTTCAATTTCTCATTTTCACAACTGATTCAATCTTCTATTTAACAATATCACAATTAGACAAAAGGAATGTTTTTCCCTAATTGAGGGCTTAATGTTCCTAAATCCTTGATTCCATCCCTAAAACCAGGTGTAAAAGTGAGAGTGAAAGTGACATGAATCTTTGGCTGGTAGCTTGAGTTAGCATCCACCTTTCGTTTGAAAGACCGTTTCGCCCTTCACTCGGAAATTTACCGTTTTACCCATGGACTACGTAGAACCGTAAACTTTCACATCCGAGCTCCGTTTTGGACATGCCGCCTGTCTATAGACCTGTGACATCCCGAACTACGTCACAGTCGTTGGCCAAAGTCCGTTTGACCGTCCGAGTCAAAAGTCAACTTTTGACCCTTATAACTAGGGGCAAAACTGTCAAAAGACAATGGGGCTCGATTTTTGAACCCAACAGTAATTGAAAAACCTGGTAATATAATTCCGAACATTGTACATCCCTTCAAATTCCCAGAATTCCGAATCGATGTGGGGGCATTTGTGGAACCCGAAATCATCCGAAAATTGTGGAGCTGCCACGTGGCCCGTAATTCCTAAAAATGACCAATTTGCCCCTGGAAATAGCGCTGATCATTTGGAAACACCAGCATATTAAATAATCTATTTACCAGTTAAATACATTATTTGATCGGGTTAAAATCTCTGTAATATCAATATTCTCCCTGATAGTTAATTGTCGTTATTCTTAATAATAGATAATTATTATTGATGTTAAAATACAATAATTATCATTACTATCATGGTAACCATCATTGTAATTATTAAATAGTACATTTAATTAATAATATATTTTTTATTAATTAAATATTCAACCGACCAATCAGAACGCTCCAAGGTTCCCAAGATTTTCCTATAAATAGCAAGGCACATTTCATTTCCAAGGTACGTTGATTCTTCGTTTCAAAGTACATCACTTTCCTCTCTCAAAGCTAACTTAAGCATCGGAGTGTTCTTGGTCGAACAACCCCCCGGGTAAATCGATCGAAGCAACGATATCTATTTGTTTGCTGTTTGCAAGAATTGTGAAGACTTTTCGCGACGGGTTCAATCTTTGATTCAACAGTATATAAATTATATTTCTTTTTCTGACGTATTTAATGGTATAAAGAACTCATCAGCACTATTGCTTGATTATTCATTACGAGTCTTGTTAATGGTAAATCCTAAGAAAAGATGAATATAATGTATTTCGGGAGTGCGCCCTTCTTTTTTCACTCGTCCTTCATGATGTATGTGACTTTGCTTTTTATTGCCTAGGCCATGTTGCCCACGTTTTTTAATCACTCTAACATCGATCCCCTTCATGCTGTTATTTTTTGTCTCTTACGTGCCCTTCCAAGTTTTTTTTTTCTTGTTAATTAATTTTATACCAGTATATAAGATGGCTTATTTGTTGAAAAACAACACAGAGATCTTCACAGCTTGCGGATCATGCTTCGGGTGGCTTGCTTCACAACCAAGTAAGTGTTCTTACTTGATCTCTTAGCTGAAATCTGATTGTGTATCAGGACTAGCCTGTGACAAATTATATTTTGCAATGCTTGATTGATTGGTGTTTAGGAAGAAAATTGGAATTCGATGATGATTGAAAGAATCTATCTCTCACAGTTTGGATATGCACACCAACTGTTTGTGAAAATGTCCAGTGAGGAAATCAAACTCTTCCTTCACAATTCAATCTGAGAATTCAATCAATTCATTCAAATAGCTATCTCTTTCATACTTTGATTCATTGTAAACCTTTATATATGAAGTTACATGTATCCTCACACTTCATTCACTCACTCACTCACTCACGGTTACAACACACACACACACACACACACACACACTTTTCATGACTCTCTCATGACCAATCAAACACTGCCACCTCAATTAATAGATTCCATGAACCTTCACAGCTCACACACACACTCACTTGCACGATTCCTTTAATTCAGTTATACACCTCATCAACTCATTTCAGCTCAGCAACTCTTTCATCTCTTGTTATCCATGTCATCAACACTTTCCACCTCAGCATATCAGCAACTAGCTTACACTTCAACAGCCCCTCCTAAGCTGGAGGCTGGTTTGATCCCTAGAAGTGTTCTTAGTCTCACTAGAGTGTCCTTAGAAACTGCTTTAGTAAAGATTTCTGCAAGTTGCATTTCTGTTTTGCAATACATAAGTGTAATCTTGTCTTCCTGTAGAGCTTCTCTAATGAAGTGATACCTTCGGTTAATATGCTTGGTTTTCTGGTGAAACACAGGATTCCTTGCAATGGCTATGGCTGACATATTATCACAGAATAGGGTAGTTGCCTCACATTGTTCCTCCCCAAAATCCTTAAGTACAAACCTTAGCCATATAGCCTGAGTTGTGGCATCTTCTGCACTCACATATTCAGCTTTTGCAGTGGACAAAGCCACAATGCTTTGTTTAACAGAGGCCCAGGAGAAAACTCCACTTCCCAAGGAAAATGCATACCCAGATGTGCTCCTCATATCATCCTCTGAGCGACCCCAGTCACTGTCACAGAATCCTATCAGATTAGAGCACTTTCCCTTTTCATACTCTATTCCATAGGACAAAGTTCCCTGGATGTACCTCAAAACTCTTCTAGCTGTTCCTAGGTGTTTAGCTGTAGATCCATGCATAAATCTTGATAATAAGCTAGCAGCAAACATTATATCTGGTCTACTTGCTGTAAGATATAACAAACTGCCCACCATCTTCCTATATAAACACTCATCAGCAGGTTCACTTCCATCCACTCTTCTTAGTTTGTCTCTTGGAACTAGGGGAGTACCTACACCTTTGCAATCTCTTAGTCCAAACTTGTCAAGTAGAGTAGAAGCATACTTTCTTTGATGTATGAACACATATTGATCTGTCTGAATCACCCCCATTCCTAGGAAATGATGCAACAAACCAAGATCAGACATTTCATATTTGTTCATCATCTCTGACTTGAACTGCCTCATTAGATTCTCACTTAATCCAGTGTAGATAATGGTATCACATACAGAGAGACAATTAGAATACCTCCATCTTCTGCTGTCTTTACATACAAAGTGGCTTCACTATCACCCTTCTTGTACCCACTTTGAGATAGGAAAGTGTCAATTTCCCCATACCATGCTCTAGGGGCCTGCTTTAAACCATACAGAGCCTTCTTAAGTCTGTACACCTTATCTCCTTGATTTCCCACAGTGTACCCCTCTGGTTGCTCAATGTAGACTTCCTCCTCCAAAGTCCCATTCAGAAAAGCAGACTTAACGTCTAGCTGATACAACTTCCATCTCTTCTGTGCAGCAAGGGCAATTAGTGTCCTGATGGTGTCCAATCTAGCTACTGGGGCAAATGTCTCATTATAGTCAATCCCAGGCTTTTGTGCATAGCCTTTTGCCACCAACCTTGCTTTATGTTTCTGGATTGAACCATCTAAATTCAGCTTGGTTTTGAAAATCCACTTTACTCCTATAACCGGTTTCCCTTCAGGTCTATCCACCAAATCCCAAGTTCCATTTTTATGGATCATATCAAGTTCAGCTTCCATAGCTGATTTCCACAAGTGATCTTTAGCTGCTTCAGTGTAATTCTCAGGTTCCATCATGCACATATGACATCGTGCATAAATGTCATCTATACTCCTGTATCTCACTAGAGTACTGCTTGAAGTTTCAGGCTCAGAAACCTGAGTTTCAGGTTGAGCTGCAGGAACGCTGATCTGATCCTGTGGCTCAGGTTCCATCTCTCTGTACTCTACACCATACCCTAGAGACACAGACCTTCCTCCATGCTCCCTGTTCTTATTCCAATCCCACTGAGCACCCTCATCAAAAATCACATTTATTGCAATAACAATCTTCCCTGTTTGCAAGTTCAGTAATCTGTAACCCTTTTCACATCCACCATATCCCATAAAAACACACTTGATACTTTTCTCATCAAGCTTCTGTCTAAGTTGATCAGGGATATGTGAATAACAGATTGACCAAACGTCCTTAGATGTTTGACTCCTGGCCTCCTTCCTGTAAATTTCTCAAAAGGTGTCTTACCTTTTATAGCATTTGTAGGACATCTATTTAGGAGATATACTGCAGTGTACACAGCCTCACCCTAGTACTTATAGGGAACCCCTTTGTCATGCATCATAGCTTTTTCCATTTCTACCACTGTCCTGATCTTCCTCTCAGCAACTCCATTTTGCTGTGGAGAGTAAGAAACAGTTAATTGCCTCAGAATCCCATGATCTTCACAGAATCTCTCAAATTCATTGGACAAATACTCCCCTCCTCTATCACTTATCAACTATTTAATCCTAAATCCAGACTGTAATTCAACCATAGTTTTGAACTTTTGAAACACATTGAACACACCTGATTTGCTGGACAGAAAATAGATCCAACACATCCTAGTGAAATCATCAATAAAAGTGAGGAAATATCGATTTCCTCCAGCAGTTGATTCCTGCATTGGACCACAGACGTCTGTGTGTATCAATTCTAGAGGAGTAGCTGCCCTCCAGGCCTTTTCTTTGTCAAATGGCTCTTTATGTTGCTTCCCTGTAACACAAGCCTCACACACACCACTCTTTTGATCTGTGAGAGTTGGAAAACCCATAACCATGTCCTTTTGCTTCAGAAGCTTTAAACTAGTGAAGTTTAAGTGTCCATACCTCCTGTGCCATAGCTTTGAATCTTCCACAACAGATGTCCTAAGAGCAATAGGATTCACACACTCTAGAGTCATAGGAAAACATCTGTTTCCAGTCATAGGAACCTTGGAAACTCTATCTTGCAAGTCCTTATCTTCAAAGATGTCAACAGTGTTATTACCAAAAACCAGGTAGTATCCATGTTCAATCATCTGACCTACACTTAGAAGATTTTCTTCCAAACTAGGTAATAACATCACATCTTTAATATACCTTTGTCCTTGCTTGGTTTGAATTGCAAGAGTACCCTTTCCCATAGCCTGCACAAGTTCACCATTCCCCATCTTAACTTTCACTCTGATGCTTCTGTCAATATCCACTAGCATGGATTCCTGGGCAGTCATATGGTTGCTACAAGCACTGTCTACATACCATACACGGCTATCCTTTGCATTTGTGACACTGTTATATGCCAAAAACAGATTACTAGAAGTTTCTGTAACCTCTTTAGCTAAGTTCACTGTGGCCTTGTCTCCACCTCCACCATTACCAGCTTTGGTAGGACAGGTTCTTGCAAAGTGTCCAAATCTTTGACACTTGTAGCATGTAACTTTAGCAACTGACCAACAATCTCCATAGTGAACCTTCTTGCATTTCTTACAAAACTCCTTAATCTGATTTCCTGAATCCTTCCCTGCTGTAGATCCCTGATTAGAACTTGTCTTATGAAACTGTGAACCAGTCCCCCAGTGCTTGTTTCCCTTGTAGCCTCCCTTATGCTTAGAATAAGAACTGTTCTGTCTTGATTCAACTGATAGACTTGAGAATGCCTTCTCAACTGAGTTTTCAGAATGCAAACCAATCCTCTGATCATAGGCCCTAATTGATGCAATCACATCTTCAATATTGATAGCATCTAAATCCATTGTTTCTTCAATTATGGACACTATGGGATCAAAGGGTTTTGTCAAACTAATCAGTATTTTCTGTGCTAATCTTTTCTCCTCAACTTCTTCACCATAAGTTCTCATCTGATTCACTACACTATACAACCTAGAAATATAAGTTGCAAGTGCCTCATTGTCATTCATCCTAGTATACTCAAAATCATGTCTAAGTGATTGAAGTTTGACAGATCTCACCTTTGCATCTCCTCTGTACTCCCGTGTTAGCAAATCCCAGACTCCTTTGGAGGTTTCTTCATTCTGGATTCTTGGGAAAATGTCATCTGCTACTGCATTTTGCAGTATGCTCAAGGTTTTTTCATCTCGAATCTGATCTTGATGAGAGGACTGCATCTCAACTTCTTCAGATCCTTCACGTCTCACTGCCCTTTTAGGAATACCATATGATACTAAATTCCACATATCATATGCCTTTAGAATCGTCTTCATCTTCACACACCAAAAATCATAGTTGGTTCCTGTGAACACAGGAGCTCTCAGTTCACCACCCGATCCTGCCATCTCAGCCAAGATTCTTCTTCTTCTTTTCCTCTTAGTGACTTAACACTTTCAGACGCCCTAGATCAAAATGATCGTGAGTGCTCTGTTACCATGTTGAAAACATCACAGTGATCTTCACAGCTTGCGGATCATGCTTCGGGTGGCTTGCTTCACAACCAAGTAAGTGTTCTTACTTGATCTCTTAGCTGAAATCTGATTGTGTATCAGGACTAGCCTGTGACAAATTATATTTTGCAATGCTTGATTGATTGGTGTTTAGGAAGAAAATTGGAATTCGATGATGATTGAAAGAATCTATCTCTCACAGTTTGGATATGCACACCAACTGTTTGTGAAAATGTCCAGTGAGGAAATCAAACTCTTCCTTCACAATTCAATCTGAGAATTCAATCAATTCATTCAAATAGCTATCTCTTTCATACTTTGATTCATTGTAAACGTTTATATATGAAGTTACATGTATCCTCACACTTCATTCACTCACTCACTCACGGTTACAACACATACACACTTTTCACGACTCTATCATGACCAATCAAACACTGCCACCTCAATTAATAGATTCCATGAACCGTCACAACTCACACACACACACACACACACACTCACTTGCACGTTCCTTTAATTCAGTTATCCACCTCATCAACTTATTCCAGCTCAGCAACTCTTTCATTTCTTGTTATCCATGTCATCAACACTTTCCACCTCAGCATATCAGCAACAAGCTTACACTTCAACATTATTAATAATGTAATAATTAATTAATTAATATTGTAGATTAGGGTTCTAATGAATGAGAAAAACTACAGATGGAACAAATTCTATCTCCGAGTACTAGTATTGTTTTGTTTTTTGAATATACGGCATACTCTTCCCTGCTCATCAGTTTGCTGAATTAAGATTATATAGCTGCAGGTTAGGCAGGCAAAAGCTGGGGGAGTTGCATCATTTTCTCTATTTCTATTTATTAATTAAAGCAAGGATTGTATAAATTATAATACGGTAATTTCAAAAATAAAAAACTCCGGCATCCCATTCACTTTCACATGCGGTATCCTGCTATTGCTGCAGATCAGAGCGACAATATGTTCATATCCAAATGTTGCTTCATCATCAACGAGTCAAGGACACACATGCATATTAGGGAATCTTCAAACTGGTAAAAATGAGGCTCATTAAGAAGTTATTTATATATAATACCCCTTAAAGTTTTTTTTTTGTCTTGGTACATATTTCTCAAACATAGACGGATCTAAGAGCTTAAAAATGTGTGGGATAAATTCATCAAAATTTTTTTAAAAAAATTGAAGGATAAACGAGGGTCAAATTCTATTCAAAAGTTGACCCAAAAATGATAAAATAAGGCCTGTTGTGAAGGAAATCCGGTAGATAAGAATGTAGAGAGAATGTTAAGAGGCAGGAAGATGAAAATAATACGTCTGATTATTATGAGATGATTAGGGTTTACAAAGATAATTATCCCTTATATAGGGATGGATAATTAATGAATACAAAAGGACAAAACTACCCCTAGCACCTATTACATAAATAGACATAACCATTAAACTATTTACAATACTCCCCCTTGTATATTTCATGTAATGGTACTGCTTGACTACGCACATATATGTTGCCTCGTTAAAACTTTGCCAGGTAACAAAAACCCTATGAGACAAAAATAACCCTGGTCGAAGGAAAAAGAGTGCAACGTGCGTATAGGTGATCACATCGGAATCTTCTGAGGTTGCTGATGTCGTCTCTTCTGGAATACGGGTAGATAATTCGCCTTTAAGATAAAATGCATTAGTGTTGCTCCACCCAAACCTTACCCGGTAAACCCAGTGGGACAAACCCGTGGTTGAAGGGAAAAGATGTGCAAATGCATATGAGTCAAATCATAGCATCTTCAGGATGCATTGTTAGCGGGGTGATCATACCGAAATGTGCCTCATTAAAACCTAGTCAGGTAACAAAACCCAATGGGACAAAATAACCCTGGTCGTAGGACAAAATAGTACACGATGACCATGTGAGTATACTTCGGGATACTCAGTATACTTCTGGATACTTGGTATATTCCAGGATACTCCCCCTGATATTGACTCCCCTTGAAAACTACAGATTAGGTAGATCAGCCAGATTACGTAAACCAATACCTCGCACATGCTGTTGGAATGTGGCCTTTGGTAATGACTTGGTGAACAAGTCTGCATGATTATCTTGAGATCGTATTGGCTTGATCTCCATCTTTCGATGTTCTTGTTGTTGCTGGTTAAAGAAGAACTTCGGTGCAATATGCTTGGTGTTGTCTCCCTTAATGAAACCGGTCTTCATCTGCTCTATGCAGGCAGCATTATCTTCGTAGATAACTGTCGGTTCATTATAGGTGGAATTCAGTCCACATTTACTTCGAATATGCCCAGTAATAACTCTTAGCCATATGCATTCACGAACTACTTCGTGCAGGGCTAAAATTTCTGCATGATTCGAAGACGTAGCAACAAGGGTTTGTTTTGTAGAACTCCAAGATATTGCTGTGTTCCCAATGGTAAAGACATAACCGGATTGGGAACGTGCCTTGTGTAGGTCTGATAGGTAACCTGCATCAGCATACCCAACGAGGCGTGCATCATTTCGAGGACCAAGGGGGTTTGATTCATTCCTCGATGCATAGGGATAGAATAAGCCCATATCCGTTGTACCTCTAAGGTATCGGAAGATGTCTTTTATGCCATTCCAGTGGCGGCGTGTTGGCGCAGAGCTAAATCTAGCTAGCAAGTTTACAGCGAATGAAATGTCTGGTCTAGTGCATTGAGCCAAGTACAACAGTGCGCCTATTGCGCTTAGATATGGCACTTCTGGTGTCAATATCTCTTCGTTGTCATCTGTTGGACGAAAATGGTCCTTTTTAGGATCTAGACATCGGACGATCATGGGCGTGCTTGAAGGTTTTGCTTTATCCTCATTAAAGCGTCTCAACATCTTCTGGATGTAATTCAATTGATGGACCAAAATTCCATCTGCATGGTGCTCGAGCTACAGGCCGAGACAGAAATGTGTTCTCCCAAGATCCTTCATTTCAAATTCAAACTTCCGGTGCTTAGTGGTTTCTTGGATCTCTTCAGGAGTACCAATCAGATTCATGTCATTGACATAAACTGCCACTATAGCGAACCCAGAACTTGTTTTCTTAATAAACACGCATGGGCATAATTCATTATTCACATATCCCAATCTGATCAAATATTCACTTAGACGGTTATACCACATCTGTCCGGATTGTTTCAATCCGTAAAGTGAACGCCTCAAACGAATGGAGTCCTTCAGGGACTATTTGAATCAGATATCCTAAGTCCTTCAGGGACTTTCATATATATATATATATATATATATATATATATATATATCTCTGTATCTAGATCGCCATAGAGATAAGCTGTGACCACATCCAAAAGCTGCATACTCAGTTTTTCGGAAACTACCAAACTGATAAGGTAGCGGAATGTTATAATGTTCATTACATGAGAGTACGTCTCCTCGTAATCAATTCCAGGGCGTTGAGAAAATCCTTGCGCCACTAAACGAGCTTTGTATCTCACAATCTTATTTTTCTCATTACGCTTCCTTACAAATACCCATTTAAAGCCTACAGGTTTAACATGGGGAGATGTGGGAGCTACAGGTCCAAACACCTTTTTTTTTGTCCAGGAATCAAGTTTGACCTGGATTGCTTCTTTCCGTTTTGACCAGTCTTTTCTACTTTGGCATTCATCAACAGAGCGAGGTTCGATATCATCACTAGTTATTATTTTAGTAGCTACTGCGAATACAAATATATCATCGATGATAATATCATTCCGATTCCATATCTCATTTAAGCATGCATAGTTTACCGAGATCTCTCTATTCTCGGGAATGGGTTCAAACGTTGAGGCGTCCCCCAGAGTCGTCTCTTCTAAGACAGACCCATAATCTGGAATTATCTCATGAGATGGATCAGATGATATAGTGATATCCAAGGGATTCAATTGTGCCAAATTTTTCCTCTTCCGGGGATAAGAATCCTTCAAACCTATTAGTCTACCTCGCTTCTGGGCAGGGACATATGACTGGTTAGCCGCCATGGCCATACTTTGTCCATCTGGGATGACCCGCCCATCTGGGATGGTGCGTCCTACGGGGACGTCTATCCTTGCAGACAAGTTTGCAGCAGGTATATGTGATCTCGTCACTTTAGCTAGATCAGAGAAAGCATATGGCATATTATTAGCTACACTTTGTAGATCTAGAATGCTCCACACTTCATTCTCACTTTGTGCGGTTCGGGGATCAAGATGAGACATAGTGGAGACAGTCCACGTCAATTCACGTCGTTCTTCATAGCCGACATAGATGCCTCTCCGACGTTGAGGTCCCAGTTTTGTACGTTGTGGCAGCGCAATTGGCACGTAAACGGCGCTCCCAAACACGCGTAAGTGGGAAACATCAGGTTCGTACCCAGTTACCAGCTGTAACGTGAAATAGGGTTGGGTGGCAGTGGGCCTCAACCGGACCAACATAGCTTCATGCAAAATTGCATAGCCCCACGCAGAAATTGGTAGCTTGGTGCGCATAACCAAAGTCCGTGCAATCATTTGTAATCGTTTAATGAATGCTTCTGCGAGACCATGCTGGGTGTGAACATGTGCAACTGGATGTTCAATATCAATCCCAAGAGACATGCAATAATCATCGAAAGATTTCGATGTAAACTCACCGGCATTATCAAACCGGATGGACTTTATGGGATAATCCGAATGGTGGGCCCTTAATGTAATGATTTGGGTAAGGAGTTTAGCAAATGCAGCATTGCATGTGGACAATAGGGTCAATTGGGACCACCTCGTCGATGCATCAACCAAAACCATGAAATATTTAAATGGTCCGCATGGTGGTTTGATGGGTCCACAAATATCCCCTTGTATTGACAGGACCCGTCCCAACTGGACGTCGAAAACCGTACCCGGTCCTGCTCCCGTCTGACAAGTCAACTGAAAGTCCAAAACAACCCTTCAGCTCCTGCCAGACAAGGGAATTTTGCGCCTGTGCCCACACATACCTCCACCTCTGGAATAGCCTCGATCAACGCGCCACGACCTGAAGGGTTAATAAAACAGAAAAGGTGTGAGTGGACAAAAAGGACCTCTTATAAAAACATTTATCAAAATACATTCTTACCCTCCAGTTTTCACAAACTTGCATGCATATCGAAAAACATGAGTAATAGTATGAAATCATTCAAGTATGAACAGTGGACCGATAAATCAAAACATATTTTCCCATGGTCCATAAAACTCATGTTCACCAAATCAGTTCATGTTATAAACATCAAATCCCAGCTCTCAGGCCAACACATGTGAAAACATAATCACTGGCCACAAAGACCAAAAACCCGTACTCAATACCAGTACGCCATCACAACAACATCAATCAGCACTAATCACCAGTGCAAAAGAAATATATCAATCCAACCAATCCGCACTACTCACAAGTGCATAAAATATCACAAATCACATCTGCACTACTCACAAGTGCACAATCAATCAAACTGCACCACTCACAAGTGCTGCACTACGCGTAGGTCAATATCCAGTCACTCTCTCGGGAACAGACACCTCTGGGCTCAACCCCCTCGGGCTCAGTCACCTCTGGGCGAACACATCCCCAGGCTCAGACACCTCCGAGTGGTACATCCAGGCTCAGTCTCATCCGAGAAGCTGACTACCATAGGATCAACTCCCGATCCTACAATCACATCCCCCAAACTCCGGTCGTCTGGGTAATCCCCCCAAGCACCGACCATCTGGGAATATCACAATCACAATGAAAACCATCTCGGGAATTACATCCCAAAAAATTTCAATCAAATCTTGACTTCATACCAAGTCAAGATCATCCCTGACTGGGTCTCAAAGCCCAAAATACCATTTACACGTATTTCATTAAAATCACCTTTTAATTCAATAAAATATTCCGGAAATCATCATTGACTCACCAAAAAAGTCAAAATATCATTTTAGAAATCATTTAAACTCCGGGCCTAGCCCAAAACATCATTTGCACGTTCCCCGTAAAACGTGCCCGAAAGACTGATTAAAATAATCATAAATCCCAATAAATCATTAATTTCATAATTTCACAATTTCACAAGTGACTCCATATCCGAGTCAAAATCACTATTCACTTGGGTTCTCATGCCCAAAATAACATTATCACACAAATCCATGCGTTGCAACCTCCGTTGCCATTTTCACGTAAATCCACGAAATTGACCATTGACTCATTCCCGAGTCACCACATCATTTTTCAATCCATGACTCAATAATCCGAGTCCAACCATTATTTTCAATCAATTTTAATCCCGGACTCACAAACCAAGTCCAAACATCATTTTTACCAAATTTCGTAATTTCTCGAAAATTGCCCAAAAATAATAATATAATAATCATAAAACCGAGAAATTACCGGATTGAAACATAAATCATGCCCAAGCATATAAAATCATATAATAAGGCATTTAAATCATATATGCATGCATCACAGTTAGAAAACAAAGTCCACTCACACACACCGTTCAAAACGGTTCGTTTCCGGGCTGCACGTTTTTCCGTAAATTCTGGAAATCACAACTCCTGCCCAAAATCATTATAGAGGGTTACTAACATCTCAAAATAATACATATAATTTTCCCCAATTTTTCCGGGATTTAAATACGTATTTTAAACGTAAAACAAAACTTCGGATACGCGGAACATTATCGAAACAATATCCGATTTTACTGAAATCAACGTCAAAATGTTCGTTACACTGAGAGGATCAAAAGTCATGTTGACCTCACCTTGAGACTAGGCTGGACGCGCCCTCACGCGCCGGCTACAGTAACGCTACAGTGTTCCTTCTTCACCCGTTTGTCTGTAAAACGGGTTGAAAAACCCGCGAACAGACCCGGTTCAAACTCACCCAATTCGACACCAATTTAGTCCGTTCTTTCAACTGATCCCTTCTAATCCAACTCTAATTGAGTTTTGCGAGTTCAATTACTTGAATCATGGTCTAAATCCTCACGACTCTCGATCGATCTTCGACGGGTTTCCAATTCGGGTTTCACGATTTCATCCCTGGTTTTCAAATTAATTCATTCAGTTAGCATCGTGAGAGTGTAAGGAATGTTTCTACAAGATCAATTCGAAGAATTCTTACCTCTAACCCGTCGAACCCAAGCTCGAATTGAAGCTGCCATGGAAGCTCAGTTCATCCTCAATCCGACACCGTTTCACTTCGGTTTTGTTGCAGAAAGGTTCGTATGGATCCCAGAAGTCGAATTGAATCATCAATTTCGATCCTCACGGCTCACAATCTCGAATTCGAAAGTCCCCCCAATTTTCAAGATTTTTCGATTCAAAATTAATCCAGGGGCCTCACTGTCACTCGAGTCTCTCTCTCAATTCGACTTCCTCAGTCTCCCAATTGCACAATGAGACCGAAACAATGGGTTATCAGCTGTTAATGGACAATCATTAAGACAACCCACAATTTGGGGAATTTGTGTCTAAAGTGGTATAATTGTGTTTCCCATGATTCCCGTTTCAATGTTAGCTGGGACATGGAAGATGACAAAGTGACAGATGTCACAATCTGTTAGCAAGAATCAAGGTCAAAAGACCATTTTGCCCTCCGTTCGATAAATTACCATTTTACCCCTAGACATCCGTGACCCGTAACTTGGTCACCCGAACTCCGTTTTCGACGTGCCACCTGTCGTTGGATTCGTATCGAAGAGACCTACGTAACGGTCCTTGGCCCTCGTCCATCGGACCTCCCGATCAAAAAGTCAACATTTTGCCCACACTAGGGGCAAAACGGTCATTTTGCACAATTCGTCCGATTTCACTCAACTAATCCCCGATTAGTCATTCTAAATCTTAATTAATTAATATTCAATCCCGATATTCGGGACGGGTCATTACATGTATTCTGTACAAGAAAGGGACAGAGTCTTTATAGATCTTTGCATATGATGGTCTAGTGTTCAATGTTCCCATTGAGCAACTTGGCATAGTGTGTCAGTAAACACAAGGTCCTGATTGGTAAGGGGGTGCCCGTGTGATGTATTGAGGATAGAGCGCATTATACCCTGACCAGGGTGTCCCAATCGGTCATGCCATAATAAGTAGTTGCTGGGGTTAGGTAGCTTCCAGCTAACTATGTGATTTGCCTCAATGGTTCTAATAGTGGTCATGTAGAGTCCACTCCTGAGGTATTTCAATTTCTCCAATGTACGCTTCCGGCCATACAAGTTGGATGTTATGCAAAAGTATTCTACATTCTTTTCTTTTGTGGTTTCAACATGATAATTATTAGCTCAAATATCCTTACAACTCAATAACATTCTGCTGGAACGTGGGGAGTATAAGGCTTCATCAATGGTAAATACGGTACCATTGGACAACATAAATTGAGCTCTTCCGGAGCCTTCAATCAAGTTTGATTTGCTAGAAATAGTTATGACAGGGGTGTGGTTAGGTATTAAGTTTGTGAAAAATATCCTATCACGGAGGGTAGTATGCGTAGTAGCACTGTCAGCTATACAACAAACTTCACCATTTGACATGCCTAACCATCAATGTAACTAAAGTAATCAACAATCACATTGATGAAAAAAAAATGAATAAATAGATTGAATAATATTTGAGCAAATAACTAAATAAGTCCAAAATACATATGAATCACCAAACAATATCGAGAAATAGTAATGAAAGAAAAAAAAACAATATGCATAAAAAATGACAGAAATGCCGATCATATCCATGTTTATGTAAATAACTCAATCCTCATCATGTCCAGCTGCAGTCTGGAAATCAGCAATGGCAAGGGTGGTATCAGCGGGGACTGGTCCAGTAGCAAAATTAGCCTCTCGAGTATCACGTCTAGCATGGTACTGAGCAATAATTTGGGTTGATGCACGACAGGTGCGGGACCAGTGATCACGACCTCCACATTTATAGCATAGGTCCGGTGGGTTTTGATTCTGGTGGCGACGGGCTGGACCAAGGTTTCTCTCGTTTTGAGCACGCGGACCAGGAGGAGCGTGATATCCACCACGTGCACCTAGCCCACGGTTACCACGGCCACGTGGGGCATGGTAATCTTGGGCTCGGTCATAGGGGTGTCAACCACGTGGGCCTGTACCTCGATTACCACGACCACGTGGGGCATGGTAACCACGGACCCGGTCATATGGGTGTGCACCATGTGTTGGACGGTTACGTCCTCCACCTCTAGCACGACCCCTATTTCTCCACTCACGGTTGGCATCGCGAGGTGCAACATTGTTTGCTTCAGGCAAAGGTGCTGCACTAGTACCCACAGGTCGGGATTGATCATTCTTCATTAATAAAATATTGTTCTTCTCAGCGAGCAACAAAGTAGTGATCAACTCCGCAAACTTGGTAAACTTCAGCTCTCGGTATTTGACAGGACCCATCCCAATCCCCCTGGGATTAACACGGGATGACCCTGCTCCAGTCTGACACGAAGTGTCAGACAAGGGATATTTCCAACCTTTGCCCTCCCGGGCTATCAGAGTACGCCAGGATCCGGAGGAGGCATGTGATATCTCGATCTCTGCTATAGTCCACATCCGTTGTCAACCTGAAGGGTATTAAAAATAGAAAGACTGTGAGTGGACAAAAATAAAGAGTTTATAAAACATATTTCATAAAAAACCTTTATACCCTTGACTAAAAAGCATGCATGCATAGTAAAACCATTTATCCAATCACATATGTTTAAACAACCATAATTAGGGACTCAGCCCCAAGTTCCGTAAATCCAAGTCATACGGGCTCCTGCTCAAAACCATTTACAGAAAACCATAACATCAGAAACATATGTGGGATCTCAGCCCAAATCCATTTATCATCATAAAACATAATTTCCCAATCCACTTGAATCATGTTTATCCATTATATTTCATATCCAAGAACCTGTCACGGTGAAATAGAGCTACGCGCGTGCTAACTGGGGTCTCAAACCCAAGTCTCTCAAGGGTCCACCCAGGTCAATGTCCATAGATCAATGACCCTCCCTCGAGGTAACGAACCATGCCCATCCTGAGAGTAAGGAACCCAACTGGGGGGCGACTCCACTCAGTCAGTGCTCCGTGACTACTCCGGGGTCCACCCAGGACAACGACCCTCCCCGAAGGAGACAATCATATATAAAGGATGGAATATGAAAAACCTTTTGAAATCATTCTTTAAATCTTTCCAAGATTCATGCCCGGCCCCCATAAGCCGTCATAATCCATAAAATCCTTTCATGGGTTCATGCCGGTTCCCATAAACCGTCATGACCCGTAAATCCATTTCAAGGGTTCATGCCGGTTCCCATAAACCGTCATGAACCATAAAAACCATTTGTAACACATAGCTGGGCCCTAGGCCCAAATCCACATACAAACTGGACCTCCAGTTCGAATCGTAAACCAATTGGCCTCCGGTCCGATTCCGTCAATCAAATGGGTCTCGAACCCGAGTTTACCTTTTCAAATCCAAAACCATTTCATTAAACTATTTCCAAAACCATAAGAATGGAAAATCAGAGTAAAACCGAAACCTTGATCTACGTGCAAGCACGTAAATCGCTTTGAAATACGTGAAACCATATAATTCACAAATATCCAAATCAATATCATCAAATCACATTCATAATCCATATAAAACATTTATGCATGCATCACATTTTAGAAATCAAGGTCCACTCACATACCGTCCGAGCTGCCGCCTCGATTTGCGTGCCATAGGCTCTCCCGAGCCAATCGCTATCACCGGGACTCCCAAACCTGTCCAAATTTTAATAGAAGGTTACTAACTACTTAATTAACTTCTTATTAAAGCCCCGTAATTTTCCCGAACTTTTAACTATTTTTAAACCAACCCTAAACCTTTGGACAGCCCGAAACCTATCGAAACGATGTCTGATTGATGCGAGACCAGTCCCAAAATCTTCGTTACATCGAATATAAGATTTCACGTGTTGAATATTTCCCCAAATTATGGCCCACGTGCCCCTAGAAGGTTCAAAATATTGTTCATCGTCACTAACCTCCAGCTGAACCGGTTTTACTGTTCATGCACTGTGTTGAATCGGCGTGACCGGTTCAGTGGTTTTCCCCCTCTATTTTGGTCCGATTTCAACCCTAATTAATCCTATAATTCCTATTTCTGCATTCCCTATCATTTCCAATCATCAAAACAACCTAAAAACACCTAAATCCTATGGTTAATTCTTGAACCATACGGTTCAAGGTTTCCAAAACCTCCCATGGTGTCCTACAGCCCCCTAACCATCCTCAAAACCAGTCTAAAACCTTCCTACTAACTCTTTTAATTCATTGAAAGCAATCAAAACAAACCATAATACATATATTGAATCTAAATGGACTTCGGGCCTTACCGAGCACCCTCTCGGGTTTCTCCCCCTCTCGCCGTCGTGGACGGCGGTTCAGGCTTCCAGCAGCCTCCTCATTCTCTCACTCACTCTTTGGGTCTCATAGGTGATCATATGGGGTTGGGTTGGATGGGTTTGGGTTGCACAGAGATGGAGAATGGTGGGTGTGAGATCGGGGAAATGGTTTTGTGTTTTGAATGGAGAAAATGGAATGGTCGATACATGAAGGGAAAATGGTGTCCATTGGATGGGTGACACTTGTCACTCATCCATAGGGCAGGAACTAAATATCTAGGCCCCACTAGAGTCCAAAAGTTGACTCGTTTCGTAATTCGTGCAATAGTGCACTTGAACTTCCGTGAACCGTAACTTCGCCGTCGAACGTCTGAATTCGACGTGCCACCTGTCTATGGATTCGTATCGTCCTTATCTACGTAATGGTCCTTGACCCTCGGCCATCAGACATCCCGGTCAAAAAGTCAACTATTTGCCCCTTTTAACCATAATTACCAAAATGCCCCTAAACTTCCGAACGTCATAACTTCTTCCTCGAACGTCGGAATTGAATGTGCTACCTGTCTATGAACTCGTGACGTCACGAACTACGTCACGGTCATCGGTCAAAGTGTATTTGACCGCCCGAATGAAAAGTCAACGTTTTACCACGGCTAGGGGCAAAACGGTCATTTCGCATCATTCGTCCGATTTCGCCTAACTAATCATGGATTAACCTCACAGATCGTGATTAGTCACTAATCTAATCTTGGAATTTGGGACGGGTCGTTGCAGTATTGTTGCTGCAGGACAATACACGAGGCCGGAAATGTGGAGAAAGTCTTCTCAAGTAGGTCAGTTTCAGTGAGTTCCTCCCCACAATACTTGAGAAGAGACCGGATATGGCATATCTCAGAGTTATATTCGTTTATAGATTTGAAATCCTGAAAACGAATGTTATGCCAGTCATGTCTTGCTTCAGGCAAGAATATTTCCTTCTGGTGATCGAAACGATCAGCCAGTGAAACCCATAAAGCTATTGGATCCTCTTGACCCAGGTATTCACTCTACAGTGCGCGATCCATATGCCTCCGAATGAGGATCATAGCATCCGCCTTCTGATACTCAGAAGCCACATTGTCTTCTTGGATGGTTGATCGGATTCTCTTGGCAGTGAGATGAAGCTTCACATCTTCAGTCCACTGGTAGTAGTTTCTTCCGGAAACTCTCAGTGCGTCAAAATCCAGTTTGTTGAGATGTACCATGCTCTACACATATTAATGAATAGGATTAGTGCTTTGGGAAAAAAAATGCATCCATAAGCAACTAATGAGAACTTTAGGTTCTATGACATGGTATGATAATTCAAGATATCAATGAAGGAAACTTCAGGTCCCTTTTATTGACAAGTAATTTATGACATTGGTAAATAACATGTAAATAATGGAATAAACAAACAAACATACAACTAAACAAGGTACAAGATGAATAAATATAAATAAATGTTATTTTGGATCGTTGATTGAGGGGTATTGCAATGCTTCAGGCATGCATGAGTGTATGTGTTAGGCCTGAGGTGTAAAGGAAGTTGCTGTGTTTTTTTTAACCGAACTGGCGGCGGAGCCGAGTCGGTTGCCGGAGCCGAGCCGGTTGCCGGAGCTGAGCCGGTCGCTGGAGCCTAGCCGAGCAACTTCTGGGTGGGCCAAGCCGAGCAGCTTGTTGGCTCTGGGCCTGCACTGGGGCATTCTGGGCTGGTCATATGGCCTGCTGGGCCGAAGTGGGCTAGGCCTAAGTGCTGAGGATGGGATTAGGCTGGGCCTTCAGGGCCGTGGGGGTTGGGTGGCCTTCTGGGCTCGTGTATTTGGGGCCTGGGACAAAACCGAACTGGGTTTTTATATAATTTTTTTCTTTGTTTTTCTTCTTTTTCGGCTGGGCCTTCAGTGCCATGGGTTTTTTCTTTTTTTATTCTTTTTCGGTTGGGCGTTCAGGGCCATGGTATTTTTCTTTTTCTTTTTTTCGGCTGGGCGTTCAGGGCCATGGTATTTTTCTTCTTTTTTCTTTTTCTGCTGGGCCTTCAGGGCTCAGAAAATACATTTTTTTCTGTTTGAGAGGCCTTTCGGGCCTGGTTTTTTTTTTCGTTTCGGGCCAAAAAATGGCCTGTTAACTTTCAGCCGAAAGGATCAGCTTAATGGGTCAACAAGTCCCCCTTTTTTTTCAACTGTTCACATTTTAATAGGAGCAGATTGAATTGTGTGTGGTGGGTCAACAAAACGTGCAATGATGGGAGTCATGCATTGATGGTAGTCGTGCAATCAATAGCTCACAAACATCAAATATTATGCATCAATTAATTCCCAAATCGTGCAGTCAACAGTTCACAAACATCAAATATTATGCATCAATAATTCCCAATTCAACAATTATGATGAACATCAAACAGGATTGAAGACGTAGTTAATAGGGTTCAATATGCAAATAATTCAATTTAAACATACGCAATCACACATATATCTGAACAAAAACGGATAATTCAATTGATCAAATTAAAGAAATTAAATCTAGGTTTTGAATCAATCAATTAAATAAAATAATTCATAATCCTAGGATTCAACATCATTATCAATTCTAAGCAATATGCAAATAATTTCTAGAAATATGGATCCTGCTCCCGTCTGACAATCGAATCCAAAAGACCGGAAAAACCAAATAATATTACATCACACCCATTGTCAGACCAGGGAGATTAAACAAATACATCCGATTGGACATCCAGTCCATAGTTTCATAGAGCGTAATATTACAAAACAGATTAAAGAACGAATCCTACTCTGTGAACTAACTACTCCGCAACGGAAAACTTTATGCCTCTGCCTCTGCCTCGGCGCTAGCCCCCGAACTTGTACCACGACCTGGAGGGTAGTTAAAACAACAAAGTGTGAGTGGACTGAAACAAAGGTTTACAGAAAATAGTCTAAGGAAATCGGGGTTCGCCCTCCAGTTTTACAACACACATGCATGACCAAATATTCGGAAAATCGCATATTAAACATTCGAAACCACTTTTTCCGAAACACATGGAAAACAGTAGAGAAAACCGACATAACTCATGCAAAATAATTTAATATTACCAGAATCCAGAAACCGCCATTTTGAAACATCAATTGCACAAATCAAGTAAAGAGTGAGTCAATAATCACAATTAAGCCGTTCGATCCATCCGAGTCTTTAAACTCAATATCAGGCCTTCCCGGGATATCAACGAGTCTTTAAACTCAAAACATGATCAATAGGGCTCGGGGGTATCACAATAACCGAGTCTTTAAACTCACGAGTCTTTAAACTCAATCCGGGTATTTAAACCCAATTTTCGGGCCCGCCCCCATTATCAATAAACCGGGTCTTTAAACCCAAAACCAGATCCAACAATCAACAGGGTCTTTAAACCCAAAACCGTTTTTAACACAATAAACCAGGATTCATCATAAACCGTTTTCCAACATCATTCCGAAATCATATCTCGTCAAAATACGACTTATGTCCGAATTCACATGCAAATTCCAAAATATGCAATTCCCGAAATCACTTCACAATTATAATCAAAACATCATAAATCCGTAACATGCATAATCATATCCAGGTACTTCATCAAAACATCATTCATGCATAAACGAAAACTGTAACCTCGAAATGCGTGAAATACGATGAATATCTCGAAAAGCGTGAAAACACGTAAAACCGAAATATCATATCACCATCATAAAATCATATGTAAAACCATAAGATAAATAAGTAAAATAGTCATGCATGCTCGGTTTAGAAATCAAAAACTCCACTCACGGTTTTAGGACGCGTCAATCGTGCCCCGTGCGCTCCTCAGTAGCTTCGGAAATGTCCGGGCCTGTAAAAATGTACAAGAAGGGTTACAAACATCCTCAAATAACTCGTATGATTTTCCCTAATTTTTCCGGATTTTTCGACGAAATAAACCTTAAGGACCTAACTTCCGAACTCCCGAAATCATCCCGGACGACCCCCGATCGACTCGAATCCTAAAGGTAAAATGTTAATTAGACTGAAGGGAACAAATTCCATGTTGACCGTGATCAAAGATAACATCACACGCGTCGTCACGCGCCGCCCAAAGTGGCTGCGCGTGAAGGCCACGCGCCTAGCTACAGTGCCTTCTTGCTTACCCGAATAGACTGATAAACGGGTCTATTACCCGTGACTCAACTCGACCAGTTCAAGCTCAATTCTCAATCAATTCTTCCCGTTTTCAATCCTATCACCTTCTCTAATCCATTAATTTTAGGTCTGTATTAACGATTAACCTCGACTAACATTAAAACGATCCAACCCAGACTCGAACAGTCGAACTAGTCGACGTTTGGAACTCACCCTACACGGTTCCATTCTCCAATTAACCTCACAGGGAGTATGCTAGGACCTAGACGAACACAGTGGAACAATCAATTGAACTCGCCGTTACCTGGAAGTTGTCGTCCTCAGCACTGGATTTCCTCTGAAACTGAAACTCAGGTTCCCGGCCAACCAGTCCTCCTCCTCCTTCGATTTTTGCACGGTTGTGCTCGTAATGACCCCAGAAGTCTAACTCGGTCCTTGGTTCCGTTCAACAAGCTTCAGGAATTAAATTTGATTTTTCCCTCCAACTGGTTCATCCCTGAACTGGAACTCGGGTTCTTGGGCAATCCGTGCTCAAATCCCTTCAGTTCTTGCACGGTCGAGATTCTGTCACTCCCAGAAAACTCCCTAAGTGTTTAGATTTGTCTCAAGGCCCGTAGAAATCGAATTCTGAGTTTCCCCCCAAAAAAATCCGAAAATGGTTCTTCACGGTTTCTCTCAATCTCTCTCGGTTTCTCGACGGCAGGAAGATGCAAATGAGTCCTCACAACCCAATAGCAATCAGATAATCGATTTCAAACGGTCAACAACTCGTGAGAGACACTCTGAAGTCTCTGAAAACGGTTTCCCGCAAACACAGAAACCATGGCCATTTTTAACTCCTCCCGAGCACGGCAAGTAGTCCCAACCCTCACGCCTTGTTTCCAATATCCTCAATTCAATTAAACAAATACTCTGATCTGTCCACTATAGGATTTAACAATGAAATCGTGCAGGGCACTCACGGCCACACTCTGTTTTTTTACGGTGATGAACAGTAACCCCGTGTGAAAAGACCAAAATGCCCTCAGGGCAATAATTACCAAAATGCCCTCCAACTTTCGTGACCCGTAACTCGGTCACCCGATGTCCGTTTCAAGCGTGCAGCCTGTCGTGGTACTCAGGGCGTCGAGACGAACATAACGGTCTTCGAGTCATATGGATATCAATTGTCAAACAAAAACTCAACTTTTTCCCCTTATAACGTCCAACTTACGATAATGCCCCTGGACTTCCGCACGTCATAACTTTCACCCTGTTCGTCCGAATCGGACGTGCCACCTGTCTATGAATTTGTGACGTCCCGAACTACGTCACGGTCATCACTCAACGTCCATTCGACCCTCCAATCAAAAAGTCAACAATTTGACCATACGAGTCACAAGGGTAAAAACGTCATTTTGTTCATTATTTTACAATATTACATTTTCCGAATTTCCGGGGCGTTACAAAATAAGACCAAATTTTTTAATAAATTGGAAGATACTACATACACTCAAGTTACCAACAACACAGAGATTTGAACATATGCTCCCAATTTAGGAAGCAATTTAGGCTACAACCCAGAGAGTAATCCTAATTTAATTTTAATGTAGAGCGTATAAAATATATAAATGATAAAAATTGACTTAGGCTACAATCCAGGTTGCCCTCTCAGCAGATCTCCCCTGCTTTTCAGATTTTGAACCTTACAGAAATAACTCATCAAATTCCAAAAACATTACACATAACCCTTAAAATACATTTACCGAAACACATTCTTACCCTCCAGTTTTCACAAACATGCATCCATATCATAAAACATGAGTAATAGTGTGAAATCAATCAAGTATGAATAGTGGACCGATAAAATCAAAACATGTTTTTCCCATGGTCCGTGAAACTCATGTTCATCAAATCAGTTCATGATATAAAGCATCTGGACACAAATATCAATAAATCACAAATATCACCAATACTCAATATCAAATCTCAATATCCAAGTAACCGTCACGATATCAATGCAACGCGTGCAAACTCGGGAGTCTCACGTCCGAGCACATCCCCTAGGATCTACGACGTCTGGGGTGATATCAACTCTAGGATCAACGACGTCTGGAGGATATCATCATAATCCCACGCTCCTGAGAGTGAGCCTCCCTCGGAGCTACTCATCTCCAAGTAGTGAATCGTGACTACTCTAGGATCTACGACGTCTGGAGGAGACTATCAAATCACAGAGGATGGTATATGTGGAACAGTCACCAAATCCAGTAATAACCATTATGTCTCAAATCAAATGAAAACATTTAAACAGGGCTTATGCCCGAGACATAGCTTTCATAAAGCAAGTTCCACAAGCCCATCATAAAATAGTGTCCAGAATTCACTTTATAAATCAAAATCATCATATTCACATGTGACTCCAAATCCGAGTCAAAATCACTATCCAATTGGGTTTAAAGCCCAAAATATCATTTTCACGCAAATCCGTGTGATTGCAAACTCAGTTGCCATTTTCACATAAATCCATGAAATCAATCCTTGACTCATAACCCGAGTCAAAACATCATTTTCAATCCCTGACTCATAACCCTAGTCAAAACAATTAACAAATCCGGGGCCTTTGCCCAAAACATCAATTTCATAATTTCTCGAAAATCGTACCAAAAAAATATAATAATCTGAAAATTCAAGAAATCACCGAATCAAAACATCACTCATGCCAAAGCATATCAAATCATATAATAAAACATTTAAATCATATAAGCATGCATCAAGGTTAAAAATAAAATTCCACTCACAGACTGTCCAAACGGCACGCTTCTGACCTACACGTTTTTCCGTAAATTTTAAAAATCACAATTCCTGTCCAAAATCATTATCGAGGGTCACTAACACTTCAATATATCTCATATAATTTTCCCTAATTTTTCTGGGATTTAAATATGTATTTTACACGTAAATCAAAACTTCGGATACGTAGAACTTTATCGAAACGATATCCGATTTCCTCGAAACCAGTGCCAAAATGTTCGTTACACTGAGAGGATTCAAAGTCATGTTGAACTCACCTCGAGATTTGTGGCCACGCGCCGCCGTGAGTGGCTGCTCATGAAACCCACGCGACTGCTACAATACCTTCGTCCCAACCCGTATCTCTGTAAAACGGGTCCGGTTGGCCTGCGGGTTAGGTCCAATTACAGTTCTGTAAACTCAATTACACAAATTCTTACCTCAAACCAGACAATTCGAAGATGAACATCGAAGGCTATATGGGCACTGTTCCTTTTTCGAAGTTCATCAATCCCTCATGATTTCTTTCAATTGATCCATCCAGAAGCTTCATTGGACCAAGATAAACTCATTTCCCAATTCAATTTCATCGTTTAATCCCTCTAGAATCACGACTCAATTCTCAAATTTTCTCACCGTAGCCATGTCTGTTCAGAGTCAAACATACATAAATTTTCTTCGTTTTCGATGTGGATTGACTCGAAATGACCTCAATAAGCTAACTTAAGCTTTAATTTTGATTCTCAAAGCTCATAGCTTGAAATTCGAATTCTCACCCCAAAATTCAAATTATCGATTTTGGTTTCCAATTCCCTTCTATGTCCCTCGTGTTTCCCTTGTTAACGCAGTCCCCAAATTCTCTCAATTTCCCTCTTAAGATCAGCTATGGAAGGAAGCTCAGTGCTCACTTCTATCATGCTCTGTTTTCTTTGTTTGTTCACGATTCAAAGGAAAACACAAAGAAGATGAATGATAATGATGAGGGAAAATGATGATTAAGGATGATGATGATGTTTGATTAAAGGTGGATTAAAGGGAAACATTTTCCATAATTTAGGGCCTCAAAACAAGGGATGAGTGACACTTGTCACTCATCCAAGTCTCCACAATCACCGGTCACTGTTTACAATTTTAATATTATTTTAATCGAAATCCCGGTTCATTCGGTTAATCGATTTCAGTACCGTGACCATAACTTTCTCGTTCGATGTCCGAATTCAACGTGCTGCCTGTCAACGGACTCGTGACGTCCAGAACTATGTCACAGTCATTGGTCAAAATCCGTTTGACCGTCCAAATCAAAAGTCAACATTTTGCCCTGACCTTTCAAAAATTACCAAAATGCCCATCACATTCATAGACCTGTAACTTTCACATCCGATCTCCGATTGATGCATGCTGTCTGTCTGCAGATTCGGCGTCCCGAGACCTACTCAAAAGTCTCTTCGGTAAGTCCAAAAAGTGTTATGATCAAAAAGTTAACTTTCGGCCCTTATAGTAGGGGCAAAATTGTCATTTCCTACAAATTTTCGAAATTTTCCTTTTTTCGAATTTTCGAGTCGTTACAATCTACCCTCCTTAATGAATTTCGTCCTCGAAATTCCAATCAGTCGGACCATTATTTCTTCCGATGAAATCTATTTAATATGAACCATAAACATAGTCAACCTCATATCATTCTGGTTCAACTGGATAATCAGCATAATCAAACTTATGCAAACCATACAACCAGTCCCCAACTCTGGGTCAACATCGGGACAAAATTATCAATAGACCCTTGCCCCATGGGCAGTCGTATTCAAATACTTACTCGGAATACGTAGCCTAGCTCACGTTCGAGTCCACACAATCCAAGAATTACAAGTGTCAATATTCTCATCTCAAACACATGCCATCCACTCGTGACATGGTACAATGGCTTAAGTCCCCACGCAAAAGCCACTCTGCCACCAGGCCAATAATCTCATAGGATCCAATAAGACGGGAATTCATTCCCCTCGTTCATCCAATCACACACTACCCTCTTCTCTAGGGTCAATCTGTATCCCAAATGAACTCAATCACTTTTGGTTTAATGTCCATCACAAGCATTCCCAATTCCTATCTCATACTAGTCACTGTCATCAAGTACGGTCATCTATACTATACCGCAAATCATACACCGAGTATGATCCTACTCCTGGACCCCAGTAGTCCAAATGATCAAAATCATGTATTACTTCAATCCCATGGAGTTCCATCAATAACAGGATTGCACATATCCTTATGTTATCAAACATTTTAACTCTCTGCTTAGTATACCGGCTACCTCATTAGCCAGTGTACCAGCTACCTCATTAGCCATTCTGAAATGATACCCGACCTGACTATATGGTCGTAATCTCAATGTCTCCCAACCATCGCCTTATCAGCCATTAGGCCTTTCTGTTTATCTTTCAATACCAATCCCGATGGTCGATGTGATATTTGTAAATTCCTCTCCAGAGGTATGACCTCTGCATACTCGACCCAAAAAAATCACTATGGTCGATCTCAAACCATGTGGGGGAAAGTAAAACTTTTGAGGGTTTAGCTAGCATTGGCAATCCCTGCCCTATGCTGCCGAAAACACCTCGCCAAATCACAAATCTCATAATGACACATCCATGTGTCCACAGGAAAGGTCAACATCAATAGGATCACTTCCCTAAGTTTACTGTCAGGACCCGTCCTAAATATCGCCTCGATACCCGGGACGAACCCTGCTTCCGTCTGACAATCACACCCAAAGTACCCAAAATAACCTTAATACCACTTTAAGCATAACTATCAGACGAAGGAGTAAATATAATACAACTGTAAGTCAGAGCATAGTTCTACAAAATGGGCACAAAATCCTACTATGCTAGTCTCGCAACGGAAGAACGTCGTAAGCTCTATGCCTCGATTCCTGCCTCAACGTTCACCCCGACGCTATCACCACGATCTGGAGGGAAAATTTAAAACCAAAAGTGTGAGTGGACTAAAGAAAATAAAAGTTTCAAAAACAGTTTCTCATCAAATCAGAGTTAAGAAAACAATAATAATATTTGTTCCCTCCGTTTTGAAAACATGCATGCCCAACTACATATTAGAAAATCATATCGTAAAACATCATAAGAAACAGAAACACTATAAAACTGCATCATAAATCGTGAATATCAAGGTATCATTTTACGATCAAACCTGTTGGGTCTATCCGAGTCTTTAAACTCAATCAGGCCTCAATAATATCCGAGTCTTTAAACTCCCGAGTCTTTAAACTCAATAGGCCTACGGGGGTAATATCGTACATATCCGAGTCTTTAAACTCCCGAGTCTTTAAACTCAATCCGGGCCCGTCCCCCGTTAATCATAATCCGGGTCTTTAAACCCAATAACCAGATCCAGCAAATCCAATCCAAATTCAATGGCCAAACCCGAATTCGAAATCCCCGGTTCGAAGCCTATCCGGCGTTCAGAACCGTCATTCCGAACCCAAATCCGGAAATCCACTTTTTAAACCAAAACCATATTTAATCACAAATCATGTTTCACAATCCATTTATCATCATCAGAAAACACTTATAGATTGAAATCCCCAAATATGGTATCAAAATCTGAAAACCAGCTTTTCTCAAAAAACGTGCAAAATCCTGGAAATGTCTCGAAAAACGTGCAAACATATCAACCACATGTAATCATCAACAAGAAGCATAAAAACACATTTAATATCATAAAACATCAATAAAAACAGTTAGGCATGCTCGAAAGAAAGAAAGAGTCCACTCACGAATCTGAACGAGTCAATCGCGCTCCGTACGCTCCTCGACCGTCTCAGGCGTCTCCCGTCCTGTCATTATGCACCAAATAGGGTCACAAATACATCAAGAATACTAACCCTAATTTTCCCAATTTTTCGGGAATTGATTAATATTTTAATCTTAAACCCTAAACCCGTCCGGATTCCCGAACTATCTCACCACATCGTCCGATTAACCCAAAAATCATACCAATGGATTCCTTAGGACATTTAGAACCAAAACCATGTTAGAAGCTTGGCCGGAATCCTCCCCACGCGCCTCCACGCGCCTGCTACAGTGCTCCTGCAACCTCGAGCCACCCGGTTCAACACAGTTGAACCGGCGTGACCGGTTCTCTGTGATTCCTCCACCGTTCTTCCTCCTTTCTTCTCCATTAGCACCGTCCAGTCCCTAGAAACCTTTCCATGTCCTTATAATTGAATTTCACGGCCCAAAACCACACGATTTCTCCCTCGAAAAACTGAGCCCGTGGCCCCTGTTTTGGCCGCCAGCCGCCCAGGTCCTCCCCCGGCACGGCACCACAACCAAACGACTCTTGGGACCTTCAGGAGTCTCACCACGACCACCAAATCCCTCGACTCTTGCCCTAGGTCCACGACTTTCGAATTGAAATTCACGGGAAAAACAGAGGAATTAAGCTTACCTTTCGATTCAGTCTCCGCCGTGTGCACCGCCGCGTGCCACGGTGTTCGTTGGGTTCCCTGCAACCACCTGAGACTCCCACTATCTTGGTTTGCACCACCACACGGCACAACCACCGTCACAGTCCACCGTCTCTCTGTTTTCTCCAAAAATCCAGCCGTCCGCAGTCGTGTCCCCGTGCACTAATCCTCCACCAAAACACGATCACCAGCTCAGCCTTGTCTCTCTATCATTCTCACCAGTCATCAACTCCCTCACCCTTGCACTGAATCGATCGAACACCCACGATTTCTTCCCCTATGTTTCTCTGTGTCGAAGACAATGGCACGGTTTTGAACGTGCACAAAGTGTGGCCGTGCACACTTAGGCTCTCCCAGAAGCCTCTAGCTTCTGCCCACGTGCCCACTCTCCATGGCCTCAGCACAAAATATCCCAGCCCACTACTGCCACTTGCCCTTATCTGACTGGGCTGAGTAAAAAGACTAAAATGCCCCTAGTGTACAAATTACCATTTTGCCCTCACACTTTCTAGACCCATAACTATTTTGTCCGACGTCCGATGACAGCGTGCCGCCTGTCGTTGTACTCAGGACGTCGAGACCTAACTAACGGTCCTCGGTCTACGAGAAAATCACAAGTCCAAGAAAAAGTCAACATTTTCCCCATTTAGTCAAAATTACGGTAACGCCCTCAATCTTCCGAACGTCATAACTTTTCCTCTGATTGTCCGAATCGAACCTGCCACCTGTCTACGGACTCGTGACGTCCTAAACTACATCACAGTCAAGGGTCAACACTCATCCAACCTGTAAATCAAAAAGTCAACTTTTGACACACTATTCTCAAGGGCAGAATCGTCCTTTCATACAAATCTTTACAAAAGTTACAATTATACCCTTCCCGAAGGTACGGGTTGTTACATTACCCATTCTAAACATGGTTCTCGTTTCAAACATATCTGACTTCCTTTCTAGTCAGTCACAACAACTGGTAGTCTTGTAGAGAACCCCTCTACAATCCTCGATGGTATCCAACCAAAATGTATAACTCAAGACACAGAAGAGTAGTTAGCCTGGGACCTGCCAAATACATACGTCATGACCACAAGTAATAACCATCTAGGTCATCACTCCAGGGGCGAATCAAACCTCCTGCTCAGAATTTATTGATCCTCAGGTACATGGTCCCAACTCCGACCATAACTCTACAGTCCAACACGGGTCCTACCAACTCTTCCCTCGCCTGTCACATCAGCAGTCAATCCAGGTGTCAATCCCTGCTCTATTGCACTCCCACCAGTGCCTCTATCACTTTACCAAACTATAAAGCCGTTCTTTGATGTGACCAGACGACCCATAATCAAGAGCATCACTGTGCAAATAACCTTAGAATTTTATCACCCAGTGGACCCAACTAGCGTCCCATTGAACTGGACTATCTCCTAAGTCCAAATCTCTGTGTACTCCGGGTTTCTACCCGAACTTTTAAGCACTAAGTGAAACTGACGTGACCCATCCAAATCCATAAATTCAAGACACAGGGTTTAAGCAATACCAATTCATAAACCCATACCCCATCAGTGTCTAACTTGAGACTAATCCTTGGCATCCCAGGTGCCAAACATTTCACAATCACATGGGTCGGTTGTATCAGAAACCATAATCCTGTTCAACCTTTCCCGGCTCCTCTCGAGCCCTGATACATTACCATGACTCATCTCAAGTCCTAACCAAAATCTTGACTCATTTTGAGTCCAATCATGACTCTTCTTGAGTATAGTCGCATCTCAATCATTCATGCCATCCTTGGCATACCCAGTCACCTAGCAAATACCGCTGGTGAACCACATCTTATACCACTTATAAAGTCTAAGGGATATCCCATCACACCCGAGACTTTGAAACACACATTCCACTTAGGGAATTTCCTGAGAATAATCTCATCTCGGGTCCAATCTGCCCAATTGTGCTACCTTTCTAGCCTCTGGGTTCATAAATTCATGGGACCCACATAAATCCGGGTTCAACAGTTAGTAATTCACAGTGTACACTAATTAACATCCGACCCTCAAACAAGGGTCAATTTCATTTCGAGATCTATCACGAGGTCTCATATACCCTAATATACTAGTCTCAATAACAGGTTGAGCACGAGGCTTACATTTCGGAGGTATGACGTGGCAACAGAATTAGAAACCTAGTGCTCTAATACCAATTTGACAGGACCCGTCCCCGAAGGGTCACTAAAACAAAAAAGTTGTGAGTGGACAAAACAAACCTTTAAAAATAAATTTTCCGAAACACATTCTTACCCTCCAGTTTTCACAAACATGCATGCATATCATAAAACATGAGTAATAGTGTGAAATCAATCAAGTATGAATAGTAGACCGATAAAATCAAAACATGTTTTTCCCATTGTCCGTAAAACTCATGTTCATCAAATCAGTTCATGCTATAAAGCATCTGGACAAAAATATCAATAAATCACAAATATCACCAATCCTCAATATCCAAGTAACCGTCACGATATCAATGCAACGCGTGCAAACTCGGGAGTCTCACGTCCGAGCACATCCCCCAGGATCTACGACGTCTGGGGTGATATCAACTCCAGGATCAATGACGTCTGGAGGATATCATCATAATCCCACGCTCCTGAGAGTGAGCCTCCCTCGGAGATACTCATCTCCAGGTAGTGGATCGTGACTACTCTAGGATCTACGACGTCTGGAGAAGACTATCAAATCACAGAGGATGGTATATGTGGAACAGTCACCAAATCCAGTAATAACCATTAGGTCTCAAATCAAATCAAAACATTTCAACAGGGCCTATGCCCGAGACATAGTTTTCACAAAGCAAGTTCCACAAGTGCATCATAAAACAGTGTCCAGAATTCACTTTATAAATCAAAATCATCAATTTCATCATATTCACATGTGACTCCAAATCCGAGTCAAAATCACTATCCAATTGGGTCACAAGCCCAAAATATCATTTTCACGCAAATCTGTGCGATTGCAACCTTTGTTGCCATTTTTACATAAATCCATGAAATCAATCCTTGACACAAAACCCGAGTCAAAACATCATTTTCAATCCCTGACTCATAACCGGAGTCAAAACACCATTTTCAATCCCTGACTCATAACCCGAGTCAAAACATAATTTTCAATCCCTGACTCATAACCCGAGTCAAAACAATTCACAAACCCGGGGCTTTCGTCCAAAACATCAATTTCATAATTTCTCGAAAATCGTGCAAAAAATAATATAATAATTTAGAAAATCGAGAAATCACCGGATCGAAACATCAATTATGCCAAAGCATATCAAATCATATAATAAAACATTTAAATCATATATGCATGCATCACGGTTAAAAACAAAAGTCCACTCATAGATTGTCCAAACGGTCCGCTTCCGAGCTGCACATTTTTCCGTAAATTCTGGAAATCACAATTCCAGTCCAAAATCATTATCGAGGGTCACTAACACTTCAATATATGTCATATAATTTTCCCTAACTTTTCTGGGATTTAAATACATATTTTACACGTAAATCAAAACTTCGGATACGTAGAACTTTATCGAAATGATATCCGATTTCCTCGAAACCAATGCCAAAATGTTCGTTACACTGAGAGGATTCAAAGTCATGTTGAACTCACCTCAGGATTCATGCCCACGCGCTGTCACCCGCCACCGTGAGTGGCTGCCCATGAAACCCACGCGCCTGCTACAGTACCTTCGTCCCAACACGTATCTCTGTAAAATAGGTCTGGTTGGCCCGCGAGATGACCCGATCTGTTCTCTGTCAATTCGACATCAATTCTTTCAATTGATTTATTTAACAGCATCGTTTTAGGTCCAATTACAGTTCTGTAAACTCAATTACACAAATTCTTACCTCAAACCAGACGATTCGAAGATGAACATCGAAGGCTATTTGGGCATTGTTCCTTCTTCGAAGTTCATCAATCCGTCCTGATTTCTTTCAATTGATCCATCCAGAAGCTTCATTGGACCAAGATAAACTCATTTCCCAATTCAATTTCATCGTTTAATCCCTCTAGAATCACGACTCAATCCTCAAATTTTCTCACCGTAGCCATGTCTGTTCAGAGTCAAACAGACATCAATTTTCTTCATTTTTGATGTGGATTGACTCGAAATGACCTCAGGAAGCTAACCCAAGCTTCAATTTTGATTCTTAAAGCTCATAGCTTGAAATTCGAATTCTCACCCCAAAATTCAAATTTTCAATTTTGGTTTTCAATTCCCCTCTCTATCCCTCGTGTTTCCCTTGTTAACACAGTCCCCAAATTCTCTCAATTTCCCTCTTAAGATCAGCTATGGAAGGAAGCTCAGTGCTCACTTCTCTCATGCTCTGTTTTCTTTGTTTGTTCACGGTTCAAAGGAAAACACAAAGAAGATGAATGATAATGATGAGGGAAAATGATGATTAGATGATGATGTTTGATTAAATGTGGATTAAAGGGAAACATGTTCCATAATTTAGGGCCTCAAAATAAGGGATGAGTGACACTTGTCACTCATCCAAGTGTCCACAATCACCGGTCACTGTTCATTATTTTAATATTATTTTAATCGAAATCACGGTTCGTTCGGTTAATCGATTTCAGTCCCGTGACCATAAATTTCTCATTCGATGTCCGAATTCAACGTGCTGCCTGTCTACGGACTCGTGACATCCTGAATTACGTCACAGTCATTGGCTAAAGTCCGTTTGACCGTCCGAATCAAAAGTAAACATTTTGCCCTTACCTTTGAAAAATTACCAAAATGCCCCTCACATTCGCAGACCCGTAACTTTCACATCCGATCTCCGATTGACGCATGCCCCCTTTCTGCGGATTTGACGTCCCGAGACCTACTCAAAAGTCTCTTCGGTAAGTCCAAAAGTGTTATGATCAAAAAGTCAACTTTCAGCCCTTATAACCAGGGGCAAAATCGTCGCTTCCTGCAAATTTTCCAAATTTTCCTTTTTTCGAATTTCCGGGTCGTTACATTAGGTACACCACCCGCAAGCATAACAATGCGGCTCATGATGTTTTGACTTTCTATAAGCGTTTTAAACGCTGTTTTAGATGAGAAGGCTTAGAGCCCCCATAGTTATTTAATATCTTAGCTCATGATGTAAACATTTTGGTACTGCTATTTTAATAAAGTTCCTCTTTGTCAAAAAAAAACTATCATTATAATTCTGAAAGTATTACTGTAGAAGATCAATTTTATCAATTTTTAGGTTGATATCAACTTTCAATTGATGCTCACCTAACAAATGAGTTTATGTTCAATATTTTTTGGAACCTAAAACGGTATTTGTGTAAGTTATGAAAAGTTTTTTTTTTATGAAAATACAATTTTTTAAAGTAATTGTGCAAATAACTCGTTAATTAAGTACATATATATTATTTCTTTAAAAAAAGTACCTGTATATTATGAGCTATCGAGTTTCTGCAGTGAAATATTTGATATACTTGTTGAATGGGAGGGGGGAATTCTTGAAAAGGGAAAACTGTTGCTATAATATTCGAATTTGACCCCAATGTTAGTTATAGTCACCAAACTTCATTATTAGTAGCAAATGTCCCTGAACTATATCCAAATGTATACTAATCATCACTCAGTTAAAATGTTAACGAAATTCTGTTAAAATTAAGGGTATAATTGACTTTTTACTGTTCAACAAAATTCCCTATTTTTTACTAACTATTGTTATAGTTCTTGAAATTTACTCTAATGTTAGCTATGGTCCCTAAACTTCATTATTATTAGCAAATGTCTCTGAATTATACCCAAATATAATTGTTAATAACTATAACTCATACATTGGTACAAATCTTTCACCAATATTTCTAAAGCCCCTACAATTAATAATGTAACAAAAAATTCAACACAAATTACACAATACCAGGAAAATGGAGAGGTAAATGTATCAACTTTTCATATTCACAGTATTTAGTGGCAGAAACAATATTTAATATTTAGGATAAACACTAAAAATAACCCTTCATCTACTACTTGTAAATAAACATGAAGAAGAAGAAAAAAATGGAAAAAAAAAAATCAAAATCACTTTCATGAATTTGGACCATTATGGTATTTACCAAATTGCCACCCAGTGGACTTGAGTACTTCGAAGTTGAGTTCACCAAAAAATGTTAAGATTTTAATGGAGAGAAAGTTAGTATATATTTGGGTATAGTTCATGGATATTTGTTACTAATAATAAAGTTAAGGGACAATAGTTAACATTAGGGTAAAGTTGAGGGACTATAGCAACAGTTAGTAAAAAATGAAGAATTTTATTGAATAGTAAAAAGACAATCATACCCTTAATTTTAACATAATTTTGTTAACATTTTAACGGAGGGATGATTAGTATATACTTGGGTATAGTTCAGGGACCTTTACTACTAATAATGAAGTTCAAGGACCATAACTAATATTAGGGTAAAATTCAGGGACTATAGTAAAAAAAATTTCTTCTTGAAAATAACCCAAATATGGGTTGGGCCTATATTGGGCGAAATTATTGGTAGTCCACAATCAATTTAGTAGGCCTAGTTGAGGCCTAGTTAAGGGGGTTTTTTTTTAAAAAAAATGCTAGACTTAATTAAGTTGTTTGGTCAAATAGATGAAGCCCTTTCAAATTCAAAGTGTTCCCCATTTGTTTTTCATATCCAAGAGATTAATAATAAATAAAACAAAGAAGATAATGTTTATGTCAAAATTCTTAAGATGGATATATGGTATCTATTCAAGACGCATTTAGGTTTTTAAATGTAGAATTCAGTTCCTTTCAAAGAAGATATAATATATATGAATTATATCTTTTTTGAAAAGATAATAGTATATTTTATTAATAAAATAAATATATAAATTAAAGATAAGTTAGATTGTAATAATTTGATGAGAAATATGGATAAATACCTCTATTGATCAGATTTGAAATTTATCAAAACGATCTAAAAGGAATAACTCACAAAATAATATAACTTGAATCCCCTAAACATTATCAAGGTCATTATTCCCGAACAAATCTTTGTAATCCCACAAAAGGGAAATTCTAACACGACCAACCCGAAATAAGAGCCGTTGAACTTATTTGCACAAAAAAAATTAGTTGAAAAGAAAAATAACCCTATAAAAGGACAAATGGCTAACTTCCATCGTTGTCGCTTCCTATCAAAACCGTTATTATTGGCTTTGCAAAATTTCAAAGAAGATGAGGATAACGTCCACCACTATATAAAAAATTAATGTGTCAATCCACCATGGTTGATAATACCACCACCAATGAAGGACCGCTATCCTTTGATCAAAACTCATCAGGTTGCATCATGGGTTAAAACCCTCTGAGATAGATCAAGTTTCGTAAGACAATAGTTTCACTAGCAACTTTACCTATCAAGACGTCAAAATCCGCAATTATAACCCACATCCTGATGATAGATGAGAAAATAAAACTTAAAGACATAATTTTTTGGTGAAATCGACTCAAAGACAATTGGAATCTCCTGTTTATTAACTATATCTGTATGAGTACTAAAGGAAATCCACTGAGCCTAAAGAAAATCAATACAATAAAATGTTTTTGTTCAATAAAGAAGAATTTTGTTTTAGAGGAGGAGAAGGCGAAGGCGGCTAGGTTTACAACCAACCAAAAACGTTTCCAAGCAACTACAGTCTTTATATTTGTCTACAAATAAAATATAATGTATACGAATTAAAAACGCAAAACCTAATTACGTACGAGGAAAATATGACAATTGTAAGAATTTATATTCAATGCATTCCGAAGGTTAAAAAAATAAAATAAAAAGACAAGTTACCTTCTCATAATTAACAAATGTGGTTGCACCATTTATTTACTGAAAGTTAATTAAAACTTAGAAGGAACCTTTTTGTGTTTAATTATTATTGTCTATTGAAGATGTATTTAGGCTTGTAAACTTACGGTATTCATTTCGTTTCAAAGAAGATGGAGAATAAAATATTCATTTCGTTTCAAAGAAGAAGATGAAGATGCCTAAAGATCCATTAGCCACAAACCACATCTACACATGTATATTTTCCAAAACTTTGATTAGTGTTAGTCTCAAGGAATCATGGCTTTCTCGGATATTCTTGTTTGCATTTCATATCTTTTTCTTAGTTGTCTGCAAACGCAACTTATTTTAGAGGAGCTCATATATTATTTAGGATTATTACTCAAAAGTCTATTCGAACTCATCCTCGAATCTCAATTTGCTCACGAATTGTTGCAATGTCCACTCCGAACGCTCATTATATCTAATTCTTTGCACCAACTTTTATTCTTCGTTATTATTCTGATATCCACCCAAACTCTCCAAATTCTCTCACTTTCAGGCCCAATTCTTTATTTCCTCACAACCCAACACCACCATCATCTTCATCTCACAAACCTAACACCACCATCATCTTAATCTTCTCACAGCCCAACACCACCATCATCTTAATCTTCTCACAGCCCAACACCACCATCATCTTCATCTTCCAATTCTCGCAAAATCCACTCGCGCGAGACGACGCACACTTATTATTCCTCGTTCTTTCAACCTGCCTCCAATGGCCGGTAGCGTCACACCGGATGTCGACAGTTTACTCGTAGTCTCCGAGCAATGTCGCGAGTTCATGGAATTCCGAGTGATAGAGTCCGACAAGGATCTCGCCTTCCATATCCAACTCCAAGAAGCCCTTGTCAAGAATGAATTGGTTGAATAAAGGTTATTTTATTCATGTGCATAAAGTGAGTACATATACACAAAGCGAGAAGAAAAAGACCTACTCCTATTTGGATACAAAATATACAATTAATGCTTTGACCCAAGAATAAAGGAATCCTACTAAAGGTAGACTACACAAAACGTGTAGAACAAATAATGTACTTATTTTCTTTCCTAATACTCCCCCTCAAGTTGGAGGGTGGATGTCATGAACTCCCAACTTGTCTTTTAGTGTCACGAATTGTTGTGCTCCTAAAGCCTTTATAAACACATCCGTTAACTAGAATCGTGTAGGAACATATGAAAGACTAATCATATCACATAGCAATTTTTCCCGAACTATATGGCAGTCAATTTCAATGTGTTTCGTACACTCATGAAAAACTGGATTGGCTGCAATGTGTAATGCTGATTGGCTGTCACAAAATAATGGTGCATGAGAGTTTTGTGGGACCCTCAAATCTCGAAGTATGTAGCGCAACCACGTTAGCTCCAAGCATGTGTTTTCCATGGCCCGGTAGTCGGCTTCTGCTAAAGATCTAGAAACATTTGTTTGTTTCATGGACTTCCAAGAAACGAGAGAATTACCAAGAAAAACGCAATATCCAGTAACTGACCTTCGAGTAGCACGACAACCTTCCCAATCTGAATCACAAAAGGCTCTTAAAGTGAGGTTGTTGGAAGCTGAAAATAATAATCCTTGCCCAGGTGCTCCTTTGATGTATCTGAGAATTCTCAAGGTTGTACCCCAACGAGGTTTGCGCGGCTGGCTCATGAAATGACTTAATGTACGAACTGGATAGACAATATCAGGCCTTGTGACTGTGAGATAGATTAACCTACCAACCAGATGCATGTACTTAGTTGCATCATGGAGTAAATCACCATATGTAGGAGTGAGTTTCAAATTTTCTTCCATTGGAAATTTTTCTGGGCGAGCACCAAGAATGCCCGAGTCTTGTAAAATTTCGAGGGCATATTTTCTTTGTGACATGAAGATACCTTGTTTGGAACGGGAGAATTCAATTCCTAGAAAGTATTTTAAATCTCCTAGGTCTTTGATACGAAACCTCTGCAGGAGAAACTGTTTGAGATGTTCCATTTCCGAGAGATCATTTCTTGTGAGAAGAATATCATCAACATAAATAAGCACAACAGTAAATGATGAGCCTTGAACCTTGGTAAAGAGAGAGTAATCAGCCTTAGATTGTTGATATCTAGCTTTCTGTATGGCATGAGAGAATGTGGAGAACTAATTGCGAGACGCCTATTTGAGCCAATATAAAGATTTATTGAGCCGACACACCAGGTTCTCCCCCTGTCGGTGAAGACCGGGAGGAGGATCCATATAGACAACCTCATGTAAATCGCCATGGAGGAAAGCATTTTGAACATCCAACTAGTGAATAAACCAATGACGAGCATAAGCAACAGTGAGGAGGCACCGGAGAGTAGTGAGTTTAGCAGTAGGGGAGAAAGTCTCTTGATAATCAATACCCTTAATCTGAGTATACCTTTTTGCAACAAGACGATCTTTATAGCGCTCAATGTCCCATTAGATTTGTGTTTGATTTTGTAAACCCATTTGCAACCGATGGGTTTATGACTAGGAGGTAAATGAACCATACTCCAGGTCTGGTTAAGCTCCAAGGCCTCTAATTCTACAGACATAGCGTGTTGCCAATGTGGATCAAGGACAGCTTGAGTATAGGAATTAGGCTCAATATGACCTATGATATGAGCTAAAATGGAGTAATGGGCAGCAGAAATATGGGAATAGTAAAGAAAGCGAGAGAGGGGATAACGTGTACCTGCAGTTTCGGCGCCAAAGAGGATGAATGGACTTGGTTAGACATATGGTAGTCTTGATACCATGTGGGGGTTTTGAAGGGACGAGTGGAATGACAAGTGGCATTGGGAATGAGGTGGGGAAAGGGAGATAAAGAGGAGGGTGTGGACAAGGAAAAATTGGGGGAAATATCTAGACAAGGGGAGGGTCGGTGGAAGGAGAGTCACGGGTAGGAGGGTAATGCATGTGGGTGGGTCATGGGTAGGTGGGAAAGGTAGTTGATGGGGTCACAACATGTTGGGGGGGGGGGGGGGGGGAGGGGGTGTATGGTGGGTCAGGGTGGGGGATAGATGTTTCAGCGTTGGTTGGAGGGGGTGGAAATTCCGGGGTAGTTAGAAGGGAAGGCATGTGTGCATGTGGGTGGGGCCAAGAAGAAAATGATGGAGAAGACGAAAATGGGAAATGGGTTTCAAAGAACTTAACATCACGACTCACAAAAATTTTAGGAGTAGTTAAATGAAACAATTTGTAACCTTTTTGGCCAGTAGGATATCCAATAAAAACACAATGATGAGCACGAGAGTCAAATTTATGAACGGGGTGCACAACGGTAGCATAACACAAACAACCGAAAACTTTCAAGTGAAGAAGAGAAGGTGGATGATGATATAACATTTCAAAAGGTGATTTGTGGGAAAGTAATGGGGAAGGAAGACGATTAATTAAGTAAACAGTAGTCAAAACACATTCACCCCAAAATGACAAAGGAAATGAAGATTGAAAGAGGAGAGAACGTGTAACATTGAGAATGTAACAGTGTTTACGTTCAACAACCGCATTTTGTTGAGGGGTATACACACAAGTGCGTTGGTACTCAATTCCATGCTCTTGAAAAAAATGTTTCATGGAGAAAAATTCAGATCCGTTATCAACCCGGATTGTATTGATAGGAACATGAACTTGAGTACAAACGAAAGAAAAAAGGATTTGAGAATGGTTGAAGTTTCAGATTTATGTTGCATGAGATATAACCAAGTGCATCGAGTAAAAACATCCACAATTGCAAGGAAAAAAATGGGAGCCAGAATGAGTAGGCTCTTTATGAGGGCCCCAAATATCACAATGTAATAAATCAAAACGTCATTAGGTGGAAATAATACTAGAATAAAAAGGAAGACGAGTTTTTTTAGCAAGAGGACAAACATCACAATTATTGTCAAATGAAAAATTATGACTAGGTAATAAGAGAGAGAGTAATTTATGCCTAGATGGAGATGGATGCCCAAAACGCATATGCCACAACGTAGGTTGGTGAGTGACTTGAAAGGATTTAGGTGACCGGTGGATGGGAGACATGTAATAAAGACCACCATTGTTTACCCGACCCAATCATCTTCCTCGTAGCCAAGTCCTGCAAGACACAATAAGATGGCAAAAAAATGACACATCAATTGAGAGAATTAGTAATTTTACTAATAGATATTAGATTTAAGCGAAAGGAAGGAACACATAAAACTTGATCGAGAGTAAAATGAGAATTAAATGGGATGGTGCCAACAGAAGTGATGGGGGCAGATGAGCCAATGGGTAAAGTAACAAGAGAGATGGATGAAGGTTCAATTTTAATGAAAATGTTGGAATAAGAAGTAATATGGCCAGTTGCTCCGCAATCCAAAATCCAAGGCTTAGTAAATATATTATTAATTGAGGCATCAGGAAAAAAGGACAGACCTGAAGTATTGGCGAAAGAATTACCATTACTCAAATTTAAAAGAGACATAACAGTAGCAATTTGTTGCAGTTGGTCAAGAGACAAAGTTGACAAGTGACTTGATATGTTGGGGAAAAAAAGACGTGGAAGATGGTACACTTGATTTATGGGAAGGGACCCCATGTGAAGTGGCATTAAGTGAGTTTGATGGAGACCCATGTGTAATGGGTGCTAATGGCGTGTAGGAGGCTGGTGCATGGCTTTCAGCTTTGCTGCAAGGTGCATGGGTAGCAGATATAGTATGGGCTTGTGCAGACTTTCCATTTGGAAAATTGTGCTGTTGCTGTTGGGATTGATTGGGCCTGTTGCCGCCGGTTTTGTCCCCCTTCTTTTTTCTGCATCGATCTTCTGTGTTTCCTCGTTGGTCACAGTACTTACAATGAAATTTACGAGTACGAAAATTTTCAATGGTGTGTCCATCGCGATCACAAAATTGGTAGTGCTCACTGTTATGAAAAAAATTCCGAGTTTTGTTTTGGATTGTAGCTGCATTAGAAAAATTCTCCATGGATCCTGATGTCATATGTCATTGGGTTGCTTCTTGAACAAGGAGGGAATAGGCTTGATGAACATTAGGTAATGGGCTCATCATGAGGATGTTACTGCGAACTCCATTATAAAAATCATTGAGGCCCATAAGGAATTACATCATTTGATCCTCCTCAATTGTTGGTTGTTAATTTTCAATTGGTTACATGTAGGAGGCATTCGATGTGCATCTGATAATCCCATAGGCCTTTGAGTGTGGTAAAATATGCTGGAATTGTCATGGTACCTTGTGTGGGTGAAGCGATTGTCTTATGAATTTGATAGATTGTTGGTGCATTTTTCTGCGAAAATTGATCCCGAAAATCTTCTCAAACTTGACGAGCAATTTTGGCATGAACAACTGCTTTTGAGAGATCAGGTTTTACAGAGTGGGCAAACCATGATAATATCATACTGTTGCATTGGTTCCATAGAGAAAAATATGTTGGATTAGCAGCTGGTGATGGTGGTTCGATGGTTCCATCGACAAAAACGAATTTGTTTTTGGCAATGAGAGCATGAGTCATGGATTTACTCCAAGATGGATAATTGGCCGTTCAATTTGATTAGAACACGTGCATGACTAGGATTATCAGAATGATGAACATAATAAGGGTTTGATACGTCTATTGCTGAACTGGATGATTTTAATTTTGATGTTTCGGAGTTTGCCATAGCTTTCTAGTTTGTGAAAAAAAAAATATTAGGCACAAAAAAGTTGCTCTGATACCATGTCAAGAATGAATTGATTGAATAAAGGTTATTTTATTCATGTGCAGAAAGTGAGTACATATACACAAAATGAGAAGAAGAAGACCTAGTCCTATTTGGATACAAAATATACAATTAATGTTTTAACCCAAGAATAAAGGAATCCTACTAAAGGTAGACTACAAAAAATGTGTAGAACAAATAATGTACTTATTTTATTTCCTAATAGCCCTCGTCGCATCCCTCGCTAACCAACCCTCCTCCTTCCCCAACCCACTAAAAACGATGTCGTTCCCACTCGCCCCAACAATGAGTAGTAAGCATGAACTTCTGCATTTTTAGTGCGATGGGTTCCAACGATGAGCACCTGGGTGTACTCATTGGTCAGCAGCCAACTATTTTATATGAAGGTTCAGGGGAAAACAACATTTTCACTGATTGGGTTCTTTCTGAAGTTTGGATCCACAATGAGCCAGATATACTCAATGTTTCCGAATATTCAAGTTAGGAAATTTGTTGTGAATTTGAGGAAATGTTTTATGTTCTTTAATGAGATTGAGATGGAAGTTGCAGGGATTGGGAAGATTATTAGTTCTCACTCCCTGCTACTTGGTTCATGTGCTTTGAAAATAGACAACAGCTTAATTTCTTACTTGAATGTCGGAAAGAAGCGCCAGACTAGATACATAGAGGAGCACCCAAAAGAATTGAAGAATTGGGTTTTGGGTAGAGAAGTCAAGCCACTTCCAGAATCAGATGAGTCTCTTTGGTCCAAGGCACAGAAGACCGAAGATGATAGTGGTGCTGGGTTTTTGAGATGAATATGACGGTGGTGTTGGGTTGTGAGATAAAGATGATGGTGGTGCTGGGTTGTGAAATGAAGATGATGGTGGTGCTAAGTTGTGAGAAAATGAAGAATTGGTCTTGAAAGTGAGAGAATTGGGAGAGTTGGGATGGATATGGGAATAATTTTTTTTTTTTTCATTAGAGTAATTAGTTTAATTTTTTGACAAACTAGTTCTTTTCTAATTGTTGTTAGTAGCGAAGAGTAACGATTGGTGCAATGGACTCAACAAAATGAGCATTCCAGAGGACATTGCAACAATTCGGTATTAAATGAGCAAATTGAGACTCAAAAGGACAGTCATAGAGTCTTTTGAGTAATAAGGCTATTATTTACGTGGATAGGTTACAGATGCCTAGATTACTTACAAAGTTTGATAAATGGTATTTCTCTATAGTTATCTTCTTTAAATTTTCTCATTAGATGGTCGGTTATCTCCTCCATTCCACATGGTACACTTACGAACATGCATTTGATAGGGTTTGCGCGGTTTTATCTTTCAATGAGTTAAATGTTTTCAAGAAACTCTTGGGATTTATATATTAATTCTTAATTATAAAGGCACAAATTTAACACTTGACACTTGTATGACCCGTGTCCTGGAGGGAACGGTGAACGATCTCACATTCATGCAAGGGGAATGGTGATGTGCCTTATATGTATAGGCACACACCTATCTAGCGCTAGGCATTTTGGGAGCTCACTGGCTTTGAGTTCGGTTGGAACTCCAAAGTTAAGCGAGTTGAGGCTGGTACAATCCCATGATGGGTGACCTACTGGGAAGTTGCATGTGAGCTCCCGAGAACAAAACCGCGAGAGCTAGACCCAAAACGGACAATATTGTGCTAGATGGGTCAGATCGTGACAACACTACTCATCATACTCTTGAATTCCTTTCTCTCCATCCATCAACCGATCTATATGGCACATATCAACCCGTGGTGAAAACGACATATTGGAATCATAGATGCAGGCATTCGGCCTAAAAGTGAAAGCTTTAATGACTTTGGTGATCATATGTAACTTCATAGTTCAATCTCATAGGAGTGAAGTATTTCAATAAGGTTTAAACGGACATTTAATTAATTAGGTTTCAAAATTTGAACTCAGCTAGAGACACTATAGGCCATGGAATTTAAGTTGCCTCCATTGCTGCAAGAAATTATGGAAAGGAAGTGTCCTTTCCTGGTTACGCCAAGGGCACAGCTAAAGATGTTGCACCCCTTACCAAATTTGCTATCTGTAGGGACAGTTGGCTTGAAGGAACACAATTTTCTGATGTTCTTATTTCTATAAATAAAGCTTTCAAGGATGGTGTTGCTGTGTTTTCCATCTCTTTGAGTGAAGCTCAAATGAGCTTGTTTGCTGATCATATTTTGCAGTAGCATCATTTTCAGCAATGAAGAATGATATATTTGTTGCAGCGCTTCAGCAGGAAACAAAGGGCCAATTCGTGGAATAATGCAAAATGGGTTCCCGTTGTTGGGATGTGAGGATAAGAGTCCCACATCGGAAAAGAGGAAATGAATGTGTGCCTTATATAGCCTTGGGCAACTCCCCCTATCACCAATTGGTTTTAGGGCCGAACTCCCGAGTCTATATAATGGCCGAAATCCTGATCTCTAACATGGTATCAGAGCGGGTTATCCTACGTAGATGGCTTAACCGCCACACGTGCCACACGTTGCCCAGTCACTCGATGCGTGGGGGCGCAGTGACGACAACCTGCTAGTGGGTGAAAAAAAAAAAGAGTTGAGAGAGGTATGAGACAATGGGCTCATACGAATGTGGGACAATGGGCTCACATCATCACGTGTTGGCTGGAAGAGCCGCCACACGTGAAGGGGCATGTTGGGATGTGAGGATAAGAGTCCCACATCGGAAAAGAGGAAATGAATGTGTGCCTTATATAGCCTTGGGTAACTCCTGAGTCTATATAATGGCCGGAATCCCGATCTCTAACACCCGTTCATGTGTCCTAATTAATTCTTTGCACTGCAGGGATATATATATATAGAATACGGAAAGACTGTAACGGGTTGGTTTCTTCTCCGCAACGATTCTTCATTATTAATAAAATCATTAATGTATGATAAAATTGTAGCATCATGTATTGATGTGATGGCGATGGTTCTAGCTCCCGACGACATCATTTTTGTAATAACGAAAAAAATAATTGAGTAAATGATGAATCTTTTTCTATCAAATAAATCAGCTGCTGTACTTTTCATAATAACCCTGAGGATTTAGGGTTAATAGACATTCCTTGTCCTCTTCTGTCTTGATTATCAAGGATTATGAATGTGCAACTAGTACTTGTCCCCTTGGCAGCTATGTGAAAAGAAGATATGTCGTCAACAAAGATGCACGGAGGAATGCCAAAGAAACACCAAGTTCACGAAAGAGATAACACATACCAACGGATTTCGGCAATGGTAATGGCCAATGCACGATATTCTGCTTCAACGTTAAATCGAGAGACCGTATATTACTTTTTTTTCTGTCCATGTGAGTATATTTGGACCAAAAAAATACAAGTATTTGTAGTCGAGCGCCTCTTGTCAAGAGAACTGCCCAATCAGAGTTTGAGAAACCCAACAAAGAAAAAATTGAGCCCTTGTAGAAGAGAAGACCATGGTTAAGAGTGACCTTGACAAAGCGAAACATGCATTTGACATTTTGAAGATAAGTGGTACAAGGAGAGTGCCATAAATTGGCACACTTGATCGATGGCATACGTAATGTCAGATCGAGAAGGTGTAAGCGATTGTAATCTACCAACCATACTCCATAACACCGACGGAGAAGAGAAATGCGTAGAGGATGTAAATGGTGTAGGACATGGCTTACATAACTCCATGAGAAATTTCTTGAGAAGACCAGGAGCATAATGAGATTTGGGAGAGGAAAATGGTAGTAGGAGTACGTTGAATTTCCATACCAAGGAAAAAATTGAGATCGCTCATTCGCCGACTATCACATTGACTGCACAAAACATCACTAAAAGAAGAAATCTTACCAGTACTAGAACCAATGGCAATTATATCATCCATGTAGATAAGTACAAAAATGGACTAAGAAGACCCATGTTAGATAAATAAAGAAGCATCAGACTAACTATGAAAAAAACCATGAGAAAGCAAAAATCAAGTAAGCCATTGAAACCATGCTCGACGAGCTTGTTTCAGCCCATACAATGCTTTATGAAGCTTGCAAACATACTTGGGTCAATAGGGATCAATGAAACGAGGTGGTTGTTTCATATAGACCACTTCTTGAAGAATTCCATTTAAAAATGCATTGCTAGCATCTAATTGTTGAAGTGACCATCCATTGGAGGTAGCAAGAGCAAGAATTGTACGAATAGTATCTAGTTTAACAACTGGATTAAAAGTCTCATCATAATGCAATCCTTCATGTTGATTAAAAATCTTTGTAGCTAATCGTGCTTTATGACGTTCATTGGAACTATCAACCTTCCTTTTTACCTTTAAAACCCTTTTACATCCAAAAATTTTCATCGATGGAAATAATGGAACATAACTCCAAGTGTCTGATTATTGATGAGATCATCATATTCATCATGCATAGCATACTACCAATTGTTGGATTTCAGATGAATGCGCACAGAGATCAGAGGGAATGCTTGATTGTAATGGCAGAGGACTTCTTCTTCACTTGAGGTAACAACCTGTATCCTTCCTCTTAGCTGATGCGATTGGTTAGGATAGATTTAGGGCTGCTTGCATAGAACTCCTCTAGCTAGATTTAGGAGACTAAAAATGGATTGATTATGATAATGAATGTGGAGCTTTTTCTACAGAATTCAGTTATGCACTCTAGGTATTTGTTAAAATGAAAAATGAACAATTGTTTGTAATTCTCTTGTGCTCTCACCATTTAGAGAGAGTCACAACACTACTAATTGATTCATTCATTGAATTACATTATATTCACTCACACTCATCCGTGGAAACGGTTAATGAGAGATGACATCATCACACACACACACACACACACACAAACACACACACACACACACACACACACACACACACACACACACACACACACACACACACACACACACACACACACACACACACACACACACACACACACACACACACACACACACACACACACACACACACACACATTTCGTGCTTTCTTGCTCTCTAAGTCACTCACACTTTAGTAACAAACTCACAGCTGTCACTAACAGATTGTACAGGTATCCTTGAGTCATTTAGAGGCTTAGATCAGCTGCATTGCAGCATGATCAAGGCTGCTTCAATGGCAGCTTATATTCCAACACCAATGAAGAAATTTTGAAGCTAGTGTGTAGCCAGTAGGTTCAAGAGATAGAGGTTCATTAAGATAAGCCATCATGGCTTGAGGTAAAGTATGTCGTGAAGAGCCGTAAACGGGATCATTGATACTTCAAAAACGGCGTGGTGGTAGAGAGGAATTAAGTGTGATGATATAATGTTCTGGGGATGAAGGAGTTGTCTCTGGTGTGGTAGGAATGGCCTTTGGAGGTGTCTCTAGTGTGGTGATGCTGGGATTAATTCCTGCATAGGTAAAAGATAAGTTGATTTCAGCGGAAAAAAGGAAGAAGGCTTGTGGTAGGAGAAGTGTGTGGTGCAGGAGATGGAAATTATAGCAAAATTGGATCTAGAGTAGGCCCATTGGGTTCAATAATTCATCAAAAATCACATTTCTATAAGTGTAGACTCGCCTTAAAAGATGGTCCAAGCATCTATATCCCTTATAATGAAGGTCATAACCAATGAAGGCACATTTCACAAACTTAGTGACACGACCCAACCTCAATCCCCCGGGATTAAGGGATAAGTCATGCTCCTGTCTGATCCACGTGTGACACGAAGGCTAAACACATGTCTAACCTCCATGGAACACGTAAGCCATACAAGGGATATTCAGGTCAACGTACCAAAAATCAACTTGAGTTAACCAAAGTTTGCAGTATCAATGTGGATCGCGTGTGTGATGTCATCGTCTCTCTCACATCAGCACGCACCTCACTAACAACCTGAAGGGAATCGAAAACATAAAAGACTATGAGTGGACAAAAATAAATAATAAGTTCAGAAAACATTTCGTAAGAAAGGACATTTATGTCCTCCATGTCAAACCAATGCATGCATTAAAAAAATCACTTAGTTCCAAAATCAGAAAACTGCATATGAAAACAAGAAATCATTTCTTTAATCAAATCCCGTTTCTCAAATCCAGGGCCTCAGCCCAAAACCATAAATCAACATCAAAGTACGGGAACTCAGCCCAAAAATCCATAAATCTAGATAAACCGGGCCACTGCCCAAAACCTCTGAAAACCATGTGAAAATCAATAGTAAAGCACAAGTCAACCAATCTGCTAGATCCCAATCACCGAGTCTTTTAACTCAAAACACATATGTATCAGGCCTTCCCGGAATATCAACAAGTCTTTAAACTCAAAACACAACTAATAAGCCTCGGGGGCTATCACAATAACCGAGTCTTTAAACTCAAAACATATCCGAGTGTTTAAACTCAAAACATATCAATCAATCAACTGGGTTTTTAAACCCAAAACCAGATCCAGCAATAGCAACCGGGTCTTTAAACCCAAAATCAAGTGAAAATCATAGGAAATCAATTCCAAAACCAAATACGAAATTATCATTGAAATCTCGATTTCAAACCCATAAATCACATGAAAACCGAAAGCCGAAATCATTAGAAACTAGGCCACAGGCCCCAAAGCACTATCCGAAATCCATTTATAAATCCTTGAAATCAAATAATAATTCAAATCTCAAAATGAAATCATCAAAATCATATCAAATCATAACTCAAGACAGAATCTCGTAAAACATGCAAATACATAAAATATCTCGAAATACGTGCAATACGGAAATCATAAGGATCGTAAGTACAAACATAGAAATCACATATAGAAAACATAAAAAACCATTTAGCATGCATCATAATTTAGAAAGCAAAGTCCACTCATAGACCATTCCCGCTGCCGTCTCGATACATGTGCAATTACCCTTTCCCGGCTAATCCACTATTTAAGGACTTCTCAAACCTGTCCAAATCACATACTAAGGTCACTAACTACTTCATAGTGCTTATACTAAATCCCCGTAATTTTCTCAAACTTTTAACTATTTTTAAACTTGCTCCTAAACCTTCGAACATCCTGAATCGTAACGAAATGATGTCCGATCAACTCGAAACCAGTCCCAAAATTTTTGTTACATCAATTACATTAAAAGTTGTGTTAAACACTTCCCCAGGAACAGTGCCACATGCCCTCACGCGCCGCCCAAAGGGGCTACGCGTGGGCTTCACGAGCCAGACACCAGTCATCCTTGTCCTCCACCGAACCCGGCCCGGTTCGGTCCACTGGTTCCCGATCCAGCCGAACCGACGAGACCGGCTCACCGCAATTTTCAGTCCATTTTCAACCCAGTTAAGTACTATAGCTTCGTCCTTTCATTTATGATCGATCTATAATGTCCACACATGAAAACCACGTCTCGAAATTACCTTTTCGACCATCGATCAAGTTGGTGCTTTGCACGCATGTCCTCCCACGATTTTGACATCCTCCAGCTTCAAATTCAGTCCCTTTCGACTTGTATAACCTCCATAAACGTGTTCCAAACGTTAAAATTCATCGACATAGCCTAAAAACCCGTATCCAATTTTTGAACCATAACTTACCGCGTCGGGTTCGCCGGCCACCGTCCACGGCATACCTCCATTCCAGCCTCAATCACCTCATCTTAACGTCCCAAACCTCGTCCAAGCAATCCATTTGATCATTAACGGTCAAAACACAGTTTACCATATTCAAATCGAAACAGGGAACTCAAGGGTTCTTACCTCCGTTCATCGTCACGAACACCGTCGAGCACTGCCGTGGTGACCACCACCCTCATCGTCTCAACTTCTACTATCTTTTTCATTCAAAAAGGTCCAGTAACCAATTGAAGATCGAAGGTAACCGTATGAAGTGTCCCTCACGGGTTTCACTCACACACACAGTACTCTGTTTTGAACCGTGCAATTCCTTTGAACACAAATATCTCCCACTTTTAAAATTGTGTGAGGCGGTGCTGAGGCTTCCACAGCCTTCTTGTGAGGAACATGTGTCTCAAAAACCATTGGGCACACCTCCCTAGGCAACAAAAATGACCAAACTGCCCTTTAGGCCAAATGACCAAAATGCCCCTATACTTCTTAATGTCATAACTTCTTCCTCGATTGTCGGAATCGGATGTGCCGATTGTCTACGAACTCGTCACTTTCCAAACTACGCCACAGTCATTGACCAAAGTCCATTTGATCGCCCGAGTCAAAAGTCAATAGTTTGCCCATTCTAGGGGAAAAACGGTCATTTCGTACTATCCGTCTGAAATTTCTCGACTAATCATCGATTAATCTCATTAATCCATCATTAATCACTAATATAATCTCGCAATCCAAGACGGGTCGTTACAATGCTCCCCCTTAAAATAATTTCGTCCCCGAAGTTCCAAATCTCATATGTCCGCAACTCACTGGGGAAATCCATTTTGTCTCACACCTGGGCCTTCTTCCCGGTGTACACCATCTGCCAATCCTGTCCTTTTTCTGATAGTTCCCAACTATCACCACTACTACCATACCAACCGACACTCACGGCTCAACTAACACTAGGTCGTGACGCACAACTACCAGTCACATCAACCTCGACTGAGTCTCGAGTCATGCGTACCTCGTACCAACACCCTCAGTCTAACATAAGATCTGCCGTTGTCCGGCACGAATCTCACCTCAAACCCAACCCTCAAGATAACAGAGTCACAACGTACTCATTCGATCCGAACAACTCAACATCTCAACACATCAGCTCACCAGCGGCTCAACCACCAACACCATCAACCTATGGGAACACCATCCACATCCCACTTTACCTGTCTGCCACTGGTCCCTATCACATACCTGTTAAACCTAGATGACACATCTCAGCGTCAGGGTCCCACCAGCCACTCATGGGTCAGAGCATCCAGCTCACATCAACACTGAATCCTGCCATAACCAATCAGATTACTCGGGATCACCCTAATCCAGGCCACGTTCTCAGTCAATCTAGCACATCGCAACTACTCCAATCATCCATGCAACCAACAACATACCACGGCACCAAGCCATTCACCAACACCTCTACCACATCACGATGCACGTCCAATCGCATTGGAATGGTTAACACAGATCTCAAGTATAAGCACCAATCACACGCAACAACAACCCTACAAAAATTTTAAACAAATACATGTCCATCGTACAATATCCTCAAGAACTTCTAACGACATACCACGGTATGTCCACCAATTAAATCGGTCTTAGTCGATCACTACTATACCCATAACTTCATCCAACAATACCACAGTACATCCTCCAACCAGCACATTATATCACCGGGGCACACACAACATCCTCATATCCAAGATATCCAACCTGTTTCTTGTCAGTTCACTAACATGTCCAAGCTCTGTCTTGCATACGATTCTCCTAATCCCCAATAACTCCATCCTAAGCCAGAAGCGATCCAATCTCGATCCACTCACTCCTAAGTGGATCCCACTTACGGTCTCGCTACTTCATCTTCAATTCCCACAAATGATCAGACCACCGCATTGGATCAAATCAATCAAGAATACCACACGTCTCGAGACACGTCTAGATTGTGGGTTTTCTTCAATTACCTCATATCGATCAGTTATAGTCACTCCTTGTCATTTTTCCTCATTATCTTTCTTTCGTCATCATACCATCCTACCTTTATCCCACTTAACACAATCCCATGACGCTCGCCACACATGCCAAACATGGCTTCACCAAGTACCCTCTCTACTCCTGAACACATCCACACATGTCCACGATTAAGGGGGGTTCACAACTCTTGAAGTCCCATCATACACCACCATGAGTCTCCCTCACTGACTCCAGAGTATTCATCACTCATCACTCTAGGGTGAGTGCATATGCTTTGGGAAGTTGCTTGATCCATTCAACTTCCTCGCATGTACTTGACGTTTAATGGAGTTCTGACATATCCTCCAAGCTATCATACACTAAAGGTTGTTATCGAATTTGCACACTTGTTCCATGGGTATAGCTTTCTTCATCAGAGTCGTTTGGATATATGTCTTAGGACATGGTCCAACACTTCAAATTGGTGATGCATGGTCAAATATAGCGTCGAAGTCTTCCCTCTAGATCACTGTCACGTGGGAATCCTTGAAGGAATCAATCTAGCATCCTTTAGACATCATTAGCATTCAGTGTTCCTCGATGATGGGACAGAATAGCGTCGAGTCAAGTGGTGTCGACTTCCTCGGGTCACCATTGTCGAAAAGTGTGAGCGTGTTGGTGAGTATGTTTTATCTTCCTTGTTGCAGTAGCTAGAACATTTTGAACCTTCATTGACTTTTCCACGTAAGCAGGCATTTACAATCTGGGAGGTTGCATGATGTCGTTGGCTCTTACGTGGTACTCAACTTGTGAAAGTGCTCCAACATGGCTCCCAAGCTGTTCATGGGCTGATGGCCTTGGATGGTGTTAGCTTCTCACTATGTGGGTGCATCTTTTTTCTCCAAAATCACTTAGTGACATGTCTGGGGGCATTGTCGGGCAATAGATGTGTTCCTTGCTAGTACACTTAGGGATTTTCCCTTATCCTTCGTGAGGTGCGCCGTATCTCCTAGTAGCTCCAGATGTTAAGTTAATAGGATCCGCCCCAATCCCCTTGGGATCACCCGAGGACGTGCCCTGCTCCCGTCTGACACCCGATCTTAGAATACCAATTTTACCCTTAAAGGAAACTCGAATGCATAAATATCCAAATTAATCATACAAATAGTCCGAAATAAAATAGCATCGTACAAAGGAAAGCTTAAAACAAAAATGATGGGCATGACTCCTAAAGTTTCCTCACGTGTCGACCTACCTAGAAGTAGGGTTCAGGTGTGCAACATTAACCTATGCCTCTGCCTCGTGATCCTCGTCTGCCTTAGTAGCACGGCCTGGAGAGGTCAATAAAAGACTTAAGGGTGAGTGGGCCAGAAACATAAAGTTTATAAAACAGTTAAATCCATAAAGTAAACATACGGTTTTACCCCTCCGTTTTCCAAAACATGCATGCATCAGAATCAAAAACCATATCTATATATCATATAAACATAACCGAGTAATATAATCATAACCATAACATCAGTCGCTGCACTATACATCCCAACCCTTACATCCCAGATGTCTGAAGTCCCAGACGTCTAATCAGGTCACAGTCCCAAGGCTACGCGTGCCACCCGGGGTCTCAATCTTGAGTCTAAATCCAGAACCCGGTCCGGATATGGCATCCCAGATGCCTGACGTCCCAGACATCCAATCATAGCAATCCTACTCCTGAGTTACCCTACGGTCATGTCCCTCCGTAGAATGACCCCTTGCAGGCATTGCACTGTGACCACTCTGGGGTACCTACATCTGGAGGAGACAGTATCACTAGGGTAGATCTATACAGTGCAGGACTAAAGACAATCATCGAAATCCATATATGTAGGTATAACTCAAAATAGTGTATAACTAACTAGACGAGTCTCTTACCCAAACATCGTAATACGTGCCATAATTATAACTCAAGATAATCAGATGCTTTTGCTTGAATCATATATATATATATATAGAATTTAAAACAGTTATATGCATGCAAGGGTTTAACGAAATCAAAGGCCCACTCACAGTCCGGTCCCACCGCTAACTGAAAGTATAAACCTGTTCTGGTGCCTACGTATAATTCCTGTCAAGTCCAAAGTACATATAAAGGTCACTATAGGTTCCTACAATTTAAATATGAAGCCCTAGAATGAAACCGGCCCGGGAAAGCCGTCCGAACATGCTTCCCGAGGCTTCAAACCCTAATTTGACCAACTTAACGATCTCTGATTGACACGAACCCACCGACATTGGATTCATATCGTCGAAAACTTGAAAATGTTACTGACCCACCAAAAATACTGTTCTTACGCGCCCCTACGCGCCTAGTCAAAGTTATGACAGGTGGCTCGTCTGATTCTGACATTCGAGGACGATGTTATGACGCTCGGAAGTTTGAGGGTATTTTGGTAATTTGGTTAAGAAAAGGTAAATGGTTGAATTTCTATACGACAAGTTATTTTTACGTAATTTGAGGACCGTTAGGTGGGTCTCGATCCCCTGATTACAACGACAGGCGGCACGTGGTCATTGGATTTCGGACGGCTTAGATTTTGGTCTAAACGTGCTAGGGGCATTTTGGTAATTTCACCTCAAGGGCATTTTGGTCAATTGGCTTGCATGGGGATTGGTGCCCAGTGATCAGGGGACACTTGGCTACCTCAGGATTGGTTTCTCACCAGATTTGGGACACTTGTCCCCTACTAGCAGGCCGTGGAAGGTTTCCTCACCGCCTTGGTTGGTTTTAAAATTTGGGAGAATTGTTTACACGGGTTTAGGGAGGAACACAGAGTGGAAAACAGAGGCTGAGCATCAACTCTTACGCTAACTCGAACAATTATCTTCCCTGACCCATGATCCATGAAGGAAAAAGATTAAGGAAGGTGAAAGGATGACAGTGGTGACCACGACGAGGCACGACGACGGAGGAACGATGGTGGTAGCTGAGAAAACCGAGAAGTCCCCTGTTTGTGTTTGAACATGAGACAGTTGGATTTATGGGCTAAGGATCGAATTGATTAATTGGGTCATGTTGTTGGGATCGTCAGGAAGCCTTTGATTCTAGTTTTGAGGACTAACAATGGAAGATAGGTGAGTTCCCATGGCCTTTTGTTTTTCCATTCGAAAATGGCAAGTTGGAATTGAGTAGTTATTGAGTAATTCTAGTAATTGGAACATGTTTTGGCATGTGGTAGGAACCTATAGAGCCTAAAACCGAACCTTGGGATGGCCAGAACCGTGAAAACAGAGAGTAGGACATGGCATGTTCGTTCTTCGAATTAAGGAGGTGAGTTATAAGGGTTAAAGTCATGGCTTTAAATGTTAATTGAATTGAAAAGGCTGAGACAAGACTACAGAACCAATTAGAGTTGAAAACGAATCGAAATTAGAAGGTTTAGGAGGCTGAACAGCCTGCGCCGGTTCGGTCGAACCGGTTCATACCGGATTGGACAAAGGTTGAAGATGAACAGTAGCTTGGCGCGTGAGGGCACGTGGTGCCTCCGATGGGGAAATGTTCAACATGTGAAATGTTATAATTGATGTAACAAACATTTTGGCACTAGTTTCGAGTCGAACGGACATCGTCTCAATATATTTCAGAATGTTTAAGGGGCGGAGGCATCAGTAAGCACGTGTGGCTATCCCTGGTCTGGCACGTTCTAAGGGTAACTTGGGGATTTCAGTCATTTTGCCAGACGGGAGCAGGACCGGGCACAGTTAATAATGCCCTTTTCGGGGAAGTTCCTGTCAATTTGGTATCAGAGCGCTAGGTTGCTGATTCTGCTGCCACATCATGCCTCCGAAGCGTAAGCCTCGTGCACGACCTGGTAGTGAGACGAGTAGGCGAGGGTGTTTGGGACCTCGTGTTAGATCTCGGGTGAGATTGACCCTTGTTTGAGGGTCAGATGTCGGGTAGTGTACACCGTGAACTGCGATTGTTAGACATAGAATTGCGTGGGTCGCAGGGACGAACGGGACCAGTGGCTGGAAGGCCGCATAATTGGGCAATTGTACTATCCCTTAGGCCCTATTGGTCGTATAGAATGCGGTTGAGCATTGGAAATTGTGCGGGAACAGGGTATGTTAGTGATGACGTGATTGGTTTGGTATAAGATTGGACTCAGGAGGAGTCGAGGTGTGGATGTGGGACTCACAATGAGTCGGGATTTTGGGTTAGGAACGTGAGATGAGTTATGGTAAGGTATCAAGACTTGAGATGAGCTAGAAAGGCTGAGTGAGGAACGTTTGGCACTCGGGATGCCAAGGACCAGTTCATGGTCAGATATTGAATGACTTAGGAAATTATGGTTGGATCTTGTGGAAATTGCTGAGTGTCGTGAATACTTGGTGTAGTGGTAGTAGCTGAGAATTCTGGGGCGTTCAGGGAACGTCCATTGTCCTGTTGTGGATTGTCTTAATGGTGGTACCCCTAGTTGCGGAGTACGAGTAGTGATGCGGGATCGTCCCTCGCTATGAGCGGAGATCCCTGGCCATCAACCTTACACCCTGTGTGTTTGTGTGGATGTTGTATGATGGTACTGGTTCTAGCGCTGGTGCTGGTGTCAATGATGAAGAGTGTGTTGGGCCACGAGTCGGGATATGACTCTGTCTTGATGAACGTACGTTGGTACTTGAGATTCCGTAGGGGTTGAGTCATGGACTGGATGGAACCCAAGCGGAGATGGTGATGTGTTGGGATAAGTCCCAACAGTGTTGAGGTGATAAGAGATTAGTGGATAAGCGGTATATTTGAGACATGAGGAAAATCATTGGTGGTTGGTATTCGGAAGTCATCGGGGTTGGCTTCCTATTCTCTGCCTTGGCAGATGTTGATCGCGGATACCAGTACGATGAGCGTGTATTGGGTGGTGGACCCATGTGTGTTTTGGGGTCATCGGATGGAGTTGCATTTCTCGAGGTTGGGGTAAACGGGATTCCCATTTTCTGCTTGGTGGCAGACGATGTTGGATATTTGGTACAGTGGGTGCAGAGAGTTATGTTTGCACTCACATAGGATGGATGTTGATGACATCGTATTGGATCATCCTTGGTCTCTCCTAGGTGGAGTGGCAGGGATCGAGATGAGGTAGATGGAGGGGACCCACAGAGTGGATGTATTACGTTGTTGAGTGAATGATTGGAGGAGAAATAGTTGAGGAGTGTTGGGTGGTTGACAAAAATTCTAGAGGGTGTAAGACCCTACCGTCAGGTTTCAGGTAGATTTCTAGCTGTGAACATGGGTGGATCCTAGGTGGATCTGGACTATGTTGTTGTGGGTCTTAGACATGGCGGCGACCTAGGATCGTGGTGTTACCAGTCGGGTGACGTGGTAACGAATTTGAACTGTGATCGCCTTGATCAGGCTAGGTGAAGAGCTTATCGCTCTGTTATAAATGTTTAGATATAGGAATAGTTGGACCGAACTTCTTTTCGAAGTTAATCCGTACTCGAGCGAGTGGGAACGTCTATGATTTTGACTCGAGGTTTAACTTGTGGATGAGTGGATATCCAACAGGGTCTATTTGGTCAATCGTAGATATGTGCGATTGGGATTGGCTTCTTTTCGAAGTCAATCGGATGTGATGTGGTAACCGTTTGAGCAGGCATCCGATAGATTCGGGGTTGGTGCGCCTCGGTAACTGTGAATGAGATTAGATGCCCTTTTTGGCACGATTGTACACGCTTTGGTGAGCGTGCTTGGATTGGTACATCTTGAATGATGTGTTGGGGCGTGGGTGTTGTGTTATTGGTCGGGTGACCATGGGATCTAGGTTGGTTGGTGAATTGGACTGGACTCATTAGGGGATGTACGTACCGTGTACGGTGTATGAGAATTGGTACTAGACGGGCTGGGTGGTACCTGGTGACGCTACATTGGAGGTACCAGTGATGTGAGGTTGTACGTCTTGGTAATTGGCTTAGTTTCGACACCATTGGATTTGGTGGTGGGCGTGAACTGGACATTGAGTACTATACGTTGGGCAGAGTGTTTTTATTGGATTCAGTGATTTGTGAACAGATGCTCTTAGCCATAGATGGCTAGTGAAACCCTAGTGTGGAAATGTGTGGTCACTGCTTTTCTGGTAATATGGTATAAGAAGACCATATACGTACACTCAGGTTGAGTGAGTTGTTGTACGGGGTGTTGACACCGATTGTCCGATGATTGGATCTTTACTAAGGTGGTTTAGTGGTGACAGTTTGGCTGGTAGCGTCAGCACAGACTGACAAGGGAGATTTGGTGACTCCCAGTGGGAGCAGACGTCAAGTGATCATTTTCACTCGAGGTGGTCGAGTGTGGTCGGTACGACGTGAGACTGTGATGGGACCTCTGAGTACAGATGTGTTTAGTTGGTGTACGAGTGAACACAAATATAAGGTCGAAATGGTTTCCACGTGGTAGATGTGGAATAAGGATAATTGGAAATTTCGAGAACGAAACTGGTTTTAGGAGGGAGAAACGGTTGAGTTTTGATCGGTTGGACTTTCGGGGATGAAATTCTTTAAGGGGGGAAGATTGTAACGACCCGTCCCGGAATTCGGGATTAGATTGGTAACTAATCATGATTAATGGGGCTAATCGGTGATTAGTTGGACGAAATCGGACGATCGATGCAAAATGACCGTTTTGGCCCTGGTCGTGGGTAAAACGATGACTTTTTATTCGGGAGGTCAAATGGACTTTGACGGATGACCGTGACGTATTTTGGGACGTCACGAGTTCATAGACAGGTGGCACGTTCGATTCGGACGTTCGTGGTGGAAGTTATGACGTTCAGAAGTCCAAGGGCGTTTTTGTAATTTGGACTAAAAGGCGAAAACTTTTGACTTTTCCATCGGGAGGTTCGATGGCCGAGGGCCAAGGACCATTGGGATGGTCTCGACGCCCTGAGTACAACGACAGGCGGCACGCGTCGATCGGAGCTCGAAAGACCAAGTTACGGGTCTGGATGCGTGAGGGGTATTTTAGTAATTCTTCTTAGAAGGGTAAAATAGTAATTTGTTTTGCAGGGGAACTATTTGATTGCCGCGAAAACAGAGTCTGATGCCCATGACGTGAGTGACTGCTCCAATTTATTTGTTCTATGAATTGTTTAATAAATTAACTTAAAAAATTGGGTTAGTGGCAGTTGAGTGGGGAACTGGCGTGCTGGGTGATCAGCACGGGCACCATTGTTAATGGTTCTGAGTTCTTGGGGGGGACAGTGAGCTCTGGGCTGGTAATTTTGTTTATGCAATTAGGAGTGTTGAGCAGGGCACGGGGGGCTTTGTTTATGTTTGAGTGGGATTGAAACAGGCGCACTGAGCGGGTGTTGGTGCTCTGGGGCGGTGCTAGAGCTCTTGAGTTGGAAAAAAACAGAGACATTGTGGAAGACATGATCGACCTTCCCAAGGCCGAATTGAGAGAAATGATGAACGGGAAGGGATCAAGGGAGAATTAGTAGTGTGTTGAGAGGGACAGAGAGAGCTAGTGAGAATCAGAGAGTCGAACTGGGAGGAGAAATTACACCCAGAAACCCGAAACTATCTTTAATCAAATTCAAAAGTTCAAATCGAAATGTAGGCCAACCCAAGACATTTTAAGGCTCAATTCAGCCTTCTGGGACCTCACTTAGTCGATCCAGATCGATAGGACGAAGCTGGAAGGCCCTGGGAGCCATGGACAGGGACGACAAATTTCAGGAAAATCGAGCTTGGCGTCGTGGTCTTGGAGGTAAGTTCTCGTGGAATTGGTTGCACAATCATCTTTAGAGTGAGTCTACGATGCTTCCTAACTAATCAATTAAAGGAATCAGTGAAATCGTGTTGAACTGGGACGATGAACTTCAAATTCAATTTGAGTTCAATTGAGTTGGTTTTAGACCGTGTCAATTTGAATGAGTATTACAGACCCCTAATTGAGTGTATTGCGAGTCTACTTGTGGGATCAATTGAAGAAATTAGATGGTTTCTCGCAGGGATTAAATCGGGTCGAGACGCGGGTGAAATGGCCCGTTTACCAGCTAGCAGGGTAAGGACGAAGACTGTGCAGTACTGTAGCAGGCGCGTGAGGGCGCGTGGGACGGTTTTTCAAGGTGAGTTCAAAACGACTTCTGTCCTACACAATGTGACGAACATTTTAGCGTTGGTTTCGAAATTATCGGACACCGTTTCGATGTTATTCCGAGGGTCCGAAGGTTTACGTTACGTTTTTAATTAACGTTCAATTCCCGAAAAATTATGCTAAATTAGCATGATGTTATTTGGGACCTTAGTGACCCTGGAATGTATTTTCGGACAGGATTCGAGTTTTCTAGAAAATGCCGGGAATTACGGGAATGCGTGCGGCGTGAAACCGAGCCTTAAGAACGGTGTGTGAGTGGACGTTGCTTTCAAAATTTAATGCATCATAAATATTTCTATGATTTCTATGATTTCTATGATTATGATTATGATTTTGTGATTGATTTCGATTTCCGTATTTATACGTATTTTTTATATGCACAAGAATTTGCACGTATTTCGAGATATGGGTCCCGTATGTTTTGGATGATGATTTAACGAAAGATTTTATATGACTTGTGTGCATCATGTTTTTAAGATGTTTTGATTGCGGTTGTGAGTATGGTTTACGATTTTGACACGTTTTTCGGGAATGTCCCGGATTTGCACGTTTTACGAGATTTCGAGTATGTTGTGATTGGACCGTGATTTTGGTGATTATGCTTGAGGTTTTGAGGTTTTAATAATAAGATTTGAAAATGATGTGATTTCAAGGATTTAAAATGGATTTTGGAAAAAGGTGATTTCGGGCTTGATGCTCGGGGCATAAAAGTAATTTTGATGAACGAGGTTTCGATTTTCAAAAGTTTGAAAACGGATTCTTGGTTTGGGTTCGGGATGATGCTTCCGGATGCCGGCTTATGGAATCATTATTGCGAATTCGGATTCGGGAATGAAAGAGGATTTAATAAAGTGATTTGGTATGTTTTTGCATGCCCCGTGTTTAATGATGATTTGATTGTGTTTGGAAAGTATGTTTTGGGGAATTGAATGTGGAAATTCGGACCATGAGTCTCGTTGTGAAAAATGTGATTTCGGGATGGATCCCGCGTTGTTGTGATTAATAAATGTTTTGGGTTTAAAGACCCGTTGAAAATTGTTTTGGGTTTAAAGACCAGGGTGCTATTGCTGGAGCACGTTTTGAGTTTAAAGACTCGGTTAGGGGGCGGGCCCGAAAATTGGGTTTAAAGATCCGGATTGAGTTTAAAGACTCGTGAGTTTAAATGTAACAACCCGTCCTGAGAGCCGGGATTAGTGGACTGATTAAGATGGGATTTAGTGAGCTTAATCCGTGGTTAGGTGATCCCGATGGGTCCATGAGCCTAGAATGACGATTTTGCCCCTGGTTCGGGAAAAAAGTTGACTTTTAGTTCAGGTGGTCCAATGGACTTTGAACGGTGACCAGGACGTATTTTAGGACGTCCCGAATCCATAGGCAGGTGGCACGCTCGGTTCCGACATCCGAGGAGGAAATTGTGATGTTCGGAAGTTGGTAAAAGAAGGGGAACAGTTGACTTTTTGGACGATTGGGTTTTGTGATGTTGACTTAAGATGGTTAGATAGATTTTGTCGTCCTGAGTTCGATGACAAGCGGCACGTATGCATCGGACTTACGAAGTGTGAGTTACGGGTCTAGAAAGGTAGTGGCAAAACCGTAATATTGGGTTAAAAGGAAGGGCAGTTTAGTCTTTTAATTGTCTTGGGATTGGTGCACAGATAAGGTAGATGAAGGGCTGAGATTGGGCCATGTGTGAGAGAGAATGGGGGATGGTGACATGTGGCACATGGCTAGTGGCTTCTGGGGGGTTCTCGTGTGTGCACGGTTCCAATAATTGGGGTGCAACCGTGCAGTGCCCGTGTGTGTTCTTTGATCCAAAGTGAAACAGAGTGAGGCGGTGAGAGACATTGAGGGTTGATCGAGGGTGCCGGTGAGTTGTGAGTGTGTGAGAGTGATCAGAGAGTGAGAGGGAAGCAGTGAGAGAGGCTGACAGTGTGGTGGTTGTGTGTGAGGGAGTTGAGAGCTGCGGGAAAACCAGGGGGGAAGCAGGAAGGAGTTTGTGAGAAATCGTGGCGGTGGTGTCCGTGTACGGTGCAGGTGGGTACGTGGTGGTGACGTGAAGGCTGAGTGGGATCGACCAGCCCCGGCGGAGCTCACGACGGCGACGGAAGGCAGGTAATTCCCTCATCCCCATTTCGATGCTCTGTTTAGCCGTAGAAGTTCAAAGTGGAAGTCGTAGCCTTAGAGGTAGAATCGATGAGTCTAGGGTGGTCTAGGTGACTCAGGGGAGGCCTGGGTATCTCTTGGTTGTGCTGCCGTGACGGGGGTATAAGATGGCGGTTAGCACGACGGCAGGTGCTCTGCGTGCTCTGTTTTAGTCGTGACTTTCAAACCGAAAGTCGTGAAGATTGGCGTAGAGTCGACGGTCAAGGTGAGTTGGGTTAGGTTTAGGATGGTCCTATGAAGAGTTTTAGGTTGCCACCGTGACGGGAGGTGACCTGGGTGGTCGGGAAAAAGAACAGGGGTCTGTGCGGGCTTTCTATCGAGCTTGAGTCGATGAGCTACGGGATGAATCGAGGTGATTGAACGACGGGGGTGGATAGAGTAGGGCTGGACGAAGCTAGAGGTGAAGAAAGGAGGTGAAAATGTGGTCGGATGGCGGAGAACAGGTCTCGCCGGTCCGAGTTGCAGCACTGGTGCGAACCGGGTCGACGTGAGGTTGACGGTGGTACTGTAGCTGGCGCGTGAGGGGCGCGTACGACGGTTCTGGGGGAAGTGGTCAACATGGTTTTTGGTCTAGGAGTTGTGTTGAGTCCATTAGAGCTAGTTTCGGGTTAATCGGACGTCGAATCGAAGTAGTTCCGCGAGGGTGAAAGGTTAGGGCTCCGGTTCGTTACGTTTAGGACCCGGGGATTTTTGAGGGAGTGTAGGTGAATCCTCGTGGATGTGTTAGTAACGTACTTTGGTGGTTGTTGACAGGACCGGGATTTCCCGAGGAAGCTGAGGAACGTGCTGGATGTTCGGGACGAGATTGAGGGCTCGGTACTGTGAGTGGACCCTTTCTTTAAACTCGAGCATGCATAACTGTTTTCTATACCTATTATTGGTTTTATATGTGATTTCATGATTATTGAATATGCTATGTTCGTTTTACGTACTTGCACGGTTTTCGAGAAAATACGGTTTTCAGCACGGTTTTACGAGAAAATGGTAATTATAGGAATTTCAAATGATAAATGGTTTTCAAGGATTATAAATGGATTTTGGAACGTGATTTCGATGATCAAGGTTTTCGGTTTTAGAATCAGATTTCGAGAATCAAGAGATGGGTTTCAAGTTGGAAAGTGGAATTCCGGATTTGGGTTCGGAATGACGGTTCTGAACGCCGGAAGGGCGTCGGACCAGTGATTTCGGATTCGGGTTTGGATGTGGATTTAGAAATGATTTTCAAATGATTTTGGATTGGATTTGCTGGATCTGGTTATTGGGTTTAAAGACCCGGATATTGATTTGACGGGGGGAGGGGCCCGGATTGGGTTTAAAGACCCGGATTGAGTTTAAAGACTAGGGAGTTGAAAGACTCGGATATATTGATATTTCCCCGTAGGCCTCTTGAGTTTAAAGACTCGGGAGTTTAAAGACTCGGATATGATTGAGGCCTGGATTGAGTTTAAAGACTCGGGAGTTTAAAGGCTCGGATAGGTCCAGCAGGTTTAATCGGAAAATGATGTTTACGCTATGGTTTTATGATGCTTGCGATATGAATTCTATAACTGTTTTATAGTGTTTCTGTTTCTTATGATGTGGTTTATGGTGATTTGGTTTATAACTATTTTATGAACTAGGTTATGCATGTGGTTTCAAAACGGAAGGTGAAACTCGGTTTTTAGAAAACGGTTTTAGAACTTTTCTTTTATTTATGGTCCACTCATACCTTCTGTTTTTAATTGCCCTCCAGGTTGTGGAGCTAGCGCGGGGTCTTGACGTCGAGGCAGCGTCTGAGGCATAGAAGACACGTGAGGGATCCCGGAGTGTTTTAAATTTTTCCGTGTGCGTGTAATTATCATCGGTTTTTATTTCTTTTCTGCGTATTTTGTACTATGCTCTGTAAACGTTTGAATTCGGGATATTTTGTATAGTTTCTCCTGCGTCTGACTGAGTACTTTGGTAATTACGCGAGAGTTTTACTTTGGGTTTGGTGTCGGGGTGTCAGACGGGAGCAGGATCTACCTCGGGTTTCGGGGTGAAACCGGGGTGGGTCCTGACAATTGGTATCAGAGCATAGGTTTATCGAGTTTGTTGGGGTTTGTCGGTTTATGTGGTTGTGTTTTGGTTGTTAAACTACTTCTATGCCTCTTTCAGCGTGTGGTTGACGATGCCTCCGAGACGTGGACCCTCTCCACGACCTGAAGACGAAGCAGCGAGGGGAACAGAGAGTAATACGATTGAGCGAGCCCAGCGGCTCGGAGCTACTACTTTTAGTTGTGGGGCTGATCCTGAGGAAGCCCAGAGGTGGATCACGAGACTTGAGCGGATCTTTGCAGTAATTCATTGCCCGCCAGAGGAGCGAGTGGTGTTGGCTACGTTTTTACTGGATGGTGCGGCGTCCGAGTGGTGGTATACCCTCGAGTTGTCTGGTTGGGATGCCCTTACGGTAACCTGGGAGACGTTTAGGGAATGGTTCCTGGAGCAGTACTATCCTCGTTCTTTCCGAGACGCCAAGGAGGCGGAGTTTTTGCAGCTTCAACAAGGGAATCTGACAGTGGCGGAGTACGAACGAAAATTCCAGATGTTGTCTCGGTTTGCTCCTGTGTTCGTGGCGACTGAAGCCGAGAAGTGCCGTAGGTTTGAGTTGGGCCTGCGAAGTGAGATTCGAGCCATCGTGACGGCTGGATCGTTTGCTACCCTCCGGGAGTTGTCGGATGCTGTGGTGAGAGTTGAGGCTAGTTTGCCGGTGCGACACCGGGAGCCATCTTTTTCTGGAGCTTCGAGCCAGGGGACACCGAAAAGAGGTAACTTCGGTGGAGCGTCGTCGTCGGGTGATGATCGTTTCGGTAGACCTGGTAGTTTCCAGAGTTCAGGATTTCGTGGTTACCGAGCACAACCGACTCCGCAAGCTAGTGCGACGTCCGTTACGTCGACAGGGCGACCAGGTATTTCCGGTCGGGATGTTTGTTTTTACTGCGGGGAGCGTGGTCATTTCCGACGTGAGTGTCCACTGTTGCCACATGAAGGTGGTGTAGGCCGAGGAGCAGCGGAGCCCGGACAGAGTACAGCGTCAGGGACAGCAGGCACTAGAGGAGGTGGTGGTGCCACTAGCAGTTCGAGGGGACGTGGTAGAGCGTCGGGATCTCAGGCCCGAGTGTTCTCAATGACACAGTAGGAGGTTCAGTCGGCACCAAATGCGGGGACAGGTACTGGTATTACTTTTGGTTGTGTTGTACTTAGTTTTGTTGTTGTTGGATCCCAGGGTAGAGTCAAGGAGTGACTATAACTGATCGATATGAGGTTATTGAAGGAGAGAACCCACAAGCTAGAATTTGCCTTTCGGACTTTGTAGATTTATTGGCCGAAGTAACAACCGAGGGAGAAGTCAGCTAGTAGGGAAGGTTCTGTGGTCGTACGCGAGGATGTGCTCTGTGAATTCGATCGGGAACTCCACATGAGGTATTGTAAAATACCTTTGTTTGCTGTTCATAGAGATTCCCTTGCGTACACCATGAAAGGTAACTGGTAGTTGGGGATGGAGTGAAATACCCAAGGTGGAGATGATAGACAGGAAACCCTAGGAGAAGTTGTTGTTGACTTAGTATTGGTTCCGGGTAGGAGACCCTAGGTGTCGGGAACTAGCTGTGGAATTTCGGGGACGAAATTCTAATTAGGTGGGTAGATTGTAAAAACCCGTCCCGAGAGCCGGGATTAGTGGAGTGATTAAGATGGAATTTAGTGAGCTTAATCCGTGGTTAGGTGATCTCGATGGGTCTGTGAGCCTAGAATGACGATTTTGCCCCTGGTTCGGGAAAAAAGTTGACTTTTAGTTCAGGTGGTCCAATGGACATTGACCGGTGACCAGGACGTAGTTTAGGACGTCCCGAATCCATAGGCAGGTGGCACGCTCGGTTCCGACATCCGAGGAGGAAGTTGTGATGTTCGGAAGTTGGTAAAAGAAGGGGAACAGTTGACTTTTTAGACGATTGGGTTTTGTGATGTTGACTTAAGATGGTTAAATAGATTTTGTCGTCCTGAGTTCGATGACAGGCGGCACGTATGCATCGGACTTACGAAGTGTGAGTTACGGGTCAAGAAAGGTAGTGGTAAAACCGTAATATTGGGTTAAAAGGAAGGGCAGTTTAGTCTTTTAATTGTCTTGGGATTGGTGCACAGATAAGGTAGATGAAGGGCTGAGATTGGGCCATGTGTGAGAGAGAATGGGGGATGGTGACATGTGGCACATGGCTAGTGGCTTTTGGGGGGTTCTCGTGTGTGCACGGTTCCAATAATTGGGATGCAACCGTGTAGTGCCCGTTTGTGTTCTTTGATCCAGAGTGAAACTGAGTGAGGCGGTGAGAGACATTGAGGGTTGATCGAGGGTGTCGGTGAGTTGTGAGTGTGTGAGAGTGATCAGAGTGAGAGGGAAGCAGTGAGAGAGGCTGACGGTGTGGTGGTTGTGTGTGAGGGAGTTGAGAGCTGCGGGAAAACCATGGGGGAAGCAGGAAGGAGTTTGTGAGAAATCGTGGCGGTGGCGGCCGTGTACGGTGCAGGTGGGTACGTGGTGGTGACGTGAAGGCTGAGTGGGATCGACCAGCCCCAGCGGAGCTCACGACGGCGACGGAAGGCAGGTAATTCCCTCATCCCCATTTCGATGCTCTGTTTAGCCGTAGAAGTTCAAAGTGGAAGTCGTAGCCTTAGAGGTAAAATTGATGAGTCTAGGGTGGTCTAGGTGACTCAGGGGAGGCCTGGGTATCTCTTGGTTGTGCTGCCGTGACGGGGGTATACGATGGCGGTTAGCACGACGGCAGGTGCTCTGCGTGCTCTATTTTAGCCGTGACTTTCAAACCGAAAGTCATGAAGATTGGCGTAGAGTCGACGGTCAAGGTGAGTTGGGTTAGGTTTAGGATGGTCCTAGGAAGAGTTTTAGGTTGCCACCGTGACGGGAGGTGACCTGGGTGGTCGGGAAAAAGAACAGGGGTCTGTGCGGGCTTTCTATCGAGCTTGAGTCGATGAGCTACGGGATGAATCGAGGTGATTGAAGGACGGGGGTGGATAGAGTAGGGCTGGACGAAGCTAGAGGTGAAGAAAGGAGGTGAAAAGGTGGTCGGATGGCGGAGAACAGGTCTCGCCGGTCTGAGTTGCAGCACTGGTGCGAACCGGGTCGACGTGAGGTTGACGGTGGTACTGTAGCTGCCACGTGAGGCCCACGCGCAGCCACTTTGGGCGGCACGTGGGGGCGCGTGCGGCGGTTCTGGGGGAAGTGGTCAACATGGTTTTTGGTCTAGGAGTTGTGTTGAGTCCATTAGAGTTGGTTTCGGGTTAATCGGACGTCGAATCGAAGTAGTTCCGCGAGGGTGAAAGGTTAGGGTTCTGGTTCGTTACGTTTAGGACCCGGGGATTTTTGAGGGAATGTAGGTGAATCCTCGTGGATGTGTTAGTAACGTACTTTGGCGGTTGTTGACAGGACCGAGATTTCCCGAGGAAGCTGAGGAACGTGCTGGACGTTCGGGACGCGATTGAGGGCTCGGTACTGTGAGTGGACCCTTTCTTTAAACTCGAGCATGCATAACTGTTTTCTATAACTATTATTGGTTTTATATGTGATTTCATGATTATTGAATATGCTATGTTCGTTTTACGTATTTGCACGATTTTCGAGAAAATACAGTTTTCAGCACGGTTTTACGAGAAAATGGTAATTATTGGAATTTCAAACGATAAATGGTTTTCAAGGATTATAAATGGATTTTGGAACGTGATTTCAATGATCAAGGTTTTTGGTTTTAGAATCGGATTTCGAGAATCGAGAGATGGGTTTCAAGTTGGAAAGTGGAATTCCGGATTTGGGTTCGGAATGACAGTTCTGAACGCCGGAAGGGCGTCGGACCAGTGATTTCGGATTCGGGTTTGGATGTGGATTTAGAAATGATTTTCAAATGATTTTGGATTGGATTTGCTGGATCTGGTTATTGGGTTTAAAGACCCGGATATTGATTTGACGGGGGGACGGGTCCGGATTGGGTTTAAAGACCCGGATTGAGTTTAAAGACTAGAGAGTTTAAAGACTCGGATATATTGATATTTCCCCCGTAGGCCTGTTGAGTTTAAAGACTCGGGAGTTTAAAGACTCGGATATGATTGAGGCCTGGATTGAGTTTAAAGACTCGAATAGGTCCAGCAGGTTTAATCGGAAAATGATGTTTACGCTATGGTTTTATGATGCTTGCGATATGAATTCTATAACTGTTTTATAGTGTTTTTGTTTCTTATGATGTGGTTTATGGTGATTTGGTTTATAACTGTTTTATGAACTAGGTTATGCATGTGGTTTCAAAACGGAGGGTGAAACTCGGTTTTTAGAAAATGGTTTTAGAACTTTTCTTTTATTTATGGTCCACTCACACCGTCTGTTTTTAATTGCCCTCCAGGTTGTGGAGCTAGCGCGGGGTCTTGACGTCGAGGCAGCGTCTGAGGCATAGAAGTCACGTGAGGGATCCCGGAGTGTTTTAAATTTTTCCGTGTGCGTGTAATTATCATCGGTTTTTATTTCTTTTCTGCGTATTTTGTACTATGCTCTGTAAACGTTTGAATTCGGGATATTTTGTATAGTTTCTCCTGCGTCTGACTGAGTACTTTGGTAATTACGAGAGAGTTTTACTTTGGGTTTGGTGTCGGGTGTCAGACGGGAGCAGGATCTACCTCGGGTTTCGGGGTGAAACCGGGGTGGGTCCTGACATTAAAGACTCGGATATTGTGATACCCACGAGGCCTATTGATTATGTTTTGAGTTTAAAGACTCGTTGATATCCCGGGAAGGCCTGTTTATGCGCATGGTTTTGAGTTTAAAGACTCGGGCGCACTTGATATCCAGCAAAATGATTGACTTGTGATTTATTGTTAATTTTTGATGTTTCGGTTGAGTTGGGTAGTGGCCCGGTTTACGTGGTTGATGGTTTTGGATTGTGTTGAGTATCTGATTTTGATTTGTGGGGTTGGGCTGAGGCCCTGTGTTTATGATTGCGGGCTGAGACCCGAAGTGTAAAAAAAGGAAAATGATTTTGATTCCATGCACTGTTTTTCTTATGTTGAAAATGTTAGCCGATTGCGAAATGATTTTTGTATGCATGCATTGGTTTTACGCGGATGGTAAAAACGTCTTGTTGTAACTGTTTTTATAAACTGATTTATTTTTTTCCACTCATACCTTTTGGTTTTTATTGACCCTCCGGGTCGTGGCGCGTTGTTCGAGGCTGTTCGAGGGGCGAAGGCATGAGTAAGCAAGTGTGGCTATCCTTGGTTTGACACGTTCTAAGGGTAACTTGGGGATTTTAGTCGTTTTGCCAGACGGGAGCAAGACCGGGCACGGTTAATAATGCCCTTTTCGGGGGCGGTCCTATCATTATATGTTTTCTATACGTGATTTCTATGTTTATGATTATGATCTTGATGATTAACAGTTTTGAACGTATTTCGAGATATTTACGAAATTGCACGTTTTACGAGATATGGTTTGATGACGGTTTTGATGATTTGATTTTGGGATTTGAAATATGATTTGATTTTAATGAATTATAGTGGATTTGGAAAAGTAATTTCGGGCTTGAAGCCCTGTTCATAACAGTTATATCGATAAACGTGATTTCAGGTTTTGGAACTCGATTTCGGAAATGATGATTTGGGATTGGTTTTGAAACATGAAAGTGAAATTCTGGATTTGGGTTCGGGATGATGGTTTCGGATGCTAGCTTACGGAATCATTATTGCGAATTCGGATATGGATTTTCGCTGGTTTTCACTTGGTTTTGGGTTTAAAGACCCGTTGAAAACTGGTTTTGGGTTTAAAGACCCGAATATGGCTGGATCTGGTTTTGAGTTTAAAGACTCGGTTATTTTGATATCCCCCGAGGCCTATTGATTTTGTTTTGTGTTTAAAGACTCGTTGATATCCCGGGAAAGCCTGATTATGCACATGTGTTTTGAGTTTAAAGACTCGGGTGCACTTGAGATCCAACAATAAGGTAGAAATCACTACCTGTAACTCGAAGGAAACCTGTAGCCAACTCCGGTAAACTTCCCCGTCGACTCAGTCTGTTTCCAAGCTCGAAGCTAGTCCTCCTAGGTAGGCCTCGTCATTGGGCGGGGTCGGGCAAGCCCGGCCCAAAATTTTTGGGCTTGGGCCGCGCTAGGGCCGGGCCTATTTCATAATTTAAAAAATATCGGGCCGAGTCGGGTGGGCTTGATCATAAATATGAAAGCCCATGCCCTTTGTCGGGTCGAGCTTTTATCGGGCTTTACGGGTCGGGCCTACTAAGCCCACTTGGGCCGGGCCTACTAAGCCCATTTGTACCTACCTAATTGTAAAAAAAAAAAAGTGAGTTGAGCTTAAATATTATTATCGAATATTGAAATAAGCTAAGAGGGGTACTATTGGATTTGGAGAATTGACTTAACTTTTCGACCATAAAGTCGAGATAGGATAAGGAGGTCGATAAGAGAGTCAGAAACCTAGTGAGTTTTTTTGAATTTAGGGTTAGGGTTTGGTTTGGGCATTGGGCTTTTAAATGACACTAGGTTGAGATTTGGTTGGAGTTTTGGATTTTGGCTATGATAGTAATAACAAGATTGGACTGGGTATCAATTCTTAATTTATAATTATTTTATATTTTCGGGTTTATGGGTCTGGATTACCTGGGCGAGTCGGGCTGAGCTTACCGGGCTTTATCGGGCTTGGGCCTATCGGGCCTAGCGGGCTTGAATACCCTAAGCCCAAGTCCAGACCGGCAACATGCGGGTCGGGCCGGCCCACAGCGCATATCAGGCCGAGTCGAGCTTTTTTGTCATCGGGCCTATCGGGAACCCATAAGCCCGTGGGCTTCTGGGCCAAATGATGAGGGCTACTCCTAGGTCGTAACTGCTCCTAGAACATGTCCCAAACACTAGAAATGAAACACACATGTTAAAACCATCTGTTTGAAACTGGGAAGAAAATAAGGAACTCTCGGGTTTTCTGGCTTACCGCCACCGTGTCACCGTCGTAGGCCGCCTCGTCCTCTCCTCAGTTCTCCTAACTTCCTAACGATCCTATATTAGGCTTGGTTTGAGTTGTGGAGGTGGGGTTTGGGAGGTTTGGTTTCTTGGGTTATTTCCTCATTCATGGGTCTGGGGCTTTCCGGTTTTGCAGACAGGGGAGGAGATCGGTGGTGGTGGCTGCTGATAAAGATGGGGTGGTGGTGAGGTCGTGCTTGTTCGATCTGCAGCTAGAGAGGAGCAAAGTAGTGAGGGTGGTGGTCGTCTGGGTGTGTGTGTTCACGGTTGAGAAAATATAAAGGTGAGAGAGAGAGAGAGAGAGAGAGAGAGGAACGTGTCTGATCAGATAAAAAGAAAAAGGAAATGGAACGGATGGTGCAGATGCACTCTGGGGAAAAGGATGGACAACTGGGGTTGTATGAGAGAAATAAAATATAAAATAATTAGCCAATAGAGACAAGATCCATGAATTAGGGAAAGTAAGTGTGGGGATGAGTGACACTTGTCACTCATCCAACGGTCCAGATTAATTTCAGTTTTGGATCAGATTACAATATTATATTATTATTTTAATTAAACCCTCGGTTCGTATGTTTAATCGATTTCACTCCAGTGACCATAACTTTTTCGTCGAACGTCCAATTTCGACGTACCGCCTGCCTACGGACTCGTAACGTCCCGATCTACGTCACAGTCATGGGTCAAAGTCCAAAATATTTGCTGGGTCAAAAGTCAACTTTTTCCTCCCCTCAGGGGCAAAATGGTCATTTTATAATAAAATATTAATTACGAAATTTCAGGTCGTTACTTTCGATGTCTCCCAAACGTCGTTGTAGGAGCCCTGATTGGATTTGGTCTTAGTTTCTTAGCTGTTCAACTTGATATGACAACTCAACTTGAGGGTGTGATTGTTTTAGGTGTGAATGTTCATGTCGTGTAGAGCTTTGGGACCTATGCTTCGAGCTTTGGTGGAAAAGTTTCACATCACGTTCTTCATGCGCTTGAGTGCGTCCTCGTGAATGTTGTTTGAGGCATTGGGACTTATGCCTTGAGCTCTAGTGGCAAGGTGTCACATCGCGTTCTTCATGGCTTGAGTGCATCATGTGCATGGCGTAGGTCATTCAGAAGCCTGCAAAGTTATGTGTCAGTGTGGAGCCAATTTGGAGTTTGGTGTGATGCCTTTCCAACCAATCATCCATCCAAGTGTTGGGAGGTTGCCATCGTGGTATATGCGGGAAGTGGATTGATACAGGGGAGTACGACGGTTCCAAGTGGCATTCGCATGACATGGGCATCGTAACTGTGGGCTATGCCGTTTCTTAGGCCATGGAAAATTCCGATTGTAAAATAGGTCGCAGTTCCCATTAGGGTTGATTAAGTTGAACCTCTGGTATTTCGTTGAGCAAGTCACTCTTATCGTGAGTTGTTGTGATAAAGGCGATAGGCCTGTCAGATTATTTCATTCCTCATGTTCTCACCATATAAGAAGAACGCTGAACAATAATAAAGTTTTTCTTGAAAAAACTGGAGAGCATGCATTGAGTATTTTTCAATTCGGCTCCTAATGAGATCATCGAGTGTTGATGCAGAAATTGTCCAGATTTGTAGAATTCCTTCTCGATTACTACACAATAATAAGAAATAAACAGGGTTAAGGTTGAATCTCGAAAGGGGTGGTTCAACAAAAAATAATCTAATACCTAAGTCAGTTTAATCGAGAGAATAAACTAGCAAAATATTGGTATGAGTTTTGGATTACCTCTAGATGTGGGTGAGGTCCTGTATTTATAGTGAGACCTTAAGAGTCACTGGAGTGTCTGATTGGTTGAAAGAGATTGTATTTGTGATTCTACATGGAGAAATCGCGATTATTAACTATATATATAATAATAAATAATTCGCGGAAAGATTATTTATTATTCGTATTGATTTGATTAATTAATATATTCAACTGATAAATAAATTAAAATAATGTCGAGAACACGTCATGTTGTTATTGTGTATACCAGCGGTAATATTGACATTATGAGAATTATGGGCCGTGTGACAGCTGGACAATTTTTCGGTGATTTATGGTTACACACTTCCCTATTAGAACAACAACAAAGAATTTTGGAAAAAAAACATAAACATTATCACATAGAGGACGAAACCCTTAAATCTCTTACCCTTACTTTTATCACTAGATATACTCTTAAGTTAAAGTGGATGTTCCGCAAGGTTACACAGTTACAGATTTCCCAACAACATTAGACTTTGGAAAACCATATGAAAAAACAATCGTATCATGTTTAGAATCACCCACAAAGGGAATCAGAACAAAAATTTGACTTTTGGTTCAGTGGGTTGGATAGAAAAAAATGCTACTGCATGGTTCATATATAGACAAAAATATATATTTTAACAATGAGTATGAAACCCTAAGTAGACTGACTATTTGCCTACTTAATTTTTCTTTTGTATTTGTTGGTCTTTAGGTCAATTTATTTTGTTTTGTTTTTGTATTATTCTAGCATCTTCGAAAATTTACAGTTCTAAATTTATTCTCAAGCTGAATATCCATATAAATTAAGAGAAAGATATTGCCCTCGGACCACTTTGGCTGCATTGATTAGTATGATCATACGTTGTTGAGCCATATTGATTTTCATAATTGTATTGACTATATTGATTATTAAAGTCACATTGGTCATTGAACCATTACGACACATAGTATTACATTAGTTATTATAGTTGTATTCACCATTTTGGCCCATGTATGACTACTAGAGCCATCTTCAGCGTTATATATGTTGTAGGTCTAACGAAGGAATTGTTCAACCAATTAAATAGCATTATATTGGTCTAAGTTTTTTTTTTTTTAATATCCAGAATCCACTCAAAATCGGGTCCTTTGGACTCAACCCTGACCAGTAAACTGGAATTCACACCACTGAACTCATAACGATGTGAACGATTAAATTAAGACTCGACGAAATAATGAGGGATCAAACCCTTGACCAGAGGCATTTCAGCATAGCCAGGTAAGTCTCCCTGCCACCCCCGCCTACGTTCAACGGTTATATTGGTCTAAGTTCTTTCACTACCTAGAGCACAAGGCTTTAAATGAAAACCAATTAATTAGAAGTTTGTGGAAGTGGATGGTAAATCCTAATGGAACGAATTGGAATAAATAAAGTGGAAGTAATAGAAATAAAAAGAACTGAGTACATAACGAGTAGGTATCTGAATTTAAATTACAATAGCGAAAAATAAACTTACATACAAGTAAAGAATTCAAAAATTAGTGTAATTTTGTTTTGACTAAAAATTACATTATACTGCTTTTAACTTGGAAAAACAAGTTGATCAACATGATTAGCTCCTTGGTTCTTGGTATTTGGTGTTGACTTTCTAAGATCACGCCTATTACTTAAAATTTGGATGTGATTGATAAGTAATGTTTTAATCTTTTTTCCAATGTTGAGCACTTCCGGAGTTAGAAATGCAATGATTTCTTCCAAATGTGGATTCCAAACCTATGGATGTTTGACATTAAATTATGACTTTTTATCTATGAGTATGGGTGGGCACGGTGCGATTCGATATGGATATTAATATCATATCCAAATTCAAACCGTAAAAATCTTAACAGTTCAATACTGTTTGAATTTTCTAAAATTAAAAATGAAACCGTTTCGATCAAGTATATTAAAAAAACAACAAAGATATTAAAAAAACAACAAGTATATTTAAAAAAAGCAAGTATATTAAAAAAATAGCAAGTATATTAAAAAATATAGTAAGGATGTTAAAAAAACAGAAAGTATACTAAAAAAAAATAAGGATATTAAAAAAATGATACTAAAAAATCAGTAAGGATATTAAAAATACAGTAAAGATATTTTTAAAAAAAAGTAAGGATGCCAAAAAGAATAATCAATACTCAATATTTTGTATATTAATTTTGTGGAGAATTATATTACAAACATTACCACTATATTAAGATTGAGCAAATAAACAATATCACTTAATAATCTTTTATTATACTTTTATTTTAAGTATACATATATTTATCTAGGTATATTTGGGTTTTTTTATTTTTTTGTATTAATAATATATTTAAAAATTAATAAAAATTAATATATTCCTTAACGGTCCAGTTTAGATTTAACGGGATTTCAAAATAAAAATCCAAATTCAAACGGTTATTTACGGAACGATTTGAATTCTCAAATTGTTTGACTTTTATCTGGCCAAACATAAATCGTTGGATAAATATCGGTTTAAAGCAGATCAGTTAACGGTTTTAACGGATTCGTACACACACTTACCTGTGAGCTAGAAAAGTCTTCCCACATAACTTGTATCTTTCCTATATAGGACTCCAATTAACAGTTGCCATAAATTCAGCTGGATTTTTTTTTCGGTCATTGGATTTAATTTGGATCTATTAAATAACTCTTTTCTCGCATCTTAATTTTTTAACCAATCAGATTATAATTGTCTCAAATAATATAATCTAATTTCACTTTCTTTTAGTGATGTGGCAATTGTAGTTTATGCACTGTTCAAAACGGCGGCTGCCTAGTCCGCCTAGGAGCTCGAAGGTAAGTAACCGTCTCGTATAATAACTAAGTGATTAGGTGGATTTGCGTATACATCCTTATATATTTTTAGTTGTATAAATTCTTATATATATATATATATTTAGTTGTATGCGTTATTTTATTTATTAAATACTTAGTTAATAATACAATCATTAAGTAAAACAAAGATAATAAATGTAAAAAAGTCGAATGTTGTATAATAAAATTAATAAAAAAAACTTACATTTTCAACACTTGTGATTCTCAACTCAATTTATTTATCCAGATAATTAATTTGTATTATGAAATTATTTGATAGTATTCATTATATTATTAATCTGTTGAATTATGTCTTTAAAATAAAAACCGCCAAGGCCCCTCCTAGCCTCCGCCTAACCGCCTAGGCGCTAGGCCGCTATCAACCTCCCTAAAAGCGTCTAGCGCCGTTTTGAACCTTGAGTTTATGATATAAAAAATATGACAATATTGTTATAATATGAATAGAATGACATAAAAAATATGACAATATTGTTATAATATGAATAGAATAGATGGGAATCACTAATGAGTGCGACATAAGCACATGAAAATGGGATTTTATTTGAAAGCTTAATGTTCACCCGCGCATCAGTACCTTTTTATGATTTCTTGCCGTGATAAGTTGTTGTTTGATGCCCATGGATTGACTAGAAGACTTACAACGGATCCTAGTTGTGTTTTAGGTCATTGACCTAGTGAATTTGTATCTCGTTTTTTAAAGGAGTGCCCTAATGCTATATCAGTTTGGGCTTCACTTGATATCAATCCTAGTACATACCAAACCTTTATTTATAACAATGCAGATTGGTTGTTCCTTAATCTGCATTATAATGTGGAGTACCATGGATGGGTCCCATGGTGCATTATTTGTTCGTTTGGTTTGTGGACTATCTGGAAGACTCAGTGTAAGAAGATATTTGAAGATCATGGTGGAGATTTGTGGGTTGGTCTCTTTGTTTTTAGCATTGCTCTTGAGTGGCTCAAAGCTGACTCAAGATTGAAGACTAGCAGAGCGAAAAACAAAGTCTATTTAATTGGTGGCAATTTCTCCGTCCTGATTGGATTAAATTTAACACTGATGGTTGTCGAAGTGAAGAATTTGGTTATACTGGTGCTGGTGATATGTTTAGAGATGATTATGGCAAATGGATTAAAGGGTTTTCTGAAAATCTTGAGACGATGCCTTTTGCTAAAAGCTGAGATTTGGGGTATCCTTAGTGTCTAGCCAAAACAATAGTCCTCCCTTTTAATTCGTTCTTACTCTTAGGCTTGCAGTTGAGTTTAAATGTTTCTTATTGTGACCCCTCTTCACACCTTGTTCCAACATTATTGTCAACTATAAAAAGTTAATGGATGACGATATTTGTAGAGTGCAACATATATGTAGAGAATGAAACTAAATAACCGATAAATTTACTGTAATTGGCCGTAATTTGTGCTTTAGTTGGACTGAGTTCGTGAGTTATTCTTACTGTGTCGAATGGCTTATTTGGAAAAATTTATACTAAGTTAATAGACCTAAAGTTATTATTGGTTCAATTTATTTTTGTAACATCCCGACCCGGAAATTACGGAATTATCGGGAAATCATTGAGACTAATCGAGATTAGTCGAGGAAAAATGACGATTTTACCCTTGGAGAGGAAAATTGTTGACTTTTGACCCAGAAGGTTATTTGTATGTTGACCGAGGTCTATTACGTATATCGAGAGATTTCGATTACGTAGATAAACAACACGTCGATTTTGAACGTCGGACGAAGATTTTACGGGTCAAGAAGAGTCGATTTACACCTTACGGAGCATGTTGTTCGAAAATAGTTGACTTGGTTTGTTGGATTGAGGAACCCAAAATGTTTCAATATGGACCAAACGATGAGTGACAAGTGTCGCACCATCCCATTGGTCCATATCCCCACATTTTGCATCTACATCTCCTTGTCCCCTCGTAAAACACACAACCGAACCACCCAACCCATTTTCCTCCATTCATCTATCATCTATAGGTTATGCGTGACGAAGAGAGTGACTTGAGAGTGAAGGGAAGACGGTGGAAGGAAGAGTGGTTGTGCAAGCTGCCTGAAAACCCAAGACATCAGGTAAACCTGTGAGCCCGTTTAGGTTCGATTTTGAGTTTTGGTTATGGAAGTTTTGAACACTGTTCTAAATCTTTGTATGTGTTCTTTGAGTTTGTACGATTGACCAGGGATAGAAATGGAATGAAGTGGACGTTGGAATTGCACTGGGTACGGGTTTGAGATCGGCGGAAAGAGTTTGAGCTTTGCCACGGAAAATGAGGTATGTTTTTGTGATTTCAAGCTCGTGAAACGGTTTCTGGGCAGGAGACGAGTTCAAGGGTGAAAGAATGGCGAAAAAACTTTGAGAAACAGCGAAGTTTGGACTGGGTCACGACTCGGATCGAACAACCCGTATAAAGGTAGGATATGATAACGTGGCAAGCCACGTCATCGTTTTTAGGCCACATGGCAAATCACGTAACGCCACGTGGCAACTTGTCAGGGGGTTTTTAAGCGGACGTGGTAGTGCTGACGTCAGCAGTTGATGTCAACTGTGACACCTGGAACGTGTCAGAGAGTGACACGTGGTACTAATCAGAGGTTGCCATGTGGCAGATGTCAGAAGTTGTCAAGTTGTCAGGTTGACGTCAGCATTGACCAACCGTTGACCGACGCGTGAGGGGGCGGGGACATGAGTTTTGAGGTGAAACAGATCTTGTTCGAAAGGTTTTGACGTCCTGAATCCAATGGTGGTGGTTTCAGATCAATCGGAGATCGTTTGATAGGTGTTATTGTCAGGACCCACCCTGGTTTCACCCCGAAACCGAGGTAAATCCTGCTCCCGTCTGACACCCCGACACAACACCAAAGTAACTACTAAACTACACCGTCAGACGCAGGAGAACTATCCGGGTCTTTAAACCCAATATGGGCCCGTCCCCCGTCAATCAATATCCGGGTCTTTAAACCCAATAACCAGATCCAGAAAATCCAATCCAAAACCATTTGAAAACCATTTCGAAATCCATACCCAAACCTGAATCCGAAATCACCGGTCTGATGCCCTTCCGGCATCCAGAACCGTCATTCCGAACCCAAATCCGGAAATCCACTTTTCAACTTTAAAACCAAATTCCGATTCTCGAAATCCAATTTTAAAACCGAAAACCCTTTAATCACGAAATCATGTTTCAAAATCCCTTTATAAACATTTAAACCACGTAACCATTGAAATCCCGAATCTATAGCATCATAGTCGGAAATCACACTTTTCTCGTAAAACGTGCTGAAACCGAACTTACTCGAAAAACGTGCAATTAAGTAAAACAGTTATATCATATTCAAATGACCATGAAATCACATATAAACCATAAAACAATTATAGAAAAACAGTTATGCATGCTCGAGTTTAAGGAAAGGGTCCACTCACAGTACCGAGCCCTCAATCGCGTCCCGAACGTCTCGTACGTTCCTCTGCTTCCTCGGGAAGTCCTGATCCTGTCAACAACCGCCAAAGTACGTTACTAACACGTCAACAAAAGTCTACCTAGTTTTCCCCAAAAATCCCCGGTTCCTAAACGTAACGAACCGGAACCCTAAACCTAACCTCGCGGAACTAACTTCAAACGACGTCCGAACAACCCGAAACCAATCCCATTAGACTCGTCACTACACCTAAACCAAAAACCATGTTGACCACTTTCCCAACCGCCACCGCACGCGCCCCCACGCGCCGCCCAAAGTGGCTGCGCGTGGCCCTCACGCCGCCCAAAGTGGCTGCGCGTGGCCCTCACACGCCAGCTACAGTACCATCGTCTTCCTCGAGTCGACCCGGTCGAACCAGCCTCTGCAATTCGAACCGGCGAGGACGGTTCACCGCCGTACCTGCACCAAAACACCTCCTTTCTTCACCATCTTCTTCGTCCAATCCTCAGCAATCCAGTCCCCTCACTCAAACACCTCGACTCAAACTAAAACCTGTCGACTCAAGCTCGAAAAGAAACCCGAACACCTCCCCTGTTTCACGATCCAGCCAACCAGGTCACCCCCCGTCACGGTGGCTACCTTAAACCCTTCCTAGAACCTCACTGAGTCTTACCCAACTTACCAAAACCGTCGACTCACTCCCTAAGTCCACGACTTTCAAACTGAGCAAAACGAAAAAATAGAGGATTGAAGGCTTACCTGCGATTCGTCCTCCGCCGTTCGAACCGCCGCGCACCACGGTGTCCACTAAGTCCCCTGCAACCTTCTGAGTCTCCTCTCAGCTTGAATTAGGCCAACTCACGGCTCAACCACCACCACGATCTCTCTGTTTACTCTGTTTTCCTCCCTGGTTTCCCGTGGCTCACAACTCACCCACACACAACCACGACACCTTCTAATCTTCTCACTGCCTCCCTCTCAATCTCTGATCACTCACCCCCTCACCAATTCACACAAACTCACCCTGTCACTGTCCAAATCTCCCAATTCCTCAGTCTCTGTTTCTGTTCATCGAACACACACACAGCACACACCTGCACGATTACCCCAAATAATTAGGACCTTGCACAAGCCTAGAACCAACCAGAATCCCTACGCGTGTCACCATCCCCTCAGCCTTCTCACAAGTGGCTCAATCCCAGCCATCCACTTGTCCCTCTCTGTTGCACCAGGCCCAAAGCACAAAGACCAAAATGCCCTTCATTTTAAGCCAAAATTACCATTTTACCCTTACCATTTTAGACCCGTAACTCACACATCGTAAGCTCGATGAACACATGCCGCCTGTCATCGAACTCAGGACGACGAGATCTACCTAACGGTCCTAGGTCAACATACAAAAGCCCGTTCGTACGAGAAGTCAACTTTTCCCCTAGTTTAGCCAAATTACGGTTATGCCCTCAACCTTTCGAACATCATAACTTCCTCCTCGGATGTCGGAATCGGGCGTGCCACCTGTCTACGGATTCGTGACGTCCTAAACTACGTCCTCGTCATCGGTCAAAATCCAATTGACCGCCCGAACTAAAAGTCAACTTTTTGCCCAGACTAGGGGCAAAATCGTCATTCTACACTAACGAACTTATCGGGACCAACTAACCCCCGATTAAGCTCACTAATCTCATCTTAATCACGGTCTTAACCCTAATTCCCAGGACGGGTCGTTACAGTTATGGAGACTTTTCACTTTGGGACGCGCTTTCTGTTATAGGGTTTTGGGGGTTTTATGTATGCACTCATATGGATTGTTAGTGGCCCTCGGGTGTGATTTGGATAGGCCCAGACGTCCCAGTGGCTTCATATTGGTTTACGGCTCGGATTTTGAGCGATCGGCGGTATTGTGAGTAGATAGCTTATTTCATAACCTTCATGCATGCATTATTATATATTTTTACTAGTTTAATGGTATGGTTTAGCATGATTATGATTGTGAATATATGCTTGGATTTGTACCGTATTTATAATTTTTATTTCTGAATAATGAGTTGTAGTGGTTTTGAAAACCATGTTTTGGGCTGGTGCCCCTATGTAAACTATTTTAGGCGGGTGCCTCTCTGGTAACTATTTTGGGCTGGTGCCCGGGTTCAAATTGTATTTTGACTTGATGATTATATGTTTTGGAATAGTCAGCCTCTGGCGATTGGATCTCCATTTCGGAGTTGGACTCCGTGGATACCCAGAGACGGACTCGAACGAGGTCAGAGTTAGGCTCGACACGTACCGACAGAATTGGACTCCGTGGATCTGTAGTTGTCTACCGGTAGTACAGATGATATGCTAATTGGACTAGCGAGCTGGTTGGACCAGTGAGACGAAGTTTGACTTATGGCTGGTTGGACCAGCGCGATCAGGTTTGGTATGTACATTGATTTATGAATTGTGTAGTGATTATGTGTAAAAGTTTTCAAAATGACTTAAAATCGATGATTTCATTGGAATGTGGGCTAGAGGGTCTTTATTATTCATGTGTTTTTGGGCTGGACCTCTTGTTTATAAATATATACTGTCTGTTTGATTTGAAAGAAAATATGTCTTGGTTATACATGCATGTTTTACGAAACGGAGGGTTAAATTGTGTTTTTGGAAAATGGTTTTCCAATACTTTATATTTGTCCACTCACACCTTTTGTTGGTTTTGGCACCCTTTAGATCGAATTGGCTTACGACTCATATTTTGAGCTTGCGACGGTACTGTGAGTGGAAAGTTTCTTTCATAACTCTGTTGCATGCATTAAACCAGCAGATGGGATACACAGAGACGGACTCAGACGTGGTCTAAGCTGGGCTCGACACGAGTCGAAAAAGTTGAACTTCGTAGATCTGTAGTTGTCTACTAGTAGAACAGATGGGAGGCTAGTTGGACTAGCGACTGGTTGGACTAGCTGTTGGTTGGACCAGCAGGACGAGGTTTGACTTGCGAAATTCCCGAGACAACCCGATGTGTAATCCCTGAAAATCTTGGATGTGTAATTCCCAGGAAGACCTCGGGTGTGTAATTCCCGTAGTGCCCTGAGATGCGGAATTCCTGAGATTTGAGTATTGGTTGTGCACTTATGAGTAGTTTCGATGTGATTATGTGATTGACTGTGCACTTGTGAGTATTGCTGATGTGTTGATGTGATATTGTGACTGATGTCGATGCACTTGTGAGTAGTGCTGATCTGATAGTGATATTTTGACTGATGTTTGTGCACTTGTGAGTAGTGATGTTTGCTTATTGTGGTTGATATTTGAGTACTAGTGACTAGTACTGTTGTTGATGGTCATTGTGACTTGTTTGATATTGACAGTTATGTCCAGGGGTTTTACATGATTTTATGAAATGGATTTCAGGAAATGTGGGTCACGGGCTTTTGATGAATTGTGGGTCCTACGAATTTCTATATGAAATGATTTGAAACCCAATTGTTCACGTTTTACTCTATGCATGCATGTTTTATAACTAGAGGGTAAAGAGTTCGTTTTGAAATGTATTTTTAAACGATGTTAATTTGTCCACTCACACCTTTGATGTTTTATTAACCCTCTAGGTCGTGGCACAAAGATCGAGGCTGATCGAGATGTGAAGGCATGAATGGGAAACAGTATGGCTATCCCTTGTCTATCAAGTGCTGAGGGTATTTTCGAAACTCCAGCTAACTTTTCAAACGAGAGTAGGACTAGGCACAGTTATCAAAGTATTTTTAGGATGGATGCTGTTAAGTTTGTATCAGAGCATTTGGGTAGTGATTGTATTTTCCATGTCATACCCCCATAACGCGAGCCCCGCTACGGTGTAACGAGCTATCATGAAATTACGTGATTATCGGGATTAATTAAGGACTAATTGAGGATTATAAGGACTAATCGGGATTAGTTGAGGTAAAATGAAGATTTTGCTCCTAAAAGGAAAAAATGTTGATTTTTGACTTGGGAGGTCAAATGCACGTGGACCACAGTCTATTACGTAGATCTAGAGATTACGAGTACGTAGACAGACGACACATCGAATTTGGACATCATACGAGAAACTTACAAGTCACTGAAAGTTCGATTGGATTTTTGGTGGCACATTTTACGATGAGGTTAACTTTTAGTATTTTTGGTAAGACCCAAAATATCTTTGAAATGACCATAGGATGAGTGACAAGTGTCACTCACCCAATGGCCCTCGCTTCCACATACATGCATCTGCACCTCCCTCTCCTTTGTTCATTATACTCGAAACCCTCACCCCCACCATTTTTCTTTCATTGCTTCCCTTGTTGTTTCTTGAGAGAGAGATTGCAAGTGAGGGAGAGGCCGTGGAAGGCAAACGAGGACGGAGGAGCTGCGATGGCTACTAGAAAACTCAGAAACCAGGTAAAACCTGTGAACCCAATTAATTTTGAAATTCAAATTTTGGGATTGGGCGTTTGGAAACCTAAACTGAGGCCATGAACGTGTTTATTGAGCTCATACGAGCCTGCAGGATCGCAAATGGAACGATGTGGACCACTGGACAGCCCTGGAAGGAGGTTCGAAGTTTGGCCGTGATGAGTCAACCTTGGACATGAGATCACAAGTGAGTTTTCTTACTTTTGATCCCATAGATCGATTGCTGGGTAGATTTAGAAGAGAATGGTGAAATAATGGTGGATTTTGGTGAAGAAATGAGAGAGAATTGGTTGGGTCGAGTTCGCGGGTTGAACGACTCATTACAGTCGTTCAGGTCGACCCGGCCAGAGGTAGACGACAAGCCACATCATCATGTCAGGCCATATGGCCAACTAGATGGTGACACATGGCAGGGTGTCGGTTCCAGTTAGCATCGACGTGGCAGTACCACGTCAGCGTTGTTAGACCACATGGACTAGTGAGGTGGTGCCACGTGTCAGAGAGTTTTCAAATTGACAGGTTGACGTGTCAGGTGACGTGTTGTTAGACCACATGGAACAATCAGGTAGTGCCATGTGGCAACATGTCAGAGTTTTCAAAGTGACGTGGCAGTACACGTGGCAGTGATGACGTTAGTAGTGGGGTTAGCATAACGTCATCACATGACAAGTGGCACGTGTCACACGTGCCACCAGTTAGGGAGTGCCACGTGTTAGTTGTCAGATGTCAGTAGGGCTGACGTCAGTGTTGACCAAGCGCGTGTGAAATTTGACCAGCGCGTGATGGCGTGTGGGCAGAAATTTTCAGGTCAAATTGATCTTGTTCGAAGATTTGGACATTCTGAATCTAATGGTGGAGGTTTTAGATTGATCAGAAGTCGTTTGGGAAGTGTTTTAGAGGTTTTTCTCCTCAGGAAGCGTGTTTGGGACCCATTTTCGGTTACGGGGAGGGTTTATTGTATAGACTTATATGGATTGTTAGTGACCCTCGGATGTGATTTGGATAGGCTCAGACGTTCCAAAGGCTTCAGATTGGTTTACAGCGCGGGTTTTGAGCGCGCAGCATGGACCATGTATGAGTGGACTTTGATTTATCACTATTATGCATGCATACATGTTTTAAATGCTTTATCATATGATTTGAGCTGAAATGATTTGGTATCATTACTGGATGGTTTATGGATTTTATTGTTGGTTTATGAACGATTTTACATATTTACGTGAAAATTGGCAAATTGGGCTTGACATCCTATTGGATAATGATTTTTGAGTATTGTGAAATGAGGACTGAACACTATTTATATGAACTTTTTGGAAACCTTGTTTTGGGCTGAGACTTTATGCAAAACAACTGATTTGATTTGAGAAACAATAGTTTATGAAAATGTGTTTCCATAATTTTTACTATGACCATTCTCCGTGATGATTGATATGACATGAGATTGATGATGGATACGAGGATTGTTCATGTTTTCGAGTATTGTTTTGTGTCCAGATTTTTTCACATATTTTGGTTTTGAAAAGAAAGTATTTGTTTATATATGTTTTCTAATATGCATGCATGCTTTTAATTGGAGGGTATAAATGTATTTTCCCGAAATGTATTTGAAAATGCTTATTTTTATCTACTCACAATTTTAAATGGTTTTATATACCTTTCAGGTTGATTGCGGATGCGGGCTGTAGTAGAGACTGGGGCATCACATGAAGCTGCGTACTTTGGAAACCCTGAGTGGGTGTCGGTAGTATCACTGGTCTGACACGAGCAGGTCATCCCACGTTAATCCTGAGGGATTAAGGATGGGTCTTATCACACGACCCGGTAATGAGATGAGCATACGAGGGTGTATGAGATCCTGAAATAGATGTGGGATGGAATCAACCTTGAATTTAGGGGTCGAATGTTAGATATTGCACTCTGATTGTCACGACCCGACTTTCTCCAACAGGATATTGTCTGCTTTGGACCCAGCCTTCACAGTTTTGTTCTCGTGAGCTCACGTGCAACTTCCCAGTAGGTAACCCATCATGGAATTGCACCAGCCACAACTTGCTTAACTTTGGAGTTCTCAAGGAATCCAAAGCTAATGAGCTCCCAAAAGGCCTCCTTGTTGGATAGATACGCGCCCACACATATAAGGCACTTCTCCAGATCTCCCCAGGCGATGTGGGATTGCTAACCATGCATCTAGGGTACGAGTCCCCACAATCCAACCCCCTTGGGGCCCGACGTCTTCGCTGGCACACTCAACTCCAGCCGGGGCAGGGCTCTGATACCAAATTTTCACAACCCGACTTTCTACAATACGATATTGTCCGCTTTGGGCCCAGCCCTTACAGTTTTGTTCTCGGGAGCTCACCTCTAATTTCCTAGTGGGTCACCCATCTTGGGATTGTACCAGCCCCAACTCGCTAAACTTTCGAGTTCCCAAGGAATCCAAATCCAGTGAGCTCCCAAAAGGCCTCCTTATTGGATAGATGTGCGCCTACATATATAAAGCACTTCCCCTAGATCTCCCCAGGCGATGTGGGATTGGTAACCATGCCTTCAGGGCATGAGTCCTCACACCGATTGACAGGACACGTCCCAACTGGACTTTGATAACCGTGTCCGGTCCTGCTCCCATCTCACAAGTTAACTGATGTCCCGAAAATCAGAAATTACACATCCAGAGTTTTTATCCTGATGGGCATTACACGTCCAGCCCTGCTAGAAATTACACATCCAGCCTCACTGGGAATTACCCATCCAGTCCCTCCAAGAATTACGCATCCGGAGTCCCTCCGGGAATTACACATCCGGAGTCACTTCGGGAATTACACATTTGAAGTCTACCAAGGAATTACACATATGGGGGCACTAAAACATAATTACAAAATCAAAATCTTTATTTCAAAATCATCATTAAAACCACGTCAAAATCATTTATCACGGGGTCTCAAGCCCAAATCTCATTTCTCGTAAATCTGTAAAATCATTAAATAATTCAATGCACGTAAATCCGTAAACTCATATATGAAAATCATTTAATTCCATAAAATCATCTTTAACTCACAATCCAAGTCAAAACATCCTTTTAAAATCCCAGGCCTAGCCCAAAATCATCAATTGTACTTTCCTCGTAAAACGTGCCCAAAATACTTATTAAAATAATCATTAAATCTAGTAAATAATCGTATCAAATCATCAAGCAATCATTGAAAATCAAATCATGCCATAAATCATATAAAAAATTTAAGTATCCATGCATATCAATTTATAAAACAAACGTCCACTCACGCACCGTCCAAACCGCTCACTTTCCGAGCTGCGCGCGTTTCCATAATTTTTGGTACCTTTATGGAATCCCAAGTCCTCCCCAAAATCATCATTACGGGTTACTAATAACTCAATTAATATCATATGAATTTCCCATAATTTTTCGAGAATTATATACGAATTAAAAACGTGACATAAACCTTCGAACCCTCAAAACAATATCGAAACGGTGTCTGATCGACTCGAAACCAACTCTAAAATGTTTGTTACATTGCATAGAACAAAAGTCATGTTGACCTCACCTTGGGAATCATGCCCACGCGCCCTCACGCGCCGCTGTGAGTGGCTGCGCTTGAAACCCATGCACCTACACAGTAACCCACGCACCTGCACAGTAACTGCTACAGTGCATCGTCCTCGGCCGGTTTTCTTGCAAATGGGTCCTTCGGCCAGTGACATAACCCGATTAATTAGCCTTCAATTCAGCTTTATTTCAATCATTTATTTCATTGGATCTCTTCTACTTCATCTTAATTAAATTTCCGCATCGTTTAATTTACACAATTCATACTAAAACTCGTAATTCTCCAAGTCCATACTGTCGAATGCAAATTCCCAATTCATCCAATTCGACCTTAATTGTTCCTTCCAATTAACCAAAAAGTATCTTTAGATTAACAAACACATAAAAGCAACATCAATTTGGGAATTCCTCACCTTCACTTACACAAATTGAGTTTGACTGTTTCAGAAATTTCGCAAGAACTGTTCTTGATGGTTTCTTCGTCAATTGCCTTCATTTTTTAGGTGGTTCGACACGAAATGGGCCTAGAAGACTGATTCTAGCCTTACTTCGACTTGGGTTAGACTAAAACTTGGAAATTGAATCTCAATTTCTCCAAGAACAAGTTTGGGTTTTCCCTACGGATTTATTGGTTACCTTTGTGTTCTCTCTCTAATTCCTTCCAGTATTTCACTCAAACATTTCCTCCAATCTCACTATGTCTCTGGTTTCCTCCCTGATCACAATGAATTTGAAGTCACGAACATCCATTTGTTTTATATTCTTTGTACTTGAGTTTCACGATTTCAAGCAGCAAAGTTTGCCACTAATTCAACATTCTTAGTGACAGATGTCACCAAACCACATAACTGAGGCAGTGGACGGCTGAATCAGCCAATTGCCCACCAATTTACCTTTTTACCCTTTTCTTAACAAATTACCAAAATTCCCCTAATGTTCCAAGGTTCATAACTTTTTCATCCGAACATCGATTTTGGCATGTCGCGTGTCTACGGACTCAGTGTCTCGGGACCTACCCAACCATCATGGCCAAAATTCCAAAAGGCATCCCGAACAAAAAGTCACCTTTTGACCCCATAACCAAGGGCAAAATCGTCATTTCCTTCCAATTTTTCGAATTTTTCCTTTTTCGAATTTTCGGGTTGTCATAACATTCCCCCCTTAAAGAATTTCGTCCCCAAAATTGGATCACATTGTTTATTAAACAAACATACAACAATACAACTGCACAACAATATTTACAATACAATACAAATGTACAAAACATCAATCTATTGGATACCACCATTACTCTGAACTCCCTTTGGGTGGTTTATTAGTCTCCTGTTGTTGAAAAGAAAATACACAAGCCAGTGGGCCTGAAGTTCGACCATGTCCCCATGGTCCACCCCTAGTGTTGTCAGTTCCCCTCCCATTGACGGTTCAAGAGGTCGAGGCTGTTCCCGAACCTTGCTCTGTATGACTGCCACTCGGACTACCACCCGTTAGTTGGTATGGACAATTTCTCCTAATATGTCCAAACTCGCCACAGAAATAACAGGCACCCCTACGAAAATGGGTAGATCGGTTATAATGTTTGTCAGTTGACGGTACTAAAGCTCTACTCGACTAGACGAATGTCTGAGGGACTGTAGGACCAAAGGAATGTCCTTGTCTACCCCCACTAAAACCTGACCGAGACCCACCAGAAAATCCGAGGTTAGAACTACCTCTCTTTGATGGCGTCCCCAAACTCATTATCTCAGTTTCCTGACGTTCTCGACGTCGTCCAGAACTACCAGCAAACTTGCCTCTACTCTGATAGTACCATCTGATAAATCTCGGAGGGTGTCATATGATCCCACAGTCACAGTGGCTCGAATGTCATCTCGTAATCCAAATTCAAAACGTCTGCATTTATCACCCTCTGTAACTACAACCCTCGGGCTGTAATCGAAGGAATTCAATTTCTTTTGCATCGTGGTATGAACGAGGGTAAAACTGATCCAAAAATCGTTCGCGAAATATTTCCCATGTCAACTTACGGGCATCCCATCCAATTAACTGTAAACCATGCCACCACCGGTATGCATAGCCATCCAAAAGAAAAGTGGCTAATAGCACCATGTCCTCCGGGGGACATCTCATAATTTCGAAGATCCGCTCCAAACGAGTAATTCAATCATCGGCACCATTCGGGCCCGAATCACCACGAAACACAGTGGCTCCTAACCGCTGAGCTCTCTCAATATCCGGGCCTTCGCTAACCCTGTCCTGCTCCCTCTTATCTTCAGGTCATGGACGGGGCGCACGTCTCGGAGGCATGACATAAGAATAGAAATCAGGAACCAAATGCTCTGATACCAACTTGACAGGACCCGTCCCAACTGGACTTTGATAACCGTGCCCGGTCCTACTCCCGTCTGACAAGTCAACTGAAGTCCCGAAACTACCCATCAGCACCAGTCAGATAAGGGATAACTGCAATGATTTCCACTCATGTCTCTGCATTTCGATCAGCCCCGAACGTCGTGCCACAGCCTGGAGGGTCATCAAAACAGGAAATGTGTGAATGAACAAAAATAATATCATTTAAAAACACATTTCAAATTACATCATTTACCCTCCAGTTTATCAAACCATGCATGCATAGAATCCATCATATGAATCATTTCATAAAACCATTTTATCATACAATAAAACATATAACTCGGAAATTACACATCTGAGGGTCCTCTAAGAATTACAGATCCAGAGTTATTATCCTGCTGGGAATTACACGTCCAGCCTCACAGGGAATTACACATCCGGTCCCTCTGATAATTACGCATCCGGAGTCCCTCCGGGAATTACACATCCGGAGTCACTTCGGGAATTATACATCCGAAGTCTACCCAGGAATTACACATCTGGGGGCACTGAAACATAATTACAAAATCAAAATCTTTATTTCAACATCATCATTAAAACCACATCAAAACCATTTATCACGGGGTCTCAAGCCCAAATCTCATTTCTCGTAAATCCGTAAAATCATTAAATAATTCATTGCACGAAAATCCGTAAACTCCTATCTGAAAATCATTTAATTCCATAAAATCATATTTAACTCACAATCCAAGTCAAAACATCCTTTTAAAATGCCGGGCCTAGCCCAAAATCATCAATTGTACTTTCCTCGTAAAATGTGCCCGAAACACTGATTAAAATAATCATTAAATCTAGTAAATAATTGTATCAAATCATCAAGCAATCATTGCAAATCAAATCATGCCATAAATCATGTGAAACATTTAACTATGCATGCATATCAATTTATAAAACAAACGTCCACTCACACACCTTCCAAACCGCTCGCTTTCCGAGCTGCGCGCGTTTCCATAATTTCCGGTACCTTCCAGGAATCTCAAGTCCTGCCCAAAATCATCATTACGGGTTACTAATAACTCAATTAATATCATATCAATTTCCCATAGTTTTCCGGGAATTAATTACGAATTAAAAAAGTGACATAAACCTTCGGACACTCGAAACAATATCGAAACGGTGTCTGACGCCTCGAAATCAACTCTAAAATGTTCGTTACATTGCATAGAACAAAATTCATGTTGACCTCACCTTGGGAATCGTGCTCACGCGCCGCCGTGAGTGGCTGTCCGTGAAACCCACTGATAGGCCGTTAATTAAGCATTATTTTATATTATTTTATACCATTTATACTTGACTTTTAATATTAAAATAATAAATAATTAGATAAAATAATTTATTTTGTGATAGTTTTGTAGAAATAAATAAAGCTTGGATTTTGGAGTATTTAGGTGAAAGAATCGTCCCGATCGGAATTATAACGATGAAATTATGGACGAAATATGAGAAGCCACCGAAAATCGCAAGGAAATTCGGTGGGAAGCTGCTGAAATCTAGAAGTCCAAGCAAAAAATCAGCATCTTTCCCCAAAATCAGCATCTTTTCCCTAAAATCCACCCAATCTCATCATTTCCATCACTTCTTCATGTATTATTTTATTGTTATTTTTATATTTTAATTTTGTACATTTATTTAAACAATTGTGGCACTCCCTCTATAAATAGGGAGGTCATTTCATGTATTTGGTGTCCCCATTAGCCCCCTTTAGTCCCCATTAGTCTCCCTTAGTTTTCATTTTTCCCATTTTGTTTCTCCTTTTAATTTAGGTTCTTATATTTTCTTTCTAGTTCTTCTTTTCTTTTAGTTCATCTTCTTTATTTTGTTCTTTATTTTTAGGGACCATTTGTAACTTCTTGTAATTTTCTTCTTAATTAATTATCTTAGTTTCATTTTCTCTATTACGTTCTTAGAATTTCTTAAACTTAGCTTTAATTACATTTTTATGCTTTCCGTTAGAAAAACCTAAGGCTAGGTAATTCTAAGGCAATTTAAGAGTTTTTAAGACCAAATTCTTCGTATTTCTTCCTCCATCTTCACACGGTTCTGCCTGCTGTCAGGGTTCCTTGTGAAAAATCATGTTTTTCTACTTAAACTCTTGTTATTTTTTCGGTTTTACTTATAATGCAATATTTGTGTTGGTATTTTCTTTCTAACATTTGTAAGTATGAATACAATCTACATGTGTTTTACTTTCTGAATTTCTTTTACTTCATATGTTTTAGTGCTTTATACTTCAATTTGATGCTAAGTGTCGGCCGCTGTTGGTGCACTTAGCATTTGATTGAAGAGATTTTAATGTCGGCCGCTGTCGGTGCATTTAATCACAAACAAAAGGTAAATCATATTATACGTGTCGGCCGCTGTCGGTGCATTTATAATATGAAAAACGTATGCATATAATGGAGATGATGAATGTAGGATTTCGTGGTTGATTCAATATAAGCATGATGTTAGAGTGTTAGTAACAATTGTATTTAAAGGAAGTTTATTTTAGGAGTAGTTTTAAATAATGTTATTGTTAAGTTTAATTTAATTCTTAGTTAGTGTTTTCTTTAGTTTAGATTACAAATCTCCTTCAAAACCCCCCATCTTTATTCTTTATTCTTTATTCTTTTATTCTTTTATTCTTTTATACTTTTATTTTATTCTTTATTCTTTATTTTTATATCACTTTATTCTTTAATTAATTTATTCCTTGATTAATTAATTCTTTTATTATTTTATTCTTTAATTCATTAATTTATTCATTATTCTTTTATTCATTATTCTTTCCCACTAACACATTATTAATGTTCCCTAATTTCCCCGGTTAAGAACGATCCCTATTTACCAATACTTCATCTACACAAAAAGGGTTTTAATTGCATAACACTCAAATTACGTGTTTAATTTAATGCGTAGTTTGGGCGTTGTCAATTTTTGGCGACGTTGCCGAGGAAATTGAAAATCATTTTTAATTTGTTAGTGTATGAATATAAATTGTGCATATTATACTTGTTTATAAATTTAACTTTTGTTAATATTATATTTGTTTATAACCTTTACTTACTTGTTTATATTTTATTTATCCATCTTATTTTTGTTCTTTTTATTTTTGTTTATAATGTTCATACTTTACTTATTCTTAATCTCTAATTTATACTTGTTCATAATTTTTTTTATATATTTGTTCATATTAAAATTGTTTATGTGAATTGAAATTTCTATCATACTTGTTCATAATTTAATTTCATATGTACTTGTCATAAATGAATATTGTACATGTTCACTTTTCCTTACTTTTACTTTTATTTATTTCATTATATTTTATTTCATTACACTTTATTTCATTACTCTTTATTTCATTAACTTTATGTTCACACTTTTTATTTATTCCATTAACTTTAAATTTATTCCATTAACTTTAACTTTATTCAATTAACTTTAAATTTATTCCATTAACTTTATTCTATTTAATTTTTTTTTATTTCTTTATTCCATTAATTTTTTAATCCATTAAGTTTAAATTTATTCCATTAACTTTAACTTTATTCCATTAATTTTAAATTTATTCCATTAACTTTACCTTTATTCCATTAACTTTAAATTTATTCTATTAACTTTAAATTTATTCCATTAACTTTATGATGCACAATTATTTTATTTTATTCTTATTTATTTATTTGTTTGATTATGTCTTGACAATTTTGAATTAAAAAAAATCGAAAAAATAAAAAAAAATAAAAAAGTAAAAAAGATCTTATCTTAGCTTTGTGTTAGTGTTAATTCATACTTGTAAATAAATGTTGTATATATGATACTTGTTACCTTTTATACTTGTTCATAAATTGTTCATAACTTTTATATTTCATAGTATACATACTGACTTGTTCATAATAGACTTTCATTTATGTTTGTTTATAATTCTCTTACTTGTCATATTATTCTTGTACATACTTGTACATAATGTTCATTCTTTTTAATTGTTCATAAATGCTTATAGTGCATGTTCATTTTTCCTTATTTTTATTTGTTTTTGTAATTAAAAAAAAAACATAAAATTCGTAAAAAAAAAAATTCCCTTTTCTTCATTTATTTAATTTTTAAATTCCGAAAAAAAATTAATTAATAAAAAAAATTCTTATCTTCACTTTGTGTTAGTGTAAATCTAAATTGTTAAATAAATCTTATACATATATTAGTTTGTTAATGTGAAATTGTTTTGTAAATATCATTACTTGTGAATGAAATTATACTTGTAAATAAATTGTTCATACTTGTATAAATTGTTCATACGTATATTGTCATGTTATATTTAATTGGGCATAAAAACATACTTGTAAATAGTTCTTGCATTCATGCATTAGTCTCGGCTATATGTAGATCACTTGTGCTTCGAAGTTTAGATTTTGATCTTTAATCGGTGAAGACTCTTTTGTCAACTCTCACCCACGGTGATTGTTAACACTTGAGTCATCTTAATTCCTCTGGAGTAAGAAATTTTCGAGGGTGATGTCTAGGACAAGAGACGGTACTCATAACGGGTTTTGGGTCTAAGAAAGGGACAACAATGGAGTTTAAGCCTCAGGATGTCTTGAAATTAACCTTGTCTCTTGTGTGTATTCTTTCTAATCTGGTCACTTTTGAACTTGCCCAAACAGTTGAATTAATCCAAGATATTTACTTGGGCCGCACGGACGTATAAGTTTTCATCTAAACTTTGAAGTTATGTGAACCATATATATCTTTGACTTCCCCCGACATGTAAATATTGTTTATATCTTAATTTACATTATTTGTCATGACAAAGTTAATTTGCATCTTTAATCTAATTTGCATATCTAACTTGCATTCTTGACTAAAGTACATCTCTGACTAACTAACCTGCATCTCTGTCTAGGCTGGATGGACGTTAAATTTCAAGCGCTTGTTGGGAGGCAACCCAATGTGTTCCTGGGATGTGAAGGAGTCATCAACGCAGATTTGCTATCTTTCACTCTTTATTTTATTTTATTTTGTTTAATTATTGTTTATCTTGCTTTATTTTCGTAAATCTTCTTCCTTACTTTGATTCTATGTTTAATTACTTTGTATTTTCCTACATTAAGGACAATGTAGAATTTAAGTGTGGAGGAATGGTTTAAAATTTTAATTGTCTACAAAATTAAAAAAAAAATTAAAAAATCGTTAAAAAAATATAAAAAATGTGTGAAAAAAAAAATTCAAAAAAAAATATTTATTGTTTTTTTTTAATCTTTTTGTTTTAATTTAGTGTTTTTATGAGTCTTAAGTTGCCATTTAACTTGTCAATGATATAAATGAACAGAAATGAATATGTTATGGTCATAAAGATAATCACTACAACTTGAATTTGTTTGTTAATATTTTGTGATTAAGTGTTATAACTTGAAGATAATGCATGTAAATTGGCACATAAACGAGCATGATAAGATAAGTTTGAATCATATGAACCTTATGTGAGCTTTAGAACTTTATATACGTCTTTGATGAGTGATTTATAAGTTCTTTGTTTAAATTGATATACATATGCCTCATAACTACTTGTCATAGCTTTTAATAAACTTTAGAGTACTAGAACTTATTCTATGAGATTTTCAAAGCTTTTAAGTTAATAAACTCTCTGGTTTTGGATATGATTAAGGCATTAGGGTTAACACCATAAATTCAAACATCCATGTTCCCTATCTTGTGCGTACAAGTTGTGACCCCCTTAGTTTTAACCCTTTGAGCCCACATTAAGCCTTTCTTTCATCATCATGATTATCTAAACACTTGAGCTTAGTATAGATATCCTTTACCCTTGTTCCAAAGACTCGGTTGAAGATATAAAGATTGTGTAAGGAGAAAATGATGATGTTGAAAAGAATTTTATGTGAATTTTTTGGATTTACCTACTCAAACTTTGTTGTATTGTTGACACATGTTATTACCTTGATATAAAAAAAACCAAAAAAAAACCCAAAAAAAAAATTGAGTCTCTATCAAGGTAATAAGGTTTGGTTATGTAATGTTTTAGTTAAATCCCTTACATTCGTAAATCCGACACAAAGAATGATTGTGAGGCCCAACATGATGGAATTAGGCCTATGTTCGAAGGGATGGATTACTGACATCATTGCACTAAGGTTGGGAAGTTATGATACGTTTTGGGAGTCTATTGAGTCTTGGAACGAATTGAGCACCACTTGTCCTATATTTTCCTTGCCTCTAAACTTAGCCCCATTACAACCTTTATAAAAACCTTATGATCCTTAAGATGCTAATTTTGATTAAGTTGAATTAATCACTTGAGTAAGCTTATGGTTTTGGTTCATTTGTGAAAGTATGTTTTGTTTTTATCTTGAGGTGTTTGTTTGAGATTTTGCAAAAGTACTTACATTTCGATTGAGTGTTTAATTTAATGCGTAGTTTGGGCGTTGTCACCCATGCGCCTGCACAGTAACTGCTACAGTGCATCGTCCTCACTCGATTTTCCTGCAAATGGGTCCTTCGACCCCCGACATAACCCGATTAATTAGCCTTCAATTCAGCTCTATTTCAATCATTTATTTCATTGGATCTCTTTTACTTCATCTTAATTAAAGTTCTGCATCGTTTAATTTACACAATTCATACTAAAACCCGTAATTCTCCAAGTCCATAACGTCGAATTCAAATTCCCAATTCATCCAATTCGACCTTAATTGTTCCTTCCAATTAACCAGAAAGCATCTTTAGATTAACAAACACATAAAACCAACATCAATTTGGGAATTCCTCACCTTTACTTACACGAATTGAGTATAACTGTTTCAGAAATTTCGCAGGAACTGTTCTTGATGGTTTCTTCGTCAATTGCCTTCGTTTTTGAGGTGGTTCGACACGAAATGGTCCTAGAAGACTGATTCTAGCCTTACTTCGACTTGGGTTAGACTAAAACTTGGAAATTGAATCTCAATTTCGCCAAGAACAAGTTCGGGTTTTCCCTACGGGTTTATTGGTTATGTAACAACCCGTCCCGAGAGCCGGGATTAAGATAGTGATTAAGGTGTGATTAGTGAGGTTAATCCGTGGTTAGGTGGTCCCGATAGGTCCGTAAGTTTAGAATGACGATGTTGCCCCTAGTTTGGACAAAATAGTTGACTTTTAGTTCGGGTGGTCAAATGGGGGTTGACCAGTGACCAGGACGTAGTTTAGGACGTCACGAATCCATAGGCAGGTGGCACGCCTGATTCCGACATCCGAGGAGGGAATTGTGATGTTCGGAAGGTTGAGGGCATGACCGTAATTTGAGTAAAGTAGGGGGAATAGTTGACTTTTTGAATAATCGAGTTTTGGTAGGTTGACCTAGGATGGTTAGATAGTTCTTGTCGTCCTGAGTTCGATGACAGGCGGCACGTACTCATCGGACTTACGAGGCGAGAGTTACGGGTCTAGGAAGTTTTGGTAAAACCGTAAAATGAGTAAAACAGGAGGGTATTTTGGTCTTTTTGGTTTCTAGGGATTTGTGCACAGAGGAAAGGAATGGACGGCTGGGATTGGGCCATGTGGAAGTGTGTGGAGTGGATTGTGACAGGTGGCTTGTGTGTAGAGGATTCTGGTGGAATCCTGTGCATTCACGGCCCAATTAATTGGGGTGCACCCGTGCTGTGCATTCTTGTTCTTCGACACACAGAGAGAAACAGAGGGAGGAAATTGAGAGAAGTTGAGGATTGATCGTGGTAATTGACGAGTTCTGGTGAGTGAGGGAGGAACGGGAAACTGAAAGGGAGCTGGTGAGGTTGTTGAGAGGCACGGTGGTCGTGTGTGTGAGGGGGATGAGTCACGGGAATCTGGGAGGAAACAGAGAAGGTTGACGGCTTGTGGGGGGTGCTGTGGTCGTGTGCGGGTGTGTGCGACCTCAAAAGGAAGCTGAGGCGGCTCTGGGGACTCCACGGAACACGGCGGCGAGCACGGTTGTGGACGGTTGCAGGTAAGTCCAATTCTTCGTGTTTGTGCCCTGTTTTCCCGTCGAGTTTTGAACTGCGAGTTGTGAGTCTAAGGGTGGAATCGAAGGTCATGGGCAGGTCTAGGGGACTCAGTGGAGGTCTGGGAGTCTAGTGGTTGTGTAGCCGTGACGGGGGGAGCACGGCGGAGGATGGCATGACGGAGGTGCTCTATGTCCTCTGTTTTGGCCGTGGGTTTCAAACGGCGAGTCGTCGAGCTTAGGGCTGAGTCGACAGTCCAGGAGGGTTGGTTGAGGTTTGGTAGAGTCCTAGGAAGAGGTTGGTGTAGCCACCGTGAAGGGGGAAGTCGTGGGTGGCCGGGAAGGAAAACAGGGGTTTTTGGGTTGTTTGGTTCGAGCGTTAGTCGACGGGCTAGGGACGGTGTCGAGGTCTGAGGAGTTGGGGAATGGATAGCTTGAAACTGGACGATGAGATTGGTGAAGAAAGGGAAGGAAATAGGGCAGGCACGGCGGTGAACCGCTAACGCCGGTCTGAGTTGCAGGTGACTGTGGCGAACCGGGTTGGCTCGAGGTAGCTGATACACTGTAGCTGGCGCGTGAGGGCCACGCGCAGCCACTTTGGGCGGCGCGTGGGGGCGCGTGCGGCGGCGATGGGGAAAACGGTCAACAAGGTTGTTGGTCTAGGAGTTAGGGTGAGTTCAATGGAGTTGGTTTCAGGTCAATCGGAAGTCGTTTGAGTGTAGTTCCGCGAGGGTGAAGGTTTAGGGTCCCGGGTTCTAGGTTTTCGGTTCGGGGATTTTTGAGGAAATTTAGGTGAACTTTCGTGAACGTGTTAGTAACGTACTTTGGTGATTGTGAACAGGATCGGGATTTCCCGAGGAAGCCGAGGAACGGGCTGGACGTTCGGGACGCGAGTAGGGCTCAGTACTGTGAGTGGACCTTTTTCTTTAAATTCGAACATGCATAACTGTTTTCGATAATTGTTTTATGGTTTCGTTTATGATTTTATGTTTCTCGAATATGTTTTGTTGGTTTTATATGTTTGCATGTTTTACGAGGAAGTACAGTTTTAGCACGTTTTACGAGGAAAGGGTGATTTTGGAAAGATAAATGATTTCCATGATTTTAAAGGGTTTTTGGGGACATGATTTTGATAATCAAGGTTTTCGATTTTAGAATCGGATTTCGGAAAGCGAGATTTGGTTTTAAAATGGAAAAGTGGATTTCCGGATTTGGGTTCGGAATGGCGGTTCTGGAAGCCGGAAGGGCTTCAGACCGGTGATTTCGGATTCGGGTTTGGATGTGGATTGGTAAATGGTTTTTAAATGGTTTTGGGATTGGATTTTCTGGATCTGGTTATTGGGTTTAAAGACCCGGATATATGTGACGGGGGACCGGCCGGATTGGGTTTAAAGACCCGGATTGAGTTTAAAGACTCGGGAGTTTAAAGACTCGGATATATTGATTTTCCCCCGTAGGCCTTGAGTTTAAAGACTCGGATATGATTAAGGCCTGGATTGAGTTTAAAGACTCGGGAGTTTAAAGACTCGGATAGGTCCAGCAGGTTTGATCGGGAAAATGATGATTTGACGTTTATGGTTTCTGATACGGTTTTATGATTCACCTACTGTGGTTTTTCTAAATGTTTTATAGTGTTTCTGTTTCTTATGATGTGATTTACGGTAAATTGATTTATAACTGTGTTCATACATATTGGTTATGTATGTGGTTTTTAAAACGGAGGGTTAAACTCGGTTTTCGTGTAAAATGGTTTTGAACTCTTGTACTGTTTGGTCCACTCACACCTTCTGTTTTAAATTGCCCTCCAGGTTGTGGAGATAGCGCGGGGTCTTGACGTCGAGGCAGTGTCAGAGGCATAGAAGCGACGTGAGGGATCCCAGAATAACTTAAAATCTTCCGTGTGCGTGTAATTTATCGGTTTTTAGTTCCTTGTATTTTCGTACTATGCTCTGTAAACGTTAACGTCGGAATATTTTGTTTAATTACTCCTGCGTCTGACTGGGTTGCGTGAGTGTTACTTGGGTGTTGTGTCGAGGAGTTAGACGGGAGCGGGATTTACCTCGGGTTTCGGGGTGAAACCGGGGTGGGTCCTGACAGGTTACCTTAGTGTTCTCTCTCTAATTCCTTCCCGTTTTTCACTCAAACATTTCCTCCTAATCTCACTATGTCTCTGGTTTCCTCCCTGATCATAATGAATTTGAAGTCACGTACATCCATTTGTTTTATATTCTTTGTACTTGAGTTTCACGATTTCAAGCGGCAAAGTTTGCCACTAATTCAACTTTCCCAGTAACAGATGTCACCAAACCACATAACTAAGGTAGTGGACGGCTGAATCAGCCAATTGCCAACCAATTTACCTTTCTACCCTTTTCTTAACAAACGACCAAAATGCCCATAATGTTCCAAGGTTCGTAACTTTTTCATCCGAACTCCGATTTTGGCATGCCGCCTGTCTACGGACTTAGTGTCTCGGGACCTAACCAACGGTCATGAACAAAAGTCCAAAAGGAATCCCGGACATAAAGTCAACTTTCGACCCCATAACCAAGGGCAAAATTTTCATTTCCTTCTAATTTTTCCAATTTTTTCAATTTTTCCTTTTTCGAATTTTCGGGTCGTCACAACCTTCATCCCTTAAAGAATTTCATCCCCGAAATTCGATCACATTATTTATTAAACAAACATACAAAAATACAATTGCACAACAATATTTACAATACAGAACAAATGCACAAAACATCAATCCATGAGATACCGCCATTACTCTGAACTCCCCTCGGGTGGTTTATTAGTCTCCTGCTGTTGAAGAGAAAATACTCGAGCCAGTGGGCCTGAAGTTCGACCACGTCCCCGTGGTCCACCCCTAGTGTTGTCAGTTCCCCTCCCACGGGTGGTTCCAGAAGTCGAGGTTGTTCCCAAACCTTGCTCTGTATGACTACCACTTGGACTACCACCCGTTGGTTGGTGTGGACAATTTCTCCTGATATGTCCAAACTCACCACAGAAATAACAGGCGCCCCTACCGAAATGGGTAGATTGGTTATAATGCTGTCAGTTGACGGTACTGAAGCTCTACTCGACTGGACGGATATCTGAGGGACTGCTGTAGGACCAAAGGAATGTCCTTGGCTACCCCCACTAAAACTTGACCGACACCCACCAGAAAATCCGGGGTTAGAACTACCTCTCTTTGACGGCGTCCCTTGACTCATTGTCTCAGTTTCCTGACGCTCTCGACGTCGTCCAGAACTCGAAGATGGTTCATGTACCTGCAAACTTGCCTCTACTCTGATAGCGCCATCTGATAAATCTCGGAGGGTGGCATATGATCCCACAGTCACAGCGGCTCGAATGTTATCTCGTAATCCAAATTTAAAACGTCTGCATTTATCACCCTCTGAGTCATTATTTTTTGCAGAATGTGACATCTGTCTCTTTATAAATTGGATTGCTGGCTTAAACATGTCAAGCTAGAATGTGGACTCTATCTTGGCTTAAGTCAATGTGATGAACAAAACCCAAAACCTATTTTCATCTTCGATTTTGATCAATTAACCCTTGAGCTACTGCAAACCTGAGGGTTTGGAGAAGATTTGAGAATGAAAACTGAGAAGAAAAAGAAATAAAAAGAGAGAAGAAAACCCAGAAAAATACCCAGAAAACCTGAAAATCCCCATGAACCCATGAATTCGAAAAAAAAATTTGGTTCATTAATTACTGAAATTGAAGTTAGAATCATGTTATTTGATCATGGCGAGCAGGACTATGTGATTGGTACATGGAATTGAACGTGGGTAAGCTTGAATTGCAAGTTCGAAATCTTGGCCGAAAGCCATGAATGGAGATGATGTTTTGGTGTTTTGAGATCACAGACCTTCTTCTAGGATTGAGTAGGTTCGATTTGGTGGTTCAAACATGAGAATTGATGAAGAATTGAAGGAATTCGAGTCAGGTCGGAAATTGAGTCAGGATGTGAGTCGGGTCCGCAACTCAGACCCGGATGGAGGTTGAAGATGAACAGTGCACGATGCGTGGGGGCGTATGGGCACGATCCTCGAGGTATGGTCAACATGACTTTTCATGTAATCGATGTAACAAAAAATTTGGCATAGATTTCTAGTCAATCAGACATCGTCTCAGTATATTTTTGTGTGTTCGAAGTGTATGTATGTTTTTAATACATATTTTAATCCCAAAAAATTTGGGGATTTTAATGTGAGATTATTTGAGATATTAGTGAGTCTTAGTGGTGGTTTTTTTATAGGATTCGTGATTCCTGAAATTTACGAAGTAGTGTACGGCTCGGAATCAGACCGCTTGGACGATGTGTGAGTGGACGTTTGTTTTATAAATCATTATGCATGCAGAGTAAATGTTTTCCATGATTTAATGCATGATTTGAGTTTTAATGATTTGGATGATGAATTTATATGATTATTTGGTGATTTTATGGATTTAATAATCAATTTGTGGACACGATTTACTAGAATGGTGAAAACTATGTTTTGGGCGTAGGCCCGGGTTTAAAAATGGTGTTTTGACTTGGATTATGAGTCAATAATGACTTTGTGGATTTATGTACTAGTCTCTGAACGTGATTTTACGGATTTGTGTGAAAATGGTATTTTGGACTCGTGTAACAACCCGTGCCGGAAACTGGGATTAGATTAGTGGTTAATGATAAATTAGTGAGATTAATCGGTGATTAGTTGGATGATTTCGGACGGACGGTGCGAAAAGTCGATTTTTCCCCTAGAATGCGTAACAATGTTGACTTTTAGTTCGGGCGATCAAATTGACTTTAACCGATGACTGTGACGTAGCTCGTGATGCCACGAGTTCATAGACAGGTGATACGTCCGATTCCGACATTCGAGGAGAAAGTTATGATGTTCGGAAGTTCAAGGGCAATTTGGTAATTTAGTTAAAAAAAGGGCAAATTGTTGACTTTTCAAATGACATGGACATCTCACGCATTTCGAAGACCGTTAGGTAGGTCTCGAGATCCTGAGTACAGCGACAGGCGGCACGCTACCATTGGATTTCGGATAGTTAAGTTTTTGGTCTAAGAATGAGAAGGGTAAAATCGTAATTTGCGCATGCAGGGGTATTTTAGTCTTTTTAGGCTTTGGGATTTGTGCCCAAGGATTACTAGACATGTGGCTTCCTAGGGATGGTTGTTTATTGTGATTTGGACATGTGTCCCTCCTCTTGAGGTCTGTGGAAAATTGGCCAACCGACTCAGGACATTTTAATTAACAGGATTGTGCTATGTTGCACGGCTTTGGGCTTCAAACTGAGAAAAACAAAGATGATTTGGGAGGTGGTGAGTAAGTGATAGTGAATCCCTTTCCGTCAAGCATTGTTCTGTGACGAGTCGGTGTGTGTGAAGAATGAGATGGTCACGGTGGTGGTACTGCCACGATGACTGCCATGGACGGTGACCTCGACCGAAAGACCAAAACAGGGGATACTGATCAGACCCGACAAGCTTTCAATTCTCATCCTTCGCCCTGTTTCATGAAGGAAAGATGAAGAAGAAGCAGTTTGGGTGATGTTGGAAGGGCATGGTGGAGGCCACGGTGGCGTGGGGGGTAAGTGCCCGCGAAAAACATTATTCAAAAATCAGAATGGAATTACGGGCTTTAGTACTTACTGATCAACTGTACTGATGAAAACCTTATTTGACGGTTGCTAGAGACGTTTAGAAGCTGAACCCGTGGTTGGAGAAGCTCACGGTGTCCGAAAATAGAAAGATGAAGTTCTGCAATTTTTCTGCAAATCAGGAAGGTAGTAATCTAACCTAGTTTCTTCATTTTCTTAGGTAGAATAAGTAGGAATAAGGGGACGATGTAACTGGCGAATAAAAGAGTGAAAACAAGTGGAAAATAGTGGAAAATCGCCTGCGCTGGTTCTGTCGAATTGGGCTGGCTCGAACCGGTCTGAACCGGGTTGCTCGAGGTTGAAGACAATAAACAGTGTAGGCACGTGGCTCCCACGTGGAGCCACATTGGAAGGTGTGTGATGGCGCGTGGGACCTATTCTGAGCATGTGTTCAACATATGAAATGATGTAATCGATGTAACGAACATTTTGGCACTGGTTTCGAGTCGATCAGACATCGTCTCGATATGTTTCGAGCTATCCGAAGGTTTTAGGGCTCGTTTAAAAATAGTTAAAAATACGGGGCTTTAATATAAGCTTTATGAAGTAGTTAGTGACCTCATTATGGGTTTTGGATAGGTTCGGGAAAGCCGTTGCAAGTGGATTGGCCGGGAACGGCGTAAGTGCACGCGTATCGAGGCAGCAGTGAAATGGTCTGAGAGTGGACTTTGCTTTCTAACTTATGATGCATGCATATATGTTTTTATATGATTTCTATACGTGATTCTATGATTTGAATTATGATCTTGATGTTTTACAATTTTGCACGATTTTTGAGATTTTTACGGAATTAAACGTTTTACGAGAATACGATTGATGTTGTGATTTGGACATGGTTTTAATGATTTGATTCGGGATTTGACATACGATTTGATTTCAAAGATTTAAAATGGATTTTGGGAAGTGATTTCGGGTTTGAAGCCGAGTTCAGAAAAATGGTTTTAAAGAATGTGATTTCGGGTTTTTGAATCGGATTTCAGAATGACGATTTTGGCTTCGATTTCGGAAACTTGAAAGTGGATTTCTGGATTTGGGTTCGGAATGGTTATTCCGGATGCCGGCTTACGGAATGATGGTTCCGGATTCGGATTTGGAAATGGATTATATATATGAGTACTGGGTTTGGATTCGGGATCCTGATGAGATTGCGGATTCAGATTCGGAGATGGTTTTAAAATGGTTTTGGATTGGATTTGCTGGATCTGGTTATTGGGTTTACAGACCCGGATATGATATGACGGGGGCAGGCTCGGATTGGGTTTAAAGACCCGGATTGAGTTTAAAGACTCGGATATTAATATTTCCCCTGTAGGCCTATTGAGTTTAAAGACTCGGATTATATTGAGGCCTGGATTGAGTTTAAAGACTCGGGAGTTTAAAAAATCGGATAGATCCAACAGGTTCGATGGATGGAAATGTGGTTTCAAATGTGTTTTGGATTTCACTAAGACTTGATGATGATGGTTTTTTTAATTATGGTTTTCCGAAATTTTGGGCAATGACCCGGAAGTCATGGATTTTGATGATTTTAGGCTGAGGCCCGGGATTTGAGAAAAGGAAAATAAGTTCAATTTTTCTTAAATGGTTTGAATAACTTGAATATAGAATGGTTTTATGACATGGCTTTTTATATGCATGCATTGGTTTTTAATGGAGGGTATAAATGTAATTGTGTTTTTTTATGACTGTTTTTGAACTTATACTTTATTTTTATCCACTCACAGTCTTTTCATGTTTTCGATACCCTACAGGTTGTTGCGATGCGGGCGATAATCCCATGGAGGTTGGAGGGTATAAAGAGACGGAGACATCACACACGCGATAATCCCATGTCCGATTTACGTGTCACATGGAGGTTGGACGTCGGTCTAGCCTTCGTGTCATGCGTAAGTTAGACGGGAGCAGAACTTAGCCCTTAATCCAGGGGGATTGGGGGTGGGTTCTGTCAAATTGGTATCAGAGCAGGTTTTGTGAGCTATGCACGAGGTTTGGTTCCCAAAGTCGTTGGTTCGTCGATTTGGGTGTTGTGATGCTACTATGGATGTGATGTCTCGACGCGGAACAGCTCTTCATCAACCTAGACGCGATAGTGACAGTACGTTCGTTAGTGGCTAGGTAGCGGCGGTTGTTAGTGCCAGGGTGATAGTCGCTCGATACCCGGTGCGAGATGTGATGTATGTCGGCTTAGGGCTCAAATAGTTAGCATGTTTGACGCTGGATATGCTCGATGCTTGGACCATAGAGTCGGATGTATGCTAGCGTGGTGAACCTGGATGGTAGCCAGTGAGCTACAATTACGAGTAGGTTGGTCGACTGAGGGTCGACTGGTCGGTATGTGGAGCCCAATAGTAACCTGTTGAGTTGGTGGTATACGTGGGCCGAGGAGTTCGGTTGACGGTGGCTAGTTAGGCTGGATGTCAATAGTATAGATTGGTGACCTTTTTGGTCAGTTTGGTTGAAATTGGACTTGTGCGGCTACGAGTAGTTGAATGCCTCGAGTGGCAGGGTTTAGAAACTACTTTGAGATCTAAGAGTTTTCCCCTTAGCGAGGGTTACTGGTTGATGATTTCGACAACCTGAGTGGTGAGGTTGTTGGGAGCTAGTGGAGGCTGAAGGTTTGGATAACCCGAGTGATGATAAAGATGTAAGGAATCTGTTGGGACAACTAGGTTGGTAAATGCGAGAACCGTGATGAGAAACCCTAGAGTAAGTGCTTAGCCTGGAAACTGTGAGTTAGGGTTTGTGGTTAGATAGTTGTTGTGGTTGGGCCGATTTACGGCCAGATTGGCGATGGTGCTGCTTGGATGCAGCCGAGGTAGTTGGCTTGGTGGGTGACTCTAGGCGAGTCCAGTGCATTGTGTTTCTCTGAGATGTGGAGTACGAGGGAGGTCAGTTTCCTTGACCCAAGCGCAGATTGAGAGTTTTGGCTCTGTAGGAATGGAGGTTCGGGATTAGTATGTTGTGGACCCTAGAATGGAGATGATGACTATCGGTAGGTCATATTTCGGGACGAACGGTCAAGATGGCGTTACTTGATCAAAGTAGCGCAGTGGAAGTGCGGAGGACCTTTGCTTCGTGTTGGATTGGGCTAGGTTTGTGTGGTCGGGTTTGCCCGTTCGTGATGTCGGTCTTAGTGGACTCCCCTGATGGGTTGGCATTTGTCGGCGGATGTCGAGGTTGGCACTTGGTGATTGGCGACTTTGAGGGTGGTAACTGGGGAGGCCGAGGTCAGTGATTGTTGATGGAGGATTCTGAGAGCTGGTGACTCGTATTTCAGCAGGTGCTCGGAGTTGAACTTCAGAAAGGTGGAGATGCGATCATCAGAAGGATTGATGATTGACATCCTTTTGGAGGTGCATACACGGTGTTAACCAACATGTGAGTTAATCGGTGATTTGGTTTGGTTTGGTTACAGACAAGTGGTTGTGATTCGTAGGAGGTGTGGACTTCTCTAGGTCTCATAGAGAAGTTGACGTTTGGACAGTTAGTCTAGAGGTGGTATACTTGATGATGAAGTATCATGCTTGGAATCTCGGAATCAGGAGATATTGTGGTTTCGACGATGAAATGTTGTGTTGATTCCTAGATTGAGGTTATATGATGAGTGAAGTATACTCTGGAGTCGATTTGGATGACTCATTAAAGGGACTTCAGGAGTTGTGATCCCCCCTTGGTCATGGACACTTGTGGTTGTGTTCAGGAGTAGAGAGAGGACTTAGTGACGACATGTTTGGCATGTGTGGCGAGTGTTGTGGGTTTGTATTAAGATGGATTGAGGTAGAATGATTTGTGATCACATGGTTGAGAACCAGTGTGTGATCTGTGGAAGTATGATGAAAGGAAACGGAAAAAGTGTGACTATAACTGAGCGATATGAGGTTATTGAAGAGAACCCACAATCTAGACGTGCCTTCAGACGTGTTGAGTACTTGATTGATTTGGTCTGACGTGGTGGTTTGATCATTTGTGGAAAGTGAAGGCGAAGTAGTGAGCCAGTAGGTGGGATCCACTTAGGGGTGAGTGGATCAAGATTGGATAGTTTCTGGCTCAGGTTTGAGCTGTTGTGGATCAGGAGGATCGTATGTGAGACATATGTTGGATATCTTGACCATCTTGGAGTTGTGAGGGACGTGTATGGTCTGTCTCGCATACGTTTGGGTTTTGGTTTTGGGGTTAGTGCTGGGTCTACTCTGTATTCGTAGTTGAGATGCGATGGGATTTCATATTGGTCAGAAGACCCAGGAGACCGGGATATTTGGAAGCGATTTGAGTTGGACTTTCCCGGAAGACGTGTAGTGCAGTCTAGAGGTAGGATTGACCGACAGACTACAAAAGTAAAGCGTGATTGACTCGTAGTCAGGTGGTAATCTGTATGGTTACAAGGATGGTTGTGTGCCCTGGAGATACATTGTGAGGGTGACGGGTACACTATGGTACTGTTGGATGGACTTTGGGCATAGTAGAGTTCGGCTGATACTGATGTGGTTAATTAGTGGACGTACCGTAGAATGACGTTGAAAGTACATGAGGACATACTCTACGAACTGTGGTGAGGTATTCTAAAATATCTTTGTTTTTCATCTAAGTTTGTAGGGTGGTCCTTGCGTGTGTTTGATGGTATGCAGCATGGTTCTAGTTGGTGGTACTTGGTGAAGGTACTTGAAATGTGTATGTACGGGCTCTGCAGTGGTCGGAACCATGCCGATGTAATTGGACGTGCACCGTGATGTTCTGGTAGAAGTGATGGTGATCGGCTTAGTGCCGAGGTATGTTGTGGATTGTTGGATGATCGACGTAGTTCCGATATGATGGATTTTGACGGAGCATGTGGACTGGATCCAGGTGATCCAGAGTGTTCTGTTGATTATTGTTGATGAGTTGGATGCTTAGAGCCACGATTGGCTAGTGGGACCCTGATGCTGAGACGTGTGATTCAGCGACATGGGATCACAAAGGACAGAATTGGTAGGGTCCAGTTGCAGACAGATAGTGTGGGATGTGGATGTTGATAGGGTCCAGGTTGGCTGTGTTAGTGGTTAGTGGAGCCACTGGTGAGATGATTGGCTGAATTGGGAGTATCGACGAGTACGTTGTGACTCAGGTGAGGTCGGCGAGGTACGCTAAAGGAAGTAGTATAGAACGTTGCACGAATCTTGATGCACAGGAGTACCGTGACTGGTAGATACCGTTTTGTGAATGGGTGTACGTGAGATTTGTGCCTGTTGACGGCAAACTGACACGATGAACTGAAGTCTTAGTACGAGGTGCGCTGGACTCGGAAAGGGATCAAGGATGATGAGCCTGGTAGCAGTGGTGTTGTGGCTTACCTACTAGCCGTGAGGGTCGGCTGGTGCGACGTTAGAGGTCTCTCGGGTACGAGTTGGAATATGTTGACCTCGGTGAGAATGAAATGATCGCCAAACGGACTGAAAGTCGGATGAGATGGTTCGCTTGGCGGAAATGTGGTGACAGCTTAGGAACTGTCAGGATACATGAGTCTGCCAGGTGATGGACGCCGGGTAGAAGACCCAGGTGTGAGATCAGTTGGATTTCCCTCAGTTAGTTACGGAAGTACAAGATTCGAAATTTTGGGGACGAAATTCTTTAAGGGGCATAGATTGTAACAACCCATCCCAGAAACTGGGATTAGATTAGTGGTTAATGACAAATTAGTGAGATTAATCGGTGATTAGTTGGATGATTTCGGATGGACGGTGCGAAATAACGATTTTACCCCCAGAATGGGAAAAAATGTTGACTTTTAGTTCGGGCAGTCAAATGGAATTTGATCGATGACTGTGACGTAGTTCGTGACGTCACGAGTTCATATACAGGTGACACGTTCGATTCCGACATTCGAGGAGAAAGTTATGATGTTCGGAAGTTCAAGGGCAATTCGGTAATTTAGTTAAAAATGGGCAAATTGTTGACTTTTCAAACGACATGAACATCTCACGCATTTCGAAGACTGTTAGGTAGGTCTCGAGATCCTGAGTACAACGACAGGCAACACGCTGCCATTGAATTTCGGATAGTTAGGTTTTTTATCTAAGCATGAGAAGGGCAAAATGGTAATTTGGAAAGGCAGGGGTATTTTAGTCTTTTTAGGCTTTGAGATTTGTGCCCAGGGATCACTAGACATGTGGCTACCTAGGGATGGTTTTTTACTGTGATTTGGAAATGTGTCCCTCCTCTAGAGGTCTGTGGAAACTTGGCCAACCGACTCAGGACATTTTAATTAACATGATTGTGCTATGTTGCACGGCTTTGGGCTTCAAACTGAGAAAAACAGAGACGATTTGGGAGGTGGTGAGTGAGTGATAGTGAATCCCTTTCCTTCAAGCATTGTTCTGTTATGAGTGGGTGTGTGTGAAGAATGAGATGGTCATGGTGGTGGTGCTGCCACGATAACTGCCATGGACGGTGACCTCGACCGAAAGCCCAAAATAGCGGATACTGATCAGACTCGACAAGCTTTCAATTCTCATCCTTGGCCTTGTTTCATGAAGGAGAAGTAGTTTGGGTGATGTTAGAAGGACAAGGCGGAGGCCACGGCGGCGTGGGGGGTAAGTGCCCGCGAAAAACATTATTCAAAAATCGGAATGGAATTACGGGCTTTAGTACTTACTGATCGACTGTACTGATGAAAACCTTATCTGGAGGTTGCTAGAGACGTTTAGGAGCTGAACCCGTGGTTGGACAAGCTCACGGTGGCCGGAAACAGAGAGATGAAGTTCGACAATTTTTCTGCAAATTGGGAAGGTAGTAATCTAACCTAGTTTCTTCTTTTTCTTATATAGAATAAGTAGGATTAGAGGGACGATGTAACTGGTGAAGAAAGGAGTGAAAACAAGTGGAAAATAGTGGAATACCACATGCGATGGTTTGGACGAACCAGGCTGGCTCGAACCGGTCTAAACTGGGTTGCTCGAGGATAAAGACGATGAACAGTGCAGGCGCGTGGCTCCCATGCGCAGCCACTTTGCGCGGTGCGTGGGACCTATTCTGGGCATTTGTTCAACATACGAAATGATGTAATCGATGTAACGAATATTTTGGCACTGGTTTTCAGTCGATCGGACATCGTCTCGATATGTTTTGGGTCGTCTGAAAGTTTTAGGGCTCGTTTAAAAATAGTTAAAAATACCCGAAAAATACGGTACTTTAGTATAAGCTTTATGAAGTAGTTAGTGACCTCATTATGGGTTTTGGACAAGTTCGGGAAAACCGGTACTAGTGGATTGGTCGGGAACGGCGTAAGTGCACGCGTATCGAGGCACCAGTGAAATGGTCTGTGAGTGGACTTTTCTTTCTAACTTATCATGCATGCATATATGTTTTTATATGATTTCTATACATGATTCTATGATTTTAATTATGATCTTGATGGTTTACGGTTTTGCACGGTTTTCGACATATTTATGGAATTACACGTTTTACGAGAATACGATTGATGTTGTGATTTGGACATGTTTTAATGATTTGATTCGGGATTTGACATATGATTTGATTTCAAAGATTTAAAATGGATTTTGGGAAGTGATTTCAGGCTTGAAGCCCAGTTCAGAAAAATGGTTTTAAAGAATGAGATTTCGGGTTTTTGAATCGGATTTCAGAATGACGATTTTGGCTTCGATTTCGGAAACTTGAAAGTGGATTTCCGGATTTGGGTTCGGAATGGTTATTCTGGATGCCTACTTTTGGAATGATGGTTCCGGATTCGGATTTGGAAATGGATGATGGATATGAGTTCTGGGTTTGGATTCGAGATCCTGATGAGATTGCGGATTCGGATTCGGAGATGGTTTTAAAATGGTTTTGGATTGGATTTGCTGGATCTGGTTATTGCGTTTAAAGACCCGGATATGATATGACGGGGGCAGGCCCAAATTGAGTTAAAATACTCGGGTGTTTAAAGACTCAGATATTGATATTTCCCCCGTAGTCCTATTGAGTTTAAAGACTCGAGAGTTTAAAGACTCGGATTATATTGAGACCTGAATTGAGTTTAAAAACTCGGGAGTTTAAAGATTCTGATAGATCCAACAGGTTTGATGGATGGAAATGTGGTTTCAAATGTGTTTTGGATTTCACTGAGGCTTCATGATGATGTTTTTTTAATAATGGTTTTCCGATGTTTTGGGCACTGACCCGGATGTCATGGATTTTGATGATTTTGGGCTGAGGCCCGGGATTTGAGAAAAGGAAAATAAGTTCGGTTTTTCTTAAATGGTTTGAATAACTTGAATATATAATGGTTTTATGACATGGCTTTTTATATGCATGCATTGGTTTTTAATGGAGGGTATAAATGTAATTGTGTTTTTTTATGACTGTTATTGAACTTATACTTTATTTTTGTCCACTCACATTCTTTTCATGTTTTCGATACCCTCCAGGTTGTTGCAGTACGGGGTGTTGGTCGATAGAGACGGAGACATCACACTGCAATCCAAGGTAGAGATCTGCGCGCTCTGGAAAGTTCGGAAGATTAGAACGGTTCGTTGGATAATCCCTTGTCCGATTTACGTGTCACATGGAGGTTGGAAGTTGGTCTAGCTTTCGTGTCATGCGTAAGTTAGATGGGAGCAAGACTTAGCCCTTAATCTAGGGTGATTGGGGGTGGGTCCTGTCAACTCGGACCCTATTTGAGAAATAATTTTGACTTGGATTTGGAGTCAAATGTGATTATATGACTAAATTGATGATTTTCGTATTGATGAAATGATTTTTGGACACTGTGTGACGATGATATTACGGAAATGATGTTTTGGGCTTTGGCCCCAGTTGGAAATTTTGTTTGGTCGTATGCCCGGTGTTGTGACTTAGTTTTAAGTCAAAGATTGTTTTGAGATTAATGTTTGGTTTCATGTACAGTGTCCTGTATGTGTAATTCCCGAGAAGGCCGGGATGCGTAATTTTCGGGAAGGTTCGAATGCGTAATTCCCGAAACAGCTGGATGTGTAATCCCATGAAAGCCTGGATGTGTAATTCCCAGGAAGACCTCGGATGTGTAATTCCTGAAGTGCCCTCAGATGCATAATTCCTGAGATTTGAGTATTGGTTATGCACTTGTGAGTAGTTTTGATGTGATTATGTGATTTATTGTACATTTGTAAGTAGTGATCATGTGTTGATGCGATATTGTGACTGATGTCGATGCACTTGTGAGTAATGCTGATGTGATAGTGATATTCTGATTAATGTCTGTGCACTTGTGAGTAGTGACGTTTGCTCATTGTGGTTGATATTTGAGTACTATTGACTAGTACTGTTGACGATGGTCATTGTGACATGTTTGATATTTACAGTTATGTCCAGAGGTTTTACATGATTTGATGAAATGGATTTTGGGAAATGTGGGCCACGGGCTTTTGATGAATTGTGGGTCCTACGGATTTCTACGTGATATGATTTGAAATCCAGTTGTTCACGTTTTACTCTATGATGCATGTTTTATAACTGGAGGGTAAAGAATTGGTTTTGAAGTGTATTTTTAAACGATGTTATTTTTGTCCACTCATACCTTTGATGTTTTAATAGCCCTCCAGATCATGGCACGAAGATCGGGGCTGATCGAGATGTGGAGGCATGAATGGGAATCAGTATGGATATCCCTTGTCTGGCAAGTGTCAAGGGTATTTTCAGAACTCCAGCTGACTTGTCAAACGGGAGCAGCACTAGACACAGTTATCAAAGTCCTTTTGGGACGGGTCCTATCACACACACCTATTATGACCTTCATGCTCATCATTACTGAGAACTTTGTTGAAATCTCCCATGCACAACCAAGGGAGAGCAGGCATAAGATACAACCTATGTAGTAATGCCCACGACTTATGGTGGTCTGAAACAACTAGATGCCCATAAAAACCGGTCAATCTCGAATGATGCTTATCCCAAATACCCCCTATCACTTTATCAATATGATTACTGAAGTGAGTTTGCATATGTATGTCTAGATCCTTCAACCACATCATTCTAAGGCCCAGAGAGTCCCCCACACTTGCAACTGAAAACACAAAACTCAAACCCAATTCTTAAATTTTCCGGTATATAAAATTAACTGAACTTTTGGTTTCACTTAAGAACAAAGTTGACGGTTTGTGTCACTGGACCAAGAGCCTTAAAACTTTGATTTCTCAGGGAGGCGATAACCCTATATAACATGAAATCCGGATGTGGGTCTTTATCTGTCAAATTAAGGTTTGGGATAGAGTTACTCATTTCCTACCCTTCACCGCGCGAATGGCCGCTTCATCTCACTCTTAGTTGATGTACTCATGGACTCAATTGAATCTTCGCCTCCCATCTTTACTATCTTCTCCACCAACCCATGTACCTCATCTCCTGACCCTATATCATCCATCTCCATAGGAACCCTCATTCTCTACCCACGATTCGGGGAATGCCCAAAACCCCTGCCTTTTTCTTTCTGGTATCCAATTCCTAAGACATCCTCATGCAACCATTTTCCATATGGCTTGAGTTGCGTTCCGTCAAACCTGTTTTATTAGAGTTGCAGTTCTTCTGTCAGGACCCGTCCCAAATCCTCTGGGATTAACGTGGGACGCATCTGATCCCGTCTGACAAGAAGTGTCAGACCAGGGAAAAATCCATCTCTAGCCCTCGTCGGGGCTTCCCGAGTATGCCAGGATCGTAGGCGGAGGAGTGTGATGTCTCGTCTCTGCTACAGCCTGCATCCGCGATCAACTTGAAGGGCATTAAAAACATCAAAAGTCGTGAGTGGACAAAATAATATTTTATTAAAACATTTTCCATAAAGACATTTATGCCCTTCATAAAAACATACGCATGCATTCAAAACCATTTATTAATTCTTCATAAAAAAACCACTTGAAAACATTCTCATAACCTTTCAAGGGTTCATGCCCGGCCCCATAAACCGTCATGACCCATAAATCCATTTGGGTCCCTGACCCAAAATCATAACTCAAAAACCATAAACCATTACATGTGGGAACGCAGCCCAAATCAATGTACGTGGGTATCAGCCCAAAACCGTTCTCAATGAAATACCAAAACATAGGATACGGGGTCTCTGCCCCAAACCATTTCTAAAACATGGAATATAGGGTCTCCTCCCTCAAACCACTTTCCATAAAACCACATACGTATCGACATACATATAACCCATCCGCGGCACTTCCGAGAAGATGCCAACTCGGGGCACACAGCCCCTAGGGAACACATCCCCGATAAATGTCACGATATAATCTCTATACTAGTGTGCACACTACCCGGGGTCTCTCTCCGAGTCTTCTCACAGGAATCTCCATCTGGGAGGCTCAATCTCTGGATCTAGTCCGAGTTCTCTCTCTAGATCTAGTCCGATCACATCATAAATTGTAACCCCCACTCATGGAACGGGATCCCTATGGGGATACCCATTCTGGTATGTGGATCGTGACTCTCCAGGTCGACGTCTGGAGGAGACCATATAAATCATGTGGAGGGTTCATAATCATTTTTAAATCTCTTTCTTTCTTTCACAAAACACATTTCAACTGGGTCTCAAACCCGATTCATCTCAACAGGATTCCTCGAATCCGATTCAAATCCCTTTCACAGGCCTCGGCCTAAATCCACAGTTCAACAGGGTCTCATGCCCGAATTTTCATTTCATAAAATGAACTGGGACTCAAGCGCGATGTTACATTCAATTGGGCCTCAAGCCGATACTATCCACCAACGGGACTTCAAGTCTGATTCTATAAACCAACAGGACCTTAAGTCTGATTTCACAATCAACTGGGCTTCAAGCCCGATATCTCAATTAAATGGGACTCAGGCCCGATATCATAAATCAACGGGGCATCAAGCCCGATAGTACCACTAACTGGGCCTCAAACCCGAATCGTAAACCAACTGTGCCCCCGACCCGATCATATAACTCAAATGGACCCTCGGTCCGATTCCTCGTCAAATCAAATGGACTCCAAGTCCGAGAATTTGTAAATCAAATGGGTCTCGTGCCCAATTTCATATTTCCAAATTCAAAATCCATTCATTAAATCATCATTGAAAACACAGTACGCAAAGGTACGACATAAAGCCGAAAACCTCGAAAAACATGCAAATATGTCGATCCTAAGCTACCACACACAAATTCGCTCAAGGCATCACAAAACATGTTCTAAAACAATTATAAAACATTTATGCATGCATAGAATTCGAAAGAAAGGTCCACTCACAAACCATCTGAAGTCGTGCCTCGATACGAGTGCCATAATCGTCTCCCGAGTCAATCGTCGCCTCCGGGATTCCCGAACTTGTCCAATCGTAATAGAAGGTTACTAATAGCCTCATTAACCTATAATTGAAGCCCCATAATTTTCCCGATTTTTTAACTATTTTTAAACGCGAACCTAAACCTTCGGACGTCCCGAACTATATCGAAACGATGTCCGATTAACACGAAACCAGTCCCAAAATGCTCATTACATCGAATAGATGAAATTACATGTTGGAACCACCCTCAAAGAACGGCTCATGCGCCTGAAAACGCCCCTAGAAGGGACTACGCGTGAGCCTCACGCGCCCTGCACAGTCCTTCGTCTTCAACCCGTGGCCGGTTCAGACCAGCCAGTTCGGTCCTGTTCTGCAACTGGACCGGCGTGACCAGTCCAGGCCTCTCCAATCCTCATTTTTCGTCCGTTTTCTTCTAATCCAATCCCTAAATTCCTATTTTCAAGTTTTCTATCCATTCCTATCCATAAACCTAAGTTAAAACCCTTAAATCCTAACCATAATCAAAGGGTCTCACAGCGTTGTTTTTCATTTTCCTCCCATGGCTTCCACAGCCGTACAACCACCATAAAAACCTTCTTTAAACTCCCTAAGCAACCTAATAAACCCTTACTAAACCTCCAAAACCATCCATAACATTAAAATCCAAATAAAAATGATAATGGGTCTTACCTGGTACTTGCTCGGGTTTATGGCCGCCGTCCACGGTGGCGTTACTTCCTGCCTGCCACCATCATCCACACTTCCTCCTCTCAGCCTCTGGGCCTCACCAAGATGATCAAAGGGTAAGGGTTGGATGGGTTTGGGTTCAAAGGGTGAGATCGGTTTGGTGGGTTTGGTTTGCACGAACAAAGAAATGGAGGATGCATGAATCAATTTGGGTGGGGAATGGATGGATGACAAGTGTCATTCATCCATTGGGCCTGCCCCAAAATATCTGGGCCCACTTAAGTCCAAAAGTCATCTGTTTCATAAATCGTGCAATAGTACCTTCGGACTTCCGTGAACCGTAACTTCTCCGTCGAACGTCCGAATTCGACGTGCCACCTGTCTACGGATTCGTATCGTCTCGAACTACGTAACGGCCCTTGGCCCTCGTCCATCGGACCTCCCAGGTCAAAATTCAACTATTGGCCCCTATTCAACTAAATTACCAAAATGCCCTTGGACTTCCGATCGTCATAACTTCTTCCTTGAAAGTCGGAATCGAGTGTGCCACCTGTCTATGAACTACGGCACAGTCCTCCGTCAAAGTCCATTTGACCGCCTGAACGAAAAGTCAACGATTTGCCCATTCCAAGGGCAAAATTGTCATTTCGCCCAAACGTCCGCTAATCCTCGTCTAATCTCCGATTAGCCTCGCTAATCCGTCATTAATTCTTAATTAATCCTGCTAATTCGGGACGGGTCGTCACAGCTTCTCAATATGGTCAAAATTTCAATAGATGTGATATCTAGCACAACCCTTATTGATCTGTCAACGCATAACCAACCAACTCATTCCTTATCAATCTACCCAGTTGTCTAGTCATATACATCAATGGAATTCCTCGTATTTGGACCCAGAATTACTGCCACAAAAGGATCCTTATGGGATTTTCAATGTTGTTGGCTTCCGCCAGAACCAAAAAATAACCATTGAAAAGCCACGGGCCTCTATTTAGAATCTTGTCCTTTTCCACTTTCGTGTTAAAGCTAAAGGAAAGCATGTCATGTTCCATCTCCATAATGGTAACCCTCGCCTTTGGTTTTCAGAGATTTTGAAAAGTCCTCTTCAAAGCCTCCTTATTGTAGGAGTTTGAAGTGAGGAGTTTACCTACCAGAAAACACTTTGTTATTTGGATTCCCATTTCCTTCCTTGTCAAGATCACCAACTGTCTCCACTCTTTTGTTATTACAAAACGGCATGAGAAATGAGTACACGCCTCCTTAATACACACAAAAAAACTTTCCTTTTCAGTTGTACGCCCAGTGTACACCCCTTGTCGGTGTCTGTCACAACTAGAGGGTCATGCAGAAAACTAGAACCCTCGTATGAGAAGATCGCGGCCGTGCACTAACACTGTGAAGGCCCCAGATATTTTGTGAAGGCCCAATTGATGAGTGACAAGTGTCACTCATCCATTGATCGCTAAACATACATACATGCATACCACCATCTCTCTTCATCTTCTTGTGCTTCCATACCTGAAACGCACAAACACTAAACCACACCACCACCCCATCCCATCCCCTACTGTGATGACTGAGTGGCTGAGAGCGAGAGGCTGAGATGGACGGATGGCTGAGGGACAGCGAAGCAGCTCAAGCAAGGAGCTGGAAATTTGGCCGGACTCTTCATGGATTCCAGGTAAACTTTTAGGATATTTTTCTAGGTTTTGATCATATAGATCGATTGAGGGGATCCAAACGATCATGTAGGAAGTAACGGCTTCGAAAACGGTGGTCGAATGAGTGATTTACAGAGGATCCGGGTTGACCCGGATAGAGGACAGGGATGAAAATGACGTCATCGATGACTTCATCAGATGATGTCATCTTGTCAGATCTGACACGTGTCAGATGTCAGATGTTAGATGACATCATGCTAACGTCATCGATGACGTCAGCCGTTGACATTGCTGAAGTTTTAACCAACCAGCTTTGACCCGCGCGTGGGGGCGCGTGGACACATATTTCGAGGTGTGACCAGAACCATTTTAAAGGTTTCGACCATACAAATCCAATAGTGGTAGTTTGAGTCGATCGGGGATCGTTAGGTTAGTCAAATTGAGGTTTAAAGCCTAGTGAACCCTGTCCGGGACATGTTGACTTTTCTAGGAATATTGGGGGTTCTTGATATGGACTTGTATAGGTTAGTAGTAACCTTTAAGTATGTTTTGGATAGTTCTGGATGACCCGGAGAGGTCGGATTAGCCTGCAGAGGCTTATAGCACGCGTATCGAGGCGCAGCTTGGACGGTCTGTGTGTGGACTTTGTTTTATGAATATGATGCATGCATAAATGTTTTATATGTGTTTATGAACATGATTGTAGATGCCATGAGTGCATGTGATTTGAATATGAATTGTTTGGTATTTTCGGAGGAAAATGCTTTATTGCACGTAGTTCGAGATTTCTGTTTTATATGATGTTTGGGCTTCAGCCGAGTGTACTACATGCTTGTGTTTTAAGTGATTCCGAAGGTTTCACGGAGAGGCGTGAAACTGAGGAACTGATTTATGATTTTGGAGGATTTCACGGGGATTCGTGAATTCGAGATTCGAGCGAGACCCATTTGAAAGACCCTGATTTAGCATGAAGTCAGAGATGATTTGAAAGTGTTTTGTAAATGAGAAATGGTTTTCAGATTTCGAAATATCTTTCAGGCGTATGACCTAGTTGATTTGAGGTTTTACTTAGAGTATAGTTAAACGTGAGATAAGTGGGGCTGTGACCTAGTTATGAGTTTTACGAAAGATATTTCGGGCATGAGACCCAGCTGTGGATTTTATAGGATTCGAGGAATCCTGGGATATGAGGTGTCGTTGGACACTGAATTTTCGAGCTATGACCCAATTGGTGATATTTCGGACTGTGACCTATTTGATGATATTTCGAGCAGATGGCCCTATGTGTGATATTACGGGTTAGTACCGGACGATCAGGTTAGAGTCCCGATCGATGATGATGACATTCGGGTTCGAGTCCCGGGTGTTACGGTGCTCGCCTCCGGACTGTGGATGTGTTCCTTCCGGAGAGGTCACAATGCACTATCTGTTGTCGAGCAGTTTCTGGAGGCTCTGGTAACAAAGGGAAGCTCAACTTAGGAGTGATGATGTTATCCTCTGAGATCGATCAGTGATGTGTTCACGATGATCTAGAGATGGTCGCGGCGGGTGATGTGTTCACGGCGACATGTTAGAATTGTGAGCGGTCATGAGCTTATATTTGCACATGTGCTAGGATTGGAATCGTGACTGACACTAAGATAAGTATGGGATGTTTTCCCACGTGTTCTATGATTTAAGCTAAGGCTCCGTTCTGATCTTCTTTGATTTGGTTTTGGGCTGTGGCCCTATATGATTCGGTTTTGGGCTGAGACCCTACTGAGGTAATGGCTTCGATTGAGAAGCATTTTTTACTATGTTTTGATTTGGGAATCTATACGTCTTGCTTCTGAGAAAGTATTTGGAATAACTGTTTTATGATACTTGCATGCTTTTACGTGAAAGGTATAAATGTCTTTTCGACAAATGATTTTTATAAACTGTTGTTTTGTCCACTCACAGTTTTATGGTTTTAATACCCTTCAGGTTGATAACGGATGCGGACTGTTGTAGAAATCGGGACATCACATTCCACCACTAATCCTGGTGTTCTCTAACTAACCCTGAGCGGGTGACGAGGTTATCCCTGGTCTGACACGCGGTATCAGACAGGAGCAGGCACGTCCTACGATAATTCAAGAGGATTGGAACGGATCTTGTCACACACAACTCTCTTAGGTGGGAGGTGGTGATAAAGCTTTTACCATAACCTAGAGAGAATCCTTGCTAGCAAAAAAGCTGGACTTTCAATCCATCTAGAATTCTTCCAAAGAGAAGAGTCTTCGAATCCACCTGTAATCAGTGGATTCTTTACTCACTATTAATTAATAAATTGGAATCTCTATGCAGATACCTACTCCAGATGAGAACTTTTCAATATACCATTCCAACTCATAGCTATATGCTTCAGACGTAATCCAACGTGTTATTATTGGGTAATTTAATTTCGGGCTTATGTCCTGATTATAGCTTTCAAAACATTAGAATCGTACATGCTCTACTTTATATTTACTTTGTTTAACGACTGTTGTAATTGATGCATACCGATCCGAGTGATTGACTCAATGAACACCACCAATCTATTTCTCAGTCAACGACGTTACGGACCCAAACATGCATTAGCTGGCCTCGGGTCCACACACGAATAACTCCATTGACTTGCTGCACACAAAAGGACATCAAAATAAAATATAGAAAAATAAAGGACATTATTATTCTATGATCCCTGCCTTTTTGACTTTTTGGCGCGTGACCAAGTTTTGAACTAAAGAATCCAATGCTACATGCCTACATCCACCATCCAAACGTTGAATAAAATTCGCTCCACAAAATCAATTTTAAAATGAATAAATCAAATACATCAATATTAAAAAGTACCAACAAAATTATATTTCATTTTCGTCTTTCGCTTTCACCCTCTCCTTCCATTCCTCTCAAAATTTACATCCAACCCCCTCCATATCCCAATCCACCCTATATATATATACTTCATTTCAACATTCTTCATTGACTTTCTGAGCGGGTCTTATATCTTAAACCGCGGTGCCAGATCCTTTGCCACGTGACTTTTCAACGGTCTTGATCGACACGAAATGTGTCCTACCATCAACTTGACGTGAACACAAGGCCTGCAGAAGCGGATGTGACAGATGCGTGCGGGTGACGGTGCTCAGCTTCGTAAGTAACGACAAGCATAGTAGGGTCGTCCCGTGCTCTCTCCACGTGTTTCCTCGCTGGACACCCTCTTACAGTACTGCACTTGTAATATCCTCTGCAAACAAATAAATTAAAACTAATTAATATTTGAAAATAAAAAAAGGAAAAACAAAGTCATCAAGATTCGTCTTTGACTTTGAAATCTTTAACCAGATGGCCGAATCAGATTCAAAAGGAGTAAAATAATACCTCGGAAAAGGCGAGCCCTTGATCGGCTTTTGACCGTACTTTCTCCACGAGAATTCATCGGCGGGTATATCGGCGATCTTCGAGCTAATAGCCGGCACTCTAATCGTTCTCTTAACCTTGCACTTCCTATAATTGATTAAACATAATAATTTAATTTTCGCACAAAAACTTTCAAAACAAGGGGAGCATATGCTAAAATGCGCCAGGGTGTAACTAATTTGAAAATTCAAAATGATCAGTACCTTCTTTTAGAGCAATGGCAGTGCCCGGCCGACGACGTTTCTGTGGCGACGTTGCTTTCATGACACCGCTTGCGGTGAGATTGAGAGAGAGGAGGCTTCCCGGAGGAGAAAACCGGTGCCGGAGGGGCCAGAACTGACGAGATTGCTTTACCGTTGGAGACGCTGCCGTCTCCCATTGTGATGGAGGACAAAAACGACGAAGTTTTGGAGATCTGTGGAGAAACAGTGAAAGAGCCTTCCTTGTTGGGCTTGGAAGATTGAGAAGTAGTCAGAGTTGTCTGAAAATGAGGTTTCGGTTCAACCGGTTTGGAGGATTGATTCATCGGTCCGCGGCGGAATCGGGCGTGACCGGTCCGGTTCAGGACGGTGATGAGTTGCTTGAACTTTGCAACTGTAAAATCAGTGATTTCCCGACAATCGAGGGGGTTCTGCGTTTGCGTTTGGGATGGGGTTTGATTAGATAGGACGCGGATCAGGTGTTCCATGCTCTTCAAGCCGGCGGAGGCTGCATCTTCCATGGCCGTCCGATCGTCCATCTTGGAGAACCCAACTAAATCAATAGCCATTTCAGCTGCCTACAGAGAGACTCAGGGAGGGAGAGAGAGAGAGAGGGAGGGAGAGTTTGAGACTTGAGAGGAGGATGAGTTTGAGAGAGGAAGATGGGGGTTATAAAAGACATGGAAAGGGGATGCCAAAAGTCAAAGGTTTGATCCAAGGGTGGAGATTTGTTTGGATTTTGTATTTTTTTAATTAATTTTGCATGGCACATGATGATGGCATGAAGATAAAACAGTTGTTTACTGTTAAAAGTCTAAGGGAGTAAAGGAGTTGGGTGATGGGACCCACATGCAAAGAGGGTTCTGCTTGTAACGCACTCACTACTGGCTTTTTATTTGCAAAATTAGCAAAGGGTCAATGCTCGATTTGGCAAAAGAAAAATTAGAGTTGGGGATTTATCGTCACTGATGAAAATATCGTCGATTTCGTTGATATATCGTTTGATATATCGGTGAATTTGGTCGGCGACACGTAAGAGAGGGGGAAATAAATTGAGCGAAATATCGACCGTTTTTGTTGTTTTAAGCTCATCGATCTCTTTATTTCATTAAAACGATCGAGATATTAACAAATTTCATGAAAATCGGACGTAAAATCAATGAGTTACAACCTGGTCATGTTGTCGGGTCAAAAAACCCGAATAGCAGACCCGCGAAAGGTAGGGGATGACTGTTTTTAACTCAGTAAGTTTACTTTATATATTATTTGGTTAAATAATTATTCAATTGGACTGGGTACTGGAGTTGGTTTGGCTTGTGTTTAGTGCTCCCTGCACTTGGGTTCGACACCCCATGCGTGCAATTTGCTTCCTTTAATTTTTTTTTCTTTTTTTCAGTTTATTTCCTCTTCTTTTTTTTCAGTTTATTTCCTCTTCTTTTTTTTCAGTTTATTTCCTCTCTTTTTTTTTTCAGTTTATTCCCTTCTTCTTTTTTCATTTATTCCCTTTCTTTTCATTTATTCCTTACATTTTTTATTTATTCCTTATTTTGAACTATATTTTTAATTTATTCCTTATTTTGAACTATATTTATCATTTTTTTCCAATTTTAAATATATCAATCCTTTTCAATTTTAAATATATCAATCATTTCCAATTTTAAATACATCAATACTTTCTAATTTTTGAATAAAGATTGACTCTATTTTTTTTTCAATTTTAAATATATTTACTCATTTTATAATTTTTCTTCCATTCAAATTTTTTTATGCTTATTGTTATGTTTCTAATTATATTAACATTCAATTATAGTAATTCACTTCAATTTATATTTATATTTAAATTTTTATATTACTAGTCATCGGCATAACTTTATTATATCATATTATTCATCATCTATTTATTATATCAAGTTCATTTTATAGTTTTTATTAGTCCTATATAACCATTATTGGGTACTTAAGTTTTTTCCAAAATTTCATTTCAAATTTCCAACTTTTAGATCGAATTTCCGTCATTTTTGTTGACCGTAAACAATATCGATATCAATATCGATATTTGGGGCGAGATATCCGTAAATTTGACTAGCGATATATCCGTCGATATCGATATTTTCATCCTTGTTTATCGTATCATCCTAGTTTTATTTTATTTTTTTTTATTGCAAATTCTTACACTTTTTTTTTAACCAACAAACAACTAAACTTTTAAATTCGAAATTTACTCTAATTCGACCCTCAAAGCACCTCCATCATGCCTTTGAGGAGCGCAATTTTTCCAAATTCATTTGTCTTTAATTACTTTTAGGTGGGCTACGAACAATTTCAAAGGCGTTTCTAATGATGATTAGTTATATACATTATAACTTATTTTTTAAATCCATACACCGAATGCCGCCAAACATCGACCATAGGAAAATAAAATGCAAAATAAATAATTACCAAAATATCCTATAAATATAAATAATATTATTTGGATACATTTAGTGATATATTTAATGTATTAATTAATAAATTTAATATTTTAATAAATTAAATCAGTTTATGCACCCACTTTACTATTCATTGGCCCATCCTCTTTATCTCTCTTCCATGCGACTATCTCTCTCTCCTCTCTTCTTGCGAAAAATTGAGAAAAAACTCCAAATCCTCCCTCACGGCCATTGACATTCGTCGACAACCCAAACCTTCCAACCAATACCAAACTCATCCTCACCCTCTTATGAACCCAGTTGTGCAACCGATCGGCTCCAATAACCCTTATTGGTGAATGACGGCGAGAATGGAAATGCGCTTAAAACCTTTTACGGGATTTTTTGGTCACCTCATGTACGTTTGTCGAATTTGGATTCCTGAGACTGACTAGATAAATTTAGGCTATTATTTTGTAAGTCTTAGCTGAGATTTGAAAAGGTTAGAAAAGCTTGAGGTTTCGATCAAAATAATGGCAGATTCCGACTGACGATCGTTTTGTCACAATGAAATATTCCATCGACGAGGGAATATTTCGTCAATCAAGGGCGTCGTTGACACGACCCATCCCAATCCCCCCGGGATTAACGTGGGATGTGCCGTACTCCCGTCTAACTCACGTGTCACACGAGGTAACACGAACGCCAGACAAGGGATAACCCGAAATCCTGAGCCCAATTAGCTCCCAAAGTGCGTCAGGATCAGCCGAAGAATGTGAGGTATCGGTCTCTGCTACAGCCCGCATTCGCTATCAACCTGAAGGGCATTAAAAATCAGTAAAAGATGTGAATGGACAAAAATAAATAATTTAATCAAAACTCATTTGAAAAAGACATGTATGCCAGTCACTTAAAAACTATGCATGCATACGAAACTAGTTAATTCAAATTTCATAAAATCGTTTAGAAAACCAAGGTGATTTTCTTTTCTCAAACCATTAGGGCCTTAGCCCAAACCCATAAAATCACCGGAACCTCCGGACCTGTCCAAACCATACCTGAAAGTCACTAACCACTTCAAATAGGCTAACATTGAATCCTCCTAAATTTTCAGAATTTTTAAACTTATTTAAAATAGACCTTGAACCTTCTGACATCCAAAACTACCCTAAAACGGAGTCTAATCAACTCGAAACCTGTCTCAAAATGTTTGTTACATCGAAAGGACAAAATTACATGTTGACTACATCTCCCAAATCTGCCACACGCGCCCCCACACATCACCGCAAGTGGTTGCGCGTGAAGCCCACGCGCCTGCACAGTGTCATTATTGTTCACGAATCAAACCCAGTTCAGACCAGTTCTCTAGTTTCCGGTTCGACCAGACTGGTGAGACCAGTTCTCAGCCAATTCTACCCCGTTTTCAATCCCGTTAATTCATATAGCCTCGTCTCATCATTTCCTATCGATCTACATGATCAAATTTTTGAAATAAGAATAAGATCATACCTGCTCGAACGTTGAACAGTGACCCCATTTTTCGAACTCCGACTCCGGCCAACTCCGGTCACCTCTAGCCCTGATTCCAAGCCCACTCGATTCGTTTATCTTCAAAAACCATTTCCAATTGTTAGAATCGATCAACAAGCACCGAAAATAAATTTTTGAATTTGAACCAAAACTCACCGTTTCGGTGTCCAGCCGCCTCAGGGCATCACAACCCTCGACTCCTAGCCCACTGAGTTTGTCTCACCTCCAGGGACCTCATCTGATCAATAGAAACAGTCAATAACCACCGAAATCAATTGCACCTTTTTTTAACCCAAAAAAATAGTTTCGGTTCCTTACCTCCTAACTGGGCCACCGTCCACGACGGTCCTCCCCTATAGCCTCATCATCATCGACTCAATCATCCATCTCACTCCCATTCACACATTAAACACAGAAGATGAGGATTGAAGGGGTTAATATAGGGTTAGGGTTCATGGTTCCGGACGTTTCACGGTTTTTGGGGAAAAATTGAGAGGATGATCGATGAACGGGCGAAGAAAATATCCCACCATGTGGGAATATAGGCCAATCAAATGGGTGACACTTGTCACTTATCTGGTGGGTCCTTCCAGAAGCTTCCCCAATCAAATCCTGCCACGTGACGCGATGTCTCAGTTTGCATAAATAGTGTCATAGAACTTCCTAGACCCCTCAACTTTCCCGTCGAACCTCCGATTTCGACGTGCCGCCTGTCTACGGACTCGTAACGTCCCGATCTACGTCACGGTCATCGATCAATGTCAGGATCCGTCCCAATCTCCTCGGGATTAACGAGGGACGCTCCTGATCCCGTCTGACACAAAGTGTCAGACCAGAGAAAATTTGAACCTTTAGCCTGACCGGCTTCCAGAGTACGCCAGGATCTGGAGGAGGTATGTGATGTCTCGGTCTCTACTACAGTCTGCACCGTATTTAACCTGAAGGCCATTGAAAACAGAAATGCTGTGAGTGGACGAAAATAAAGATTTTATAAAATACATTTCATAAAAGACCTTTATGCCCTTCACTAAAAAGCATGCATGCATAGTAAACCCATTTATCAAACCACATACGTCTAAACAACCATAATCATATGGGCCGCTGCCCAAAACCATTTAGAGAAATCTAGAACATAATAAACATATGTGGGATGTCAGTCCAAATCCATTTATCAATCATAAAACACAATTTCGCAAATCTATGAAATCATGTTCATCAATATCATATAACCAATCATGTCACGGTATCTAGAGCTATGTGCATGCTACCCGGGGTCTAAAAGCCCAAGTCTCCCCATAGTCCA